>OZ012715.1:8872130-10278797 GCA_963942605.1 Poecilus cupreus
TAACAAAAAATGACGAAAATCGTAAAAACGTGAATTTTCGGAGCTCGATACTTTGAACAATCGCAATGGTATATGTAAATAAGCTTGATAGTTGATAAGAGTAACTCAAAACGCTTCTACACATGTCATTTACAACAAAATTTAAGCATAACTACACTTTTTACAGATGAAAATGTAAAAAAAGTGCAAAACTGGTCATTTTTGAGTCCTCGGCGCTTGACCACAACGCATCAAAATGATATGACAGGTATCGAACTCTTATTTCATAAAAATCTATAGTTTGGAGGGGGGGGGGGTCGACGATTTTGAAAAATATACTTTTATCGATCCACCCTATTGTACATTCTTAGATATACTACTCTTTATTCAATTCGAATACGAAATAATATATATAAATAAATAAATATATCATCACGTCAGAGGATCAGAAAAAAGGAAACGAGGCTGACCTGCAAAAACATGAGAAGAGGATGTCAAAAAAACTAAGGTCATTGAAAATTGAAAAGTTTGAAAAGAAAATCCAACAAGAAACAAGAGATTCAGAGAAATATCATCAAGAAAGGAATTCAGCTTACCGGCTGTCAAGTCGCAGTCTTCAAGGATGTTAAAGTAGAGGGAACTACAGGGATAAAGTTAAAATGGGCGCATAAACCATAAACGAAATATAAAAAATTTATATCAAAATCGTGTAACACTTTTACGAAATAATTAGTAGTAAAATATATTTTTTGTTTTATATATTCTGCAGTAAAGCGATATAACGAATTAAAGATATTTTGACGTCACGGGTACTCGCATTGATGCTATTGGCCAGAAATATGAAAAGTGCAAATCGTGCGTCTGCCGTTGCGCCAAACGCCTATTGCGGGCAAAAATAGAACTACGAAATGTCATTTCATTTG
This sequence comes from Poecilus cupreus, assembly GCA_963942605.1. NCBI lineage: Eukaryota > Metazoa > Arthropoda > Insecta > Coleoptera > Carabidae > Poecilus > Poecilus cupreus. The sequence goes on from OZ012715.1 coordinate 8,873,033, forward strand.
TTTTATTTGTTGGTATTTAAGATTATATTTGTTGGGCTTCTATTACTTGTTTCATAATTTCACTGTTTTACTGTGATGTGTTGAAAATCTATTGAATAAAATTGTGTGTTGAGGTTAGGTTACATCACTACTAGCGCCATTGTTCTCAAACTTTCGTGTGATGTTTACTCGAATATAAAGTAAAAATGAAGACTTATAATATGTAAATATTATTTTTACATTAATATATAATATCTACTATCCTGAAAAATCGTTGTTTTAGTGCCACTGGAGGAGTACCAGTGACGTCACACAAACTTTAAAATGTCATATCTCGGATAATATATGGAATTTTCACATCGGGGTATCACTGATCGTCATATATTCTAATTAAGTTTCATAATTTTTTTTTTAATTGGTTTATGGAACCATTGTCAGCGTGTGATTCGAATATATTTACCCTAAAAATACGAGCAATAAGCAATTTCATTTCTAAGTTGAAACAACTTCAAAACTCAGAGTAAAGTATAAAGACTTTTGGTTTAAATTCTGTAAAATATTTTATTTAATTACAATGTTTCATTTTTTCCTGATAAAGAATTATGTAGAATAATTCGGAACGTTGAATTCAATTAAAAAATCTTTATAATTTCATTTCTATTTAATAAAATTGCTATAAAAGTCAATAAAATTTCTAGTTATTACTTATAACAATAAAGAATTTTCGACTCTAAACGTACACATTCAACTTGTACTTCGTACTTGCCGGAGGCGCATTTTGGTTTGCCGTCCATTTTAAGAAAACTAAAATCTTCATTAGTTTACTTTCTGTAACTCCGATTGTACTGTAAATCTGTTAGAAGCAATTTTTCGTATTGAGGGCAGAAAATTGTGAAAACGTTTCGAGAAGAATTTCTGCTCTAGCGGTCATTACCAAAATACAGTTGCTCGGCGAATCTGTAAGTAGCACGTTATAAAACGAAACCTGCTTCTCATATGCGTTTGAAATTTTTTTTTGTTGACCATCGACTGCTTTTATGATTGAGGTACAGTTATATATTTCTATTTGAAATGTTGTTGTTCACCTCAAATATATTAATTCTATTTCTAATTTCTCCACTATGAATACATTCTTATTTTTATATAAATATACGTATGTAAGCGAAATAATACAATTTTTGTATGTAAATTCGTCACAAAATAAATTAAATACAAAAAATGGTAGCCCTGCCTTGAAGAGAGAATTTATATAGTTTCTATTGTTCATTACAGAAAGGCATAACTTTGATTTAAATTCAATAAAGTTATTTATTGATTTCTATACTGTATTGTGCTACAAAAGAAACTCATTATGATTTTAAATTTGTTGATAACATTATTTTAAAGAAATAATTAATGAGAAACACACAAGACCGACTCAATTATTATAAAGACAAATAACAAATTAATAACCATAAAATTAGTTTTTCTGTATATTCTATCGTTCCCTGAAATTATGTTTTGTAAATAAAATTAAAAAAAAAACAAACGAATTTGTAGAACCAAATTATACATATGACAGTTCATCTTGATTCGCATTGTTAACAAATATTTATATTTACAATTAATAAATTAATCAACCTTCTAGCAATAAGAAATTAACATCTCATACGAAATGATTTAATAAAAACAAAACAAAAAAAAAACAAAATAAAAAATGTTGCGCAACGATAGTGAATTGAAAGCGGTATTTGCAAGGTTAACAAAGTTAAATAAAATCAAAATTATTAGCACTGAAATAAAATACACAAAGAAGGATATTTATATTTGCCCTGTTGACTGTGTTTTCAATTCTCAAAATAAGAGAAAAAATGCTGTCAAACAAAGCTGTCAAACTGCCAACACTTAAACTGTACACAAAGACGATAGCATACAAGTATATATTATAGACAGGCTACATTAGGGCGTGTGATGCATCTAGACTTTATACGGTACATTGTTTTTTTATATAGTATCTGTTAAATAGTAACAAGTACAAGTAATAACATAACCAACGACGTAAACAAAAGAATAACCTCGAAATTAGCTACCAAAAACATGCCATTTAAATAACAACAGCAACAGCTGTAAGACAGAAGATTTGAAAGTAGTACGAATATAAACTCACGCAGATTTGATTGTATTAAAAACACGAATATTTTAAAAACTAATTATTTTATGACAAATTTATTAATTTACTAGCGGACCCGGTAGGCAGACGTTGTCCTGCTGCCACAGACCTCGCTAGCAAAATATATTTCTCCGGACTATAAAATTCTGGTGTTCGTAATTCTTCACCTCCAAAACAGCTTGACAGATTTTGAAGATTTTTTTTTTTATACTTCTGGGGTCACCAGGATGATCAAATGCATAAATCATGAAAAAAAAATTGGTTATCGACAACAGCGCCACCTACCGAGTTCAACTGTAGCTAAAAACCATCCAGGTGACCTCACAAGTACAAAAAAAAATTTCCTCAAAATTATGATTAGAAGAATTACGAACACACACACACCAGAACTTTATATATAAAGATATAGAAAGATTTGGTACTATAGCGGTAAACCAATCAGACAAAAGTTGTGTTTGTTTATTGAATAATTTTCTTTCTATAGTGTTGCAAATATTTAACAATTATATTTCAGGTTCAATGGTACTGGAATGCTTACAGTGATATATTAATATGCAAAAGAAAATTATCAAAATACTGAATTCTCGTTTAAGCAATCATTGATCCCTTAAAATTTACATATGAAATTAATGCGGAATCTCACTTCGTATTAATATTTATTGGTTTTTCTACTTTAAATAATAAAATTTTAAATTTAAACAGCGCAATACGCTATTTTTAGGTACCATAAGAATTGAATATGTTTTAGGGCCTGAAATAAATTAGAGTTGTGTACTTTTTATTAATGTATTTATACTGAAAGTTTTACTTATTAAAAAAGATTCAAGCGCATAAATTAAAAATTGAAATGCGTCAACTACGTTTGTTATTATAATCAGAATACACTGGTAGTGACCTCACTGACACCTGGGCTAATACATATTTAAATAGCATTTATTGTTTTAAAATCGCTTTATAAATTCATAGGTTACGATTCTTGGATCATTCACTATAAAACAGCCGAATATATTAACCTTAATGTTTCCCTATGAACTAGATTATAAATTTTTATATTAAAACACGTAAAACACAGCAATAAAATTTGAAGAAAATTTAATCTATACAATAGTTATTTACCACATAAAGTCAGAACAGATTGGCCAAATTTCATAAGCTTTTCATTCTGTATCAACTTTAAAATGTAGGCCACAAATTGCCAATTTGAAACAAATAGTTCTGTACCTTGGAACAAGAACAACCAATGTCAATATTTCTTTAAACCGAGATAATATAAGAATTTAGTATTTTTACTTTTAAGTTATTTAATGCAAGAACACCCAATGTCACAGACCTTATCAATATTATGTTACGGTATTTCGACTTGAACAATCTCTATTTGGAAGGGAACAAAACTCCATTCTTTAAAGCCTGTTTTCTCGAAACTATCGATTTTTACATTGGTTGTTCTTGTTCCAAAGTACAGAGTTATTTGATTGACTAGACACTAAAATACCAGATTTACAGCAGACAAATTATTTTGTTGCCGATTTGACAATTAATACAAATTTAGTGATTACTTTTTTTAATACATATTTTGAAAGTTATCGTCATTGCTATGCGTTTGTTGAGCGGTTGATATGTAAAATTATTTTTACTGCCTCGGTAGTTAAAGTGACATTTTACAGACTGTTTTTAATGACAATCACAAAAACAAATATTCTTCTACATATTGTTTCATATATAGCTATTTAAATAAAATAAAATAAATAGCTCCGTGGTAACGTATCGGCCTGTCGATCGTGAGATCCTTCTGTTCGAATCCCACTGCCGACAGTTGCCAATTTAAATTTGCCACTGTGGTTCCCCCTCCACTAACAACTTTGAGGGCTATGACTTGACGGCTGGTAACCGCATTTCATACGCAAAAATATATCACTTACCAAGATCAGCGTAAGCAGAGTGCCACACCCATAATGGATAAAATGCGTGATGATATATTTTTATTTTTTTTTAATAGTTCCACTGAAATTGGGGGGGGGGGGGGGGGGTGTTAAGAGTGCCATATCTAAATTAGATAAAAGACGTAATGTATTGTATGTAGCAGCCGGTCATAAATTTTAATTTTGACATGAATTGACATACCGAATGTCTGTTAGCAATGTAAACTCTAGTAGTTTTCGATATGGCTACCTAGAAGAAATACTTGGCAACAAGGCTCATACATTTTTAACGTCTACAGGATGGGGCGTTAGCGATATCACTATAATTTAACTTAGTGAAAGTAGAAGGAAAACAAAAAACTAGTACAATTACTAGGTACTTAAAAACATATTTTATACTTTGGGAAAAAAATAACAAAAAGTAGTTAGAATCAAATTTAAACAAGGAAAATGACCTTATGAGTAAGTTATAATCTCTTTCTATCGTATTCTAGAATAATATAATATGGTGCAACAGCGCAGCGTATACGAATCAACAGAGTATTGAACACGTCAGGAAATAAAAGTGACATCACATATATTTGTTTATAAGAGTTTGTGTAATATTTGAGATCCTTTATCTTTTTGTGCAGAACAAACAATTCCGCTTTTGCAATATATACATAAAATATGATAAATCAACACAAATCAAATTGGAATCCTCTTACGTTTTATCATCAACATCAGTAAAAAGTTTTACATGTAAAACTGCATAGGGACTCCGGGTACTGAAATTTATGGAGTATGAAATAAATACAAAAGTTACCTACAAAAATAATATGTTAATGGGTAGAAAAGAGCTAAAAATGCGAAACTAAATATTTTAAATTTTGTCAGCTCTCTTGTCACAAAGTTGCTGTCCTCATTTGACCGCGACCCCGGGTCGCTCCCGTGTCCCGCCGAGATGATGCCAACAGCAAACACTAATTTCGTACGAAAAAAGACTCCAGTTTAAAAATACCGTATCCTTGAGAATTTGTGTCATAGACTTCTTTAAGTCAAACATTTCATAACCACTGATACTTAACAGTGAAGTATTGATCAGAAATTGGCCCTAAATATATAATTAGTTCTTTTACACTCTACATGAATTAAATGACGCGTACAACTGCAGGAAAACATTTTCGCGTCCCAAATACAAGCTGTAAAGATTTAATGTTGGAATGTACTGTTACTTAAACAATGTATGATTGTGACAAATGTCTCATTAATGATAAAACTTATCTTCTGGATGTCTTGGGTGCAGTATAATAAAAACAAGCCGTGTTGTATTGTATGTATGCCACCTTATAAATTGAAGAAGGAAAGAAATACAATTATAAACAATTTTAAAATACAACTAAAGACATATTTTGTATTTTCTAAATTTTAAAATTAAAATATAAGCGTTTAAATTCAAAATAAAAATAATATCAGTAACCATTTACCTACATTACATTAAAAATAATATAATTATAAAACCGTTTTTAAAACATCAAGAATTAATTTCTTCGACAGTGTATTATTTCAGTACTTGCAAAGTTTTTGGACTTTATGTGGCAGAAAGTATATAAATACTGACAAATAGAATAAAAAATATATTTTGAGTTCAATGCTAGTCTCACACATACAACATAAATTATATTACCTCTTGCGTTAGTTCCATAATTGGGGCCTCTGCAGCCTCGGTTAATGTTGAATCCAAGCTACTAGCTTCTCCTTCAGTTCTTTGGACATTGTTCGGAATATCAGCGTGTGGTTGCTGTTCTGTAGTATTTGCATTCGAGTTTCCGCGATCGACATTCAGTAAATAAGCAGTAATATTTCGATTATGAATTGCATTTATCCTGTTATATCGTCCTAAAGAATTCAAGTCTGCGAAAACTTCTCTTTCATAATTCAGGAGAATAGAGTCCAGGCTTTTTGGATGAACATAATTTGAACGCAGAACATTTGGAGAATATGATCTCCAGCTAGTCCCATTGCCTATGTCCAAACTGTTTACATTTATATAAGGGTCTATCTCGAAATAGGAGTCTGGGTACACTTTCAATAAGCTCAAAATGAGAGCTAATTGTAGTAGTTCGTCGGTGTACACTTTCTTTAAACACAACATGATTGCAATTAGTTTAATTTAGTTCAAATATTACACCTCACTGTCAACAGTGCACTTAACCTCCAATTAGAAGAAATCATAAATGAAAAAGCATGGTTTTCTCACAAACCAAATCATGATTACGACGTCAACAAACACTCATTTTGTCTTTTACACAGTTACAAACACTATTATAACACATTTTCGGCAAATGTCAAAATCCAAGTTTAATCAGTTGGCAATAGAATGACAGTTCAGTTTGCCGGGCAATGTCAATTTCACTGACTGATCTGAATAATATCTGTCGATATCAACACAAATAAATAATCACCTTATTTCAAAATGTGATTTGTATGAAGATGATAGTTTAAGACAAAATACTTTGACAAACACGTTGAATGTACTCGCGCTTTAGTAAACACTCGCACTCGTTGCCGTACCGTGAGCAATAGGTAATGTGTCTGTGGACTGCACGGCGCACCGGAACGCGCCAAGGCGGACCAGCCAAGTCACAACCGCTAACCACAGATACACATTACACGCACTTGATTTTCAGATAAATTTAAACAGTCACTGACAGTACGTGAATAAATCTATTTAATATTTTCAAATAAACAAATTTTTATGTACGTAATGATGCAATCACAGTGTAATGCTTTGATGCGCATTAATAATTAAAATAATGCGCATGAAAAATGTACTAATTTTAATGATAAAAATAGTTCTTAGTTATCATTTGATGAAAACTTACTAGTCATAAGATAATGATATCAATATAGGAAAACATATTAACAGGTATGGTACATTACCTGAATTCGTTGATAGTCGTTGTCATAATCGTAATGCAAAATTTGTAGTTGCGGCATACCTATATTTATGCACTATTAAATAAATTGTTGCACATATATTGTTATGATTTATAGTAAGTTAAAATGAAAATAAAAACTTCAATTCGCGCCGACACATGACGTCACAACGCGTCAGGTGAAATAAGCTCTGTGAACGTACGACTGTCAATATCCATATACAGAATATTATGAGCGGCCTTTGCTCTGGCCTCTTGAATTTTAAGTTGCAGTAACAATAAACAATGGCCAAATGAAAATGACATCCGCACTGTTTTATTTCTCCGAGGCAAAGTATCCAATAATTACACTTTTTTTTAAAATAATAATACACAGAACAAATTTTTGTTATAAAAATCTTTTATTAAATATACATATTTAATAAAGAAAGAACAATTCTAATACAAAAATCACAAAATAATACTAATCCTAATATTTCAGTCACTTTACACAAAAGAACAAATTATTAATATAAAAATCTTTTATTAAATATGATATTTAATATTATTAAATACCAATATTTAATAAACAAAAAATAATTATAATCACAATATAACACTTATTTAATTATTTGTCTCATGACTAGATACTTAAAATCTTAAGTTGAACAATTCCAATAATTTTAATATATGCTATGTGAATATCGTTAGATAATTCCACAATATTAAGAAGAACAACACAGAAGAACAAATTTTTGATACAAAAATCTGTTATTAAATATTAATAAATAAAGAACAATTCTAATACAAAAATCACAACAATACTTATTTTAATATTTGTCACATGACTAGATATTTAAGACAAGTTGAACAATTCCAATAACTTTAATATATAAATATTGTTTGATTTACCGGTTTGGTAATCAAAAAACCAAATCATAAAATCTAACACGAATGATGCGTTACTCATATAAATTGTAGCTATGCTACTATATATCTGATCTTCAATTACATATGTTTCAGTTTCCAGTACATGCGTTTTTTGAAAAACGCTATTTAAATCAGTTTCATGAACTCTCCGTTCGCAATAGATTTGTGTCAGAAACTTCAATGCTCCATTTGCATGAAGAAAATCAATAATATAATCCGAATTGACTAATTTTAATATATTAACGTAAGTATGAGCAGGCTCAATATTAAAACAATAAGATACATTTTTTTCACAATCTTCCCTTAACTGTTCATCTCCTCTTTGCAACATACGGTACAAAATAATCATATTCTGGACAGCCATATCTTTATTGTTGATCTTTTTTGAATACTTAAATATATATATCACAGACTTGTATAAAATGTGGTCTAGGTTATCGGATTCTAATTCGTCCGAACACTTTCTAACACAAAATTCAAAGAAATGCAATAAGCAAAATAGCTCGACCAAATTCTCTTCCTCTGCAAAGATTTTACAAAGTACAGGCATAAATGAAAGCGGAATACAATTATACATCAGATTTCTTGCATCTTCGTATAACATCTTCTGGCGTTTAATAATGCTGAGATTAGATGCCTCTAAATGCAGTATTAGTTTTACGCATTCGTCAGTCACATATCTAATCGTCATTGTTTTCTTATCATATAAACAATCAATTAATATATTTATTAATTGTTGTTCGCATGTCTTCTTAACGTCCTTATCGTATGTTACACGATATGAAAGTATTTTTAAACAATCAACTTTTAATTTGACGCATGTTATCCTAGTTAAACAGGATTTAATCAAATCTATTAATATCTCAATTTTTTCTCTTTGAATTTGCTGGCATACTTTTTTAACCAAACAGTCCCAAAACCCAGGGAGTTGTCTCAAAACGTCCCTATTAAAAGTAAAATATAACAAATTTATTTCCATCAAATCCGGGGGTAATTTGGTTGATTTAAAGATAGGTTTATACAATAATAAACTTGTAGCGAGTACAACAGAATCAGATACAGCCGTAGCCTCATCCATAATTTCATCTAATTTTTGAAGTACAGGTTTTACATTATAGATAGGTGGTGAATTTGTTGAATCTTCTGTTATTTTATCAGACAGACATTTTATCACGAACATAATAGGAACAAAGCCTTCTTCACGTGTTGTGTGCATTATATTAAAACCAATACGACTGACATCTGTTTTAAGCACAAATTTATAGCATAATACCGCGTACGCTTTTGCGGCTAAATTGATCATATCCACATTTGGGGATTTATTCATAAAACAAAAAACAGTGTGTAACAAATGTCGTACTCGATTTGTTGAAACATTCACTAATGCATCATCTCTAGCGTAAGTTCTCTTAATAAAAGTTAAAATTGGTATGATATCTTTACCACGTAAGTTTGGCATCGCGCATGCTTCAAGTAATTTCGTCAATATAAAATTATATAGGGAAGGATACTTAAATATGATTTCTTCTAAACAAGTAGTATGCTGAGAGAATCCATCAGTATTCGATGTCGTGGTGCCTAATAGTTTATTTGAAACGGAACAAAATGTTTGTAGAGCCGCATTACTGAAAAAAAAGAAACAAATTAATCAAATTATTACTACAAATATAATTCAAACAATTAGTTACAAATTAACTAAATAACCATTATGCCGATAATGATTGTGAAACTTTATAGCCCATCAATCCAGACTCACGCAAATAGGATCGCCACTATTTTCCGTCAGTCAAAGGGTAGGGAGTGTAGGGTGAGAAATTAAAAATCTAACGGATTATCTTTGCGATTGTTTGGTAATTGTTTTATTCTTGTTTCATATATAAGTATTTTAATGTACAATTTGTTCAGAGATATAATTTAAATTTTAGTTAGGTTTATGGAATCCAAAGACGATGAAATTATTTCATATATTTTATTGTTGGACATTTCGGGAGAGTTCCTCTCATCTTCAGCTTAGAGAATTATAATTGTCAAGGTTACATGGTGTCAACAAATTCATTGAAGGATTGATTGTAACACCATGTAACCTTGACAATTGTAATTCTATACGCTGAAGATGAGAGGAATTCTCCCGAAACGCCCAAAAATGAAATATATAAAATAATTTTATTATCTTTGGAGTTCTTAAGCCTAACCAAAAATTTTAATAAACTACTTGGATCCTAAAAATCTTTGCATTCCGAGATATAAGAAAACTGACTTCATTAGACCCCTGGAGTGGGTAAACATCAAGACGATTAAAGAAAAATCTTGGTTGCAAAAATGTCAAAAATTCAAGGGTTAAATTTAAAATCATTGAAAACGTATTTTCCCCGCGGTAATTTGTTGATTTTCATCAACGAAATTTTCATCTTGCTCATCCCATAGTCTCCACATTTTAAATTAGTTTAATTTATTTGCAATTAGTTGTTTCAGATTCGATTCGTATTTATTACTTGTCCTTTATAAAGAAATAATTTACAAAAGGCATTATCTACCGGATGTTTGCTTTAGGACATAGGAAATACAATATTAAAATTTTCATTATGCGATCATTTGTTCTCCCTCCACTAACATCTTTGGGGGCTATGATTTGATGGCTGGTAACCGCACTTCATACGAAAAAATATATCACTTACCGAGATCTGCGTAAGCAGAGTGCCACACCCATAATGGGTAAAAGGCGTGATGATATATTTTTTTATTCGTTCCCTATAAATTTTTGAATAAAAGTGTAAAATAATATAAAAACTGTTCAGCAACTAAAATTACAGCAAATGAGTCTAAATTTATTGATGTAATACATTACTGTCATGAGAAAGACGTAAAATAAAATGTATAATTTTTAGCTATTTCCAGAGTGCCATGGTAAACAAAAAATAAAAACAATCGTATTGTATAAGTTTGACAGATGACATTTGGCATAGTTTTAATGATTATTGACTTATTTAAATTATTTCTCAGTAATCATAGACACATTTACCATTTAGAAATAATTTAAACAAGTCAATAATTATGAAAACTCTGCCAAATGCCATCTGTCAAACTTAAACAATACGGCTGTTTGTATGTTTTGTTTACCAAGGCACTCTGGAAACAGCTAAAAATTATACATTTTATTTTACGTCTATCTAATGATAGAAATGTCACATTAATAAATTTAGGTTCATTTGGTACAGTTTTTGATTCTGAACACATTTTGTATGACAGTTTTGATATAAAATTCATAGGGAGCGAACTATAAACCTAATGAAAATTTTAACATTGTATTTCCTATGTCCTGTAGACACGCGGTATGTTGCTGTATGATTCTAGATAAAACTTATGCTTGGTTAAACAGTTATCTTGGTTTATGCTAATGATATAATTTAGGTGCTTGGGCCGCATGCTGTGAGGGGTTGGCCACTTTAATTAGTGACTCAGGTAGATTTTCTTATATTTCTGAACAAACTGAATATATAAATATACAAAAATAAAATTCTAGTGGACCCGGTATGCAGACGTTGTTCTGTCAGAGACCTCGCTAAATATAAAACTCCTGTGTTCGAAATTCTTCTCCTCTTACACGGCTTGACCAATTTTGATGAAAATTTTTTTGTACTTATGTGGTCACCTGGATAGTCTTGAATATGTTAGGAAATTTAAAAAAAAATCTGTTTCTCGACAACTGCGGCAGGGTACAACTGTTGCGAAGAACCATCAAGATATTTTTTTTTTCATCAAAATCGATCAGGGAGGAGAAGAATTACCAACACACGCACAATTGAATTTTATATATACAGATAATCTGTTAAGAAATAACAAGTTGAAGGAAAAAGCAATATTTAAAATAATATTATAATTACACGAGAAACTATTTATTAAATCCGATTGTAGATTAATAAAAATAAAGAATAAAATCAGTCACACAAATGTGACATAAGTCAAGACTCAAGACGGAAAGAAAATAAAGAAAGAAACTCAGTCAACCAACAATCAATCTCTGCCAAACATTTCAATTCTGACACACCACTTTCGCCTGGTCCACATTCGTAGTGCGATTCATACATGCTCGTCTATTCTTCACACTCGGAATCATTCATTCACTCAACCATTCATCAATCATACCCAACTATCTATTCCTCGGACGCCCACGCAATCGTTCACCTTCAATCTCACCCACATATATTAGTTTCACCAACCTTTCATTCGACATACCTCAACTGACTCACTCCTACTTTCTTAACAACATTCTCATTCTCACACTCACCATACACTAATGTATTCCGGATACGATCACGCCTCGTATATCCACATCCACATTCTCCTCGCAAATATCTCATTTCTACAGCATTTATACGTCGTTCATGCTTCTTCATCCACACCCAACATACAGAACCATAAGTCAATGTAGGCACTAACACATCATAAACACTCAAGCAAGCATCTCTAGATACATTCACGTTTCGAGGAAATGTACCCAGAGCATCCAATACCTCGCACCCTGCAGACACCCGCCTTTCAATCTCCCGGTCATTCGTCTATCCCTCGAAAACTTACTACCCAAATATACAAATTCATTCACTTGTTCCAGTGTAACACCATTTACTGAAACATTACAACTAGTCACCAAATCATTCTTCTCAAACACCAACACTTTACATTTATTGACATTCAATAAATTTATGCTCACACTCATTCTTTTCAATTGCTCATCAGCTTCACCCAACACAACATGATCCGCATAAGCTAACGCAGGCACTATACGTCCACTAATACGTACACCATCTGTTCCATTCAACGCTTTTTGTAACACCACATCCATATACAAGTTAAACAACCAAGGAGATATTTCACAACCCTGTTTCACAACAACATTTATACGAAATCAATCACTCAATCAACCATCAACTCTCACCGCAGACTCACTTCCTTCATACAACGCTCGAATCGCTCCCAACAAATTACCATCCACACCGTACTCTACAAGTACATCCCACATAATCTCTCGAAGAACACTACCATACGCTTTCTTTAAATACAGAAAGCCACAGAACACCTATTTGTTCTTATCAAGTGACTTCTCAACAACCATTCGTAGAGAAAAGAGAAAACAACTGATCCACACAACCTCTCTCAGGCAAAAATCCTCCTTGCATATCCCTCAATTTAGAAATTGTTAAGGCTCGCACCTTATGAATTTAGATTGTTCGATACAACTTACCTACCACACTCAACAAATTTATCGCTCGAAAATTTGTACATTCACTCGTGTATATTCCGTTGCTGATTAGGAGATTCTCATTCAACTATTAATTTTAATTATTTGTAGGTATGTTATGTTAAATTATACGAAAAATTTACTACAAATATAACTCAAATGACGAAGTAATAACTTTTAAAATTAAAAAACGACACTAAGGAAAATTAAAATCTGAATTATAAAGTGCTGGCATGAATTTAAAAAAAAATATATGTAATAGCATATTAAAGAATGAGTTTTATAAGATATGTATGTATTTTTCGCACACGTCAAATGTAGAAAATGCGGAAAAAAGTCATATAAGATAAGTCTTTTATACTATTTTTTAAATATGATAATTATTTTCTTTTTATGAAGATGAGAGGAGGACTAACTACTATGGTCATATGCCGCCTCATGAGTGAATGATTATGAAATTATGTGAACAACACAAACGACTATGCTCTTCAGTGGGATTCGAACCCACGACCCCTGGCGTGCTAGACTAGATAATTAATTTAAAAATTGCTCTATTAAACTGAGTTTATTTTGGGAAATTTGCATGTGCAATGCTTTAGTTAGTAGATCATATTAATGACGTTTAAAAATTTAAGTAAATGTCATCTACTACCAGCCTTCTAAAACAAAAATTTGCATATAGAAATGATGGCTCTTTCGATACGCAATTTGAAAATATATATAAAAAAATATTATTTAATAAATAGTTTACAAATTAAAATAATTTTCAATAGTAAATTTTTTACCGAATTTGCCAATGTTGAGTGCTGAAGCTTAGTATGGTAAGCATCATAATTGTGCTCAAATATTCAGCAACGTGTGTTTCAACGGCGTTGTCCAGTATTAACGGTTGGAGACAATGCAGAGCCAATGCGTGTTTTCGGATCGTAAATGTAGAGGGCAATTCTTGTTGATAAAAGCAAATTGCTTTAATTAAATAAACCATGATTCTGTGGTAGAACGGCTAAAACACAAAAAAATCATGTTAGATGCGTCTTAAAGAAGCTAATTGCATTATATTACCTTGTTCAGACGTTTATCACTAGTTGCGATTGCGCTTAATACGACTCGAAATTCAGCAGCTCGCCGAACCGCAGTAGATGTCTCCATGGCGAACGACATTTCACTAATGATGCTGCTTAAAAAGTTGTCTATGGCGTGCACATTAAAATCATTCGACGTTGCACAGGACACGATTTCGGAGATGGTCTCTGCTGCGAATTCCAATGCGCCTTTATGGGAACAGTTGCGGACTATGCTATATATAAGTTTTAAAGTTCGCTGCATTATACTATCGTCGGTCAGTATCTTCACGATAGTAAATGCAAGCTTGCATGCCGCCTAAAGCAACAAATCAATTATTAATTAACAATAATTTAAAATATGGGTAAAATAAATACTTACTTTTAAAACTAACCACATGCAGTTCACAGTACACGCATGCCATGGCGAAAATTCATTAGAAAATGCTTGGGCTACTCCTCTACAATAGTTGTGTTCATAATGTGACATTACTCGTAACCCAAACACATTTAAAAGATTATGGACAACATCTTCAACAAAAGTGAATAATTGTTCGTAATCGTCGAGATGATTACAATCATATAAGGAAATACGATCTGCTATTAGAGTCATAACTGAATGGAAAGCATTATCCTCCACTACTTTCTCATCTTCACTGGTTTTAATTTGTTCCCATTGACGGAACATAATTTCTTTTAAGGTCATTATTTTTTCTTTTATTTCGGAAGATTTAATTTGTTGCAAAAATTTTATGTATTTTTGGCCATTTTCTGCCACTTCCATGTTGCTATTTGAGATATTTTTAAAAGCTTCTTCAGCCAATTTTGAAATCTCTTGTTCTGGCAACTCTTCCACCTTTATCTCGGACAGAATCATGTAAATTATTTGGTCCGAGTCTTGTAAACTGCTTTTCCGCAGTAAGTTAATAAATTTAGGGAAATAATCCTTCAGGTTTCGAAATATCGGGACAATACTAAGAAATTGATTTCGTTTATGGCGATATTGTTTATTATCAATTTTCCTACTGCGCGAAAAATACTTTAAAGTTGAAGATAAAAGAGTTGATGCTAATGAAATTCTATGATAATTACTATAATCATGAAACTGGTCCAACAAATAAGGCAATAGCCAATTTAAAAAATTTGCGGCATATCTTACAGCATCATTTCTCTGGGAAACGACCGGCAAATGTATTATAGCATTCAGAAGTTTATTTAAAAATTGATCAAAGATCTTTTTGATCATGTCACGACTCCCTTGATATGCATCATTTATATTTAGAAGGATAAATTTCTGAACTTGTTCAAAAATTTCAAGATCATTGATCTCCTTCACAGCAACGATGATATTAAATGCCATGTTACGCACTTCTGGGTTAGTATCATTCCAGCCCACATTAATTACTCTATTGTAATCGTAATTTACATGAAGTAATGAATACCGGACGGCCAAATTAGTTAAGAATAAAGCAGAATACTTCGGCACATCTTCTTCCATTAAAAGTAATTCAATAAAATATTCAATGCGGAGGCGAATGATTTCACAGTTTGGGGGGAAATAATACTTTAAAATATTTTTATGGGCCGGCCTGAAACAAAATAATAATATATTAGAAAACGAGTTATATTAGACATGCTTA
The DNA here is from genome assembly GCA_963942605.1 of Poecilus cupreus. Lineage (NCBI taxonomy): Eukaryota > Metazoa > Arthropoda > Insecta > Coleoptera > Carabidae > Poecilus > Poecilus cupreus. Next base: position 8,888,844 of record OZ012715.1, read on the forward strand.
TTAGGGTGGACCTTAAAAGAGGTTAAATCGAATTTTAACAGGACCGCCCCATAAAATGGTTCTAAATAAATAAATAAAAAAATATTCTGGCCTTTATTCCGCCTTATATTAATATTTAACCGTTCCTAAATGTATTAGATTTTTCCCATTTAAAAATCAAAACAGTAACACATTTTGGAACTTAATTTTTTTCCGAGGGAATAGAAGGTTCGAAAAATCCATTCAGTGGTGGAATATATAATATAAAGATTCGAGAATATTTAGGGAAAATTAAAAATATTTGATATATAAATTTCCGGTCTTTGGAGCGATAGTTTGTTTATCTTCAAACATCTTAAAAATAATTTTTAACAAGTATTCTCGGATCATTATATTATACCACCTTTAAATAGATTTTTCGAACCTCGTATTACCTCCGAAAAAAAGTTCCAAAATGTCACAGCCCTATGTTAAGCGGGATTTATATGAAGTAAAGTAAGAAGTAACGCAAGATGCAACGCAGGCTGTGACGCAGAAGTAACTTCGGTAGGCTTTATAATGAAGTATCCGTGGCTGCTTGCAGCCAATCACAGTGCTAGTGCGTGTTGATTCTTCAGCTGTTTGAATTTGAAGTTTGTACTGTATAGAGAGGGCACTTGCTAGTCGAATGTAGAACAGAATCGGTTTTAAACGGAATGCTAAAGTTGAGGATGGTAACAATAATGTACCCTTCAAAAGGTAGGGCTGAACAGGCCACGAAAGAGGCATGAAAAATTCCCAATTCCAACTTTCTGGGGATTTATGAATTTGCAGATGTTTAATATTAAGCGGAATAAAAACCAACACAATTTTTTTAATTGGAACTATTTTAGGGGGCGGCCCAGTTAAAATTCAATTTAACCCTTTTTAAAGTCCACCCTAATGCTTATTTTTGTACGCGTCATAATTAAGTAATGAGCTCTGGCGAGTATTCTAAATGACATGTGCGAAAAAAGTATTATAAAATGAGTTTACATACTATATTTTTTTTAAAACTGCTATATTAAAACGAATTAATTTAGGGATTGCAATGTCAATTATAATTTATTACACAAAAAAAAAATAATAATAATAATTAAATAAGATCTAAAACCACCCTTCAAATAAAAAAATTGCGTATGGAAATGATGGTACGCTCAATACGCAATTGAGTTTCGTAATAATTTCATTATGAACGCAAAATTAAAAAATATACATTAAAAAAAAATTTGTACGAGAATTTGTTGATGGTATTATTCTACAAGAACTTACGTTGGCTCTCCCGCTGTATTAATGGCCCTCAGCAACGGAAAATAGTACTCTTCGATAAACAGCTGCTCTTGAATATTAGCAAGTATGGTTTTGTAAAGCCTTGCAGCTGTGGATAGTAAATATTGTTGTGATTGCGCGTATATAAGCGCATTTACTAATTCAGTATGGTTCAACGACTGTGTTAAGATAGGATACACGTTTAAGATTTCGGTGTATATAATATACTTAGTTTTACTATCCCATGATAACGATTTAATTGAATCCAATATATAAGAAGTCTGAGTCCGTGGAGTTAGGTTTAGTATACATCTGAATATTACTACAGAATCTTTTTTATCCAAGTTATAATAAACTAAATCCATTAAATTGTCGATATCTGTGCACAATAACTCATCGAAAAATTGTTTAACGAGAAGTGCAAGCATTTGAAAAAACAAGCTATTATGTCTGCTTTGTCTATGGCACTGAGCGAATATTTCTTCAAAAGCAAATCTCCCATTAAGTGAAAATAAGTTTCTATGACAAATTACGCTAACCAAGCCATATAATACGGACGCTCTAAATGTTTCTGATGAGGAAACCAAAACTTTTAGGTTTAATTTTGATACTGTTAATTCCGAACGATCCTTTTTTACCGCATATAAAGAATGTATAAGTTCTTGAAAACCTATATTGGAGCCAGCAAACGAATAAAGGCACACTGCACCAACTCGACAATGCAGTAGCCACGAATCGGTGTCGTTAAATTTATTAGAAGCAATGTACGTCCAAATCCTGCGGAGTATACTTCCTAGGTTGTTGTTGAAAGCTTCTCGTTGGGTTTCGTCTAACTGTTGTGGATTTAGACATTTTTGATATGTCTCCTATAAAAACATACATATGTAAGACAATTTATAGTAATAGTTATTTACATTACAAGCAAAACAGTTTTTACTGCTGAATGGAAGAAATGACCGGCGAGCCGTCATTTTCTTGAAGCAGTAAAAACAATTAGCTTGCATTTATTGTACAACATTTTACTTGATACTCATTTATAAATCAAATTAAAATTTTAAAAATATAACCAAATCATGTCAGATACACATAAAAATTATTTTAAATGATTTCGCATAAGCCTTGGAAGCATTACTGGGGCAACGTGCATTGTTCACCTTTACTAACTAACTACTAACATTTTTATAATGCAGATGTCAATTAGTAACTTGTAAAGAATCCTTTTCAAAAGCAATATAAGGTTTGGGTAAATGGTGTTTACAAGTGAGTAACAAGTAAACAATATAACCTCTCTTCACTTACCAGTAAAAACTCCTTCTCAAGCCCTTGACTCTCCATCTGACACTATTGCACTATTTAATGTTATTATAAATATTATCTCATACTATTTTCACATTAAGTTCAAAAAATTTCTTGCTCTGCGTTCTCAACGGTCACTACTCCCAGTACTCGCCACGCTTTTAATCTTGTCTGCAGCATACAGCAAGGCGCAAAATGATATCAGCCAATCAGCGCAACGCTCCAAAGCGCATGTGCACTGTGATTTGAAATATTATATTTAATTTTAAACACGTATTAACCACTAGTTTAGCAATTTTGTCATTGTATACTATTCACACTTAATTTATGAAATTTTTAACATTTTTTGCTATTTATTTATTTACATTTGTTTGGAAATGGCCACTGAAATGACAACGGGGTCCTAGACTTTAATCTCGAACCCACGCTTGCACATGACTCCCGCAGTTATATTTCGAATTTAACTTTGTGCGAGCGCTGCTAGATGGCAGAAGAATGTACATTTACTCTAGAAAATTCTAATAATTTTAAATTTCTTGAAGAATATTATGTACTTAATTTTACAATATCAAATATTATTGTTCTATATTTATAATATAATAATTTTTTGAGTTTATATATCTGAATTTACATCAATATTTTTACAATTTTCTAAATTCGTTAAATAAATGATCTTCGAGCGTATGTTATTAAATATTGAAAATAATAATATAGTGTAATTCTAAAATTAGTTAAATGTAATTAATTTATCATGTGCTTAAATGAAGAACGACTTGAAATAAATTACAATATTGCTAAATTACAAATTGAATCGTTTACATATGAATAATTAGAATTTTTGCTGGAAAAAGTTGATGAATTTGATAATTTTTTAGAGGGTACAAGGCACCAATACAAACTGTCAATGACCTTAACAAAGTTGTGACGTGACATATGTTGCGAATGTATGTTAGCGGGTCAGAGTTCTCTTTGAATAGTCTTTTCGTAGTAATCTTAGTACAGGCGAGTATTTATCGCAATTTTTACTTTCGGATAAAATAATTATTCATGGTCTTAAATACAATTTTTATAATAAAATCCAACCCACTCGAACGCAGTTACATATATTTCTGATTAAAATAAGGTTCTGTTTTAGTATATAATTTTTATATCATAATTTGTAACATTTAGGAATTAGATGAAATATGTGTAACATTTGATAAACACATCCTCACTACTAAATCATTTTCATGATATATTTATTTTTATTAATTCAATTATGGATACAATTTCGTTTTAATAAATATTAAATTTCAATTCATGAATTTACTCGATGTATTCAATTATGCATAACAATATTTGGTTTAAAACATTTATTAATTTCGTTTGTATTTAATACTAAAACTGAAAACATTGGAATTGCAAATGAAAATGGTTTTCAATTTGCACGAGATTTTGACATAAACAAACAAATCTTTGGTAAGAATAACTACAATTGTTTTGCTCTTTTAAAATTATTATGAGGATAACAAAGTATAAAAGGGAGTTTAATTTTTTTTTAATTCTAATTTGATTTGATTAACTTGAAGTAAATATTTAAAATTTGCTTAAAACGAACTTACAAAATACAACATTTTACACATGTGATGTAAAGAAAAAAATTATAAAATTTTACATGATTTCGTAAAGTAACAGGGCTAATATATGATAAGTAGTAAAATATTTGTGCAGAATTATTAACTGCATTTAAAATGCGTAAATAAGAAATTATAATAGTACTAGTGGCACTCCCTGTCAGCATATTTAATGTTCTGTTTCGTTTCAGATTTTCTTGCACACCTATGTTCTGCCTTCTTGTAGGCGTTAAATTTAAACCGATAATAAAATAAATGATTAGAATGGGGTCTTTCATCATGTTTTTTTTATTTTATTTTTATGAAACTTTATTTAAATTGAAGACTATCTACAATTTAAAAAATTCTTAATTGTTATTCATTAAGCCACAATGATTTGTTTTAAATGTTGTGACGTCATTGTAGAGGTGTTGCTGGATCTTAAATAGTACAAATTGTAAATAATTGTAGTCATTATAATTATTACAATAAAATAGAACATTTATATGACAAAAATTATTTAAATCTCTACTGTTTGAGATCCACCAACATCTCTAAAATGACGTCACAACATAAAAAAATTATAATTCTGGCTTAATGAATAACAATTAAGACTTTTTAAAAGTGTAGATAGTCTTCAAATAGGTAAAGTTTCATAAAAAAAAAATGGTGAAATACCCCATTAGATTGGATAACTTTCGATACCAGTGGCCTGTAATGAACCAACCGGCCAGGAGGCGGAGTTTAGTAGTTCAATGCCAAATTTTCACGTTTCAAAAATACCGGAGATGAGGAGTGCAACAACTGCTAGAACATTTATTCTGTATTCAAATTTTGTAAATATGTTGGTTAATATCAAGAATTATATTCAAATTGTTTTGTTTGTTTTTAAATACAAAAATATATTTCCGACTACTCTGCTATTCGAATTGATATAATTTAACCTTTCTAAAGCCATACTATTAAATATATAGGTAAAGTTTCTTTTTTGTTGGAAAATAATTTGGAAAGCAACTGCAGTGGAAAATCACATTTTCCAGTTTGCAGTGTAAGATGAAATATTTTGCGAATATACAAATTAGCACACTTTGGCAAATTCTTCTAAGTAATATATTTAGAATGTCAAATTCAATTCTTCAATTTGTCTTCTTCATTCAAGCGTATCTAATGTGGTTTGTTAAGAAAAAAGATCCGTATTAGATAACGCATTACGTTTACAAAAAAGTAGTTCAATTGGAGTGAATTGTACATTTCCTCCAATTCAAAGAATATTACTCTATTTTCTTTATTATAATTACATCACTGGATCTCACGATCACAAGTGCATGCGCGACGAAGCGATCACTGAAAACAATGACAGTCTGGCGGTGCCTACCACAGCCGGAGAAGGGGGCACCCAAGCCCGAAGCCGCGTTCCGCGTTATGCGTTTACTCTCTCATTCAGACTCACACCTGTTTGTCTCGGCCGGAATGCTCGGGCACGGGTACTCGATACTAAAGTCAAGTTCAGTATGTTTGCTTGTTCAAGGACCCACTTTCCAATGCGTCGCCCTGTCAGAGAGCATTGAGCAACTTGTTTACACTGATCAGATCCGGACTCGACAACTTTCACATTTCTTCCACGTGGTTCAATTTTTGTTGCTCGTAACTGCATCCAGAGTATTATGATAATAGCTGCCGTGCACGATATTATATACCGCGTGTAGAATTGAAATGTGACGTCCAGCGATTTCAATGCTACTTTTTACCTCTCGCAACATCCTGTAAGGGAGGTTTAGGAATCATACTAGAAATTCAGTAGTGAGTTTTCAGTGGATGAGCACGTTTTAGGGTCCTTCGAGTACGATTTTAATAGGTTCGCGTTGATGTACGTATGTTCTGTTGGTCTGTGTGGATCTCTGTCTGGAGTTACAGTTTCTCGAACCCACGACCTCTTGCATGCTAGGCTACACCCATTTGGTTACGTACATATTAGTGTTTCACGATATACCAATAAATTTAAAATCAATTTTTATTACAGCCGATGTCGGTGGCGTAGTGGCTATGTCACTAACCTAGCACGCCAAAGGTCGTGGGTTCGATTCTTACTGAAGAACATGGTCGTTTGTGTACACATATATTCATAATCATCCATTCATGAGGTGGCATATGACCATAGTAGTTAGTCCGCTGCCCATATTCGTAAATAAAAAAATACATATTTATTAGAAAAATTGTAATACGGCCATGAGAAATTAAACAAAAAATATTTGATACTTCATAAAACGGTTTTAGATTTATTTATTTATTTAACAGAAGGAATTGAACTCTCAAATTCGCTAATATATTATTAGAATCTTCTACGAAATATCTACAGAAAATAACACACATAAATAATTATAAATCTGTTTTCTGCAATGTTAAATATTTTTAATTTTTATTTACTTTTTCATGGGCGTGTTACAATTTTTCTAATAAATGTTAATTTTAATGTGATTGATATATAATAGAAATAATGTTAATTAAATAACCAAATGCATTTTTAAATTCTAAACAACTATTGTATTTGCACTTTTCTAGTAAAGTGAATAGGTACAAAATTACAGTTTTATAACAAATAACATTGAAAACCCTCTACACATTTCAATTCTACACCTTATTTTCGTGTATAAATCAAATCATAATTTTTATTATTTTTGTTTGTTTGCTTTCGTAATTATCTATAGTCAGTTTAATAAAATCATTAAATCTGTATAATCTATTTCAAACGACACAGGCTCTAGGTCACTTGTTCTTTTCGTTATTTATTTAATGTACAAGATGCAATACAGGGTACAATGGAATTCATAAAAATTTTGTTGAAATAAAACATTTTAGTGAAACAAGTTTAATTATTGAGAATTTTAATTTAAAATGTTAGCTTGTTTAAAAATAATTATTCTACTTACCACCTACATAAAAAAAATTGATAATTTACATCAGTACAAAAAATGTATATTTTACTTTGAAAATAAAATAAATAAATATATCATCACGCCTTTTGTCCATTTTGGGTGTGGCACTCTGCTTTCGCAGATCTCGGTAAGCGATATATTCTTGCACAGCTAGTGCGGTTACCATCCGTCAAGTCATACCCCCCAAAGGTGTTAATGGAGGGGGAACCACAGAGGTAAAGTTAAAATTGCAACTGTTGGCTGTGGGATACGAACTGATGATCTCAAGATCTACAGTGCGATGTGTTACCAAAGAGCTATTAACCTCTTTCTTTCATATTTAATTTTGGTTGGTAACCGCATTTCACACGCTTTAAAAAGCAAAAGCAGAGTGCCACACTCAATATGAAGAAAGGTGTGATATATTTTTTTATTTTATTTTAATAATATTGACACAGGTTTGACATCTAAAATATTAAATCTGACCCCTAAGCGTTAGAAATGTAAGAAAAATATCTTTATTTGAAATCGGGAAGTCCTCAAAAATTGTCATTAAAAGCTCAGAAATCGTCACTAAAGTAACCCATTATACGACGATTTTGAGCAAACCAGTGTTGGCAACCGTTAAATAATTATTGTACAATTAGGATAATTTTGGCAGATATATTGACGTACTATAGTAAATTTGGACGTAATATGAAACAAAATTTGCAAGAAGAACTAATCAATTCCGATAACGAAATTGAGGACAAAACACATAATTTTGAGTGTTATTTACGATAACTTCACTGCTTGAGGTTGGCAACACCGGCTGTCAGTTTCAATTGACAACTGACAGATGTATAATCTTAACCTAGGTATATTGTAATACTTTTTACAGTTTTTTCGAATTTTAGATTTAAAATAAAACTTAATATGTACCTCGGCACTGAAGTTCCTTTTTATCACTCACATGGTTTATTTTCCTCGGCCGTACGGGCCTCGGCAACTAAATTCCATATTCGTGATAAAAAATTGAACTTCAGTGCCTTGATACATATATTATTTTTCATTAATGTTTAATGAAAATTATGGGAAATAAATTGTAATATAAATTATTTGAGCAGTAATTGTTTAACAATAATCTGAGTTTTTTTTGTCTTGTTTTGTTATAGATGTGTGAAACTATTTGGTCTTAAATATTAAATAAGTAAAAATAGTAACCACTCCATTTACTCATTTTTTGTGTGGCACATGGTCCACAATCCGATGCAATACCATAGAGCTATTTACCTTATTAAATTGCTTTCCTGAACAAATTAAATTGGATACTTTGCTCTAAATAAATATAAATTCTTGTGCCTGTAATATTATATTATTCACAAGCTTATTTAAATTGAATGAAAGCATCTTTCTTTGCTGTTTGGATTGCACAAAATGAATGAAAGAATAAAGTTTTCCAAACAGGTAAATTTTAATTTAAAGTAGATTAAAATGTTTCTATATTTTCTATTATGCTACGCAGAGAAATTTAATATAAGCTGATATAATTAAATGAAATGAAATCATCTCTTTTTTAGGCGATGATCAAGGGTAAATTCAGGTTTAGGCCAAGCCTATCATGCAGATTGGAAGAAAGTAGTGAACCTTCCTTTCCACTTCTCCGAATCGGAACAGTATCACCCAGAGAAAGTAAATGTATGTTGTGCTGTAAACTGTGTCTTGAATAACTGATCGCCCACGTCATACCCTTACCGGATATTTGTACGCCAGTTAATTATATTTACTAAATTCCTAACCGTCGAATCATTTCACTTGTCACTTTTTGCTCAAAATCATTTGGTGGAAAACAGTGTTACACGAACTAAATTATAATAGTCCTACCTCATATCCAGCTTCATTGTCAGCAGGTGCAGGTGCAAAGGTCACTTACAGTTCATTATCACTGTGTTCACTGCGGTTTACAGTTTTTGTAATTCGAATGTATATGAAGTAAATGTTAATGTAACATCTTAACTAGAGATGGGCAAATATCAGTTTTTTCAAATTCTAATATTAACTAGATATCAAATACTTGATTATTTAGAATATTTCGAATACTCGAATACCTGGAATATATTTATTAAATAAACTATATTATTTCATGCCGAGCCTGGTCTATCTTTACCAAGTGTAATCTATGAAAAAACTAAAAAAGAATAAAGTACATAACAATACAAATTTATACTTTTCTGCTGACTACACATATTGCGCAATTTTTGTGGTAATCGAATTAGTTGTTTTTATGTTAATATTCGAAATTTCGAATCTCAAATATTTTCATTATTCGATGGTATTCGCTCATCTCTAATCTTAACCCACTAGTTAACACAATACTGCACTTTACGCACTTTTTTGTACTTATTGTCAACAATTTTATTAAATTTTGGAGCACAAAAATCAAACATACATTACAAAATACAATATGCAAGTGACTACTTATCACTGCGAACGACAAATACGTTCGAATAATTGAATTAATTGCAACTTAATTCCAGCTATGCTTATAAATAAAATGTTTTCAAAACATATTTAAGTGCATTTCCGATCATTCGAGGTGTTTTATTGCTTACCTGTTTTTGATTTTAAAATTATTTATTTAATACATTTATGGGGTAAAAAACTACAATTTAAATATATCCCTCTACTAAAATCTTTGGGGGCTATGACTTGTCGGCTAGTAATCGCACTTCATACGCAAAAATATATCACTTAACCGAGATCTGCGTAAGCAGAGTGCCGCACCCATAATAGGTAAAAGGCGTGATATGTTTTTTAAAATGGGGTAAATAGCTCCGTGGTAACGTGTCGGACTGTGGATCGTGAGATCCTCAGTTCGAATCCCACTGCCGACAGTTACAAATTTAAATTTACCCCTGTGGTTCCCCTCCACTAACATCCTTGGGGGCTATGATTTGACGGCTGGTAACCGCACTTCATACGCAAAAATATATCACCTACCGAGATCTGCGTAAGCAGAGTGCCACACCCGTAATGGGTAAAAGGCGTGATGATATATTTATTTTTATTTATGTTTGTTTTATTTATTTTTATTAATTATTACTAGCTTTTTGTTTTTCATATTTAACCGTGGACACTACTTTCACAGTTACGCAAAAGTCACACTGGGGTCTGGGAAACCCCAAGAAAATAAAAATTACTTTCCCATAATCGGATGTAATTTTTTTTAGGTAATTTATATATGGAATATTTGTTTAGGATTATAGAAAGAAATTAAACAGTTAGTAACCTTTCTGAATCATATATTTGAAACCAAACACTGTATTTTGCCAAAACTTAACTTTTTTATTTTGACTATGAGAGCAAAACCAAAACAAAACAAAATTAAGGATTATAGAAACTAATTTTACAACAAAGTAGCATCGAAATCATGTCAATGCTGCTCATGTGGAAGAGAGTATAGAGAATCGTGGGATTTCTTATAATAAATATCATTAATAGTACACATTATATTAAGAATTATTAATATAGCTTATTAAATTAAATAGTTCAAATATAAATCCAACTCTATTCCTATTTAATTGTAAAAATAATTCTATCGTCTATGATTCCATTCGCCCGTAGTATTTTCAAACGAGAAATGAATACGAATATGTTGAATTTTTGACTTATGACAGCAACAACACCAAATATACGACAAAAATTTGTTCGTATGACAATGAATGTATAATAAATTTTCCTCATAAATATTTGGTAACACAAATGAATCAAGTATAATGAGGATCACGAAATCACAGTTCAGGCTGTGGTGTGCGTGTTCCTCTTTTTGTGTCTAGCAACCGTTCGGCGTTTGCCTCGAGGAAATTCCTTCATCTTAAGCCGTGTTGCAGCGGATGGCGAATGGCTGCTGGCCCGCGGGCTGCCACTGGTGTTGCTGGTATTGTACAGATTTCATTTTTAACACTAAGAAAGTTGGACAGCGAATATTTATGTTGTAGTAGTCATTTAATGTACTTTGTTGTTTGTATCATTTAATAGCTATAGGTTCAAAGTTTGAAGCAACGAAAGAAATTTGTTGTTCGTAGGCAAAACAAAAAAGAAATGTACCTAGACTCAAACAGTCAAAGTTTTAAAATCATCATGTATGGCAACGAATTGGCAGGTAGCGTTAAAGCCGGATCACTCGATAACACAAGTTAAGCAATGCTGCCCGCGGTTAGTAGTTGGATGGGTGACCGCTTTGCGAAAACCCATTCCAGCGAACACTGCGTGCCATTGTCACACCACCGAAAACGAGGTTCCGAGGCGGCATATAACCTTAGCAGTTGAGACCGCTTAATTAAAAAAAAATCATGTATACAATATAATAAGAATATATACGTAATATTGTTATAGGCAGTTAACATGGGGAAAAATATTTTTTTTTTTGTTAAATTACGTATGTTCCTGCAACTTTTTTAATACAGATTACTCCAGTACACAACAAAAAAATTTGATTTGCGATTTGTTAATTTTGCGGTTAAGTATTTTTAGTTAATATTGACAAATATTTTGTGTTAAATTTACAATATGAACAAATATTGACAACTTTTTTTAAAATTAAAATTTTGTCAATTCTGAATTTCAAAAAAAAAATTTATTTATTTGCTGGATTTATAAAATGTAACAAATAGACTCATCAATAATATCAAGTAAATTTAACTAAGTTTGTATCCTTTGTAACAACTAAATTTGTTATAATTATTGTCATGGGAAACAAAACATACAAACAGTCTTATTGTTTGAGTTTGATAGATAATATTTGGCATAGTTTGAATGATTATTGACATGTTTAAATTATTTCTCACTAAACATGGACACATGTGCCATTTAGAAATAATTTAAAAAAGTTAATAATTATTAAAACTCTGCCAAATGCCATCTGTCAAATTCAAATAATACGACTGTTTGTATGTTTTGTTTCCCATGGCACTCTGGAAATAGCTAAATTTATACATTTTATTTTACGTCTATCTCATGACAGAAATGTATTACATCAATAAATTTAGACTCATTTGGTGCAGTTTTTAATTCTGAACATTTTACCTTTTTACACTTTTGCTCTAAAATTAATACGTAAAAACTTGGAGCGAAATTAAAATATTAACATTGTATTTCCTATAGCTCAAAAAAAAGTAAACAATAATATATACTACGGGATTAAATATTTCAGAATATAACAAATAACAACATTTAATACGAACTTCATAAATTAGCATGCCTTGCTTTAGATGCAACAGTCTGCTATATTCCATTTCAGAATGAACGAGTAATAAATCAATCTGTCAAAGACATTCTAGAGGCGCGCCAATAATTATTTGCTCAGGATCAGGGATTCTTGGAAAGACATAAATATGTTGGTCATTAGTAACGATATGGCAGCGATTCCCGGTAATACGGTACCTCGTTTACCGTCGTCACTACCTGCTCTTTCGGTTAATCCTATCGATTTCTATGTTTACGGTCCAAAAGTGATTATCGGAATGTTTACAGCGGTGCGATGTTTCTATTCAATTCTAAAAGAAGTAATTTTCATTCTACTAATGATCATATTAGTATTATATTGCAACAATCAACATATAAATGAATCTGGCTCTCACTTGTATTTCGGTCTATATTTAGGGTCCAAAAGGGATTATCGGAACGTTTGCAGCGGTATTTCTATTGTTGAAGAAGCAAGTTTCTTTCAAGTTCTAGCAATACTATTAGTATTATATTTACAACAACAATGCAATGAGCGTACCGCGAACTTCTTCCACGTGTAGAGAAATAATATGTCCGAGGTACTCCAGGGGGGGGGGGGGGGGGGCTTATTTTAGTAATTTTTAGTTCCTTATGTTCTCAGATAAATATATTTATGTTGGTACTGTTACTGTGCAGAATTTTTCAAATTTTCTATACAGTTGTTAAATTGACATTTACTTATTGGTTTACTTTGTGTTTTTAATAATAATAATAAATAACTTTTCATTAATTCAAAAGAATATTTGAAAATAATACGTAATAATCAAATACTTTTTATAATAAAATATGTAAATATTAACTAAATTGTCTAAACATCTCAAATTAACAATTTCAAATAAACAACAACTAAAGAATGATGGCACCGATAATACAAATATACACCACACCTCTCTTAGGAGGTGATATGTAATCACCAAGTATGACGTCATATGGCCATGTTTGGCAGATTATCCACTACTAGATGACTGTCCGAAATCGACATTTATCACCGGTGATATAAGCGTTCTCGGTTTTTCGCTTCGCTCCTCACCTCTCTAATATATAGGTTATATACTTGGTTAAGTTATGATGTACTCGGTTCGTCGCTTTGCTCCTCACCTCGCTAATATATAGGATAGGCTATATACTTGGTTAAGTGATGTACTCGGTTCGTTGTTTCGCTCCTCGTTGACACGGCCCTGGTTATAGTTATTCTAAAAATGTGGGAAACACAGCTTGGATAAACGTAATATTGATAATATTGTTAGAATGTAATGTTATGGGTGCATTTGACGATATATCGGGTTGCATAATGAAATCAATCATTTTGTTTCACTTACATTCATAAACTAATAACATGTAAAAATATTTTTTACATATTTGTATTCATTTCTTTAAGATCAGATATTTTTATTTTTAATTAAACTATATAAATGTTAATAATTTTTTAAATCATATGCATTTAAGCAAAGTATTTATTTAAAAATAACTCTTGTTCTAGATATTATTATGTATTACGTATACAAAGTTTGGTTTAAAAATATACCATAGTTTTTTAATGTAGCTGAAAATAAAAAAACAGTGTATTTAAGCTTCAACTAAACTATAAATATATCAGCTCCTTTCCGCAAAAATAATCGGCGCTATGTCCGGATAAGTTTTTGGACAAACGCTTCTCAAGGGAATGGTGGAGCAAGCAAGCAACTAATTTTTTCATATATTCTGGGATTATTACATCATATATTTCACCACTGAGTGGATTCTTTAACCTCTTATTGCTTCGGAAAAAAATTCCAAAATGTGTTAAAACCTTATTTTATTTAAACATGGATAAATATAAATATTAAGCGGAATAAAGGCAGCACATTTTTTTCTTTATTTATTTGGAACTATTTTAGGGGGCAGCTCGGTTAAAATACGACCTAATTCATTTTAAAGTATCCTTAATTGGGATGAGCCAATAAAGTGGCTAAATTTGAATTACGAGCAATAGGGAAAACATTGCTGTGTTCGTAATGGTGGTAGATTTAGATTTTTAGTCTACACAGGGCATTTTTCTGTAATCTTCCTTACACCTGGCAACGTGTTGCAGATACGCATTATATCTTAACGGTAGGATCTAGGAATGAAATGCATTATTAATTTGTAACCTCTGCCTCTGTAGGGATTCAATGCACTTAACGCTAATCCCTTAAATTCGTTGCATGCTGCTGTTTACGTTTCTGCTCGTGCTAAATACATTTCAGAGTTTCTTTGCCAACCACACATGAAACTTAATAATGGAATAGGTGAAGTGCTTCGTATACAAAAAATACCACACTGTAACCAAAAACAAGACATGTTGTGTGTGACCAAATTTGTTTTCATTTTTATATAACTTTAGACATTAAGATGAGTCTCCCATCTGTAGCATAAACATTTCGTAATATTTCCTTATTGCTTGTTAATTTAGCGAATCCAAAATTTGTTTTCCTCAATTTTTGCATAATTAATGTTTGCAATTGATAGTACATCATAAATGTTTCGGAAGTATAAAATGTCAACTATTAAGAAATTCCTTATAGAATGTATTTATGATATAATCAGAATATGTTGTGCAATATGCAGTACTAGTAGTAGTAGGAATAGAATATTTTTCTCTATAATGAATTCACTTTGGGAGTAGCATCGTCAGCAGAGTATCATAACCTATATTAATTTTCAACAACAAAGGTTCAAGTAAATATGAAATTCATTTGAAGTAATAATAGATTCATGTATTTAAAAACTTATTTAATATTTAACAAGAAGAAAAACATTTTCGTATTCTCCAAAGATTGCAGTTTTATAACAATTTTGAATACCGACTCATCTCCATTCTATATTCTTGAAGGCAGCGTATGAATTTTACATGACAGTATGATGATGCTCCTCAATACTTGTTGCAATACGGTGTTGCAATCTTGTTGAATATTTAACCATCTTCAAGAAACAAGGGAGCATCTAAACTTGCATATTTGTTTGTGCGTAATTAACTCGGATATTGATGAACCTAGTAGAATTTAACGTTTCGAAGTAATTATATTAAAGGTATCCATGAAATATTTCTCGTAAACTCTACAATCATTTATTTTTACACCTAAATTTATTTGTAAATATTTTAATCTTTACAGTCATAGTATTTGTAATTAGAATTTGTATCCACATTTTTGTGATGGCTGTATATTTTGAAGATAGTTTTATTTAACCTCATTTTTTATGTTTTGATTTCGCACGCAAATTTAATAAATAAAACGGGAATTTATTAGTGTCAAGTTCTAAAAAAATTTGCCTAGTGTTCAAAAACACAAACATTAAACAATAAAATCCCCAGAAATTTGAAATAAAAAGAGAGAGAGAGAAAAGTTAAAATGGAATAAAGAAGAACGCATATAACAAATTTAAAAATTTTTACATTTCTATAGTCAAATCTGTATAAGGTCAATAATAGTATATTGAAGAACTAGTGTCATAAATGCCATTATATTCTATGAGAAGGGACTACTACAACCCTGAAAAGAAATTACAGACAATTATAAAATGAGTTCTTTATGCTATTTTTTATATTTTGCAATGCACGAAAGGTACATGTCACTTTGTATGATATCTTTTGATGGCGAATGCGTGCTTTAGTATTGATAGTTTGTTTTTATTAGCAATAGAACTGTAACCACACGCACTGAAAATTTTCCTGTTATAGGTTTTTTTTGGAGAAAATTCAATCTTAATCTATAATCTACAAATACAATGTACCTTTTATTTTTACATCTTATTTAAATAATACAGCTTAAACAAATGTAATACTTACATTGGAATACTCTTAAAATAACTACTATTGTTATTGATTAAAAAAAAAAAATTCAATTAATTTTAAAATACAGTGAAATTTATGTACCTTAAGCCCTTGTCACACGGTCAGTGTTTCCACCGTTTGACAAAACTTTTGAATGACAAACACAGAAACGTGACGTCACGTCATACAGTTTGGTCAAATGCTCTAAATAGAAACGTTTCTTATTCTCTCATACATTTTGGTTCGACTTTTGTAGTTTTGACAGATCGAGTGACATTTGATAACAGTAATGAATAAAGTAAGTATTATAAATTCGTCAATTAGCCTAGTTTGGATTATATTATTAAATAAATAAATTTAAAAAAATATTTTTTCCAATTATATGTTAATGTTATTGAAAAGAAAAAAAAAATAATTATTTTATAGGATAGAAAATAAATAGTGGTGTTCTCAATAGCATTGGTAAGTTTCTGTTTGACAAACTTCACCCCAGTGAAAAGAATGACCGTCTGACACACCTTCTTTTCATTATACATCAACCTGAATGATATGACGTCATCAAACATAGTTTGACAAACAAATATGAAGTATTCATTGACCGTGTGACAAGGGCTAGTTCTGCGTTCTACCACTAGTAGGCGTATTTTAATTTTGGATACCCAATAGCATACACTGTTACAGAATTCTGAGCAGAAAAGTGTATAGTTTTCTGAACCAGGATTTTGATCATAATTTTGTACAAAAAATGAACGTGTCAAACGGTCTTTAAAATAACAATGAGTGTAGATATTTGATATTTTTTGACATTATGAATTTCAGCAGAGTAACAATACACGAATGAGCTATTAACGAACTCATTTCGGTGCTGTAATAGCTTTGTTATAGACGTAAAATTATTATTTTATAAAAAAATGCTTCAAATAAAAGATACAGAGAAATATATTATCTGTCACTTTTATTTGAAGTATTTTTTTAAAAGTAGTTTTAGAACACTGTACATCGCTAAAACATTTCTCTAAAAACACCCAAAAACAGAGCTCGTGGTACCAGTCGTATAATGTATAATTTTATGCTGTAAATTATGAGTTACAAAAAATTGTGTAAAATGCCATTCTCAACTTTTAACACATTATTAACATCGCTTTATGCAACTGGCCCATAAAATAACATAGTTTAATATTTATGATTGTATAAAATAGGTTTTAAACATACAAGAGGTTGTTGAGAACGTCTGGAAAATTTGTTCTAATTTATTTATTACCCGAGCAAAACTTCTTGTATCCGTAATACATTCGCTATTAGCTATTACGTTATGTCGTAATTAGGTGTGCAATTACTCAACATTCAACGTAACTTAAAGGTAAGAAATATTGTGCATAAATTGAGACGCTATCATCATTTTCTGCTTAATTAATGTTATTCCTTATAAGCCAAAAGGCGTTTGCCTTAATGCAAAACAAAAAACTGTGAAGAAAGTAACCATTTACTACACTGCATCATACGTAGTATGATGGGAAAGTCTATAATTAGCGGAGATGAAACAATTCATTAATAAATTTCAATAGAATATTGAGAAAACTATTGTGAACCTTAGCAGTCAATTACCAATTCAAATATATTCCTGATGTTTAGAATATTTACGGCCATATGCAAACCATAAATAAAAAATAAATAAAATTAATGCAGGATTTTCACCGCAGGGTGTGTAAGTATAACTTTCACACTCTGTCAAGCAATAACAATAAAAAGCAAGTAACGACAATTTTGCGAGTTTTCTAAAAAGAAAAGTTTTCCATTATGTTCATCACAAAACACAGAGAAGTAGTTGTATGATCTGCTAACAAAATTGAAAAGGGAAATCGAGAAAGCCGGACATGGTCACTACAAAGTCAGGCAATAATTAAACATCGAATTAGCATGTTTTTAGTGGGAAACAAAAGTTTTCGCTGATCTTACGACATTTGCGTAAAAGTTAAAAGGCTTACCCGCGGCGGAAGAACAGCCGGGAAAGCATGCTAATTTATTATAGTTTATTTTTATTACGAAAAATAAATGTAAATTAACCAAATTTTTTTACTAAACTGCAGATTATGGACCAAGAAAATGTTGCTAGTTTAATTTACCTCTGTACATCTTTGGGAGCCGTGACATGACGGCTGGTAGTCGTAAATTAACCGCAGATCTCTAGAAATATCTCTATAATATTGTGAAACTACATGCTGCATGATTTGACGTTTCATATGAGTAAATTTAATTGCATGAATTTAAAAAAATATATATAAATTCTAACCGCGATTTGAACCCAGAACCTACCATGATTCTCTAAGAACAATTAAGATATAAGACACGCGAAAAATCATGCTTTACTTGAACTTAAGTCTAATAACAACAAATAAAATATCCGTTTTTTTTAATCCATGAATTATTATAAATCATCACGTCATTTACACATTTTTGGTGTGGCACACTGCTCAATGCAGATCTCGGTATACAGTAACAAATTTGATTTGTGATTTGTTAAGTACTTTTAGTAATATTGACAAATATAGTTTGTTATAAATATGACAATTTTATGAAATAATATTTTGTCAATTCTGAATTTTTAACAAAAAAAATTGTTAGTTTTGTTTATTTGCTGTGTTTATAAAATTTAACAAGTAGAATCGTCAATAATAACAAGTAAATTTAGCTAACTTACTAATTTGAAATTGTTAAAGAAAGTTTATATCCTTGTGACAACTTAATTTGTTATAATAACTATGATTTATTGTTCTGCTTCAAAATAATTATTAAAATATTTAGTCAGAAGCACATAAAAATAAATGCCAATAATTACTATATTAACAAATATATTTAGTTACGAAATACACAAAAATAATTTGTTACGTGGTAACAAATTTGAAACTTGTTAAATTAACAAAAACCAGAAGGTGAATCGTCTGGGACTAAAAATTTTGTAAATTTTGACGATAATTTTTTTACTGTCGAGTAACGCATCGTATTGTGGATCATAAGATCCTCGATTCGAGCTCGAGCCTTACAACCGATAAATTTTCGAAATTAAATTTTCAACACATAAAATTAGCCTTGTGGCTCCTCCACCACTACCATCCTTGGAGGCCTTGATTTGACGGCTGGTAACCGCACTTTACGCGCAAAATATATCATAATACCGAGATTTGCTTTGAGCAGAGTACCACACCCAGATATAGGTAAATGACGTGATGATATATTTATTTACTTAATTGCGGTTACTATTCGTCAAATCTCGGCCTCCAAGGGTGGCAGTTGTGGTGGAGCCACAGGGGTAATTTTCGGAATTTTTTATTATGATCCACAGCTCGATGCGTTACCACGGAGCTATTTACCCCATAAAATCGACTATTTATTTTATTATTATTTATGGTTTACGAGAAAGCATATGTTAAATATTGGGAGAATGGATACGTGACGTAATTTTGATATGAGAAGGATGAACATATTTGGAGAGAAAGCGATGATACAAATATCAGTTGAAATATGAAATTTTGAATGTTTAGAGGTGGGTGTGTTTCTATACTTCTCTATAATTTATAAATAATTATCAATCCTAAAACCTATATAGCCTTTTTCGAAATGTTTACATTATGTTAATTATACGTAAATGTACTTCAATGTACGCTCTACCAATTTACCATCATGTCAACAGAGCAACTTGAAATACAGAATTCGAATTAAAAATAATATAACATTGTAAGTATACAGGGTGAGTTTTTCAAAGCAACCAATCAGTTTAGCTGGCTAACTAATAACTTTAGAGAAAAAATATATACATTGGCTTGGTTGGTAAAATAAAATTATTGGGGGGGTGGGGGGGGGGGGCTGCA
Organism: Poecilus cupreus; assembly: GCA_963942605.1. Taxonomy (NCBI): domain Eukaryota; kingdom Metazoa; phylum Arthropoda; class Insecta; order Coleoptera; family Carabidae; genus Poecilus; species Poecilus cupreus. Next base: position 8,908,828 of record OZ012715.1, read on the forward strand.
TGGCGGGGAAGAATGATAATTATATTTTCTTAAGTGGAAAGGGGTACTTTTTCTTTATTGGAATGGATAGCCCAAATTATTTCCTTTTCAACGATATGTTCTACCTGTAGTTAATATTAAGGTCACAAAGTTAAATAATACATTCACATTTTTAATAAGGAAAATATCATTTCAGGTTGGCCGTTGAACAAAACAAGTTATTATTTTTATTATTGATACTCCTGTTATCAAGATGTCAACAATTGTTGTCGATGTAAATCCATTATTGACAGAAGTATAGAAAAAAACAACAACTTGTTTTGTTCAACGGCCTACCTAAAGTTTTATTTTCAAAATTAAAAATGCTAATGTTTGTATGAACTTAATCTTAATTTAAATTTTAGGTATGTTATTTCGTTAAAAAAGGGAATATTTCGGGCTATCCATTCCAATAAAAAAATGTACCCCTTTCCATTTAACCAACCGCACAATTATGCCCCCCTCCTTGTTGTTCGAATCCCACTGCCGACAGTTACAAATTTAAATTTACCCCTGTGGTTCCCCCACCACTATCATCTTTGGGGGCTATGATTTGACGGCTGGTAATCGTTCTTCATACGTACAAATATATCACTTGCCGAGATCTGCGTAAGCAGAGTGCCACACTGATAATGGGTAAAATGCGTGATGATATATTTATTTTTTTTTTATTTATTTAAAGGCAATGAAAGTTCGAAATTCATCTTTTTCCCATTATCAACCATTGTCTACAATCTTCAAACTAAGTGATTTATTTTTACATCTGTCTTACTTTTTCACTAATTTTAGCGATCACAAATTTTTACTGTTTTCAAATACGTGTTTGTACTTTTTACCCCTATAATCCATCGATTAGGTACCTGTTGAGAGAGTCTACCAACTAACTAATAATTTTCAAACCTAGAAACTGTACTCTTATTTGAAATTTTTGCATGATATCAATTGTACGTAAATGTATTTGTAAATTATAAGTTATAGCTCCCGAAATTTGGCCTACCTCATTTTGTATTCTATCAATTTGACGACAATGGCACGACTTGGAAGAAATTTAATTTCAAATTGCAAATATCATAAAATTATAAGATTACGTGTACTCTTTTATATTATTATGAGATAATAAAATAGTTTCTTTAAATTCTTCTAAAGTCACAGATTCCATGGAAGGTTCTGGTTTAGGTAAATGCTGCGATGATATATTTTATTAATTTGCAAACTGTTTTCTTAGTGATACCTTTTATTAATTTTCAGATTGTTTTCATCTGTAATCTTCCAAACATTTCCCATTAGCGTCCATTTCCACTGTCCAGTGGGATCGAACATTCGATATTGCATTAATCCGATCGAAATCAGAACTGTGAATTATCCCGTTCTGAGTAAAATGTACTAGTCCTGTTAACATGACTCCAACATTATCCATGTCCTGCAATAATGAGACGATTTTCGCATGGGTTTCACATCTAATAGCGACAGAAAGGAGTTGTAGATTTCGAGCTGTCGAACCATGCTAGCGATCTTGAATTTTCATGTACACTGGAGTACTGGAGACTTATTAATCATTGCTTAATAATGCTGTACCTTCTATATTTGTATTGCATGGGGTACATATACAATTTGTAACTAGGAAGACAAGCAAATACAAAATCAACATTTGGAGGATCGTTCATATTTCCTTGCGTTTGAAATGCACCGTGTTCATGTATGAAAATTTTGTTTGTGAATTTCAGTAATTTCTAACAAAATGTTGCATTTTTTTATAGACTTAAATAACAAGCACAACCAATGGTCGAAACGTCCCCTAAATATTGTCATATCAATATTAATATCCAAATATATTTAAACTATAATTTTTAGTTCCTTTAAAGTATAGTTGATTTTTAATTGATACCTATAACATTATTGCCATATGTTTGGGACCAGTCATAGCAATTTATGTTTAAAAGTGAAGTTTTGTAAAGAAATTATTTCGTAGATGAAATATGAAAAAATGCATTGTGATAACGAACAAATTTTTATTTTATATTTTAATGCAGAAAGACGAGAGAAATTCCATATTTTTATCATTGCATATTTTCAAGAACAAATTAGTTGGCTGAATAGTGTGAGGTTTCCCTAACTTTCCAGACAATAAGAAAATGCCTTACGTATTATGTTTTTAGAATACAACGATTTTAAAAATAATACAACAAAATATTTACGAATAATTCATGAAGCTACGAAGATTCTATTATTTACATAGGTTTTGAAATTCGTACATTTCTGAGGCATTTTCTATTAATTTTCATTGATTATGCAATTTGTGTTTTAAGAGATGCTACCATGAATGTTTAGAAGTAAAATAACTAAAGGATGTCGTTTATCAAATCAGATTTTGCACATAAAATATATAAATCATCACGCTATTTACTCATTTTGGGTGCGGCACTCTTCTTTCTCCAACCTTGATAAGTGATGCATTTTTGCGCATGAATTGCGGCTACCAACCGAAAAACCATGACCTCCAAAGATTTTTAAATAAACAAAATTTTCACTCATCATTATGGTTTAATTAATTTTGTTTAATTGAACTCCTATACCGGTCGTCCGATTCGTGTCATCTATCTCTTTCCATTTTTAATATGAAGCCAATTATTTATTTTACAGCCACATTTAGTTTAAAAAAATTAAAATCGGGTATCGTTTAAAAAAAATTCGTATCGAAAATGGGGAAATAGAATATACAAATTAATATTTTGTGAGATTTCTTGGTAAACCTATATATTTTTTGCAAATTTTGGTCCAATTACGTCTTAACTTTTCGTTCGAACAATTCTTTTTGTTATGCGATTTAAATCAAAATTAATCCATAATTATATATTTAGGGACACAATCGATTATAACATATATTTTGAGTAAATAGCTCCGTGGTAACGCGTCGGCCTGTGGATCGTGAGATCCTCAGTTCGAATCCCACAGCTGACAGTTGCCAATTTAAATTTACCCCTGTGGTTCTCCCTCCACTAACATCTTTGGGGCTGTGATTTGACGGGTGGTAGCTTCACTTCATACGCAAAAATATATCACTTACCGAGATTTCCGTAAGCAGAGTTCCACACCCCTAATATATATATATGTATATTTTATTTTATTTCAGACTAGAAGTATTTAAATTTGGGTAGGTGTTTAGCTACCCAGATTTCTTAAATTATTTTTGAGATCAACATACATACATAACATCACACTATATCCTACGGTAGGGTAGCACGGACCCTGAAACACAATAAATCTCATATAAATATTCTTATCATGGAACACCATTTTCGTCTCGTCCAAATTCAAAGTGCGTTTCATACTTGCTCGTTTAACTTTACACTCTAAATTATTCGTCCACTCTTATAAAAAACCAATCATACCTAACCCCTCATTTAAATAAAAGTTTTGTTCTCTACATGTAGTGTGTCAAAAAATATTCACCATATTCTTCATAGTTCCGCAAACCAAACGGATACAGGAATCGCAGTTTATATCATGTCTTTGTGTTTGTGATATGTGCTGTACGTCTGTTGTCTGTTGCGTGCATTTCATAACGACATAATTATATAATTAACAATCGACTGTGCCAAAACAACGCAATATTACAGCTCTTTTCAAGTGTCTATTTTTACACAATCCGGTTCTCGTTGTATACACCTAACATTCACACACTTTGCTGGATTCACATGCGCCATGGGCCATTTACACCGGCGGATTCGCAGACGAAAAGACCTAACAATTAAAATGGTTAATTTATGTGTACCGCTGAGGTTTGTATCTTGATTTTTATAATTACTAAATTTAATATTAGCGCTTTTCACATGGCAGGTCAGGTACACGATTCACTTACACGAATTAGACACTGAATTAAATAAGTGATAAATACTATTATTTTTTATTTGATTGGAAAACCAACAGCCTACAAAGACTGGATTTGTAACTAATTATTAGTTTGAAAATATACTTGGCACAAAAATATATTGTGTGAATACAAGATTAATTATTAAAAATCAAAATATTTGGGCAACACAAATATATCAATCTCAAATTAAACGTTACTATCTGAAATAACAGCAACCCAACTGTAAAATTTGTTATAATACATCAGATTGGATACAATTCTAAATTTGTAATTTGTCTTCTTTTTTATGCCGTTTAAAAGTTGTGATTCTCCATACTGTAACATCTTCGGGGATGGTGATTTAACGGCCGGAAACCGCACTACTCGCTTTCAGATATACCACAGGGTTCTGTAGAGTGCCACACCAAAAATGGGTAATTGGCATGATGATATATAAATACATATTTTAAAATATTTAAATTCTAGCTTGCATTACAAAACCTATTGCATGGGATAGGCGTCTCGTTTATCTTCCTTTCTTGATGCTATCGCATCGGACTGTGAATCGTGAGATCCTCAGTTCGAATCCCACAGCTGACAGTTGCCAATTTAAATTTACCCCTGTGGTTCACTCTCTCTACAGTAAAAAATTGATTTGCGTTTTGTTCATTTTGCGGTTGTTAAATTTTTTTAGTCAATATTGACAAATATATTGTGTTAAATTAACAATTTAAACAAATATGGCATTTTATTAATTTAAAATTTTGTCAATTCTAAATTTTTAATTGTTATTTTTATTTATTTGCTGGATTTATAAAATGTAACAAATATACTTGTCACTAATAACAAGTAAATTTAGCTAACTTCCCAATTTGAAATTGGTAAAGAATGTTTGTATCCTTTATTATAAATTAATTTGTTATAATAACTATGATTTATTGTTCTGCTTCAATATAAATACTAAAATATTTAGGCACAAATATATTTAGTTACGAGCTACACAAAAATAATTTGTTACTTGCTAACTTTGAAACTTGTTAAATTAATAAAAATTAACGGTGAATCTGGGACTAAATATTTTTTACTGTGTACTATCATCTTTGAGGGCTATGATTTGGAAGATGGTAACCGCACTTCATTAGAAAAAATATATCAGTTACCGAGATCTGCACAAGCAGAGTGCCACACCAATAATGGGTAAAAGGCGTGAGGGTATATTATTTTATTTATTTGGCAACTACGTGTCTTTATTATATATTTAAAACGGGTAAATCGCATAGGTTTATTGGTCATGAAGTACTTAGTTCGATTCCCGCAATCGAAATTTTACTTTACTCCTGTGGTCCACGTCTTCGTCTACTAACATCTTTGGAGGCCGTGACTTGTATATTGATATAATAAATAATAAAAATCTATTTTTCCAATAATGAATAACATAACAAAAGAATATGAAAAGTTAAAAAAGAAACATACAAAATTATAACCTCTCAATTAATAGTAAATAAAATGACAAATTAAAATCTATCATTAAGTAATCATTTATTTATTTAGAGGATTATTTACAAGAATACAAAAATACAGTTCAGTTACAAGAAAAATTTGAATTAATGAAGTGACAATGTTAAAAATAAAATAGAAAGAATACAACTCAATATAATTGCTGAAGATCATCAACATTATAGTAAGTTTTTTCTATAAAAAATTACTTTTATAAAGTTTTAAAATTAGTGATCGATTTAAAATCCTTTAGATACTAAAAAATTTGTTATTTATTTATTTCAAACTTTTATTATTATTGTTTGTTAGAAATAAACATATTGCATCTCTTAAAATGACACCGATCTTAATAATAAAATAATTAAATGTGAATCATGTAGCGGAAGGTTTTGTGTTGCCCACATTAGATCCGTTCACCGTAATTCAAATAAACCTACAAAAAATGATCGGGCCGCTACTGATCTACAGTAAAAATAATACAGAGATATGTTTATTAAATACTTTATTCGTAGATATAGCCAGCAAAAACTTGCAATAGTTCAGACAAGGAGCGTCGTGTTTGGCTCGTGCCCGGTGATAAAAAACAGATAGTTTATTGTGTTTTGGTGTTTAAGTTGCATTTAAAACAAACGTAATATTATATTTAGTAATATCTTACGATGCTCTGGCATCGTTTGCTGTATAAAGATTCTGGTTTTTTTTTGTGTAATAAACGTGAGTAACGTGAGTGAATTTCCCACAACAGCGAGTAGCCGAAACTGCAGTGAATGAAAGGTAGGAATATTCTATTCTTATTTGCTCTATTCTGCTTTCACCTCCTGTCACATATGGGGAATATTTTGTCATAAAAATTGAACAATTTGTGAAGTGAACTGTTTACCGGGAGATTATATGTTACATCAGATTCTCAAAAATAATGACTGCTATAAAATCTTCATTAACGCACAATACGGTGTTGAAACATCCGGTATAGCACCTTCTATACTAAATTAGTGAGATACTAGCATAAAACTACTTGGAAATTTCTCAATAAAATGTTCTTTTATTGCTGGCTGGTCAAATTACTGGCTCTAATTGTGTGAAGAATAATTAGAAATATACATATTATTTGGTTTTTAACTCGAGAAATCTTTACGATTTCCCAGATAATATAACAGCTATTATTTGTATGCATCAAGTGAAAATTCACCACATCCTTTTCACATATGTACTTGAGATATTTAAATACCACACACTAGCATTCTACGTTGGTAGGTATGTACCTACATTGTGCGTACATGCATTAGGCGTGTACGAAATATTTTTAATTAAAATTGTTAATTATACTTTTCTTATATCATAGGAACATAACTTTCAGATTTTAGTTCATCTTTTTTATCTAAAAATTCGCCAGGAAAAATATGCAAGACAACAATAAACTGTAAACAAAACATTGTTGTCTAGTATCTTCTCTCCTGACGAATACGTACGTCTATAGTCCGTTCAAAAATGAGCTAGAGTAATTATCAAAAGAATATTAATATTTTTTATTTGAAATTATATACGGCGATTTCGAGCAACGCAATGTTGGCAACCGTTGAATAATTATGGTAAAAGTAGAATAATTTATTTTGACAAATATATGACGTATTGTACTAAATTTATATGTAAAATGAAACAATATGTGCAAGAAGAATTAACTAATTAATTCCGATGAAGAAATTGAGGACAAAACACATAATTTTGAATATTATTTACAATAACTTCAATGTTCGAGGCTGTCAACACTGAGGGTCAGTTTCAATTGACAACTGACAGTTGTATAAATTTAACCTATATAATTATTTTTTATAGTTTTTTCTAATTTTTTATTTCAAATAAAATTTAATATGTACCTCGGCACTGAAGTTCCTTTTTTTCACTCACATGGTATAAATAAATCCTGAAAAATGAAATATCTATAACTTCACTATGATGATAATTGATGATAGAATGTCATGTGCTTTGCATCTGGTAGAATTCTTACTTCCCTTACAATATAAATATCGAATAAATGTTTGCCCACGGCCATGGCAGGTAGCATTGAAGCCGGTTCACTTGATAATGCAAGTTAACACCACTGCCCGCGATCAGTAGTTGGATGGGTGACAGCTTTGCGAAAACTCATATCAGCGAACACTGCGTGCTGTTGTCACACCACCGAAAACGAGCTACCGAGGCGGTATATAACCTCAGCAGTTGAGACCGCTTAAATAAAAAAATAAAATAAACGTTTAGATAAAAATAAAAAGACGCATATAGAATATGAGTTTCTAGAGGATCTGTTTATTTATTTATATTATCTACATTATAAAAGTTCGACAACTGATTAAGGAATAAATTATAAAATAAAATAAAAATAATTATATCATCGTTTACCCATTTCTGGGTGTGGCACTCTGCTCAAAGCAGATCTCGGTATTATGATATATTTTTGGGCAGTTACCAGCCGTCAAATCACGACCCCCAAGGATGGTAGTGGTGGAGGAGACACAGGGGTAATGTTTTGTCGTGAAAACTTTTGAAAATTTGTCGGCAGTGAGGCTCGAACCGATGATCTTATGATCCACAGTTCGATGCGTTACCACGGAGCTATTTACCGTAAGAATAAATTATATATAAAAAATATATTTCTTAATCAATAGTTTCGATTTATATCGAATTAAGTCTATTTGAGTACCCCTTAGAAAACAATTCATGGTGCGTCGCTGAATTCTCTCTTAGTAATTGGTTTATTATTACGGCTCATTTTTGAATGAACTATATCACTTTGAAACTGCATTTTTTAAAAAATAATAATAATAACTAAAAGTTAAAAATTTAGTAATAATAACAAGTGAGGTTCTACAATTTTTTTCAAGTTTCCAATAACATAGATCCGTGGTAACGCATTGGTCAGTAAATCATGAGATCCTCAGTTCGATTCCCACAGTCGACACTTGAATTTTGCCCTGCCTGTGCTACCCCCTCTGCTAGCATTTTTGGGAGCCCTGACGTGACGGCCGGTAATCGCACTTCTGACTTAAAACTATATCACTACTGATATTAGTGAAAGCAAAGTGCCACACCCAAAATGAGCAGATGGCGTGATGATATATTTATTTTATTTATATATCTTTTCGAATTTCTAATATGATTTTTTTTAACCAGGTGAATAAACTATTGCATATGACTCATTATTTATTGTACAGGCCATTACCTCCAAATAATAATAGGCTAATAAATTAACTTAATAACAAATTGATATAATTTAACGATTTTGTCGAATGTATTCATATGAATTATCTTAAAAATTATCATTTTAATCTCGATACCCTTTGAGTAGAATATTAGATAATAAATACATTATATGATTCTGTTTAGTAAATTTATTTGAATTTTTTTATTGATTATGAGATTTGACTAGGATAGAACCAAGAACCTCTCAAGATTCTTGACGAAATAGGAAACGTAAAATATTAAAATTTTTTACTCGGAAGCTCATTTGGTTTTATGTTCTAATAAAAAAAAATACTGGCTGAAAATTGTGTTTATTAAATACAATATTAGATATTTGTTAATTGTAAAAAAGTTTACCCCTGTGGCTCTTATTTTAGTAATATTTCAACGGCTGGTAACCGCAGTCACGCACAAAAATATGTGAAAGACGAGAAATAATATCTCTTATAATATTAGATAACTAGACTTGAATTATGTATTTAAATTGAAAGTTTAATACAACGATGTTTCGGCCATGATTACAGTCAACTTCAGGTTCCCCAAAGATATTATACAGTCAATAATATTCTAAAATATTAGAACAGAAAATCTGGCATAAGTTAAACTACAAAATTTAATTTCAGTGACATAATAAAACAATATTAGAAGTGTCCACTTCTAAGAATCGATTACGAGTAAAGTCAAAATGGCGTAAAGATCAAAAATTGATAATCTAGTCACCTAGTGGGAATGAGTAAAATTAATTAAAACAAAAAGAAGAAGGGCAGTTGTGAATTTTAAAAATTATACAACATTCTTATCGGCTTAAGAACCAATTTGAGACACAAAAATATTTCATATACCGGGAACTGTTGTTAGTAGAGAGTCACACTTATAAATGTGTAAATGGTGATATTTAGTTAATTAATATACAATATTAGGCTAATGATAAATTTAATTTATGTAACGTATCGGACTGTGGATCGTTAGATTCTCAGTTCGAATCCCACTGCCGACAGTTGCCAATTTAAATTTACCCCTGTGGTTCCCCCTCCTCTAACAACATAAGCAAAAATATATCACCTACCGAGTTCTGCGTAGGCAGAGTGCCACACCCTTAATGGGTAAAAGGCGTGATGATATATTTATTTATTTATTTTATATGGAAAATAACTATTTAAAGAGTGGCTTGGAAAGTGCAATTAAATCCTACGAGTTTTTAAAAATTTCTTCTTTATTTGTGATTGGCATCGTTTCAGCGCAGAATCCAAGGCGCAAAATGGGTAAATAGCGTGATGATATATTTATTAATATATTTATTTACAATGAAAATATAGTTCTCGTTACATATTTCATTACGTGCATGTTGCACTTAATGGCTTTCTTCAGCTTCAATAGCACTTAAGAATATGAACGAAAGTAAGACTGTCAGATGTCATATTAGAAGACAAATGATGGGCGCACATACCAGACAACAGCGCCCGGAGAACTCAGAACAGAGGGCATCAGCCGAGTGCGTGTATGTTGTTAAACGCCTATAAAAACAGAATTCCACTTTCCAAAAAGCATATCCGTGTTTGAAGAGATCATGGCGTCAAGGACACACAGACCCACTGTGGTTGCTTCGCTTCTTGCTTCATCGCCCATCCGAAAGTTGTGTCAACATACGAAAACTATTTTTTAAAGCAATTAGAAACATTAAACCTTGAGGAGCATATTAAAAAAATATTTCTGGATGCTGTACATGTAAAAGTAATCATCAACTAGTGGTTCTCAAAGTTTTTTACTTTCATAATTTTAACAAACCTCACATTGAGTTATTAAGAATAATTGAAGACGTATAATTAAGTAATTTGACATGCTATTAGCTTAATTGTAAATTGTATTTCTAAAATAAAATAAATATATTATTATGTAATCTAATGAGATCCTCAGTTCGAATCCCACAGCCGATAATTGCCATTTTAAATTTACCCCTATGGTTCCACTTTCACTAACATCTTCGGGGGGCACGATTTATTTATTGCTATTATGTGGTACTCTGTTCGCAAATAACACTCTTCAAAAATGTTCCCTTAAAATTTAATTTTTAAACGATAAAAAAAAAATAGAAAAAAGTTTCAAATAAAAATTACAACTATTATTTTTGAATATAACAAAATATATACTATAAATCATTTATTTATTGAAACACACACAGACTCTATTATGAAAACTGTGAAATCGAATTCTATCGACCCTAAAACGTATGCCTATCTGTTGCAAACTCACTACTCAAAATGTGTACCTGTCACAATACCTCCCTTACATATATGTGCGGGAGATAAAAATAAAATATATTCATGCCATTATCCGTCTCTAGTTGCGCTGTCGTGAAGACTCTGGGTTTGATCCCAATTTATAAGAATAACCCTATTATGGTAGACCAATTTTACAAGTTGTAAACCTAATATCCATTTCCTTGTGTAGCAACCTGCTTAGTGTAAATGATTTACCAGCCGTCAAACGGGGTAAATAGCTCCATAAGGACTGTGGATCGTGAGATCCTCAGTTCGAATCCCACAGCCGACAGTTGCCATTTTAAATTTACCACTGCGGTATCTCTTCCATTAACATCTTTGGGGGCTATGACTTGACGGCTGGTAACCGCACATCATAGGAAAAAACAGAACCTGAGTAAGCAAAATGCCACACCTATAATGGGTAAAAGGCGTGATGATATATTTATTTTGATATAAAATCACGGCCCTAAAAATGTTTACGTAGAGACAACGGACCTCCCGTTTTGGAAAATTTGCCTTTATCAATAATTCGATAATTACCGCATATAAGTGGAACATCCTATAAAATTTGTGATAAAAAATATACCAAAAGCAGCAAACTGGGATCCATCCTAGATCTCCAGGGTTAGAACGTCAATAACCATCGCCTCTATTATTGAAAAATGAAAATAGATGACTTCCGCTATCAATAAGGAAATTCGATTCTTACATGCAACATTAGAAAATATGTTTCGCCTGGTTTTGAAACCTACCGTATTTTCTAATTGTAGTAATGAACAATTTAAAAACATGAATTTCAGCAGACAGAAACAGAAGTTCGATTAATTCGTGAGCTGAATGACAATTGGTAGTTAACAATGGTTAATACTAAAAACTACATAGTTTTCAAATCTGACAGCAATACTAATTACATTTACTTTTGTACAAGTCACATTAACTACATAGTAACATCGAAAACATTACTTCAATGAAACGTTGATAGAATAAATTAGATTTTAAGGGATTTGAAATCAAATACATCCATAATATTTATCTATTTTTCGGTGTGGTTAGATTGATTTTAGTATTTTATATATTTTGCCATTGGGGATTGCCCCCAATGGTGTTGAAAATTTATTCATAATTTTTTATATTAAATAATTGTTTCTGTCTGCTGTCGTAATATAATTCAACACCTTACAATTTGTTTATTGTATTACAAAGATGAATTATAAAATTTTGTTTGAGAATTAGTTCTTTAATTACTTTTCTTATTGTATTCATTGTTTTCAAATGCGTCTAGATTGAACAATATCCTCTCTAGATTTACTTTTAGGCAATGGAAGAGATACGAGCTAGATTGCATGTTTCGTAAAAGTTTGGGGTATTCTTTGTTTTATTAACAGACATCCTATAATTAGCTGTGTTTCAATATAATATTTTCTAATTAAATATTTGGCAATTAATCTCATGCGTGCAAACGAGAAGTGTACGGTATTCATGTAAAATTGCTGGTTTAGATATTAGAGTTTGTATTGACCAAATGTTAACCTTTTGAAATGAAAGTAAATGTTACAGCGATCATTGACACTGACAGAACAATAAAATTGATTGTTGCTATAATTAGGTATTCCTATTTATAAGAGCAGGAAATTATATCAATATTTACATTAACAATAATATTATTTATATACATATATTTAATTAAAGGCATCTGTAGAAATTATTTATTTTGTTTGTGAGTACAGGAATTTAATAAAATATACATATGCTTCAATACTTGACTGATCCTTTAATTTTATTGAATATCGAACTACCGGTTTTAGTTTACCATAAAAACAAAAAGTACCTACCTTAGAGTTTAACGAACCATAGCAAAGGATATTGGGCTTCCAAATTATCAAGAGATGGCGTTGATCACAATTTGCATAAGGTACACGTCAAATTCATTTTGTATGATATCTTATGATAGCGAATGAGTGCTTTAGCATTGGTAGTATGTTTTTATTGACAGCAGAACTGTTGCCATACACACTGCAAATTTTCCTATTTTTATAGGTTTCTTTGTAGAAAATTCAATCTTAACCTATAATCCACGAATACAATGTATATTTTATTTTTACACCTTATTTAAATAATACGGTTTAAACAAATATAATACTTACATTGGAGTACTCTTAAAATGACTACTATTATTAATTTTTAAAAAATAACAATTAATTTCAAAATACAATGAAATTTATGTACTGTATGGTTAGTTTAGCTGTTTACCACTGGTTAGCGTATTTTAATTTTGGATGCCCAATAGGAAATAAGATGAATTTTCTAACAATTTACCAATCTCTTTTGGAAATAACATACCTGCTTCTAATTGCTTAATTAATCATGATTTTCTTAATTTATATGACATGACAAGTAAATTTTCAGAAATGCATCTTATATCATCAGGTTACCAAATAGTTCGATAAATTTAGGTCCGATATTATAAACGCTAGTTAAATAGTCGGTTACTACTAAATTCAATATGCTACTTTATATTTGTGTGGGAATTATAAACCATAATTTTATTTGATTACCTACTTATAAGTTATTCCAATCTCCCTAGAAAAGTTACCAAATCATATTACATATATTTGGTAAGTTAAAACCCCTATCAGATGTATAAACATGTTCCTGTAGATGGCAAAAGTGAAATTTATTATTTAATAATTAATACTTACATTAAATATGATGAAATTAAGTAAATGGAATACTTTGAAATAAAAAAAATACAAATATCAATTAAATCCATTACATTATTGAACGCTCAATGAGTGTATGAAATATGATATCATCAGTTCGGTACCAGAATTATGAAAATGTAGAAAATATAACTAGGTAAAAATTACAGAGAAAAAGAAAAATTTAAATTACTAGAACTTATGTCCAAATTTAGGGACATATTTGAAAAGCAAAGAAATAGACACAGTGAATATGCAGACTGAGACAAACGTATGGGCAGATTTAACTATATAATTTATTCAATATACAGTTCAGGATATGGAATTATGGGGTAAATAGCTCAGTGGTAACGTATCGGACTGTGGATCGTGAGATCCTCAGTTCGAATCCCAGTACCGACAGTTGCCAATTTAAATTTACCCCTGTGGTTCCCCCTCCACGAACAACTTTGGGGGCTATGACTTGACGGCTGGTAACCGCATTTCATACGCAAAAATATATCACCTACCGAGATCTGCGTAAGCAGAGTGCCACACCCTTAATGGGTAAAAGGCGTGATGATGATGATGATGATGATATGGAATTTATTGCAAATTGTTATTCGAAAATATTAAAAGAAAATAAAAAAAGCTGACATCTAAGGAGAAGGTAACTGGATTTTTTTTGACTCTGGGGCATGTAAAATTTAAAATATATTTTCATTTAGATAGAACTTATTAAACCGGAGATAATTTAAAAAGAAAGAAATAGATGAAAAACTTTGCTGAAACGTTATCATTCGATGATACTGACATCCTATTCGAATTGTAAATACTAATATTTTTAATAAGTATTTGTAGAACAAATAAAATAACATTAAAATATACTTTTAGTAGTCTACTAACTAAATTTAATACCAGCAAAACTATTCTATTTATTTAATACGCTGATTTAGTAGGAGACTATATTTATATTACCTTTATAATACACTTTTTGTAAATAATGTAATTTTTTTCGTGGATATTAATAATATGAATACGTCCTCATTCGAGTTCGAGAACAAATATTGCTAAAATGTCACTAAATAAAATTCCCCTACAACTCCTTCACCACCAACACATCTGGAGAAATTAATTTGACGGCCGGTAACAGCACTTCACATATTTCTTAAATCAGGATTTGTTCTAAGAAGAGTGCAACATTCTTAAATTCCTTTTTATACATTGGGTTAATGATAAATTGTGTCATTTATACACCTAGAATTAAAAATTGTCATATTCAAAAGGATTATATTTATGCAGTGGCACTGAAAATGTGCTTGAAAACTGTAATTAAATCTGCAATTTTTAAATTATTATTAAATCATTATTCCATATTTGTGATCAGTATATTATTTAATATCACAAATTTATTGTTTCCTGAAATTTTAAAACACTCTTTTTATTTTGAAAGTATTGCACAATTTCATTATTTTAAAAGGTCATTTACCCATTTCTGGGTGTGGCACTCTGCTTAAAGCAGATCTCGGTATTATGATATAATTTTGCGCGTGAAGTGCGGTTACCAGCCGTCAAATCACGGCCTCCAATGATGGTAATGTTGAAGGAGCCATAGGGATAATTTTGTTTTTTTTTAAACAAAGTTTTCAAAAATATTTTACTCATGTAAAAATGTATCAAATAAAGAAAATAACTAATAAGCAATTCGTGTATGGAATTGGAATTAAAGTACTTTCAAATAATGTAATCTAAATATAATTTATGTTCTAATTAATATAAATAATCTTTAAATAAACATACAGTGACATATTTCAGTCATGAAAATTAATGGAAAATGATGAAATATTTAATTTCGAATTATTTTAATGGAACTCAATATTACTTATTATATTGTAAACAAAGTGGGAATTAATAATTAATTAATATTTCATTTAAACTTAAAACATTTTGCGCGAATATATGTTTAATATTATTTTAAATGGAAACTATCAATGTAATATTAGAATTCGCGTAATATGTATCCGACCTATGAAAAGTGATATTCTCTCGAAACGGATGAAGATATGTAATGTGGAACGTATTATGTGTCACTTGTAAATTTCGCAGTGCTCTGCTATGCCTACGTCTGCCTACTTGAAACTGCTGCATTCTTTCCTATCCACGTCATGGATTTTTTAGTTTTACGTGCAGTGAAATTTGCAATATCCTGATACACAAATTTCTTTTAAACTATTCTTACTTTCGCTTCTTCTAAGATGTGATACCATCTGTAGTATAATTATATTAATGTTCTAATAATTAAATGATTGTATTAGAATCGGAACACATTTTCACTTAGGCATTAAGCGATGGTAAATATTTATTATTACACATTCGACATTTGCGGAGAGGAAACTGAAAAATTATTGTTCTGTATTAATTAACTACACTATAATAATTTTGCGGTCTGTCACTATGAAATAAATTATACAAGAAGAAATATACTAAAATAATAATTAATATTATACCGTGTGCTCTATCGGTCTGTATTATAAATATTGACGAATTATAATGGGGTAAATAGCTCCGTGGTAACGCATCGGACTGTGGATCGTGAGATCCTCAGTTCGAATCCCGCTGCCGACAGTTACTAATTTAAATTTACCCCTGTGGTTTCCACCTCCACTAACATCTTTCGGGGCTGTGATTTGACGGCTGGTAACCGCATTTCATACGAAAAAATATATCATTTACCGAGATCTGCGTAATCAGAGTGCCACACCCATAATCAGTAAAACGCGTGATGATATATTTATTTTATTTTTTATTGACGAATTATCTTTTAAACAAAGTTTATTTTACATTGAAATGATCACATATAATGGAACATGCTATATATTTTTTCAAAATTATAAAGACCTTTTGTTTCTCTTTAAAACTGTAAAGCGTACGATACACGATGAAGTTTTACTTTTCAATTGGCTTTTAAATTTTTTCTCTCTCGTACAATTACGCTAGATAAAGATAGATGAATCGAAAAACAAAATATGCGGGACTTTTTCTTGAAATTTCCTAAAATAAATTGGCCGTATACTTGCATATTGTTGCTTTACAGCATTACCATCTAGCCGCTTGTTTTTTAGTGAGCGAATTAGCTATCAAATGTCATTTTAAAATTACTTGAAAAGAAAAACTTCATCGTGTAATCCATGCTTTATTTATTATAGTCCTAATGTGATTAATACATTAAATATTTATGTTTTATTACTAAAGTATACCATGAAATTGAAAACAATAAATAAATTTATAAAAAATGTTCAAATTGAGCATCAATACACCAAACTAAATAAAATATGACTAAAGAAAAGTTGATGAAGCAAATAATAATTATTAAAAATCTGACGGCAACTAGTCTAATTGTTTAAACATTCACACATGAATTTTTGTGTGTGATTATTTATTAATAAGAACATGAATAGTTTCCGTACTGATCAATTTGGGAATAGAATGAACAGAGAAACTGTTTTAAAGAGAAACGAAAGGTCTTTCTAATTTTGCAAAAATATATATATGATCCATTAAAAAAAGTTGCATATCATTGCGCAAAAATGAAACGCCCGGTAGAAAAACTTATCTTGTATATTAGTATATATGAACATTTTAATGTAAAATAAACTTTGAAAACATTTTTGGTAATATTTAAAATAATCGCATAAAATAAATAATACAGACCGATGGACCACCCGGTATATATTTTACTAATATATGCATCGTACTTTCAATATGAAATTAAATTTAATGAAAATCGCACCATTTACTAAGGGGGGCCCAACATAAATTCAAAGTAACGATGACAGATGTCAGACATCAGGGAACGTAACATTCATTTATTTTGTCTCTTTAGTTAAACTTTAACCCTCGGAGAACACACTGGGTCCATCTGACCCACAAAATTTTTTTTATACTTTGAGTTTCCATATAAATTTTTAGCTTAAAATATTAAAAAATAAAAAAGTTACAATATTTTTTGTAATATTAATTTTTTTTTAAAAAACATCTTTTTTTAAAGATTTTTTTGACCTTGTCAAAGACAATAACAATTATAAAATTTTGTATAAATCATTTCTATCGGATCATAAGTAAGCTCAAAATTTTTTAGACCAATCTATTGAGTCATTCCAGAATGGTAGAAGATCAAAAATAGCTTTGGGTTAGATTGACCCAGAGCGTTCTCCGCGATAAAGTAATAAGTATTTTATTTGTAATTTCGTAAAAGTAACACATGATATTTGTGCCTATTTGTTTCTCTCCAAATATGCCTATCTTTCTCATGGCGTTAGTACATCACATATCCATTCTACAAAATTATAAAAATAAAGTCTTTCTCGTAAACTACAATGAATTCATCGATTTAAAGAAAAAATAATGAGAATTTTATATTCTTCTTTAGATCCTTATATAAATAATAGAAAATAATAAACATTATCTGAGTGGATCACCCGATCACCGTTTCAAAGATTTTTGTAAGCCTACATTTATATAACAAAACATTAAAATTACCAGTCTAGGGTGATTAACACTCAGTGAACTATGAGCAGCACGATCATGATCATCAAAGTCAATTTGGTTCCGTTCGAAGAGTAGTCTTGACCTTAAAACTACTGTCCTTCTCCATTTCTCGTTTCTCCACTTTCCTTTCCTTGTCGAGCCATCAACAAGAACAACTCGCAGCATTCTAGAATATCCGCACATCAATACATATCAAAATATAATTTAGATGTTATATTATTCATGAAATATTAATTTTTATTATAATATTCATATATTTGTATTTAAAATAATTATTATTTAAATGTGCATATTAATTATGAATGCATAATATATTTTAATTTATAGATAGGAAATATTGTAATTTATAAGTACTTCAACAAAATTATTTTGTATGCAGCAAAAAAATATACAATATGTTTTAATATTCAATTACTTCGTAGAAATTTTTTAATGAACTGTGAAGATCACGAGAGAAATCATTAGTAACTTTAGTTTTTACTGTAAGGCATCAGCAACTGTCCGCAACAAATTGCATCTTGAATTATTAAACGTATAGTTAATTACATTACTTTATCTCAATAGTAGAAAATAACGAAATTACACGTCCTGGGATTCTGCTTTCTGTTTATCACTTTCCCTTTTTATTCGTTTTATCTAGTCTCAAATATGCAATACATAGGGCAATATTTGTTTCTATCCTCATGCAATAGTTATTTATCAAACTAGAGAGTGGAAGAAGAGCTTTCCTCTCGTGTTAGACACAACATTTTTTTCACGACATGTTTCTAAAAACGATTTGCTCGGACCTAAAATACACTTTGAGAACACAATTGACAGACCGACACGTTAAAAGTTAGGTTATCAGACACAAGGCTGTGTAGCAGTGTTGCCAATGAACTAATCTTAAATATCTTTAATAAGTTGTCAAATTGTGATTTATAAGAAAAAGAAAAATATGACATAATTGTAAGATAATTTTAAGGATGTTCAATAAAATTAGGAATTTATTTATAATATTTATAGTAATATTTTTGTAAATAACATTCATATTGGATTTCTCCAGCGTATGCCAAAACGCAACCAAAAGTTATCTTGGATAGTGTAGCAGAAAGAGAATCAAGTACAAGTAAAGATGATGATGAACCCGAAGCGAAAAAGCCTAAAGGTTTTAATAAATAAAAAAAAATGTATTGGTAACACTTCTATATTTTCCTCTCTAGAGAGGAACAGCACATTTTCCTAACTATTTCGGGAGAATAACAGTGGGGTTCCCTATCATATAGTGAAAAAATATATTTATTAAACATTTGTTATCTCTTGTACTTTATGGCACTCATAATAAACAATAAATATAAATAATAATAAATACAAATTTACCTAAAATATCAATCATATCTATGTAACAACACACCCACATCAATTCTTTACTAATTGTACTGTGTATATTTTAAACATTCATAAAAAAATTAATAGCCGATCTCGGTGGCGTAGTGGCTATGTCACTAGCCTAGCATACTAGAGGTCGAGGGTTCGAATCCCACTAAAGAGCATGGTCGTTTGTGTTGTTAACATAATTTATAATCATCCATTTATGAGGCGGCATATGAGCGAAGTAGTTAGTCCGCTTCCCATTTACATAAGAAAAATTGATTTGAATGAAATGAAAATTTTAAAATAAAAAACGTAACCAATTATTCTACATCTGTTTGATTATAACAAAATGTATCATAAATCAATTATTTATTGAAATGTATCTGAAAAATGTTATAGGCCTTCAAGTAAACTACCATTTTTGGTTAATGGATTGGGCGTAATTTGTACACCAAAATTCTAAACAAAAAATTTGAAAATGGTTTTTTTAAATATATATGACGTTATCGTGGACGAAAAAATCGTCACACACACAGACACATAAACGACCTGGTAAATAAAAGTGAAATCGTTTCTAGGAACTCTAAAACATATCTGTATACTCACTATTAAAATTTCTTACCCGGTACAATATGTATGTGAGGGGGTTAAAAATAATAATCTGCAGTATATTGTTTATTTCAACTATACTCAGAGACAAAATTTAGTAAATTTAAACAAATCCTTTTATTAGAAATAAAAATATGAATGAAGTATAAATTTATTTGTAGCAACAAAATATTTATTTACAATAAGTGTAAGCGATTTATTTAAAACAAACAAATTTACTTATTTTAATCATTATTTATTTGAATTTAATAAATTTATTTGAGTTAAATATAAAATTATTTAATTATAATAATGAATATATTTAATTTGAATATTGATAACGAGCCAATTATCAATATTTCTGATATGTATTTATTAGAAGCTAATAAATATACAGTAAATTTAATTAAATGAATTTATTTATTTTTTTTTATTTAAAACTAATATTTTTAGTAGGTTCCTATTTAAATAATAAAATTTATTTGTTATAGATATTTTTAGATCAAAGTAACAAATTTTTACTTTGAGTGTACGAATAGTTGCAGAAAGCATTGTGTACATTCAGAGAAAAAAAATTCGAAAATGTAAATGAATCCATTTATTAGAAATAAAATTATTTGAAAGAAATATAATTTTATTTGAAGCAACAAAATGTTTAAGTGTAAGCGATTTATGTAAAACAAACAAATTTATTTATTTTATTCACTATTTATTTAAATGTAATAAATTTATTTGTAATTAATATAAAATTGTTTAATTTTAATAAAGAATTTATTTAATTTGATAACAAAGTTTTATTAAATTTAAATAAACAAAATTAAATATATTTTTTCATTAACTAATATTTTTTATTACGCTCCTATTTGAATGATAAAATTTATTCGTTATAAATATTTTGTAGTTGAAAATAATAAAATTTTTCTTTGAGTGAATGTTATGTATTATTTTCCACCCACATTGATCATTCTGAAACTATTTCGCGCCCCTAAATTATGCTACGCTCCGCCCCCAAGGGAAGCGCCTTACAGTTTGGGCAACGCTTGCATAATCTATAAATACTTTTCGTAAAATATTAATTTAATATTCATAGTAACAACGTAAACTTTTGATGTTAGTAAAAACTAGAATACCCGCAAAGTTTCAGGTAAACTAATTTATCTGTTCAGGTGTAACTAAAGCCATTAAGGAAACCCCATATTCCCTGGATCAATTAAATTTTGATTAATTTTTTATAGTTAAAGTTGAAACTAGTTTTACAAAAGGTGTTATTAGTAAATATTAAAATTGTTATGAATAATATTGGATAACAGTAATCCCTCGAGAAATGAAATTAAATATTCATTAATTATAGTTTTCGCTACTCTCGGCAATGAACAAAAAAAAATAATAATTTTTGCTAAACACAGTTCAGTAAATCCTGTTTACTTTCTCGTAAATAGTATGAGAAAGTATACACACAGTTTAGGACGAAATTTCCGCGGGATACACATGATTTTAGGTACCATGAATACATTTCCACAATGACGTTTGTGTGAAGATGGATGGATGTGTGTCAATAGCTGCAATTACTCTGTAACTAAACTCGGTATAATAGATTGTAAAATTCTGAAGCTAAGAATAATCGAAACAATTAAATCTAAACCTTTAAGTGGCCTAAGCCTTAAAATAAATTTAAAATATCAAAATACTTATTTAGGTATTTTTATTTTTTAAGTTCGATTCAATCTTAACCACTGATTTGGTTTACAATTTCTGTAATCTTAATTTTGTCTTGCATCTACTGGTGATGAAATTATATTTGTCGAAATACGTATTTAGATATTTTTAAATTACTTTTAGGCTTAGGGGATAGACTAATGAAGCATCATAATTATAAGTTTTGTGACAGCAAAGTTAATTTTGGGCGTAAATGCAAAATTGAAAGTGGAATTTTACTGGACACACAAATCAACAAATTCAGTTTATTTCAAATAAGGAATTAGGGATGTAAAAATATTATTTGTAAATTTATTGTGTCTACTTCTAAAAACGAAAAAGAAAAAAAAAACAAATAAGTTATGTGTTTCATAATGTATTCAATAAGCATAGTTTTATGAATATGAAAATTGGGACATTTTTTCATCGATTTTTTAAAATTTTTTATGTTTCATTTTTGACTCTAGTTTCTGTTAGTTTATTAATTGAAATGTTATTGTTCCTTGATTATTACACTTTCATTTTATTGTCTGTAAACTTTTTACTAACTATCATCAACCGTTTTATTAAAATTTAACGGCAATCCTACAAAAACAGGTCCCATTTTCTATTTCAGCAGTTTTTAACATGTATCAAGTTAAGTATAATTAATAATATTCAAAATCAGATTAATATATTGTGTATAAGAAAGTATTGTTTTGATATAGCCAGATCCAATTTATTTTTAAAAGATAAATAAAGTAATAAGTATGAAAATGGGCAACGGCTTGGCATGTAGCGTTAAAGCCGGATCACTTGATAACCCAAGTCAAACAATGCTGTCCGCGGTCAATAGTTGGATGGGTGACCGCTTTGCAAAAACCCATGACAGCGAATTCTGTGTGCCGTTGTCACACCACCGAAAACGAGGTTCCAAAACGGCATATAATCTCAGCAGTTGAGACCACTAAATAATAATAATAAAAAATGTGAAAATGTAATGTGCATGTTAAAATACTTATTTGTCAAACTAGAGAGGAAAGCGCTTCTTTCTCCCACTCGAGCTCGAAGTTTGCTTCATGAGTGCAGCGAATGAGGCAGTTCGAGCGAGAGTATAAGAAGCGCTTTCCTCTCGAGTTAGACAAAACATTTTTTTCACGACATGTTTCTAAAAACGATTTCCTCGGACTTTAAATACACTTTGACACACAACTGACACGTCAAAAGTTAGGTAGTCACAAGCATGGCGGTGTACAGTGTTGCTAATGAACCGATCTTAAATATAAATTAAAGTTGTCAAATTGTGATTTAATCTATAAAAAGAAAAATATAATATATAATTTTAAGATAATTTAAAGTATAACTAAAATAAGAATTTTATATAATTTTTACAATATATTTTTTGTGAATAACATTCATATTGGTAACACTTCTATATTTCCCTCTCGAGAGAGGAAAATCACATTTTCCTTACTATTTCGGAAGAAGAACGGTGGGGGTTTCCTGGCATGTCGTGAAAAAAAAAAAATTTCTTGAAAATATTGAACGAGACAAATTAGAGATGATGCTTTTCTTTCCCATCTAGTCCCACGGTATCACGGACGATATATGAATAATTTAAAGCAAATAATTTCAAACTTTCGCTAGCGTTTCATCTTCATCGAATAATACTTTTAAACATTTTATTTGAAAATAATAACGTATTTCCAGGATGTTTTTGCGGTGTTAACTATTTTTGCAAAACCTTTTAACTTTTCAATGATGATTTTGCCTGGGTAAAAGTGAATTATTATTTTTATCTCCCTGTTGTTCGATGGAAAGTAAGTACATTTTTTTGTTGTATTCTGTCTGCAGAACGCCGCAAATAAACACGTACAAATATCAGGTAAATTACATTTTTGCGGTACCATAAATGGACCGGTGTTTTCACGAAATGAATTTTTAGTGAGTCGATAAAACAGTGAAGGAAAATATAGCAGGTAGACAACAACCTGTCAGCAGTAAAAACAGTAGCACACATGCTTGTACAACATACCAACCTCGTAAACTAAAATAGTTAAGTTTATAAAGTTATACGACTGTTACTCATAATAAGTATATTGCACATTTTCTAGGTTAGGTTATGCAGACATTCGTAATTTTAACAACGCGTTGTTGATTTATGGGGTCACGGTTAATATATTGATAAAATGATAAATAAATAGCTCCGTGGTAACGCATCGGATTGTAGATCATGAGGTCCTCGATTTGTTACCCACAATAGACAATGTCATTACTTTTTACTTATACCCTATGATTCTCTTTCTATTACCTTTAGGTGCGGTACTTGACAGCTGGTAACCGCACTTCAGGCATGAAAATATATCATTTATTGATTAAAAATATTGAAAAGATATGTATTCATATGGGGTAAATAGCTCCGTGGTAACGTATCGGACTGTGGGTCATGAAGTAGTTGGTTACCGAATTTCATGCGCAAACTTACCGAAATCTGCGTATCAAATATGTCTCTTTGTTCTACCAAAATTACGTCTATCTCTTTAAATAAAAAAAATAAAATAAATAAATATATCATCACGCCTTTTACCCATTACGGGTGTGGCACTCTGCTTACGCAGATCTCGGTAAGTGATATATTTTATCCTATGAAGTGCGGTTACCAGCCGTCAAATCATAGCCCCCAAGGATGTTAGTGGAGGGGAACCAATAATTTAATAATAATTAATAATTAATAATAATAATTTTTAATATTTTATTAAAATTCCGGAGTTCGTGCTTTGGTAATTATTTTCCTCATAAACGGCTTGACCGATTTAGATGAAATTTTTTTTGTACTTATGTTGTCACCTGGATGGTTCTTAGCTACTGTAATAAGGCGAATAGTCAGAATACTATTTATTGTGTTACTGTCAAAACGATTTTTAAATGTCAAATGTCAAACTGCATTTGTACTTAAATGCATCGAAAATCATTTTGAGATGAGTTCTTGAGTTAAATTTATTGCCAGACATGTGTGAGGAACTTTGTTAGATTTTTAATTTTCATAAATAGTCATTTGATATTATTACGGCAAATATTCTGAAACATCGGCTTGAGATGACATCTGGGGTTGACAGATTTAGAGATAGGCCTGGTCGAACCCTAGATCAAGTGGTTTTTAGTTTTTATGCAATTTTTGTGTTGGCCCTGCGAGAGGTTCCCTGCCCCGCACCTATCCGCTTAGGGGGTAGTTGGGTGTATTTGTCAAACAGGAAAACAGACAGTTGGTTCTGAGATTTTGAAACTAGCAGACGTCTTCTCACGTCTGCAGTGCTCTACCAAATGTAGAATTCAATTAATTATTGTTTGTAAAATGTTTTGGTAACTGCAACTATTTAACATTTTTGTACGTTGACGTCAATTGTAATATTCTGTTGTGTGAAACTGTTTAATTCATTTACTTTAGCATTTTTAAAGTTTATTAAAATATAATAATTTTTATTATCCTAAGTATTTGATTGTTTGTGCGACCCTTATTTTCACCACAGTTGAACCTGGTAGGTGGCGCTGTTGTCGAAATCCAAAATTCTTTTTATTTTCCTAACTTTTATTCATGACTTATGCATTTGACCATTCCGTTGAACCTATACTTACTAAAAAAATATCATCAAAATCGGTCAAGCCGTTTAGGAAAAGAATTATAAACACCGGAATATTATGTATATGTATATAGCGAGGTCTGTGGCAGGACAACGTCTGCCTACCGGGTCCGCTAGTAGATTAATAAAATACGCGTATTTTATATTTCTGTTTAGAATCATATAAAAAAAATCAAAATTTGGTTACAGACCCATCGTGCATCGTTACATTATGCAACTAAATTTTAAAATAGCGCTGTTTTCGCGTCTCTTCTCGCTCTTTTGTTAAATAATTACAGCTAAATATTCCGCTAAGAACCTCCTATTTAAATATAATTGTTATAGTTTGCAAAGTTTTAGCAGTTAATTGTGCCAAAAACTAAATTAGTGTCCGTGAATTAGAACACTGCTATTCTTAGAACTTCAAGTACTATGTAAATAGATAAATTTAAATAATTATCTTGTAAAACTTCGTACTGTTATGCTGGTTCGTTATTTAATTAGATCCCGCCGAAATAAATTTGTCTTTTAACTGTAACTGGGCATCATGCTCTACTAGCGCAACAACAGTAAGAAAAATTATAATCACCGAATTTGCAATTGATCTAAATGAGAACTGTTATAAAATAATGAGTTCGTTAACCATTTTTGTTTCACATTCGCAGACAATACGAAATTCGTAACTTATAATTAATTGTCAGGATGTGCCTACAATTTTTCATAAAGAATGGTTAATTAGAATGCTTTTAAATTCTGAATTATTTATGGTATAAATAGATAAATGTTTAATTAAGTAGAAGACTACGATATATCTGAGTGGAGCATAGACACTGATGATAGATATGCTAATGTTGTGTCTGACGTAGAAAAACATTCATGATGGAATATACTGAAGTCTGATATCATTAATACACAATTTTACGTCAATATTTCATCATAAATGTGACTGAGGAATAATTACATCTGAGATCGCTTTTCTTATGTACAAGAAATTGAATGATAGCATGTCGTCAAATGGTATTGCGACACTAAGATGCACATGATATTTTGACATAAATGACGCTTGCGCACTGATGCTTCGAGCATGATTAAATTTAGTAATTTTTTGTAGAAAGTTTCCGAAACCCAAAAAGTTAACTGCATGTAGCTAAAATAATTGCCAGAAAAGTTTCATTTTGCCAAATTATTGATTATTATAAATTAATTGTGTCGCCTTAAAAGAAACTGCAAGTTTAAAACAATTGTAAAAATATAAATGTAAAACACTTTTACTTGTTTTTGCAAATTTGAAACATTTTCCATGCTGACAATCTTCTTGAACTTGAGAGTTGATGATATCGCAGCGTGTGCTGGTAATTGCGTATTACAAAAGGCAGACATTTTTCTCCCAGACATCACAGAAAATAGCCTACTTTTTGAGACTGCGTTCGAGAGAAAGCTAAAGTCTGAATATCGAGGCGGCGTGCTACGGCCCAAACGACCTTCTGCTGTCACAATGTCGAGTCGGACTCGGAAGAATCATACATATTTGTTTATCTTTACATACCTTCACGTACTTCATTAATCCTTACCTGGTTAGTAGGCCTCACAATCGCGCTTCCTTTATTCATCTTAAAATAAAACTTTTGTAATGTTCATTAGCTCATCAACGCTCACTAACATTCCTACGCACTTTATAA
This sequence comes from Poecilus cupreus, assembly GCA_963942605.1. Classification (NCBI taxonomy): domain Eukaryota; kingdom Metazoa; phylum Arthropoda; class Insecta; order Coleoptera; family Carabidae; genus Poecilus; species Poecilus cupreus. The sequence continues at coordinate 8,935,828 of OZ012715.1, forward strand.
ATTACTTTTTTGTAGATACCTAGAACATTTACATATTAGATATAAGAATTTATACTGTACACAGAGAAACCGACAAGAAAAATTCAGTAAAAAAAGAATTTCAGTTAGTTTTACTGTATCATTTAATAAATTTGACTAAAAAATTCATTTATAAACTAACTATGCTATACAGAGAACCCCAGTTGTATTAACTGAATATTTCAGTTATTCGAGAGACAAGTGAATTTACCAGTTGAGCAGTACGTATCTGACATTTCTTGGTTGAAATAACTGAAAATTCAGTAGAATTGACTGAGGGTTAGTTACGAAGGAATGCCTATCAGGTCTTGTGACAAGGTTCCTAAGTTAAAACTATTCGTAAATATTCAGCTTTTAATTATTAAAACATTTTTTTAAAAAATTGTCGAAATATTTTAAAATATTAAATTTTATAATTTGGTTTACTTCAAACACATAACGTATATATTGTAACGAATATAGACCTGTTGAAACCTGTTGGAGACACGTTCGCGGTAGAGTTTCTCGAAGCTACGGGAGAAGCCTGGATCATTCCAGAGCCATACAGGAGTATATGAGGTGCTGCCGAACTAACGGCGGACAGTCAGTTTGTAGTAGGCCGTGCTATTTCCTCAATTCGAATCCCACTTCCGACAGTTGCCAATTTAAATTTACCCCTGTGGTTCCCCCTCCACTAACAACTTTGGAGGCAATGGCTTGACGGCTGGTAACTGCATTTCACACGCAAAAATATATTACTTACTGAGATTTGCGTAAGCAGACTGCCACATCCGAAATGGGTAAAATGCGTGATGATATATTTATTTTTGTAAAGGTATATTTGATATGTGAAAACCCAGTAGAAATAAATAATATGTGTGAAAATAAATTTAATATTAAGATTATAGTGTAACCAAATGTAGTTATTAGTGTTAAATAAATAAGTCATTTTTGTTCTGAATCATTCTGTTATTATAAAACGCAAAACGATTTAACTTATTACTTATAAATTACCAAAGTATTAAGTTGTTTCAACTGAATTCTTCAGCTGTGCGCTAATTAACTGATTATTCAGTTAAATTGACAGAGCGGTACTATTTTTTTTTTTTTTTTTTAGTGTGATGAAGAGAAATGATCAAGAAAATACGTAATTAAATTATATTAAATATATTTGATTTAATGGGTCTACAAACTATGCCGAGACAAAATCATGAAAGGAAAATTTATGTAGTTGTGTCACATGTAATTCAATCACATCCAAAAATAAATACATACAAGGCTACAAAAAATATTTGCTTCGAATATTAATAAATATTTTTTCGCTATGCGTACCTAATATTTTGTATGCATTTAAAATAAAAATTAAAATAAATCGCTTCGCTTTAAAAACATTATGTAGTGTGCATGCGATATTGATTTAATTTCTGCATTTATTAAATTTGTTACCATGTGAATACATACAAATAAAAAACAAAATAAAATAATATCGGTTAAATGAAATATATTTTCTACTTTTCTTGTAACAATTTCATATGTTTAACTATTCAAACTTGTAATGAAAAGAAATCATGTTTATCATGTTTTTATAAAGTTAAAAAACCTGTTGTAATAAAATTTTACATTAATTATAATATTTTATTTTGATATTGTTTAATAGGCTTAATTATACAAAATAACATAAAATTCATAAATTAAAAATTTAATTTACGAACATGCGACATCCAATATTCAAAAATATCGCAAAATTTTAATTAATTTTTTTGCTAGACTTAATTAAATATATTAAACAAAAATTCGCGAATAAAATTTAAATTTACAAATTATAGGCAGATCCAGTTTGACAAATATGTATTTGAGCAATATTATCAGTATAAAAATTTGTTGTGGTCACCACAATAACCCACAAATTTCTTATCAAACAATGCAGTACCACGGACCACCACTATTTCAAGAAACGCTCATCCCTTCAAAAAAATAACTTTTCATTTGTTACACATGTCAAAAAATGACATTTTTCAGACGTTGTTATGATTTGTTTGATGTTTGTTTATTTTGTTTTTTTTTTTTAAACCAAAATGTTAAAATATAAATTTCTTTTACGTGTAAATAGTGTTAGTAGGAGAAAAATATTTCAAACAACAATTGTAAATAATAATATTTAAAACATTATTCTTAATAAAAATTGTCATTAAACCGTAATTTATTGAGATATTTCAAAATAACTTGATAGGGCTTCAAGTAAACTACCACTTCCGGTTATTCGATTATTACAAAAAACTCATTAGCTCTTTCCAAGGGACTACAGTTGATATATACAAAATATGAAAATTTTATGTTCAATAGTTTTTGAAAAATTGTAACTACAGAGATCCACACAGACCGACAGATAGACAGACTGACAGACAGAAGGCACACAGACAATTATCGAGAAACTATTAATATCGCATTCTAAGGACCCTAAAACGTGCTTATCTTCTAAATAGTCACTACCGAATTTTTAGCATGATTCCTTTACAGGATGTGACGCGAGGTAAAAATTGATATGATGATAGTTTACAATTTTTTTTTTTTATAAAAACAACAAAACACCTGTCTTAACCCTTCCATAACCAAAATAATTTACAATCGTCTGTCCCTAAGTGGGGTATATTTAATATTTCGTTTTTAATATTTTTGCCAATGCACTTTTGTTCTGAGGGAATTTTAAAGTTATTATATACAAAACTTATAAATTGCAACGTTGACAAAAAAAAAATCGACAAGAAAAATAACATGTGTTTACAAATTTTTTATCAATAACATTAATACATTTATTATGAACATTCGAGACATGACTACCGTAAAAAATAATTGGTGAAAAAGCTCGTTTTCAGTCCATAATTCTGGAAAAAAAAATGCAATTTTATTATATATTATATACTCCACTAAGATATTTAATTGTTATTTTCATATATCTCATGGAATAAATTTCTAATAAAATTGTAACGAATAGTGTATAACGAATGTTCGGCGGATTCCTTGGCCGAATATTCGGCAAATAGTATTCAGATGGTTTAGCGCCAATTCTTCGTGCGATCTGCAACAGCATCCCTCCCTAGCTCTGTGCCTAGCCGCAACAACAATATTATATTATACGTATTATCTCAGTATAAGTATATGTTTTATTTTTATTATTTTATTTTAGGCAAAAATTATCGCATGAAATACTCAAAATTTCCACTTTTCTCAACATTTTAAACAATTCGGTATACGGCCGAATAATACTTTACTATTCGGTATACGGTCGAATAGTAAAAATGTTGCCGAATAGGCCGAATATCGAATAGTTGCCTAATATTCGTTCGTCTAATTTCTAACAATTGTTATTAGACCATAAGACCTATAATGGATAAAATTGTTGTTTTAAAAATAAATGGGGTAAATATCTCCGTGGTAACGTGTCGGACTGTGGATCGTGAGATCGTTAGTTCGAATCTCACAGCTGACAGTTGCCAATTTACATTTCCCCCCGTGGTTCCTCCTCCACTAACATCTTTGGGGGCTATGATTTGACGGCTGGTAACCGCACTTCATACGCACAAATATATCACTTACCGAGATCTGCGTAAGCAGAGTGCCACACCCATAATGGGTAAATGGCGCGATGATATATTTATTTTGTGATATCTAAGCTATTTGACAAATGTATTTTCGAGATTTGTAATATTCGTTATTTGTAATATTTCCAACATTCGACAATTGCATTTTCGATAAATGTACAAACTCTGCCACACCCATAATGGGTAAAAGGCGTGGTGATATATTTATTTATTTTATTTATTTAAAAATAAATCTATGGGATATGTAAGAAACCTGTTTTGATCATGGAAGGGTTAAATAAAACCCGCAAAAAACATATTTTCGGTAACTCCAATGGTAGCAATCGTAATTGCATCATAATATGACATATTTTCCGGCTATTTATACACAATTGTCAATTTATCACACCTATTGTAATATAGACAAATTAGTATATTCGTATATTACATTAAAATACTCACGAGAACAAAAAAACAACAATCTATTGTTACATAACAAAGGAAGACTCGAGCTGCATATAATTGACAATCAGAATCTGATTTGTTCGAACGCAGACTGATATTTCATATGAAAGTGCTGATGTGCGGCATGATATGTCAGTGCTATTCATACTTTCAAATACATCGATTCAAAATATTTATTTCTTTTTACTTGTAATTCACCTTTATATGATTCGTGTGAAATTTAGTACAGCGCCGTTTTGCAATTTGTTTTATAAATATTTTACATTAAAATTTGAAAATTTTATTTACGGCATAGATTTACTTTCTATGTTAATTGCTTCTGTTTTAACCGCAATCGTCCTTTGGTCATCCATCGCAAAAACTTTCAAAGAAAAAGAGTTCACTTGTAATTTATCTGTGAAAGAAATTTACGACATATATATTTATATCGAAGATCTTGATGAAAGTGATGCGTATCTTATTTCGTTCATACTATATTTCATTCTGGGCAATAAATTTATTTATTAACTGTTTTAGATAACTTTTCTTTTTCACCTTTTTGCGATACTAATCCGTGTAATTAATATAGCTACATATTTAAAAGTGGTAAATAGATCCGTGAAACACAAGATCCTTAGTTCGAATCCCTCAGTAAACAAGTCGCAACTTTTAACTTTACCTCTGCGGTTCCTCCTCAACTAATGACTTTGAGGACTGTGACTTGACGATCGCTCACGATTTCTGCTAATGTAGAGTGCCACACTCAAAATGAAATATATTTGTTTAATTTGAAATGTACTGAATGTTTATATTCGGATTCCAATATTTCGGATACTGGTTTAAAAATATTTTAAAATTTATATAACTGGTGTAGAATTTAGGGAGTTCAATGCTATTTTATTATATAAATAAAAATAAATAAATATATCATCACGCCTTTTACTCATTATGGGTGTGGCACTCTGCTTACGCAGATCTCGGTAAGTGATATATTTTGGCGTATGAAATGCGGTTACCAGCCGTCAAGTCATAGCCCCCAAAGTTGTTAGTGGAGGGGGAGCCACAGGGGTAAATTTAAATTGGCAACTGTCGGAAGTGGGATTCGAACTGAGGATCTCGCGATCCACAGTCCGATACGATGCCACTGAGCTATTTACCCCTTTTAACTATTCACTTTACAGCAAAAGTGTAAATACAAAAGTTGGTCAAAATTTTAAAATACATACAATAAGGTCCATTTGGTAACTTAAATATTAGTACTTCACGATATATCAATCAAATTAAAATTATTATTTATTATAAAATTTGTAACACAGTCATGGAAAATTAAACAAAAACGAAGAATATTTGACAATACATAATATAGATTTAGATTTATTTATTTAACAGCAAAAAATGAACTCTCAATTACACCATTATATTATTATAATCTTCTACAAAACTACTATAGAAAATAATACAACATTGTAATAAATAAATCTAAAACTGTTTTATGAAATGTCAAAAATTTTTCGTTTTTGTTTACAGTGTTGTATTATTTTCTGTAGGAAAAAGATTGAAATGAGATAATGGTGAATTTGAAAGTTCATTTCTTTCTGTTAGACAAATAAATCAAAAACTGTTTTTAGAAATGTCAAATATATTTCGTTTTTGTTTAAATTTCCATGGCTGTTACAATTTTTTAAATAAATACTAATTTTAATTTGATTAATATGTAACCAAATGAGCCTCAGTCCATACATTTTTAAATTCTGAACAACTTTTACATTTATGCTTTTATTGAAAAGTGAATAGGTAAAAAGACAAAGCAATATAAGAAAATAGCATTGAAATTCCTGATGTACGCTATATTTCAATACTACTACACCTGGTATACAGTATTCTTTTACAAAATATAATACGAAAAATCAAATACCGCTGCATTCAATACGGTTTCAATCACGGTAACAAAATTCACATTTAATTATTTGAAAATTTCGAAGTGCATTTGCTAAGTTCTGCGAAAGCGGGGTACCGCACCCAAAATGAATAAGTGACGTGATGGTAAATATATGTTTTAATGAAAGTTCATTATCAAGTACGAATATAAGTACCAAATTTGCACTTTAATTAGTACTATTGTAGTATTCGAGGCCCTGAATCATGTACCATTCAAGTAGTTAAAAGTGGTATCCTGCGATGAATATCACTGCCAGTGGGTAATTCCTCGATGCCATCTCCATCATCACCGATCACGTACCGCATACTCGTAGTGTTCTCAAGTGCGTAAGGTGTGCGGCGCTTCACCGCACGTCTCAGCTCCATTCATAGCCTACTTTCTCCGGTAGGCTGTACCCATACCATTGGACTGGCTCGAAGATTTACTTAATAAATGCAATCGAGTGGGGAAAAAGACGCACAGAAAAGCTCGTCTTGGTGCTTCTTATAGTCTATATAACGTTCACCTTAACCAGTTGCGGTGCCATTGCCAAGGAACGATCTACGACTACGAATAATATGGGTAGTCGGTATCGGAAGTACTGATGCTGAATGGTGCTTCACGTGTGATGATACATGTTAGTTAGATTTGTTGGTTAAGTTCACAGTTTGTGAGATTGTGTTAAGTGTCAGTGTATTTTGAGAAGATTGTTTCATTTTCTTTTGGATTGAATATGCTTTTGCAACAGGTAAGATAATATTATTGTATATTATATCAACTAGTGGTCAGGCGCAGGGTTCAAATTTGAATTTTTTTGGGCAGTAATGCAATTTGCAAAATAATTTTTCAACAAAAGGAAAATTATATTGAGACCTTTGTTGAAATATAAAGGGGCTAAAATACAATTTAATAAATATTAATATCTAATTAATTGTTCATTATCAAATTACTCTTTATTTGTAAAAATTAATTAATTTTCTATTGCGAATTTTCCTTGTAATAACTATAAATATTAAATAATTATTCTACAAAATACTCGCTGAAAGTCTATCCCAAGTAAATATGTAAAAGAATATTTATGCATTTTAAAATTGTTGAATTACAAAAGGTAAACTGCGAAATGTGAAATAAAATTACTTTATTTCTTGGTTTTAAAATAAAATTGCTTTATACATATTCTGAACCGTTTATAATTCAAAAGGCTTTGAATATTTCAGTAGCATAGTTCTTTATTTCACACACGTGTTCCCCTCAGACATGACAACGTACCCATCAGTCATGGCTCAGCTGCGCTATGCGCTATCTTTGACCGTGTTACATGAAAACATTTATTTAATCATTATTATTCATTTACCAATGTGTAAAATTGTGTTTCTCTTCTTCTAATAGAAAACGTGACTAAATTGATGCCTGCACCTGACATTTGGTCGTATTATTCATGTGCCTTCTGTAGAATTAAAATATGAAATTTACCGGCACAAAAAAATAATACATTTTCTCGCGGTTAAAAGATACGATTATTGTGCCGGGTCAGTTGTGCTAATATCGCGCGAATTTCTGGGTTATTATGCGGAGAACAAAGATTACGGTAAATTACAGATGGTCGTAATTCGGGCACAAGGTGTGATAATGAATAATCGTTAGCTATTTGCACGGTGCAATTTTGATTTCTAATTTTGTCTTTTAATTGCAGGTAACTGTTGTCTCGCTGTGCGTGTTTGTTTTATCACATTCGACGTTTGCTGTGGTCAACAATGCCAAATCAGTAGCGTCTTCTGATGGAGGTAGCAGCAGCAACAGCAACAGTAATACTAATGCGGCTAGTACAACGTCGTCGGATTCGGCCACTGCAAGCAGTGAAAAGGAGTCGAACAGGAGAGAGCTACCGGCTGGTGGACTGAGCGATTCATATGGAGTTCCTATTCCTAGCAACTCATACGGAGTACCGTTTGATACGTACGGACCACCATTGCCGAGCAACCCGGGGCTTCCTGTGCCAGTGTACGGTGTGCCAAATGGCCCTACAAAAAATATAGTGTATCCCGCACCGCCACCTGATATTCCTCCTCCTTTACCCTCCTTACCATCTTTCCCGGTGGCTCATACATACGGCCCTCCAAAACCAGTGTACGGTCCTCCAGTGAAACTTCACCCTCCTACTCATCATAAAGCTCAATTCCATAAACCCTTATTTACTCCATCTTTCGGTCATGGTTCTTTCAAAATTCCCAAACCATCTTATGGTCCTCCTCCTCCAGCGTTTATTCCTAAACCGCAATATGGACCTCCAAAACCAATTTACGGTCCACCAAAGTTAACTAAACCATTCTTTGGCGCACCCTTAAAATTAAATTTTGTACCTCCCAAGCCTCTTTTTATTCCTAATAATAAACCTGTTCATGGTCCGATTAAATTAACTGGTGCGTTTGGAAGTTCTCTTGCAACATACGGCCCACCACACACAACTTCTTTATTGCCAACGTATGGTCCACCGCAAATTGGAATTGGACCAGTGTTCAGTCCACCGAAAGTAGTGTATGGACCACCAAAGGAAATATTACATAATCCACCTCCTCCACAACATCCTGCGCCAGTCTACGGACCTCCAGAACCTGTACCTCATGGACCTCCTCATCCTGGAGTACCGGCACCGCCCACGCCGCCTGATATAAAATACGACGGATGGCAACCGATTCTTGGTTTGGTATCTCATCCTCCTTCCAACTTGTACGGAGCACCACAACAAGGTGGCCATGGTGGCCATGGTGGCCATGGTGGACATGGCGGACACGGTGGTCATGGCGGACACGGTGGTCATGGCGGTGGCGGTGGCGGTGGCGGTGTAATATTAACTCCACCAGTACATAATGATTTATCGCTGACGTACGCATCATCATTTTCGCACAGCACAGGAGGTAGTGTGGGTGGAATTTCACATTCAGTTCACGCACCAAGTGATTCATACGGCGCTCCGCTTAATACTGTCACTGGATCCGGTGGTGTTGTAAGTTCATCAGGCAATGATCACGTTTCATTCGGACACGGATCTGGAGGAGGATCATTTGGAAATCTGCTTGGTGGACAAGATAATTCACTTTCGGTGATTAAGAGTATTGGATATGAAATATTCCCAACTGGTGGAAATGGAGGTGGAGGAGCAGTACCCTTAGATTCATATGGTGCCCCACCAGCTGATTCATTTTCTCCAGACGGTCCTTACGCAGCTGCGCTAACCCAAAATAAAGAATCATTCAAATCTTTCGGTTCAAGCGGAGTGGGATTAATACCGCCTAGTGGAGTATACGGCGTGCCACCTGGTGGCCAGTATGGTGCTCCAATATTATCACCACCAAAACATATTGGACCTCCAAGTGGTTCATACGGACCCCCAGCTCAACTAAATGCATTGGAAATTAATCCACCAAAAGCACCAGTTGTATTCAGAGAGCCTGTACCATCTGGATTATTAGAATCTATTGGCGAATCAGTAGCCCAAAAAGATGCCCATGGAATTGAACACAGTCAGTCTCAATTCCAAGGTCAGGCGTATATTCCACCACCTGTACCTGATATCACCAAACAGAAAGACATTGGTGGAGCAGCCATAAATCCGCCTTCAAATCTTTACAGCTTACCCAATACGGGTAATCCAAATTCGTTCCATTCTGGCTCTCATGGTGGAGGTTCTAGCAACATAGGAGGTGATTTCGGGTCAAGTTCATTTAATTTTGGTGGTGATCATGGCTCTGGAGGAGCACTAACTAGTTACACGGCGCCACTTGGAGTTGTCGATTCCTCTTATGGTATACCCTTACAACCTCAAGCTCTAACCGTTGGATTTGACCAAAACTACGATTTCACAAAATCAAACTTTGGGGGATCTTTCACATCATCTTTCGGTGCGCCACAGATCAGTCTGCAATCTTCGCTTCCTTTACCAGGTCACGACTGCTCTCAACATAAATCTCAACCTCTTACCTCCTACGGACTTCCATCCGGGTCAGCCTCAAGCTACGCTGCTTCCATTTCATCTTTGAACACTAATATTGGAGGACAATCAAACTACCAAGTACCTACATTCAATTTCGTGAATACCGATTTACAGGGAGTACATTCATTACCGAATACCGTATCTATTCAATCTGATTTGCAAGGAAATTCTGTTGATATTCACGGAAAATCTTTAGGCCAGGAATATTTCGGTAAAGACGCGGATTTCCAACAATCCCAAGAAATTCATATTCCAAACGGTGTACAAAATATCCCAATTCAAGGTAATCTTGGTAGCTATACCCTTCAGATTCAATCAGCTGATGGATTGAACGGACAACACGGTGAAAACATTCCTCATGACCAAGTTTTGTCAGAAGGTTTACTACAATCTATTTTGTCTGCTATTGAACAGCCTGAACAACAGCATCAACTACAACAACAACATTTACAGCAACAAAATTTCCGGGGCTATGGAGATCTTCAGCACGAATCATCTTCATCTGCAGTTTCTTATCAACAACAACAGCAAAGTGCTCCAGTTTCAGATGGTGAAGCCCAACATTCTGTAACTAGACAAGTAGTGATAACTCCTCCAGCACTAGAACAAGGAAATTCCACTCCTAAACCAACTGAAGGAACAACTACTAATCCTGTGCCTGAAGCTGAGCAATCTATTCCTTTGATTGATAACAATGAAATAGCTTTATACTTCAACAACAACAACAACGAAAATTTGCAGGCACAAGTGTCTAGTTCTCAGAACATTGCGGATGATCAAGAGGTCAGAAATGGGCAACAATATGGAAGTTTTGTGTCTTTCAAAACACCGCATTCTAGTTATGTATACGGCGAGCTCAACACGAGCAATGGTACGCAATCTGCTGCCGAAAAAACCCATTAAACATTTTGTGCCTCGAAGTGATTTCTCACGAACAATTAATTAATAATATATTTCTAGCCAGTGACATGTGCTCATTTAATAAATTTAATTCATTACATTTTAATATAGGTACTAAAACAAACATATTTATTGTTATAAAAATCTTGTAGTCGCTTTTGTTAGATTTTGTAGTTAATTTATTATAATTTTTCTGATAGTAATTACCTTATAAACGTACAAATAAAATTGTACTGAATGCTTTAAATAGTTTTATTATTTCACTAGATTTTTTCCGCCAGTGAATTCTAATGCTAATTGGCAGCGCTGCTGCCGATAACCGACTGTCGAGTGACCTATGGACTGAAAGCTATTGAAGAGGAAAACAGGTCACTTCAACAGTTAAGAATTTTTCTCTCAGCAAATGTATTACAGCCAGTTTGAATTCAGTAAACATTATTGCCATATATTTTTCATCACGTCTTTATTTTACAAATTTTATATGCGTAGATACCATCTATATATTTGCGTTGCAAATTTCTATAAATAATCACTATAATCATAATGTTCGCATGCCTAAATTTAAAACCTAATTTAGCGAGAAAGTTATATTATAACTAGAAGATTGCCGCATATAAAAGTAATGTGTTTTTTTAACAAATTTAATGACAACAAAACAGTTCGTTAAAATTATTTTTTTATGTAGGTAAGTAAACAAATAGCTCGTAATTCAAAGTGATTTACATTCCCTTGTTCAAATCCTCTTTTAATCACGATATGGAGATTAAGTTATTAAAAATACATTAAATATTTTAAACAAATTACTTGGAAATAAAATAACCTACTAAAGTTTTAAGTTTTACAGAAATCAATACACATATTTTTATTGATACTATATTAATTAAGTACGTATAACATCATTTATTCCTTCATAAATTCTAATCTAACATTAATTACTTCATGAATTAAACATTTGATAATATGTAAGAATAATAAAATCGCAAGCGTGTACCGATTACTCAACGAAAGACGTTATATTGTTTTTTGTACAAATAGATAAACACTTCATTTTGTAATAACAGAAGTACAAATTCTTCCGATCGTATCTCAGTAAACAGAAAAAAATATATTTTGCTAATTTTGAACAATAATGTGTGAAGCAGTGCAGGAGCAGCATTTTTATGATTTGAATGTTGAAGCATTTCTATCCAAGCGAAATTGTTAATGAAACAATGAATATTCGTAACCATGGTTCTACAAACCTGTATTCATTACCTTGCTATCTCGCGAACAATTGTTTCAAACAGAACGAAGAACAAGGTGTTCCTCACGCACACTCACTCGATTTTTTGGTGAGAAAATATTTATTCGTTCATTTACAATACTTTCGTGCATAAGTAAGTAGTCTAGGTAATTTCTATATTTTAATCGTTCGTAATGGAAATCCTGTTTCTACATCACCGACCTTGAACTTGAATTAAATGTTTCAAGTTCTAAGTAATGTAATAATTTGAGTTCTTTTACTTTAATTACGCAGATAATTATAAATATATCTTTTTCTAGTTTTACTCAGCAATTAAGTTTGTATATAATTATCATGAAATAATATGCACTTGACATTATTACGTAAATAGGCATGAAAAAAATTAAATGTTAATTGTTAAAAATAAAACATTTTTTTATATTTTGTGTAAATGAATTATTAATTTACAATTTCCTGTATAATGTAATACCTGAAAATGATGTTTGACGGAAATTAATTATAAATAAATAATGAACAAATTTTAAATGAAATTTAATGACATCATTAAACAATTTATGCATTCAGTACTTATAAATTATTATATACTTTTATTATAATTTTTAACTTTTAACTTGTAATAAAATTTTGCCAACACCAACATATTATATGCAAAAGATTTATTTTTATAGTCAGTAATAAACATTAATATGAGAAATTCACCTTGATTTTATAATAAACTATATTTTGTTTTAATTATGGTGTGGAGGTGTGAATAATATATATTAATTGTTTCGAAAATAATATATTTATGTGTAAAGGAAATATGAAAATAAAAGCAGTCCTAATATGAGTCAGTCTAGTGAAATGTAATATTAATTAATAATATAACAAGAGAGTGAGAATAAATTGAAAATAATTTGACAGATTTTTCGAAAACTCGTTGCCAGGCATTAAGTTATAGAAAGAAACGAGAATTATTTTCTAATTTATCGAACTTTGCTAACTAAATTAGGTAACGCACTTAATATAAGTTATAAGACATAGTCATGCTAACCTATCCCAACTTATCTGATATTTTACAAGAAAAACAAAAGCTACAGAGATTATTCCGCGAAATAATTTCTAGAGGTTTATTCTTAGTAATAATATAACAAGAAAATGAGAATAAATTGAAAATAATTTGACAGATCTTTCGAAAACTTGTTACCAGGCAATAACCACGAAAGCCCGTAGGACTTGTGTGGCTATTTCCAAATGGCAACATGTTTGACAAAGATACTGGAGAATTATTTTCTAATTTATGGAACTTTCGAATTATATTTAATTAGATTATTTTTTGATTTCATCATCAGGCACGACACTAAATATATCTTTTTTGCTCATGTTTTACTTGTGTTGATAATAACTATCTGACAACTGACATTTGGCAACAAAAACAAAAACGCTAACAGAGATTATTCCCGGGAATAATCATTAGAGCTTTATTCTCAGTATAATAATAAAATCACTGATTTCTATATAACACTAGATTGGGCATAAGCCGCTACGGTGCGTTCCCAATTGAACGCCGACACGATGATCAAAATTGAGGTTTTGTGATACTTCTATACTTAAATATTTATCTCTATTGTGTATGGGTATAACCATACTTCGTGGTATGACCTAAAGAGAGGTGGTGGCGAGCGCAGTGTAGAGAGAGTGAAGGCAGAGGTTTAGATCGTGCACTTTACTTTACAAAAGTGTCACAAAACCTCTATATCACCCGTTCAATTGGGAACGCTCTCAGATGACAAAATATGGCCTATGTCCAATCTAGTGTTATATAGAAATTAGTGGTTAAAATACAGACACGTGACATACAATGAAGCATTTCATTGGTTTTAAGAAACGTCAAAAAATAATTACTGTAATAATGACAAGATTGGTTTAAACGCAGATATATGACAAACATTGACACATTTAATTAGTTTTAAGAAATGTCACAAAATAATCTCAGTAATAAAAATTACACTTATGCCCACAATTATCATCATGAAGGGAAAGTGGTTTGACGGCTGGCTACAAAAGTAAACCACTTACTGAAATCTGCTTTAAGCAAAGTGCTACACCCTATAATGGACACATTGCGTGATTTCCTTTTTATTTGTAATAATTATTACATTGATTAAAGTAAGAAGTAATTTTATTTGTATTAAATACTTAATTTACAGAGACGAGTTTCATTATATTTATATTTCATACAAACAAACCCAGTTAATTAGGTACTATATATAAAAAGAAAAATAATAAATTTGTGGTAATGAGAAAAAAGAAAATTAATTTATAAATCGGTCTCATCACCGTGATATTATCAAGTCAGCATCTCCACATGAAAGAAATTTCTTTTTTATAATTCCTGTATAAAATAATGCGCGGTAATAACCTTGTGAAGAAATTAACCTTGAATCGTTTAAAGTGAAGTAGTAGTTTGTGGGTCTACCGCCTGGCGGAGGCAGGGAGCAGGTTATAATATCCTCGGGGCAGAGTTCGGTGAAAGTACCCAGCATGTGACGGGTTCGCGGGCCACCTGACCAATATCACCTTAACCTTCTAAATGTCGTTTTTAACCAGTACAAGTATGAAGCACTTATTGTTACTGAAATTGTTGAAGAGAGAATTATTTTAATCGTATAAAATAGGTTAATAGCTCTGTGGATCTGTAAATTGTCACCACATAAAAATAATCCCGCATTGACATCTTTGGTTGTCGTTGCCGTTGTTTGACAGCAAAGTGCACCATGCGAGGCGAAAAAAATTATTGGACATTGACTACTTTTACAGTAGTTTGTGTGGTAATGTTCAAATTTGTGGAGAAGTTATCAGGTAAATAATTTATTTAACTGCGTAAAAATTATAATTCATAGTATTTATATTATTTATAAAAAATCCTTGGACAGTAATTTGAAACTAAATATATTATATACCAGCGTTATCAAATATGATGACAGTTTTTAATGCAATATAAATTGAGGAAACAACGGCTGACATATGTAAAGTCGATATACGTTTACTCAAATCTTTCAGTCACTTACATATGTCAAGTCTGATTTATTTTATACTTGACTTTAGGAAGAAAATTAGTTGGTCAATAGTGTTCACACAGTTGAAAAAATAGCCTTTTTAAAATCAAAGACAAGTCAAAATACATTTTTGCCCTACGTGTGAACTTAGTCAGCGTTCTCTTCAAAGTGTCCCCTTGAGAATCTATACATTTTTCCCACCGCCGTTTTCACTACTGGTAGGACCCTGAGAACTCATCTTATGGAATGCTGTTCAGTTGTACCAGCGATTTTTCTTTAATTTCGTCAATTTCCCGAATGGTCAGTAGACGATTTGATCAATCTGTCAACATGATCGTCATCAGTCGAAGTTGATGGGTGTCTAGAAAGATAATTGTCTTCTGACGATATCCAGCCTTCTTTGAATCTCTTGAATCATACATGTCATCATGACACCATAATCGACTCAAATTTTATCTCAATCTTCAAAAGCTTCTTGCAATATCTGAAAAATTCCTGTAAAAATTTACACTTCACACATAACGCCTTGCTCTTCTTTTTGACTCATTTGGCCAAAGGTCACAAAATCGCCAAACACAAAGAAATTCTTTCACAAAAACGACTATCTCACAATAAAAAAAGTTACAAGCTCAAGGAAAGTCACAACAACTAATGCTGCCAACCGTACTTCTTTCCGATGCTCCTTTGGTTGGTGGAACTTTTTGATCAGCCCTCGTATATCGAAATTTACCCTAAACATAGAGCCACATACAGAAATGAGTAAATGGCTTGATGATATGTTATAATTT
The DNA here is from genome assembly GCA_963942605.1 of Poecilus cupreus. Classification (NCBI taxonomy): domain Eukaryota; kingdom Metazoa; phylum Arthropoda; class Insecta; order Coleoptera; family Carabidae; genus Poecilus; species Poecilus cupreus. The sequence continues at coordinate 8,951,725 of OZ012715.1, forward strand.
AGCAGGTTCGCAGATTTGCAGTCACATGTAAATATTATATTTTGCTGCTGCTCTGTGTCATTTGCTTCGACTGTGGTTTAGCAGCTGCTGATAGTGTGGTTCAGTGGCTGAAGCTATTGTTTAATGGCTGCAGATATTGTGGTTCAGTTGCTGATGCTGTGGTAAGTCGTCTATTACTCGGTGCCAGCTATTGATGCTGTGGTTCAGGGCCTGATGATTTGGTTCAGCAACTGATACTATAGTTTATTTGCTGATTATGTAGTTCAGTATCTGATACATGGTGTTAACTGCTGATACTGTGGTTCACTAGCTGATGTTGGGATTCAGAAATATTGGAGTGTTAGTAATAATTTAATAGTTGTAAAGAAATATCAGCAGGGAATTTTGGAATGATCATGAAATTTCGTTTATGCCACAATAAATGGATTGGGGATCGTGAGATCCTCAGTTCGAATCCCACAGCTGACAGTTGCCAATTTAAATTTACCCCTGTGGCTCCCCCTCCACTAACAACTTTGGGGGTTATGACTTGACGGCTCGTAACCGCATTTCATAAGCAAAAATATATCACCTACCGAGATCTGCGTAAGCAGAGTGCCACACCCATACTGGGTAAAAGGCGTGATGATATATTTATTTTATTTTATTTTCATATATTTAAATGTGTTTTTTAATTAGCTCTATTTCATTTTTAATTTGACACTGTGCCGAATAAATTAATGGGAACTACTATTTTAAGTTTTAACTTTCAAAGTTTTCTATTATAAAATTGCGAATATAACCAGGATATAAGGTTATCTTGTTACACAAATGAATAGAACAAAAAGGCCTAGAAATTAACACATGTAAATATTGTTCCGACCTAAGTAATTCGGTGTTCATTTGTTGCATTGTTACTGTTTAAGTACTCTGCTACTTATTATGCAGATTGCTGTTATAATATAGAGCAAAAACCAGCGTACACTTTTGTTCCATTCTTCGTATAAATAAAGTTATGGAGTAATGTACAATTTTGTTTTGTTTTATCATTATACTTTAATTCAATGAAAAGTTAAAAATACGTATAGAGCTACATAACAATAAAGTTATTTGCAAAAAGAACAACAACAACCTATTTGAAAAATGCAGTACAGAATTCAAAATTCCTTTCATTTCTGAACTAATAACATAATTTATTAATTAATATGATTATTGTGCAGCAATTTCAATGAACAATGCAGTTCACAACATTAAATAAATTAAAATATATTAATTTCATAAATAAATGCAAATTTTCGATATTCTATTTAAACTATTTTGAATTTGTATTAATTAATAACGCGATTTATTTATATATTTTCACAATATTGTTATATGATGCTAAAGGAATAGAATAATAGAATAGAATAGACTAGATAGATTACCAAAATTTCATAATTTTAAGATTCATGATCTGATGAGAAATGGATGGACAAATAAATAAAATAAATATAAATATATCATCACACGTTTTACCCATTATGGGTGTAGCACTCTTTTTACGCAGATCTCGGTAAGTTGCGTATGAAGTGCGGTTACCAGCCGTCAAATCATAGCATCCAAAGATGTTAGTGGAAGGGGAACCAAAGGGGTACATTTAAATTGACATCTGTCAGCTGTGGGATTCGAACTGAGGATCTCACGATCCACAGTCCGACGCGTTACCACGGAACTATTTACCCCATATGGATTGTTTTGAGTAACAATTACAAAACCGAAAGTGGAAGTTTATTTGACGCACAATACTAATATTCAATTTACTTTGAATTTGGAATCATCTACAAAAAATGTTTCAGGTGAAATGTGTTAGTAATAATATTTAGAATAGAATTTTTTTTTGTTATAAGTGTACTAAGATTTTATGTCACCGAAAAGAGAAAAAAAATCTATCAAATTAGCCTAATGAAAGGGTACATTGCTATTTAAAGAAATTAAAGTGTTATTCGTTACTCATTTGTTTTCTGAAATAAAAAAAAATTGAATGCTGTCTTATTATGGAAAATATAATTTTAGACAACTTTTATATACAATGGGCCCATAAACCAATTTTTTTTAAAATTTTTTTATGAAACTTTATTAGAATATATGACAATCAGTGAAAACCCGATGTGAAAATTTCTTGTATTACCCGAGATATGATTTTTCAAAGTTTCTGTGACGTTGTGTGACGTCATAGGTATTACACCAGTGGCACTAAGACTACGATTTTCCATGATAGTAGATATTATATATTTTTTAATATAAAAATAATATTTTTATATTATAAGTCTTAATTTACAACAATTAAACTTAATATAAACGAAGGCAAAATTCCTTTGACAACTTTAAGAGTATTTTACTTGATATTCGAGTAAATAACAACAAAAGTTTGAGGACAGTGGCGCTAGCAGTGATGTAACCTAACCTCAACACACAATTTTAATCAATAGATTTTCAACACAGCACAATAAAACAGTGAAATTATAAAGCAAGTAATAGAAGCCCAACAAATATAATCTTAAATACCAACAAACAAAAATATGAAATGACATTTCGTAGTTCTATTTTAGCCCACAACAGGCGTTGGGCGCAGCGGCAGACGCGCGATTTGCAATTTTCATATTTCTGGCCAATACAAGTACCTGTGACGTCAAAGTATGTTCAATTCGTTATATCGCTTTACTGCAAAATATTTAAAAGAAAAAAAATACTTCACTACTAATTATTCCATAAGTGTTACACGATTTTGATATAAATTGGTCATATTTCGTTTATGGTTTATGAGCCCATTCTTTTTTATAAAGTCGATATTTACCGAGATATATTATATTCCATACATAGTGGGCACCCGGTATGTATAAGAATGTTATGTAGTGACCACATTTTGATTGTCTTAATAGTATGTTAGTTTTTTGTGACAATTAATTTGTTGCAAATATTTTTTTAAATCTGCACTAATTTAATTGCTTGTCTCAAAATTATTATTAATTCAAGTGGATAATTATAGTATAGATTAAATACTATAGCGTGCTGCGGAAGTGGAACAGACGCAAAATGTGTCTGATTATCATTTTATTTTATTTACTTGCAATTGTTGTTAATTGCAGGTATTAGAAATGAATAGTTTTAGTGTTTTTATTCGTTTAAGTGTTTATATTTGACACCTGCAAACACGTCGCGTAGATTTCCTCTTTTTGCGAGTGAGTCTATGAGGTGTTAGTGCTTTCAAAGTAAATAATAATTTCACTGCAGTGGATAATGAGTTTATGTATGGTATTGTATATTGTACACTTGTACAGGTTAGTTGTTCACTTTCTCATAATTTATGTGACCGAACTGTCAAACATCAAAGATCTTTCGCCTCGATGATACATTTATTTGTAACTATAAGCTTTCTCCGACAAATAGTAAAACAAATATGCATAACTTATGCCTGTTAAAATTTTTTAGGTTAACAAGAAGCGCCAATGTGTGTAATGTGCATCTGTTTTTAGTAAGTGTAATTTTTATACACTTTTTTGGTGTCCAAATTTTATATTTTTGTATGTGAATCCATTCATTTTAAATCGATGAATTCTTTTTAGTTTATAAGAAATTAAATATTTGGAAACAAATAAATACATACAAATGTCATTTGTAGTAATTTTATACATTGTATATTTGGAGGTAGGTAAATTTCGATACTTTTATATTATTATATGAATGAATTTTAATTCTAGACGCTACAGTTTTATTGGAGGTTATATACCGCCTCGGTTCCTCGTTTTCGGTGGTGGTATGGGTCACCCATTCAACAACTGACCACGAAGTATGGGCAGTGTTGCTTAACTTGTATTATCAACATTCCCTGCCATGGCCGTTACCAAAAAATACTTTTCTATTTTTTTTTTTTACAAAATTTGGTTGCTTTTGTCATATGCAGTGTTGTGACTGATCTAGATCATCTCGTAAGATCTTTGATCTGATCTAGACAGTTTTATGTTTTCTGATCTTGATCTTGATCTAGATCAAAAAGAATAAGATCTAAGATCTTGAAAAAGATCAGATATTTTTCTGCATACTGCAAGTTATCAGCTACATTTGGCAACACTTGCTCGTTATCTGCCTTTTTTATATACGTAACTTGAACTTCTAATTTTGTGTTCTATTTTCTTAATAAGAATTTTAAAAAATTGTGAAAAAAATTACTGATCTTTTTTATGATCTAAAAAATATCTTTTATTCCTGATCTGATCTAAAAAAGAAATAGATCCGAACATAAAAATTGATCTATGATCTGATCTAGAACAAATTAAATGTGAAGATCTTGATCTTGATCGAGATCATTTTAAAAATGATCAGTCACAACACTGATCATATGCCGCCTCATGAATGAATGAAAATGTGTATTCTGTATGAACATCACAAACGATCCTGTTCTTTAGTGGGATTCGAACCCACAACCTCTGGTGTACTAGGCTAGTGACATAGCCACTACACCACCGAGATCGGCATTATTATTATTATAATGAGATAAGAGGACAAATCTATTTGTTTTAAATTTGTTTAACGGGCACAGAGCCAATTAGAAAGAAAACGTGAAAAATAAATTTATTAATTTAATATGTGTGCTATATGCGTAAATAAATAATAATTACCCTCTTAACTGAAGTGCAAATTAAAGCAATTCAAAGCATAATTCCCTGGATAAGCATAACAAACAGCGCATTCTCTTTAATTTGAATGAGAAAAATTGAATTTTTCATGGGAATCTCCCACTGTCTTTATTATTTATGGTTAAAGGCAATAAACGTATCAGATAAAATACAAGATAAGGAGTAGAATTGGTTTAGCATGTGGAGCAAATTTCTTTTTGCACCTGGGATTGCTGTGCTTTGCTTACCTATTAGAGGCATTTGTCATTTTGACATTGATTTGTGTTTTTCATTACTCGAACACATATCTTTATTACCCATATTTTCACTTTCTCCGTATGTTATGCTTTCATTTCTATTTCTTCTAGTGACTAATGTTCGTTTCTAAACGTTATTGAACAAAGAGATTAATTTGTAAAGAATCCTTTCAGTATTCTTCCAATTGATTCAATACTACTAATTCTTTGATTGTTTATTCAATTTCACAAAATTTGTAAATATTTGTGAGCGGAATGATAGTTAATTTAATCAAATAAAGTAAAACCACAAAGTATTAAAATTTGAACAAATACCTTCTATACTTACTACGTTCTCTTCATCAGTAGAACTAAGAGGGATAAATCAAGATTACACAACTTGTTAACTAAGCTAATGGTCAAGATTGAATCCAACTTAGCCAATTCTTGTTCTCTGATAATGAGAACTTAGTTCTCGAAATACGTACATAGACTTTTGTTTATGAATTGGAGAGTTCATAACTTATTATAAGTTTAATTGAATGGGACCATGAGGATCTCTTCTTTTCGAACTTGACGACTGGTAACGCACTTCATACGAAAAAATATATCATTAAGATCTACGGAAGCAGAATGTTGTTCCAAAAATTAATAAATGGCGTGATGATATATTTAATTGATATTTTCTTTATTTAATGCCGAATTCATGCAGCCATTTTCATTTAAATTTAATTTAAATTTATTTTAATTTAATAAATAAATACGTATTGTCAAATGTAAGCATTCATGCAATCATTTAATTTATGTTCTCATTTTCATTTTCATTTAATTTAATTTATAAGATAACCAACTTTTATCTTTTAAATGAAAATGATACCTACATTTTGACGTTTGTGATTGAAAAGGTTATATTTTAAATCATTGAGAATTGAAATTCTTTGCTAAAATATGAATAATTTTGATGATTTGACTAGAACAGATCAGAAATGAGAAATACAATTTTCTGTCCGATAAAAAAGAAATTTTATTCAAAAATAAAGAAGATCTTATAATCATGATGTAGTAATTTCAAAAGATTATTGAAGAAATATTTTCCCTGCGGAATCTGTTTGTTGAACAAACGACTTAACTGGGTCTTCGGTTCTTCATTTTTAAATAATAAAATGATATGATAGAACATATAATCACTTGTATTATGATCATGATCACTATTTAAAAAAACTCCATGCTTGTAAAGAATAAATCGCGTAACTATTTGTGTATTTGTTATTCCAATATTTAAGATTAACAAACTTAAATGTGACACATGACGTGCTTTGGTTTATGCATTCATTTTCATTTAATTTAATATTATAGTGTTCCATAAATGATACTTTTAAAATAGATAAATTAAAATTAAGTTATATTTTAAAATTAAATTAAATGAAAATAAAAATGGTTGCATGAATTCGGTATAAGTAAGTAAAAATCTAAAATTCGCTAATGCAAACTTAAAATTAAAATGGTGGTTAATTCGTTCTTACTACTGTTGGGTTAGGTCTCCATTTACGTGGTTTCCTTAGTTACAAATTAGTTTAGATGTCATTCAATAGCTCGCTTACGATCATAACCTGCCAAAATATTTCCTGTTTGAATTTAATTTAACATTTTTGGTTCACAATCTCTCATATGTATTTCTGCATTAAATACCTGTTTAACTTTAAAAATTTTGTGATATGGTATGTTTCTACCACTGATTTTTTGTTTTAATTCTGTAATTTATGTAACAATAGTAACAAAATAATTTTATACAGTCTCGATAATGGCAGTATAATTATCCGAAACGTCGACAAATGATCACATGAGTTTTTATTATTTCCTGTCCAAATTCTACTACTATTTTTTTCAATTTAACCTCTGGACATGATACAATTCAGTTATGCAAAATCAAATTTATAAATTTCAGATATATGAATTTTAAAATTAGTAAAATTTAAAATTAATTAATTTTTAAATCAAATTGTTTACTTGGCTTCGCTATTAATTTTAAACCAAAATACGAAAATTGAAAAATTAATTTACAAATATCTAAAATGTAATTGAAAAAATATTGATAATTATATATATATATATATATATATATATATATATATATATATATATATATATATATATTAGGGTGGGTCGAAAAAAATAGATTTCGTTCTCTAGGGTCTAAAATGAAAGAGTTCCATCTAAAAAGTTGTGGAGTTGTGTTGAAACATTTTTCTGATGAATACCCCGGCAGCACCGAGCACCTCAAAACGCCGTTTTTTGCACTTTTTTTAGATTCTGGCCAATAACATTTTTCAATTTGCTTCAAATTGGCTGAATTTTTTTTCTGGTATTCCCAGAGCAACACCGAATAAGTCAATATAACCGACATTGGTGTTTACCCTTTCCTAAAGGCGAAGAAAAAATCCTCAAAGTACCCAAAAATCGGGTTTTTCAGGTATTTTGTTATTCCGTCCGTACTTTTGTTTCTGAGTACATCCAAAACATCAGATTCATTCATTGTATGATCTAAAGAATAGTTTCAGATCATATAAATGTGAAGACAGATGGCATCTAGTTAAATCCAATATTTATAGCCTATTTAATGTTGATATAAATATTTCTAAATGTGGTTCGTATATTTGATTTAAAATAGTTCAAATGAAATAAAATTAGGAATTTCCAATCTACAATATTATTTTTCTAAACGGGAATTGTTTTATTTTCGATATGTTGAATTTAAAATTTAAGAAAGTCGAATTTTCTTTCTATTATATTTCATTTGTTCGACACCAATAGCAGCAAACCCGATTTTTGGGTACATTGAGGATTTTTTCTTCGCCTTTAGGAAAGGGTAAACCCCAATGTATGTTATATTGACTTATTCGGTATTGATCTGGGAATACCAGAAAAAAAATTCAGCCAATTTGAAGCAAATTGAAAAAAGTTATTGGCCAGAATCTAAAAAAAGTGCAAAAAACGGCGTTTTGAGGTGCTCGGTGCTGCCTGGGTATTTATCAGAAAAATGTTTCAACACAACTCCACAACCAGAGCTGGGAGTATCTTACATAAAAAGATATTCGACAGTATCTAAGATACTAAAAGTATCTAAGATACTTTATCTTAGATACTTTCTATTTTATGTAAAATGTATCTTTTATTTAAATACTTTTTAAAAGTATCTGTATCTTTTATCTTAAAAAGTATCTTATATCTTTAAAAAGTATCTTTCATCTTATAAAGTATCTTCTATCTTAAAAAAAGTATCTTTTGTCCTAAAAAGTATCTTTTATTTAAAAAAAAGTATCTTATTTGCAAATATTTAAGATATGTGCCAGTGAAATATTTTGAAATATATGATATATTTTGTAATGTTTAAGCTTACAGTTAGTATTAATATTTAAAATTTACTTAGATATTTTTTAAAAGTACCTAAGATATTTTAAAGTATTTAAGATATTTAAAAGTATCTAAAACATCTAAAAGTATCTAAGATATTAAAAAGTATCTAAAATATTTAAAAGTATCTTAAGTATTTATATTAGATACTTTTAAGAAATATTTGTATCTTAAGATACTTAGAATAAAAAGTACCTAGATACTTAAGTATCTTTAACAAATTTATGTAAGTATCTTAGAAAAGTATCTAGATATTTATTAAAAGTATCTTTCCCAGCTCTGTCCACAACTTTTTAGATGGAACTCTTTCATTTTAGACCCTAGAGAACGAAATCTATTTTTTTCGACCCACCTATATATATATATATATATATATATATATATATATATATATATATATATATATATATATATATTATTGGACGTAAATATCTCCGTGGCAACGCATCGGACTGGGTGTTCATGAGATCTTCAGTACAAATTCCATTGCCGACAGTTGCCATTTTTAATTTACTCGTATGACCCCCTTTAATAACACCTTTGACAGCTGATAACCGCGCTTCATTCGCAAAAATATATCACTTACCAAAATCTGGTAAAGCAGAGTGGCACACCCAAAATGTGTAAAAGGTGTGATAATGTATTTATTTATTTTTATTTAATTAACATTTTTATGGAAAATTGTTCACTTAACTAGTATTAATAATTATTAATTTAAATTAATTATAAATATAATTAGAAGAATTAGGTAACCTTTTGCTTTTGATGTAGAATTGATCAATAGTTAATAATTTTACCCGAAAATTGAAAATTAAAATAATTTTCAAATTTCATTAGTCAGCATTTAAAAAATTTGTAAAACTATGATTAGAACCTTAACTTATATTATTTAATGAAATATTGTTTATTAGTGATTATTTTTAACGTTTCTTAAAACCAATGAAATGATTTATTGTATATTACGTGTTTTAACCAATCTTGTCATTATTATACTGAGAATAAAGCTCTATTGATTATTCCCGGAAATAATATCAGTAGCTTTTTTGTTTTTTATTGCCAAATGTCAGTTGTCAGATAGTTTTCAATACAAGTAAAAATTAGCAAAACGATAGATTTAGTGGCGTACCTGATGATTAAGTAAAAAATAATCTAATTAAATATAACTCGAAAGTTCAATAAATTAGAAAATAATTCTCCAGTATCTTTCCCAAACTTGTTGCCATGTGGCAATAGTTTTCGATAGATCTGTCAAATTATTTTCAATTTATTCTCACTCTCTTGTTATATTATTACTGATAAATATTTTAAACTAACGGTCCCAGAATAATAATATAATTTACATATTTTAAATATATTTTTACGGCCATAATGATGTTACGTACAATTAAAGCACTCCTTGATACGACCCTGAGCCGCACATATCATTAAAAATAAACTTTTTATCGCATCTGGGAAATTAATCATTAAAAAAATAATTACTGCGTGTCGTACATAAGTAATACAGTTTAAATCATTTTGACAGTTATACTTTGTGGAATCATAAATGAGATTTACCTGATAACCACTTTTATTTTGCATTCATACATTATTACGACTATTAATGTAAAAGTAAAAATTGTTATTATTATGCTGTGCACCGTATTGTGAAAACAGTTTTAAAATTCTATTTGTTGGTATTGTAAAAAAATAATATGTTGCGTTTCGCGTTTAATGGTATTAAAATTACAAATTGTGAGCGAAAAACTTCTACATTTCTATTATTTTAATTTAAAATTTTAGCCCATGTATAATTTTCGCATAAATTTCGAATTTAATATTTATTCAGTTGTTGCACATCAGGTTGTGATTTGAATACATAATTTACTAATGACTGCTGCGTCCTTATTTCGTGTATTCGTGCTACTAAAATAATAGGGTTATAATGCAATAATCCACGTATGTTCAGACTAATTTTTTTGTGTAATTTAAGTGCAGCAAGAGCCGAGAAACAGTCGCACAATGTGTATTATTAGCTATAATGAAATTAGCTATTACGCGAAGCTTTGTTCAAATATTATTTGCAAATATGAGAATGACAAAAGTATGCAAATACACTCTCGTTTACATCATTTTGTTGCAGCCATTCGATGCTACTTGGTGCTATTTGTGCAAAGTAATTTTATTGTAACGAGAAAGCTTTTAAGAGTACTGAAGTTAAATTTTGCTGTAAAAAACATTATTGGTTCTTTTATTTATAAAAGAAAATAGCATACGTTGTTGTTGTGGAGATATCTTCCAATATGAATATTTCAGTTTTGTAGTTACTGAACACAAGTTATTATTGATTTTTGTATAAACTTGAATTGCATTTTTTTTAAATAAAAGCATTGCACGAGAATGCAGACTTTTGCTAATAAAAATAAGGTGTACCGAGAGGTGTGAATATTTGTTATTAGACAATTGTTTAAAATAAAATTTAATTACTTATTTCCTTCATTATTGAGCAGTTTATTCTCAATATTTTCTTGATGTATCACCCTATCAACTGTCAATAATTCATCGATTTAAAATATACTGGTATTTTATTTTCTTGTTTGGAATCATGTATAAAAAATGGCCACAGGTTCCATTGCTATTAATGTTTCATTCGAATCAATATTCGAAATAAATTGAATTATTGTTTAGTTATGTCTAGTAAATTTCTATTTCCGGTTGTGAAATTATGTCTAAAATCTAATCAACTCTGCGAAATGTCTGAAGTCTCGTTTCTCTTTTATTGCGCGTGACTATGAGTATTTTACATACCGATGCTCATTCACTCATACATTCATCTATTCATCTACACGGACATACACACACACGTACACAGAGTTCATTGAGAAAATTATCAAAACGGAATCAAGGGACTTCGAAATATGTATTTCAGCGAAATTTTAAACTTAGATTTTTTCACGATTCTTATACTTCCTTAGACTATCTATAAGAAAGTAAATAGGGTTAGTAACAAAAATATTCATGAAATGAATACATTATAGTATATTTGATCTTTTATTTATAATCTGAATTAAATTTAATAATTGTATCAAAAAAAATCTTTGTTTTTAAAAAACTTTAACCCTCTATTGCATGAATTATTATTTCTTTTAAATAAGGGCTCAAAAACATTATTTTTTACAAAAGAAATATTCATATATGTAAAATAAGTGTGTTATATAATTTTTTTTCCAAAAATAAAAAAAAAAAATTTTTTAATTTTGTTCACTATTGGGAACATTATGAACAAATTCAACTTACAATAGAACTTTGGTCTATTGGGTCGTCTTTGTGTACTATACAAAATTGTTTGATAAACAACCCCTTCTAGGAAAACATCAGATAAAAAATTTTTTTGGAAATTTTGTAAAGGGGTATTTAGCTGTAATATATCAGCAGGTAATAAGCTGCTTCCTTCAAATTTTACATTTTATATCTCAGTTTCTGTAATTATCCTTTTTCCAGTTACAATTTTTTTTTATGTTGGTCACATTGGGAGGAATGACCTAATTGGCAATTGACAAAGTGTATAACATGTTCCCAAATGTTACAACATGATTGCCATGAATGTAAACTGCATAAGAAAAGAAAAATTTTTTTTTTAATTTTATGTTCCCATTCGGGAACAGTATGCAATAGAGGGTTAAATGTTATTCATTGCCCTGACTAACTCAAGAATTAAAATATAGTATATTTTGTTCAATTAAAATATATGTATATTAAAAATATTAACATTAAAAAGACATTTGGATTAAGTAAAAATAATTTATTTAAATATAACATTTCGAATTACTGTACGTAATATTCATCAGGAAAACAAATGATATTTTACAGACCCTAATCCAAAAGACAATTATAATTTTACTATGAGTTCTGAAAGTTTTTTCAACTTATTAAAAATTATAATGTTGATGAGATATATTTTGTGGCAAATTTGGTTGCCATGAAGGTAAATTGCTACGAATATCAGCTACACACAATTTTTGTTAAATTCATAATAAAGAATTCCTTTTGTACCTTCCGCCACATCCTGTAAGGAAGATATAGGAATCATATTAAAAATTCGGTAGTGATTTTTCAGTGGATGAGCACGTTTTAGGGTCCCTAGAATACGACATTACTAATTTCTCAATGATGTCTGTGTGTGTGGCTTCTGTCTGTCATTCTGTCTATCTGTCGGTCTGTAGTTATCTCTGTAGTTATAATTTCTTAAAAACTATTAAACCTAAAATTCTTATATTTTGTATATATCAACTGAATTCCCTTAGAAAGAGCTGATTAGTTTTTGGTGATAATCCAATAACCGGAAGTGGTAGTTTACTTGAAGCCCTATCAAGTTATTTTAAAATATCTCAGTAAATTACGGTTTAATGACAAGTTTTGTTATAAGAACAGTGTTTTAAATATTATTGTCTACAATTATTGTTTGAAATATTTTTCTTTTATTGTCATCATTTACGAATTACAAGACGTTAAAGAAAAAAATTTTCGTTTAATTTTGCTATCCTGTGCCTACTGAAAAAAACAAAATAACAATTCGTTACCGATTCCGCAAAACCACGTAAGTGACAAAAATGGCAAAATGAGATTTTTATACATTTAAAGAGTTCATTTTAATGCGCATGTGCTGACAAAAACACATATTTACAATAAAATTGTAATATTTTATAATTTTCTTGTACATGTGTGTTTTTGTCACACATGCGCATTAAAATGAACTATTTAAATATATAAAAATCTCATTTTGTAATTTTTGTCACTTATGTGGTTTTGCGGAATCGGTAACGATTTGAAAAATGTCACTTTTTGACATGTGTTACAATTGAAAAGTATTTTTAGAAGGAATGAGCGTTTCTTGAAAAAGTGTTGGTCCATGTTCCTACATTGTTTGATAACAATTATTTTTTATTTGAGAAACACTGTTGTAGAATTGAATACAATTAATCTATACAAGTTAATTCAGAAGTTTTCTGTCCCCTTATTTCGCGCCTGACTCATTTCCCATGAATATTCATATTATAAATATATTATTATTTCATATACTTAGTGTACACGACATTAACATGAAAACAATAATTACGATAGTGGTACTAAATTATTAAAGAAAAAAATTCATGCTGCATAACGCGATCACTTAGGTATTTTCCGTTTTCCCCTACCCTGCTTCGAATTCAAAAGTAGCGTGCATTACATGTGCGTATAAAATTTTTTCAGATAAGGATGCGATTACGCCGTGTGTGTCGCTGAATAAGCCGGGTTTAATGTTAATGTTAATGGAATTCCTATGCAGATATTAGCTCGTGGGTGTTTGGTGCGTAGAGCGTAGAGCGTAGCGCGTATAACGTGGCGCGTAGCTTGTTGCGAATAGATTTGCCGAGGGCCGCATAGCGGAACGTTGTGTGCATCAATTGTTTACTCTGTACACGTTGCTAAATATTAATATATTGGGAAAGACTGCAGTGTGCTGGAACTAGTTAGTTAAGCCACCGGTATCAGTGTTTAATAATATAAATATACAGGTGATCAACATCAGAAGCGTAGGTAGATTGTTCCCTGAGGGATTTACTGGAATTGGGATTTTTAACTAGCTAAAGATGGCGCTGTTCACAGCACATGTTTACTTTACAAAATACTGCTATTACTACATAATATATTGGGCTTCCAAAATTAAAATACGCTAACTAGTGGTAGAAAGCTAAACTAACCATAAGGTACATAAATTGCATTGTATTTTGAAATTAATTGTTATTTTCCAAAAATTAATAACAATAGTAGATATTTTAAGAGTATTCCAATGTAAGTATTACATTTGTTTAAGCCGTATTATTTAAATAAGATGTAAAAATGAAAGGTTCATTGTATTTGTAGATTATAGGTTAAGATTGAATTTACTCCAAAAAAACTTATAAAAACAGGGAAATTTGTAGTGTGTATGGCAACAGTTATGCTGCCAATAAAAGCAAACTACTAATACTAATGCAAGCATTCGCCATCATAACATATACAAAATGAATTTGACATGTACCTTTTGGGATTTGTGATCAACGTCATCTCTTGATAATTTGGATGCCCAATACCTTTGATCATTGAATATTTGATTACTAGTTGATGTTTCCGGTGTCGCACGATTTTCATTTACATAGAAACTTTTCTATTTCCACTACATTCTCACATCCTAAATTTGGTCACATTTTCTACTTCAAGGTTGTAGGAAATATAGGGCTGGGACAATTATTTGGATAGGCATTTTTTGCCAAATCGGGTCAAAATTGATATGTGTGAATTTGTATGAAACCCGCATATCACGATCTGTAATTCTGGATATAAAATAGACAAAATTTTATGATTGTCGTATAAAAAAATATTTTGAAGATTAATTTTCTGTGATAGAAAGTGCACAAATAGTACGGGCAGTGAATTTCGGACACATCTAGCAGTGAAATATTTATGGTTGTTATATTTACCACCCTTATGGGTAGTTTCTTACTCTCTCTCTCTCTCTACATAGGGTAACCACACATTTCTCGAAAAAACAAATCACGAAAGTACAAATCACGAAAATATATTTCTCGTATATACAAATGTCGATATTTAAATTCAGAGTTTGTACATTTATCGAAAATACAAACGTCGAATATTGGAAATATCACAAATGACGAGTGGTACAAATCTCGAAAATACATTTGTGGAATCGCTTGGATATTACAAAATTCGACAATGCATTTCTCGAATATGATAAATGTCGAATGTTACAAAACTCGAAAAACATTTCTTGAAAGCGAACAATACCTAATGTCGTACTTCTATCTAGTGAGCAATGATTACTAGATAAGCTGTGGGGCTTCGGAAACACTGTTTTCAGTTGGTACCACTGACATCTAATATATGACAAGTAGATAAGCTTGCAAAACATAGAAAACGCTGTTTTCAACTATTTAAACTCTCATATTCATGTTTCTATCGTGTGTAATGGCGAATTTTTGTGAAATCACGATTAAATTTGCTGTTCATTTGTTATTGTTCACTTTCGACAAATGTATTTTCGAGATTTGTAACATTCGCCATTTGTAATATTTCCAATATTCGACAATTGTATTTTCGATAAATGTACAAACTCTGAAAATAATTTAGATATTTGTATATTCGAGAAAAGTTTTTCCGACAAGTGTGAGTTCCCTCTACATCCTTTTCTTGAAGTGAATCAATCTCCTTTTCCTTTCCTTCAAATATTAGTATATGTTTCTTCATATCTTCCTATCTTTTGTTTTATTTCGCTTGTTTTTAATTCCTGCTGCTTATAATTCTTCGTCTACTTCCTTTAGCCATATTGATCTGAATCTGCCTCGTCTTCTTCTTCCTACTGGTCTCGATTTTACTACTGATTTAACTGCATCCTTTTTTTCTGCTCTCTATATATGTTATTAAATTAAAGTGCGTTAATATCTTAAAGTTATTATATGTTTCATAATTGATCATCATTTTCATTTTCAGAATTGAAACATCACGCCATTTATCCATTTTTGTATGTTACACTCTACTCAAAGCAAATCTCTGTATTTTGATATATTTGTACGCGTAGGATGGTAGTGGCGGAGGGGCCACAGGGGTAATAATTTCATGTGGTGAAAATTGACAACCAAATTAAATTAGTCAAAAATTTGCTTTAATAAATCGCTTAAAATATCAATCCGTGAAAGTACGTAAACTTTACTCCCATAGAATTATTGGGACTCATGAAAAAATCTATGACGAGATTTTTCCCTCCAGTACATGTTTTGAGATCCCTCCAATTCAATTTGGACATTTTCTCATTGATGGTTGTGTCCGTACATGCAATAACTCATGAACAAGAAAAGTTTTATGACAGTTGATTTTGATCGTAATTACAAATCCGGAAGTGGAAGTTTACTGGACACACAAAACAATAAATTCAATTTGTTTCAAATATAGAACCAATTGCGAAAAAGTGTGCAATTTTCTTAAATCTGCTATAATTTTTAGAATTTCTAAGCTAAAGGAAAACATCTTTTTCATATATTACTTTAATAGATTTCTAAACATACCTGTTTCTTCTGCTATTTTATTTCTTTTTCTTTTCCTCTATCCTTTCACCCAGGTTGGGTGTCGGAAAAACATACAAAAACATACTTGAAAGGTTAAATGAAAAATATAATACATACCTTTATAGGGATAGTTGTAGCACCTGAGCAGTGTATTCCTTTCGTGAGCGTCACTTTCAATTACAAACTTCAATTTATTACAAAAAAAAAAAATAAAACGCTGTGTTCCGTTGGTTTAGGTTTCATTTTAACCATAATTCACTTAATAATTATGTTATATTACATTCTAAATGTAATATTCCCTTTAATCCTAGGTAAATTTATGTTATTGGTAACCGTAGTTCGTTGTGAATAATTCCTGAGCGCATGTTGCCATAAATGTAAACAATGAAACGTTGTATGCATCAACTGTTTACAATGTACGTGTTGCTAAATATTAATAAATACATTGGGAAAGATGTATTGAACTTTAGTTGCTCTACATGACTAAATTAGCTAATGTACTTATAGGTAGGTGATAGTTATTGACCTAAATGGTTAAAAGTTTGATAAGTACTCTTTTACTTTACTTGACATGTTCACGGCAACATTTCAAAAGTAGTATTCTACGGTCTTGAGGTTATGTTATGTTATATACAATTTTCTGTAGTATCATTTCCATTTTAAATATCATTGTTAAAAAAATTAATGTCATCATTTACCCGCTTAGGGTGTGGAACTCTACTTTCAAAGATTTGAGTTAATGATTAAAATTGGTGCTTAAAATTCGAATACCAGCGGTCAAGTCACAGCTCCAAAAGATGTTAGTGGAAGGGAAACAACAGGGGTAAATTTAATTTAGTAATAATAATGGTAACTGATGTCTTTAGGGAACTGAGGATCTCAGAATCCACAGTCCGATATGTTACTATTTGTATTTGTAGATTATAGGTTAAGATTGAATTTTCTCATAAAAACCTATAAAAACAGGAAAATTTGCAGTGTGTATGGCAACAGTTCTGCTGCCAATAAAAGCAAACTACCAATACTAATGCAAGCATTCGCCATCTTAAGATATCATACAAAATGAATTTGACATGTACCTTTTGGGAATTGTGATCAACGCCATCTCTTGATAATTTGGAAGCCCAATATATACTGAAGTGTCAATTTTGATATTGATACAGGAAAAGTATCTTTCAAAATATTTTCTAAAACGATGCAGCTATTAACTTTGTTGTTCTAATAAATATACTTTAATAGCAAAGCAATGTTTAACGCTATTTTTTATTGAAGAAAAAAGGAGGATGTTTTTAAGTCGCCGCGTATATTTTTTTGAATGTATAACCACGCATAACTTTTTACAGTCTAGTCCGATTTTGATGATTCGTGATTATTAGATAGGGTATACCTTGAAGTTGATCCCATTTAAATTTGAAAAAAAAAATCACTCCAAAGGGTAGGAAAATTGGGAATGATTGTTTACCCACTGAATTTTGACCTGTTAACCGATTCTACCACGCATGACTTTGTCCTGGGTTATCCGATTTCGATGATTCTTTTTTCCACCCCTAAGGGTAAAAAAATAGGTAGCCACGAAAAAGTAAAAAATTAAAACTTTTTAACAAATAAATTAAACCGACAAAAAAAATGAAAAGCGAAAAGGTTGGCGTTTGTTGATTGTTTGGCGCTTACTCAAAAATAGTTATTTGCATTAGTTTAGGAGCTTAGTTATTAAGAATAAAAAGGTTTAGTTAATTTTTGTGTAGAAATGAAATAAACAATTGTGCATATTAATTATAAAAAATCTAATCAGTTTTTGTCTAAACATAGTAAGAAACTGAATTGGTATTAATTTTTTTTATAATAATTATATTATTTAGATAATTATTATAAAAAAAATACATAAATCTCATAATTAATTCAATATGTAGGCAATAAATAGTGTAGGTGTCGCCTATTTCAGGAATATAGATACACTATAAATATGTACAATTTATAATTAAGTAGGTATAGATATGTTAAATATAATCATAATTAAAAAAATGTGAATACTATATATTCATTATGTTTACATATAAATTAATCTTTAATAACTTCGTATTTTGACAATAAAATAAATCTGTAATATGTACCAAAATATACCAAGCTATAAATACTAATACTATTTATTTATTTGCATGTCAAAATACATGATTAATAATTTAAATTTTAACCATGTTGAAGCCAGAAATAAATTCTGTATGAAATATATGTACTATAAATTCATTTATTTGTATAATTAAGAATATATGAGGTACACTTATTTGTTTTTATATTAAATGAAAAAGATATTTTGTAGTTTGGTACATATTGGGATATAATGAATATTTTGTTCATTAAAAACGGTTGAAAATACGGGTACCGGAAGTAAAATATGTAAGTGGCGCGGCAACCACATGGGACAAATTGGAAATAGTGACACTGTCGACTGTGGGATTCGAACTGGGGATCTCGTAATACATGCATAGGTAACACAAATACGTGTGAATTGGCTAGATAGCAGCAGGCATCAGGTGAGACTTGTACAGTATTGTTCAGAAGTTATGCCCCATAACCCCTCCACAGGTACCAAAACTGAACTAAAAACCGACCAACGTTCTCGCTAGTCGAATGAGAAAGATAAACGATACGAAATGAAGGACAGATATATAATCCATTGTTTACCTGACCAGGTAAACACCTTGTAGAGATTATAAAATTTCACACTTCAGATATTACAATATATGGCAAAATGCAAGTGAATATTGGATGCTATACACAAGTTCGATGAGGCATCCAAACTTCTTGAAATCTAATAATAATAATAATATAATGTAACTAACATCAAATATTTATGACTTAAAATAAAACATTTATCAATATAAATACAAATAAGGGCCGATATTTCCATTTTCGAATGAAGTACCGAATAAATTAATCACCGAATAAATGAAAAATGTCGCATCGAAATCATAGCTCAAATGATACTTATTGTTAAAGCTGTCATTTTGTTTTCTCAATATATTGTTAATACTACAATGTTACATGGAAACAAACATTTAAGGCTCTGTTTAATACTCCATGTTGAAAGATCTAAAAGAATTAGTAAACTCATCGCTATAAAATACAATTTAAAATTATAAATGAATTCTTTTGAGCGCAGCGAACAAAGAAAGTTTATATATTCTAAAATACCAAAATATTAACACCATTTTAAGAAGATTAGTGTAACCAATATTCAATAGTCATTTGTTGGCATTAACTTTAAAGTGGTCGAAGCAACCGCTGTTGTTTGGAAAGGGTTGAATTTCCAAACTGATGCGATTGACATTTACCTACCCCAATTTCTTTTTATGTACGCGAACTAGATATAAATAGATTACATTACATGTAATTTTCATTCGTGGTTCAGTTCTTGAACAAGTAGAATATTTTGTGTTGTGATGGCGAAAATTTCATTGGAGAAGAGAGGAAGAATAATTGCTCTATGGCAAGCAGGGTGGAATATCGGCAACATTGCAGAAAATCTTTAGATTGATGTAATTATTTTTTAAATTTATAAAATTTGTCCCTATTTAAAAATTTAACCAGTAAATAATTATTAAAATTATTCCAAATATCATTTGTCAAACTCAAATAATACGACTGTTTGTATGTTTTGTTTCCCATGGCCCTCTAGAAATAGTTAAAAATTATCTATTTTATTTTACGTCTATCTCATGACAGAAATATATCACATCCATAAATTTAGGCTCGGTTTGCGAAGCGTTTTAATTTTCAACATTTTACCTATTTACACTATTGCTCTAAAATTAATAGATGAAAAATTGTATTTTCTATAGCTAAAAAAAAAAAAATGACACCCGGTATTTGCGAGAGGTAAAAATTCTTTACATTTAATCAAATATAAATATTTTATATATTAGAGAAAATCAGTTTGGCGTTGGATTCCACGATATAGAATTGGTGGCCCGTTTCATCTGCGAGGAAGCGAGTACTGCCAGAATATAATTAATTCGATTTTGAACTTGTACGATATATTTGTTGTATAGGTATATTGACGACACTTTTTGTGATATTTATTCATGAACTCGTATGATATATTTGTTGTATAAATTGAGGACAATTTAATGATATTTATTTTGAACTCCTGTGATATATTTGTTGTATACCGCGTGTAGAATTTAAATGTAGAATAGAGGGATCTCAATGATATTTTTTTGATTTTGCTATAAATTTTTACCTACTTACTATACAGCAAAGAAAATACAAAGGTATTTAGAATTTCAAAATGCATGTAATATTTACCTAAATGTTAGAATTTCACTACATATCAATTAAATTAAAATTAGTATTTATTAAAAAAATTATAATACGGCTATAGAACACTAAACAAAAACAAAAAAAATATACATTTCAGAGAACAAATTTATATTTATTTATTACAGTGTTGTATTATTATCTTTAGAAATTTCATAGAAGATTGTAATGATAATGGCGAATTTCAGTGTTCATTTCTTTCCATTTCTTTTTAGTAAATAAATAAATATTTCATTTCTGTTCAATTTTCCATGGCCGTGTTACAATTTTCTTAATAAATATTAATTTTAATTTGATATTTAACAGGACCGATTTAAATAAGTTCATCTTAGAATTAAGTATTTTCATAATATTATTTAATTTAGTCAACTGTAATTATAGTAACTATAGCAAATTAAGTAAATGTAAGTAAAGTACTGCCAATGGGCAGTTACTTTCACATGTCATATAGTCTTTAATCACTAAAATTTACTGAATATCTCTACAAAGATAGATTGTAAATACTAATGGGATCATAAAAAAAAAAAAAATTGATATTTAATACCATAAAAAGTATAAATGAAGAAACAAAACAGATAAAAATAAGAGAAGAGAAGATAGGGTAAAAGAAGAGAGGGAAATAGGAGAAAAACTAAAAAGAATAGAATATAGACGAACAGAGAGAAAAAGAAGCAAATACGAATTTATAATAACTGGCGTGAAAACAGAAGAAAACTAAAAGAAGAAGTTGGAAAATTCAATAATCAACTCGATATCAATGTAAATATTATTTTATTTATAGCAATATCAAAAATATAACACTTAAATCCCTATATGCTATATTTCAATACTACATCCGGTATATTGGCGACACAGTAACAAACAATATTTTTGTAGTTGTTTTAAATTTCGTCCATTAATATTTTTAGTTATCAGATAATTTGAATTTAATATGTAGTTGAATGTTTTTGTTTTATTTCTGATGAAAATGTAATTAATTTTCAACAGGGGTAGCGAAGTTCAATAAGTTTGGATGCGTCATCGAACTTGTATGCAGCATCCAATATTCACTTGCATTTTGCAAAATATTATAAGATCAGAAATCTGAAATTGTATAAACTCTACGAGGTGTTTACCTTTCTCCGGTAAACAATGGATAATATACCTGTCCTTCATTTGGTATCGTTTATCTTTCTCATTCGAATAGCGAGAGCGTTGGTCGGTTTTTAGTTCAGTTTTGGTACCTGTGGAGGGGTTATGGGGCATAACTTCTGAACAATACTGTACGTTGAGTTGCTGGATAAACGCGTAACGTATGTATATACAGCCGCGTCCACACCTTGCACCAACTATGGCCTTCCGCATTAAAAGCTTCGCACCTAGCTATGCGGAAACCTAAGCTCTGAAAGCAAAGCATTAGATTGATAGATATACCTCGACATTTATTTATTATTTGAGTCTCTGAGGTGTGGGTTAATGCCGCTTCTAATAAAGCTCTATTCATCCTTCTGTTGGATTGGCTCAATCTACATTTAGTTTTTTTCAAATCATAGTAGTTACAATAATAAAAATAACTTCTTGGTTCAAGAAAATTTTCGGTTTTTCTTTTGTATGTATTAGTTGAAGATAATTTTATTTCTTACAAAATGATTAGGTTCAATTCAAAAAAATATTACTATTGAATATAAATTTTATTTATGTATCTTACTTTTTCTGCATTGAAAGAAAATGAATATATTTTAAATTTGGTTTTTAAAAATAATGAAAAAGAAGTAGTTTTAATTTTAAACAAAACGTTTTATTTAAAACGATATCATTTTGAATTAAAACTAAATAATAAAATAAAATAAATATATCATCACGCCTTTTACCCATTGCGGGTGTGGCACTCTGCTTACGCAGATCTCGGTAAGTGATATATTTTAGCGTATGAAATGCGGTTACCAGCCGTCAAGTCATAGCCCCCAAAGTTGTTAGTGGAGGAGGAACCACAGGGGTAAATTTAAATTGGCAACTGTCGGAAGTGGGATTCGAACTGAGGATCTCACGATCCACAGTCCGATACCTTGCCACGGAGCTATTTACCCCATGAATTAAAACTACTCCTATTCAAACTACTTTGTCTCCATAATGAGTCTCAGTTGAATACTTTGGTATGTTCCTTCAAAACTAAATTAATTTCCATACAAGAATATTTATCAAACCTACAAAAGTTTTCAATAAAAATAAAATCGGATTGGCACTATTCAAATCAATTTTTCTCTTCATTTAAGGGGAATCTGTTTGTTCTAAGAAAACATTTTTATCAGTGTAGATTTCTCAACATCTTCGTATCTTTTGTTTTACTTTGCCAGATTTTAACTCCTGCTTCTTTTAAATCTGCTTGAAGTTAACGTGTACGCACTCTATTTCCTTTAGCTATGATGATCTGCGTCTGCCTCGTCTTCTTCTTTCTCCTGTTCTGTTCATCATTCTGCTACAGATTTAATTGCATTGTTTTCTTCTGCTCTCCATATATGCCCAAGCCTTCTGACTCGCTGTTGCTTGATCTTTTTCACTATGTCTTCTCTTTCCAAATTTTGTTCTATTTGATAGTCTATACTTATTCTGTATTCGTTTTCTGAAATCTTTATTTGTGCTAATATAGTTCTTATTATTCTATTCTTAAATCTTCTTCATCTATTTTGTTACTGTTACTTGGATTTGCGAAGTTAATGCGCATTCCTGCCGCGAAACACATTGGTTTATCGAGGTATTATTTTGAAAAATCAGTCAAGAACTTGATAAATTTATATACGAGTATAATACACGTAGTAACATTAATAGTATTATAAACAATTCAAATAGTTAATCTCCAATACGAGAACTCTAATATTATAAACGAATAGCTGTGAAATAATAGTTTCAATTATATTTAACCATTTAAAGAAATAATATTATGTAAAGGGGTATTGTAAATATTATACTTTTTTGTTTTAGATATATTTTATTAAAAAATTCTTTAGAAATATAAATGTTTTCGCTGAAATTTTCCGCATGGAGACCTGGGAAATTGACACTTCGTACGTTGCTCAGGTAACACGAAAGAACACATTTTAATGTATCAGTACAAAAAAAAGCTTATGAAATTTGTATTGGGATGTAGTTTATAGTTTGTCCTCGAAAAAATCTTATTGATGATAGAATGAGGTAGGGATCAAATAAATGGAAAAGCTCATCTTCTTTTAATTTGCTGCAGATCGTACAGATTGTATTCGCGTTAAATTTGACTTCATTAATAGCGTTTATGAAAAGGGTGGACGTTTTGCAACTTCGATTTGAAAAAGTGATTTAAAAATTAAGGAATGTGAAGGAAAAGAACTTCTGGTATTAATCACACTGTTTTATAAATATATTTATTTAGTTACCGGTTTCGACCACCATCACCAGAAGTTCTTTTCCTTCACATTCCATAATTTTTATCAAGTCACACTTGGATTTTCTATCCATTCAAATAAAAGTGATTTAGTTTTAGTAGTTCAGACATTGGCAGTTCACATGATATGTATCTTTATTTAGATATCAATCGTGTGATTTCAATGACTTACACTTTGCGCAAATGATCAACTTATCATTTTATTAATTTGTTGGTCTTCTTTCGTTCCTTGTGGCATCAACTACGAAGGCTGTTCAAAAAAGTCCAGGACTTGGCAGCATTAGTCCTCAACTCAACGGTTTTTGTAAATTTTTTATTAGCTTCTTTGTTATGAAGTAACAGTCGTTTATGTGAAACAATTCAACAAGTCAATCACGGTGTCATGAATAGTTCAAGAGGTTCAAAGAAGATTGGACATCGTCAGAAGACAACCCTCGGTAGGATGCTTATCAACGTTGATTGACGACGATCATGTTGCTAGAGTGAACGTTCTTAAATTGTCCACTAATCATCCATGAAATTAACGAAACTAAAGAAAAATTGCTTCAGGAGCTGAACAGCATTCTAGAAGATGAGTTCTTAGGGTCCTTACAGCAGTAGAAACGGCGGTGGGAAAAAAATATTAAAAAAATTAGTCCGAGAACTTTTCGAAGATGCGCCACTAGACGAAAACTTTACCCCTCGAGGAAGAAGATGATGTTAAGTTAGACACATTTGTTGAAATTTTCGGTGCGGCGTTGTAGACGGAACCTTAGCAAGAACGTTGCCGCATTGATATTCGAGCCATGATTAATACGGCATTAACGACAACGGCTATATATTTCTATCATTTACCTAGCGTTTAATATATAATGAACAGACGCGCAATCTCCGGATCATGTGATCGTTTAAGCTTTATTAATTACATACTACATAAAACGCTGATGAATAATTGCGTTACAGCCGGCTTTATGATAGATTCCATATATTGACGAGCCATTACTTATTGCATTACTTGACACTACACATGGAATTGTAAATTATGGGATACTGTTCAATCCGCCCCGAGTGTTCATTGCCACTATTTCTGTATTTCTGTTTCTGTTTCTGGCTGCTAGTCTGCGCGCTGCCGCTCTGCTGCTCTAACGCTCTGCGTGCGATATAAATCTGACCGGAAGAATTTATAATAATCCCCAAGCATAACATAGACTATTTATTTGACATTTACGAATGACCCTATTAAATTTACAACTAGTCTACTACTTTCGACAGGAATGTTTATATGCTTACATTTTGGAGATACAGCATTGCCGCGAAATAAGAAATATGTACTTAGCTAAACATCGAAACGCAGGAGAAATTTTAACTCTACTTTTTTAAAATATACGAGTCAGTTATGGTAAAAACTATAAATTAACTTGGAAACTACAAATAAATTTATGTTATTAGCTTGTATTTTATGGTCGAAATCACAAGTACACTTTAATGTTACATTAGCAAGAAATGAAATGTGTTGAAATCGCAAAAGATAATACGTTGAAGTCTCCGCGATAACGTGAATTCTGAGATCCTCAGTTCGAATCCCACATCCGACTTTCAATTTTACTCATGTTTCCCCTCCACTAACATTAACAATTTGAGGCCGATTTTCAATAAATATTGATTGACTGCATAATGACTTATTTATTATAAAAATGTGACATTAATTTCCATAATAACCAAAGAAAAATAGGCAATAATATTGATTTCTAAATAGTTATTCTAGAAAGCGACTTATTCTAATGAGCAGATATCGCATAGACGGCGCCTACTGTATTAATAACTGCTAACACTTGAAAATACCGCAATATAATATTTTACTGATTTCTATATCTGAATCATGAATATTTCATATATCTGCCGAGACATATACTTCAGGAAATCTGTCAGAACCAGAAGTGGGAAAATGTCTTAACAATATTATTTATCTGTATACTGCTAGACAAAAAATTGGATTTTTCTTTCATTGTTTGTATATGTTTAAATTTTGGCTCTATGTTTATTAACTAAAATGTAATTGCTCCTTGTTTATTACATATTCAATTTTATTGTTCTTTAAACTTTTCACAATCTATAATTAACCGTTTTATTAAAATTGATCCATTTCTTTTCTACAGCAGAATATTTTTTTAAACTTCTTTTCTCAACTACTTCTTAACTTTAATATTTCTACACAGTAAAAAATTTGTTAATTTTGCAGTTGTAAAGTATTTTGAGTTAATATTGACAAATATATTGTGTTACATTAATAATATGAACAAATATGATAATTTGTTAAATTAAAATATTGTCAATTCTGAATTTTTAACAAGAAAAATTGTAGTTTTTATTTATTAGCTGGATTTATAAAATTTAACAAATAGACTCGTCAATAATAACAAGTAAAAGCTAACTTATCAATTTGAAATTGTTAAAGAATGTTTGTATCCTTTGTAACAACTATGATTTATAATAAATACTAAAATATTTAGTCAAAAGTACATAAAAATAAATGTCAATAATTATTATATTCACAAATATATTTACTTACGAAATACACAAAAATAATTTGTTACTTGCAAACAAATTTGAAACTTGTTAAATTAAAACTTGCTTACCTTAAATATGCAATATACAAAATTACAACAGTTGAAATGTATATCTACCTCTTTCTCTCCAAATATGTTTACCTTTCTCCTACCAAAATTGCGTCACGTGTCTCTTCTCCTAATTTTAAATATTAAATTTCTCATAAAATATAAATAATTCATCGATTTATAATATATAGTTTCCAGGATTCAAATCTTGATTATATTTCATTTATATATTAATAGAAAAGTATACAAAACTTACCTACCTGTAAATGTCTATATATACATAAAAAATTACAGCACATGACATTTGTATCTTACTCTCCTAATATATCCATCTTTATCTTGCTATAATACAAGTATTCTATTTTCTTGTGTAGAATCATATACAAAAAATAAAAAATTAGTCACAGATTCCATTGTACCTCAAATTTGAAAATAAAAAAAGAAAATTCATGCTGTTTCTACGTAAAACTTGCAGACTAATGAAAATCTCGGCCCGTCTGGAAGTAATGGCCGAAACGAGTCACAAACTTATTCCATATGTTTATACTTTGAAAACGAGACTCGAATAGTTAAGAAGTGTCCCAATTATTTTGGATATAAATACGCGTGGAGCAGAAGCAGAAACTTGGTTAACTTTCGCTAAACTAATTCTCAGCAATAATGTTTCTCTAACGTTGTTGATCCGACGTTAAATGGGACATTCCTTGTTGCATTCATGTGTTATGTCCAGTGACATATTTCCTAAAATTGCTGACAGTTTTGGGTGTCCCAGCGCGTCCCGTCGCGTCGTGCCGCTGCAGAAACAGGCGGACTTCAAACCGAACGACGTCAACGTCGCCTTTGTTGCTTGTCTTTCACAAATTGTTATTTGAGACTTATAGGTGAAATTTTACTTCTCGTAAATTAGGAAAGTAGAAATTACTATTTTCACTTGTTTTTATTGATGATATAATATCAAATTTGTTTACTGCCTACATTTTAATAGTTTCACTTTAGTTATTTTGTTCATGCGTCATTTGTCATAATATTATTTTAAAATTGAAATAGAAATGACTACTAACGTAACAAACAATTTTCAAATAGAAAATTTTAAACAGGAAGTACTTCCCAATTACATTACGCGCATATAATCACAGAACCAAACTGATCCGGAACCAAAACAACACAGGAACCGAAAAAACCAGTCCAATTTTCATGAAATTTACAATAATTATTCTGGATTTTTTTTTATAACACAACTTATAAAAGTTACTTAACCCACACCAGCGAACATTGTGTGCCGTTGTTACATAGCAGTTGAGATAGCTTAATAATAATAAAAAAAGTTACATTTTTAAATAGGACCGTGGATCTTGTGATCCTCAGTCCAAATCTCACAGCCAACAGTTGCCATTTATATATCATTTATCAAGATCTTCGTATGCCGGTTGCTGCACCCATAATGGGTAAAAGGCGTGATGATATATTTATTTTATTTTATTTATTTTTGTTAGATATGATCCTCAGTTCGAATCCCACAACTGACAGTTGCCATTTTAACTTTCACGCTGTAGTTCCCATATTTTTATGGTAACTGCAATTTTTGCGCAAAAATATATCACTTACAAGATCTGCTAATGTAGAGTGTAGTTTGCCTAAAATAGGCAAATGGCGTGATGATACATTTATTTATTTTAAATAAACTGTTGATACCTCATATTTATTTAACGTGTGCTGTGAATTTTGAAACCTAGGAATGTAACTAAAAAAAAATAACGAATAACTGGAACGAAACTAATCTATTTTTATTTTAAATACCGAATTGGAATGGCGAACAGTAAGAGGAAATATTCTAATCGCTAACTGATCTCTCTGTTTGTCTTGAAGTAGGGGTATTTCTCGCCCACCACAAAAATAGTTTACTTGGTTTAACAGTAACAGTCCATTTCAGTTCTCTGGAGTAACGTTACATTTTTGACATGCATTGTTAAGTATTTTGTAAAATGTATGTAGGAAAACAATTGAAACAGCTATCAAATATTTAATTATATAATAATTAAATGGGTTAGAGTTAAAATTTATTCGTATTTATTCCGTTGTATAGGTAGTAACAGTAGTAAAGCAAAATAAATATTGACATGCATCTGGCAACTAGTCTCGCATTACTGTACTGCGTGTGTATTTATTTCATTGTTTGTAATTCACAAAGGGAAATAAAAAATATTTTTGCATGTTTGTATATCGTTATTTTATTTGCTGTGTAGTTCAAAACAAATTAAATACGATAATTAGAATTTTAATTCTAAGTAATTGCAAATATATTTGAAAAATTTAAAATAAAATTGTAATTTGAAATATTTGCAGTGCATGTGAACGAAATAAATTTTTCGTTATTTGACAGTTTGCAATGCGGTTGATTAAAATATTTGCACGATTCGGTTAAAAACAGAATAAAACAATAAAATAAATAATGGTAAAGGTAAACTATCGCCTATGGCACGTGTTGGATGGAAAACAGAATTCCCACGTTGCTTGTAAATTTATTTCACTCTAAACACGATGATGCAATTCTCTCAGTGTGCTTTGTCCAATAAAATTTTAATGTTTCCTACTCCTTAAGTATGTTAATTACTAAAATTCTAATAATAAATGACCACTAGCAAAATTTGTTTCTCACAGAAATATGATAAAGAATGGATATTCTGCATTACAGATAGAGACGTAAATATCTAGAAACAAGAATAGCAGAAAAAAATGGACGAATTCTACTCCAATAAAAGATACAAAATAATACATTATAATAATGTACCACGGTACATTTTAAATGAGAAAATCAAATATAAAGAGACAATAAATCTGTGGTTTTGAGGAAAAACAAGTTAAGTCTCTTTTTTGGGAAAATTGAGTTAAGTGCCGACTTTGATTCATATTTATGTATAGTTTCATTTGGTGATCTCAAAACGATGTTATCTGATAAATATTTTGCGTAATTTAGGTAAAACATAACCGGTTAAGTGCCATTTTTGAGGAAAACCCAGTTATGTGACATATTTTGAGGAAGTTCCATTTAGATCCATGCTAAAATAATTATAATTTGTCGAGTTCGAAATGTTTTTTTTCTTGAAAATACAAATGATATCAGAACCCGGAACCATTTTAAGGTATTTATGTAGGTGATTTTTGAAACTTTAAACGCCAATAACTCAAAATCATGAAATAGTGACAACTGGTTTTTCCTCAAAGCCACAGAAATATTGGATAACGGAGAATGAAAAATGTAGATTTTGCGAAAGTGAAGAAGAAACATTACGGCATTTAAGCACAACATGTAGAGAAGAGAACTAAGAAAAGAAAATGAGCTATTGCACAACCCTGTGGAGTGAATTCTAAATAAAATAAAACAAATAAATAAAAATTTTAGGTATATTCTAATCCCTAGGACAAGAATAATGAGGAATATATTTAAATATGCCACAGGAAACTGATTTGTTACACACAAGTTCTAAACGAAAGTACTAAAATGTTATACAGAAACATGAAGTGTACAAAAATTATGCTGAGGTTATACTCATGTTACGAATATAGCAGTACCAAATAATGAGTCACTATATTCATTCAACGTATCAACGTGTAACGTGGAAACGAAAAATGCGAGCGAAGCGTGCTTACCTATAAATAAATACAAAATATACATATACAACATATACAAAATTTGTACATCACTGTTTTTGTACTGTTGGAAAAACATTCCTATTTAATTATTTTTTATGTAACATGTCCGTGTCACAAATTATTATTTTATTTTATTACCTTCTTATTATTTTAATGTGACACATTTGCAATAAATTTGTGATATTTAAGATTTATTTGTTACTAATTATCTTTTTGTGTGACAGTGTACATGTGAGGTAATAGTTTATCAGTGTAACTGTTAAATTAAATTAATTTTTTAATTTTAATAAAAATAATTATAATAATAATATTAATTAATACAAAAAATATAATTAAAATTAAATTATTAATTATGTGGATATTTCTAAGAGAGCATTTATTTTGTTTCAGGGTGAACTATCGGAACGCAGCCGTGTGTAAAGGGGATGAAGATCAGATCATCTAATGTAAGTCTCTTTAATTAATTTATTGAACTTTGGCGATGACATAATTTGCGACATAGTTAGATTACGTCGCAAATGTTAACAAATGTAGGTATTTGAAAAACAAGCGCAGTATTAATTAATTTATTAATTTGAATATAAAATAAAATTGAAGTTGAATCGCGTACCTGGCAGGATTTAGAAGTAACCGTGTCACATTGCATTGTGCTTGTGCAGTTGATTAAAATATTTGCACGATTTGAGTGTGAAAACAAAAGAAAACAAATAATGGTAGGTAAAGATAAAGTATCGTACGTGTTTACGTGTGTGGCGGTGTCGCAGTGTTTAGAGGGGAAAGTTTGGCGTGAAGGCGACGCACGTCGCCGTGTCGTCGTGTCTCCGTGTCGCCACGTCGCACTCGCGAGTCGTCGCGTTGACGTCGCCGGCCATTTGTCACAGCGCTGTATTGGCATTGTCATTTGCATGGCTGTTAGTTTGAGTGACATTTGAAATGGTGATTTGGTTCTAGTGGCGGCTTCGGAGGCTTCGGCAGCGTCCACCATTGCCCTTGGGACGTGTTTCCCTCTGTTCTGTGCTTCTGCTTCTACTCTTCCGTACTTCGCCTTCGCCGTTCTGCGTTCGGCGTTCGCCTAACAATTCCAAAATAGATTTGTAGAAAACTGCTTTTGGTAACTTTTATTGGAACTTGCTTTGATGGAATATGGAATGCATGCTAAGGAAATTCTTTCAAGTCTTCTGCTCATTTTTCATCAGCTCTTGAGCTATGCCGCTATACGTTTTCAGTTTCCGTTTTTCAAGATTTCTCCAGTTTGGTGGAAGCATTTCACAGCCGCTGCCAGCATATCATTCACGCTGTGCGTGTCTGCGTTCACATATTCTATTTCTACGTTCTGAACCCTGAACCTGACTTTCTTTGACAAATTACTTTAAATTCATTCGAGTATTATTCAATTATTGCATACTTGCTCAGACCCAAACAACTAAACAAATACTTAATAACAATATACATATTGTCCCGGTCATTCGCCGTCGCACTGATTTCAGTTACATAATTAGTTTATAATTTCACGGTAACCTTGAGTTTTAGCTTAGATACAACATTTACTTTTCTGTCATTAATGTATTACTATGGATACTGTTTTATATATATATATGTTACTGTAAAAGCCCGAACTACGGTAAAACATAAGATTTTCCAGTAAAAAAAAAAGATTTACTAACTCTTAATGGTAACAGTCCAACAGTTCTAGGATCATCGTTCATTTCGAATTTTTACCACCATTCCCTTGTTAAAGACACGGTAAATAACCTAACCTAACCTGTAAAAGCCCGTAAATTGGTTAATCATAGGTTTTTACCAGTAAATCATTACATTTACCAACTCATGTCGGTAGATATACTGGTAAAACCTAAGATTAACCAATGTACGGGTTTTTACAGTAACATATATAGATAGCGTGGTTTTGAAGTCAATGTCATAAATTTAAAAGTAGTATGACATGTATAGATTACGAAACAGAAAGAATTCTTTAAAAATTCGCATATTTAAGGGTAGCAAAGCAATTGCATTCTTCTGTAAAATACACAATTATTTTCGTTAATAATGTTATTTAATTTAATTATTAAGAATAATATCTTATACAACTTATTTTGAATGTATTTTTGATAACCATATTTTTAATGAAATATTAATTAAAACAGTAGTAAAAATGTTTCCTCGGAAAAGTAGAATTTTCTTTTTTAGAATTTTTTATTTTTCGTAATCTACACATGTCATACTACTAACCTTTAAATTTATAACATTAACATACTGTTCCAGATAAAATGAAAAATTAACTATCAATGTTTAATGAACTTATCCTAATTTGAAGTTGTTTACTAATGAAGAAAAAAATACTTATTTTAATTATGGTTATAGATTGAGAAATGTTTATGATAATGAGGTAAATAGCTCTGTGGTAACGTATCGGATTGTGGATTATAAGATACTCGGTTCGATCCTCACTGCCAATAAATTTTCGAAAATAAATTCCGTAACTTTCACCACATAAAATTACCCCTGTGACTCCTCCACCACTACCATCCTTGGAGGCAGTAAATTGACGGCTGGTAACGGCTTTACCCGCAAAAATATACCATAACACCGAGATCTGCATTTAGCAGAGTGCCACACCTAGCAATGAGTAAATGGCGTTCATTTAACATTAACGACCTAATACCGTGTTTTATCTGGAACAGTACGGTATGTATATGGTTGGTATCCATATTAATACATTAATGATTGAAAAGTAATTGTTGCATTTTAGCTGAAACTCATGGTAAAATCTATTGTATTTCGTTATATCGGTGAAATAGGGGCAGGAAGAATATATTTTTAGATATGCAAATATTGCAAAGTGTGTTTCACATTGATGATATTTTATGTGAAACACATAAAAAGTCTGATATTCTAACACATTCAGCTATTCAGAATAATATAAAAACAACGTCACACTGGGACAGTAAACTTAGTAGAGCAGTGAATCAAAACTTTTTGCTACAGATATTCGAATAGAGTTATGGAGTTAGTATTTGTAGTTCGCTGTGGCATAATGTCGCCAAGTAATAAATTAAATTGAGTAAAGTTTGTCTACATTAGGTATTAACCCGCATGGTCTAAGTTCGCACATTGAAACACAGATGCCGCTGCAATCTGCGGCCGACTGTGGGCGCGCAGCCAGCTTACGGGCCGGGTCTTTCGTGCCTTAGACCTTCGCGTAGTGCCACTTGAGCCAACCAACTTCCTACTAAGGGATTTCATCAAATCAAACACGCGGCATATAACTTATGCCCATTCTGTTCGTACTACGTATTATTTGACAACTTGTAGGCCCTTTTGTACTAAATTCCCGGTGGGCAAATTAAAAACAATCAGAAACTTTGACATGCTAAATAATTAAAGTAATTTGCGAATTAATAACAAGTTTAAGTAGGACCACATAGCTCAGTCATATCATGTTCTATTAATGCTATGTCAATATTCAAAATTACATAGTAATGAATAGTTATTTGTCAAACTAGAGAGGAAAGCGCTTCTTTTTCCCATTCGAGTTTGCCACATGAGCGCAGCGAATGAGACAATTCGAGCGAAAGTGGAAAAAGGACTTTCCTCTCGTGTTAGACATATCATTTTTTTCACTACATGTTTCTAAAAACGATTTGCTCGGATCTAAACTACACTTTGACAACACAACTGACACCAATATTAAATTTAAATTAAAGTTGTGAAATTGTGATTCAATCTAGAAAAAGCAAATATAAGACATAATTGTAAGACAATTTAAAGAATATATATGACCACGCATAACTTTTTACAGAGTATACCGATTTTGATGATTCTTCTTTTATTGTATAGGGTATACCTTTAAATTGATCCCTTTTAAATTTGAAAAATCCACCACGGTAGGAAAATAGGGATGACTGAATTTTTTAACTGTTAACATATTATACCACGCATAACTTTGTACTGGGTTATCCGATTTCGATGATTAATTTTTTCCTCCCCTAAGGGTAGACAAATAGGTAGCCACAAAAAATAAAAACTTTTTAACAAAAAATTAAACTGCCGAAAACAGAAACTGAAAAGCGAAAAATAAAATAAACCTTTCTAGTTTTAATAACTAATTTCCTAAACTAATGCAAAAAACTAATTTTGAGTCGGCGTTCGTTGATTGATACAAATTAGTTATTAAGACTAAACTGGTTTATTGTATTTTTTCTTTCCATTTCCTTTTTTCGGCGGTTTAATTTTTTGTTGACAAGTTTTTATATTACTACAAATTATTGGAGAACTTGAATATATTCTATTTACACATTATTTTAGATTTAGATAATCCTAAAAATCCACTGTGACTTTTTAAATCTAGATTTTTTTTCTACTGGTACTGCTTCAGTGGAGCCATCGTGATTTGCAAAATTATTCTATAAAATGTTTTAAAATAAACAAAGGAATTTTCTTTTAAATATATTAGCAATTAGCATATTATTTAACTTACTTGCGTATTTAAAAGTTTGGGATGTAAAATTCCAAACTTTATCTTTTTCAAAATTATCCCGGATCATCTTTAATTTTGTCATACAGAAATGGATGAATTTTTATTCATATTATTAATATATATTCATCTAATTCTAGATAATTATGAAAATATTGACAGATCACGTAAATAGAATAATTTATAAATACGTAACTTAGCAACAATTATTCGGCATGACATAGAAGTAGAGATTGGTTCCATGTTATGTCTAAATGATATAAAACATTCAACATAGGCTGAAAATTTCATAACAACTAAGAAACTAAACACAATTATTTACTAACAAATTAAAACTATTTACCAAAAAGTTTTCAGAAAATGTATCTTATGTTCTTAGTGTATTGAACAGTTCGGTAAATTCTGCTGCACTTTTTTTTTCGAGTACGTAACGACCTGCATTGAAATATATGTTCTACTTGATGACATATAGCATTGACATAACATGGCGTGAGCTATATGGCTAGGGATAAAATAAAACAGCACATACCTTGTTTGAGTTTCATTTCTGCTACCGCAATTTTCTCAATTCTGGGGTCACATTTAAACAACAATAACTGGATGCACAAGAATTTATCACTCACTATTGTTTTGATAAAACTTACTAATGGAAACGTATGATGTTAATTTTAATTAGTGTTGCCATGATCTTTCCGTGTACTGTTCTGATCACAAGTGCTACCGATCTTTGAATGAATTTGTCGAAGAATGGATGTGTTGATTTGAAAACAAGAACAAAAATAGCCCCCTACCTTCTAAAAGGAAACACTACGTGACATTTTGATAATGGGCAAAGTAAATATTTTCTGTTTTGTGTTTTATTAAAACTTGTGGAATGCCGATACTGCATTATTGCAATATATCGTTTAATTCTCAATATAGAAAGTACTATTAGCAACTTTTCCTCGAGCTTCTTGGATAAGATGGTCTACAGTAAATCACAGGGGAAGTGTATAAGGTATTATTCGGCAGTTAATTGAGGTAGACGCTGTACTCGTTTCCGTTAGGTTATAATTATTTTTATTTCTCGTAACTAAATAACAGTTTAGGACCCTCGCGACAATTTTGTGTTTATTGTAAATACGTGAGCTGGAGAGCGAATGATCTCGAAAGTAAAGAATTAATGTTACGATATAAACATCGCATAACGAGGAAATGTACGAGTTGCACCAGTGGTGTAGGTAGAAACATTTATACTAGGAACATTTTGCTAGATACTATTGTACATGTACTTTTAAATCTTTATTCATTGCCTGGCAGTGTAGAATCTACGTTTAAATATAATCACACAATTATAATAATATGCACTAGGTGATATAATTGTCAATTTGATATTTACAATTTTCTTCACCCAGTCCACTCCCGTATCTTTCTCGTTTAGCAAATTAATGTTGCTTTTAGTCTGTTTCTCTGTTTTCCTGCAGTACTGTCTCTTCTTTTCTTCCACATAGTCTGCAGCTTTTCTCATCGAAAGTCGACTAGTATCTGTTCTTTTCTTTATTGCCACATCTAAATCATGCGATTAGTGACGGGTTACTTTTATTTAGTAGAATATTTTTGGGGGCTTTATCTGATTTTTTACATTTATATCATTTTATACTTTGATTCTTCTATTCTATTGCGCTGTTCTTATATTTGGTTTTCTAAGCTTTCTTCATTCTGACCTCTGTTTTCTATACCAATTGTTTAATATCCATTTCTATACTCTTCCCTTTTCTTTATAGCTTTCCAGCATTCTTGCAGTATGGTGCTTTCGGAATTTCTTATCTTATTTTCGTTTTTCGTTGCTCTTTTCCCTGCTCCTGTTCTTAGTTTTGAAACTTTCATCTATTCCATAGCTATAGACAATTTACTTGCTATTTATTCATTTTAAGAGTGGGATTTTGCGATTGTAGATTTCGATAAGGAATACATTTTCGTGCGATTTTGATGATTGTGAGAATCGAACTTAGGATCTTATGATCCACATATTGATGATCGAATAATGCTTGAAATGCCATAGTCTATCGGAATCACCAAGTACGAGTTTCTTAATAAGTTGTGTCAACAATAGTTGATGTTCGTCATAGTGGTATCGTCCTGGATGATGACCACTGTCAAGTCTTCCGGTAAATGCTGTTTTGGTCCCGGATGTTTCTCTTGTCTGTGTTGATGATGATGGAAAACCGCATCCGGTACTGAAATTTCTCATTTTTGGTTTGATCCAAGTTTCATATACCATTTACCCAGTCTTCTGAATATTTATTTTATTTTTAATTTAACATGCACTGTTCTACAGAACAAGTCCATTAATAGGACAGGAATAATATCATAACTCATAACCAATAAATAATATACAGAAATCTACCACATAAGTTTTAAATTAATCTAATTTATAACTATGAACTATAATATAAACTTTTTACATAAAAAAACATGAAGTTGAGTCTGCATATTGTTGTAACGAGTACATGCATTAAATATAGATGATTTATATAGTGAGTTTGTACGAATATTGGATAAATAATAATTGATGATTTAGATAATAATAATAATAATATATCATCACGCCTTTTACCCATTAAGGGTGTGGCACTCTGCTTACGCAGATCTCGGTAGGTGATATATTTTTGCGAATGAAATGCGGTTACCAGCCGTCAAGTCATAGCCCCCAAAGTTGTTAGTGGAGGGGGAACCACAGGGGTAAATTTAAATTTGTAACTGTCGGCAGTGGGATTCGAACTGAGGATCTCACGATCCACAGTCCGACACGTTACCACGGAGCTATTTACCCCATATATGATTTAGAAATTCTGGTTAATTGATTTATAATAATATCGATTTATTTAACGTGGCATGAGCAATTCTTATACATAACCACAACATAAACAGTACAGTTAATTTACATGAAAGCCAAATATAATTATAAATCACTTTCCAAAATTACTTAGATTAACTAACATTAATGAATCTTAAGTAATTAAATGTTGTAAACAACTAAATACAAAAAGAGAAAAACCTACCAGAAAAATTATGCGTTCTCCATTTCTTATAACTGTAACATGTTTCTTGAAACGAACGAATTATATGATATGAATTACTATAGGAGATCTTAAAAGCATACAGGTAGAGTCATTTTCCGTGTGTCGTATCTCCGCCACTGTCTTATAGTACCGAGTATAGGGACACGGGAATAGCAACGGGATAGTCCCGCTCTCGCGTTTCGTATGCGGAAGTTATGAGCGAATGACTTTACCCAACGAACCAGAATGCCTTCTTCCACTTCCGCTTGTGGCATTATTGCTTCCGGTCGCTGCTTGCTGCTACTGCTGCCCACTGTCCGCTTTTGTAACCTACTACCTTTGTTGCTGCTCCTCTCTACCTATATCGCGGTGTCACCCATCGCGACACCCGCGGGTTATAGATGTATTGTAAAATCACTCTCCAGCTCTTCTATACTAAAAATTAGTATGTTTAAGGAGCTGAAAGATGACGTAATCCTCTATTCAAAGCTGGGGATTTTGAATAGCGGATAAAGGCAACTTTGGGTTCCTTAGACAGTAATTTTTAGTATACAAGGGTTGAGGGGTAATTTTACATTACATATAACCTGCGGTGTTTCGCGATGTTTTACACCGCGATATAGGTAGCTGTGAGTAAACCCTTGAACTTAGACCAATTAATAATACCTGAAACTACAGAGGGCGATAATTCTTGACACCTGTAATATATCGAGGAAAAATATATCAAAATTTTAATAATCGGCTATCTTTTAAACCTTCCATTAAGCATGGGTTGGGGGGGGGGGGGGGGGGAGAAATTATAATATTAATTTTATTGGCAAAGTTCAGCTGTTCTTACACTTAACCATTGCGATAGTACAGTTTAGCAAACAACAAAAAAATAAAAATACATTTTGTAACATAAATTAGGTAAAATATTTCCCAATCAATAACAGATAATAACAAGATATATACATGAACAAATAATAAACGATTTCTATGAAAATGAACTATGAAAATATTTTAATTAGTAAGATGTATCATTAATGTGCAAATAAACAAGCATTATTAGTCTTTAAGGCACTAGGAACCTGATTAAATATTTTTAGACAATTGTTGCAAAAACTAGGTAGATACAGAAAATACTGATAAGATGGAATGTGCACGCTAGTCTGATCTTTCAAATCATGTTGATGAAAACAAACTCGAAATGAAATTTTATATTGCAAGTAAGGACAATGTGCTCTTAAATGTTATGTTAGTTTCTTATTTCATATTGCAACATTTCCTTGGATTTCATAAGATGCAACAAGTTTATATTTTATTACATTTTTCCCTTAATTATCTCGAAACTGAGACATAAACACAAACATAATTCAATAATAATAATCCGTCGAGTTTATCAGGAAGAGTCTGTTTTCCTTATATTGTTTTCTTCTTTAGAAACTTGAGCTTAGTTTTATATTAAAAATCGTCTTGTTACCTGTATAGTTTCGAGATTGTTTTCTGTTACATAATTTTGTTTCAAATAACACTAACGAATATGGAATATTCCTTCTGCATACTTTTGACATTGACGGAATTTGTTTATTTGCTACTGTATTCATATGTCATGTGTTATTCATAATGAAAGAATTAATGTTTTAGAAGGTTGATTACTAGTATCATATTACATTTACTTAACCTGTCGTTAGCGTGCTGGAAAAATTCCGCGTTTTGTATTGTTGGGTATATCATACCCCAAACTAGGCAGGAACAATCAGGAATTTTCAAATTTAATAAATTAGATGATAAAACTTGTTTCTAAACTTCATTGTGATTTGATTTTAGAAACATAAATAGATACTAGAGCGATGATCGACTATGGTAATAAATAAATAAATTCTTCGGAATGCAGTCAAATGTGTTTTTAATAATGCTAAAATTCGACATTTCGAACATACTTATGACCTTAATCAGAGAAAATTTAGCGCCGTGAAATTTAGCGTCAGTAGTTTTGTTATATTTTTATCTGAATTTATTTATTAATTTTTTTAACGAGAATTGTATAATTCTAAATTTTCATACGTCAACTGTAAATTTTTCACGACGCTAAATTTTCACTGATGAAAACATTTTTGACTGCATTCCGAAGAATTTTTTATTTATATAAATAGAGATGTTGGGGTTATGACATATCCCACCACATTAACGAAGGATTAAATTGTCAAACATCAAACCAACGAACGTAAATTTCAATATTAATTTTAAATATATTTTAATTAAAAATCAGTTTTTATTGTGCAATGAATTATTGCCCAAATGTAACCAACCACAACATTACACACACCCCTAAATTAATTCCAATTGCCCATTTTGTGTGCGGCACTCTGCTTTCGCAGTGCGGTTACCAGCCGCCAAGTCACGCGCCCAAAGATGTTAACGGAGGGTTAATCGCAAGGATAATGTTAAAATGGCAACTGTCAGCTATGGAATTTGAACTGAATGCAAAATAGTATAAGGAACTCTTTTTATACGTATCGTAGAAGATTCGTTCTTTAATAAACTGTTATTTATTTGATTGAAATTTTCTATCCCAACGATGAAGAAATAAGGAAAATCTAGTGTGGTGATTCGCATTGCGTAATAAAGGCAAAATTGTCGAATTCGGACCTGTTCCCCATCAGCACAACCCTCGGTTCTCCTTCGTGCTCAAAGCAATATTCTCGGCTGTGACCAAAAATAGCGCGATTTGAAATGATTCTTGCACAGTTGACAGAATTGCCCACTACATACCAACTGTTGCATTAACACTGAGGATCGTACGACATTTTACAACTTTTCCTTGTGGCTTTTACTGCTGTGCTTCGGCTACTCTTCATTGTTACAACTTTTTGCTACTGGAGTACGACACTTTGCTTTGTGTTGTCTTCGACTATTGCACTTATGTCTTTATTTTCATAAAAGTGGATATATGATTCGGGATGATTTCCCAAATAGCGGTTTTATTTATTAATAAAATTTACACAACAATATTACTTTAAATGGTAGAGAGAATTAAACTAAAAGAACTTAAATTAAGATTCCATTATTAATATTAATGAGCATACCTAACTTAAACAACAATACAATTTCTGATATTTTCTTAACTAAGAAAATTGAAATACACGGAAAAAGTACCGAACTATTCGCTAAGGAAGTCGCATTTTCTGAAAATGTCTTAGCAATTAAGAAACTAAATCGATTATTTATTAAACAATTGGAAATATTTACAAAAAAGTTTGGAAAATTTTCAGGAAATATAATCTTATATGTTCAGTTTACCGAATAGTACAGTAAATTATAAGATTTTTTTTCTGTATGTAATATTTATATTGGACGGGGTACCACAGAGGTAAAGTTAAAAGTCGGTTGTGAGAATCAAACTGAAGATCTATAACCCACAGTTATTCAGAAGCTATTTACACCATTTTAATAAGAGAGTAAAATTTATAACATGAATTATACTTAGAATTATCACTAACTGGAAATTCATCTATTGAATTATTGTTGAAGTAAACAGAAGCTATTTCTATGAATCACTTAGACACATATTCAACATCCCGAACCAACTTAATGAAGCACTAACCAACAACCCAAACCAAACGAAAAATCTCATAAAAGCCTTAATAACTTATACAGTGATAAATAAAATATTATTTGTTATATAAACTATATAATTTATGTATAAAACTCATTTAAAACAAAATTGTCATGATGTTTTCTATTTATTTAAGTGTGCAGTTAGGTGCTATTGACGTTTCTGACAGAAAACAGAAAGAGCACGATGTCTCAATCCCACTAATTGTAAATGGAAATTTGCAGTTTGTAAACTTCACAATCAGTACGTTTAAATGAACGCCTCAATTAGCGTTGATTCCGGTAAGTCAAAACACAATCGAATCACCTATTTAAGAAATCACGTAACTCTGATTATTTCAAAATGAAGATTTTTCTCAAAATCAGATTCTACAATGAGATAAGTCATAATTAGATAGGAAACCTGGCTGTATGTGACGGTTTTTTCGCCCACGATAACTCAAAATCTAATGAAGATATTATTTTGAAATTTCATACTTAAAATTTGTATGTTTAAGTTACGAGCTGATTAGATTTTGATAGTTTAAATTTGTTATGCTACAATTTATATTTGAAACTTTCGTCTCTATTTTATTCCTTTTAAAAGTTGTTTATGGGAGAGGTTGTATTGGGCACTTCAGATTAATTTTTATTACAATTTTGACATATAATTTTATTTTTTCTTGTATATAATATCTCATTTACATATTTAAATGTTTTATAAAACTGTTTTATTTACAATCTTTATGAAAAGTAATAAATTTGAGAAACAACATAAGTCAAGGGAAAACAATTTGTTATTTTCATTAACCATTTATCATAATACCAA
Organism: Poecilus cupreus; assembly: GCA_963942605.1. Classification (NCBI taxonomy): domain Eukaryota; kingdom Metazoa; phylum Arthropoda; class Insecta; order Coleoptera; family Carabidae; genus Poecilus; species Poecilus cupreus. Next base: position 8,993,954 of record OZ012715.1, read on the forward strand.
CTGGAAACCATAAGTAATGTATACTGCAATAAATATAATTTTTATTGGTTTTATCCAGTATTGTGGTTTTTTAAATAGGTGATTCACATGTTATTTCTAATTGCTAATCATAATTGATAATTGGGTATCTCTGAAAGCAGCTTCATATATTTCTAAATATTATTGCAAACTGGGTAACCGATGTTGTTGTTGTATTGAATTGGCCGTAGAAAATAAATTTCGACCATTTGTGGTAACGAAATCTATAAAAACAATAAATTATCGGAACGGAAAACAAAATAAATCCCACAATATAACGCGGAGTGTTATCGTTATCATTCCAAGGAAGGGAATTAAATTTACTTCCAGATCACAGCTGAACTCCGTTGAAATAAAAACTAAGCAAAAGCAATGTTCGACTGTTCGTAATGTTTATATTTTTGTTCCGCTCTAATATTTGACGTGTGCGGTAAGCGGTAACCGGTAACCAACCGGTAACGTGTGCGTTGAGCGTATCGCAAGTTGTTTGAGTAGCGTGTCTTGAAGTTTGCAGCTCGTTTTACGGTGCTTTTAAAATCTATTAGTTCCCAGGGAGAGCTTGTGTTCGATTTTATGGTAAGAGGGGTTTGACCACTTCTGCCATTGATTAAATTGCTCGTCGACTTGCAATAAACGGTGGAATAGTCAGAAACGAGAGCTTCACTGCAATCCTGCCTAGGTGTAGTTTTATTTTATTTGTACAACCAACTGTTATCGCTATATATCGGATTGAATACACACAAATATATGACCATTACTTTAAGAGGCCGAGTACTTCGGACACTTTTACTTTCATATCATTTTTACACAAAGTTCTCTTGACTTCCCAACCTCGAAGTGTTGTTAACTTATTGGTTTTATAGAATAAAATGCTAAGGAACAAACATTTATTACAATTTTAAATTGATAGAGATAGGTTTTACAAAGGAGAGCGACTATTTAATACTTTAACAACAAAATTCTGTAGGGAACAAGAAGTATCACAGCATACAAAAATTGATGTGATAACCATTCTGACACATACGGCTACGAGTCATGGACAACATCTGAAAAGAAGCTTAGCAGAATCAGAAACGTTGAAATGAGGTCTCTCTGAAAAATAGACTAAATACGGCCGCATTAGAAACGAAGAATACTAGACAAATATAAATGTTAAACCAGTGAAAGAATACATAGAATAAGGACAGTTAAGATGGAAAGACATCTGTATGGATGCAAGAAGAAAGAACAGCAAAACTGATAGATATATAAAGTAAAACCCATAGAGAAAAAAGTAGAAGTAGGCAAAGATGTCATGGTAAAAAGAAAAGTAAAATGGTATAAGGCAGGACCGCTAATACAAGACAGAAATAAGTGGAAAGAAATATGGAAGAGAAAACAGGACAAAGAAAATCAGAAGAGCCCAAAACCAAACATAAGCACAGTCTTGCACCGAGAGGTAGATAGACTTCAGGATTAAGTACGTAAGTAGACTGATAAATATTAATAAATAACAATAACAATTACTTACTTAATAGCAGCTTTAGTTGCTTAATTGATTAATTTACAGACTAAAGCAATTTATTAAAATGATGAAGAAAAAAATAACCAGAGAAAATATTGACTTGGCGCGAAATGGGTTAAAAGCACAACCAGAATTTTTAATCCGACAAAATTAAAAAGATATAAGTCTCTGTAACCAGTTCATTAAGTTGAGGAAAATTACGCCGTGAATAAATATTTACAATAAATGTGCTTTTGAAGATATCCTTTACTTCTGAGTTAATCTTGTACATTCATATAGAAATCCTCAAAGTTTTAATTATACAAGTACTGTGTAAACTGTTTGAAATGAATTATAAATAGGAAGTAACAGATTGGGACTGAAATAACTTGATGCTGCGATGCAGGATGCTGGAGAATAGTAAACAGGGCCGAATTAGCTCTCAATTTTACCAGTTAGATCAATCCAAAAACTTTGTATTCCTCGAACAATCAAACATTCAGTTAATTTACTTGATCAATAATAAGTTTTATTCAAAACTGTCTAAAATAATAGTATATTGTGCAACAAGTACAGAAAGTACTATTTCACGCGAGTTGTGAGAGTTTTATCACGAAACGAAGTCGAGTGCTGAAATCACACGAGCGTGAAATAGGTAATTCTGTACGAGTTGCACAGTGTACTTTTTCTGCGATTACACTTTTGTCAAAATTTAACAATGATAATTCTTACTTTTCGAAAACAAGAAATGGCATCTCAAACTCAAACTATTTGACGTTACAGTATGAAGCTGGCGCAAGCGCAGATGTGTACAGTGTTACCAACTATAAATCTATAGATTGTAATATAAAAACTAATGACTTATTTGATTAAAAAATTTATATTGTATTTTCTTTGTAATCTCAATATTGAACGAAGATTTATATAAACGCTGAAATAATTATTTATTATTTTATAATATATAAATGTAATTATACTTGACATATATCATACATTATTATATTATTAGTAAGTTGGTCACACTTGCGTGTGGAAAATTGCGCACGCTATTCCACACGACTCCGCGAAATATACAATTTTCAAGCTTTGCTTAGTGTGGAGAAAGTGTATTTTTCAGTAGTGATCGTAGAAAAAATAAATAACACTCTTATTTCGCAAACCTCAGCAAATGATGTATTTTTACGCGTGAATTGTGGTTACCAGCCGTCAAGTCATGGAAAAAGAAAACCACAGTTAGAGTCTATCTTTAGAATTTGTTTAAAAAATCATCTTCTAGGCTATTGTGTTATAGGTACATTGTTGAGGCCTCCTTTAGCCTTCGAATGACCAACGGCGGTTAATTGTGATGCCAGATAACTCTGGAAATAGTTGTGATCTTCGATTATTTTTTTGCTTGATTTACAACTTAAATTTGTTTACTATAATTGTCTCATTCATTTCTGCATAAAAAATGTTTTAATGTTAAAGAACGGCAAAATCAACCAAAGCGTGGCTAATATAGAACTTGTAGCAGATCTTTTTTCGCTAAAATGCGATAAATGCAAATATTTTGTATGCAGCAAGAACATTCTATATTACAAAATGAGTTATTCATATAATTCTTTGTAGATTTGACTCTTTGTTTGTTATATTTTTCTTTTGTGAATAAATATATATTTATTTTTTGAAAAACTGTTTTTTTCTGACATTATAAAACCATAGAATATCGAAGCTTCTGATTAGAATTTATTTAATGCTCAAAATAAATTGGGTCAATTTTGCCCACGCTTGGTCATCCACGTCGAAAAAAAGGTTGGTCGTCCGAGGGTTAAGTTAGCGGAAATAATGGACTCATGACTCTATAGGTCTACTACTATCTCTCAGACTAAGGTTGTCCAGCAATATACTAGTTATCTTTATCAAGCATTTTCTAATAATTTGAAGTTCAGATGTGTAATATAGTGTAAATAAAATCATACGATCCTTCGAACTTTAGTCATCATCATCATCGACTCGTTACAGTCCACAATATACATTCTACCAAATTTTCGAACCGAAATTTTTACTTAAAACAATGTCTTAATTTTAGAAAATTGAGAAAAGATACTGAAAAATATTCATTAAATGTTATTCTAAATCCTTAAATTAATTATTTTAATTACATAAGTATTCTTTTATTTCATTTTTACCTCAAGTACGTATATGGAAAAGAGATATTGTGATGGGTCACAATTTTCGATAGTGGATTTTCAGTATAAAAGCACGTTTTGGGGTTCCTAGATCCTAGAATACTATTTCACTATTTTTATGATGACGTCGATGTGTGGCAATAACTCAAAATTTACTGACGATATCATAATATAATTTAGATGCTCAAGTTACTAGCTGATTAGATTTTAGTAGCAATCTATCACTTGGAAGTGGTACTTTACTTGAAGGCCTATTAGATTGTTCGAGCATATCTTAGTAAATAAGTAACTTGAGGTAAATTTTGTTATATTCAAAAAATATAATTTTTATTTTGCCTTTTTCTATATTTTGTACCATTTATAAATTAGAGTTTGCGTTAGGTTATGTGCAAAGGATATCAAATATCTATTTTGTCATAAGTACTGAAAGTAGGTTCTGGATATCAGTGTGGTTTACAACATTCTAACAATGGCCTCGGGAAAGCGATAAAATATTTGATTGTGCAATTCAATTAGCAAGTGATCGTCCCGAATAGTGTTCCGGACAGTGACGGGACTGAAGTGTAATTCTCCAAAGTGAGAGTTTTCCACAGAGCCTAACCCTAACAAGTCAGTAGCCAGGCCAGTGTCCACACTCCACAGTTCCGTGCAGAAGGCAGAAGCAGATAGAGAAGAGTTGTCGTGTAGTCGAGGGTACGCCGTACGCCGTACGCGTTCGGTGCGCGTTGCACATTACGAGCGCAGCGGTTGGCCGATGGCGAATTGGCAGAGCCATAGATCACGCGGTATCATCGCTGGTTCGCGGAAACTAATAATCTGAACGGCTTGCCGCGAGAACGACTTTATCGGCAGCGATGCGAGGCGTTAGCGCTCGATGACGGAAACACCCTCAGCCTCAGCCCTACGCCGGTCTTTATCACTCTGACCGTAAGAACGTGCTGAATCGAAAGTTCTCGCCTGTCACAACTTTTTATTTATTTGTTTTAGTTTTTTCTTCTTCCGCAAACCGCTTCGCCCCGCGACCTTGCGTGCGTGCGTGCAAACGACGGTGTGTATTAATGGTTAGCGTACTTTATAACGGCTACTTAAGCTTTTATTGTTCTCGTATCCATGTCGCTGAAGTTTTAAAAGTCCCCGCAATGCTTCGCTAACGTTATTTATTAATATTTGTTATACGATCAGGCGGATTTATGACTATTAACTTAACGAACTTTCTTTTAGCTAACTTTAGTTTTACATTATTACCCTGATTTTTTCATTTCCGTTTTATGCATCACGCTATCAAAATGCAAAAATATGGCTGGATGAATAGCTTTGTACTACAGAATACAGTCAACTGGTGGAATGTGTTTTATTATATTCAAGGGCAATACCGCTAGAGGTGAATATTTTTTGAAAATATTTTGTGTTTTTGCAAATTATTACGTCAAAATTTCGCGATTCAAAAATTTCGTTATAAACACCGCGAGACCGAAGGTCGAGTGCTATTTGAGAAATTTTTGGTATTTGGATAGATTATTCAACAAGATTTCATCAATTTTGTTAATGAAACCACTACCAAAACGTAAATTATCACACATGACATTGACGTTTAAGTGTAAAGAATTATTTATTTAAAAAATTGTCATGGTAACGGGATATACTGCTGAGACCCGTATATTCGCTGATATATTGCTTTGATTGGTCAAAATAGATGACGTGTAAGACTCTTATTGGCTTATTTGCTATGGCGTTGAATAATCAATAAAAATTATTTTTGACACAGTTTCCAATTTTTGTTACATTAAATTGTCTAATAAATCAGTAATTATTACTCGGAAAATGTGCTACAGCCATTCCTTTCTCATTACACACAATTCCCTTATTTCAATTGTCATTTATTATTTAATTATGGCACTAATAAAAATATTATTTCGTACAGAAGAATGGAAATTGTTAAATGGCGTGGAATGCGAATGTAACACGAAGTTTGCTGTGTAGGGCGGTGCAATCTTATCTCGATAATTACAGAACCAGAAAACTGCTCTCCCTATAATTGGGGATGGTGTTATGGCATAGTTTTGCTTTATCTTTTAATTAGCTGTATGTACAGTAATTCATTTATTTTAGCAGCTATAAATCTCAAATATTAATTAGGATTCAATTATTTAATGTTACGCATTCATGATGCCATAATTTTTATAGCCCCGTTTCATTGAGTTAAATTTGTTAAAACCTTAATTCTACTAATGTGTATTGAGCTCACTCAATCGTTCACCCTCAGTCTCGCCCGAATATATTAGTTTCACCAACCTTTCACTCGACATCCGCTCGATAGGGCCAACCACCTCAACTGACTCACTCCCACTTTTTAAACAACAGTCTTCTCAATCTCACACACCGTACACCAACGTATTCCAGACACGATCACGTTTCGCTTACTCACATACTCCTCTCAAATACCTCATTTCCATGGCGTCCTTCATATACACCCAACATTCAGAACTATACATCAATGAGCATCACGAGATACATTCACGTTTCCAGCAAACGTACCTAGAGCACCCAATAATCCTGCAGATTTTCGCCTTTCAATCTACCGGTCAATACATCTCTCGAAAGCGTACTACCCAAATATACAAACTCAGTCACCTGTTTCAATCTCATGCAATTCACTGAAATATTATAATCACCAAAACATTCTTCTCAAACACTGATACTTCGCATTATAACAGATAACAGATTGAAACCTTTCGCTATTAAACGAAATATTCTTCTCAGTGATGCGAAGTGGGTTTATAAGATAGTTTATTACTAAATAACAATATATACAAACGATACTTAAGCTTGTTTTATATAACTTTTTTTTTTAGCTATAAATCAGAACTAGAGAAGGAGTTTCTCAAAATCGACGCGTATATCCTTTTTTATGTATGACCATGTATAACATTGTACATAGTAGTTCGATTTTGATGATTCTTTTGGTATACCTTGAAGTTGGTCCCATTTTTTTTTTTAATCCACCCCTAAGAGTAGGAACATAGTTAATGATTGATTGTTCACCTACTGAATTTTTACCTGTTAACCAATTTTACCATGTATAACTTTGTACTGGGTTATCCGATTCCGATGATTCTTTTTTATTGAAAATGGTAGGTATACTTCGAAGTGGGTTCAGTTTGAATTTGAAAAAAATTCCAACCCTAAGGGTAGCAAAATAGGTAGACATAAAATTTTAAAACTAAAAACTTTTTAACAAAAAATAAACTGACGAAAAAATAAACTAAAAGCGAATAATAAAATAAACTTATTTAGTCTTAATTACTAAGCTAGTCGCTTTTCAATTTCTTTTTCGTTGGTTTTTGTCTAGAACCACAACTACCTTTTGTAGTAGTTACAAGGTCATTCGATAAGTTATGCTGCCAATTTAACAACAAAAAAACAGTTTTAACCGAGGTTTTGAAATATTGAGTGTGAATATATGAAATACAAACGTCAAATAAAAACGGTTAGCAGAGAAGATTGTGGTTATAGGTAAAAACGAAATACACGTTCCAGTCCGCAGATTTAGCATGAAACTTGAATCAAAATTGGATCCGGATCTATTTTTAAAAGAGGGTTCTAGTAGGAAACTAGGATTGACTTTTTTAAATAGGGTTTTTCACTATTTTAAAAAAAATTATTAAACTTTGTTTAAGATGAAGAATATCTGCAGAATGTTTTTTTTTAAATGTTGTGACGTCATAGTTGTCGTGTGTTGTAGATCTTCAACAGTAGAGATTGTAAATAATTATAGTCACATAAATGTTCTATTTTATTATTTAGAAAATTATTTAAATGGAATTAAAATATCTTTTTGCGGTTAATAATTAAAATATACATTACTACTGATAAATTCTGCTAAAATATGATTAGAATAGATGCGTGAGAGAGAAACTTAAACAGAGGAACATATTAAAACTTTGAAGCGGGAATTGCTATCTTTAAAACTGAATAATTAATAATATTTTTTAAATTTCTATTATATCTAGTACATTGTTTTTTGGATCTAGTTATAATATAACTGGCTTATTTGCCATTTTGTAACTCTAGTGAAGAACACCATTACATTTATACAAGTAAATCTAGTATGATACTTGTCAAAGTTTCTAGTCAAAAAGTGCAATGTGAAACAGGCTTATATCTTCTTGATCAGTGTTGGAGATAGCTGGTGCTGAGGTGTACATACCTGGAGATATAAAACCTTTGACAACCTGTCCGTTCTCCTGTCCTCTTATTAAGGTGGTGATCTCATACCCCATACCAAGTTTCCTTTCGAGTGTATATTAAGAAATATGACATGAAAGACTTTACTTTCGTGCGTTTTAATAATTCCCCAAATCCTAACAGCAAATGATAATTTCTAATTTGTTAGTGCGTGGACCAACTCCATTGGCTCGGGACTCCTATATGAATATATGTTAACACAAATGGTTAGGATTCAACCATAAATAATTAAAACCAATTCGAACTAAGGAGCGTCCATTGATTGGCGGTTGTTATTGAAGTGATTATTATTCTGGTGTAGCCTCGAGCATGATCCATCCGCCATTCCGCCATCCCGCCATCCGGTGCACGGTAGTGTACGGTATCCGGTGCCAGTCATGGGCTGCATGCTCTGTCCAATTCACTAACGTGCCGTGTAATCCGCTCACATACGACACATGTGGCCAGTGTTTGACAAATCAATAGCACGCTGCATGCTGGATGTCCGACGACCGAATATACCCTGGGCGACATTGGCAAACCCTAGCATAGTACGGGGTTTCTTTTATTAAAAAAATCAGGTGTCCTAACAACGAGAAATGGTCAGGAAGTATCAGGACATTCGTCATTTTAAAAGAAATTATGTTGTAGTAGTTAGTAGGTAGCCAATAATAATCTTATTGGTTAGTTCGGTGGAGTGCTTTGTTTTTGTGTAAATTAGGAATTTTTATTTTTTAAGTTGGATTCAATATTGGCCACTTACTTGGTTTCTTGATTTGATCCTTCTTGCATCTACTGATGATGATAACTGGGTTTAGAAGCACGTATTTATATACTTTATTATTATTTTAGGTTTTGGGGTTAGATTAAAATTTTTAGCTTCTTCTTAAACATGGGGTAAATAGCTCCGTGGTAACGTATCGGACTGTAGATCGTGAGATCCTCAGTTCGAATCCCACTGCTGACAGTTGCCAATTTACATTTACCCCTGTGGTTCCCCCTCCACTAACAACTTTGGGGGCTATGACTTGACGGCTGGTAACCGCATTTCATACGCAAAAATATATCACCTACCGAGATCTGCGTAAGCAGAGTGCCACACCCATAATGGGTAAAAGGCGTGATGATATATTTATTTATTTTATTTATCTTCTTAAACTTCGAGTGTTACAACTTATTTAAAAAAGAACTACATTGTATTGTGAATTTGATAACTCATTTGGTTGGCCCAGTATAAATGGATGGTTTTAAAGGAATTATTTATTATTATTTTTTTTTTTTTGTTAAGAAAGTGTACCGTAATATAAGGCTTGTATTTAAAATAACACCAAATGATTTTATAAGATTTTATATGTAAGTGACATATGACATTTGTATATAATTCTTTTTAACCGACGAAAAAATGGTGGAGGTTCTCAAAGTCAATGCGTATATTTTTGAAGTATGACCACGCATAGCTATTTACGGAGTAGTCCAATTTTGATGAGCCTCTTTTTATTGGATAGAGTATATCTCGAAGTTGGTCCTATTTTTTTTTTAATTCCATCTTTAACAATACGAAAATGGGAGATGATTAATTGTTCACTCATTGAAATTTAACCTGTTACCCGATTCTACCACGCATAACTTTGTTCTGGGTTATCCGATTTCGATGATACTTTTTTTCCACTCCAAAGAGTAAAAAAGTAGGGAGATACAAAAAATAAAAAAAATTTAAACTTACGGAAAAGGAAATTGAACACCGAAAAATAAATTAAACCTTTTAGTCTTAATAATTCAGCTCCTAAACTAAAGTAACTAATTTTGAGACGGCGTTCGTTGATCTTTTTGCGGCCACTTAAATATTAGTTATTAAGACTAAAATGGTGTAATTTATTTTTTGCTTTTCATTTCCTTTTTTCGTCGGTTTAATTTTTTGTTAAAAAGTTTGTGCATTACTACGAATTATTGGAGAACTTAAAGGTATATTTTCATATAATTTTAGATTTAGATAATCCTATGAAAATTTTTTTTTTGTAAACTATAATCAATGCACCAATTTCATTTTTAATTCAAGGTTTTCTTGTCTACAATTATATGTAATGGGAACCATTATGTTACTGTATGATACATTTTCCTAAATTTACAGTGATCTTTACATCCAATATTTAAGAGTTGTTGAGGATCATAAATATAGTTGAAATTCTTTGGGGGGTCGTGATTTAATAGCTGGTAACCGTACTTCACGAGTAAAAATTTGTCATTTATCAAGATTTACCAAAGCAGAATACGACACCAAAATGGATTGAAACAAACCGTTTACGATATACATGTAATAGTTATTTACATACCAAATGCGGGAACGCTTAGTTCCCGGATGAGTGTTTGGCGGCGCGAGCTTGCGAGCACTGCCATAGAACGAATCCGGGAACCGAGTTCACGGAAGAGGTTTGACAATATTTTTTGTACGAAAAGAATAAAACTAATAACAGTCCATACAAAGAAATGAAGTTCTTCAAGGAGCTATTTTGATAATTGTCAAAGTTGCACTATAAATATAAACACACAAATCAATTTGTCTAATATATTAGAAAACAATTAAAATATAATATTTACCGTCTTCACTTGTAAAATTATATTTCTTATTTATATTGAGATAACTAACATTACATTTGTAGGTTATGTATTTTACAGCTGTCATATCGGGCAGATTTTATTGCCAACATTGGTAACCAAAATCACTAAATTAGTTATTTTAAAATTCAATTTCATTCTTATTCCACCATTGTTTATATTAATATTATGTAAAGGGATGTTTGAAATACTATATTTTTTTGTTATAAATATAATTTATTAATAAACGTTTTAGAAATAGGAATGTTTTCGTCGAAATTTCCCGGTTGTCTATCTGGTGGAGACAGGAGACCTGGGAAATGGATATTTCGAACGTTGCTTAGGCAACGTTAAACAACACATTTTAATGTATGAGTACAAAATAATATTTTCGTTTTCATTTTACTCAAATTTCACATATTTATTACTAGTACTGAAGCAATAAACTAACCCATGCATTCCAATTTAATTTCAATATGAAGCACAGCGCTATTGTTCATATTTTCATCTAGACTACAGGTGTAAATTCTGCACTCTTTTGATAAAGGATAAAATGCAATCAAAATCCATGGATGCAATAAAGCGGGAGCCATTCACATTTTTAATGTTTAAAATAACATTGCGGAATTCATGATGTGGGGTAGGATGGTAGCGGTAGGAATGCGTATGCATGCACATGAATGCTTCAGTGTCCATAAATCGGTGGTGGTCTTCGTTGGCATTGAAGAGGCCATGTGTGCAGTGTGCAGTGTGCACTGCGGGGAACGGCAGAACGGTTTCGTTTGACGGTTGGCGTCGCGAACGCTCGAGCACCGCATCGCCAACGATTGTTTGTGAGATTTCGCTGTAATGCGCAAAAACAAACGTACAAATAACCCGGCCGTTCAGCGGCTTGCTGGTTCGCCGACTCGGAAGGGTTTGCCGCGGTGTACTGCACTGAAGCACTGTTACTGTTTGCAGCAGGGCTGGACTCATTCACTTGATTCACCACCACACTATATTCGTCAACACTTTAAATTTAATATGCAACAGTAAAATTATAATGCCCACAGATTACAGGCTAAATATGTTAAGCTAAACTTGTAGTATATTCCGAAAACGAACTACCTGAAATTTGTGGTACTTTATACGTACCACGGAAACCGTACACAGATGGCGGTTAGCGCGGTGAACATCTGTCAAACAAGATAACGTCAACCGGCATTGTTGAAATCAAACTCTTCTTTATCGGCTCCCTCTGAATTATTACGATCGGTTAAAACAAACTCGTTAAAAGTATACCACGTCTTCATTTTACAGAAATAATCGCGGTGTTTCTTTACCGTAGAAGTGGTAAAACCGCAACCGTGGTAAAACCATAACCTCTCACCAGTTCGTTTTCGGAATATACTATTAAGGTCAGACATACGCGTAGAAGAACGAATCCTTTTTTTTTAACAGCAAATTCTGTATTCTTCATTTATTTTCATGTTCTTTATGGTCCAACAACCTCCATCCGTCAAAATTTCTTGGATTTTTTACAGTGACTTGTACATACATTGCAATGTATGATGAAGTACATTTTACAGACTGGGTTCCTTCACTCCCATGAATTTTGTTTTGCAAATTCAAATTTGAATAAATTATTTCTTACAATTATTTTTATCGAAAAACAAAACAATTATTACTGTGAAGTCTTTGAACATTCTAGTATTTATATATGTGGATGAAAAGGATAGCTATAACATTAAACTATAAATAATTCGTATTTTTATAAATATGGTCATCTATAACATACTAAATTTAAATGGAAAATAATTTTAGTATGTTATAGACGATCATATTTATAAATTTACGAATCATTTACATTATTGTAGTCGTTCATGGGAATGTGTGACATAAATTTTACTACTTTGTAAATTATATTCATGTATAAATTGCAAACAAAATTAACTTTTTAAAATTTATTACAAAACTTTGGAATTTTTTCTACAAATGTAGGGATAAATCATTATATGTTTCAATTATTATAATAATGATATATTGTTTCAAAAAAGTCATGTTCACGTTGAGCTATCTTCAGCCCGTATGGTTGACCTTAACTATGTGCAGTGGTTGAAGTGAACAAAAAAACGTAGTTGGATGGTTATCGAATATAAATTATTAAATGTACCGTTAATAAATTTATTTTTATAATTTGTATTATATGCAGTGTTGTGAAGTTCAATTATTGGTTTCCTTAATTATTTTACATAAAAATCTTAAATAGTTTATAATAGAGGAAAAATTTCGCTATTTTTGATCACTAATATTTATAATTTTACTGCACCTGGAAACGGAAAAATGATGAAAATGTATATTAATAATTTTCTTAAAATCACCAATGCCATGAAATAACAAAACAAATGTACCAATTAATACACACCGTGTTTATCTATCATCTGCTGTTACCAGTGTCATGGTTAAAAATGTATAATAACTCCTAATTGGTAAATTTTTTTGCTATTTCATGGTGCTAATGATTTTAAGAAAATTACCAATAAACATTTCCGTCATTTTTCCAGTTCCAGGTTCCAAGAATAGTGAAAACATAAATATTATTAAAAAATGCAGAAACAATTAAAAACCTAACAACGATTATTTACTAAGCAATTAGAAGTTTAATAAATTTTTAGAAAATGCGTCTTATATCCTTAATTTACAGAATAATTCGGTAAATTCTAAGGAACTTTTTTTTCGAGGAGATACATATTTCGATAACTAAGTTATCATCATCAGTAGATGCAATAGGGATACAATTAAGATTACACCAAGTTAGTTAAAACTAAAAATATCTAATTTATACTAAAACAAAGCAATCAACCGTGTCAAACTAACGAAAAATATAATGAAAATATTAACTAAATTAATGCTGTTATAAACAATATATTATCAAGTGTGGGACCTAGTTAAGAGTTAAACAACCAATGTTTATTTTAAAATATCTCTCAAATACATCTAACTGTTTATTGTTACTTACTGTTTTTAAATGTTAATAGTCGTTTATATATGCTTTTAATCTAGTTGTCATTTGTCTTTTAGTCTGTGCAATGTAAACTCTATCACAATAATTACACGCAATTCAATAAATTCCCGATTTACTAAAAAGTTCATCTTTAAAAAGGGTTACCTATGAATGTTTTATGAATACTTTATAAGTAAAGTTAAGTTTATAAAGTAGCAAGTGGTCTTATTAGAAGTAGTGATGTTCCACCAAATAATTCCCGTCGGAAATTTAATTTTTTTCCCGGGAAAATTCACAGAAATTCCTTCAGCCATGATTGTTGGGATAAAAATTGTTATTTTTTTTCCTGGATTTTTATTTTGAAAATTTCTCGGGGAATTCTAAAAGATATTTTACATTGATGTCTGGTTGTGCGCTTGTGCTATCCCTACTCCAGCAACATGCAATATGGTACCCGGTATATCACAAGTTGTGACTAAACAGACGTATTATAAAAGCAATTTTAACAATGAGTGGAAAGAAAAAGAATTAAATTTTTATTCACATTTAAATTTCGTTAAGAAATTTCCGGGGATTTTTCCGTATCTTTAAATTTCGTGAATTGACCTATCTCTAATTAGAAGTAACAATGTGAAATCAGTTTCATATGTATTTCGTTTTATGAAAACGAAAGTTAACTGAAGATCTCATGATCCATAGTCCGATACGTTTTGTCGGAGATATTTATCCCGTATAAAGTATCTCTTATATTTGTTTTGTGCGAACTGGAAATACTAAATTTATTACGTCAAAATTATAGCCTTAACATAAATATATGGACTGGCTGGTAAATTTCTGAGTGCAGTATGCTTAAATTAAAAATACGGCTTAATCAGTTTTCATCAGAGATAATTATATTTTATGTGGCTAGTCCGTCTCTGGTTATGCGAGTCAACGCGTATAACATTCCCCTCAATATACCTACTCCTATCACATGGAGCCTCATCATTAGGCGCCAGTACCCACTGCCGCAGAACATAGTCGCCCAAGCGTCCCTAGCGCAATGAATTACTAACAAAAAATGTTTGTTTTTCATGGAGAATTTTTGGCGTGTTTTGTGGCTTATTGAAATTTTTGCTTGTAATTGCGTTGTGTAATGTTGTACTGTGTTCAACAGAAGATAGAACGCAGCCTGCGCAAGGTATGCAGGATTTAGGATATGCTTTAAAAATTAACCATAAATATTGTGTTGACTCAAAACTACTCAGAACTGTTATTATATGGGCTTTACGGTTTGGGGTTCTCCAGTTGTCAGTATAGGCTATACCTGTACTCGGTCCTGTTGGAAGGAAAGGGTGAAAGAGTAATGGGGGTGAGGAAGGAAGGCGCCGTGTGCCAGTGGCGTAGACGAGCTGGGGGCAAGTTACAAATTGGACAGTTGCGGCGCCAGCAAGAGCTGCACGGAAAATCAATTGGGTTGAACTCGCCTAAAGCATTTCGTCCGTGCATATTTCCATCGTGCCACACCATACGGTACTAAATTAAAACAAGTTTCAAAGCCCCGTTTTTCATCACTCTAATTAAAGTGTCAGGCGCACATATTTTACAATTTGCTGACGGTTGTCCGTGCTCTTGCATTTTGCAAACGTGCGCTCTGCGATGACGTGTCGCACGCCAATCGTCTGGCCGAGGCCAAGCGGTGAAGCGGTCGAGAACTTGTCCGGACCCTTATTTATCCCTCGGCCACTCGGCCCTTGACTGCCAGTCCCAACCCCGAGACCCCGACCACGGACATACTAACAAATGAATTGTACACTGTCCCGTCTAAAGCTACATATTGACTACCAAATGTCTACCAAGCACAACATCCTGTACTTCTAAATTACCTATTATCAAACAATTTAATAATAAATCACTCAACCATCAAACAAAACTTCTCAGCCTAAACTATCCATAAACTAACAACAAGGTACGGTAGGCATAACTTATTATTTTCAGTTTTGAATAAATTAAATGTTATCTCGCGTTTTACGAACTAACATTATATTATAATACATCTTTGGAAGAGTATTTCTAGTAAAAAATTTCGATTATAAATCTAGATTTTATTTTAATTTCTGTACATACAAAGTATCACTTTTCGACATAAAAATTGTACAACAGTATAATTTGAAAATAGCTGGATATCATTGAATTAGCAGTGTAAAGTCAAGACACCGAGAATAATGCCACCGTAATCAAGTTATTTCATTGCGTATTTGGTAGGGAAATGAACGAATCACAATACGACGCGATGTTAGGTTAGCGGTTATTGCGACGGCATTAAATGTGGCCGATGCCTCGCGGTTCCTATCCCTACATCCTAGCGCCCAATGGTCCTAGTCTGTGCCTCTGCCTTCATTGCCAATTGTCACGCGGCCCGGCCAGCAGCCCCGGCTGCTGCTGCGCTGCCTAAAACTCTTTATCAGCGCTGGCGCTGCAAGTGCTGACAACTAATCGATCGCCAGAAAAGAAGGGGATTGCGTTTTTTACTTGTTAATTTCCGTTTGAAAATGTCACTAGCTCTCTATTCGTTTATAATGACGACTAATTAGTCGGCATTCATCTCCACTTTGTCTGCGCGAAAGTTACGGATTCCTTCCAAAATTTACCGGTTGTTGGTTCAAGGAGTGAACAATTTTTTAGACTTTTGAGTGGACAGAAGTAAAGCAAAACTTTAAACGGGTTTTATGATCAAGAACACGAGAACTTAAACCACGATTATTTGAGAGGAACAAAACATTTCTAGGTCGCCAAGTAATCAAACTAATTTAAAAATTTTATGGTTCATTCGAAGGGAGTGGAACGAGGATAGAGCTATGGTAGGTGCTAGAAGTTAACGTAAGATCAATTACAAAAAAGAAATGTTTTACTGCGGAAGGCTGTTTCAAAGAACCTAATTTTATTCGGTGAGTTTTCAATTAGCTGACAACTTTCATGTACCTGAAAAGCGGAAGTTGTTTTGTGCTAGTAAATTATGCATTAGTTTTTTTTTTTTTATTTAATTACGAGCATTGGGAGTGTCTTAGTATACCTTATAATGAATATACGTTTTGAATGTATGCGGTATAAATAAGAACTCTATTGGCCCATTGCTATTCAGCGTGGTTGGCGCGGTGTGCCGCGTATACGAGCGCCTGGCACTGGCTCATGGCTCTGGAGCTGGCGTTGGCGGTACTTCGTTGTTCGCCTGTCGTAAATAACTCGGGGGAATTATTTTATCCGGAGCACCGTCATGAACCTGCAGTCATCTCTGATCAATGAGCTCGTCGTAATGACACCACCTGCCGTTTGTTTCGTGCGGCTGTGCGCTTCCACGCTGCTTGCCAGCTGTAGCTGTAAGTTGACGTGGACGCCGAGCTGTACGTTGCGCGTTGTACGCTATACGGTGTGCGGTTGATCTTGCGACGCGAACGCAACGAACGTGCACGTCGTACAAATTGCTCGTAAAAAAGCGTTGTTCATAAAACACGAACATACATGAATAACACCGGGAAAGTTGCGGCACAGCCACAGTACGATGCGACGCTTTCGCATTCATAGCGGGCGCGCACTCGAACGCACACACGTCGATCCGATTTCTTCCTCTGCCAGCGTCGACCGTCGACCGACGACCAACGACGTCGCAGGGACGTGTTCGGTGTTCAGTGTTCGCACTCGCTTACCAGGTATCTCTATCCCAATCCCAATCCCTACGTTCCCATTCCTCTTATCCACAACTCCAGTTATTCCTACCACGTAAATGTAGTCAAACGTCAAACGTCTCACACTACCATGCGCTTTATTATTATTTCTTGTTACAACTTTCGAGTCATGTTCAAATATTTAGGTTAGGAATTTGTAACTGCGAAATAATTTATCTAGCGCGATATAATATTATGATTTATGTAGGGATTTAAATGAGCTGTAAATAGTGAGGAAGTCGTAAGTATCATGAAACAACAGTAAAGTTTGATCACGCCATGCATCATGCCAGCAGGCAGTACACACAACGTTAGATTATCCCTATCTTGTACACGGTCTATGTACTTAACAGGTAGCAGGAAATATGATGGTCGGTGTCGGTGGCACCTAGGTGGTGATGGTGGCCGAGCAAGTGGCACTGCGGTGGTGATCTTTACTGGTTGACAACGGGCCTAACGGAAAGGCATGAGGGAGTCGAGAAGACGGGCTGTCTCGACAGTTAGCTCGGGGAGGAAGGATAAAAGTGAGTTGTTGGAATGGCCGCGTCTCTGGAAGGGTGCGAAAGCTCGCAAGCGTGCTCTTCTTGCAAAGACGCTCATTAAGACATGCAAATGAGCCCCATTTCAATTCTTAGGGCATTTGCAAAGTGGATTGTGTTGGCCATAGCCGCAGATAGCGATGCAGTCGCTGCCGCCAACGCCAACGCCGCGGGTCCGTCGCCGATCCGCTCGGCGCCTGACGCCCGACACCCGCCGTCGCCTCCTCGCTGCCTCGCTTCCTCTTCCTCAGACACTCGCTTTTTCCGCTGTCGCGAACTTTTAAATATATTATGTGTAAAGTCTGGCCCAAAATAAATGGATACCGCTGACATCAATTAACATGATAAATTAGTCCGCACTACGAAACGCAAACTCGGACGCGGGACGCAACGCGTTATTGTCGGCGATGTAGCGGTGTGGCTGCGGTCCGGCGTGCAGGTACTTCCGCAGGTATACACGCTGCTCGGCAGCTCGCCTACTCGTTACGATCGATTGGTCTGCGTGTGAGAGTGCGAGTGTGCGAGCGTGCCAGCGTACCAACGTACCAACGTACCAACACCAACGTCCAACGTGCCAGCGGGGGTTGTAGCGTATGCATGTGTACACAGGGCACAGGAGGACACAGCTAATCTCGTCAAGTGTGTGGGTGCGGGTACGTTGGCGGTGTGGGTTTGCTCGTTCCCAGTCGGCCAGCGTCCAGCCACACACGGTTCGTGTGCAAACTGTGTTTCATTTAATTTAACAGTAATGAACATTCGGTGTTCATTCGTTATTCGCGAGCTAAGGATTCTCCTATTCAACGCTCCTCCATTCCTTACTAAATCGTGTAAATAACAATTCTACAACTTTTTGTTGCCTTTTCAAATAAACGAGAGAAAACCTTTCAGTATTTATTTTCATGTTTATGTTAAATAGTTACTGTCTGCAAGAATATAAATGCTTGTGAACATATAGTTACTACAGATTAATAATAAATGTTCCATAAACACGGTCATAAACTAATTTTATACTAGTAATTTTAATAAAAAAAATTCCTTCAGTGAACGTTAACTCTCATGAAAGGAAACTCATTTTATCGTAAATTAAAAAATCTTGTTTATACGTAAAGGAAAGGAAATAAGAGAACAGCCAATAAAAATACTTGATATTTAATAACACGGATGGCGTCGGTTGGAGCGTTAGGCGTCGGTTGCGTATAGAGTCAACACAAAAGAATCGTTCGGTGTAACGCGAAATTCTTCAAGTGCGAGCTTAAACGCAGCGACCTGATAATAGTAACTGATGGCAAGCATTCACGATAACTGATCTGAGAAAGCTGCGTCACGAAAGCCGGAACGCCAAGCGGTAGACACGCCAAGATGTCAGACTAAAAACACCGGACACAATCCCAGTCCACAATAAATCAACAAGTTATTGAAGTCTAACAAAAATATTCTCATGCTTCAGATAAAATCTGCCAAACCATCTCGTCTGCTAACGACGTGTACTTATAGAAATGATGGAACCGTTAACCGTTACATCATGATGCTCGTGTATTCTCTTCACCTCTTTAGCACTTACGCACCTGGAGCAGCAACGTGTGCCCTTTCCGGACTGCTCTGTACAGCGGAATGCCGATGCATTGAAGCGACTAATTGCATCATGTAATTTGTTGTTTCCGTTGTTGCCTTGTTACTTGTAAGCGCAAACCGACAAGGATAAGGCTAAGACGCAAGCTTGTTTTTGTTCCGTGTTGTAGAATCATTCAAATGGCTGTTTATTATCGCTCGTTCCTTTTGTTTCCACAGGATAATTTTGTTTGGTAATTATGAGACATCTAAAATTTTTAAATTAACAGTACGTAATGTATTTAACAAAAATGAAATAATAATTGGTTTTTCAAATCAAAAATAAAACAAAATGAATTTTAAATGGCTTTATTGTTTAATATTTAGATAATGAATTTTTATGAATTTCATTTTGAATAAGAGATTGTTTTTTTGTTCCTTGCAATATGTTTTATTGCGTTAGATTTTAATGAATTTTATGAGCCGAAAATTTGTTTGATGTTGAGCCACTTTTGTATATTAGTTGTTTTCGTTTCCTTCACTGAAAGTACAGTTTATTTTTCTTCACAAATTAGGTTAATGTTTTCAGCTATTGTCTTTAATGGGAACATAATGTGACAAAAGGGAGCAAATATCCCTTTGTAACATGTAATTATTTACAAGCAAAATTTCTTTCATTAACATGTTTAAACATCTGTTTGTAAGTTTATTTGAAAATAATTAAATGCTCCTTTGGCATTTGTTTAATTTTATTTGTGAAGCTCTCCAAATTATTATCCCTCTGTCTGTTTGGCATCTCGCTTGAAGTAAGGCGAGAGTCGTGCGCCATGCCCTGCACAAGGAATGAGGAAGAGGCACGAGGACGGACGGCCGACGAACGGGGAACAGTAACAACAGTAACAGTACAAACGTAACAAGAGAAATAGTATTAACGTTTACGGCGAGCGGTTTGCCCAGTGCCTGCTGCTCTTGCGGACTGTTTTATTAAACGTAAACAATAACTTTGCATCTGGCTGGAAAATTTTTTGCTCTACTCCAAAGATAATTTTTCTTTCATTTCAGTCCTAGTTTTTTATTCTGCGAATGTTTCGGCGCCGGGATAAATTAAAGCGGGTTTCACTCTAACGAGGAAATCGAATTTTAATGTGTTTTGTTTAACACTTAACGGAATTGAATATTTAAAAGTTTGTTAGTGTTGGCATGTCTGCACGACGCATTATACAGATTCTGATGTCTTGGGTCTGTGACTAAGCGACTGCCCGTATCTTTCGACGTCTCGACGTTGTGTAATTACGCAACTTTCTGCTTTTAATATTCATGCTCCACGAGACCAACATAACGACGAATGTAATTCTTTAATCTTTAGTTCGCAGACAGTGCAACGGAGAGCTTCGATGTTGACTTATAGTTCACAATTCTACACTATGTATTTTAATTCATATATAAAGTATCCGAGTTTTTCATCAAATTTCTGATTGAAGACGCAATCTTAAATTGAGTGAAAGTTTTTTTTTCGTAGGAGTATATATGGCCTTTTAAGGAAGTTTTAATATTGACGTAAAGTTCTGCATTTTCTTTATGATCCCAGTTTCCCAGTTCAAAGGCAAATGAATTATTATTTATAGGTGAAAGCCATGCTCCGGGTACTATGTATTTTTAGGGTGCGTGATTTTGATAAGTTAGTAAGCGGTTCGACAGCAGCAAACTTCAACAATTATGGTTGAATTCGTGACAAGCGTTTAATATTAACGTGTGTTTAAAACGGAATGTCACATCATTATTTAACAGCCGAAATTAATATTTTCTCTAGACGGGAACCTCGCATGCGATGCCGGTAAATAATTTTAACTTTGCTGCCTATACCGCTCTATAAATTCAGGGAGCTGTCAAATTAACATTATGCTAGTTTCATTCATTTTCCGTTACAGTGGAAAATATAGTGCTATTAAGCGATTTTAACTGCTACACTAAAAATAGTTTCGGTGAAGGTGAGCAACGTGGACAATATTATTAATTGTTTATTGTTTAAAATATTTAAAATAATTCACTCATTTGAAGATTGTAAACTTCTACAAAATGACTTAGTCCTTAGACAATATCTTGGCTTGGTCTTTGAATTTTAAATTGTTTTTCAATTTCAGCAACTGTAAGATCATGAGCTACCTGGTAAAAAAATTGTGTACACTTACTCTAACGTAATGGATAACTCGCATCTAGAACGAGTTTATGAATTTAAAGACATTGGTTTGACTTTTGATGATAAATTGACATTTAATTTACACATTGATAATACCATTAAATCATCTTTAAAAATTTTGGGATTTATCTTTCGCACATGCAAGCCTTTTCATAGTTTGTCTACTTTGAAATGATTATATTTTTCGCTATTGAGGTCAAAACTGGAATATTGCTTTTAAGTCTGAAATCCAATTTATAACAAATATATTTTATTAAATGAATCTGTCCAAAAACGGTTTGTTAAATATTGTTATTTAAAAAAATTTAATAAATATCCCAGTTTTGAAATAAGCTATGTTCTGCTGCTGGAAGCTAATATTTTTTCATAGTATAATCGCAGAAGATTACAATCTTGCTTATATATATTTAAACAGTTAAATAATGTCATCAATGATAGTTGTATTCTTGGCCAACTTAATATTTGTGTGCCACGTATGACTTCCAGAAATAAAGCGACCTTTTTTTGTAACAAATCTAGGACAAACTATGAAGAGAAATCTCCAATTCGGCAAATGTGCAAAATATTCAACGAAATTCCTTGCAAAATGGATGTTTTCGCTGATTTCTATAATTATTTCAGAAGAGATTTGCCAAATTATATGTGCAGTGTATCTAATTAGTTTAAATTATAATATTAGTCTTAATGTATATTATTAATATTAGTTATTCATAAGGCTTTGCATATATCTATGATGTTATGTAATCATCCTGTAATTGAGACTTTTGTCCTGTTGGATTGATTGTTTAATAAATAAATTGTTTTTATGGATTCTATACCTACCCAGATATAATCAAATCTGACCAATTTATATTGTGCATTCTTAGAGAGATCCACGTAAAGCTTGTTTAAAAATAATTAGAGAAAAAATCGATCTTGTATATATTTGATTAATTTAATTTACGGACGAAATTGTGAAGTATGCAATGGAGTGGAATAAAATACGACTGGCATGTAATTCGCTATATAGGGTGTCGCAATCTCATCTCCAGTGGCGTACCGTAAATAATTGAAATGTATCAGTTCGGGGTTTGTACTTTGTAGCGGGCACTGGTTCCGGTTGGCTGCTGCTAGCGTTCGACGTTGGGCACTCCGCCTGTAACAAGTTTCAATACACGTCAGGTCATCAACGACCGTGCGATGTAGACATTTTGACGAGAACTGTGGATACATATTAAATTATGCATGGAAAAAGAAAGAATAGAATGAAACCGAAAGAGAAGCGATGAAGTATAAATGAACGACGGAGCGGAACTCCCGCGTTTGTCACATCCTTTCATCCATGTCGTGGCGCGCGTATTTGCACAGTCGTTTTTGAATTATTACAGTCGCAGTTGCCGGTTGGTACTGATTTCTCTCTCGCTCAGTACAGCCCACTCCACGTGCATACTCCTGCGTGTCTGCAGTTATGTATGCAAGTACACTCGTTCACATGAGTTTATTTTGGTTGTGAGGCTAATCAGAAACTATCGTAGTTCCATTTCAAAAACATATCAATTCTTCAGAGTTTACAGAGCTTATGCATGGTTCATTCAGTATAAAGTAAGCAAGTGTGCCATCCCAGCAGGATTTCGTGGCTCTGGCTAGTGTACTCTGCGCTCTGCAGCAGGAAATATGCGGCTACCTCGTGCCCGTACCTATGCGCTCCTGCCGGGGCCGGTTTGTAGGAGCTTTCGAGCGTGTTTAACGTATACGCTGTACGCAATTGGTGGACGACAACGATCTACTCATGCCCCAAATGATTTTCCGCTCGGTGCTCTGGTCCAATTTTCTCTTCTGTTTGCACAAGCGGATCTCGACAGCCACCTCTGTTGCCATTTCCTCTTAGTGTTAAAGCAGCGCTCACGGTCGCTCCCTTTTGTATACAGGGGGAGGCTGCAGGTTGTCGATGTCGCGTTGTGTCGCCACCAGCTACCTACACGCTACACCCTACACGCTATTTCAAATTGTACTTGTATTTCCATAGCGATAGGTAATCGTATATAACGTTCGACTTCAGGCCCGGATTCGATACAGTTTCAAAAAGAAGTTTCCTCCTAATCGATTACTAGGTCTGTTCGATGAAATTTTTAAAAGTGCTGTGTAATGCAGTGCGGGTTAGTGTAGGTTAGTGCATTAGTTAACACTAGTTCCACCTTTCATTAGTAGTGTTTCATCAAGACAAGAAATCTTGTTTTGATGACCATTTCTTGTTCTTTGCTTTCAAGACAAGAAATTAAAAGTCTTGCTCATTTATTGACAACGTATTTCTTGTCTTCTTTCAAGAATTCCTGATATTTCTTGATTCTTGATATTTTAGAGGAATTCCCTTTTTCTATCGCCCACATCCCTATTTTTAGTTAATGTTTCTTAGATGTTGGTCGCCTCGCGTTGCACTTCGGTATTCTATGCTTTTTCTTTAAAACAATGAATGTTAAAAGAAATATAAATCAGATTTACTCGGATAGTAACGAAACCGAACTTCATGTATTGACATGATAATTCAATATAATCAAACACCAGCCAAACAATGTTTTTTTTTAATATTAACTTTAATGAATATTTTCTTATTAAGGGTTGTTTCTTATACCAAACTAATTATGTTAAAACAAAAAACGCGACTTTCAAACTTGTATTACAAAACTTCATGTATTTACATATGATAATTCCATACATTCAATGTTAAACTTAACTTGATCCACCTTCTTCCACTAGTTGGAATCTGTTTTACCCATAATAATATTTCTCCCTCTCAATCTAATAAAAAGCAACAGATTTTTTCAAAATTATCGTGGAAAAGAATAAAAAGCGATGTGCCCAAATGCAAGAATACAATATAATATATAATATAATTTAATTAAATAAAATATATAGTATTTAATGGGATAAAAAAATTATATTTTAATCATAAATGCGGAATGCAAAAATTAATTATCAAAATATCACAATTTCTTGACAAGAAGTCTTGATTCATGGTGATACTTTATTGTTTTGGGAAATGGAAAATACTTCTTTTATTGGTCTTGTTTTGATTTCAATTCAAAATAAAAAGTATATCTTGATTCCTGTGAAACACTATGCATTTGTAACAGTAGATTAAAACAACATCCAAAACTGACATTTACATTACCCCACTCCAGCTAGCACTAACTACACCACCTCGAGGGTTAGTTCAGAAAAGTGTACACTAGTTCTGAAATTTTTCTCATCGAACTAGCTGCACTAATTGCACTTTTGTCATCGAACGCTTCAGTGTTAAAAAATTAACACTGGAAGTACCTAGTGCAAGTCATGGAACAGACCTAATATGTTGCTCCATAAGCAATTACTTAAGTTCCCCTAAATTGCGGAATTAATTCTTTGTACTAAAGAAATTTTAGTGAGAGTGTGAAGTTTTTATATACAATTAATGACATGGTTAAGTTATAAATGTAAGATGGTAATGTACTGGCGCAGTAAAGTAAATGTTACTAAGTTTTATAAAAGCAGTAAAAGTAGAAATAAAAATACGTATAATCTGCGGAGTACGAAGTAAGTTTTGGATGCTCATAAAGCAAGTGCACTTACCTGGCCATGTTTACAATGCAAATGTTTGTTTGACTACATTGTACACATTAACAGATTATTTAAAAAATCTGTTTTTTTATGGTTGTTTTAAATTCATAACAAAACTTGCTACTCGAAACTTGATGCTTTATGGTGAAAAAAATCCATTTCAGCTACGCAAACATAGCCCGAAATGCGTTTAGAATAAAAACACGCTCTGGTGAGGAGTATTTTAACAAAATATCTGTTGTGCTTATCTTTAATCTTGCGAATAATGTTTAAATAAAGTTTTTACAAGTTGCACGTAACGAGAGAGTGCACTTAAACTTTAAGTGAAATTACTGTCTCGCAGCGTTACGCTAGAAGCCTGCTACCTGGTGGAATTGCGTAGAAACAGAACGTCATAACAAAATCACTTCCAGAGACTGACAGCATACACTGCCATGTTTCGTTTTTCGTCACTCCGTTTCACTTGCTCCCCTCCACACAATGCACTGCTTTTCTTACTTTTTATGGAACTTTGTACTTAGTTAAATGTGTTTAGGTGAGGCTAACTGATATTATAATTACTGCAAACCAGCTCATTAAATTTTATTACTTCTTCCACTTATATTAGATACTTAGACATATATCAACTGATAACACTTTTTTTTAACAATTTATTTTTCAAAAATTTAATAATTATTTAACAAAGATTACCTTAAATCTAAGTGATAACAACTATGATAGATTGATGCTCCTGTTAGATAACTAACATATCATCACATAAAATAATTATATACAATTAAATTTAAAAGGTTAACAGGGACACAAGGAGTAAAGTGGACTAGATAGGAGTAAAGATGTAATTAAATATATGTGTTTGCACAAAGCAAGTACATTTTTAAAAATTTGAAAAATTACAAACTAAGAATAAAACTACCTAAAATTAGAACTTATTTTAACAATTAATTTATTAAAAACTAAATAACACTAGGAATTCTGACAGAAATTTTAAAGATTATTATGAAATACAAAGCAAGAAAAGTATTTTTAAATAAAAAATAACAGAAACAAAGTGATGTTATCAGTTATTTCTGGAAGCTTTCATTAAAGGTCGTTAAGGTTTGGTATGTCGTTTTGTGGGTATGTCGTACAGTGTCGTCATCATATCGTATTCTCGTCATATTATTATTATTTTTTGTTTTTCCGGATAAATAGATTCCAGGGGTTTTACAATGGGAATTTTAAAACATGTCATTTCAAAGCCAAGTTTTATAACTTTCTGTGAATTTAAGGCAGAGCATCAATGGAATTGAATCGCTTTCTCGTTCGTAAAGTTTCAGTAAACGACGCTATACGCTATAGTCCTTGCACCCACAATAGGCTACCCTTTTCCTTATTCTTCGCTTACGACATGTACACAGATGTAGCGAAATTAAGTTATTTCCTTTCATTGGACGTTGAATGATTAAAGTGACTCATTTTTTCAGCGTTTGTCCTAACTTGTCGCTCTGGATATCTTCGACATTTAAGTGAACACAAATCGTCTTTGTAAATGGTAATTGTCGTTCGACAGGACAGGAGCTTCCCTTTCAATCGATAGAACCCTACGTAGACACCCTAACGCTAGCCAATTTTTACTGACAAATACAATCGTTTTCCCGACAAGCCTGTTTTACACGGGAATAGATTTTCTTGATTGAATTACTTTATTTCGTTTTTAAATTTTTCTTTTAAATTACCACGCGGTGAATTCTTTAGACTCTTCTATTGCCATGGACCCTCTTGAATTGTTTTTTTTTTAATACTCATACAGAATACAATTTCAAACAACCTTTACAATTTTAAAAAGTAAAATTAGTTTTCATCTATAATGGGGTATGCGATCATTGTCGAATTATAAAATAAATAATAAATAAATAAAAGCCGGTATCGGTGGCGTACTGGCTATGTCACTAGCCTTACACGCCAGGGATCGTGGGTTCGTATCCCACTGAAGAGCATGGTCGTTCACATAAATTCACATTCATCCACTCTTTAAGCGGTATATGACCATAAGTAGTTAGTGCGCTGTCCATCTTCATTAAAAAAATTTAATAAAAAAATAATAAAATAAGTGCCTCAACCATAATATTATCATATAATAATAATAATAATAACATATTACTTTATGATTATTTTCAATTTGAAACTAAATTCGTCGTATTTAGAAACAGATGTGTGTCATATATCGAATGAAATAACATATATTCTGTAAATACCATTGTGTATAATTGATATCATGCCAAAATTTCGAATAAACTAATAATTTCCAGAATCTGAATCCTCTATATTCTATAATATGCAATATTCATATAAAATAATATCAGATGACATTTGTCTAATCTACCTCTTTCTCTTCAAATATATCTTTTTCTATTATAATGGTAGGTAGGATGCAGTGTTGTGACAGATCATTTTAAAAATGATCTAGATCAAGATCAAGATCTTCACATTTAATATGATCTAGATTAGAACATAGATCAATTTTTATGATCTGATCTGATTTTAAGAAAATAAAAAGTTAAAAATTTTAATAACAACAAATATAATACAAATTACTTTTTACAAAATAAAATAAAAAAAGTTATTTTATATTTATTTTTTTCCAAAAGATATATTGAATTTGTTATATTAAAATATATTAGTTTAATTTAGTACCTACTTACTGAGAATCAAATTTTAGAGGAAAATATCTGATCTTTTTTAAGATCATAGATCTTATTCTTTTTGATCTAGATCAAGATCAAGATTAGAAAATATAAAACAATCTAGATCAGATCGAAGATCTTACGAGTTGATCTAGATCAGTGATCTAGATCAGTGATCTAGATCATTTGATTTAGATCAGTCACATCAATGGTAGGATGTGGTGAGAATAAGCGAACTGAGTTTTAAAAAATTATTATAATTAAAACTCAGTTCGCTTATTCATCATCTTATACCATTATTATAATCGATCTAAAAATGGAGTCATTCATTTATAATATCTTTTTCTTACCAAAATTACGTCATGTATCCCGTCTCCTTATGTTTAATATTTAATTACTCGTAAACTATAAATAATTCTTCGATTAAAAAAAAAAAAAAGTCAAATCACTTGCTAGTGGTGTCTGTCTTTTCCACTGACGTATCAATGAATGAAGTTCCCTACCCTACTCCCCTATTGCTGCAGCCCAATATCCCAATTGGTTTATTCGCAAATACGCATTTCCCAATTTGGATAGTTAGAATTTATCTTATTTCCAACATCGAAATCTCAGGTCTTCAGTGACTTTACTCAATTGTAAGGAGTCTCTAAATATACAGAATGATTCGAAAGTTCTTAGGTGTTTCTAAAAATAAATAGCTTTGGTTGTAGTAAGTTTATTTTTATTGTTTCTTCAGATTATTGGAGATATACTCTGAGAGACTTACTGTTGAACAAAAGTTAATCTTTATTTTTCAAATGGACGGTAAATTCTTTATACCCAAAACAATCCTCTATGTTCGCCTGACCTGATAACCGCTGACTTTTTTCTGTGGGGTTATTTAAAGGCGAGGGTTTACATCAAAAACCTTGAACATGAGAGCAGCTTAAAGAATAACATTAGAACAGAAATTGGGAATGTTTTATAAGTCAAACTAAAACATTGTTGTACATGTTATGTTTCTATAGAATTTTCGTTGCTCTCACTTTTCACAAGTAAATCCTAAGCCCACACAAGTCACGCTTGACAAACTCAAATTACAGTACTCATTTTGAATGAAACATTTGAAGATCAGCTCGCTTCCTCGTTCCATGTTGAACAAATAAAGTACTTGTTTTCATGGTCCTCTGATTCCAAGCTCCATCTATTAGTATTTTGCCCTTTAGTTTTACGCAAAATGTGATATATATTACGAAGAATCAACCATTTCGAAGGTAAAGTAGTACATCAACAGGATTACCCATTTATATACGATTTCGTCTTACGAAATGAAAATCTTGTGCGTGTATTGTTGAAGATTGAACTGGGAACGGTAGAAATGCGAATGAGCCCCCTAGGCCGAAAGTAGTGAAAGCAGGTGGCGTGGCGGGTTTTGCGCAGACACCGCTTGTAAAACAAGGACCAAATTGATTATTCATCAATCGAAAAAGGATCAGGTCGGCGCGACTAAAGACACAGACGGAGATATCGGTCGAGGGTCCCCTGCTCAGTCTGCTCAACGTAACTATCGAGTTTTTCGTTTCGTTAGCGTTAGCGATGCCGGGAAATAAATTAACATTTCTACGTCTCGTTGCTTTATTTTCTTATGCAAATGTTCTGAATTAGTCAATACCGTGGTAAATGTCTTGATTTAGATGATCAGACGTGTTTGGCGGTTTTCAAGAAGTTGTAATTTGTAAAGAGTCACATCAAATGACAAATTCTTTGAATGGAAATCAAACCTTTTCGAAAAACAAACGGTTATGATTATTGATTGATTACAGTACACAATAAAGCATGACCTTTGTTGGGACTAGATAATTAAGTATAATTGTTAGTTTTAAACTAGTGCTTTTTAAAACAGTAACCTTATTGATGATAATTACTTTGATAACCTTTCACAAACTAGAAAAACTTATTGATTACTGCACCGAGTACACGAACTGCTTTTCTACCACGTTCCAAATGCATGTTTGTCTGTTGCGTAAAAGCGATTTAAAATACGTAGTTTAGTTAAAAAGTATCAACACTTTTACAGTGGTACATGCTTCTTGATTTGAACAAGAATGCTCTACACTCCATAGAAATAAGAAGTTGCCATGAAGATGATGGCTGTAAAAGTACAAATACAAGTGGTACGAAGTGGGCGTGTTTAGCACTTGGAAAGAGAAACTAACCTACTACCAAGTTGTTGTAGGAAGTTACGAGTGCAGCTGAAATCTTCAAAAGATTCAAAGATGTCTTGTATCGTATAAATAGTTTAAAAGGCGGGTGTTCAAAATACGAAATCGACACGGTCTCTAAAAATAGGGTCTGTCGCCGTAGTCCAATATTATAAAATAAATAAATTAACCATTATATTATCACATAATAATAATAAATAAAGCTCGTGGGTATCTAATGGCCATTTGCAGCAGAGTTAAGTTGAAAAAAGTTTAACTGAGTATTTTTAAAACTAAACATCTTTAAAATTCAATTGGCTCAACGGATAAAAATTGACGCGGTTTGGTGATTTAAAAATTTTTAGTGGGGTTAAAAATTCTTAAGTGTTTGGTGCAAATGGCAATAAGTGTTTGAATGAAAGCAATAGGGGGTCAGTTAAAAAGCTTGCGTGGGTCAGTACCTGTAAGTATATTTACGTACAATTGTTATCATGTAAAAATTTCAATTACCTAAAACTATCTTTCCAAGATTCAAAAAATATTTATATCATAATAGAAAAGAATAAAAACTTTTCTATCTTCATATACAAAACAAATAAAATAATAGGGTAAATAGATTCGTGGTAATGCATTGTACTGTGGATCATAAGATCATTATTTCGAATCCCATAGTCGATAGTTATCATTTTAACTTTACCCCTGTGGATATTCTCCACTAATATCTTTTACCCAGATCTACGAAATCAGAGTGCCACGCTCAAAATTGATAAATTTCGTATTAATATAGTTATTTATAAAATAAAACAGATGACATTTGTGTCTATCTCTTTCTCATCAGATATGTCCATATTTCTCCTGCCATAACTATTTTATTTCTCGTATACTATAAATAATTCAAGAATTTTAAAAAAAATACGGGTACTTTAGTTTATTTTTTAGAACCATACACAAAAAAAACTGTAGAATTCACCGAACTATTAGGAAACTAAGAATATAAGATGCATTTTCTGAAAATGCCATAATAATTAAGAAACTAAATACGATTATTTACTAATCAATTAGAAGTATTCACGGCAAAGTTTGGTTTTACGGAAAATGCATCTTATATTCTGAGTTTATCGAATAGTTTGGTAAATCCTTAGGAACTTTTTTTCCGTAAACATACAAATCAAAATTTGATCACAGACACGGAATTTCTTCGTACTGCCTTCCATGAATTTAAAATTTGACCCTTTCAGAAAGGTTGTTGATGTTTATATTTAAAATATCAGTTACAATTTTCTTCTCCTCTTTAAGGCTATGACAGGATGCGCTGCTGAATCTAGTCTCCGTCTCAGAAACCTGTGGTCAACATCATCCCAAGTTATCGTTAAACATTTATTCGCTACGAACGACGTGATGCAATACCCGTGAATACTGTACCGTATAAAATGGCAGATTTACAAACCACATCAAAGGATTACCAATTATTGTTTCATGTCGAACCTTTCAATTTCAATTTTTAAACTCATGTTTTATGTATGACTTGCTTTCATAACACACAGCTATTTTCGGATAGCCAGATATTCTAGTCATAGAAAAACTCCACATTTTCAATGCAAATATGTTATTGACAAGGAATATTATAAATATATCAACACGCCTTAAACTCATTTTGAGCGTGGCAATCTGCTTTCAAGCGTGAAGTGCGGTTACCAGCAGGAATGGTAACCGAAACCGGGATCAAAATCGTAAAACGAAAAATACCGAAAAAAAATCAGGATCGAAACAAAAACTTGAACTGAAATTTATTTATTTTTCAGTTAACCGTTAACCGCAAAAGGTATAATTCTTTCAGTTTGTTTTTTTGTTCGGATTAGACGCGTTTAGTCATGTGAAATGTCAAAAATGGTCAAGAAAGGTTACAGAAGATTGCTTGTTTAGTTAGATCAAACATTAATTATTTATAAAAGTAGCTTTAAACTTGTACAATTTATTTCATAGATAAAACAATATTTAGGTCATTTATCATTTTAGTTAAAACCTGTACACCGAAATTGATTGCTATATAAAACTCTAAACCTTAAACAAAACCGAAATTCATTATTAAAATGAACAAAACCGAAACCGACAGTTTTTAAGGTTACCAGTCGTCCAGTCACGGCCCCCAAAAAAGTGAAAAACCAGCGAATTCTCAGTTAGGTTTACAAGCCAGCAAGTGGTGTTTTCTGAAGTAGCAACGTGAAATCAGATTCAAGTGTGTTTCGTTCTATGGAAACGAAAGTTATGGGCAATGGAAGTACAATTATTTTTTGAAGAATTTATTAGATTTTGGAAATCGAATCTGCGAGCTTTCAAATGACAAAGGGAATTATTTTTAAGATGCGATAAATTTGAAACACGTTTCAGTTTCGGGGAACGTGAATTATGGTGCAGCCTGGGGCAGGGCGATAGCAACCGCAGCAGCAAGCAGACTAATGTTTAAATGCAACCTTGCGATGTGTTTTCCGTATTTATTCTAGTAATAAAATGATGTACATGTACGAATAAATATAATATATACAAAAATAGAAATAAAAAGACTAACAAGCGCGAAAATCCTCTACACGGTCCATTGAACAATGGGAATGATTAATAAATAAAATTATTTAGGTTTGGCCTTTTTCATTTGTCAGCACACAGATTTACCGTAAACACGGCTGGCTTTGTTTTATAATATATGTTTACGAAACAATGATACAATATACATAAACATATTTAAAATACAATATAGTGCACGCCTCACTTAATTTTTGCGCATTATTTTTCTGAATATTAATCATTTAGTTTAAACGTCACAATATAATGATTTATTAGCGATTATAATTTTTATGTCGAAGACGTGTGCTTTATAAAATTTCTTTATTTAAATTTTGTGAATTAAGTTTGCAGGAAATACTGTCCTATTGAGAAATAACGTATTCATTCAAATCTAAAGTTCCTTTTGTCTTAAATTTGAGTGAATGTTAATGACGGTGCATTTAACACAAGTATTTAAATAATTTGATTACGCTTAGTTTGACTTAAAACGAGGGTTTTCTATTTCTCATTTCATGAAACCCGGAGCGAGTGATTTAAAGTTCTTCTGAGAGTAAAAGGAATAATTAATAGTTGTTTCCTAATAAAGTAATAAATAATTCATCAAGACGTTGGATATTCATTGCGATATTAAAAGGAATTATTTGGATCGAGTTGAATTATGAAAATCGAGTGACGGAGCCCGCTGCTGCAGGGTAGAAGGGTAAATCAGCGCCGAACGTTCGAAGTCCATTTGGACAGAATTATGAAGTAATTTTGATAATTGTTCTGCAGTTTATAGCAGATTGTTGAGTCGCTTTGTCACCGAGAACTGCTCTCAGAGGCAGAGACCCTCGCAAGTGCAGGGGCAGGAAGAGAGACCCAAGCGAATCCATGCCCCGCAGAGCGCTCGCGGAGTTAATGCTCCATATTCTGGCCATGTCCGACAATATGGGAAGAGTGGCCGGACCCTGTTTTATTGGCCATCACCATTAAGCCAGTGATTCTGGCGCTGCCTTGTATTCGCCATGAATCAAAAGTGTTGTCACGAAAGGAACTGACCAAAGCTCGAGTTGTGGACCGTGGAGCGTAGAACGTAGAGCGTAGAGCGTAGAGCATGGCCGGCGCGTGGCCACGCACTACCTCATAATTCAGATCGGTTCGCGTCCCTTTCTTTATTCGGCAGCGGCAACCTCCCTCGTCGGTCTCTTCCACGGTGCCGTGCACTCGTGCACGCGCCTCCCAGCTTCGCTACCGGTTTCTGCGGTTCGCCGTGAGTGAATCGCTGACCATAAAGGACTTGACGGTTGGCAAGAGATACGTACCACCTCTTTTGAATGATTTTCCCTGCTGGACGCTCTCTGTGCTCTCTTCTGCTTCTTCAAACTGAAATTTAGCTAAAATTAAATTCCCTTCCGCCTTTCGATCCTTTAAGCGTTCTAACGCCCCGTCAGGATATTTTAAATCAAAGAACTTATTTGACACCGTCTTTAGCATTCATGAGATATTTGACGTGCCGTTTCACAATATACAGGATGTTTATGAAAAATGTTAGCAATGACACGAATTCCAGTTTCATAGTTGCAAATAGAATTATTGATAGCAATTGGTCCAAATGGTTTCCAAATTCCTTGAATTTAAACCCGAGCCTTGTGGGGTCTTAACAACTCGACGAATTTGAAATATAAATTTCCTGTAGGTGAACCTGTATCAGAGAGAGCAGGCAACTGGCAGTAGGTATTCGTGCGGGTGTTAGTCGTTAGTTATAAATATCACGAAACGGCCAGTAAATTGTTACGTTAATTTAGAATTTGCAATTTCACGGCACGTCGACGGTCGAGAATCGTCGACAGCGAAACCGCAGAATACTTCGCACATCTGCACGACAATATAATTAGGGAGTTTAATTAGCGCACGAAATACACATTCTCTATCATAATATTTGTGCAGGGTGCTGTAAAACTGCTGGGCTGCTGCTGCTGCTGCTGCTGCGCTGCCGCTGTTGCCGCAGGCTTCACAGATCGCGCACCACTCCATGCTACATACCTATTAAAGCAGAACCAACCTCGTTTGATCCTTCGCAAAAATGTGAACTAACGTGGAAATATCAATAGAATGCTGAAGCAGTATCGTAAAAAGTAAACTTCGTTTCCATCCAGTTTTCATATTCATGGCTCAGTTTTTCATTTGGTAATAACAGTCATATTATTTCCTAACAACACTTCCACATTTTTATTATATGCCTGCTGTTTAACAGCTACCGTTGTATCAGAACTTCGCCTCCCTTTCTAGAAATTCAATGCTCGCAGAAGATAGCATTCCCTGTGTAACTTTGCTAATGATTAATATACATAACTGGGCCGAGATGTTTAGCAAAAGTCGTTTGTAATCAATCACATCTGTAATTGAGCGAATTGTACGTGATTGTAATTTTCAGGGTACGCCCTTCAACAGGTACAACAAACGAACATACGCAAATGCCGAGGGCAGAGTGGTAACTCTGCATTCAAATTGGGTAGCGAACAATGAAACGCAAACAATACATATCTATAAATTAATCATAGATGTGTATACGTAATAATATTTTCTGAAGCTGGGATATATAAATCATTTTGTAGATATTGCTCGATGTAGTTCATGTATACCTACCTATGCAAGACCATGTCGAATATATCGATCTCAAGATATTTATTGCATGAAATACGCAACCAGA
Organism: Poecilus cupreus; assembly: GCA_963942605.1. Lineage (NCBI taxonomy): Eukaryota > Metazoa > Arthropoda > Insecta > Coleoptera > Carabidae > Poecilus > Poecilus cupreus. The sequence continues at coordinate 9,029,071 of OZ012715.1, forward strand.
CACATATATTTTACGGACAAAGATAGCCAGCTAACACAACGGTCACAAAAAGACGAATATTTAATCATTCAATAATTTCACTTGGATTTAACATGTTGTAGGCGAGATTCAACTCGAATTATGGGATTTTACAATTTTCCCAGACATCTATTGTCCTATTCAAGCCCTTAGTCCATGTTCTCACTACAAATTAGTTGATATTACATACTGTGTTTTGTAAACATGATATTAATTTCATTCCGTAATAATTCAATATTAAATGACAGTACAATAACCCAAAAATCTGTAATAAATAACAATAATAGTTTATGCTTTAAATGTATTTCAAATGTCTTTAAGGTTATTTTGACAACTTGACTAAAGCCTTCACCTATATACTAACAAACATATGTAAGTATTTTTCTAATTCGCTTATATTGGCTACCGTTTCATTGACGAGGCAAACTGTCAATCTGTATTTGATGTCGTGTTAAACACACTATTATTTTGTCAAATAATATTAATTTAGTGATTATTTTTAATGAAAATAAAGTGTTTATCGACTGGTTTAGAAATATGAACGATAGAAAATACTCAGGACTGCAGTCAGGTTATATTTTTTAATTAATCAAAAGCCGAGGTTTCGTCAACACTTACGACTTCATCAAAGCAAATGACTAAATTTTTTAGTAAAATAATATAACACATTAAAATAAATCAACATAACATGAATTGTTAGTATCATTAGTGAATACATAAAAAATTGTAATACACGTAATATAGTACAATAACACAAGTTAATTTAACAAAGGTTTAAAACAATGTGTTATCTTTTTAATACCTACATTGAAAATTATAGCCATCAAATTATGTTGCTAGGGTTTGTTGAGCGATTGTCATGTAAAATAGTGTTAATAGTGTAATATTGTGTTAATAGGATTAAACTTTAAAAAATCTTTTGTCTTATCAAGCATTTCGAGTTGCTGTTTTGTAATTTTTATTCATTTGTTCCATTTTTAACTGTCAAATTATTGAATTACAGCCTAACTATATTTCATAATATTTTACTTTGTCCGTCGCCGGAGTCGAAATGTTGCCAAGGAGACACTTTTACGCCGACGGCTTCAATATTAAACTTGGAGAAAACAAATTTATTATTTATATTTTCATAAGATTTAATTCTTTTGCTTTGTAAAAATTCCTAGTTAATTTATTACATAAAATGGAGAGTGACGAATATGTTTTAACTCGTTTTAAATTCTTTAATACGTAAGATACACGATATACGTGTAGGTAAATTTGGAAGATGCAAATTGCAGTTATGTTGATGAAATATAAAAATACTGAATTTGTTGTTCCACCATAGCAACAAAAGGCAGCAAAAATGCTATTTTACTATCAAAAGAGTCGCATTTTCAATGGCAAGTGGCAAAAAATATATTTTTTATATTTGTAGGTTATTTTCAAGTTATAGTTTGTGTTAATTTTAATTAATTTCATATATTCTAAAAGAATTTCTTGTATTTAAAGAGTAATATTTAGCCGAGCTCCCCGTTAAGGGTTATGTAAATTTAACAAACTATAAAATATTTCTTCTGTTTCCTTGTATCCAGCTTTGTGCCAGTAAAACATACACCCGTTCCAATGAACTCAGCGAATTTCTGTAGTAAAACATCCCCACACATTTGCCTTAATTAATTTCGGGGTTAGGGTGGAACGGGAACACTGAAGGTGCACATAAATGGTGCCTCGTAATGAAATATTAATAAACCTTTGTTGTGTAGTATACCTTTCTGCATTACTTTTTTTTCTGCTGTAGAAACTGAAAATTACCTTCGTGTGAAGGTGAACTAGCTACACATCCAAATTTCTAATAACATTTCTGAAAGATTGGGAACAACTATATAAAGCAGGAGCTGGTGTGTAATTTCACTATCCAAACCACACACGTCATTCCGAAGTTGTAAACTATAAACGTGAGTTGAATTTACGCCGCAATAAACAAATAATGTCATTTTTAACAGCACATTTCTTTCATATTATTAATGTAAGAACAAGGCATGCCGATTGTTATATTGGAAATACTTATATCATTTTTTAATTGTACATTCCTACAAATTATAATTGAAATTGAATAAATGGTTAATCGAGAACGTATAATTACCTGCGTTTGCTTATGCGGATGATGTTGTTGTGTTGGGTGAAACTGAGGAGCAATGGGGTCTTTCACAATTTAAATTTTTTTTTTTTATGAAACTTTATCTATATTGAAGACTATCTACACTTTTAAAAAGTCTTAATTGTTATTCATTATGCCACAATGATTTTTTTTTTAAATGTTGTGACGTCATAGTAGAGGTGTTGCTGGATCTAAATCAGTAGAGATTTAACCTCTACTATGACGTCACAACATTTAAAAAAAAATCATTGTGGCATAATAAATAACAATTAAGACTTTTTAAAAGTGTAGATAGTCTTCAATACAGATAAAGTTTCATAAAAAAAAATAAAAAAAAAATGGTGAAAGACCCCATTGAGACGAATGATTGTAGCATAAATAAAGTATAGGAAAAGGTTTGAATCTGTTATTGAATGTCAATAAATGTTAATTTAATTTATAAATGTTAGTGTTTGAGAAGAATGACTTGATGATTTGGAACAAGTTAATGAATTTGTGTAATTGAGTAGTATGTTTTCGAGGAATAGACGTATTGACCGGGAGATTGAAAGGCAGGTGCTCTGGGTACATTTCCCCGAAATGTGAATGTATCTAGAGATGCTCGATTGAGTGTTTATAATGTTGTGTTTGAATTTTGGGTATGGATTAAGAAGCATGAAAGACATACTACGTGATCTTGTCCGGAATACAATGATGTATAGCGAGTATGAGATTGAGAAGAATGTTGTTTCAAAAATGAGAGTGAGTCAGTTGAAGTCGTTTGACCATCTGGCTAACATTAAGCGAATGTTGAATGAATGGATGTTAAAACTACTAATATAAGCGGGTGAGATTGATTGTGAAAGATTGCTTGGGCATCCGAGGAATAAGTGGTTAGGTATGACTGAAGGTTTGTTGCGTGAACGAATGATTTCGAGTGTGAAGAATAGACGAGCATGTATGAATCGAACTGTGAATAAGGACGAGGCGAAAATTTAGAGGAAATTGATTGTGTTTCTGGGTTCACTGACTTTTCAAATGTATTTTGGATAGTTCGCCCATCAAAATTTTGTTGCATTTATAAATGTTATAAATACTAATAAGGTAATGTAAATACAACTGGAGTAAATTAAGTTAAAAAATTTCAAAAAGAAAATCGTCGATAGCAAATCTTATTAGATATAGTGTATGTTTCATTGTTTCAAACGGTCTTAAGGGCATGCAAATTGCAAAATGAACCTGATCTATAAAAATTCGCTGTAATTAAATAAGAAATTTGTAATTCAAGATCAAGCCATTATATCGAATTACAAAGATTTGCAGACAATATAATAAAAGAGTCCGACATTCGACATTGCCAAATTAGTTCTGAAATTGATGGCATCGACTTTCGGCTAGGAATGTGTCGTCCTGTCAGTAACGAGACACTCGCAGAGCTTTGACTGCTGGCTTCACACACATACACACACACACACGTACATACCAAACACTGGAAATTCAAACCGGTAACCAGTATCCGATCCAGTCGTAACCGGTAACTGAACTGAATAATTTATTGTTGTGATTCAGTGTTGAAAATGAGCTTATTTTAACTAATTTCCGGTTAGTCTCATTATTGTCCGTATGCATGCATATTACAATTTGAAATTTGAAAACGCACTATAAATTTCACATATGATTTAATATTATACCAGAATAGCATTTGAAACAAAGTTTCATTATTGGTTCTCATTAAATGTAATAACAGCAATATTAGCGCTAACACGAAATACAAAAATACTGAAGCATATAATTATTATTACACTGAGAAAAATTAGTACTGGTGAGTCAATTAATAATAAATAATTTTTACTTAACATGGTAGTTAAATTGTCCTTTGCTTGGTTATGACATAATATGATATCTAGGTTATGTTTTGAAGTAAAACAAATTACAATACTTAATATTTTCTCACATAATTAAAACATTTTGAAAATTTTATAAAATATATTTAAACAATTAAACATTTGCTCAAGCCGAATATTTACTGAAGTAACAAAACGTGATTGATATTTCAATTCTCAGTCGATTTGACTGAGACCGTTGGTCAATTCTACTAAATTTTCACTTATTTAAAGAAATAAATTTAGATGTTTCTCGAATATTGAAATATTCAGTAAATACAACTGAAGCTCTCAGTTATACAGTCATATTGACTACGTTTACCGTAAGACAAAAAAGTCAAGTATTAAATACATCAGACTTGACTCATATAAATGACTTTGAACACTTCGTGTAAACACATATCGACTTTACTTTGTCATTTCCTCGTAATTTGAATTATGTTAGCTGTTGTTTCTTAATTTATATTGCACCCAATACTGTGATTGCATTTGCAGTTTGCACTATCATCATATTAAAATAAAAATCACGCTAATATTTAATATGTTTAATTTCAAATTATTGTCTATGGTTTTTATATAAATAACTAGCGGACCCGGTAGGCAGACGTTGTCCTGCCACAGACTTCGCTAGCAAAATATTTATATATCTCCGTACTGTAAAATTCCGGTGTTCGTAATTCTTCTTCTCCTCAACGGCTTGAGCGATTTTGACGAAATTTTTTTTGCACTTATGGAGTTACCTGGATGGTCAAATTCATAAGTCATGAATCACCCAGATGACCCCATAAGTAAAAAGAAAAATTTTCATCAAAATCGCCGTTTAGGATGAAAAGAATTATGAACACACGCACACCGGAATTTTATATTTAAATATATAAATACTATGAATTGTAACTTGTCTACAAATTTTAGAAGAACCACATACAAATTATAGACTGTCAATAAGCGAATAAGTGAAGAACAAGTCAATATTCTATGTAAAGTACATTTGTTCTTAATGTGTAAACGTATTAGTAATTTTACTTTTAAAATGTCGCCTCTTTCAAAGTCAAAGTAAATTTTTGCCGGACGTGTAAACGTAGTCTTTGACTAACTTGATATCTCTATGTGTAGCTGTACCATTTTAATACTTACATTTAGAAAAAATGTGGTTCATGAACTACTTAATATGAAGAGATTTAAAGTGCGTTAGTTGCGGACCATTTACGCACGTGCGTTGTAAATTGAAAGTGGTAGCCAGTACCCAAAATCGTCAATCGAAACCAGGAACCGGTAACCGAATCGAATCATTCCTGCTATTCACTCGACAGCTAGATTAAATTACAGAAGTTTTTTCGGCATGGCGAATAAAAACGAAATAAACATTACCAAATGCAGTAAAATAGCATTTTTATTGGTAATAAAACGGGCCGCGTATTAAGGAAGAGCACAGTGGCAGCGGCGGCGTGTGTCGGAGTGCCGGTGCCTGTTTGGCACCTAGCCGGGCTCGACGCCACGCGAGAGCGGGGAGACATAGTTCGGCTCGCGGTCCCCACGCCTGTCCGCCTTCCGTTAGCTCGACCGACTGATTTCCCTGAGGATTTGTCGCTCCGCACTGTTCAACTTGCATCTGGCGCAATACGACCAAGTTTCGGCTCATACCCGCACCCCGTATGCTCCCGTACGCTCTGTACGCCAGCCATGCCCCTCTGTTTCTGCTATACTTCCTGTTTCATATTCACTGCTTCGCGACACGGCGACACGCATTGCAGCTCGTTGCCCGAAAAACAACGCGCCATTGCTAATTCAAAATAAACAAGCGTGTCCGTTATTAAAAATCGAAAAGCAACAAATTTATATTGATAAGAGGGCGGGATAGCGCAGTGGTTAGAGTGCTTGCTTCTGGACATAGAGGTCGTGGATTCGAATCCTGGTCAAATATGAAAATAATGGAGGGTTATGATTTTGACGTCACAGGCAAAAAAAGAGAAAGATGAGGTAAAAGTTGAGATGGAAGTTTATAATACAAACATCCATGTTTTGGCGTTTGAGATGGTGTTTTAACAAGGTTATGTTTTTATTTTTGAAGTTTATTATTTAGGATACTTAATAAATTAAACACTGACCATATTTTCTTTATAATAATAACGGGAGTCACTATTGCACAAACCATACACATACTCTATTTTTGATATATATCATCATTTCAAGAACTGTCATTTTGACAGCGTTTTGTTTGTATTTCGCCCACGTGAATTTCATCGTAGTTCAATGAAAACATCAATAGATGGCAATGCAAGTAAATTTAATAAATGCCAATATGTCTGTCTATCCTCGGAATATAACCCATGTGGTTGTATTTCCTATAAGTACATATATACATATTGATAAACGACACGGAGAAAAATAAAACATTGATAATAGCCTTTTCCGACGACTGCTATCGAAAGTTGACTTTTGCGCATGCATGTCAACGCAAAGTTTATAATTCCTGAGGAATTTTACTTTGTTGCTCCTCTTCATTAGCAACAAGCGACAATTTTTTTTTACTAATTCATCACCATGGATACGAAGTAAAAGAGCAGTTACAACAATCTATAACAAGAATGTAATAGATGTGTTTATTTATATGAAATTAGATCAAAGTTTTGTCTTTTATATTTATCGAAAAAATATACACTATGCAAATAGCTATTTTTTCTACACAGTAAACAAATTTATAGTTAAAATTAAGAAAAGTATTTAGTCCCAGACGATCCACCGTTAATTTTAGTTAATTTAACAACTTGGAAATTTGTTAGCAAGTAACAAATTATTTCTGTATTTCGTAGCTGAATATATTTGTGAATACAGTAATTATTTTATGTACTTTTGACTAAATATTTTAGTAATTATATCGAAGCAGAACATTAAATCATAGTTATTATAACAAATTATGTTGTTACAAAGGATACAAACTTTTTTTAAGAATTTAAAGTTGATAAATTAGCTAAATTTACTTGTTATAATTGACGAGTCTATTTGTTAAATTTTATACATGTACCAAATAAATAAAAACAACAAATTTTCTTGTTAAAAATTCAGAATTGACAAAATTTTAATTTAACAAATTGTCATATTTGTTCAAATTGTTAATTTAACGCAATATATTTGTCAATATTAACTAAAAATACTTAACAACCGCAAAATTAACAAATCGCAAATCAAATTTTTTACTGTGTATCATGTTAGTCTGCATGATTATTATAAACGGTACCTACCACTGAAATATAGTAATACTGAAACACTAACTAACGTAGAAAATGCCGAAAGACACAGCTAACTGTTGGGCCGTATCTCTTTGTTGTATATGTTTTTGCATAGCAGGCTAGTTTTTCGTTTTCATAGAAGCCTACAAGTTAGCGTTCCAGTATTATTATATTTCAGTGATGCCTACTGTATTTTTCATACATTTTTCTTTTTTGATCATTTATATTTCGTTTGTATTTACAGTTACAGTTGACTTCACTGTCGCTGCTCTATATTGTAAATTGCAAATTTAATAATTTATTGAATTTCAAAAAATAACAATTCATTTTTGTATGGAATGATTTATTTATTATGTTAGATTTATTATTGAATGAACACTGGTATTTTCAGTATTTATTGAAGCATAAAAATTAATTATTTCAAATTTTTTTACATATTTAAATCGATTTCAAATGAGACAAATTTTACAAAAATTTCTATTGTTACAGTTAATTAAGTTAAAATATCAAGAACCAAACAGATTTTAACGCGATACTAACTACTAAAAAAATTCTGTTTATACAGATATACTCTTCAAATTTAAAATTGCAAAAAGATATAGATATCATATCATGTCCCATTAAACCAGAGAGGATCAAAACTCATGATGCTTGTTATACCCCCAATGACTAGGTCTCAAAGTCTCGGCAGGGAGATGTTATAGAAAATGCGTTGGACTGTTAAATTAATCAAGGCGTTTGAATATGTTTACATTCAAAATCACTCCTCAGCGCGTCCGAGGCATTTCGGCGTCTCCCTCGACGCTGAGACGTAGAACGCGCTATCGCCTCGACGCCTTGCCTTTGTCTTCGCTGCAGCAAGATCAGCCCGACCGCCGACATCGAATATTTCAGTTATGCCATTACACGCATTTATCACTTAATTAGTTTTCCTTAACTGCTCACAAATTACCCAGTTGATTCTTTACCTTTGTCATTGCCCTACTAAATATTTTTAATATTGTATGTTTATAAATACTCAGTTACCTATCTAGAATATCCGATAAATATTTATAAGCTAACAGCACGTTAGTTGCTACAAAGCAGTAAACTACGATCTGAAACCATGCCTCGCGCTTGGGGCATGAATTTCGGATATGAGACGCGAATTCTGGGATCCGTGATCCGTGGTTTGGGATGCCAGTTTGTTACCGCAGAATCAAAATTGATTTATTCAAATTGATTTATGGTGGTCTGATAGAAAATTAACTACGCAGGAGAAACCGATCAAAAATTGGCTGTAGCCAAAATATCAATGTATCGTTTCAATATTTATTTAATACTACAGTGAGAGAGCATATGAAATAAATAAGGTTAACAAAAATTGTTAATGGAGTTTGAGAATTTCTTAACATAAAAATAAAAGAATTTGTAATTCGTATAAAATGAAGGAAGGAAATAGAACGGGGATCAACAACACAATTATTAATAACTGAGGATAGAAGAATAACTAAAGAATTTTCTCCGAGTTCAAAGAAGACTTCTAAGAATAGTAAAAAGTTGATTATAAGATGCACAAAATAAAAGTACTGTACGAACTATTCCGTAAACTGAAGACATAAGACACATTTTCTGAAAATTTAACTCTTTAGACTCTTTGATAAATACTTAATTGCTTTATAAATAATCGTGTTTAGTTATCAAATTTTCAGAATATGCAATTATATCCTCAGCTTACCGAAAAGTTCGATAAATTCTACGGTATACCGAATGATAGAGATATGTACTAATATTTAAAAGTTTTAAAATTCATAATTTCTCTTAAAATTCTCAGAATTTCTTGTTAATTGTTTATTAACCCAGATAAACCTGAAATTATTTTAATTAATTTTTAGAAAAACTATGATTAAAACTTAATGTTCACATTTATATAAACAATCTTTGTCAAAAAATTTATTTTTAACATTTACCATTTTTCAGGTCCTCTTAAGATATTATATCCCCGTATAAAGAAATATGTTGCAAATTATTAATTTGTTACAAGAAACAATATTATTACTTTCAGAATAATACGTTTTGATTTACAGTTTTTTTGAAATGTATAGTATACACTTTCCTCCAAGAACTCATGTCGAGACGAGAAAATGTACAGCATATTCTATCAATATAAATATGATGTACAAGGCCTATTGTAATAATTTATTGGGGCGACATCTCTTAAAACTAAAGTACATCTCTAAAAAAAGTTAAAAACATTCTCGTCCTTTTTAAAGGACACTAGGTTTATTTTCTCTAATTTAGTCCTTATTAATGAGAAGTACAGTGAACGTTTAGCTCTCATATCACGAAAGGCATCCGCATAGCTCTATTGTATATGTCTGGTATGTGATTGGAGAATGTGAATTTACTGTTAAATATACAGATGACCCAAAAATATCTATTAAGATCTTTTGATATACTCAATTGCATCAACAGGGAGAACGATGAAAATGTAATGGGGATTGACTTGATCGAATAATTTTACATAACACATAATAAAACCTGATGAAAATAGCCCTGGTTGTTCCCAAAATAATCGGTTCAATTTCGATTGTGGTTCTTTTATTTTATTTTGCGGTTTCATAAATTTGCACCAGCTCGATTCTTGCCCCAATTCCATCCCAATTGTATATCCTGGTTAATTTTGTTTACTATAAGCTTAAATCTGATACTTAGTTGTTTTGGAAAATTATTGGATAATGCAGAAAATCATAACCCTTATTCGGGCAACTTTGCTGTCATCAACGTTCAAAGGACATTATAATCTATTGTAAAGTGTTAATGCAAGCTTAAAATTTTTAAGTCCTTGGGGTTAGAAATTGTCGAGTGTGTCGTTGGCGACCGCTGACCACCGATCGAAGAGCCTTTACCAGCTTGTTTACAATGGATTTTCCTCGGAAACAATGTTAGGTTACTCTGCAGGAGCATATCGGTTTGCCGCGGTTTACAACTGATTTAACCCGACCAGGAACCGATGATCCTACTCAGGTTCAAGCTCACTGCTTCGGGCAAGCGCAACTTCTGCGGAACCAGACGGCTGCTGACTTTATAATATTTGTTTTACTAAAATTTACACTTAGTGGAATTTTGATTCATGAGCATGAGTTTAACAATTTTCCGACACTTCTGCTTGGACGATAATTCTAGTTTACTTACTAGCTTACTACCTATTAGGGAATAATATTTCACATAAAGAATTTTAAAATTTATTGGTATTGCATAGTCAGTCAAATATTCCCCCGCCGCTTTCCACTTCTATGTTCATTCATATTTCCCTGTGGAGCAGATCTTATTCTGTATTGGATTTAAGAAGACTTTTAGAAGTTTCTTTAAAAATGCACTAGTGTTACGGTTTTACATATTCTTTCAGGAGAAAATTTGAATGTCCGTTGATAGCCCTAATATTTCATTTAATTGAAAGTGTTTTTGTTCCATCGGTTTTATTGCATGTCCGGTAGTGTATAAATTTGTACCTTATATAGAGGAGGCATTAGGAGCACGTGAACGTGGAACTGGATGAGATAAAGAGGTTGAATAAGGCACTGGCAGTGCGAGGCGCTAGGCGTGCAGCTCCGGGCGACGGGCGAAGACGAAGGCGTCGTAGGCCTGTCCCCGCTTTCATCCTTCCATTATCGACATGTTTGTGGTCGAGCGGTCGCGCGGCGTGGGCAGGAGTCCCTGTTGTCCAAACACACTCTACGCCAGCTTGACCGCAGGCGACGATGAAGAAAATTGCCGGACCTAATCGACGTCCGACGCTCGACGCGGCGAGGGCAGGGGGACGCGGCGGCAGCGGCTTTTGCAGCACTCGGTACGTTCGCGGCTCTTTAACTAAGCTTTGCCAGTTCGTTAACTCGACCGTTGCCGCCTCCTGACCGCCACGATTCCCTGCGTTACCCCTGCCCTCTCCTGCTGCCCACGCCATTACGCTGCACTCGAATCATAATATACACAGCCTGCTAATTGAGAATAGTTGCGTTTGTTTTGCGGACATCACTAGTCAAATCAGCAATATTACCTCGCTGCAGTAATTATGATTAGTCTCTGTAGTTCAAAAACCTGCTTTGTATTTGATTTCGTCTGACACAGATGAATTGATTACTCTTCAATCACATTCAATTCATAATTCAACAACATACATTTTATTCTATTCGTAATGCAAAATGGAGATCAGTATTGAACGTGAGAATACAATTGTTTGCAAAAGAACTGAAACGTTTAAAATTATATGCATAAATAGAGAGCGGATTATATGTATGAAAATACTGAATTATATGCGCATATATAATCATAAATTTTTTGGGAAATATGCACTATATATGCACAAATATGATAATATATGCAGCAAAATATGCAAACAAATCTTATATTATTAGATAAAAAGTATAAATGAATGCATTATGAACTTTATTGCACAATACAGTCTTAATAATTAACAAATATACTACTAATATACATATAAACTAAGTCTAGAAACTAGATATTATAAGAATATGACATATTTTCTAAAAACAAAAAAAAAATGAAACAAATAAAAGATATATCCAGCTGAGAATTCTCGATCTTATATTCATTGTACACACTTTTACCAGCATTCGTGTATACAATGAATACCTACCATTACCGTTACAGGGATTTCCCTAGAAATATTAGATTTTATTGGTTTGTGTATTTGCTTATTGTATTGTTTATTGCTTTTTTCGTTGCATGCTTCTATTTATTTCGGCCTCCTCCAATATTTGGGAATTATCAATGTGCATTACTAGCAATTTCAGAATGTTTATCAGTAGACAACGTCTTAAAAATATTGAAATATGCAATTATATGCAACTTTTGTAAAAATATGCATAAGAATGCTCAAATATGCAATATACGCAATTAGTAATTAGCATTAATTAACTCTAATCAATGTAATTTGTCCAGAAAATTGATTTTATTTAAAGATATGTAAAAATTAAAATATATGCATTTTGCATATAATCATAATCCGCTCTCTATACATAAATATATCATCACGCCTTGTACCCATTGATTGTGGATGTGGCACTCTGCTTACACAAATTTTGGTAAGTGATATATTGAAGTGCGTTTACCAACCGTCAAGTCTTGGCATCTAAAGATGTTAGTGGAGCGAGAACCACTGGGGAAAATTTAAAATTGCAACTGTCTGCTGTGAGATTCGAACGTGACCACGGATATATTAACCCCTTTTTTAAACTATATATGTAATAGTTAGTATATTATGTAACATGTTTTATAAGCGTATTTTTAGTCACGAGTGTATAGAAAACGAGTATTTATGAAACGAGTAGCATACTATTCCTTTTCTACGACTGCAAATCATCATAACAGAAAAATGTAATATTTTATTAATTATTTGAACATGTTGATAGTTACATTGAACAAATTTTGACAATTATTGAAAGACGTGCTTAAGTCAATTGCCAACTTTACACCGAAGTGACATTTTAATATTGAAAGTAGAAATAATGTATTACCCTATCCTAAGTGTATGCTCTGTGAGAATAAAATGAAATATGATTAATTTTAAGAATATTAAGGTAAATTATTAATTGTTTATTTTATCTTCTACTAATTTAAGACTAATTGATAGTAAACCCGTAGAAGAATCTAGTGCGAATGGCCAAACTTGAAATGTTTTGAAGTGGAATTGATACTGAACAGAATGGTAGTATACTTGTAGTGTATCCTATCGGCTTTAAGAGCGAGCAGCAGGCAGCAGGCTGCTGTACTGTAGCACTGTTGTGTAAGCACAGTTTCGTATGAATGCGTGCCGCATTCGTGTGCGACGTTTTTACCGGTTTTCTTCTCGTTATTACGTAAGTAATAAATCACATCATAGATATCGTGGTTTTTACCGGTATGCTCTTGAATAAAAGTTTTGGTTTCGAATACACTTCACCTGCGAGATCGTTTCTTTGAATCGTCTGTGCTTCTGTGCAATTCTGCCACTGCTGGTCTGTTCGATCGCATTCGCTTCAATTTGGAACAGATTGAGTCGGTTCGTTGTTCATTCTCAAATACACCGAGACGTGCGATGCGCCGAGCGTCTCTCACTAATCCCTCTTTTGTTTATTCATTTTGTTTGTGTATTCACGTTCTTCTGTTATTCGGGCAGGCGTAAGTCTACCGACCGGGTTACATTTCTTAATATCGTAAGCTTTTGTATTATTTATCTTATTTAGTTGAAATTATGTTTACCAATGCTTTTATTACATAACCTTACAGATGCTGCTCTTTAAACGCCAGTTTTTATTCAGTATCTACTTGGGATGTTTAATAAACTTTAAATTTTATTATCAGCAATGCATTGTGTTCAATTACAGAAAACAAAAATGTTTTGGGAAGTGATGGAATATTAATTGAGTTATTTATCATTGTTTAATAGCAGAGTAAAACAAAAAATGTTTATCTGCTGGAAACATACGATTATGACATCACTTATTGTTTTGAGCCATGGGATAATTTGAAATGTAAAATATGATTTTACAGTTTATAATTCAGTAGATTTATCAAATGTTATAATTATTTTTTGCTGGTTTTATTTTACGTCGTGGACAATAGCTATGCAACCGTCCCAACCACATTTCATGCGGTATTTTATATTTTCCAGTAAACAAGTAAGCCCTATGCTCATTTCATTTCATGAACGTCAGCCAACGTGACTTTTAATTTGAGGCAAAAGCCACGTAGACAAGGATTTCAGCACGTCTTCAAAACAACTTGTTTGTTTTAAATTTGATCAAGGCTCACCTGTATTTTTGCCTGTGTGCACAAAGCGCCCTAACCCGAAACCTGACAAGCAACCATGCCAAGTAGACGGAGGGTTCCTCCTGTATCGTTTGCTGTTTGAAATTATAAAAGATGGTGTATAAAAGAAAATAAAGTTTTATTGTTTACAAGCAAGCTACCGGCACCGGTCGCTTTGCGGCACGCGCTAAGCGTTGACATTCCAACCCTCTTGTTTCCTGAGATAATCGTTAGGCCTTTGAACACTTCCTTCTGATCAATTTTCACAGGAGTCATTACGGAAATTCGTTCTTTATGAATATTTTTACGTGATGTGAATATAAAGGTCACAGTTGCAGGCAACGCCTGTGGCTCGTGGCTCTCGCTCCGATGCAGCGCTTCCAAATGTTAAATTGCAATAGTTACGCTTATTTGAAGCTCATTTTCCTCTTCATTTCATTGCAACAAAGTGGTTTCGCGAACCCGAGTTCACATTCCGTGGCAACTTCTTTATAAGGTGCATAAATCACATGGGGATGGCTCAGTGCTGGATCTCGGATTCGGCTTCGGCGGCTCCCGCCGTGCGCCGTGCGCCGTGTCACAAGCCGCGACTCGCGATCGCGAATCGTGCCATGATTCCACGACTTCTGTGCTTGCTGCTTGTGTGCTTGTGCTTGTGCCCTGTGCTTCTCCATCTCACTGACTCTTTATTCCATTCAACGTCGAGCTTTAAGCGTTGCGGCGCGACGCTATTACCTGTCATAGGCGCCGTAATTGGGTATTTCCTTGTTGTCTAAACAGTATCAACATTTACTGTTTAAAAGAACACTTACGGTCGACAGTGGTAGCTACTGTTTTCGTGCTGCAGGCGAAACTCGGAAATAAAATTCTTTTGTTAATACTATCGAGACAATTAAATTTTAAATGGACCTGCTCGTCCCCTTCTCCTGCCCCCTGCCTCCTGCTCGTGCCGTGCACCGCGCAATTCACAGCCCGTGTTATTTCAACATGGGAAATAATTGAAAATTAATGATGAAATAACGAAAACTCAACGAAAACATTAGTCTCGCCGGTTGCTGTTAATTTTTACGTTTGCGTGAACGCAGTAATTAAAAATAATTTTTCCTCGGAATGTAAATGCGCAGGTGAAACGATTGTGTTCTTTGAAATTTTTGTTTCTCTTGTTACTTTTGTCTGCTGGTAATTTAAAACAGATACCTCTAAGCTTATGTTGTTGCTATAATAAAAAATAAACGGACAATTGTTCGCGTTGGTACTGAATAAATACGAGTACTGTTTAAATACGAAGTTTGATGATACAACTTTAATGCAGAACGAATGCAAATGTTGCAGTAGATCGGGGCGCAAGACAGAATGCGAAGGGTAGTTTTTACTGGGTGTGAACCAAATGACGCGACATGATGTGTCACAAGATCAGTATTATTTGTCTCTTTCGCAGCATGTACCGACCCTAGTTTTTGCTCTCACATCCGTCGCTGCTGCCAAGATGAACATGGCCTGACAAAGACAAAGTTATATGGAATATCTGTTTATTTTTAACTAGCCTAGATTTGGGTTGGGGAATAATATCTACAAAATCTTACCTAATACAGTATATTGAATATTTTGTCACAGTTTTTGTAAGAATAAGAGAATAAGTAGACTTTGAAGAAACATCGTGTGATCAAAGGCAACATGCCGGAATTGGGGCGGTAAGCGGGCCGTGCTGTACCGCGTCGCGGCGCGCCGGTGCCGGAACATAAGCCAGAGTCTCAAAAGTGCCGGAGTCGGTAACCGAAGCGAAGACGAGGCAAATTGATTGCAATTTCTCTCAGCACAGCGACAAGCGAGTGTTGCTCCACCGAAATAATAGATTGTATGCGTCTCGAATAATTTACAGGAGTTAATCCCCCATCCCCGGCGACCCCTGTTCGTTCCTGACTTGCGGAAATTACGAAATAATGTGATACTTAGTCTGGCGCTTCGACATTTTATATGCATGATAGTGATTACCCGCTCGCTTCACTGTGCGGCAGTGTCCGTGTTGGCTGTTGCGTGCGCGGTGGAACGGCTGACGCTGCCGTCGACCCGACTAGCCGACCAGCAGACCAGCCCACCAGCCGAACACCCGACCACCCAACTGACGGTTATATCTCCGCTTAGATTCCTCTCCGTAATTAAAAACTATGGTCTACAAATATTCCGTCAGTTAATTAAAAATCCGGCCTCACATGCTAGCGAATTATTAAAAATAATTCTCACCAGACGGCGAGATATCAATACTGCGTGCACAGAGGCCCAGGACCGTACTTATGTTATCTTCATTTATTTCCTATTCGTCCTCCTCCTGCCTCTGAGACGCGCGACATTGTTGTATGCGCCTTTTGTCTTCGCGTTATTGGCCAGCTAAAAGTACCAGGACTTTCAGCTCCCATACATCTAGATAATTTTTTGTTGGAACGCAATCTGGTGGGGGATATTGTTGCTTTACCCTTTTTTGTCGCGCTTGTCCCTTTTGCCGATGTTGATGCCAGCGGCAGCGTCAGATAGCGTTACGCCACTAACTGGTGACTGGCAATCGCCGTCGCCGTCGCCGTCGCTCGCATGTTGTCTGCTTTTGCTGTCGCCCGTAAATGCATATACTGTATATAGTTGCCTTTGTCTGGCAGCGATGACTGAAAAAGGGGTGATTTTTCCTCATTAAGTAGTAGGACGTTGCATCGCCGTCAAACCCAGATTACTTAATTGATAAAGTGTTGGAAGGTCGGTCATGAAGGTCGCGCATTGGCAGTACGATGTACGGTAAAGCGCCGAACGTATCCGTGCAGTACTACCGTTCGCTTACGACGTCGCTGCCCGACTGTGCTTGTGCTGTACTGAACTGTACTGTACTGTACTGTAGTGTATATTTCATTGATTGCGCTGGCGTTGGGTTTCATGGAACCGAGAGCGCGCGACACGCCCGCTGCCGCTGTAGGATCGTGGAACCGTAGAACGGAGCTTTTCTCATTCACGTTCACGTTGTTCGCCTGCCGCATCCGACACGAGCGCTGAGCGGTGAGCGTTGAGCGTCGACTGCCGAGCGTTGTATCGCTGTTTCGACGTTACTGTGCGCTTCGCTCACTGCTTGCCAGGCTCCTGGTCGTTGCCGTGACCAAAGTGGCGGTTGTTCGCGTTCTCCGTTCCGTACCGTGTTCTGTTCCTCGCTCGTAGTGTGCTCTCTGTCTACGAGTGACGGAGACGGGAGATAGAGAGGCCGAGGGTGAACTCGGTGGGGGAGAGGGAGAGGGATTGGGGGCTTGCACCGACACCGACCGACGGAGGCGGGGAGTTGACGTGCCGCGCGCCGGCACAGTGTTGTATCGCGTCGCGGCGTGCCGGAGCTTGCTGGCGCACAGCTTGCATCCACGTGACATGAGCGACTCCACCACGTCGTCTTCAAGACAGCTGCAGCAGTAGTATCAGTGGTGCACCGGATCAGCGAGACCGGTCGGCACTCGGCAGCGTGTGACCAGCAGCGCAAGCGACCGCAGCGTGACTGTTGCCGCGGCGCATCCATCGACGCAACAACAAACAACACAACACGAGCGCAAACTCGCTTGTGTCCCCCGCACCAGCCCGCTTCAGCCGGGTACGCCGCCGCCGCTACACCGCCACACCACCACTACCCTGACGTCCTGACATCGCACGCTGCATGCCTCACGCCGCACGCCGTACTCCGTTCACCGTATACCGGACATCGTACTCGTCCTGTGGCTCGTGGCACACCGTAATAGCCAACCGACGCAAGTGACAGTTGTAAACATTAAGTTGTACGCTAGTGCAGTGCAGTGTTGCGTGTTTGTGTGCCAGCGTGCCAACGTACCAGCGTACCAACGCCAACGTGGTGCCGAACACCGCACGGCCGCATCCGTTTTTCTGTGCAAACGGGACATTTAAGCAGTTGCCTTGGCTCCTTCACCGGTCCTCCTGGGCTACAGCCTGGTCGGCGTGTACCCCTGCGCTGTTTGGAAACCACGTCGAGTGGCAAGTGCAACGACAGCCTCGGCGCCGGCCACCACCTCCACCACAACTACAACCGCGAACGCGAGTATACACAGCGAACCCGTGTCTGGCGCCTGCAACATTAGCAACGCCAGCAACACCGCCGCTACAATCCTCCGTCGCCAGTGTGAGGAGTGCCGTCCAGCCGCACCAATTCGCGCGGCTCGTACAACAACCGCGGCCCGCTCAGCGCCGTACCCGCCCCCACTGTACCAGGCGGCGATCCACGTGCCGCACGTGCAGCGGACTTTGGTGGCCGGCGTCGGCGTCCCACACCAGTCCTACCACCAGCAACAGCAACCCCAACACCAACAGCAACAACAACACGTTACAGATACTAGTTTAAACGCACCGTGTCGCTGTCGAAAAACAATAGTAACTGAAACTCAACCAGCGCAACTTCAACATCTCCAACAGCACCAGCAAGCACAGCAACAGTGCAGCGCGGTGCGTGATAGCGGTGTCAGCGTGCCCGTAGCCGTGCCCGTGCCGGCTCAAGTTCCCGCGCCGCCGGCCGTCGTTGCGGCCGTGCCAGTTGCAGTGGCGGCACCCAGCGCGACTCCGATGCTGTTTGTACCGTTTTCCGTGCCCAGCTTTGCGCCCCCCATGACTGGTGCGGCTCTGCAGAACGCCAGCAACTGCAGCCCATCTGGAGGTTCCACCGTCAAGGTAAATTTCGCATAGCATGCACTATATAAATTAATACTGTACTTCCCGTTCGTGGTTCGTGTTAAACGTGCTGGCGGTAGACGGTCAGGCTATTGTAAAACAATTAGGCACATCGACGACGTGCTGGCTCCACAGGATCTTTCTCCTTTGTTACTTGCATTTATGCGCATTGCGCACGCAGAGAATTTTAATTGCTGTTTCCTTTGTTTTGATTAACATATCGTTGGAATGATCGTTACGCCGGTACGCGTTTTGACCCAATTCAATTATGACGTGACATAGAATCGTTTGATTTTAAGATACCATGAAGGAATAGATTTAACTGAAAACATTGTGCGAATGTGTGACACACGCGACTGAATAAACAAATGTTTGTAAATGTGAATAATTCAGTACAGACATATAAACATTGTCGTGGCGTTGATGTCCACGTGACGAAATGGCGATATGGCGACATGGCGCCGTGTTGGTGTGGTGGTGGGCGGTGTGACTGCATGGTGGGCGCCGGGCACGCGCTGGCGAGCAGAAAGCTACCCTTGGGCTGCACGCCAGGCGTTCAACACCTGAAGGTATATGCGTACCATCTGCTACGTGGTTCGCGTTAGACTACCACATCTTGCAGTCTGTAGTAGACAGTCGGCAGGGGTCTCTTTCTAATCATACGCTTTAAATATTAAATTTTTGGCGACGAGTGCGTGGAGGCACGTTGCACGCCTACCACTGCGCGCGGCGTGCACAATGGTCGTTGCTGCTATCTTGAGTTATGTTTGCACAGAATTCATATATTATTTATGTTCTCTCGGTTTTGTGGTCTGCATGTAAATGACGCTAGAACCTGCCGCCGTGTGCTATGTGCCGCAACCCCGTCACGCCGGCCACTATCCCCATTTTATCTCTCAATTTCTTGTAAATCTCGAAGGATTTCTTTGCATCTGCGCGTCTTCCAACACTGATTTGATGTAGTGATAAGGCGGGCTATGGGGGACAACGTTGGAGACGGGTTTAGTCTCAGCGTCACCCCAGAGCTCCCGTCTGCTTCGTATCGTCCTACCGTCCTGTCTTTGGCATGGCAACACGAAGGAACACGGAACACGGCCCCTGGCGGACACTGTACAACACACCGAAGCTGATTAGCGCCGCTCATTGTTTCGGCTTTTCATTGTCTCCTCATCATAGGCCCCAGCTCACGGCTCCTGGCTCAGGATTCAGAACCTAGAATTCGCAGCGAGAACCGAGAGCCACTCCAATTCACACCTCGGTCTTCGGTCTCCTGCTCGGTCATATTCGCGCATTCACGTGGAAACACTTTCAACTAATTGTAACAACTGTGTACAGCATAATCTAATCTAATGGTGTCGTGCAATACAATAATTACATTCCTATAAATTATTATTAATGATGTTTCACGTATGTTTCCAAGCCAAATGGTTAGTTTACAATTTCATCGCAGTAGTTCAATCAACTCAAATATATAAAAATATATTAAATCATAAATATCTTCCTAAACAGGTAAAAATTCAGGAAAAACTAATAAGAGATGAACGCAAAATACAGTAGCACGAATAAGAACTTGTATATAATATAATGTATTGATAGCATAGGTATGCAAAGTTGGCAGGCTCAAGAGCAGCAGAGCAGTAACTCCATATAATCTTAGAGTGGAACTAAAAGGGAAGTGGAAACCACATCGACATTAACTTGTATTCCTCAGAGTAATTCGTTATACATCATGTCGAATTTGATCAAGGCGCGCATTTCAATGATTTAAAACAGGCGGCTTCGTATTAACAAGATTGGAAATAAGTTATTTATTATTTAGTTCCCGAACAGTGTTTCATGCTATTGTATAGAATAGTTATTAATCAAAAGTCAATATGAGAGTAGAATATTTGTTTCCAGTGGAAATTTTAATGAAAGGATCTGTAGAAACAATTCACAATAGCTTCAAGTACAAATACGGTAAATTTTCATAGCTTTTGTCTTCTGTAAAGCAATACGGCATTCGACCAGTGTTGCCTTCTTTTTAAATCGCGAAGGAGTTCTGCATAAGTGATATCTCTTACCGCGAAAGTCCATTTCCGCTTTAATTGTAAAACTGTCAGTTTGTTATAAATAAACGGAGCGAGTGCACTGCGATCCTTTATGAAATTTCACCAGGGGGAGTGTTTCGCATGGCACGCAGCAGCAGCAGCAGCCAGAGCGGCACGGAGACACGGAAAGCGCAAAACTTTCAGACAATGGAGCGCACGCGTTGCCGGTAACTTCCGGCCCGCCTTTGAGGCCTCACCGTATCTATCAGTTCGGCTCGTTAAGTCCGAAGAAAACGAATTTGCTAAAATTTCGTTTAATATTTTCCGAAAAGCAAATCATTTTTCTGTCATCTGTCAGGTGACAATTCGTTTCGTTTGTAACTAAAAGCAAACCAAAAAATCTTTGAATATTTTAAAGGGAACCATGTGAAGCAACACTGCGGGGCTGCGGTCTACAGTTTTCCATTAAACTTTACGATAAGGTAGAGAAATACATTCCGCGTTGTCGGGCCTCCGTACTCTGTACGCCGTACTCCGTGAGTTCACCGCTCCACGCCGCTCTTGATTTTGAGAACGGATATTTCTGTCATTCTTGAATTTCAACAGAGGAATCATTATTATAAAATGAACAGGTTTTTAATTTGCATTTATATGAGAATAAACGTTGAATTTGAATGAGGGACCGTCCGCCTTGTGGTTTATTTAAAAGTTACGAGCACTAGGGCTGTGGCTGTGGCTTTGCGCTTCTCATCTTCTATTTGTCTGCCCGATGTCTTCCTGTCAGTTCGCGCTGCACCGAAACCGCTGCTCGTACCGTCACCACTAATTTCCACAGGCAATACCTAAACTCATCTTAATCTAGATACGAGATAGTATAAACTTGGTGTAACGGGTACTTCCTTGCAAAAACCGCGAGCTGCTCGATTCCGCAAGAAAAACAGTGTACAAATAAAGTTTCGGTACGAGCTGCGAACAAGAATGCTTTGTAAAAACAAGTGAGATTCGGTTGGCGTGGCCGGCGCTGGTCGGCGCTCGGCGCTCGGCGGGCGTCTGCGTCGGCCGCAGTAATTTGTGCGCGCGTGCGGCCGCAATTTCCTTCCATCAGAGCGCGTTCCGTGTCGGCCAGTCGATCCCCGAGGAAACACAAGGAAAAAATCGCAATTCGCAAGAACACTGAAGTTTTCATTAAGCATTAAAGGGTTGCAATTTTATTGCAAGCGTGACACTTATTATCTTTCTTTTACCTTTTGCGGACATCCAATATTACCGCAACAATAGCTTTCTATTGACATTTGTGCAATATATATTGTTTAATTAGAAGACAATTAAACACACAAAAATAATTGTCATATAAATAAAAAAATATTATTGAAAAAGCAATCATACACGGAAAAAATGCCGAAGACAAATTTACTGAACTATTTAGTAATCTAAGTATATAAGATGCATTTTCTTAAAATTTACCAAACTTTTTTGAAATTCTTCTAATTAAATTTCTTAATTGATATGACATAACAAGACAATTTTCAGAAAATGCTTCATCAGTTTTCTGAATAATTCAGTAAATAAATATTAACATACATACATACATACATAACATCACGCTATATCCCACTCAGTGGGGTAGCACGAACCCCAGAAACGGTCAACCAACAATCTATCTCCTCCAAACATTCCTATCCTGACACAAAACTTTCGCCTCGTCCACATTCATAGTGCGATTCATACATGCTGGTTAATTCTTCACACTCGGAATCATTTGTTCACGCAACAAACCATCCCTATTAAGGTACTTTTTTTTTTCGTGCATATTATGTTATGAATACCTACTACTTTAATACAAGGAATGACATCGTCAATTTAATAAATAAAATATAATATATGGTGTAACATAAATAAGTACATTAAATTTAACCAGTGATAGAACTCGTTAAGAACAACAATTTTTCTTAATAACTTTATTTTCTAAATCCCATTTTTTAGCATTTTTACCACCCCATAAATTGACGAGTCGTTCAGATATATTCATAATTTGGCCCAATAGCAGTATCCATGGCAATAGTAATGAAATTATTGATCTTGACAAATGTCACTTGTCAACTTTTTCAAATAAATTTTGACAATAACAAATAAATCAACTAATAAATTATTATTATAAAAGTAATAATATGTAAAAGTGCCCGATTTTACGAACAGCCAGTTCACAAACATTCTGTTGAAGCTCAAGGTAACGCTGTTCCATCCTGTCAAATTTATTTGGGGCGTTTTCCAAATCATCATCTTACGAATGTTCTCCCTGTTACACATGTAATTCAGCTTATTCGAGATCATGAATTTTTTTAGTCAGTTCAAGATAGGGGTAAAATACGATCTGATCACAACAAATATTGAATAGAATTATTTGGACTGTGTCGAGGGTTAGCCAGAGTCTAGTAAGTACTCGAAGAATAACACTACAACACACATATGTAAATTACACATTAATTAATAGTCCATAAAAGAGCAAAAATCACGTTCTTACCTCATACAAAAAGTCCAGTGTTTGATACCAGAAGATTTACCTTGCACAGACGTCAATTTTTGCGAATGGATACTGACGTCTTGATTTAGTTGGTAATAAATTAACAGTAATTAATGTTGCTATTTGCGTAATTTCGAGTGGTATTCTTATTGAAATTCGTTCTTCAGATTCAATATCATTTGAATACATTTTTATTGCAAAAATACAAAATTTAGGTTAGCTTTCACGACGCAAAAACAGATGTAATGCGCAGTAGCGCAGTGTCTACACTAACGTCATCTATGCAGTCATATGTTCTCCATTGGCGTGACATCCAAATTCTCATAAATTTTTAAAGAATTTTAACTCGAAAAGTAGATGGTTTAGAAAAAAAGTTATTAAGAAATATTGTTCTTCTCGACGAGTTCTATAAATGGTTAAATTTAATGTACCTATTTATGTTACACCCTGTATAAGGTTCATTTTCTAAAAAAGCATTTAGAAGAATTTACAAAAGAGTGTGGTAACTTTTCAGAAAATGCATCTTGTATCCCCAGTTTACCGAATAGTTCAGTAATTTCTAAGGTTTTTTTTTTTTTCGTGTATTCGTTCTTTTACTGGGTTTATATTCCTTTTGTGATATATATGCTGCAAGTATGTATACCTAGTTATTTAACGTTTGCAATTAACGTATGAATCTTTTTCGTGTGAACAGCGGTGAATGGTGAACGCTGGATCAAAGTACACATGCCTTAGGCTTTGATGTGAGCGACGCAGGACAACATCAGAGCAACGCGCTCACATGAATAGATCACCTCATTGTGCGTGCCATAAGCTGTGTATGTATATAGAATGTCCACGGAATATAGGTATTTTACATGGCAAATGAGTTTATACAAAATATTTACTTCCTTGATTACTTTGCATTTTCTAATGTTTCGCACTTTTGTGGAGGTGAAATGAGTAATATTATCTACCAATAAACAATAAAGGATTAGAGAGTAAACAGAATCGATACAAATATAATGCGTTATTTGAAATTTGACTAGCGTTTAAACAGGTGAAGCATTGTTTCATAGTTAAATCATGTCGTTTGCTACGATATAATGTTTCACATTGACGCAGATGCCAGATGATGAAAGCTAAAACTGATACCACGGGTCTGTGATGTTAAAGCTCGACTATTTTCATTGATACAGAATATCTTTCGTTTCACGGTTCACGTTCGAACATTATTGAAAATAAACTTTTTTGAAAAACGTTCAGAGTTGGGGAATTCTTGTGTCATTTCGAAGCAAATCCTTCAGAAAATAAAAATTATTCATTTACCTTTGATTTTCAGGTTAGAGCTGGGGTTCAAAATATATTTAATATAAAAGTAAAAAGTTGAGCTCGAAACTTTATATTGCCTACTGGTTTTTAAATATATTGAAAAAGTATAACATCCTTGTAATGTTCAGTGATATTTGACATTGACTTTTGATGAACTTCCTTGATACAAAATAAAGTATCTCTTTTATATCAGCTCTCGGCAAGACATTATTGAAAATAAACTTTTTAAAGAGGTATGTATAAGAGCAGTATAGTGTTTTTTAAAAGTAAATGTCAAAATGAAACAAGAAGAATTATGTATATTTTGCCAGCACGTTATTAATTAATTAATAATTAAACAACGTACCTATTAGTTTCCTGTACACGAACATATAAAAGTTCGTATTCTAATTTCAAATATATAAGCTAAAGAATCTACACATAAAAAATTACTTAGATCTCCTGTATAGAGGTTTGCTTCCCACTATGTAGTCTAGGAATGAAATAAATAAAATAAATCATACCTTTAGCATTCTTAAGATTTCTGGATAAAATTCATAAAATCCTTTCTCACATTTCCAATGAAACACTGCAGAATAAAGTTCTTCTTAGAAACCGTGCAATGTTTAAGGATTCCTGTGCCATTTCAAAGCAAATCTTCTCAAAAATAAAGCAAGAAACCATACCTATATTTATATTTGACTTATAGGTTATGTTCGAAAGAATGAACATTCTGTTATGCGTGAAAAAGCCCTGTTTTAAAACTGTCCGGGGTTGTGTAGTCGTAGTGTTGTATTCTGTTTGTGTGTGGCGTGCTCTTGTGACTGTATTGACCGAGAGTCTGAATTTGAGTCTAGGGTTTGTGTTGTTCGCCTGAGTATAACTGCGAGTGTGTTGTGTGTTTGGTGCAGGAGGCAGATGCCACTCTCCGCGTGGCTGGCTATGTACAGCAAAGTTCATTCGTTTTTCTTTTAGCTTCCCGTTTCGCTAGTGATTGAATAACAACATTTTCTAGTCACGTTTTTTCATATGGTGCCATTTTACATGTCTATAATTGTTTTTCTTTTAACAATATGCTCTAAGTATTTGAGTTACTCACCTAGGTGCTAGGTGGAGGTAAAAGAAACATATAAATGTTCGGTTCTGTACAGTCGTATAGATATATCATGAGGTACAATATATAAAGTAAAAGAAATTTATCTAGCTCGTAACCTTGTTCCTTATTCTTTTCATTGCTTTTAATTTTGTGGTGTATCTGTCCCAGTATAAAGTGCAATAGCGAAATCTCTTTTGATTTAAGAGATCATTATTTTCACTTATTCACCTAAAAAGCAGTTTTCAAACCCGTAACGTTTTCGTTTCGTTCCAGTGAACATATATTTTTTATGCATTCACATATCGCTATGCGGCTAGGCCCTTTGTGTTTCGAGTGAGCAAACAGGAACAGACACTGGTGCGCATTAGAAATGATCGTATTTGAAACAGCTGAAATTCCTCTCCGCACATAAACAGTAGTGCCATTTTCCCAGCTCTCGTTTTATTATAGTCATTCGCAAGCCACGTTGGCTCTCTAGACCAGTTGATTTTTTTATTATTTTCAGATGTATGGAACAGCACACTTGCCATACATATATATTTGCTATAAAATACTTCCATGGAGTAATATCAACTTGACTTTTTAGATACGTACGTGTTTTTTAAAATAAACTATTATTACTTTAGACAGGTATACAATGTTCGAACTGAAACGCTATTTTTAAGTCATGCAAGTATTCAAACAGTAATTTCATGATTATCAAATTATTTATATTGCTTTGAAATATGAAGTATGAAATATGAGAAATTTTTGAATACGTAAGAAAGAATAGTATCAGTTCAGTTTTTGTTCTAATAATTCAGTCGGTGTTTGGAGGCTTTTCATCATTCGCTGAAATACTGCTCCCATTCAAATTTATAAATATAAATCACTGAAGAAAATACGTAATATTTTATTATTATTACAAATCAGTATACAATATACAATGATATTTGACATGTTTTGTATTATTTATATATGGCATGTATTGTTTTTCACTACCAGTCAATAGCACGAACATAATTTTTTTTAAATACCTGTGAACAATATAAATTCAATGAAAAATAAATGACGTAAAAACGCAACATGATTTATACATGATTCATTATTTATGAACATTCATACACATGACTAACTAGAGAAATTCCTAGTTTCATGATTTTCATCCTGTTATAAATAATAAAACACGTTAAATTGCAGCGAAATAATGATGAAATGAAATATTTAATGAAACATGGTTGTGTTTATTGTCAAACAAGACTCATTGTGGCTGCCAATTCACTAAGGACACGGCGTTCCCCAAGGCTACATATTACGCGCATAGTGCGTCTGACGTATGATCACGCACACGCACGCTACGACGCATGCAGCGGCACACCACCTTGCATGGGCAGCGGTGATAAAACAGCCAGACTGCCACAACATCCACAGCTCTTCTGTGCTTACTTGCTACAGGAGTAATGAAATCATAGTCATCGTCTTTATTGATTATCTACGTACAAGTCCGGACTTTATTTTTTTTAACTTTGTTATTAATTTTCTGAATTATTATTGGTCCTTATACCATTCAAAGTACATCCCTATCCTATTTGCAAACTTTTCCCAGCGGTGTTACCATTTAGCGAAGCAGATTTGGATAGCTTCATTTGAAGCTGCAACTAGTGTTTCACAAGAATCAAGATATAATCTTGATCTTGTCTTGAAATCAAGACAAGACCAAGACAAGAAGTATCTTCCATTTCCCAAGGCAAGAAATCTTGATATCTTGATAATAAATTTTTGCATTCCGCATTTATGATTAAAATATAAAAATTTGAATTTTGAAAAAATCTGTTCCTTTTTTATTAGATTGAGAGAAAGAAATATTATTATGGGATAAAACCGATTCCGACTCTCGACTAGTGGAAGAAGATGGATCAAGTTAAGTTTAGCTAGATTTTGTTAGATCGGTTTCGTCACTATCCGAGTAAATCTGATTTATATTTCTTTTAACACTCAATGTTCTAAATAAAAAGCATAGAATATCGATGCGACCAACATTTAAGAAACATTTAACTAAAAGGGAAGGGCATGAGCAGACACCAATGCTACGTTCTTGAACGTTCGTATTGGATAAAGAGATAGAAAAAAGGGATTCCCGTAAAATATCAATCAAGATATATCAAGAATTCTTGAAACAAAACAAGAAATACGTTGCTAAGAAATGAGCAAGACAAGAAGCTTTTAATTTCTTGTCTTGAAAATCAAGCCCAAGGTAAGAAATAGTCATCAAGACAAGATTTCTAGTCATGATGAAACACTAGCTGTAACGCATTGTCCTTCCAGTACTGATTTTAATTTCGGAAATAAGAAAAAATCGTAAAGAGCCAGGTCTGGCGAGTAAGGAGACTGAGGAAGGATAGTCAGCTGGTGCAAGAACCATAAGTTGTCTCGCCACTCTGGTCTCTGTTTACACGGTTTACTCTTTCGCCTTGAGGTAAGAATTCAAAATACACAAGAATTGCTACTAACACATTGCCCTCAAATAACACTATCAAGAATAACGAGATATCAACAATTCAATAACATGTAGTTACAGAGGAGGTTATGCGCAACGCAGTAATGCCAATCGCATATTACTAAATATCTCCGTTGGCGCGTAATTCAAGATGTTCTGTTTTTTTCCTGAACAAACCTCGTATCTTAAAAGTAGATCAGATTGTGGTTTCTTTCTTTCAATAGTTCCCTTTACCTCTTTGATGGCCATGACTTGACGGTACTTCACGCTTAAAATATATCACTTACCGAGATCTTCAAAAGCAAAGTTCTGCACCTAAAATTAATAATCAAATTGAAACTTAGCATACCTTGGCAAATCAATTTGAGCCCCTGCAGAAATGCGCGTTAATTTCACCTACCCAAATACCTGAAAAATGGGGTATTTCTATCGGGTTCCGTAAGTGAAATGAACAAGTTAGAAAAGAAATATTAGATTGACAGTATAGTGCGCCATGATTTCTATAATTCGTTTTTTGTAACTGATTGTACAGCAGGGGTGTAAACTTTAAAAATTAGCATTTTTACTTCTGGCATATTTATGTAATGGAGGTATTGTGATGGTAAAATTTTTGGTAGTGAGTATTCAACAGTTAGAATACGACTTCACTATTTTCATAATGAATATCTTACTACACGTGTGTGTTTGATGATTTTTCTTCCACGATAATTTAAAATTTATTAAAGATATCATTTTAAAGTTACATACTTAAATTTTGGATGTTCAAGATACCAGCTGATCAAATTTTGGTAATAATCTGTCAACTAGAAGTGGTAGTTTACTTGAAGTCTTAGGCTCTTCAACCAATTTTTTAAAATTTATTTTTCGAAAATAGACGTACATGTATGAATATTTTTCGTATTTTCATCAATATTGTAATATAATTAAGCCTGTAATTAATTACTAAAGATTCTATATTGAACTGTGTGACGACATAGTGACGAATGACAGAACAGCGCCGGCCGTGTAGAAAAGCAGAACTATTCAGTTTAACTTTTGAACAAGTTGTTACAGGACAGCTGTATGTTGTCAATTGTTTGGCATTTGATTAATAATTTTGAATCCTTGTTGCTGTTGTTTTCACAACTTGCCACAAAGCAATACTTTATAACCATAATTTAAAGATTTCAAGCGATAACCTCAATAACACAACTGACATCTGACTGACAGAACACAACACTCAACGCCAAGATTATGCGCGCGCAATCTCTATCTGTCATTCGTCGTTAAGACGTCACATTTGAATTGGACGGACTTTTAATAATTGATTAGAGGTGTAATATTTATTTTTTAAATAAATTGTTATGTTTTTTGGCAATGTTTTCAAGCGTATTATTGAAAATTTGTTCCAAATATGTTAAATTTTAAGGTGGTTGAAGAGCGTATTAAGTTACATTAAAAAAGATGTAAATTATTTTGGGTGCAATTATAATTTAAATCTTTTTTCTCTATTTTGTACCGTCTACATGTAGACAAAATTGATAACATTACATTTTTGACTGACAAGCAATTTATTACAATGTACGAAATATGATTAAAAATTTATCGCAAAATTAATGTGTGTGCACGGCACCCATACTTTTAGCTCATATGTGTGCAACCACGTAGTTTACGTCCCTTATTGTACAGGCGATACTAAAAAGAAAATGTGCATGTTCTTCTAACAATTCTTATGTTTTCCGTATTGTGAGGTTAGAATCGACTTACCGACTGAAATTTACAATATTCATGTGTGTATCAAGGAGATATAAAACATAATAAAAAAGCGATAACACATAACAGAAACGGAAATCAACAAGTTAAAGGTAATCTTGGTTTTATTTAATCACATGATTAATGGAAACGACATTCTACGTATGTTTGATATTATTTATATCTTAGTCGATAACGAAATCGCCGTTGTTATTTTTCTACATATATTTCTAATGCGCTCTACATCACGCTATGGTCGCCAAATTTTCCTGAAAGATTTCTTCAGGCTTTTTACCTACCACCACATCCTGTAAGGAAGGTATAGGAATCATGCTAAAAATTCGGTAGTGAGTTTTCAGTGGATTAGCACTTTTGGGGTCCATAGAATACGATTTTACTAGTTTCGCGATGTTGTCTGTGTGTGAGTGTCTCTGAAAATTTTGATATTTTGTATATATCATTTGTATCAACTTGGAAAGAGCTGATTAGTTTTTAATGATAATCCAATAACCGGAAGTGGTAGTTTACTTGAAGCCCTATCAAGTTATTTTGAAATATAATAATGTTTCAAATATTATTATCTACATTTTTTGTTTGAAATATTTTTCTCTTGCTGTCTCCATTTACGAATTATAACAGGTTAAAGGAAAACTATATTTTGACATTTTCGTTTAAATCTGCTAACCTGTGCTTTTTGAAAAAAAAAATCAACGGTTGTAAAATATAAATTTTTTGCATGTCATAACTGAATATTAATTTTTTTAAGGGATGAGCGTTTCTTGATAGTAGTGGTCCGTATAAGAAATCTTTGGCGGGAGGTAATGTGGTGCCAACTGATTTTTTAAAAATAACTGCAATTCTTGCTGAGATAAAAGAATGGGTTGATAGAAATTGAAAATGACCGGTTAGAAATTACAATTATGTCTACAAATTATGTAACTTTCATCATTTATTTAAATATGAAGCATGTTGTTTATTAATGCTTTTTTTGGACTCTCTCATAAAGAGTTTTTACTTATACAAATTAATATCTTTTACAACAGTGGTTAAAAGAGTAATATTCTATTCATGTTCCGTTCCAAAACAATACGAATTGTTGATGAAATAATTTATGTTTAAAATTGCATGTATAGTGACTGTAATTGAAGTTTTATTTTTATGCATTTTCTTTCTTCCTGTCTATATAGAAACGAATCGCAGTACCAATTTACTTTTAAATTGGCAAGCTTGATGATTTTAATTAGAGATTCATTTGGCTTTTCAATTTAATATACAACTTCACGCTGTGGCCGTTTGAATTTGATTTTCATATTTCACGTAAGTAATTGAGAATACAGTGTAGAATTTTGCACTGGAATTAATGAATGAAATTAAAGGATTACAAATACAAACAAAGGGATGTTGAAGTTTACTAATAGGTTCTTACTTGCATTTTTAAGACAATGAAAACAAACTTTGGAAATAGTATTTATTGAATTATGCACTGAGAAAAAAAATAGTACCGTTCAGTTAATTTTCGCGCAACTAAAGAATTCAGTCAAAACAACTGAATCCTTCAGTTACTGGGTCTGTCAGACTCTAACTTTGAAGTTTACCCTTACCCTTAAAACGTATTAATATGTTGAATTTTTTTATATTTTACTGTTAATCTGATCTATTTTTTTCATTCAATGAATTTTTAGATTTTCAGTGATACTTAGGCTTAGTATATAACTGAATTTTTCAGTTAAATTGATTGAAAAATACAGTAAGAGTAACTGAACTTATTTTTTTAACTGAATTTTTCTTATCATTTTAACTAACTCGATTTCTTTGTGTGTGTTGTATAAGGGGTTGTTTTCTTGTGGAAGTTTTCAGTTTAAATTATTTGAAATTTTTCCCTTGAATCGTAGTATTGAAATAAAAATAGGACGTTTTTTTCAAATTAGTAATATGGCAGAATGACAGTAATTTCTACGCAAATTATGACATGGCGGTTTAAAATTCGGCAACATTGTACCTGTGCGCGAATCCTATGGACTAACTAGGGAACATTGTTTCAATTAAGTCGATATTGTAATTATTTCCGATGGATGTTGCGCTAATTACAGCGAATGTCAACAATAATTCTCGATGTGGTTTTTGACAGCATTATTTCAGCAGGTATAGGGTACGAGTACGGCCGCTCCGCGCGCCTCTGCTCCGTGAAGCGCGTTCGCTTTCACAACAGCAGCTTGCGCGGCTCAAATCGTTCACGTGAAAATGTTTAATGAACTATGACACTTTTAATGTGTGGTTATGGATTAAATAGTTTTTCCCTCCATGAACTTGGTTAATACCGTCTAGTTGTGGTATGAATCGCGCTGACAGACGGATTGCTTTAGGCGAACTTGTAACTAGCCATGCCTTGTGAATCGTTTCGCTTGAGAACATTCCTATAACAACCTACAATTATGTTCCAAACGTTGATGGAACTGTATAATGCCACTGGTAAGGGATGTATCTTCGTTACTGACTCAAACTTGGCTTTGGTATAAACTGCAACTAGTGCAGCAAACCTTGCGAACTTAAATTACAAAATAAAACTTAGCGCTATTAAACTTTATTTAAAAATAAACAAATGCAACGTACTTGTTAAGTTGTCACATGTTGGATATCAAATTATGCTTTGCAGCAAAAGTTCTAAATTTGTTTATTCCGTGTTCGTGTCTATAATATTATAATTTGGGAATGTATTAACTTACTATTCAATCTGTTGTTACAACTTGAAATTACGTTAGGCTAGTTTTTGGGAAATAGACGCAATAAATAAGTAGTTTGTATGCATTGTGTAGAGCGGCGTAGGTATCGATTGTAAAATGACCGTATATTTTCGAATAAAAATGTTGAAAGTTCGCAAGTAGAACCAATGTTTAAGTAGTGCTTAAACAACGTTACGTGTGAATATTTTCCACGCGAGATACAGGCAAGACAACAAATTCAAGTACGTTGAAAAGTTTCAGGTGCAAGAAAATTTGTGATAAATATTAAACAATTGCGTCCGAAGTTAGAGCGAGACCATTAGAATATCTTGTTTGGGTAAGGAGTGAATGGTGACGACGGTCGAGTTTGTAAGGACGAGTTGGTATCATTTAATAAGCACATGCGCGCTAGCGTTGTTGTCTGTAATATTTATGGAGGAATGAGTGAATAGCGTCCTGCCAGCTATTCTGAAAGGCATTTGCTTTTAGCGCAAAACCAAGTGTGCAGCAGGCGGCGGTTGTAGCGCGTGCCCTCGGAAATTTATGGAAAGCGTCGCGACACGACATGACGCTCACGGTATCGCGGCATCATGGCATGGTGGCGTCGCGGGTCGCCAGTCGTGAGTTTCGGCGTGCGGTGAACGACGGCGGTTGGTACGGAGTGTGCTGAAGTTATGAGATGCCAGCTAACGTGACTTTATTGGCTTTTAAGACTGAGCGTAATTAAAATGTAAAGGGTTGTCGCGCTGTCGGCTGCAGCCTCACAGCCTCATAGACCCGTAGATCGCATCGCCCAACTCTCGACGACTTGATGGATATTATTCTCATCTTTGTTTTCTTTTATTTCTTAAGTGGCGCCTGTAATTAAAACCATTTAATACGGCGAGAAACACGTGCTTTTCTCAACTTTCACTTACACTTACGTATTAATTCGCTAGTGTTAGCGTGTGGCGTGTGGAACCTCAGTAAATCAGTGATGCACGTGAAGTGCGCACTGCGTATTATGCAACGGTGGTTTCTAGTTGGTTACTGACGGTTTCGAATTGCTTGGTTGGATGCAAAGATAACTTTGATGCTGTAATTAATAACGCAACTAATCAAGCGGTTCACTGATTTCAATTAATTTTGATTTATCTAGTTGCATGTAAGATACGGTGATGAGTATTTGTTTAGGTATCGTCGCGTCGCACGGAACTTTCTCCTATCGCTGTCTGTCCATCCGCGCTTCTTGTTCTGAAGTCTGTAGTCACTGCATCGTCTGGCTTGCCTTTTGTGAACTCAGGTCTTTATGGAACTTTGGCTCTAGGCAAAAACTTTCCAAGTAAAAAGGGTCACGTTTAAAGCGAATATATTTTTTTATAATGATATTAATTAGTACGTCTTAACTGAGTTTAAAATTTGATTGTTAGATATTTAATGAATTTATGCACGAAATTCTCGGAAATATTATCCGTTGTTGAAGTTGAAGAAGGGAAAGTTTTAAAAATGTTTGGAATTCAAGGCGTCCTGAAATGTAGTCTGAGATTCCTCCCCCGGTCTGGGCCTGGGGCGAGAAGTGAGAAGCTATGGCGCGCGCCATGC
Organism: Poecilus cupreus; assembly: GCA_963942605.1. Taxonomy (NCBI): domain Eukaryota; kingdom Metazoa; phylum Arthropoda; class Insecta; order Coleoptera; family Carabidae; genus Poecilus; species Poecilus cupreus. Next base: position 9,063,244 of record OZ012715.1, read on the forward strand.
GCCAAGTCGCGGCCGTGTGATGCGACGCGACGCGACATGGCGAACTAACAAGCTAATTACTGACACAACCCTTCTCCTTCTGCGTCTCCGTCGATATACGTGCGAACGGGCGCCGGGCCTCGGCGGGTGTGCGGTTGGGTCAGCCAGCAACCGCCGTCTGTCCAGACTCCGTGTCGTGCAGATTCGTGCCATCGTGCCGCGTGCCAACGTGCCTTTGTCCCAGCCGAGACCGTAACCGCCTCGCCTGGTCGCTCGCAGTCGAACGAGCTGTAATCTGATTAATCCTACAAAGTAATAATTTCCGGCCAGCTCGACACCCTTCTCGGCTTCCCATCAGCGTGGTGGAGCTGCGGCCATATAACCACCGCCAACCCTCGGACAGAAATAGACTAACCACATGACCTACGCCCAAGAATCTTTCTGCTTTTATATATTATGTATTTCTACTGAAATTTTATGAATTATAATTATACCAATCACTTGTCCTTTTTGTCATTTTATATGTTTCACATGCAAGAAAACAGAAAGGGAAATAATTTGATTTAGTATAAATAGCGATTTGCCGGAACTTAGTAAAGTTAGCTACTTCTCCGTTGGAGTTTTGTGTCTCCGTGGACTTGTAGTTTGGACAGCGTAGTGAGGCAAGCGTTCGACAGCTTCTACGCTGAACAAAAAACCTCGTTCGTTTCTGACGGACGCTTTCGGTCACCATGAATTGTGGCACTTGTGTTGTACGCCAGAAAACCACAATGGAAGCGAGGGGATGTTCTGTAGGGATGACAAAAACTGTCAGACAAGAAACAACGTTTATGCTTCGCGATATATGGCCTATGGTTCAGTAGGCAAGTCGGCTGGCAGTCACATAGCACGTGGGTAGGGTACCATGATTGCGAACTTGCTGCTCGACGTTCATTGCTTGCATGGAGACTTTACGAGATTCAATCTGGAAACAGTTTAAATAATTTCTGTCCTCGTCCTCATTCGTTCTGGCGCTCAGTGTCCGGAGTTAAACGACAACGAAAGCATTCTTTACTTTCACAGCTGTTGAAATAGTATTCAGACTGGAATATTTATAATTGTAATGTATTTATGGTTATTGAGTAGATAGTATTACACAAAACTGGTTGTTGAAAATACCCAATATATTCTGTCATGAACAATGAATTGATTACTATTGATAGAGTCTCATTGGGATGAAATAATTAGGTATCGGAATTTATCATTGAGCTAGTCCATTGCCATCCGAGTTCTTGTATTACGTGTAATCTGACACGTTCACCGTTCGCAACCTACCGCCAAATTAGCGGTGGTGGCCACTCAAATAACTGAATTATCCCCAGGGATCTTTCGGTTTTAATTCCGACATCGTGGCTTGGGCAGGCCGGTGGTCGGCACACGGTGGCAGCATGCAGCATGCGGGAGCAATACTGTGTGCTCGTGCTGCTGTAGCCGTACGTGTATCGATTTAACGTCCGTGACGAGTGTCAGCTTACCGTGAGCGTGAACGTGCTGCTGCAGCGAATAGGGCACATGTCTGACAGCGGGCGCTAGATGCCGCGGGTATTTTATTTCTCACCTGCAACTAAACACATTTCCATATTCCATTTCCGCTCTGTCGAGTGTCGAGCTCCCATCTGCTCCTTCGACGCAGATGCTGTGCACCTCGTAATTGGTAACCTGCCGCTGGAGCGAAGTCCTTGTTCACTTGCGCTTGCCGCTCGTCGCTCGCTTGTTCCCCGAGACGCACTTTATTTCTTTCTATATCGTTCCCCACGTACCTACATAAACACAATTTAACTCGAAAATCACTTTGAGTTTTACTTACTATGCATTCATAAGTTGCTGCAAAATTACATTGCACCATCAGCCATCAGCTATCAGCCACGTGAAACTTTATTCTTGAAATATGTCCACTACTAAGATTATAAATTAATGCAATTGAAATGGAATTATCGTTTTTATAAACTAGTGGTTCTTTTATCAAAGTTGAAGATTTATTTTTACTTGAATGATTTGGGTCACATGAGGGCATGAATGCAGCTTTTGCGTCGAGGTGTCTCGTCTTGAGCCCAGGGTTTAGATGCTCAGACAGTCAAGTCAGTGAGGCAGTGCGCAGCGCTGTGCATCCGGTTGGACGTTACGATCGTTTTCGACTCCTAGCTCCCGGCACGTCCGCTGCTAATCTACGGCGAACCTCCTTCCGTGGACGTTGTATTTATTTATTTTTTCTTCGAGTTTGTAGCAACATCTTGTGGCAATTCCCACGACACACTCGACTTGCGCTAGTCTTTCTCCCTGCTGACTGTCGACCATTCGTCTACCATAATCATGTCGTGGGGGCAATGGCAGCGGCTACCCCGATCTACCTATGATATGTAACGCCAACATGTGCTGTGTGTTCGCATTTCTCTTTGTGAAACACATTTGATCCCACTTGAATCTTTTACTTGAAGCGAAGCAACAAAGTTAGAAGGAATATGGTTAATTTAATAAAGCAGTAAGTGTAAATACGTATATGCGTTGTATGATCGTCTTACGGAGCCAGGACTAAGGGCGAAAGTCATTTATAAACCAACGTTCGAACCAAGTTCTTGTAATGAAACACTTATTAATAAATAACACAAAATCATGAGGCGGAGCAAAGCGCAGTGGGTGCGGGTGCGGGTGTGGGTGTGAAGGCGCGAGGCGCTGTGCTGCGGCTGCGGCCGTGGAAGCGAAGGGTGAAGGCATGGCAAGGCACAAGGCACAAGCCAGTCTGTTGGCGTACGCGTCTTGGCGGCGGTGGCAAACCCAGAGCCCGCACAAAGGGCCACAGAGAAGAAGGGTGCGCAAAGCCGCCGTAATCAGATAATTAATGCCAATATATTTTAATTTATTCCCTTTTAAAGTTCATAAATATCTAAGCAAAGCAAAATGTAGAAGGCCCCATTTCCAGATCGTACATCGGTCTGTGTAACCGTTTCATTTAAATTAAATATGCAAGGAATTGCGGAACAATGTTCTAAGCTCGGCCTGCCCTCACTACACGAGGCTTTAATGTTTTATGCACGCCGTAAATACATCTTTACAATCATTCACAAACTTTGCGATTAATTGCTGGCGAGAGATAAATTTCACCAGCTGCGAACTTTAAGCAGAAAATTTTCTCTCTTTATCTGCACAATACGTCACTTTTGACGAAATTATCCCACTCGGAACTCCGTACTACTTTATGCGGAGCCAGTTGTTATTTATAATTGTTTTGCACTAAAAAGAAAATCGCGGTACTTTCAAGTGTTTAGTAAGACAACATCTTTAACGTAGCGTATCGCAAAGGGGAGCATTGATAATTGAATAAAACAATGAGAGAACATTCCTCGAATGAAGTCGTCATAGCCCGGTGCGTTTTAAGCAAACGGCACATAGTTATTGATATTCCCAACACTTGAGAATGCAATCTAATTATTCCGCAGGGATATTAGTCCTTTTCCACGGTGTCGCGTTCACAGCGTTCATAACGTTCCGGCGTTGACTGTCGACGAACGACGACGGAAGACGGAGATAGAAATGGCGACACTCCTGCACGGGACAAGGACCAGGCGAATAGCATCTTGACTGCCGCATTCAGTTTGTCAACCAGCGTCTAGAGTGTTTCTACGCTGTTCTTGTACAATGTACAACTAGCGAACTAACTACTCTTGCACGAAACACGGACCCAGCCTTTTGCTGCCTGCCTCTTGCTTCTTGCCTCTTGCCGCTTACCGCTTACCGCTTGCCTAATGTTCGCGATGCAAACGTTACAGCTTAACAGGCTTCATGTCTCTAATTAATGTATCTCTTACCTTTAGTTACCGAAATATATTTAGTTATTCTCCTGCATTGATCCATCACCGCAGGATATACTGACTCAATTTTAAAACGGATTTATACCGAACGTGTTTCACGAAATCGTATGTTTTCCATAATAGCTATTAACCAATAACGATTCAAAATCCCGCTGAAACTCGGAACGACCGTAAAGCAGTTAAAATACGAATCGAGGGGAATCGAAAACTGTTGCTGCCCCATATGTCGCCCGTGAACATGGCCGCGGTGGCGTAGCGGTGCACAAGGGGTGACCATGGGTACGCGACACTGCTTCGTACCACCGTGCACATCAGCTCCGTATCTGGGCAGATACATAAAGAAAAATGTGCGCTTAGGGTGTCGTTTCATCACTAGTTGGCGTTGCCGCCACCGCACGACACGGCTGAGAGCTACGTCGGGATTATTTAAGTTTCTCAGATACATCCTTCCTCTGCTACTTCAAATTTCAACAGTGTTTCCTTCTCCCCTGCATACAGATGTTCGTTTAACGAAATCTTTAAACAATATTTTTTGATGCCACTCTTCACATCTCTTACTTTTGTAACATTATCCATTAGTTGCTGTTGTAGTATTACCTAATACCTTTTTAAAGGAAATCTTTCAGTAACATTTCCTTTTACTCATTTTGGATGGGGCATTCTGTTTAAATCTGTCGACAGTCTGATTCTAAAGATCTCATGATCCGCAGTCCGATATGATGCCATGAAGCTATTTACCCCTTAAGAGGTATTGTTATTATTAATAATAGAATAAAAATTCCAAAACTTTCCAGAATATTATGGCCCCCCAAAGATGTTAGTGGAGAGAGAACTGCGCATCTGTTGGCTGTAGGATTCGAATTGAGGATTTTATGATCCACCATGCAGCTATTTACCCCTTAAGACATTTGGGAAAGAGTTTATACCTAAAGAAGTACATCGCAATCACAACTTTTAGAACGTTTCGATTTAGCATTTCGGCGGTAATTCTCTTACATAAAATTCTAAATAACGACATTCATTGTATGTATATCACCAATAAACTGTCCATTCATGTCAGTAGATTGTCGTCGAGACATGAAGTTGTCTTTCACTTAATAACAGCCAGATCAAATATATTGGCAAAACCATATGGTTTGATTATAATGTAATTGAAGGTGCCATTGATATTTTCTGTTCAGCCCGATGCGTTCATGGAACAAGAATTTAAATAGATTAGCATTAAGAAGATAATTATAAAATAAAGCTAGTATAGATACCCCGAATCGGGAAAGGGTTCTTAAATTTTGGATGAGAACTAATTCGTGAAGTGGCATAAATTCCTGCTAAAACTCCGGCAAAATTGGGTAAAACTTGCGGTGATCTAATATTATTGTTATGAATGTAGTATGTATGGTATTATGGGGCAGTGTAGTGGCACTTACCGTGATTGTGATGCATGTATGCGTGTAGGGTACTACCTGTAATGTGAAATATTCATAACGACGGGGTCCGCGACGTCCCACATAAAATCATGTTACCCGCTCGGACATTTTTTGCTCTCAAATATCTAAGCGTTCGAGGGACAAAACATTTACAATGTAATGTATGGAATGCACGAGCGCCATGGGAGTGCCGCGTTGTTTTAGTTTAATTTTTAAATTAAAATGGGGATAAGCTGCTCTCGCCCTAGTTCATCCAACCTTCTGACGCTCCAAATTAAAAATCTGGAGTGGTCTTCATTCCTTTTTCCCATTCACTTGCTACTTACTGATAACATACTCCTCCAGCACTATAATTTAAAAATATCATACGTTACACAGACATCCACTCTCAAAGTGCAAAATACTAAATCAAGTTCATATGCAACTGTAGACGTGGAAAGTATATTACGTTTCGAATTTTTTTTTTTTTTTATATATAAATATGAGTTATTTAATTTGCAGCAAAAATTCCTCTGATATTATTTTAAAGTTTACTGCCACTGCTATTTATTACATATACTACAAGGTCTCCAGGTCCTATCTTAGCGGATGTTCATTTTGTGCCCAGAACAAAGGCGGTAAGCCCTATCCTATCCTATCATTTCATGGAAAAAGATTTTACAAAATAATGTGACGAGAATACGATATGATGACGACACTGTACGACATACCCACAAATTGACATACCAAACATTACCGATCTTCCATGAAAGCTTCCAGGATTAACTGACATACAACATTTTATCATATAATACTTAACTATCACTTTGTTTCTGTTATTTTTTATTTAGAAATACTTTTCTTGCTTTGTAAATAATAATCTTTAAAATTTCCGTCAGAATTCTTAGTGTTATTTAGTTTTTAATTAATTCATTGTTAAAATAAGTTCTAATTTTAGGTAGTTTTATTCTTAGTTTGTAATTTTTCAAATTTTTTAAAACGTATTTGCTTTGTGCAAACACATATATTTAATTACATCTTTACTCCTATCTTCTCCACTTCACTCCTTGTGACCCTGTTAACTTTTTAAAACCTAATTGTGTATAATTATTTTATGTGATGATATGTTAGTTATCTAACAGGAGCATCAATCTATCATAGTTGTTATCACTCAGATTTAAGGTAATCTTTGTTAAATAATTATATATTTGAAAAATAAATAATTAATAATGCATTATTCTTTTAAATAATTAAATGGTTTGACTGTCTGTTAACATATCTACTCCAATATATAGTTTATTGTATTAAAAGACTGTAAGAATACTTATGATATGTCAGTCAATAAATAAACCTAAATAAAGAGCTCCAGCTGGCAAAATGGGTGGACATTCCAAAATATCGCGACCTTTTGAAGTAATCAGTACAAATTTGATAGGATTTCTGGCAAAATCAGAGTGAAGCTATTCCTATATCTTGGTTGTAGTTGAGTGTTTTAGCAAATGTTTTCCTCTTGGACGAACTAATGCAAAAAGCATCATTAAACATTTGGAAAATGATATACTCGTATTTTCATGGTTTTTGTATAGCTTCCGAGAATATCTTACGTTAATGTTAAGGTGTGAAACAATCGTTCACTTTCTTGTTTCATCGACCGGCGTAGTACACGTATTTTATAGCTGCTGATTGTTTATTATATATCAATCAATAAAACCTTTCCTTAACTTCCACTTTTTTATATATTTAAGTGGTCTCAACTGCTTAGGTTGTATATCGTCTTGGTACCTCGTTTTCGATGGTGTGATAACGGCACGCAGTGTTCGCAAAGCGGTCACCCATCCAACTTCTAACCGCGAGCAGTGCTGCTTAGCTTGTGTTATCGAGTGAACCGACTTCAACGCTACCTGCGATGGCCGTTGCCGATTTCCATTATTATCTTTACCCCTGTGGTTCCGAGGATCTTTGGAAGCTCTGACTTGACGATTGGTAGGTTTTCAATGAATAAGTATGTTTTAAGGTCACTACAATACGATTGTACTATTTTCGCCATGATGTCTGTATGTATGTGTGTGGTCTGTGCCGATTTTTCGTCTCGCATAACTTAAATACTATAATACAACAAAAAAAAATACAATTTTGTGTATTTTGGCTTCTTATATTTATATGAATAGCTGATTAGATTTTAGATAAAATTGGTCAACCGGAAGTAGCAGTTCACTAGAAGCCCTTAATAGTTATCCGCGAAAAAACACGGTTAAATTAAATTTTTCAACAATTTATGTTATTTTGAAAATTGTAGAATATTTCATTTTATATCTGTTTTGATTAAACTAATTTTATTAATTTTCATTAGATTTAGATATAATAAAATGAAAAGAAATTAAATTTCATAAATCTTGCATTCCATGTACACCATGAAACATATAAAAAATTTTCATTTTTTTACGAAATGTGACACATGTCATTGTGATTGTGAAGTTGTTTTCTTAGTGAAATATATGTCAAAAAATTAAATAAATATACGAAAATTAATTTTCAAATATAAATAGAAAATAATCAAATAAGAAGGTATTTTTCTGTACCATCAAATAATATTTTGTACCGTTTAAGAGTAGTATTGGGCGGGACGTTATGTGTTGGGAACATCAGTTATTTTTTTAAATTTATACATGCAACCAATTACTTATTTTACTTATACGTAATACCACCACTTATAATTATTAACATAAATCTCTCTAGCCTGTAGGGGAAGAAATATTCGGCAAAATATTGTTGTTCGGCAAAACTTCGTTGATGAATCCGCTAATCTTGTTCCACATGTCCGTGTCAAATATTAGTAAGAGTTCAATACATAAAAGTGCAGATTTCGCGGATATTTTTCCGACGAGCTTTCCACCAATTGCATTTATATGGGGACGCCAATTGGATATTGCCCATTCCCTGTCATTTACAAGTTCCACACAGGAGGCAAAATTTGATATTGTACGAATGTACACAGAGACAAATGAAAACTAGATTTATATATGTGAAGAACCACGTCGCGGGTTTTTCAGTTACACGAGGATGGGGAATGGGCATCGATTTCCGATTAGATGATGAATCAACAGGAACCAGAAACACCTGATGTAAAATTGTGTTAAATCAAAGTGTAGTGTTACATTATTTACAACGACACAGTAAGTGTGTGTGTGTGTGTGTGTGTGTGTGTGTGTGTGTGTGTGTGTGTGTGTGTGTGTGTGTGTGTGTGTGGTGTAATCTATTGAGTAGCTTGCATAAAATAATTGATTTAATCTGTTATTGAAAATTATCCAGTCAGAGTATTTTGCAACAATGTAAATGTTTCCTGTTACGATAACAAAACACTGTTGGTCAATAACAATGCGGCTTTTAACATATGTGAAAAGGCAATGAAAAACGGTGAATTGAACTAATTAAGCGATTTATTAATACAAAACGTCCATTTAAAAATTAAAACTATTTCACAGTTTAGTCTCGCCTCCTCTCGAGATCCAAATGTGGCGAGACTTTAGAGTTCATTGAGCTTGGAGTTCCATTGTATAATTACAAGCGAGTTTTATAAATATGTGCGCTGGTTATTAATATTTGTGCAACGTGTGATTTAGCTACATGGCTGATCAGGCAGTAATTGTAGTTCTTTCGGAAAATTTCAATTTAAACCTTTAATGCGCGTGTTTCAGTAATTAATTTGATATGATGATGATTATTTACTAATTATTTATTTTATTTGAAATTTACACCAGGGGCTACATAACTAATAAATACCGAAATGATTTGTACAAATGTGCCACAGGGTATACTGTCAGTTATTCGCTATTTATGTTGCAATTCACATGAAAAATCTATTGTATTTAATATCAGTTTTGTATTCTATGCAACATGAAAGCTACTTGTTATTTGTAAATACACAAAATATTATTCCTGTTATATCTACAGCTCGTTTTATAATAATAATACTATTATTATTATTTTGTTCTCGTTGTTTTAGAATAAAATAAACTCGTAGTTTAAATGAAATACAAATTTATTTACATTAAATTCATGCTTCATGCATTAATCAAAAATGAAAAATAGTTGTTTGTTTACATAGTTTGCTTTATGAGTAGTATGTCCTGTGGCCAAACTTTTAAATTTGCTCACTATTGCCCAAACAGATCATTATTAGGAAGAGAACGACGATATTCTTCTAGGTAGTTAAAACATAATGGGGTCTTTGACCAAATTTTTATTTTTTTGTATATGACTCTAGAATCTAGATACAAGAATTATTTATAGGTCCTAATTTACAAATATAAAATAAAATAAATATATCATCGCGCCTTTTACCTATAATGAGTGTGGCACACTGCTTACGTAGATGTTGGTGATGTATTTTTGCGCATGAAGTGCGGTTACCAATCATCAAGTCTTGATCCTCAAAGGTGTTAGTTAAGGGAGAATATCAGGGGTAAAGTTACAATGGTAACCATCGGCAGTGGAAGTTGAATTGAGAATCTAATGATGATGGAGTTATTTTGTTTATTCTATAGTTCATGAGATATAAATATTAAAAAGTTTGAGAAGGGGTATGTGATGTAAATTTGGTAAGAGATAATAAGATTATGTCACCGGATATCTGACATACGTCAGTTTCAAAGTGTCGTTAAATTTATTATAATTATATTTAGTTTTTATTATTATTATGTAAGCAAACTGGTTTATTTACTTATTTTATATACCTCTTTAAATTTGACTATGGTCACAGAACGAAATATTATTTCCCCTGGTGCAGCCATTTTGAAAACTTAAAAAGGAATTATAAACTTAAACTTAAATTAAATTACAGCAGCGAGTAGTAGTGAACCACCTTAAGATGCGACCGACAAAGGTCAGGGAAACTAGAAGGAGAATATCCACTTCAAAGTGAAGTGCGTATGTGTGTACTCGATGTATGTGCGCGTGTGCGTGAGCGTGATGCGCCATGCCGCCGCGGTAGACATCGCGTGATATTAAGACATCGGTTGCCGTCTTTGTAACGGCGGTATCGCATTACCACCATTAGCGTTTGTTCGCACAGCGTTACAGTGGTGAAATGTACGCTCGGGCTCCACGGCGAGGATGAAGACGGGGCGTGCCGTTGCGTTAGCAAATCCTCACATCACATTTCATTACTGTCCGCACAAAAACATAATGAATGTGTAACATAACGAAGCAAAACCGGCAGCGAGCGAGCGCTGCCGTTGCTGTCGTTGCTGCTGCTGCTGCCGCCGCTACTGCTGCTGTTCTGCATGGTACAGTGCTGTCTTCTCGCTTCGCCCGTTCTCATCTCTTCTCACCCACTAATAAAATTTGTTCCCATTTTGGCCAGCGAGATTATAAAACCTCAAAATGGAATAGCAGATTTATTGTTTTGGAGTTCTGAATAAACCGTGCTCTACTACGTAAATTTAATTTAGGTGGGATGATCGTATAATACATATATTTAAAAGATCACAGTTTAGGCAAGACTATTTTTTTTTGTACTGTTTACAAAATTAAATCTTATTGAATCCTCCGAACATCCACTCCATCGGTTTCTATTCGAAGTCATGGTGCAATGTTGTGTTACCAATTCGATCGTTCATCTCATCTCAACCTCTAATAAAATTTGTTGCCACTTTGGCCAGCGAGATTATAAAATCTCAAAACAAAATAGCAGACTTATTGTTTTGGAGGCCCTGAATAAAATCTGTGCTCAACTATGTAAATTTTATTTAGGTGGGATGATCGTATAATATATGTATATTTAATAGATCTCCGTTTTTGGCAATTTTTTGTTGTTGTGTTTGGCAAAATCAAATATTTTTGAATCCTCTGGACCTCTATTACATTGCTTTCTTGGCGAAGTCATACTTTAGTGCTGTTTTTCCACTTTACCTGTTTTCATCTCATCTCAACCTCTAATAAAATTTGTTGCCACTTTGGGCAGCGAGATTATAAAATCTCAAAACAAAATAGCAGACTTATTGTTTTGGAGGCCCTGAATAAAATCTGTGCTCAACTATTTAAATTTAATGTAGGTGGGATAATCGTATAATATGTGTGTTTGTATATAGAGCACAATTTGGTAAAATTGTTATTTTTTTTTTGTAATGTATGGTATAACCAAATCTTATTGAATTCTCCAACCGTCCGCGTCCGTTGTATCGCTTTCTGGGAGAAGTCATTGTACAGTGATGTCTTTTCACTTTGCTTTGTTCTCATCTCACCCACAAATAATATTTGTTCCCACCTTTAGCCAGCGAAATTATAAAACCTCAAAATGGAATAGCAGATATATTGTTTTAAGGTTCTGAATAAAAACTGTGCTTAACTATGTAAATTTAATTTAGGTCGAATAGTCATATAATATATATTTAAAAGTTTACAGTTTTGGCAAAACTGTTGATTTTTTTTGTAATGTTTGGCAAAACTAAATCTTATTGAATTCTCTGTATGTCCGTTGCATCACTTTCTGTGAGAAGTCATGGTACATGGCTACTTCTTCAGTACTCATCTCATCTCACCCACTAATAAAATTTGTTGCCATTTTGGCCAGCGATATTAAAACACCTCAAAATGGAATAGCATATTTATTGTTTTGGGGCCTTGTATAAAAACTGTGCTCAACAATGTAAATTTAATTTAGGTGGAATGATCTTATAATATATATTTATAGTTTTGGCAAAACTGTTGTTTTTTTTGTAATGTTTGGCAAAACCAAATCTTGTTGGATCCTTCGACCGTTCGTTGCATCGTTTCCTGGGAGAAGTCGGATCAAATTTTCTTGGTGACTGAGCTAGGAATGGCTGAAGTGGGAACTTCACGGCAACGAACTGCGAGAGAAATGATTCACAGAACATGTACAGTAGACAATAGAGGGTCTAATGAATACCATTTGCATATCTTGTTCATTACTTTGTGCCCGGCCGCCGGTGCCAGTGCCGGTGCCGGTGCCCGTGCTGGCGTTACGCTGTGAACTATGTAAGTATTCAGGTCTTCGTAGTTCCTCCTTTTCATAATTAACTTAACCCAAATCGTAACATCGTAACACTACCACCGCTACCGGCATCGTCACCAGCGTCATTGTGATGCACTTACAACACGACACGTTTTACTTATGGGTAGCAAAGTCTCATGCTCATTATTTATCATTATGGATTGCAAAGTTGTGATAAGTTAAATATTTTTAATAGGGGAATTATCATGGGTTTGCATGTTGCAGCAACTATTCCGTGTTAAGGAAAAAACAGATAATCATATTTTATTTGTTTTATTTCTTCACTTTATAGCTTTACAAACTTTGAATGTAACTCGCAATAATTATTATCAGTTGTTCTGGGGCTTTGTGACTTCATTTTTTAATTCTTTCCAATTCATAGCACAACTGAATTAAGAATTTTAATAACCCGTCAAAAGGCAACAATTTTTAATTTAAAAAATATTCCATCGTTATATAAGTGCGTAGACCTCACTGAAAACCAATTAAATAAATGTGAAGAATGAGCAGAAAGGGGTTAAATTCAAGCGTTGAAAACTAACAAATGAAAAATTATTCTCCTAGATCGCTTTAGCACCGGCTGCGGTACCAACGCTTTTTTGTAAAAAAGAAAAATGCTGTCTGCAATTCGTATTGCCTCTGAGTTTGTATGTGTACCTATATAGAAGGATTATTAATATTACATATAATTTTCTGAATAATGACTCATTTTATTTAATACAGCAACAGAATGTTTTTTAATTACTTCAACATAATTTTAACCATTTACACCAATTTAATCTCATTGGTTTAAGATTTAGAGGTTTTATAATTTAAAAAAAATCATTGTCTTTTCATGGCTTCCAGTAAATGTACAAATAATTAGTTAAACACTGAGTTATTGAGGAAAAATGAATTAGCGAACCTTTCAGCGGTCATAACGAGTATTTTTCATGCGCAAAATTCAATTACGTTGAACGTAAGTGAAATTATTTCGGACGGAAAGTTTATGAGTCCGAAACGAGGGTAAAGTCGCAGTTGAGTGTATTTTTTCTGCAGTAAATTCAGGCTGGAATAAAAGACGTAGTTGCTGGATGCACGCCATTTCTATTAGAACTTATGCTACGTGACCAGAAAAGTAAGCAATTAGCGCTAGGGAACGGAACACTTCCGCCGCTGCCCGTTTTCCACGGCTTCCACGTCTTACATGCTTCTGTTACGCTGCGTGTCGCCAGCAAAAATAAATAAATATCTACTCATTTAAAACCTTTTCGCCGGGAAACAAAAATTGAAATCATTTAATTACTTCGTGACAAATTGTTTGAAACTTAAAATCCAGCAACTTGAACTGAAAAGGAATTTAAATCGAAACAGGAATGAACCACGCTCTAACAGTTGTAAAAGTCAAAGTCTGATTTGAAATATTAATGAATTCGTCGCCAACCGGTTAAAAAATTCAATTTAGAATGAGGTGATCTGAATACTGAAAACAAGATCACAAGCCTGCAACACTAAATTATACATACTTATATGGATTTATCATCGTGTGGATAATAACAGTCATTCAAGTCAGTAGTATCTGTCGAGCAGCTTATTAAAAACAGACAATGGACTATGTCTGTCATCTGTATATGGAAATAGCGTGATCATGTTAATATATTTCCTTATTTAAAAAAGCAACTACGAACACGAAAACATGAACTTTCTTATAATTGCAGGCTTTTGTTGATGCTCCAGTTTGGTAAATTTTATATCATTTAATAGTTACTCTTTCCATTCTCTGCGGAAACTAAACTTTGTTTAGGAAACAAAATTCTTTTTAATTGCGAATTAAAAAAGTTCAAAGTTGCTAATAACGTCTTATTTCATAATTTTGAATTGATGTTCTCATCGTCGACAAACGCAGCCAGGCGAACCAGGTATTCTGGTGGATGGAAGAAGTGGGCTGTGTGAGTTGTGAGCACCACGTGGACATAATGGAGTTTGTTGCATTAGACGCTGCGGTGCGTTCTTTAATGTCTTATTTGAAATGGTTTAATTAAGAATGAACGTTTATTTGCGAGAAATTGTCGGATAAAACGCCGGCGTCCGCCTTCTTGTTTCTGTCAAATTACGGGAGCCCTTATAAAGTGGACTTAAAACACTGCAGTAAGACGTTGCATTCATTATGGTTAATGTCCACGCGGGGCGCGACGCTCTGCAGTGCGTTGCGTTGTTACGTTTGCGTTCTCCTGCACCTCACCCACAGAGCTACCAGACTTGGGGAAATCAGAAAAAGTAGCCAGACTTCTTTTAAAAAATGTATAAAATCTGTCTTCCATTTAAAGCTCAGTCCGTCAGCTTCTGCTCATATATAAATTCAGTACTGAATGCAATAAAAAAGAAAAAAGGACGCGGCTACTACTGTCGTAAACTTTGCTGAAAGAAATTCTTGGTGATAAATCGGGTCATCGCAAAAAATATGCAAATAAGATAAAAAAAGCGAATAATCAAAGCTAATGGCCCCCGGGATTTCGAAAAAGAGGGAATCTGCAGCCAAACTTTTCAACCATTTGTAATCATTATTGAGTATGTATTAGAAATAACAAGTCAAGCCCAGAGAGGAAGCAAAAAGTCGAAATGTGCATCATGGAAATCAACGCTACGCAAACATTATACGTCGTACACCGGATCAGTATTCCCGTTTAGTAGTAATAGTCACTGTTATTATATAACAATGTACATGAGTTTGAGGGAAAGTGTTCAGTACATCAATACTTGCACAATGTTTGCAATTATTGCTCCTATTTGTGCAAGTGTTAATATTGATTATGCTATATATAGTAACATTACAATTACAATATGTAGTTCATTATTGAGCTCAGTAAAGGACTAAGCAAGAGCTAATAAAAATAAAATTCTGAACACATTCGTTATTGGTTTGCATTTCAGTGGTTTTCTTGGCAATGATTTTCATATGCACAATAGCTGTACGGCATGAATGGCCTGGTTCCTGGTTAAATTCGTAGTTCAGCGTTGGCGCGAAACATCGTCATACATCACGGGCCGTGTACACACGAGAACTAGAAGTACATCGTGTTGACATTCAGTTACGTATGGTGTAATACGAAGACCAATATTTGTACTGCAACATAAGGCGGCGACGATGGCGGTGGCGGCAGCAGCAATGGGGAGGCGAAGATGAACGCGCATAAGGCAGACGACAAGTGTCATAGACTTACACCGCTATAATTATCAGCTTGTATATATCACACCTATTTATTTCCAGGGTATTACGCGCTCTACTGCATTACTGCTACTGATTAACAATGATTATACAGTCGTTTATTTAGCGATACGCTCGTACGAGTGAAATATGGAATGTCTGCAGGAATCGAATCTCGAGTCCCAAGGCATCAAGCCACGAGTATTACGTATTAGTTGGGGTTTGGGATGAACGGCGGTCGGCGATCGGCGTCCGGCGCGCCGGGACCGCTAAGACTACTATCAGGACGTTACAAAAGCCGCCGGATACGATTGATCGCTCTGACGAATTGATTTCCACATGCGTCGCGCAAAAAACTGGCGAAGGGTCCGACAAATCTATTTCGCACGAGAAATTAAACGACCCTGGCGACGGTTTTGGCGGCGCTGGTGGTGTAGGCGACAGTGGCTGCTGGACTTCGAGAGCCCTCGTGAACATTCGTGTGAAGAGGGCACCGTAGCACGCACCCTCAACGCTCAACGTTAGCGCTCGAGCTCAACGTGGATCAAGCCCAACGCCGAGCTAGAAACAAGAACTTTATCAATTATAACATTAGATTACTTGAGCGCGATCCGTCCGGGATGGGCCTCGTTTTCCGCGCTTTGCATATTCATAAATTATAATGCGAAAGCAGTGCGGAAAAAGAAAAAGAAAGCGGCCGAGGAACGATAACAAAGGAAAATCAATCGGCCCAGCGGCTGGGTGACGGCGACACAAAATGTTATCATGGCACCCGAGCTGCAAATTCTTGACTCGCTATCTTATTTCTTTTCTTTCATTCCGCGCAACGCCCCTAAACCTCGAAGCTATAACGTTAGACTGATATTTGTTGGGCATTTGGGTGAAACAGACGCTGCGCTGCGTTCGGGGGAGGAAATGAAGTCGGACGGCTGGCCAGGATGGTGTGGTGTGCGGCGTCGTGACGCGTGTTCACACCAGCAGACTGCAATATTCGCTCTTCGCTCATAACACCGCACCCGCACACCCGCTTCAACACTTGCCGACGCCGACGGCCCGCACAATATCTGACACGCGCTCACACCTCGTGTTGTTTCATTTGCAGCTTCTCCAGCCTCCCTTACCACATGCCAGTCTTATCTGTACGAGTATATTGTACGCGCACACACATACAAACCAGAGAATGAGATTTGCTTCAATAAACATTAATAAATTCTAAATCAGAAAATATAGCACAGCATTGGTGTTGCAATGGTGTGGGTACGAATAGTTTATTGCCAGTAATTAAAACAGTGCGATATAAGCAAAATGTAAGTAATTAAATCTGAAATTCTTAATACAGCCAAGCGAAGTAAATCTTGTAAGATTTCGTAGTTTAGTGACGGCATCGCGGCGTCTGGAGATGCGAGATGGGGTTACGAAGCAGAAGCAGCTAATTGTAAGTAGGTACGCGTAGGTGGTACATCTTGGCGGAACGTGAACGTGGCTCGTGGCTCGTGGCGCCGCACCAAGCAGCAAGCAGCAACCGCTCTCGTTTATGTACCGAAGTTAGTTAAGGGCCCGGTGATTTATAAGCGAAATAAGAATCCTAAACGCGATATCCGCGCAGTTACGCCGTTAGCTGCACTGGCACACGGTATACTGTACGTTGTACGTAATATACGCCTCCAGTATACGTTCACGTTGTTCTACTGCTACTCGTATATGCGCTATACGCAGCTGTCAAGAATGCGCGTTGCGCGACAAACACAAAGGACAATCTAAATAACGACAGAAGCGTCAGCTCCCAGCCCCGCCAGGGTCGCAGGCCGAGCCGCAACGATGTGGGCAAAGTTCATGCTACTTGCAACTCGTTCTGCCTAATGGCGACTTTAGATAATTAACTCATTTACAGACATCAGTGTTCATTTCTCAAAGTTCATACGGGCTCATTATTTGCGAAGTAATTGTTCACAGGTCGCTCCCAGCGCCACCCTTCTAGATAGATTTCCCCTCGGCCCGTCTGTCCGCCGATGTTCCTGCTTCCCACTTCTACGGGTCGCGCTAAACAACCCGACATGAACCCGGAACCATTCACTACTCCACTAGACACACCCCGCCTATTATTGTTTCTCCTCAAAATACACAAATTAAAGAAGTCGGTTACACGTATCTACATAGAGATTCATTGTTCTCAGATATGTATAAGTTTTAACCAATAATGCCAATAACAATGGACGTTGCTGAAAGTATGATAATTATAAAGGGGCCATTCAACAAATACGTACACCGGATAGGGGAGGGGGATCACCAGTTTTGTACAGAACTGCACGTGAAGGGAGGGGGGGATTGGTAAAGTGTACGTACATACATGCTCACGTATATTTTTTTTAATTCTGAATAAACCACTTTGTTTCACATAGAGTACATCTTGAAAAGTTAGTTTTTTTTAATAATAATAATAGTAATCGGTGATGTTGCTTGTTTTTGCCTATTAGGGCATTTAGAAAAAAAATTCAGGGGGGGGGTCATGAACTATACGTACATGCAAGGGGGGGGGGGTTGAGATGTATGTATGGAAATATACACAGGGGTAGAGGGTGTCAATAATGGCAATTTTGTTGAATGGCCCCAAATAGGGTTTAAGAATAATGAAACGAAAAATAATAAGAACGATCAGAAAAATAAAACAGAATAAGAATGAACTATGAAATAGAACAAGAGTTGGAACTGGAAGGAGAAATAAACTAAATAAATAAAACAGATCTTGGTCTTATGATGTATTTTTGCGCATGAAGTTCAGTTACCAACCGTCAAATCACGGCCTCCATGGATGCTAGTGATGCACGAGTTACAGGAGTAATTTTATGTGGTGAAAAATTTCGAGAAATTTGTCGATTATAAGGCTCAAACCGAAGCTCTTATGATCCACAGTTCGATGTGTATATATAGAGCAGAAGAAAACGATGCAATTAAATTAGTAGTAGAATGGAGACCAGGAAGAAGAAGAAGAGATCCAGATCAACATGACTAAAGGCAAGTAGAAGATTTAAAAGCAGCAGGAATTAAAAACTGGTAAAGTAAAATAAAAAAAAGGAAGATGTTTAAAAACTTAACTACAAGGATTTAAAGGAAAAGAAACGGAGATTTAGCCACTCAACAAAAGTATCTAGAAAGTTTTATAAGAAGCAACGTTACCCTTTAGGGATGATAAGCTACTATACATATATGACAACAGATAGTAGAACGTTGTGCAACATTTTATTTTGCGGAACCGGAGCAGCTGTGTGATTAAAATATTTGGTGGGGTAAATAGCCCATTCTTTTATCTTTACCCCTGTAGTTCTCCTTCCAATAACTGCATTTCTAATATGTTGTTATTTAATTTTTATTGTATATTTGTGTTGTTTTTGCTTGTAGTTCCAACTGTATCAGTTTTTGAGTAATTTTACTTTAGTTTAATTATTCTTCTCTTTTTATTTTCTGCAGTGATATCCGTAACTTTATCACGATATATCGTATTAAACATATTTTGTACCCGGAGGCAAATCGAAACATTTGTTACAGCATGCAAAATACAAAACATATGTGAACAATCATTTAACGTATAGTTAATTAACATCTCACTTCAAGTGTGTACTGTTTATTGTGCACTTAATACACGTGTACATTACATCTGCATCTGAAAGAGGTTCTATCTCTAGGTTTGCATATTGTAGGTAAATAACATGGCGAGCATACGCTATAATTTTCCGAATGATTAATATTAAACACATTAGTTAATTATTCAAAGGTTATTTAACAAGTTTATTCGTTCGCATACGGGCTGTGTACCCGTGTAGCAGAGGACCCTTCGGCGCTTTGGTCAGCCATAAATAGAATACGCTTAGGGCTCCCTCTGTGAGCACACAATGTTGGGAAGGGCCGGATTTACCACGAAGTGTGTTTCAGCACTTCAAAATACTAAAAAAATTATACAGACTATAAAACAATCATACATTTTTGCACATTGTCAACTATTGCTAAACCATTAAACAAAAGTAATGCATACCTACTTGTAACTAACTTAAGATCTATGATTTTTAAATATTTTATTAAACTAGCTCTGTGCTAATATAATGGACTGTGGATCATGAGATGCTCGGTTCGATTCCCACAGTTGACAATGTCGCCAGTTTTAATTTTACCACTGTGGCTTCCACCAAAACATTCGAGAGACATGATTGGACGACTGGTAACCGTACTTCACGCATTAAAATCTATTACGTACCAAGAGTGCCACACTCAAAATGGATAAATTACCTGAAGGTAAATTCATTTCGTTGTTTTATTTGAATCAAATATTTTGCAATTTAATTCTTGTCATAAAGAAGCCCAGTCGCACATGAATTGGACAAAGAGATATTCAATTAATTTTTATATTTCTTATATATGTTACTGTAAAAGCCCGAGTTACGGTAAATCCTAAAATTTTCCAGTAAAAGATTTAACAACTCATAATGTCCAACAGTTCTGTGATCATCGTTCATTAAAAATTTTTACCATCATTCCCTTGTTAAATCCTAGAGTTTACCTCAACGACACGATAAATAACCTAACCTAATCTAACCTGTCAAAGCCCTTAAATTGGTTAATATGAGGTTTTTACCAAACTCATGTCGGTTAATCCTAAGATTTACTGGTAAAACCTAAGATTAACCAATATACGGGAATTTACATATTATTAATATTAAAATTATGAGTTATTGTATTATATACGACATAGCTTAATCTACAATATTTAATGCATATACCAATCATAATTATTATATAAAAAAAAATACAATATTGTATCTGGCACATATCAATCGGATCATAACTCGAACGCAGAAAAATTAATTCCTAATCAAAACACTTTCCGTTATTTATTTATTTATTTATTTTTTTTGAGCTAATATTTCATTGAGTATGTTTTGAAGAAACGAATAAAAATTGTTGAATGTCAAAGTAGTACGATTGTCAAAATGGTACTCAGAAAGACTTTAGCCTCTGATAAGCGAAATTTTATTGTTTCTACTCATTAAAATGGACTTTAAAAGCATCATTTTCTAAAGAATTTAAGTATTCCTCCAGCAGCGGTAAGAAACATACCTACATCAATTTTTGAAATATTTAATTTAGTTAAAAAATTTACACGAAAAAAAAAAATGGATTGTTACAATAGCAAAAATTTATCTTATGTATAGTGAAAGCAATTTAGACATTTACAATAACAAAATTTATATTTATATTAGTAATATGATATTATTTTCGATTGCTGCTTTAACAATCCAAATAATATCATATGATATTATAAATATAAATTTAAATATTGTTATTGTTATAAAGATAAATTGTTGCTATTCTAACAATCCATTTTTTTTTTCTGTGGATTCCTTTCTGTCAATTTACGCAGAGGAAAGGTTAACGATCAGACCTGCAAAGGCATCTGGGAAAATAACGTAATAATATATTTATTTGAGAAATTCTCAGCATTATTTTACACTTGCATTACATAGTTGTAGATCCGGCCCTGATGGCGCCGCGGCTCTGCCGCTCTCGGTCTCCGATTATCTGCCTAACGCACGTACAACTTCTACAACGGAATAATCATTCAACTATATTCAAAATGCGAGGATAAATCGTTTTCAGAATGATACATTCTAGATAAATATCGCATAATGTTTCAAACGGATTGCACACTGCTCTACAAAGTGATTCAAAATAATTGAACATGTCGTTTTATTAGAAGTGTTTGTGTTGCTTGTTGTTTACAATTCAGACCATCATGAGCTTCATTTGTCACACGCGTGTTGAATAAATTTCGGATTTTATATTTCACTACAATTATTATTCACGTATTTGGCTGGTTTATGTCCACAAAAATGTTATTGGAGGGATACAATTAAAAGAGCATCTGTCGATTGTGGGATGCGAACTGAGAATCTCGTGATCCACACACCCATTTTAATGGGTAAAAGTAAATCACATGAAATTTGAAACAAAGGAAGTAAAATAGAATGTTCCTATAGATCATTTTAATTTCCAAATGATAAAATCAGACAATATTTTATACCGAGTAATCCATTATGATTAAATGTTTCAGTTTGCTAGAAATTTGTTTCGTACCGCTTGCTATTTAAATAAATTTTGTTTGCTTCATCTGTCAAAATATCAATGACAGTTATGTCAAAACGTACCGACGTGTTATTTCTATACTTTAAAATAGATTTTTTAACTCTACTATAATTTTTTTAATTCGTGATATTTATTTCAACACAACAGTTGCAAGCGTAAATAATATTAAAAACAATGTTAACCCTCTATTACATGAATTATTTCTTTTTTTAAATAAGGGCTGAAAAAATTATTTTTTACAAAAGGAAAAGTAAAGAATGTGTTATTTATAACAAACATGAAACACACTTTTTTTCACATTTGTGAGCTGTAACTACTTTTTGTATTGAGTGTGTCAAATAAACTTATATCATGAATTTAACGCTAAATGCAAAACTCACGGATAGACTGTTTAAATTTTCATACAGAATTGTTGACTTGTGTAGCAAATTGTTTACCAAAATGTAATAGTTTCGTTTATTGCTTTTTTATCTGTATGACGTACTACTTTATTACGCTAGCAATACATTCATACATACAGCAGGGGAATTCATGAAATAACACAATATTCTGTAGTGTCAAAGTGACTGAATATCGAAATCCATTACCACGTCTCGCATGAAATTTTATTTCTTATAAAATGTTGATAGAATTATGTAAAGCATGGTACGTTAACTTTTGTAGTATCGTAACGATAAAATTCAAAATCTACTTTTGAAGTTTTGAACTTATAAGTACTATATGCCGCAGCGTTCTAGCAATACATAAATTTTCTTTGAAATTGATTGTATAAATATTTTATTTTTAATTTTATTCTATTCCCTTACCATCAAGTTGGAAGTTGGGGTAAATAGCTCCGTGGTAACGTATCGGACTGTGGATCGTGAGATCCTCAGTTCGAATCCCACTGCCAACAGTTACAAATTTAAATTTACCCCTGTGGTTCCCCCTCCACTAACATCCTTGGGGGCTATGATTTGACGGCTGGTAACCGCACTTCATACGAAAAAATATATCACCTACCGAGATCTGCGTAAACAGAGTGCCACACCCGTAATGGGTAAAAGGCGTGATGATATATTTATTTATTTATTTTATATATCATCATTTCATTTACCTATTGTGTACTTTCACAGACCTCAGTAGCAGAGAAACCACACAGAACAGTTTAAAATGACAACTGTCTTATGCGGAATTTTATTATGTAGATAGATTAATAAAATAATTTTCTAAGCCCACTGCTGAAAATTACAGTTTCTCCACACTAAATAAAACTTGAAAATTGTACATTTCGCACAGTCGTGTGGAATGACATAAGCAATTATTCCACAGGCAAATATGACCTATTTACTAATAAAGTTAAAAATAAAATTAATATGTCAAGTATAATTACATTTATATATCATAAAATAATTAATAATAGTTTTTATATTACAATATATAGATTTAGAGTTGGTAACACTGCGCATGCTTTACGCTTGTAATAATAAACGTCAAATAATTTGAGACGCCATTTCTTGTTTCTGAAGAGTACGAATTATTGTTATTTAAATCTTGACTAAAGTGTAATCGTAGAAAAAGTACAGTGTACAACTCATGCAGAATTACTTATTTCACGTTTGAGTGATTTGGTCAAATCATGTATGAGAATTTGGTTAAATCGTACATACCGCGAGTTTCAGCTAAGGTGCAACATTGACTGTTCTGGCATTCATGTATTACTATGGATACCAGTTTATGTATAACCGTATTGTTTCAGATAAAATGCAACATAGGTTGTCATGAATTTGTCATCATAATTTAAAGATGTTTGGTAATGAAGATAAAATTCGAATGGATGCTCAGTATAATTGTGGGTTTAGTTTGAGAAGTATATACACAAAGAAAATGTACCGTAGAATTTACAGAACTATTTGGTAAGCTAAGGTATAAGATGAATATTCTAAAAATGTCATAACAATTAAGAAACTAAACATAATTTGGTTTCGGTAAGTTCTAAGGAACTTTTTTTCATGTATAATACACTAATAAAAATGTTTTCTTGGAACAGATTCCTTTTAAATGAAGAGAAAAATTGATTTGAATGGTGCCAATCCAATTTCGTTTTAACTGAAAACTTTTGTATGTGTAATAAATATTTTTGTATGAGACTCATTATGGGGACGAAGTAGTTTGAATAGAGGTAGTTTAGTTTAGTTTAGTTTAGAGGTAGTTTTATTTCAAAATAATATCGTTTTAAATAAAAACGTTTTGTTTAAAATTAAAATGATTTTTTTTCATTATTTTTAAAAACGAAATTTAAAATAAATTAATTTCCTCTCAATGCAGAAAAAAGAAGATAAATAAAATATACATTCAAAATTAATATTTTTTTGAATTGAACCTAATCATTTTGTAAGAAATAGAATATTTTTTCAACGAATGCATTTAAAAGGATAACTGAAAATTTTCTTGAAACAAGAAGTTATTTTTATGAGTATGTATGTATAAGAATCAATAAATTATAATGAAGTTGACTTAACATTGACAAATGTTGAAATTAATGTAGCACTGTATGGTAGGTAGTGTACATAAACTATACCCATAGTAATATATTAATGACAGAAAAGTAATTATTTCATTTTAGCTGAAAGTTTTTTTTTTATAATTCATTTATTATTATAAAACATTTTTTTGGTCTTTGTTATTGCGCAGGATAATAACAATATTAATAATTAAATCATAATTCGTAATGAATTCATAACTATGGTGAATATTCAAATATGTAAAGTAAAACAACGGCTTGGCGGACATAATCCACGTTATTTTGGCTTTGACAACAATATAATTGAAAAAAATGGCAAAAAGAGAAGTGCATACACATGAATCCAGAATGCAAATGAGTGTGTGCAGGAAACTACGGCCGCGCACCCCGAATGGGAAATAATTAATTTATTCATTCCCGGGGGACTGAACGGGAAAAACCCCAAATATTTTAAACAATAGCGTTCCCATCTCATAGCCCGAAACACGTCAAGCAGAAATCTTCCAATGCTATGTGAACAGTCGCATTTTTGTTGATGTTTGTACATTTTGTTAATTGTTTTATTGCATTGTAGCTGGAGCTAGAATACAATGGAGTTCAAATTTAAAATCAGCGATTTCTGATTTGTATTGAAAATTGTAATTTTTATTTGCATAGTCTAGTTAATTCTATGCACATCCCGAATAATTTTGGCATTATGAAAAGTGTTGATATTTCCTTTTCGTTATTAATAATAAGAATATCTCTGGAGGGTGAATGCCTCCGTGACAACGAATCGAACTATGGATAATAAGATCCTCGGTTCGAATCCCACAATCGATAGCCCTGTGGTTTCTCCTCAACCAACATCTCTGGGGGCCGTCTCATTATGAAAAGTTAAAAAAAATTGTTTTCATTAACAATAGTAATAATAATATTTAAATATAAAGATGAACACGTAGTTAATAGAGGATAATACATTTCTTTGTATCGTGAATAGAATTGTGGAAAATATGAATCTCACCTTCAATGACATATTGTCTAACCATAAGATGTATAAGGAATTTTAAAAACATTTTGGATCTGTCTGTTTTTAAGTGAAAGGCTGTTTTATGTGTCTACGATAATCTATTGACTTGAATGGATAGTTTATTGGTGATATACTTACAATCAATGCCGTTATTTAGAATTTTATGTAAGAGAATTACCGCCGAAACTTAGCATCTATATTCAAGAAATGTTAAGTACAAAAAATGTTCCTAAAGTTGTGATTATGTTGTACCTTTTTGGGTATTAATTCCTTCTAAAATGTCTTCAGAGGTATAGCTTCGTGGCAACGTATCGTGGATTGTAAGATCTTCAGTTCGAATCCCATAGCCAACAGCCCTGTGGTTCTCTCTTCACTTACAATTTTGGGTGGCGTAACATCATGGACAGTTTTCAAATCTTGATTCCATTATTAATAATAATATCTATTATTGGATTGAGTGTTTATAATGGTGTGTTAGTGCCTACATTGATGTATGGTGCTGAATGTTGGGTGTCGATGAAGAAGCATGAACGACGTACGAATATAACTGCTGTAGAAATGAGATATTTGAGAGGAGTATGTGTGTATACGAGACGTGATCGTATACGGAATACATTGGTGTATGATGAGTGTGAGATTGAGAAGAATGTTGTTACAAATTTATTTTATTTATAATAATATCTCAATATTTGAAATCCTGTACGAAATGTGTCCTTTAACTGAGACGTACCGAAACTTTGAGATAAGGTATGATGTGAATAGTGGTGATACATTGCGTTTTTTTTTTTTTTTCTTACAAGAACTTCAATGTACTATTTGAATATGTTGAGTGAAAGTGTATATAATATAGAGTGGATGTAGGGTAGTGGTAAGGTAATAGCAGCTACTCTCTGCTCACACTCCCTCTGTTTATAGCGTCGGGGCGCTGGGTAATAACCGGCATTGTTCTGCCGTGTGACAAGACACCGGCTAATTGAATTACTCAATCGTCGGAATTACTTACCGTTATGAAAATACCTTACCAATTTACTCCAGTTAATTTACCACTGTGTCTGTTACGCTATCTATGAATATTCAGTTGTAACTGCATACCCACATTCATATCTACATACATCACATTTACTGTTTCTATTCCTATCATCATCATTTCTGATTCTGTCTTGCAAAACAACATGTCATGCATATTTGGATGTTTGAAGTCGGGTCGAATTACTCTCCCTTTCCGATCGTTAATTGGGAGGGACAAAGCAATTTGTCTTTAATTAGAAGCACAAAAATCACAGTTGTCGCTGTAAATAGGTGATCCGCCATCGGTATGATGATATATTTACATGTTTATTTATTATCCTTCAACTCAAACCAAATCAAATTGCTTAAAAAATATTTTGCCTCGGCGTCGGAGGAAAACCAGTGAAGCCGAACATATACCAAAACCATATTTTACGGTTTCCGGTCCCTGATTGTAACATATAAAACCGGAGTCTGGGATATTAGGGTGTGGTGCAGAGTACACGATACGCGCCGTACATGGTACATGGTACACGGGCCCTGAGCACGAATACGGACACATTGTATCATTGCCATTATAAACACAGATCGTCGGATCGAACAGAAGCAACACACCGTGTGCTACCGACACAGGTATATGGTTTTTACTGACACTGCAAATGATAAGCTTGGGTTTTTTCATCTAATACTTAGTGGTGTAGCACGAACCCTGAAACACAATCAACAAATAATCAATCTCCTCCTAACATTCCTATCTTGGCACACCACTTTCATTTCGTCCATATTACGAGTGCGGTTCATACATAGTCGTCTATTCTTCACACTTGGAATCATTCGTTCACGCAACAGCCCATCAATTTATTAAAAAAAAAAACAATTAAAAATCTGCTCAAGCCAAATATTTACATATAATTTTAAGTTACAAGACCTTGGCGCAGAACGTGATTGACATGTGAATTTCTTCGTAACTAACCTTTAATTGATTGATTTGAAACCAACAATCAATTATACTTAATTTTCAGTTTTTCAACTGATACTGATATAGTCAGTTGAATTAAATCGAATAATTGAAATATTTAGTAAATAAAACTGAAATTATTAGTTATACATTAATACCACTGATTTCTATATAACACTACATTGGGCATAGGCCATATTCTACCATCTGAGAGCGTTTCCAATTGAACGGGTGAAATTGGAGTTTTGTGACACTTTTGAGCGGAAAATTCAAATTACTCTAATGAAACATTTATAGTATAAGTGCGCGATGTGAAGCACTGCATTCGCTCTTTGTACACCGCTCTCGCCACCACCTTTCTTCAGGTCCTACTTATCATCTAACATTTTTAAATATTGAAGTGTCATAAAACTTCAATTTTGACCATCATGGCGGAGTTCAATTGAGAACCCACCGTAGCGTCTTAAACCCAATCTAGTGTTATATAGAAATCAGTGATTAATACATAGATAGTAATAACTGAAAGTACACAGTAAAAGAAGTAGCGGAATTCACATACCTGGGTTCATTGATCACAAACAATAACTGTGTATCCAGTGAAATAAAACGTCGAACTCATCAAGCTAATAAAGCATACTACGGTTTGAGAAACCACTTGAAGTCTACGTATCTATCGCGACAAACGAAGTGCCTAATTTACAAAACACTGATCAGGCCGATTCTAACATATGGCTCCGAAACGTGGACACTAACCAAATCCGACGAAGGAATATTAGGGGCTTTCGAAAGAAAAATCCTTCGACAAATATATAAGGGGGTCAAGGAAAACGGACTTTGGAGAAGAAGATATAATTTCGAATTATATGAACTGTACAAGGACCCGGATGTGATCAAATTTATAAAAATCGGCAGATTGAGATGGATGGGCCATGTCGAGCGGATGGAAGATAAAGCAACGCCAAAACACATTATTCGGCAAAAATTTATGGGACCAAGAAGTAAAGGCAGGCCCAAGATAAGATACATGGACCAAATAATTGAAGATATAAGAAGATTGGGTATCACAAACTGGAAGACCAAAGCAAAGTCCAGACCAGAATGGAGGAAGATCCTTGAAGAGGCCAAGACTTGTAACGAGTTGTAGTGCCACTGATGATGATGATGACACAGTAAAAGTAACTGAACTACTTTTTATCTGTATTATTTCTCAGTGAAATAAATCACGCCTATTACACGTTGTGGATGTGGCACTCTGCTTACGCAGATCTCGGTAAGTTACCAGCCGTCAAGTCATGGCCCCAAATGGTGTTAGTGGAGGAGGAACTTCAGGGGTAACTTTCTTCATATGTCACCATTATGATTGTGAATTTATGTGAACAACACAAACAACCATGCTCTTCAGTGCGATTCAAACTCATGAACTTTGGCGTGCTAAGCTAGTAACATAGCCACTGCGCCACCGAGATTGGCAGGGGTAAATTTAAAATGATAACTGTCAGCCGTGGGGTCGAACAGAGGATCTCACGATAGATAGGTTAGGTTATTTTAATCAGTGTGTAGAAGTCCTGCACGGGTCAATTTTATTAGACCCGCACCCCGCCCGTACCCGCCAAAATTCGATCCGCACCCGACCCGCAACCCGCAATATTATTTTTATTACACCCAAACCCGACCCGCTCCCGCATTTTTTGCTGATATAAAAATATAGGGATTAATATTATTTACCGCGTGTCCACAACAAAACATATAAGCAATTTGGTTGAAATAAATAACAAAATAATTAAGCTTTTTCTTCACAAAAAAACAGACCCGTTCCTATCAATCCACACCCGACCCACAACACGCATATTCCTTACTCGCTAGACGCGCATCCGACCCGCGACTCGTAAAATGATCCAAGAACAGACCCGCAACCCGACCCAAATAGCGGGTAACCCGCGGGTGTGCAGTCTAAACGCAAACCAATTGTCGTTGAAAGTACAATGGTGGGAATCGACGGGTCCGGTGCTCCGACACTCCGGCACTCCGGTTCTCTGGCAGCATGCTATATGGCTGTAGGTGTGTGCGAGCGTGGCGTGGCGGACAGTGCTGCAACCCCGACACACAGGATCAAGTGCGGATGCGACTGCGACCACCGCCGATTCAAGCTGAGTAAACACAGATAGGCCGCGCGTCACTAGCATTGTTTGAACATGCAAATTGTAGATTAAAACCAATTTCGCATTCAAAGTTACACAAGATCCGTCTTTCGCAGGCTGCCCGTGATGCTGGTCACGGTATCATTGCTACACCGCGCTACACCGCGTCCGCGTACCGCACCACCTGCGAATGAGGGAAATGACGGAACGGTAAAATTTTATGATTCGCACTTTTGTAAATTACTCGTTATTTCACAGACACGAACCGACAGTTAAAAGGAAACTTTAACTGTTTTGTTAGGATGTTGGGCCATTCAAATTTAACATCATGCCGCACTTTTTCCCCATACTTAATTAATCGGACCAAACCTACAGTATGCTCCGTAATTACAACCGATATAACCGGTACAATCTGTTCTGTGGTTACTGTAATAACTATCTTGAAAAAATTTTAACCGGTCGGATCGCAGCAACCAACCAAATTGCTGGTTTACATGCAAATATATTTATTACAAATAAAACTAACCGCAAATAGCCAAACGCAGTGTTTGTTTGTCAACAAAAATTTCATAGTGATAACTGATAAACAAGGGGTAAATTATATAAAAATCAAAAACCAAATAAATAATAATGGAACACAGTAAAAAAATTATAGTCAAAATGGACAAAATTTTATCAACATTTTTAATCCCAGACGGTCCACTGCTAATTTTTGTTAATTTAACAAGTTTCAAATTTGTTAGCAAGTAACAAATCATTTTTGTGTATTTCGTAACTAAATATATTTGTGAATATAGTAATTATTAACATTTATTTTTATGTGCTTTTGACTAAATATTTTAGTAATTTTATTGAAGCAGAACAATAAATCATAGTTATTATAACAAATTAAGTTGTTACAAAGGCTGCAAACTTGGTTTAACAATTTCAAATTGATAAATTAGCTAAATTTATTTGTTATTATTGACGAATCTATTTTTTAAATTTTATAAATGTAGCAATAAATAAAAACAGTTTTTCTTATTAAAAATTCAGAATTGACAAAATTTTAATTTAACTAATTATCATATTTGTTCAAATTGTTAATTTAATGCAATATATATGTCAATATTGACTAAAAATACTTAACAATCGCAAAATTAACAAATCGCAAAACAATTTTTTTACTGTTAAATAATTAAGTAAGGTTATATCGTATGTCTTCTATTGGGTATACAAAATTAAAATTCACTAGCTAGTGCTAGAAAGCTGAACTAAAGGTACATAAATTTCATTGTAATTTGAAATTAATTTTTATTTTTGTAAAATTAATAACAACTGTAGTGATTTTAGAAGTATTGCAATGTAACAATGTAAGTATTACATTTATCTAAGACGCATTATATAAATAAGATGTAAAAATGAAAGATACATTGTATTTGTAGGTTATAGGTTAAGATGGAATTATCTCCAAAAAAATCCTATAAAAAAAGAAAATTTACTGAGTGTATACCTGCAGTTCTGCTGTCAATGAAAACACAAAACTACCAGTACTCAAGTAAGTATTTGCTATAAATGAGCATAAAAAACGAATTTGACATATACCTTTTGTGATTTGTGATCAGCGCTATCGCTTGATAAGTTGGAAGCCAAATAAACGTCAAACAAATGAGACAGATTTTAGATCCATATATATTTATCTACAGAACATACTGTTAACGAATATAATTCTGCCACATTGGTACTGGAGTCTATTTATTATATGTATTGGCTGGTTCAATACTTAGAGCAATTAAAATTTGTTTCAAAACGTTACTGACTAAAGTAAGATGTTGGCTTTTACCGATATGTGAAGTACGATTAAACTGCAATTTTCCATAAAAACATGTCTAGTTCACTTCGATTTAAGTTCAGGTTCGATACGACTCCCTACTTTTTATAATAATTCGCAAAAGCCATTACGATAAATTACAAACTTTAAGCCTGCAGCTCGTCTTACACTTCCGTGCAATCAGAATACGCGACTAGTGTAACAGATTAGCATATTCTTCATCCGCCTTATCTTAACAGCGCAGGACACTCAAGACTGGTTGGCCGGTAGATCGCGGACGGTCTTAAAAATAACGTTGTCCATCGGTTTTTTACGGCTGGAAGCATTTCGGTTGCTACTGCTAAGCCACAGATCACCGATTCGCCCAGTGCTACTTTGTACGATAATATTACTTTTTTAAAAAAAGCTTCTCGGCAGTGCCGGATTTAGAATTTTGGGGCCCGTGATATTTTGGGGCCGGCTACCAAATTATAATTTATTTGATAATTACTATTATAAAAAGCTACTGAAGATATGTAGCAGGCAGCAGTACAGAAACAACAATACTAAACAGTAATATAGTTTATACTTAAATAGGGTTTAACATATTGAAAATTACCGAAATATAAACAACTGGAATGTAAATTTATTGCAAATTTAATGATAAAATACGTTTAAAAGTGAGCAAAGGTGACGAGAAAATGTCTGGCAAATGAATTTTTGTTTGTATTTCGTTATACATATTACTGAGTCTAATTGCAGCAGAATTAAGAGCTGAATTTGGTCCACAACGTGGAATGCTAAATAAGTTCTTACATCTAGAGTCATGGCCACGAACCCTCAGATTAAATTTTGATAATAGGTACGGCGAGTCAGTCATATTATTAAATAATTTATACAGAAATACAAAATCTTTGAGTTTTCTCCTGTTTTCTAAACTTAGTAATTTTACTCTGTATGTTGGAAATCTATATCTGAGATATTTTATGAATTTGTCTTGTATTCTTTCAATTCTAGTAATATAAACTGAATACCATGGACTCCAACATACAGAAGCAAACTCTAAATGACTTCTTACTAAACTGTAATATAAAGACATCAAAGTTGAAGAATGCTTAAAGTTAGAACTCGCTCTACTTAGGAAGCCAAGCATTTTAAATGCCTTTTTAACAATTTCGTCAATATGTTTATCAAACATCAATTTACTGTCCAAAATTACTCCCAAGTCCCTAATGCTGATAACTGATTGTATTACATTGTTATTAAGATGGTAATTGTAATTGAAGTTATTTGTTTTTCTGGTAAATTTGATATAGCAACATTTTGAAATATTTAATACTAATTTGCGTTCTTCACAAAATTTAACAAATGTATTCAAATCATTCTGTAGTTCATGGCAGTCATGTATACTTATGTTTGCATTACTATTAAGCCAATATATAATTGAGAAGTTTCATGCAGATGCTATTTTTTCAGCGGTACTAAATTAATGATGTACAAATTTTGTTTATATGGAAATATCTGCAGGTAAGCTCGATTCGCTTGCACTTTTAACAAACAAACCCTATGCCTACACAACTCACGCTCTACAAACTCGAATCACAGTTCTCATTTTTAATGGAAAAAAATTGCGCTATATTTCCAAAGTCTAAATTAACAAAATTTGCCAAAAATGTCAAAAGAAAACTTTTTGTAGTACCTAAAGTATTTTTTAAGTTGAAAGCGCAGTTAGTGTGTATTTTTCCCGCAAAAATATGTGTACACATACCTTGTCAATACCATTTAGTAGTTGTTGTTGAGTATTTTTAAACATGGGTTCACGGTATTCACGACATTGTTGAGGACCCTAGACATGCGGGGCACCGAAGCAATTACTTATTTTGCTTAAACGTAAATCCGACAGTGCTCGGTTAATTGAATAAATGAATATTGAACTTAACAAATATTATTGTAGTGTTGACATAACTTCTTTGTTTCTTTTAAAAGTATCCTGAATATAAATTCGTGATTTCCACGCTAAAATTAACTATCCTTTACGTAATACATTACAAAAAAAAAAGATATCGCAGAGGGTGACACTTGCTCCATACTGAGAAAAAGAATAGCACTGTTTAATCAATTTAACTGAGTAACCAGTTATTTTGCGCGCAACTGAAGAATTCAGTAGTTAGAAAGAGCAATACATTTGACCATCTAGATGATCTCAATAAAAAGAAAAAGACTGTTTAGGAGGAGAAGAATTACGAACACCGGAATTTTATATACCGGGTGGTCCATCGGTCTGTATTTTTTATTTTATGCAATTATTATAAATATTACTGAAAAAAATTTCAGACAAAGTTTATTTAACATTAAAATACCCATGTATCTACAGTATAAATTTTTCTTTCTCGCAATGATATGCAACTTTATATTTTTAAATGGAACACACTACATATTTTTGTAAAATTTGAAAGACCTTTGGTTTTTCTTTTAAATAATTCTTATTCATTACAGTCCTAAAATGTTCAGTACAGAAACTATTCACGTTTTTCTTAATGCAGAATTACAGAGAAAGTATGCCATGAAATTAAAAACAATAAATAAATTTATAAAAAGTATTCGAATTGAACATGTTCTTCTAAACAATATATAACAAAAAAAGTTGTTAAACTAAGTGAAAATAGTAAATAATAATTATTAAAGATCTGACAGCAACTAATTTGATTGTTTAAACATTTACACAAAAATTTTTGGCATATTTTTTGTGATTATTGAATCATAAAAACGTGAATAGTTTTAGTACTGATTATTTAAGGACTATAGTGAATAAGTACTTATTTAAAGAGAAACATAAGATCATTAAAATTTTGTAAAAATATATAGGATGTTCCATTTAAAAATACTAAGTTGCATACCATTGCACGAAAATGGAGCACCCGGCTGAAAAATTTATACTGCAGGTACATAGGTATTTTAATGTAAAATAAACTTGGTCTGAAAAAAATTTCGGTAATATTTGTAATAATCGCATAAAAAATAATACAGACCGATGGACCACCCTGCATAAAAATGAGAAAAAATTGGGATAGTCTGAATTCTTTATTTTGTTCTTCGTTATTATATTATTATACATTAGTGTATTTAAGGTGTTTTATTTATACTGAAAAAATGATCTTATTCAAAAAAATATATTTTGTTAGCGAGGTCTGTGATAGGACAATGTCTATTTATCGAGTCCGCTGGTATATAAAGATATTTAAACAATTAAAAATCTGTTATGTTATTTGTAAACACTTACACCTTGGCAGTCAATTCTACTGAATTTTCAGTTATTTCAACTGAAATATTCAGTAAATACTATACAATTGAGGTTTTCAGTTATATATAAGTACAGTTTATTTTTCTTGTGGTGCGGTTCACGTCACTATCTTCTTTCTCACTTTCTTCCACTATTGATAGAGAAGATTATAGAGATAGAAGATAGTGACGTGAACCGCACCACAAGAAAAATAAACTGTACCTATATTTTTCAGTTGAATTGATTGAATCTTAAAGTAAGAGTATCTTAACTGAATTTTATTTTTACTAACTCGATTTCTGTGGCGAACTAGAATTATTGTTTAAAAATACGTGATAAAAAACAAATAAATAAAACTAAATAATTATCGGATCCCGCGTAAGACGGCCCGGTAGAGTTCGAAAGATGTCCGGAAACCGCAGGTCTCTGCGAAGTGTTGGAATCAATTCCGCAAAACCGAGCCGATTAAATCTACCTACATATTTTACTTCATGTCGTGACGTCGCCGGGCTCTTTGACAATCTTAAATCACCGCACCCCTCTGCTCGTAAAGCCCGACTGCGACTCCGACTCCGACTCAGGACTTGGTGGGACTGCCGAGTGCGGAATCCGGGTAAAGTGGCGTCCTGGCCCAGGCTAATGAGCTTCGAGTGGGGAACGCTGCACCTTACGGTTAATGCCCGTGGAAAATGAAGGCGCTGGCTGCTCGCGCTAATGCAAAGCGACTGGATAAAAATGTTTGGGATCGTGCTTCGTGCTTCTTTGTCTGCCACTGCGTTGATGTATGAGTTTTCCCTAAAACTCCACTAATTTACTCCTGTAAATATGTGGCCAAGGTAATTTTCTTGCGTTAATTGAAATATCTTAATGATGGTATACGAATTTTTCATACAAAATATACACAGTAGAGAAAATTCATTTATAAAGCCAGGTTATTATGACTTTTTGCTATTTCTAGTAGATTTTAATTAAGCTTTATAATTTAGTCAGTCCCTATGTATACGAGATTTTCAATGGGTAGTGTTACACTTTTATCTCAGTGTAGAAATTCCATTAGGGTAAAGTGCTTTGGGGTAGCGTATCGGATTGTGGTATTGAGAAAGCATTTGACCCTTGATCCATCTCATCTTTAGACAAGTGAAGGTAACAAAGTTTGATTTTTATAATTGATTGGTTAGTAGATAAAGTAAAAAATCAATAATTTTCAGTAATAAATAAAAAGGAAAAGGTGATAATCGACTGTGATGATGAATAAGATTAAAAAATTCCTCGGAATACATACTATGACCGAAACGTTGGATTTTTAGCGAAAATAAATATTTTGACTGCATTCCGAGGAATTTTTTAATAAATAAAAAGTTTGACACAGAAACTGGAGAATTATTTTCACTACATAAAAATTACCCCTGTGGTTTCTCCACCACTACCATACTTGGAAGCCGTGATTTAACAGCTGGTAACCACACTTCACGCGCAAATATGTATCATAATACCGAGTTCTGCTTTGAGAAAAGTGAGATGATATATTTATTTATTTTTAAACACAAACTATTGTATTTATATTAAAACTGTAATCAATAAATAATGTATTGGCATAAAGCGCGAAATTGCTGCAATTTCTAGAGGTTTTAGCAGCAAAAACGATGAAAATTTTTGAGCATGCCTATGTCCACTAAGAGGAATTTTGTAATCCATAAAATTAAAACAAAATTAAGTAACGAGCTTAAAACTAACTTATCTATCTAATATTTGTCAAGAAAAACAAAAGCTACAGAGATTATCTCCAGGAATAATTTGTAGAGCTTCTCACTATAATAATGACAGGATTGGTTAAAACATCAATGACATATTTCATTTGTTTTAAGAAATGTCAAAAAAATAATCTACGAAATAAAGCAAAGTTTCAATAATTCATTTCGCTGACTAATAAATTATAGTACGTTGTGACTTTTACAAATTTTATACTTTGCTGGTACTGCGATTGAATTTAAAATTAAGTTGAACCGTAACCGTTGCTTATCTGCTTGAGTTGACTAATGCATCGCTAGTCTTGGAACAGTAATAAAGGGTGTCTCCCCAGTTCCAGCCAGCTGATGAAGGGAGATGAAGCAATTATCACAAATGCTGAATTTTTTCCGGTTTACTAATCGGGGAAAAAGACAATCTGTAAGACTATAGAAATATTTATGTTCCTTCACTCGT
Source organism: Poecilus cupreus (assembly GCA_963942605.1). Taxonomy (NCBI): domain Eukaryota; kingdom Metazoa; phylum Arthropoda; class Insecta; order Coleoptera; family Carabidae; genus Poecilus; species Poecilus cupreus. Next base: position 9,099,686 of record OZ012715.1, read on the forward strand.
TTGAATAGAAACATACATTATCATCAAGAACTACTCGTACAAAGAAATAAATGTTGACATTTGTAACATAAAATTGACACGACATGAAATTTGTATCTTCAGTGTTCGTGGAACATTTTATATTTGTAGATTAAATATGATTGGTTATTAATGTCTGCGGCTTTTGTTTTTCTATTTCCTGTTGTAATGGTGTTGCAGTAGCAGTGCAGGTAAAGATAGATGCAGTTCGCGCAGACTGCAGAGTGCACACGAAGCACGAAGCGAGTGTAGCCCATAGTTCATCGGCAATCGCATGTTTCGCGCGCAAACGTGATGCATATTTATGCACCGTGGAGCAGAGCGCGGCAGAGCGGAGCGGTGGTGGCGGCGGCGGCGGTGGCGGCAGCAGTGCGACGGTGCGCTTCCAGTTGCACGCTGCTCGCTGCGGATATGGGAAACGGTTCCCATTTGCGATATTATAAATTAGAGCGAATATACGAGCAACAATATAGCCGAACGCAAACGGTGAACGTGAACGTGAACGCTGAACGCTGAACGCATAGCGGAACACAACAGCACATCGAGTCTGTAACTCTGTAACTGCTTGCGTCGCTGTTGCTGTAGCGTAGTAGCGTGGCGTCCAACCTCCACCTTCCACCACCAAGGCAGCATATAGCGTGTAGCGTGTATAGGAAACATCAGTGGCGTAAGTGAAACGGACGTCGAACTGAAAACAAAAATTGCGGTCATAAATAAAAGCGCGTTTAAGTAATATCAGATCCGCGAACAGCATTGATAAGGGCTTGCGCAGAGGCTTAAAGCGGCATTACCAGCGGCGAATTGTACGATAAGCGGCACCGTGTACGCGGCCACGCATACATGGAACGTGGCCACAGCCAACACGACCGCCTGACAGCAGTTCTCAACCAAATAACACCGAACTACACTACTGCATCGGTGTTATTGCCTATAATCGATACATCCTGCCCATAAACATCCTACAGCGAAAAAATATCGCGACTGTACCATCGCAGAAAATCAAACCATTCTTCCCCTCCCGCAGTGTAAATGAGCGGACACTGTTCATGCGAACGGGATATAAAATTTAACGGCAGCATGAAATTAATATTAAAATCTGTGACGACCAACGGGCAACGAGGAGCGAACAACGGTCAGTGGCTGGCGGGAGCGGGTGTACGAGTAGAGCTCGCAGTACAACTAGAGCTAAAACGATCGCAGCGGTCGTTTGTGAGTAGCGAGGGGTCCACCATCACCACTGGGAGCACTGGGAGCCGACGTCTGCCGCTGTGGGAGATGAGCTCCAGATTCGGTATTCGGTGCTCGGTCTTGGTTCGGCCGACCTCGGCTGGAATCGGTTCGAGGGCGTCGCGAACGAGATATTTAATCACACATTCAGTATTTATGCAACAATAACTATTAAATTATTCATAGAGATGAATCAGTCGGGCCAGGGGCCAGGAACGACTCTCGGCTCACGGCTTTCGGTTTCGCCGGAGTCGGAGCCGGAGCCGGAGCGCACGGAGTACTGCTCTCTGCTCTCTCGCCTGAATTGAACGCCGGTGAACTGCAGAAAACATTTTCATAAAATGGCTATCTCTTGACTATGGCACGGGAGATCACTATCTATACAGTATGCAAATCGCAACTGGGAGCCTGGAAAGAGCTGAATTATTCACATGCTTCACACACGCGCACGCGCACACTTTCATGTTTTATCTGTTACTGTTTCCCGCATGTACGTATTTAGTTAAAAAAGGAACGGACTTTTTCCCTTCGATGCTGATTCATTCTGCATATCGCGCAAGGAATCTGGCTAACGCACAACCTTTTTACGCGATTCGCCAATCAGTCTTGCTAATTGCATCGTAAATATCACCTAACAATTATCTGCCATCTGACAGTACCGGACTCAAATTAGAGAGCAACATTAGAATACTCCAACACCTTTTTTATCTCATTTCTGAATTTTAATTAATAGCATTTTGTATATGAATTATATTCGAATACAATTGTAACGTACTAGATATTTTCAACATGTTTTGACGAATCAAATACCTCATATAATATTCTACACCCTGACTCTAACATAAATATTGCATATATGAAGTAAATCTTTTATGGCTCTTGTCTATAATGCCATAAAATATTATTTCAGATGTGTCCCGGCTATAAAATCATGTATTTATATGGGATTATTCAGACCGTTCTATATTAAAATGGCTTTTTCATTCCCACCATACTCATGGCCAAAGTGCATTTTTGTATTAATTTATTATGAATACGACATTTGGTTCGGTTTTATAGTAATTTTACATTTAATAAATAATTATATCGTCATTACAGAAGACCACTATTTGAGTGTTAATTGACGGTCCCTAAATTGCTTAATGGTGGAGGAGCCACAGAGTAATCTAATTGTATGAAACACTGAAAAGTAGGCGGCTACGTTGATTTGATTAAATAAAGTAATAAAACCTCTACAGGGTATATCTTAATTATTTACGAAGATTTTATTTTGGCAAATGTCAAATCGTTCCGCGAGTCCCCTCGCACATTTGAAAGCGCAGTAACAGTGTCGCGTCGAGTAGCGAGCAGCGAGCAGCGAAGGGCCCCCACCCACCAGGGAACCGAGACACTACTCCGCCAAATAGTCTCACTGCCGTTTTATGATGGCCATATGCCCGCCCGACGCACTCTTGAATATTTGAATGTTTTCATTTGCAATAAATTATACGACCGATTGGGCCGGCCGCCGGCTGCGCTAGGCAGCGCTCGACAACGCTGTACAACGCTCCACAACGCTCCACAACGCTTCAGGACGCCCGAGAACGCAGAATGTCGTTTTGCCTTTTGCCGTTCGTTGTTCACTGTGCTTGTGCGCTGCTGTTGTGTTGTAGTGTAGTTCCTGCACGTTTCTCAGTTTGCGTTCCTTGACGTATGGAATTCATGCAGACGTGAATTGCTGCACTTGTGATTCGATTTTTAAACGCTGATTTCAATTTGAATTATTTCCCTGCTCCATGTTGAATTTCCTGCAACTAGTACAATTACAATTAAAATAATGCAGCATTTTCAGTTATTTAATTGGGTTGCCAGTTTTTAGTTATTATTTACAGATATTGTTATTATTTTTTGTTCATTATGTGGATAATGAAGCAACAAAGGTAGAAAAATAATAAGCATTTTTTAATGAAAAATACCTGCAGCATTAATTTAAAATCAACGTTGTTTATACAAATATATTCCTAGTTATAGCTTTGTTATATATTCTGAACAAAGCCTGTGGTTTCAGTTGTATAAACAATTACTCGTGCAACAGTTACAGTGCATCTGTAAAATTGTTATTTGTTATTTACAAAGTTGAATATATTTGTTTTATATGATTCCATGTGCGGTACAGCACCTATAAATATTAAATTTCTCTTCAAAACATCACATATTTGTTTAGACGTTATGTATTTTCAATGGCTACCGACAGCTGTGCAATTATCCTTTTATTATGTTACATTTATTCGCTTAATAAATATAGTTGCAATATTGTTGCTATAAACATTAAATTTCTTTTGAAACTCATTTCACAAAAATGTCGATTATTTATGCGTCATATTGGAACATTTAGTCCAATAAAGTTTCGTTAATAATGGCGAGCATGTATTATTGGCAAATATAATAAATCGTATTAAAATGCATCGTTTTTTATAAAACCACAAAATCGGTATATATGCGCGAATAAATAAATCGTTTAAAATAATTTTGGAGAACAATTCAACGGGGTGACGCTGCAGCTGACCGCAACACATGCGTATTGTGCTGCGTGCTGTGCAGGGTTCACAATGTGCGCCCCCTTTGTCAGCAACGCAGGGCCGAATTAACTATTTAATACGGCGAGGGTATCGAGAAAATGCCCTGGAAACATCAGCAGACATGAAAACCATAATGGTAAATCAGCATTCTGCCAGTACACCCTGCGCAGTGGATACGACTGTTCGTTCATGTAGGCTCTAGCGACAAATAACACATATGATGGCCCTAGGTCAGGATTGAATTGTGGGTGATCCATAGTAGCAGAGTGAAGTAGATGTACGTACTTATTTGTGCCACCCTGGCTTCGAATATATATTGATATTTTGAGAACAAATGATAAAAATAATAGCAGTAGCAATAATGGAATAGACAAATAATAACTACTTCAAAAAATTGTACCACAGCCCCGATATAGTCTTGAGACGGAAGCAAGATAAAGTCACGTATATTATAGAAATAACGGTATTAGTAGTAGGATGAAATTATGTGGGGATTGACCAAAGTGAAGATCGTACCAATCGGGGCTATTAGTGAAATCCCAAAGACACTGTTAGCAGCTTAGAAACCCTAGAACTAGTTTATATATACCCATCACTGATTTCTATATAACACTCGATTGGGCTTAAGCCGCTACAGTGCGTTCTCAATTGAACGCCGCCATCATAGTCAAAATTGAATTCTTGTGACACATGTTAGATGATAGATATGATCTGAAAAGAGGTGGTGGCGTGCGCGGTGTAAAGAGAGCGAAAAATGTTAGATGATATGTATGACCTGAAGAGTGGTGGTGGCGTACGCGGTGTATAGAGAGCAAAGTCAAAGTTTCAGATCATACACTTATACATAAATGTTACATTAGAGTGATTTGAGTTTTCCGCTCAAAAATGTCATAAAACCTCAATTTTACCCGTTCAATTGGGAACGTTCTCAAATGGCAGACTATGGCCTATGACCAATCTAGTATTATATATAAATCAGTGCCACCCATGCAGAAAACAGTTATCCCCGATACATATGGCATAGTCAGAAGATTCCTGGGATAAATTCAACCAATTCGACAAAATCCTGAAAGAAGAGAACAGTGCAATCTCCGTTGTTTATACATGCATTTTATACAACAAATACTTACCTGTTAAATGGAAGTGAAACAGTGCAATAATAATAGTTATAGGAAACATGGTGTAAACAGCTCCGTGGATCATTAGATTCTCAGTTCGAATCTCACAGCCGAAAGTTGCCATTTTAACGTTACCTCTTTGGTCTCCCCTCCATTCATATCTTTGGGAATCACGACTTGACGGTAGCCGCATTTGAAAAGATATATAATTTTTTGAGATATGCAAAAGCATAGTGCCTCACCCAAGGAGAGTAAATGTCGTAGTGACATGTATATTTGTAATAGGAAACAACAAAAATAATAAATCTAATAAAACAGTTTTACTGTATATTCATAACTACATTCTTCCCCCATTCGGTACTTTGGTCATATTTCTATCTTTTAGCTTTTCCTCATATTTGTAGAACATATACCACATCGTTTCTTCGTGTCGTATGCATATTGCGCATTTGCGCTTTTCTTCTGTATTCCAATTCTTATTAACATTCTCCTACTTTTTCCATCTAAACCGAGTTAATTATATTATTGAACATCTTAAATTTTCCTATTTTATTGTCCTGGAAGACAAAATATCGATACTTAATTATTTGTGTTCAGTTGAAATTTGTTTTACTTATCTCTATTTCTTTCGATTGTTTTTTCGATCGCATTTAGTATTCATTCAACTTATTTTGATGAATGTCCTTTCATCATACTTTACCTCTCAATTTCCCATTTAGACATCTGTTTCTTTTCTACATTCCTCTACTTCCCTTCTGATATTTCAATGCACCTTTTCCTGCTCAAATTCTCATCTTGTCATGTTTCGTCTCTTCAATGATTATGTATTTTTGGCCTGGCTCTATAATCAATTTTAGTTTGAAGATTTCAATGTCTCTTTACCTGCTCCTATTCTCCTTTTATCATGTTTTATGTTCCATGATTATGTATTTCTAGTCTCGTCCTACAGTCCATTTTGGTTTGAATGTTTTTCTTGTTGTATATATATTAGAAGGTTGTTTCTGAATATTGAGGATTTTAAAATTGTATCACCAACGAACACTGCGTGTCGAAAATCACCGAAAACGAGGAACCGAGGCGTCATATAACCTCAGCAGTTGAGCCCGCTTTACAAAAAAAAAAGAAAAAAAATGTATGAACTGTATTTATTCATTTTCATTCAAGATTGCCAAGATTTTGAAAAGATGTGTAAGATTTATTTTACCTCGTACAAATTGATTAAAGGAATTTAAAATCCCAACGCTGAATTTCCCCCGGAGTGCGGCTCTGGACACCGGTCACGGGTCTGCAGGACATTTCGAGATATCGGACATAGCAGGCTTTGCCTGCAGCCACGCTCACGGTCAATGGCTTCCGAGCTGACAGCTAATCACGTCATGTTATTTTGGAGATTCAACCCGTACAATGTTGCGATATTATTGATAGATTAATAATCTTCTAGTCAACTCCAGGACACCGGAATGCCCATTATAACTTTTGTATGACGTATATGGTAATGTGATCATCTTTATGAGGCCAGCAACAAGGGATGGAATTTCGTATAATTATCTCTATTGGCTGTGTGACAGTAAGTTCGATAATGAGATATTTGTTCTTGGTAAATTAAAATATTCTTTTCAATCAAGTCCAATGTTTGTATACTTATGAAGAAGTTACATTTCTCCTCTTATTTCTGATTACTAATAAATATTTACTATCATTACTTATCTAATGGAAGTGTACCTATAAATATGAAACGTTTATATTTCGCTATGATATTGCATCGACAGTTGATGAAGAATTAAGACCGCACAATAATTTTTCTTTATTGGAATGTACTGCGAAGTTCAGTTATGCTCATAAAATACAGTAAACACGTTATAAATTACTGTAGCTTCAGCGTTTGCGGCGACATCAATCATTTAACTTCGGAAAGGAATTGAAATAGATAACTTCTTGTTGAGATACTTTAATATTTTAGCAGCCATGCCCTTTTCACTTCGTTCATAATGACCATTCATCATTACCATTTACTGTATACCATTTTAAATCCAAACACAGATTAAGGAAAACAATGCTGTATTTCGGAGTGAAATTCTGAAGCTATATGTATTTAATCCAACGCCAACGCCGCGGCGAAGACGAAGGCGAAGCCAACGAAGGTGCCGGTGACGATTGCGAAAGCTTGGCGTTAGGAACGCGCTGCTTGCCTGTCTTCGTCGGTGGCAGATTGTGGCAAATGAGGCGCTCATGACTTGCCTTGCAAAATGACGTACACTGCAAAAACCAATGGCGTTTCTTACGTAGTTCTTGGTTTTTTATGTTTCTGATTGTTTTTTGATTCAACTTTAGAACACTTATTACTGCTGTTTTTACTCTTGTAGTTACTATGATGTCTATGCGTTTTGCTTCTTTTATAAACTGTGATGTATAACTGCAAAAAGATGGAAACATAGTGTTAGCAATATCTGAACTGGTAACGTGATAGTTGGATTTTAAATTTTACATCTAAACGGGGGAATTAGCAGGCACTATCGTTATCCGAACGCATTAAGCTCAATTTGTTTTACAAATTCAAATATACCAGAGGTTCTTAGTTCCAGTCCCTTCAGGACATAAATGTTGTCATGTTCCAAATTAGTTTAGTTAATGGGTACAAAATTTCATTTGTATAATTACCGAAAGGCATTAAATTTCGTTGATTAAATTTTGAAACACAATAGGTATTTCATTATAGTTATAATTTACCCTTTGTGTCATACCCCATTATTTAAAAAAAAATCCATAAATTTTGGATGTATCAATACAGCAACAGACATTCACGCATGAGTATTCAATGTAATTTCAATTTGAAATTTCAGTAATTACTGAATTTAATGATGTAATTCTAAAAATTCTAATTTCAGCAATATACTTTCATAAGTTCAATACGAAACACTATTAAAGGAAGCAAATTAGTTTTCCGGAAGTTGTTTGTTTTATTCACTAAATTCTGAGACAGTGAGTTTACATTTTGTTTTAGGTACAGCATAGGCTTGTCATTACGCACAGTTATTAAACCTTAATTCTTAAGTAATGATGGAAACAATTGCGTATTGTAAGGCATGTGTATAATTCATGCCTTTCATCTAAGTTATTACGTAACTAATTACGAAGATTAAGCTAGCTGGTACTGTTGTGCACCTTTACTTGTAGCGTGAATATATATATTTAAACTTTGCGCTGTCATAAACCCTACGTCAGCGAATGATAATATTGTTTGAGCCATTCTTGTAGGCAAATTAACTCGCTATAAAACACAGTTATGAACTTATGCAGTGAAATGTATCATACGCAAGAGAAATTTCTTCTAAATTTTGTGAATTTTAAGTAGGTGTTACTCATTACCTTTATACTGATGCTATAATTAGAATTCGCGGCTCTGAAACGCCTTTATTTCGCTGGAGGAAAGTTTAAATTGTACTATGATTGTATGACGCTTTAGGAAAACTTTTTTAAGGGGGTAATAGTGCGCGCTCCGTTCGTCGTTCATTCGCTTCTCGCCCTTCTTGTCGTTCGATCGCAACATCCCTGCTACTGCAGTCAGTAGCGTACGCGTGCCCTGCCCTTATTACAAAGAAATCGCGTAATGTTGGGGTTATATACCTACAAATTTTGATTAAAAAGTTTCCAAGGCACGTAGAGTAAATTAATATTGGGGGAATAATATAGTTTACCAGCTATTATCTTGGCTTCTCTCTTAAGTAGTTTGCTGAAAGCTGAAACTGATTTCAACAGCGATTCTGGAAATTCTATAGTCATTTCTGGGAATTGCTAATGACGTATAATAGTATAAATTTACTGCAAGTAGGTAATTATGTTCTATAGTCGAGGGCGGACAGAAATACTTTGAAACTGTTCATATTTGCTTGAAATTAAATGTCGGTTAATCAAGAATACATTGAATAGAAAGGTATGCTTCTTAGTTAATTGACTTTTGATATACTAAGTGTTCGTAAGTAGGCACAGTATTGTTTGAAATATAATAACAAAAACTTTTCAATGGAACTTCATTGAAGGCACATTGTATACAATTATAACGTTTTGAAGCACAAATTGGCAATGAGCATGAAATGTATGCCTGTTTACGTTGGTGACGGGCGTCGGGCGACCAACAAGTCGGCGTCGGCGGCGGCACAGTCAGCAAGCAGCAGAAGGCGAACAGCACGTCAATGGTGATTGATAGCTGGGTCCGCGCCGGATCCAAGGGTGTCGGGTGTTGGGTGCCACACTCCGGAAACTCGTGTGCGCGCTCCCATTTCCGTTTGCCGCTTGAGCTCAGCGACTCAACCCCGCTATTGCTACTATGAATATCATATTTTACGGTGTGCCGCGCTCCAGTAGTAAAACTGTGTTTTCTTTGCAGTAAGTTTTCTTTTATAAATATGTGATAAGCCCAGTCAGCCTGGCTGCACGAACTTGTTTTATATCCTTTCAGAAAATTATCAAAATTAAATTTAAATTTTGCGTCGGCATACCTTTAACGGAGAATTTATTTAGCCATCAATCCTAATCAAGCTGTTCTCACGTTGTAAAATATTTAATAAACATATCCAACATGCAGGCTCGATGTCGACGTTGCTGCTCCGACGCTTCGGCTCAGCAGTAGTTCTCCAACTTGGCTCAAAGTGTGGCTGGGCTGCGCTTGAGGCCGGCCGACTCGCTTCGCTGCGACGTCTGTTGGCACAAAAGAAAATTATTACGGTGTTTATTTTATGCATGGGAAACGAGGGTTGGTAAATCTGTAGTAAGCTTATTCACAATTTATTTTCCGCGGGGGCATTTATTCATTACCGTTTGTCACTTAGGGCACGCGATCAATGTAGTGGTGGCGAACGGCGAGCGGCGAGCGGCGAGCGGCAGCGGCTCGCCTCGCTACGGGAACTCCGGGCATATTAGATTTCATCGGCGTCTTGCTGGCTGTGAATCCAGGGATTATTCCGGAACGTACGTGTGATACAACCGGAAGGCGCCGATCGCCGATGCTCCGATACCCTGATACACCTATTAGCCACGCCCAGGGTCGCCGTCGTGCCACAACAAATTTCAAACTTTTTATAGAATACTGATTGAATTTATACGCCGATAGGAATCGTCAATTCATTCATTATTTTACCACGCCTGAACAAATCCATAATTTTATATTTTCCTCTGCTGATGCAAGCTCGTGTGTAATTTAATATCAAACTATATCAGTTATTATCCATAAATATACCTATCGTGATACGCTTCTCTCTTTGTTTCACCAGTGGCATAATGCCATTCATTTAAGGCTTTTGTTTTTCTCGTCCATAATTTCCTTTACGCAGCGAACAATTTACTCCTTAATGAATTAATTAATGAAATACGCATACACTCCTTGGCCTAGGCTATAACCGATCTTCCCTTGATACATAATAATAATAATAATATTCATTGACAAGAAAAAGGCAGGGTTTTTCTACCGAACTATATAATAGTTATTTTTCAAATTAGAGAGGAAAGCGCTTCTTTTTCCCATTCGAGCTCGAGACAATTCGAGCGAGAGTGGAAGAAGGGCTCTCGGGTTAGACACAACATTTTTTCACGACATGTTTTTAAAAAGAAAAACTATTTTCTCGGACCTTAAATACATTTTCACAATACAACTGACATGTTATAAGCTAGGTTATCAGACGCAAGGCGGTGTAGCAGTGTTGCCAATGAACCAATCTTAAATATAAATTAAAGTTGTCAAATTCTAGAAAAAGAAAAATATAAGACATAATTGTAAGACAATTTAAAGTATGTACCTATATCACTAAAATAAGGATTTTCAATAAAATTAGGCATTTATTTATAATTTTTACAATATATTTTTTGTAAATAACATTCATATTGGTAACACTTCTATATTTACCTCTCTAGAGAGGAAAAACACATTTTCCTCACTATTTTGGGAGAACAAAGGTGGAGTTTCCTTTCATGTCGTGAAAAATATAATTACAAAGATAATCATAATGAACTCGACAAAGTATTAAATATGAATAAAACTATGCAAAATGCACCAGTTAAAAACTGATCTAAGAATGTACAGATATACAGGGTATAACAAAATTGGTACATTCAATTTAACCAGTGATAGAACTCGTCGCGAACAACAATATTTCTTTATAACTTTTTTTCTAAATCAACTAGTTTTCGAGTTAAAATTGTTACAAATTTAAGTACCCGCCAATGAAGAACATATGACTGCATAGATGTCGGTAATGTAGACACTGGGCTTCTGCATATTACATCTGTTTTTTTCGTCTTGAAAGCTATCCTAAATATTGTATTTTTGAAATAAAAAATTATTCAAACGATAATGAAGCTGAAGTTAAGTGTTAATTTATTACCAACTAAATCAAGAAGTCAGTATCTATTTGCGAAATGTGAAAAATCAAAATTTAATTAAAGGGCGTAGTGACACATTTATTTTTGAAATATCTCAAAATTTTATTCCATTCTATTTGTTCCACAATCCACATACTTGTATTATACTTTGGGGAAAATATTACGGAAGCTGAATCCCACAATTCCAGCGTATCATTCATCGCACTGCACACCAAATTGAAAAGACGAAAGTACGTTTGTTACCCGACGCTTTTCTTTCACTTTGTCCAGTGTTTATATACGTTTACCAAACTCTTATCTTATTTGTTCCGGTGATAAATTCACAACGCGCAATCGAGGAGCAGTGAGCAGTCCGACTCACGAACCACGCTAGGCGCTAGGTTATCAAACGGTGTGGATGTGAGCAAAGCCTTCTCCCGTGTCTGAAGCCACGGACGGAGCACGGATTTGTTTCCGCTTTCAATACCCAGCGCGCGAGTAAATTACCTTTCTTTGATAGATTAAACGATCCAAAGTGTTTGGAAGCAATGATCTGCAGGTGTATGAAAACTGGGACACTGATTTAGAGCAACGCAATACAGGATGACGATGTTATTTTTCTCTCATTATGACTAAAAGACTTTACGTAACGTTCAAATTATTTGTGATTGTTCCAGCTGATTTCAAGCAACAGTTTCCTGATTGCAATTGCACGATTCCGAGAAACTGTTAGTGGACTTCTCAATAAAAATAATGACCGGAATTCTATTTTAAGTGGTGAAACACAGATTCTTAGAAGAGTTTCATTTTAAATTAATTGTCTTAAACCTCACAATCGGCGGATTGCAATGAAATTATAACGTTTTGTGCAAATTATTAGCCAGTTAGTAAAGAAGAATATAATAAATCACATATTTAGTCTATACTCTAAATATCAATCAAAGCAATATTACAGTGATTATTTTTTGACGATTCTTAAAACCAATGAAATGCTTCATTGTTTGTCACGTGTCTGTGTTTTAACCAATTCTGTCAATATTGTACTGAGAATAAAACTAGTAATTCTTCCCAGGAATAATCTCTGTAGCTTTTTTGTTTTTGTTGACAAATGTCAGATGTCAGATAGTTATCATCAATACAAGTAACAAGTTTTCGAAAGATGTGTCAAATTATTTTCAATTAATTCTTACTCCCATGTTATTGATTACTGATTATTTTTTAAAGATTCTTAAAACCAATTAAACGTCACGTGTCTGTGTTTTAACCAATCCTGTCAATATTATACTGAGAATAAAGCTCTAGTGATTATTCCCGGGAATAATCTCTGTAGCTTTTTTGTTTTTATTGACAAATGTTAGTTGTCAAACAGTTATCATCAATACAAGTAAATAATGAACAAAAAAGATAGATTTAGTGCCGTGCCTGATTATGAAATAAAAAAATAATCTAATGAAATAGAACTCGAGAGTTCGATAAATTAGAAAATAATTTTCCAGTATCTTTCTCAAACTTGTTGCCATTTGCCAATAACCACAAGTTTTAGAAATATCTGTCAAATTATTTTCAATTTATTCTCACTGTCTTGTATTATTACTGAAAAATTTTTGGTTAAAACAGTACCGAATAAATTCGCTGTATTTCTGATCACGTGTGCGAAAGTAACCAATCATATCAAAATTGCACTGGTAACTTCACCGAGAAATTGCCACTTTATTGTTGCTAAGTAACGAATACCCTTCGACCATTTGATAAATATTCATAATTTTGTTATAAATACCTCAAACAACGTTCTTTCAGTAATTGTAATAAAATTACTTCGTAATTATCAATGTGCTTAGAATATTATAGCATTTATAATTAAGAAGAAAATTAATACATATTCTGAGTTTCAGGTAATATGCACCGTACTGTTTTCAGATTAAATGCAATATGGGTTGTTAATATTAAATGAACTTATTTTCATACTTTAAATATAGTTTCAAATAAAGAAAAAATCCAAATGGTTACTTTCTGAAAGTTCTAGAGTCCTAGAACAAATCTTTATACAGTTTCGAGAATATTTGCATAATTTAAAATTGATGGATGATTAGATATGAATCATAAGAAAAGGACAATATTAAAAAGTTCTTTAACAATAACAACCTATTATAGGTATATTATAATCTTATCTGAAACTGACGGTATAATGCTAACACTTTATGAAAGTAGTAAGTTTGTTAAATTTGGTTTGTTTGTTTATTACAATTCATTATATCGTTGGATACAAATCTATTCGCTAAAACTTCTATAAAAAAATTACAAGGAATTAACAAATAAAAATTCATGTTACCGAAAATCAGTGTCCGGAAAATCGAGGGTTTACTGTATTTAATTCCGTTCTGTTGATATGAAATATTTGCATTTCATTTTTAAATTTTGAGGTAATGTATCAGGTAATTGTCAAACAATGACAAATATTGTGGGCTCCAGACACCAAACATAAATATGGTAGCAAAATCTATTTTTAGGATGTTATAGTTTTGAAAATTTTCCATGTGAATATAAAACGAATGCGCTACGGCAAACATATGTGCAGCTACTGAAAACCATATTTACACGAACTATTGACAGTTCTCGCGATCGGTAATGTATTTACGGCCGTATTTACACGCATTTTTCATATTACCGTTAAATAATGATTATTTATGTGCGAGAGCTGGAGTGCTCGATACTCGATGGTCCGCTCCTGCTGGTAATTGCGCCCCTGCCGCACTGCTGTAACGGTACGCTTTGCGCATGTGACTGCTTCAATTTTCTGACATGTCATCACGACTGTTTTATGGGCCTGAGTGCGAAACATATGTACCGTTTGCTTCTCTTATTTACGGTGCGACAGTTTGAAACCGACATTTGCTACTGAATTACGTTCCTGTATTCGTTACGGTTACATATTATGTAGCAAAAAAGTATTGGCATGCATTCTTTTTAATTACTCAAATTTTTAATTATTTCATTTTTTACCTTGAAATCAGCGTATCACTAATTTTCATCAATATTAAACTCATACACAACATTTGCTAAATCAGACCTATCGATATATTTAGATAATTATTTTCAAGCTTAATGACTACCGAATGAAGAGATGATTGTTCGACTGGAGAAGTGATGTAGGAAAATAATGATCGGGGATACAGTCATAGGATCTTTATTTTCTACAGTGCCAACGTTTCGACACCACTTGTGTCTTCTTCAGGGCTAGTAGAAAAAATTTATATGATAATGTTAAAAATGCATGCTAATGCTGAAGAAGACACAAGTGGTGTCGAAACGTTGGTGTTGTAGAAAATAAAGATCCTATGACTGTATCCCCGATCATTATTTTCCCACATTAATGATTACCTTTTAGTAACCTTCCTTAAGATTTTGCAAATGTAAAGGGAATAGCACAAACGGCCATCCACTCCTTAAGAAGAATCTCTAGCTAGCCGTTCCGCGACTCTCGTATAAACCATCCGATCGTCAATGCAACTTATGAGTAATAGTAGACTATAGTAGCACGATCCACCACTGTGAAGGCAACATAATAACGAAAAGAGACGTTCACAATTTATCAAAATCAACAGTTAAAATTATTTTTTTGTAAGCAAAGTTTATAATAAAAGGATGAAATATATTATAAATTAAATATCAACTTAGGTAGATTACACATTCTACTAACTACTACTTACAAATTTTTCATATATTTCTTAGAAATGTGAAATACGAATAGCGTACTTCAATGCTCTGCAAAGTTGCCAAAGAATCTTCTTAAACTATATATTTGTACTCTCCGAAGAAAGGAAATGCTAAGTTATCCGTACGGAAGATCGTGTATAATTCTATAGAAATCACTATGCGATACCAACTACACTGATAAAAATGTTTTCTTGGAACAAACCGATTTCTCTTAAATGAAGAGCAAAATTGATTTGAATAGTGCCAATCCGATTTCGTTTCATTAAAAACCCTTAGTTTTGAAGGAACATACCAAAGTATTTAACTGAGACTCATTATGGGGACGAAGTAGTTTGAATAGGAGTGGTTTTAATTCAAAATGATATCGTTTTAAATAAAAACTTTTTGTTTAAATTAAAACTACTTCTTTTTCATTATTTTTAAAAACAAAATTTAAAATATATTCATTTTCTTTCTATGCAGAAAAAAGAAGAAAAATAAAATTTATATTCAAAATTAATATTTATTTGAATTGAACTCAATCATTTTGTAAGAAATAAAATTATCTTCAAGGAATGCATACAAAAGGAAAACTGAAAATTTTATTAAACCAAGAAGTTATTTTTATGAGTATAGATGGCAGTATACATGTTTCGTAGTATTATAACCTATTAACCGCCTTAGTTATTATGTAAAAATACCGCCCTATTTTATTATTTCAACTATTTTAAATTGTACTAAATAATTGTAGTAATAGAGTAGTAGTAGTTAGAGAAATTTGCTAAAACAATCAACTACAACCAAGATATTAGAAAAGCCTTGCCATGATTTCGACAGAGGTCCTACAAAACTACTAACTAGTTATTTCCCATAGTCGCATTATTTTGAAATGTTCACCCATTTGGCCGATCAGAGCCCTTTGTTCAGGTTTATTTATTGGGAATTACATAGCATAAGTATAATACAGTTTTTAATAAAATAAACTATGTATTACACTATGTAAACAGGCAGTCAAATTAATTAAGTTGGCTTTTGAAAGAATAATGCCTTATTAATTGGTTTATTTCACAAATAGTTGATATTTCGCCTTTGTTTTGGCCACAAAATAAGCAATCGCTTGGGCCAAACTATTAAAATTGCAATTATTATTATTATAATTTAAAAATTTGTTTTATTCTTCAAAATTTTCTGTGTGTGGGCTAACCTAACTTTAATAAATAAATAAAAAAAATTATTAAAAATAAAAACCTGTCATTAGAGTGGTATTGAGGCATCGTTATACTATTCGACAAAATTTTACTTATTATGTTGATTTTAATGGTACTACTGAACAGAGTTTTGGTATATTTCAGTGACATGTAGCTGTCAAGTTAGTAGTAACAGTTAGTAATAAAGTGTGAGTGTGAGTGTAGTTTGTCCGAGTTGAGTTTTAGAATTTGTGCGAAGAATCGTGTATAAAAGTGAGCCAGCAAGGCATGAGAGGAAGTGTGTGTGGGGAAAGTGTATTAAAAGTTTGCGGAATCAAAATTGGGAAGACGAGTTTGTTATTATGTTAGCGAGATGGTGTATCATTTTAGCATCAAGATGGTAGGGTAGACTGGCAGAACCGAAGCATAAGTTTTTGTCGTTTATTGTTTAGCCTCCATACGCCGGCTTCTTCAACAGAATTTACAAAGTAAATATTATTTCTTTACAATGAATTTTATCTTCTGAAATGCCGAAATTTCTTTGTTCTTGACTCTTAATTTTTGTTGAGGATAAATTTAGTGAGTTATTTAAAATTCCTTTGATGTGTACCAACTAAAGTTCCAAGCTATTACTGCGAGTGTATCGCGTAAGAGATGGAAGCAAGTCGTAGTACGGATGGAACAGAGACGAAAGAGGCTCAATTCATTTCCATACTTCATTTTAATTTCGTCACGTTCGCCTTGACTAATTGTTTGCGCTGTATTAAATTATAAATAATGCCTGAACATGTAAAAACATATTTTTTAAAGGAGTGAAAGAGCAATTCATATTTCGTGTCTGTGCCATCTTTCTTATTAGATGCTTCAGTGACTACGCGCCGCGAGAGTGCAGGGGGCAATAAATTAGCGTTTTGCAAAAAGATAGCGGGACTGTTGTTCGCCCCATCTCGCCTGTCTCTTCCTCACCCTGCGCCGTCCCGGGTAGTTCGACTCATCTCGCTTCTCGTTCTCGCCCATTCCCCGTTTCGTCGTGACTCTCCAGGCGATATTACTGCACCAACCTTCGCTTCTTCATATTCTCATTTCGCGTTCGCCTTCCCTGTAGCGCGTATCGTCAGCTTCACTTGTTCCCCGTTTCAGTGTTTCTCCGCGAAACGCGAATGTTCGCCGTCTCACCGAATTTAAGTAGTCAAGTCTATCTCCTATATTAAAATTAACGACAATAACTACGTATATCAATGTTGTTTTTCTCCAGGTACAATCTTATCCTATTAAATTTTATGTCTATGCTAAATAGCTCTGTACATTATGCTAATTTAACACTGGTGAAAATGAAAACGAATTACGAGATATTTTACTACAGCCATGATCCATAAACGTGTTAATTGCTTTTCAAAATATGAATTAAAAACAATATAATCATTTTTAAAGAGAGCAGTGCTTTCGGAACCCCGCCTTAGAAAGTTTTAAAGTACATTAAATTTTATATAATTTTTACATTGACTAGTAATAATCATTGCAATTTAAATAAAACTTAAATTAGAAAAATTCAACCAGTTCTTAGACTTACATATTACATAATATGACATTGAGAACAAAAGTAGTACCGCTTAGTCAATTTAACTGACTAATCAGTTATTATGCGACTAACTTAAAAATTCAGTCACAACATTGAATGCTTCAGTATTTTTTACTGAATATAGTAGTTAAAACGCCCTTTGCTTTATTATGACAACATGATATCTAGGTTATGTTTTTGAAGCAAAGTTAATTATAATATTTTAATACATATTTTGAAACTTTTACAAAAACTATTTAAACATTTAAAAATCTGAAGAAATGGTAACGAGAGAAATTGTAACGGCTGAAAAGTTCTGCAAAACTGGTTGAAAAGTTTTAAACTTCTATTGTTTTAAAATGGCGAAAAAGCGGTTTCAATTTTTTTTTGAATAGGGAATATATATTGAGATATTTTTTTTTATAGTCTACATTATTATAATCAATTATTTTAAATAATGTTTAGCCATATTATTTTAAATGACGAAGTTATGATTTTTTGCGAAATTTAATATTATTAATATTTTAATGTCAAAAACACAATAATTTCAGTAGGCTATAATAACAACTAAATAATATTGTTATTAAATATGATAAAGTAAAAATAAATTACATTATTCTAAAATTTGTGTTTTTACTTTTAACTTTCTCAGGTATTATTCAGTTGTTATCATAGCTTATTGAAATTATCGTGTTTTTAACATTAAAATAATCATTAGTTTACGAAAAAAATCATAATTCCGCCATTTTAAATAATATCGCTAAACATTATTTGAAATTAATTGATAATAATAATGTAAACTATAAAAAAAAATGTCTCAATTTAAATTACCTATTCAAAAAAAATTGAAACCGCTTTTTCGCCATTTTAAAACAAAAGAAGCTTAAAACTGTTTAACCAGTTTTGCAGAACTTTTCAGCCGCTACAATTTCTCTCATTGCCATTTCTTCAAATTTTCAATAATAAAGGAGCTAATCGAATGAGAAGTATTCAGGAAACACCGTGTATAAATAGATTTACATACAGAATTTAACTAGTTACAATTAATGTTTGAGTTGTTTTCCTCTAAAATACTCAAGAAAGCAGTGAAAAATATTTGATTTATATTTAGTGTTACGGTTTATTATTTTAATTTCTTGTAGTTTTATTTATTAAATTTGACATCGTTCTGCATAATTTGCAAATGATGATGTATACAACAACGATGATGAGAAAGTAATTCATTGCATAATAATTAATTATGAACCATTATTGTAGTGCAATGTTTTGACGAAGCGCATGTGCTCCATATAGTGCATATTCTGCAGTGAAGATGTAGTGACGCTGGCGCTCGGATCTAGTCGATAGAATTTGTTGTCTAATTGTCTTCATTGAGCCTGGGCTGGCGTCGGCGACCGTCTCTGAAACAATGTCGCTGTTAAATTGCTATTTTCAGTAATTAGCAACACAAGAGATTATAAACGCGGGGCAAATGTACACGGAACTGAACCGAGTAATGCTCCGGTTTAATGAAATTATAAGATAATGCTGACAGAGTCAGTTGCGGTGTTACGCTTGGCCGCGTACACTGGAGCTCCCATGCTGTTGCCTGCGTTTATACACGCCATTCTTCGAGAAAACTCACACAAAAAATCTAATTGTCATTCACTTAATGTTTTATATTCTTGTAGCTTTTATCTCAAATTACACTTCTAACAACTACAATAAATAACCTAGACTAAAGATTGCTGATGTAAATGCTTGTAGGCACAGCCTTACATATTTCAAATTTTCCTACACTTACTTTCGTTAAAATGCAAACGTATTTCATGTTTCCTTACAGTGTGTTCCGAAACTTAACCAGCGTGACCACGGTTACTTTTTTCAGCAACCGGTTGACTAACGTCACGTGGTTACTGAAAATTTTGGTTAGTTTTAACTAACCACACTAACCGTGCTCGACTGGCGGTTAGTACAGCGTGACTGCGGTTAGTTGGACCAGCTATTTTTCAGTAACAAAAAACATCGGTTTGTTTAAGTTTATTAATTATTTTCGTGTAGGTATATATAAATTTATAGATAAAATATGTTTTAAGCAACATCCAAACTTGATATCTGATTTATTTTCGTCACTAGATGAGGATGATGATGATTAATATATTATTTGTATTTTCCATATATTTACTTTTTATTGATCAGCTTTCAACTGTTTGTCTATAACATATACGCGAGGCGTTCCAAAACTTACCAGAAATTTCAGTAACCATATTGTAATCGGTTACTTGATAACCGGTTCTTTGGTTAAGTTTCGGTACATACTATTAATATACTGTAAACAACATTAGTAATTTTAAGTTTATAAGTTGGTATTCAAGTTGCCAGCAATGATATTCCTGTTAATTACTGCTAAAATGTTATTGTGTACATATGTTTAGAGCAGTATTAAATTTATGTGATTAGTGCATAAAGCTTCAATTTTCAATAATATTGTGTTACAATATTTGTTTAAACTTTTACACGATTGTGTGAATGTTAATAACATTGTGTCTATTTATACGCGTGTGGTATTTGACGTTTGACGCTGATGTAACCTGAAACTGACTGGCAAAGCTATGTAAGTATTTTTGTTTTGATATTTATTTATTACTGATCGTATACAGGCAGATATTATGATTATGAATTGTATTTCACACACCTATTTGAGAAGTCGGAAGAGATTATATGGTGACTAGAAAAAATAGGGTTAAGTCAGAATTGACCGTAATGGTACTCCCACAATAATTTGAGACATGTATTTTTGTAAGTTATTTGATATTATATTCTCATTTCGGTATTACGATCACGCTATTTGTACTACCTTTCAAGAAGTCTGGTGGTTTGAACGGACACTATCAGTCTGGTAGGGTCTATCAGATCCTATTGGTGATAGGGCTCGAGAATGAAAATAAAAGCGGTACAATGACAGAAATAGCTTCAGAATGTAAGAATTTATTTTATTATGAACATAATTTCAGCAATTGACAATAAGAATAAATAATATAAAAATAAATAATATATAATAAATAAAATGTCAGTATAATACACTCATACTAGTTGTTTAATTTTTAAAAAGGCAATAATAGTTCTTATTCGCGTTCATCATTTTAATTATATTCAGTCTCTTATTTTGAAAATGATGAATCTGTAGTAACTATGAGTTAACCAAACTTCATTTTGACGAAAAAAAAAATTATATATATATATATACAGGGTGTTTCAGGACTAGTGTAACAAACTTTATCAGCTTATTCCTGAGGTCATTTTGAGCCAAAAATGTCATATAAACATATGTCCTATTCCTGCTAGGTACCAAAATACAAGAGATTCAAGTTCTAAAAATAACACGAAATTTTCTAATTTTTGTAATCAAGGTACTTTCGAAAAACACGAGTTTTATTGAAAAGTCTTACCTTATTTGTCTTAATTAATTTTATTTATTAATATTAACGAATACAATTTAGAGAGCAAAACACACAATGACACAATTAAATAGACAAATAAATAAATTCTAAACACAGAACAACATAACAACAACATGGGAAGGTTGGCGTCTGTTTGTGTATCTGTCTTGGTATTCTCTAGACGCGTAACGGGTATTTCCATTACATAATCCATAAATAAAAATCATATCTGCATATTCAGCAGTGCTATAACCATCCATTATGAAACAAAAATACAATCAAAAGTTCAACAATTTTTAATTAAGACAAATAAGGTATGACTTTTCAATAAAACTCTTGTTTTCAGAAAGTACCTGGATTACAAAAATTAGAAAATTTTGTGTTATTTGTAAAACTTCAACCTCTTGTATTTTGGTAACTAGGAGGAATAGGACATATGTTCATATGACATTTTGGCTCAAAATAACCTCAGGAATAAGCTGTTAAAGTTTGTTACACTAGTCTTGAAACACCCTGTATATATATATATATATATATATATATATATATATATATATATATATATATATATATATATATATAATATGTATGTTTTTTTTCAACCTTCATAAAAGTATGTTGTTATGTATTTGTATTCAACAAACAGAAGTTATAAGTATTGTCGTCTTTGGCGTAAAAGTGTCTCCTTGGCAACACTTCTACTCCGGCAGCGGACAAAGTAAAATATTATGAAAAATAATTAGGTCGTAATTCAATAATTTGATAGTTAAAAATGAAATAAATAATCAAAACAGGTTATTCTATGGCAACTAGAAATGCTGGATAATATTTTTTGAAGTTTCGGGCATTATTTAATAATAATTACGAACCTTGGAAGTTCGTTAAAATTCTTGTGTTTTAAGTCTAATGGGGTCTGTATATATTTATACACTGTGCATGCGGAATCGGAAGTGACAGCAGATAGAGTGACTCAGTATAGCACCTACTACTGATTCCAGCTGCCACAATCTATTGTCCTAAGAGATACAACGTAATTTAATAATTCCACCTCTGGCCCTATCAAACTCCACCAGGCTATTGGAAATGAGGCTAGCTTTGTAAACACAGTACCATAAATACTAATATTACATTACATTTGTTGAATGAACGTACGAGCGAGTAGTAACAAA
This sequence comes from Poecilus cupreus, assembly GCA_963942605.1. Taxonomy (NCBI): domain Eukaryota; kingdom Metazoa; phylum Arthropoda; class Insecta; order Coleoptera; family Carabidae; genus Poecilus; species Poecilus cupreus. The sequence goes on from OZ012715.1 coordinate 9,121,984, forward strand.
ATGAGTCGAGGGTTGAGAAGTCCTTGTGGACTGCACCAAGAACGTCTCAATGTCGGGTCCGCGTGCGCATTGGGCTGTAGGGCGTCACTGGCATCGGGCACGGGGCACGGCATTCTTGCGTGGACTTAGGGGGCTCGAGTGACTTGCCTTACACCAAGAGGCGGCCAACACTACGTAGCAAAGCACGAGTAAAGAAGATAAACAAACACCCTCCTTTAAATATTTGACCAGCGAACTCCGTCAGGGAAAGTGTATTCCTGCCTGGGGCTCTAAACGGAATGGAAAATGAGCTTCTCGTACCGACGCCAGCCTTCGAGGAGTTATGCAGATTGTATTTACTGAGTCGCAGCTGCTTCTTCGTCTTTGCGCAGCACATTGTTCGCGCTACCTGCGCCCTTGCGCTTTGCGCTTGCATCGCCCAGCGTGTTTCCCTCTGGGCCCGTCCGACGCTCGACGCTCGACGCCCGTTCGACCATTCTACATGTCTATCGCGAGCTAGCGCCAACGTAATTACTGCAAATATGCGATGCTTTAAGACCGCAGCGCGCCGCTCCCGGAAGCTGCGTTCTCTTTCCTGTCTTTCTCATCGTTCAGCCAATGCCGCCTATAATTGAGTCATTAACGGTTCATCAGTTAATTTGTTCTTTGATTTTAATTTTACTTTGTAAATTTAATGAACGGACGAACGTTTCGCAGGGGGTTTCACGTGTTGGCATTTGACCTTCATCATTGTGTGAGGCGGATGAAACGGAAAATTGCTTCAAAGAATAACAGCTCTAATTTCAAAATAACATACTTTCCTTCCTTTCAATTTGTGGCATACACGAAATAAAAAAATACTCGGTAAACTGAAGATATAAGATATATTTTCTGAAAATGTCATAACAATTAAGAAACTAAACACGATCATTTACTAAGCAATAAGAAGTATTTACAAGAAAGTTTGATCAATTTTCAGAAAATGCACCTTAAGCCTCCATTGCATGTGACTTTAAAAGTGACCTTACCAGTACAGTTATAAGATCAAATTTTAAGTGAATTAAAACTCCGTTACATATTAACATAAATTGTATTCATTCAAATCTCTTCAAAATATTTTACTGTGTACAACATTTAAATTTCTTCTGTACTCCATAATGGGGTAAATAGCTCCATGATAACGCATCGAACTGTGGATCGTAAAATCCTCAGTTCGAATCCCACAGCCGACAGTTACCAATTTAAATTTATCCCTGTGGTTCGCCCTTCACTAACATCTTTGGGGCTATGACGTGACTGCTGGTAACCGCATTTCATACGCAAAAATATATCACTTACCGAGATTTGCGTAAGCAGAGTGCCACACCCATGATGTGTAAAAGGAGTGATGATATATTTATTTATTTTATTTATCTTTACACTATTGTTGTGTCATTTTAATATTAATGTGAATCAAACACTTGTACACACAAAAAACATAAACACAAACGACATTTTACAGCTACTTGCCTCTTTTAAACCATGCACTAAGTTAATAATGCAGTAAAAGCAGCAATGCGCAAACGCACGGCCAAATTTCTTAGGAGTTTTAAAAAAATTACCGTCATTGTACGAGAGAGAAAACTTCTAAGGTCACTTGAAAAGAATAACTTCATCGTATAATGTATGCTTTATATCCACAGGCGAGTGTCTGCAGAGTGCAAGGTATTGGGTGCTCTGGGTACATTTGCTCGAAACGTGAATGTATCTAAAGATGCTCGATTGAGTGTTTATAATGGTGTGTTACATTGGTGTATGGTTCTGAATGTTGGGTTTGGATGAAGAAGCATGAACGACGTATAACTGCTGTAGAAATGAGATATTTGAGAGGAGTGTGTGGGTATACGAGACGTGATCGTATACGGAATATATTGGTGTATGGTCAGTGTGAGATTGTGAAGAATGTTGTTAAGAAAGTGGAAATTACTCAGTTGAGCTGGTATGGATATTTTGAGCGAATGTCGAATGAAAGATTGGTGAAACTAATATATGTGGATGAGATTGAAGCTGAACGATTGCGTGGGCATCCGAGGAATAACTGGTTGGGTATGATTGATGGTTTGTTGCGTGAACGAATGAGTCCGAGTGTGAAGAATAAACGAGCATGTATGAATCGCACTATGAATGTGGACGAGGCGAAAGTGGTGTGTCAGGATAGGAATGTTTGGAGGAGATTGATTGTTGGTTGACTGTATTTCTGGGTTCGTGCTACCCAACTAAGTGGGATATAGCGTGATGTTATGTATGTATGAATGTATATCCTCAGTTTACCAAATTGTTTATTTAATGAATTATTATTAGCTATGATCTGTTCAATTAGGAACTGTTACCAGATCATAATTAGTAGTGCATCTCTAATCAGGTGAGCTCTGTTCAATAGAAATATATTATTCATGAGTTTGTTCTCAGTTCCCAACATGTGCAATGTAAATTACTTTTGAATTACTATTAATGAAAACATATATTGAACTCAAAGTCTCGTGTTTATATATAAAATTGTTTTAAAAAGCAAGAATCAGTGACATTTAAATTTGGGGCATTGACAAATTCCCTCTGGGGTCCGACATCCGGCTGTCGGGCAGTCCGGGAGTCCGGCAGTCCGGCAGTCCAGCAGCAATGACACGCATAGCGCGTGACGCAATGTCGAATTGTCTGCGACATGGCGACATGGCCGCAACCATTGTTCTGCATTACGCGAACGTCATTTCGCCTCCCAGTCCTATTCACTAGCGACCGACGAATAAATATCATTGAAATCGTGTAAAAGGTGGAAGTGGCATTGTTTTCGTTAAACCGCGAGCCGTGTTTACGTTTCACCCTGTATTAATTGTTTCGCGTTCGCAGTTTGCATTTGGGCATGGATCGCGATGTGCAGCCGGACAGGGCTGGTCCGATAATATTTATTTTTAAAATATAAATGTTGAAACAAACATTCAAATATCATCATATTAATAAAGCAATATTTGGGTATAGTTCTGTAAATTAATTAATAATAAAAAAAAATATATCATCACTCTTTTTACCCATTGTGGGTGTGGCACTCTGCTTACGCAGATCTCGGTAATTGATATATGCATATGAAGTGTGGTTACCAGTCGACAAATCATAGCCCCCAAAGATGTTAGTGGAGCGGGAACCACAGGGATAAATTTAAATTGGCAACTGCCAACTGTAGGATTCGAACTGAGGATCTCACGATCCACAGTCTGACGCGATACCACGGAGCTATTTGCCCCATAATAAATTAATTAATAATACGAATTTTCAACAGCAAAATGCTGTCTTCATAAGGTAAACTGTTGTTCGTCCTTAATTTTCTGTTTTTATTAATATAACCATTGATCTTTGTTACCATTGTTTTGTAATACCTACGCAGTCTTGACTACATTTTTATTTATCATTATGTATTTTACCTGATCAAAGCAGCACTTTGCTGTTGAAACGTTTTATTAAATAATTTACGAAACTATACCCAAATATTATTTATTTATTAATAATCCTTGAGCGCTTGTAGTGTACCCTGCATATATTGCAAGATTGTCAACTTGTTCAATAAACCAATAACATTAGAAAACTCAATTAGCTCAAGATTTTTGTTTGAATAAGATGAAAAATTGAAATTCTCCAATACGTTTAATCATAAAGGATTTTTTTTTATTATTAAACGGTCTCAACTGTTGAGGTTATATGCCACCTCGGAACCTTGTTTTCGGTGGTGTGATAACGGCACGCAGTGTTCGCTCGTTTTCGCAAAGCGGTCACCCATGCAACTACTGATTGCGGGCAGCATTGCTTAACTTGCGTTATCGAGTGATCCGGCTTTAACGCTACCTGTCAAGCCGTTGCCTGAATCAAGAATTATTTAACTTAAATAAACTAAAACTAAAGCCTCATTCACAGCAGTAAATAAGAAATATAAATAAAATATATATGATTCCTGTTCACAGTTTCAAAAGTAAAATATAAATAGGCATCTGCTGCCATCTAGTATATTCAAGATTTAACTAACAATTTCACACCTACCAGTATATCAGCTGTTTATAGGTTGTCTTTTTAACGCATTGTACGCAATTATACATGTAATCTTTTTTCTTAATACTGCTTTTTAAAATTAAGTTTACATTTAAATCCAGTTCATTTGACAGCTTGAGAGACATATTACAAAGATAGACTGATATAGGTACCCTTTCTCATTTCTGATTGGCTGAGTCTATGTATACAGGATGTAACATAAATAAATACATTAAATATTACCAGTGATACAGCTTGTCGGGAACAACAATATTTCTTAATAACTATTTTCTAAATATTCTAGTTTCGAGTTAAAATTCTTAAAAAAATTGTTACAAATTTGATTACCCGCCAATGTAGAACATATGACTGCATAGATGGCGTTAGTGCAGACATTGCGCTACTGCACATTACATCTGTTTTTGCTACATGAAAGCTAACCTAACTAAATTTTATGTACCTATGTATGCTTATGTTTATATCTTATTCTAATTTTTAGTTTAGATTGCTGTGAAGACTTTCATAAGAATCTAGTTGTTAGAAACTCATTATTAATATTATTTTTTGTTTTCATATATGTGAAAGAAACAACAGATTTTTCAAAACCCAATATAAACTAATATTGTTTTGAAATTATATTTTGTTATCGTTAGCATTAATGCTACCCAACGCCCGGCCCTGCATCGCTGTGGTTTGTCTATAATTCGGTTTGCGACACGTACTGCGCACATTGCTCTACGCTGCAACAATTTATACATCATTATGTGACAAATTGTTGTTACAGTCTCGCTATGTTATTGTGTAACCACCCTACCTGTATTCGTATACTCCACCACTGTTTTCTCTTTAACGTTCGGCTAGAGTCCTCTCATCTCGAAATGTTGGTACAAGAAAATGAATTTGTAGGTTTATATTCACCCTCCTTTGTTTCATCATTTTTCCTTTATCTTTGAAGGATCAATTGTTTTCATCTAATCCTTGAGCAAATATTGTGCTTGCTTCAGCTCTGTATTTGATGTCGAATAATTGACCTTATGACATTGGAATTGAATTATTTTCGGGTATAATAATACTAATGAATTATTCCATAAGATTCCAACTTTATGCCATAAATAAATAAATAGCTCTACAAGCCGTCAAGAATTCATTGAGAATGTATGTAAGAAAGATGCTTTTAACATATAATAAAATATTTATTACTACGTCAATACAATATGTTCAACAAAATATGGTAACAATGTATTAAAGTAAAAGTAGGTACATGTTACATACATAAGGAAACTAAATCAGAAATCAGTATCATCAATAAATTTTTGCCTGGAATAGTAAGCTTTCAGTATAAATTTGTTTTTAAACATATGTATATTAAAAATATAGACAATAAAAATTGTCAACTGTTTCATAAAATACAGTCTCAGAATAATAATAAAGTTATTAATTCACAGAGACCGGCCAAGCCAATCAATCGGTAACTACAGACGCGTGTCGCTCTTATTGGAGCTCATCAGTGTAGTGTAACCCGTCAACTGCAGTGAGGAAGTGACACCGATTGATTGGCTCAGCGAGATCTAAGATCCCAATAGATTGGTAAATGGACCTGAGAAGTAAATAAATATTCTATTTCTACTCGGTCTCTGTGAATTAATAACTTTGTTATTATTCTGAGACTGTATTTTATGAAACAGTTGACAATTTTTATTGTCTTTATATATTAGGTTCTTTTAAATAACTGATTTACGTTGGAATAGTAGGCCTAAGGATCATTAATTAGATATATAAATGCTATAATGTTTTTATTGAGAACATTTCGATTTAATACTAGTGAGCATTAGCAAGAAGTAAGTAATCAAATTATAAATTGTAGAATAAGAAGTATAAAATATAAAAATAGTAGCAAATATGAAAATATTTAGACCGTAAATATGTCAAACAGTATCCAAGAAACATAATAAAATTAAATATTTTTCTTGAATACTGTTTGACAGATTTACTATCTAAATATTTTAATCCCTATATTACAATTGAGTTTGAGTTTTTCAGTTGCTTCATTACATACACGATACACTCGACTTTGTGACGCTGAATATTGTCCTTCTGTACTTTGCTTTCCCAAATTTCTGGTCTTTTTCGTCCTTTTTACTTGCTACCTAGAATTCATATCCGTATAATACGGAAGGGCGGATTACTGTTTTAGACAGTCTTACATTGACAACATTTAATTTTTTTTTTCCTTAATACCTTGTTATAATGTTGGTTACTTTCTGTCATTCATGTCTATAATTCTTACTTTTCATTGTTATTGTTACGTAACATAGTGCCAAGATAAGTAAATAAATGTAATTTTTCTGTAACTTTCTATGTTGCTTACTTTAATTTCGAAATTTCTGTTTCTTACCATGTATTTTGTCTACTTTTCATTTACTCTGAACCCCACTTCCTTTGTTCCTGTGCCTTTTTTGAATAGTTCTTAACAGGAATAATAATTCACGTAAGCAAGAACCGAAGCTCATTGGATGATGGTAGATGCAACGCTAAATATAGCATGGTTCAACGGCGTATTATGAAAGTCGCTAATGTGATGCCCTGAATGAAGGAAGCAACTAACGTCACATCGTCATATTAAGTCGTTAACAGTTCTGGCGCATTCACAATGAAAATGTGGGTTAAGTGCGCTTGGATGCATCGGCAACGTGACAATGTAGCATTTTAAAATTTCATATTCGCCAAGCGGACTAGGGTTTGTCCCTCTGTCGCTTTTTTACCAGACTGGCTATCGTGTTTCTCAGTTGTATCCTTAGGGTAGAAACGAGTGTCGTTATCAGGAAATGACAAATAGACCACTCATAGAGGTGCATTTTACGCATAAACCAGGCTATCCCTAGTGGACGGCAGCAGTCGAGATTTAAGGGCCTATCGATTTATGTCGTTCATTCGGTTTGCTACACAAAACATTTCAATCTTCGGGTGCAGTTGTTGAAGTAGTAAAAGGGGAGAGTGTTCTCGAAAAGTGATAGCTTCAAACATTCCTACGATATTTCAAGTAGTATTCAGATAGAGAGGTTCGGAACGTTGAACTGTACTTCAGATAAAAAACTAATAATTGGATTTTTCAATTCCATATAAATAGTATTTCTAATACGTGAAGTCATAAATAATTAAATATTTTGCACGTGTTTACAGGTTAATTACAAAAATTTAATTAAAAATTAAATTATTATTTGTACTTATAGTTTCATTACATGAAATTAATTAAAAATATCGAATTGAAATTGTCTCATCTACTAGAATTCTATATGTTATTTATGTTCATTATTTCTCATTAAAATTTAAATAAATTGCTATTATCCCTATAATATCTTTTTAAATATAATATTAATTACAAATTTCATTAACCCAGGCGAATATTATTGGTCACCATCCGAAAGTACTTGGAATTCTGGAGCTATCGCAACACCAGAAAGTCGAGAACCGGGCTGCAGTCCTTGCATGTACCGTGTGAGTACTACATATGAGCCACTTAAAAATGACGTTTCATTTAATAAGTTCGTGTTCACTGCACTTATTGATTTATTATCATTATTACGTTCATTACTTTGAAATGTCAGTTGCGCAACGGCAAATGTCCTTTACTGCCAGGCACTCTGGATCCCTTCCATAGTAATCATACTGTGGACATTACTTTTCCTACGTAATGTTACATAATGTCCATCAAGCAGTAAGTACATGTATCAATATGCGCCATGTTCTATGATACTCATGTTATAATTGTTAATGTCCATTTTGTGCTTTGAATATTTTATATTTTATCCTTCTTGAATTTCATCACCAAAACGTGTTTAGATAATTGAAAAGAGCAATAATCTACATTTGTTAGCTGTTTTTTCTCCACTTAATTCATGGGGTAAATAGCTCCGTGGTAACGTGTCGGACTGTGGATCGTGAGATCCTCAGTTCGAATCCCACAGCTGACAGTTGCCAATTTAAATTTACCCCTGTGGTTCCTCCTCCACTAACATCTTTGGGGGCTATGATTTGACGGCTGGTAACCGCACTTTATGCGCAAAAATATATCACTTACCAAAATCTGCGTAAGCAGAGTGCCACACCCATAATGGGTAAAAGGCGTGATGATATATTTATTTTTATTTATTTATTTAATTCATTTGATTCCTTAATAAGTATATTGTAATCCCTGTTGCAGAGGTTACTAATTTACAGTTACAGGTTATATTGTGAAGAAATTTGTCATATGCTGACCGAATTCCACACAGTCATTTTAACTTTACTCCTGTGGTTTTCCTCCACTAACATCTATAATCATACTTCGCGCAAAAAATAAAATGGATAAATAGGAGCTGATATTTTTAATTATTATTGTTTTTTCAAGCTTATTATAATATTCATATTTTGTTACTGCATATACTACTGAGTGCAATTATGTAAATTATTTTGAGTTGTTAAGGTGGGAGGTTAAGTGCTGCCACATCAGATTTTTTGTAACGTGCTTTATATATAATTATTGTTTTCAATTAAGAATGTGTTGTGAAATATTTAGATGAAAATCATGAAAAATTCAATTTCGTTGTTGATTTGTGTGCAGTCTTTGTGTTGTCAATTCCAGCTGGAAAGTAAAACAACGTATATTTTTAAAAGCCAGAAAGCAGCATGAAATGATTGTAGGCGATAAGGTGAACAAAAATATTTCGCGGGCAAGCAAAGCTTACGCGCCCCGTCAAACCGAATACCGACAAACTTGTCAACTACTTTCAGTTAGCGTTTCCACATAGCACGCCATGCGCATTTCAATTTTTAAGCTAATCGGCTGTCGCCGTCGCGTGAAAACATAATTCGGTTTATACGTCTATGCTGCACGCTTTCTACCGACACACCGCCTTTCTCTACGTTAACAGCTAGGCTGATGCCTTTGCCGTACCCTTACCCAAACTGGAAATGTGGAAATACAAAGAGTGTTGTGATTCTCGCCAGTGTTTCTACGTCTTAAATTTGTTCCCCTTTTTCATTCGCAGCCTTCGCTGCCGCTGCCGCTGCCGCTGCCGCTGCCTCTGCCTCTGCGGAACATAGCGAGTTTAATTTAATTATAAGATGTTCCGACCATTCATTCGAGAATGCACGAGAAGAGAATTTTTATCAAGCTAGTGCCGTAGAGGCAGCGGCTCTGTCTTGCTGCGCGCCTGCGGTCGTCCCTAATCGGTATACTTGTATTCAGTGCGTATCACATATGATATCGCAAATAAGAGACTGAAAGACAGTAGACAGTAAATAGTCCAACAACAACTGGCCAACTTAATTGAATTAGGGTAGACGCACAGATGAAATCATTTCTTTTATCTCTAATCTCTAACTGTGCCAGCTCATACAAATGTTCGAATGTTTTTGTGAACATTACAACGCTTGTGCCACTTTAATAATTTTCTGATTAAAAAACATACAAATATACACTACTTAAGAACAATGGCTGGTACCACGAGCTCTGTTTTTCGGGACTTTAAGACAAGTGTTTTAGCGAAGTCTAATGTTCTAAAACACTTTCCTTAGAATATCCAAAAACAGAGCTTGGTACTAACCAATATGTTTTCCTTTGAATAGATTTACAACATTTTGCTTTTGTGAATGCGATCAACAGGATGAAGCATCATTACGCCTTTTACCCAATTTTGGTCACAACCACTAAATATGTTAGGGAGTTAGGGGAATTAGAACCATAGGGGTAAAGTTAAAATGACTACTGTCGGCTACGGGATCCGAACTGAGGACCTCATGATTAAAGATGGATCAATTCCTAAAATATAAAGATACAGGAAAATTCCCCGGAAATTTCCCGGATTTTTTTTTTGGTATTTTCCCGGGGAATTTCCTAAGAAATTTCCTTAAGGAGATTTTCCAAGGAATTGTGAATAAAAATTTAATTCTTTTTCTTTCCATTCATTGTTAAAATTGTTTTTATACTAATCTCTAAATGTCTAAATAATGATCCAAAATACACTAAATCTTGCATGAGTGCGCGAGTGTGTGTATGTGTGTGTTATGGAATACACGTTAGACGTTACGCAACACACGTTACGTAATACACACACAAACGGACAGACTCGCGCACTCACACAAGCACATTTTTATAAGATTTAGTTATTCAAAATTCGCACACTCATGCACTTGCGCACTCATACACTCACACATTCACGCACTCATGCACGCACATTGGCACATTTTGGTGAGAATTACTTATCCAAAACTCTGTGTTATTTTGCTCAGATGTGATATCACATTTCTATTTCACTATCGCATTTTGCAATACAGAAACGCTTAAAACTTAAACTTAAAATACTGATTTTCGCGATGTGCGACCGTTGAGACTTGTTCAGAAATGTCCCAAGAAAAACATATTTAAAATTAATCCAATTTGACGGAAGCCACTTTTCCATAAGAAATTTCATGTAGAATTTCGCTGAGACATATGTTTCCATTATTTAAATTAACTATGAATAACATAGAATTCTCTTCTGGTTTTGCAATAAACTTACATGAAATATTTGTCTTTGATATTAATATTATATAAAAATAGGAGAAAGCTGAAATTATTTGTAGTATAATAAAAAGAATTAATATAAAATGTATGTTAGCAAATTATGGTTAAAGAAGTATTTCAAATTCATTTTATGTATACGTTTGCTACAATAACATCGCAAAATAAATTATTTGATTAAAATTTAATCATTTTCATTTGAACAATATCTACATTTTCATTTATGCAATACTGATTATGTGATAATTTAATAAAAGTAGATTATTTTTAATTAATTAATTAATACTTTACAGTAAATAGTGCAATTTCAATTCTAATTTGAATAAAAATATCCTGCAGTGAATAAACAAGGCATGTTATTTAATAATGCGAGCCGTTGTAAAAGACCAGTTTTATGTTTTACCGCAATGCATACAAAATGAACGAAGGTTTCGTGCAACCATTCTTCTCGACTAGAACAGAAACTTGTATATTTACTTAATTAGCATTTGTAATGTTAGTGTTTAATTAACGTCAAAATGTTTAATCAATTCGAAAATTCTTCCGCTTATTTGAAAATGCAGGGAAATTTCTGATATATAAAATTTATTTCATTCCTTTAAATCTAGGTCAACTTGTGCTTCTAATTATCCGTCATTTTCATATAAGTTACGTACTTACTTATTACACTGCTAATCAAAATCCATGACTTCTGCTAGAAATGGACAATTTTACTGACAGTTCGCATAAATTAGTTGCATTATTTGAAACTAGATGGCATTGACAAACCGTGTTGCCAGTGGGCATTAATAATAATTTTGATACATAAATTAAAATTTACTTTGAGTTGATTAGCCAATATTAATTGATATTTGAATTGTGTTGTCTACTTTTGATTATTAATGACGTAATTAAAATTAGTTTTAATTTATATCATTGGATTTAATATCGAGGAACAACTACCGCATTACTAATAAACATATAATAAATAGTAACTGTGTGTAATACATACATAACATGCTGTATTCCATACAGTGAGGTAGCACGAACCCTGAAACATTTCTATCCTGGCACACCACTTTCGCATCGTCTACATTCATAATGCGGTTCATACAAGCTCGTCTATTCTTCACACTCGGAATTATTCCTTCACGCAACAAACCATCAATAATACCTAATCGTAATCAATCAGTTATTCCTCGGACGCCAACAAAATCGTTCACTTCTGTCTGTCGCCAGCATGTATCAGTTTTACCAACCTTTTACTCGACATCCGCTCAAGGTAGCTGAACCACCTCAACTGACTCACTCCCACTTTTTAACAACATTTTTCCAATCTCACACTCATCGTACACCAACGTATTCCGGATACGATAACGTCTTGTATACCCACACAATCCTCTCAAATACCTCCTTTCCATACTAGTCATACGTCTTTTATGTCTTTGTCCACACACAATATTCAGAATCATACATCATTGTAGGAATAGTTTAGCTAGAGTATGAAAGTTGACGTTTAAATTACTTTATAGTCGTGGTTTCTTTTCACAGAAACTAAGAGTCTGTTTCCGGATACCCAGGCAAATGTTGGATTTGGAAATTCCCGAATTATATTAGGTGGTTTGAAAATTGAAATAGATGGATCAGTGCAGTAAAATTATAAACGCCTAATAACAGCATAGGGATGTGTGCAGTTACTATAATGACCCGTCTATTTTGGGCCAAGAATTCTAATTTGTTTGGGAAATTTTCAAATCAAACACTTGGCTGGATATGTATATTATACCAAAGAAAAAAACAGACATTATTTAGGGTTTATACAACTGCAGTTTTTCATATCAAAATACATAAAGGTCATATTACATTTAAACTTTATTCATAACGCAAACCTTTGGAAAGAAATCACACAGTTTAAAATAATTGAAACGTCAACTTTCTTTCTCTAGTCGAACAATACTAACATACCATTATATACTGTCAATCGAGTATCTCTAGAGGGAAAAAAGTACAGTAGAATTTACCGAATTATTCGGTAAACTGAGGATATGCATTTTCTGAAAATTTACCAAACTTATTGGTAAATAATTGTGTTTAGTGTATTTATTGTTATGAAATTTTCAAAAAATGTATTTTAGTGTAGTTTTAAATCGTTGCTCCCCGCGCAAATCGAAACTTAAGTCTAATGGTTGGTTTAAATTTAAGCGTCAGAAAATGATGGTTAAACGTGGGCTTAACAAAGAAATGTCGTTAGATATACAAATTAATATTGTGTTTTTGAGTTTTGGATCACAACCAAAAACTGAAATCATAGACTTATTAAACGTATATGACGATGACGACGATTTGCATGCCTTAGATTTAATTATTTATGGTATACCAAGACTAATCAATGTTCGAGCTGATCATTTTGATAATATTTGGATTTCTTCAAAGATTTAGGTTGACAAAACAGAGTGTGTTAGATCTTTTAATTATAATAGAAAATGATTCAGAATTTTTGATTGAATGTTTGATTTTTAGTAATAATTGAATTTCACCGCTTAATCAAATTTTAATATGTCTGCGTGTGTTTGCTACTGGTGGGCATTTGATAGTGGCGGAGACTTTGGAGGTTGATACAAATCAACGGTATCCGGAATAGTGGATCGTGTGGCTAAAGCTATTGCACGACTGGCATCTAGATTTATTAAATTTCGCAGTACTCAAGAATCTATAACTGCAACTCAAAATGACTTTTTTAATATCGTTGCGTTTCCAAGAGTATCTGGGGTAATCGATTGTACTCATATTAAAATACAATCTCCTGGTTAGTATCTCATACTTTTTAAAGAAATTTTGAAAAGTGAAAATAAAAATTATAATAATTTTAAGAGACGAAGATCCCGAATTATTCAGAAATAGAAAATCTTATTTTTCTTTATATGTTCAGGTAATATGTAATGCTACCTATGAATTTAGTTTTTTCATGACATGCCAGGAAACCCCACCGTTCTTCTCCAGAAATAGTGAGTAAAATGTGTTTTTCCTCTCTAATGAAGAAAATATAGAAGTGGTACCAAAATGAATTTTATTTATAAAAAATATATTGTAAAAACTAGAAATAAATGCCTATAATTTAATGAAAATAAACTAATATCTTTGTTTTTGTTTACTGTCACTTTAATCCTATTTTTAATTTAGTTACAACTAACATCGAACATTTACTAAACAAATGTCACTAGAATATCTTATTCTTCCTTTCATAAACTTCACTTAACAAAACTACTCTTAAATATAACCGCTACAACGAACCATAAAATTTAAGCTCGCTTTGTTTTAAACTTGGCTTAGTTAAGGGTAGATTTAAGGAAAATCGGTGCAACTGAGCACAATAGTATATTATACGGTCTTTTTTTGGGTATATTCACATTTTGAGGAAATGTACCCAGAGCACCTAATACAATAGACAGTTGCGTTTCAATCGCAAGGTCATTACATATTACGTCCATCTCTAAAAAACATGCTACCCAAATATACAAATTCATTCATTCTCTTGTTCCAATTTCACAATTGTGACATTTTATTTTATCTAGTTTGTTTCACTCTACTGTTATAGTACTGTAACGTTTTACTCGTATAATTATAACTAACAAAGATGATTCATTTATTTACACTTATTTATTTAACACATAAAAACACTGGTAATTACATTTATTTAAACAACTGTTTATTTCAACCGATATATTTATCTTCACGCATCGAATGTTTATCTGCATTCACTGACAATACAATGGACTGTGCGCCGTCCGCTTGACGACCTCTTATGTACCTCTGTGTTGCGACCTCTCGAACATTCCAGGCGTTTTCGCGAAATTTCGAGAACCGGTCTGTATTCGTTACAGTACATTGGAAACATTTAAAAACCATTTTAATTTGAAAGTACAACATGAATTCCAGGTTAAGCTTGCCATGTACTACTTTATCTATTATTTCATTTGTTTTGTATCCTATTTTACTCACAATAAAGGGAAGTATAGTATAACTGGCGGTCGAACTCGGATGACCTGGAGAACACAGTTTAATGGATTCAATCGCAAGGTCATTACATATTACGTCCATCTCTAAAAAACATGCTACCCAAATATACAAATTCATTCATTCTCTTGTTCCAATTTCACACCATCACTGAAACATTACATCAGTTACCAAATCATTCTTCTCAAACACCAACATTCAGTAAAAGGTGTATACCTTTCCCTACTTCATTTCACTGACAATAATTCTTCTCAATTGCTCCCCAGTTTCACCCAACACTAGGGTTAATATAAATCATGATTTTTTTTAAAAAAATCAAAAAAATCGATTTTTTTGATTTAAATCAGATTTTTTTGATTTAAATCAGATTTAAATCGTTATCAATATAAGCTTAGCTTATAATACCGATTAATGAAATAAAAAACACACGTGGAACATAGACGAGTGATATTAAATCCGAGTGACTAACAGACGATCAATACAAATATATTATTTAAATGTGAAAAATCATCAGTCAGTTTATAAACAAATTAGACAAATGTACATACTTTAAGCAATTTAATCTGAATATATTATCTCAATACGTATACAACTTTTTTACAACTTATACAACGCAATTAAACAGTCTTCTCTTTATCGTTAAATTGTTGAAAAAGACATACGCTTGTAACTATTACAGTTAAATGTCGTCAAAAAAATCTCTATATTGCTTATAAGTTGGCACTATTGGCAGTGACATTTAGGAATAATTACGGTTTATGTTTGGCGTGATGTATAATCGGTTACGAATGTCCGCATTACGGACTTAAAAAAAATTTTAAATGTTTCACGGAAAAAATGTGTTTGATTTAAATCATGATTTTTTTGAGTTTTTCGATTGATTTAAATCATGATTTAAATCAATGATTTAAATCACTTGATTTAAATCATGTTAACCCTACCCAACACATCATCATAATTTGAAACTCAACTGAGTACAGTTTTGATATCGTCAGTAATGCAGTACCAGGGCGTTAATGTTGAAAATACAGGTAGTAATTTTATTTAAGGAAAGTAAACATAGTGCCGAGCCATGTATATTATATCGAGTGGTTATGTTATTTCTGTGTTTGCCGAGCTTAGTTAAATATTTGTATAATTAAATATACCATGTAGTATATTATTATTATATCCGTGCATGTGTTAATTGCGTTAGGCCAGTTAGCACATCGACTGCTGCAACTGGGGGCAATTACACAGCGGCTGGAAAAACGATTTAAATTCTAGTCGCGACGCTGCCTACCCGTGCAACATACAGAGGTAGAGACGCCGGCGAGGACGCGACGCCGAACGGCACGGCAAACAACGTCGGCGTCGACGATCCCCTTCACTTCTTTTTAGTGCGGTAATTCAATTCGATTCATTTATAGATAACGAAGGTAAATTATCTTCGATTGTAGTTCTCATTACTTTTTTTACACGCTACATCTGCACCTCGGAACCTGCGCCGATGTTTATCTTCTTACTGTAAATTAATTTGTACTATTGTTTGAAATACTCAATTCTAATACCTCTTCTTACCTTTATGATAAGCTGCAAATTAAAGAATCACCTTATCCTTTACGAACTAATAACATCTAAATACAAGAGTATTCCATGCTATGTAAAAATGGCTTTATTAATAAAATGCATGTAATAAAATGTCAGACGGATAAACAAAAAAGATAATTTGTATAAAAAAATCCTAAATATCACAAATTTGTTACAAAAATGTCAAACAAAAATATATAAAATGTTTTTAAAAATTCTGGTTTGTGACACAAATAATATTAAAATAAGAATGTTTTTTCAGCGGTATTAAAACTATAGTGTAGAAATTTTGTTTATGTGGAATTTATCTGTAGGTATGCTCACTTCGCTTGCACTTTTCAAAAACAAACCCTAAGCCTACACAACAATCGCTCGACAAACTTGAATCATAGTACCTACTCATTTTTAATGGAACTTATCTCAAGATAATTTTGCTTCCACGTTCTACGTTGATCGATTAAAGTGATCCATTGTTTTACTACTGCTATATTCGTAACATGAATATACCTTGCGTATGTGTCAAAATAAATTTTACGAATGCATGTCAGTTTCCTGTGACACATTTAAATATATTCCTTTTTAAAAAGAGAAATAAGCATGAAGACGAAAATGACAATACTTAATTCCCTCTATAGACCAATTTTAACCTACAGATGTGAATCATAGCTTCTTACAAGTTACAAAGAGGATGAAAAGTAAAGTTTATACGTTGAAATATCTACGCAGAAAACGTAACCAATATTAGAGAAGAACTACAGAGCAAACACTTATCAGAATTCATAGAACAAAATTAGCTAGAATGGTGGGGACATATGGAGAGAATGGATAGTAATAAGCCAATGTGGCATGGACTACAAAAATCAAGAAGATGAGAGATCGTGAAAAACGGAGAGACACATGGGATAGTATAATAAAGAAAATACTGAGCAGCAAAGGAAAACCTGGGCAAGAACACTAGCGGAAAACGGTAAAAAATAGAAAAATTCATACAATAATAGAAGAACACTTTAGGGTATAAGGGAAACTATATATTAAAGGGTAGTTTTTACCGCCCGCCATGTAGGAGGTATAGGAATCATATTAAAAATTAGGTATTGAGTTTGCAGTGGATGAGCACGTTTTAGGGTCCCTAGAACACGATTTTAATAGTTTCACGATGATGTCTGTGTGTGTGTCTGTCTTTCAGTCTGTGTGGATATCTATCTCTGGAGTTACGGCTCCTCAAAAGCTACTAAACTGAAAATTTTTATAATTTGTATATATCAATTGTACACCCTTTGGAAGAGCTGATTAGTTTTTGGCGATAATCCAATAACCGGAAGTGGTAGTTTACTTGAAGCCCTATCAAGTTATTAAAATATCTCAGTAAATTATGGTTTAAAGAAAATTTTGGTATTAGAATAATATTTCAAATGTTATTATCTACAATTATTGTTTGAAATATTTTCCTTTTACTATCACCATTTATTATATTTTGATTTTTTCGTTTAAATCTGCTAACCTGTGTTTTTCTAAAAAACAAAACAACGGTTGAAAAATGTCATTTCTTGACATGTGTCATAATTTTTTGAAGGGATGAGCGTTTCTTGATAGTGGTGGCCCGTGTTCCTGCATAGGTCGATAAGAAATCCATGGCGGAAGGTAACTAAGTTTTTTAATTTTTATACTCATTATATATTAACTATAGTTCATTACGCCATTTTTTTTGCTCGATGTATTTGAGGGTTGATTGAAAGAAGAACCAATGGCTGAATTCCGGTCTTTGCATGCGTCAGCAAAGATTTATTATTATTATTAAATGATTTTATTTATTGCACCTTTATGTATCCTGCAAAATTATTTCTGTTTTTGACGGCATGTGATTAAAATGCTTCATTCATCTCAAAAGTAATGCACCGTCAGTCGCGAAATCACTTCAATTCAAATCTGTAGCAAAACGAAACAAAATATATTTTAATGAAATTTTATTTGAAATTACAGCATGAGGCATGCACATTGCACTGCAGCAACCCCGACGAAACGCATAGAAAATCGTTTTCTGTACGAGCGATTTCATTTATCCGTGGTTAGGTCGCGTGTTGTGTTGATTCCGAGTTCCGGGCGAGCAGCCGTCACTAAGTGAAACTTTAATCATAACCAGGCAGTCTGCAATGCCAGGACCGGAGTTCGTATAGAGTCACGGCCCAATTAATAAAGTTGTATAGGAATTCTACCCCTTACATCAACCATAAACCTCTCCCCTCTCTCGACAATAGATCTTGCTTTTTAAATTAGTGTAAATGTCGAGACCAGGATTTACTGTGCTGTACTCTCATTACAGAATGGGGTCGAATTTAAAGAAACAAAGTGTAAAATAAGTAAATTAACCGTAATTTTATTTCATAATAATAATCTTATAAATTTATGGAAATTAAATTTATTACAAATTGTACAATTCAGGTGATATCAAATTGGTACAGTCTAAATAGGCACATGTTAATGTTGAGTGATATTACCTATATTTTACAAGTACATTTACTTTAAATTAATATCATGCAAAAAATTCGAGTAACACTATAGATTCCAGGATTGTAAATTATTTATATCATAGTAGAAAAGCTTTGGATATATTTTATAAGGAGAACAGAAGAAAAGGATGCAAATGAGTTAGCAAGAGGAAGAAGAAGACAAGGCAGACCCAGATGAACATGGCTAAAAGAAGCAGAAGAAGACTTAAAGGCTGGAATTAAAAACTGCGAAAGTAAAACAAAAGATATAAAGATGTAATGAAACCTAACTACAAGGATTTAAAGGAAAAGAAACGGAGATCGATCCACTTCAACAAAGGGATCTAGAGAGCTTTATCAAACCAGGTGGGTCACTACTTCTCGCTACTATAATTTGATAGAGTTAAAAAATTCTTTGCAAATTGTCGAAATGGCTGCACCGGAGGAAATAATAATGGATTCTGAGACCGTATTCTAATTTAAGTAAATAATTATAAATTAAATAAATCAACCGTTTTATTGTACATACATAACGTTACGCTATATGCCATTTAGTAGGGTAGCATAAACCGTAAAACCCAATCAACCAACAATAACAATTAATCTCTTCCAAACGCTACCACTTTCACCTTGTCCACATTCATAGTGTGAGTCATGCTTATCTATTCTATACACTCGGAATCATTCGTTCAAACAACAAACCATGAATCATACCTAACCACTTATTCCTCGGACGCCTGTACAATCATTCACCCTCAATCTCACCCGCATATAAGCTTTCATTCAATATGCGTTAAAGATGATCAAACCAACTCAACTCACTCACTACCACTTTCTTAACAACATTCTTCTCAATCTTATACTCACCAAACAACAATATATTCCGGACACGGCCACGTCTCGAATACCCATACACTCCTCTCAAATACCCCATTTCCACATCAGTTATACATTGTTGTTCATTCTTCTTCATCCAAAGCTAACTTTCTGTACCTTACATCAATGTAAGCACGAACACACCATTATAAATACTCAATCGAGTATCTCTAGATACATTTACATTTTGAGTACATGTGCCCAGAGTACCCAATATTTTTCACGCTGCAAACACCCGCCTTTAAATTTGCCGGTTAACACGTCCAACTCTCGAAAACACGAATATTAAATTTCAACAGATTACATTTATACAACAATAAAAATTCATCGATTTAAAAATATACGGGTATTTTATTTTGTTGTTTAGAACCATATATCATATACAAAATTAAAATTTGGTCACAAATCCCATTTTTACTCCTGCCCTGGCGATGATGCAGGAGCCAGAGCGCACATAATATGAGCTTCATATTCGTTTTCATCCCTCAGAACGCGGTTTCGGGCTTCATACCGTTTTCTTGTTACCCGCTGCGCTGTAATTTCACCACTCCTGCACTTGCACTTGCTTTTAGCGAAAATTAATGAGTCGCAGAACTAGTAAATTTGATTTAAAAAATAACTATGTTATAAACTGTTATCAACATTCACTTTAAATTGTTTAAATGTTTGTTCAAACATGGTGTTATTTCTTCGTGTAATTGTGACATTTTATTTTATCTAGTTTGTTTCACTCTACTGTTATAGTACTGTAACGTTTTACTCGTATAAGTATAACTAACAAAGATGATTCATTTATTTACACTTATTTATTTAACACATAAAAACACTGGTAATTACATTTATTTAAACAACTGTTTATTTCAACCGATATATTTATCTTCACGCATCGAATGTTTATCTGCATTCACTGACAATACAATGGACTGTGCGCCGTCCGCTTGACGACCTCTTATGTACCTCTGTGTTGCGACCTCTCGAACATTCCAGGCGTTTTCGCGAAATTTCGAGAACCGGTCTGTATTCGTTACAGTACATTGGAAACATTTAAAAACCATTTTAATTTGAAAGTACAACATGAATTCCAGGTTAAGCTTGCCATGTACTACTTTATCAAAATGGAGTATTTCATTTGTTTTGTATCCTATTTTACTCACAATTAAAGGGAAGTATAGTATAAGTGGCGGTCGGACTCGGATGACCTGGAAAACACAGTTTAATGGATTCACTACAAAAAACATTCACAATGATGTACAAGTTATGTTTATGTGGAAATTATCTGTAAGTAAGCTCGCTTAGCTCGCACTTTTCACAAACTAACCCTAAGCCTGCACAACTCACGCTCGACAAGCTCGAATCACAGTACTTATTTTTTATGGAATTTATCTGAAGATAAGCTCGCTGTGTTTTCAAGGTCTTCTTCTTTTTTGGTTTACACAAAGAAGCATCCATTTCGAAGGTGAAGTAGTACAAAGCAATAAAAATAAATTATGTGTTCAAGGTCATCCGAGTATTTTTCTCTTTAGTTTTACGCAAAATATGATAAATTCACGAAGTTTCATCCAAATCGGAAGTGAAGTAGCACATTGCAGGGTTGGCCAAATTAAGGAAGCATTTGTCGTCATGTCATTTTGGTTGGTTCCTTATCCATAGATCAAAGTTTATTGACAATCCGAAATTTCATTCTTTTTGCAAATGTCCTCAAATTTATTTCATTAGCATGTTTAATCAACTGCAGCAAATGTGACACCATACTTTTTTTTATAGATTTTTTAAATGAGTACTTTGCAAAATGCATTAGACAAGAGCAGATAGAAGTGTGGTGGATGACTGATAACAAGTTGTTTTCCAAACTTATCACGTACATAAATCAAATAATTAGTGAGTGATTAATTCACGTTAGGGAAGACGGCTGCAAAGGCATGGAACATGGAACGCCAAAGCGGATAGCCGCGAAAGCAATGACGTTGCTGTTGTTAACCGCTTGAGCTTGTGCTCCTAAACTATACAAGACGATATTTTTTACACTACATCTTTATTATTTTACACTTGGGTCTAATGATTATCTGTCAACTGATTTATATCACTACATCAACCTAATTTTTTAAAAGAAAATCTGCAAATACTGCTGTTGTCGTCATATTACTAGAACGAATAAAATCTGATTTCCCAGCACAAACTTCCGCCTAAATATTTTTTGAACGACGCAAAATAGAGAAAAAGGTTTCATATAAAAATTGTAGCTAATATTATTTTACATCTTTTTTATTATAACAAAATTTAACATAAGTCAATTATTTACTAGGATATTGTAAAGTTTTATTCCCACTTTTTTTCTTTCCACTTATTTATTTAACACCCAAAAATTTATTTACCTTCACATGTCGAATATTTATATACACTCAGTGACGGTTTATAATACATTCACGGTTTATTACAGACTCACGGTTTATCACACATTCACGTTTTATCACGTTTATTGTTTATCACACACTCACGGTTTATAGAAGACAGGCCGACGACCCACTACAGGCTCGAGTCAGGCGTCGGCAACCTTTTTTGGCCGCGGGTCAAAAACAATCAAAATATGACTATTAAGAATACTTTTTGGGTCATGAAAAAAAAAATTACTTTAAAAACAATATGTTGGTTCATTTAATTTTATATATTATATTTTCTTGTAAGTCAAATATTAATAAATAGTGAAAGATTACAGGTGATTTTTTTTAATTGCTAAACTTGTATGGGTCACTAGAAATTTTGAATTGGTCACATGGTGACCTGAGGGTCATAGGTTGCCGACGCTTGGGCTAGAATGAACTCTGTTAGTCCGGCAGCCTCTCCTGTAGGGCGAGTTCTCGAACGTTCTATGCTTCTCTCGAATTTACGAGAAACACTACCGCGTACTGATCGAGCGTGCGTCACTCTGGCAGGTTTCATTTCAACAGCTTTGTATTCGTTACAATATGTTTGAAAAACCTTGTAAGATTACCACTTCCGGTTGATGGATTGATACCAAAATCAAACCAGCTCGTAACTTGAATATATTCTAAATACAAAATTTGAATGTGAATGTTCTTCTTTTCTAATATAAATCAATTATTTCTTGAGATGATTGTAGAACCCTGTAGATCTTCAAATATACTACCACTTTCGGTTGATGGATAACTACCAAAATCTAATTACCTCGTAACAGGAATATCACACAAACGACATCGTGAAAATAGTGAAATCATATTCTAGGGAGCCTGAAACATGCTTATCTGTTGAAAACTCACTATTGAATTTTTTACCCGTCATAATAGGTACAAATGTAATAAATAATATATTTTGTAGTCAACTATCCAACATGATAAATCCTTTTAAACTAAAATCCCGACAGATACAATTTAAATAATTAAAAAAGTCACCCAGTAACCTCAAATTAATTGCAATCATATGTAACAATTTTTGATGCAGTATAAAAATGGAATTCAATTAAATAATTAATTAATTTCTGATCCTCTACAACCCACAATAATAAATCGCGTGTTGAGTACTTTACAGTTGATAAAATAAAAATCCATTTTCAATGTAAATTTTCACTAACCTAATTTTTATGTCTATGTATTTGTATATGTATTTATAAATATAAACGAAACTTTTATAAAAATAACATTCCATCAGGAATTTAAATAAATTAAATAAGTAAATCGTCACTCCATTTACGAATTTCGGGTGTGGCACTTTGCTTTAATAACGGTCTATTCACTCCATTTCATCAGTACCGGTTTAACATCCCTTACTCAAATTTAATATTATTTTAGATTATTTAATATTTATTAAAAAAAAATTTATGATTGGCCGAATCGCCCGGAAATTCTCGAAAATGAGGGCGAGGAAGTTATAATAAATTCCCCCTTTCATTGGGCAACGACAATATAGCACACACGTGAACCATCGGTGCCGTTAATGTCCGATAGAAACAAAAATACCCCGAGCAAATATGTTTCCAAAAATTGGCGGTAATGGGTTCCGGTGAAAATTTTAACGATCTCTCGATAAAGTTTATAGTACATTCGACAGCCAAGTTTATATGCGGCCAGGGTCGGACCTACATCGAATGGACAAATTCACCTTCTTTCCTACTTGATTAAAATGATAGACCAACTTTTTATACCACAAGCTACATAAATCGGGTAATCGTGGTAACATGAAATCAGTTCGATGCTTACAATCGAATTTTTTAAAGAAAAATTCAAAAATGTGTTTCCACATAATTACCATAGTGCTTCTACCGGTACTAGCATTGGTTTGACGGCTAGTAACCTCATTTAACGCGTAAAATTATGTCATGTTTGAATAGTTGAATATTTACTTATTTACTTTAATATCACACAAACTAGATCTTCACACAGTTTTGTAAAAGTACTTAAAAGTAATACCAGATTCTTAAAAAATTCCAATGCAATCCGTCAAAACTTAATCAAATTTTGAACGAAACAAAATAGAGAAAAACGTTACATAATAATTATGGATAAAGTTATTTTACATTTTTTTAATATAACAAAATTTTACTTAAATCATTTATTGAAACACGTTTGAAAACTCTAATAGGCTTTCTAGTAAACTACCACTTTTAGTTAACGGATTGCTACCAAAAACTAATTAGCTTGTAAGCTGAATATCTGAATTATAATGATCATATTATGTGTGGACTGTAAAATAATTAATGTCTTTAACACAACGCTCTTTAATTATTATTTTTTTAATTTACACGTTGTTTATGTATAACCTCGTGTATAACATACTTCAAATTAGATAATATAATGTATCTTTTTAAAAATTTAATAGACTCCATCCGGATGAAGTAGCAATAGGCTATTCCACGATATTTTTTTTTTCCTTTTTCTTGAAGTATATAAAAATATAAGACAGCATATGAAAGTCCGAGATAAAAATTCCCAAAATAAGTGAGATATTAAGGTCTGAATTTTAAAATACCTTGATGACGTTCACCAGAAATAAACAAACGGTGGTTCACAGACTTTCTAAAAAAAAGTTCATAAAATTACAAAATAATATATATTTAAATTGTAATATTAAATTTTCTCGACATCCGTAAGGGTATAATAATAATATTATTATATTTCATTATTAGAAAAATAAAATAAATTAATTTTACAAAAACATTTTGACAATCTGGAAGTTAGGTAGTTGGTGGCGCTAGTATCGTACAGTTTTGCAGTGAGTGCTGCATATAAAACAGCACACACGCAAAGAAAAGAAAACCACCAGAGCAGAATCCGAGCAGATCCAACACGCTCGAAAATGTATATCCTTAGTTAAGGCGGAGTAGGAAATACTTGACTCCCATTTGCTCAAACAGACGCGCACATGTCCTCCGTCATCAAAAACAACGCATCACGTATTTATTAAAATGAGTAATTTATAATTAAAAATATGGAATTTTCCGCATCCTTTAACTATTATCTTTCATATTTTCAATAAACTTTTACTATATTTGATTAAGGTGGAATAGCTTATTGGCCATGAAACGTTAAAAAATAAAATTCCATTCATTTTGACTGCATTCCCGTGCATCTTAAAATATAATAATATAAGTCAAATATTTATTGATATCTGTCATTGTGACCTTCAAGTTAAGTACCACTTATGGTTGATAGATTTCTATAAAATCTAATCAATTTGTAACATGAACATCGAAATTCTAAACATGAAATTTTGAAATCATATCGATATAAAACAGTGAAATTGTATTCTAGACACCGTGAAACATGCTTTTTTAAAAAACTCACGATCTAAATTATTGTCTAGTCTTAATACCTCCCTTATATAATTGTGCGGATGTAAAAAATCGTCTGGGTTGATCCGGCCCTGCATACAGCACGACATACAATTCACGCATTGGACGCAGTGAAGGAAATGAAGTTTGCATGAATAAATTGTGAGATATGTATTTTAAAAATACGAGTTGTACGATTTGTTATTGCAGACTATTTCTAGATTTCCCTGTGACATTTTAATAATTTTGCGGATGACGAATCTATCAAACAGCTTCGGAGAGTTAAAAGTAGGTTAACAGAAATTTCTACGATAGCATTTTTAGAAAAATAATTTAAATGTTGTTGCTGATTTCTCAGACATACGTATCATCATAAAAATGATATGTACCCATATTGAATATATCCGTGGCACTCTCCTTTCATAGATCTCGGTGAGTGATGTAGTTTTGCGCGTAAAGTCGGCAAATCACAGCCATCAAAAATAACTGTGGGATTCGAACTGACGATTTCATAAAAGTTCTTTTAATTATACACTAATACTCGTTGTCAATTGCAAATAATTCCAGTCTGTATGTTTTGTTTCATAAATATAATTGGTCGTCAATTTCTGGCCCTCAAAGATGTTATTGCGGGAGGAAATATAGAAATACACTTATAATAGCAACTGCCAGCTATGGAATTCGAACTGAGGATCTTATGATTCACAATTTGATGCGTTATCATGGAGATATATATTAAAAAAATCAACCATATTATATTAGAATGATGCATGTAATGCATTTTTACCTCCCGCGCATATACGTATGTCTGGAAGTAAGAGAAAAATGTGTTTAAATTATTTGCTTAAAGCGGACATTACACGATTAAGTTTTTCTTTTCAAGTGGCTTTATAAGTAACTTTATCAGTCTATTTACATGATCAAGTTTTAAGTAAGTATTGGAGATTCAGTTAATATTCGATATTGGAATTTGAAAAAACTGATATTCGACCATGTCAACTCTTAACCAATTCTACCACGTATAACTTATCTACTGTTATCTGATTAAAAATAATTCCGCCTCTAAGGGTAGAAAAATAGGTAGCCACAAGAAAATTTTAGTTTTTCAAAATTTGTTATATATACCTATATTTTTCATTCCTTTTTTGTACACACCTAAAACATAAAACAATAATGCGATAAAAGCAGTAATTCGCATGGGCACGGCTCAATCTTTTAAGAAAAAATACCGCACATAGCAGTTTTTCGTAATATGTCGATTCATCTATCTCTCTTACACTTACGTTATTATGTCAGAGAAAAAGTCCCGTGATAAGAAAAACCTTCATCCTGTAAGTACTCTTTAGACTTTGAATATTTATAGTTTATATGTTTAGAACCTCTGGAATAGTACCCAAAATAAGTGATATGTTCTATTAACTAGTTTTTGCTGTCTATGAACTTGTCTTAACCAAATAATTAGCAGTAACGCTGCAGAAATATGAAAAATTTTGTCTACCTTAGTCAGTAGTGCGAGAAACTTCGCCGTGGTTTGTGCAGCGTACTCTGAGTTCCACCAGAATATTTGTATAGCAAAATCAACAAAATGTAAGTGTACTTAATTATTTTAATACTTTAAGTACATACTGAAAGCTATATACATGGTCAATTAATATAATAAGATAACTTGTGTCACAAATACGTGAGGAGTATTGTGATGAATTGAATAATTCTATTTTAGTTACTTTTGAACTGTTAGCATGTTCTCGATTTACGATTTCGCTGACGATTTGTGTACGTGTATGTACGTAAATTAAAAATTAAATTTAAACTTTTTTGACAGTGTTGAATTTTAAAATTTTGTGAAATTGTATTGGGTGATATTAATTTTAATTAAAAATTTTGATGCAGAATTGTTTACTAGGTACAGTTAAACATATTAAATCGAAATTCGCAATTTTAAAAATAAAATTTATAATTATTAGACAGATCCTAATTTTCAAATTTTGTATTTGAATGGGTAATATTAACTTTAATTAAAATAGTTTCATGCAGAATTAAACCAAAATTTGCAAATCCATCTATACTGAATAAAAGTGAATGTATGTATGTATCGAGTATCAGTTTGTCCAAAAAGATGTTACCATTCATATGGTACTAAATAATTTAAAATTTTTGTATGTTGTAGACTAGATATGGCCACCTGATTTGCTTTAGAAGAGAGACGAAAGATAGCGTCTTGGATGGAAGTGTTTGGGTCGTCCTCAATAGTGAGAAAAAAAATTCAGCTTATGAAACTATTGCTGAATTTTCTTTTTTTAATTATTGAGGGTGACCCAAACTGTTCCATCCAAGCTGATATCTTCTTTCTCTCATCTAAAGTAAGTTGAGTAGTCATATGTAGTATACAAAAAAAACAAATTATGTAGTACCATATGACTGGTAACATATTTTTGGACAATCTTGTAAATTTATTCTTTATACTAATATACGACGTTTGTCATAGACATACTTCAGAAAATTACTACACATTTAAACAAGATTAGGTCAAAATTCTCACCCCTTTATTTTCTACACCCTTCAAGTAAAACATCTGACAAATTCAGGGTAATAAGGTGTAGTGAAAATGGAAATAGTTAAACATCTAATTTTAAATCGCACAAAAAATTAGGGTTTAAATAATCTAAAACTTCAAATATTTAAAGTAAAATCGAATTTGGTTTTAATTGAAAGGTATTGCGTGTACGCAATGAAAGTATATAACCTTTAACATTATACTCAAAAATTTGACGCGGTTTGGATTTTCATAAATTCGTAATGTAAAGAAGTAGGCGTATTTCTTTTAGTACCTCATATAAATTATAAATATATAAAATAAACTTTATTTCGTGTATTTTATTACAGAATTATCTTATATAAATCATTTACTTAATGTTATTGTTAACAGATTGTAAATAAATATATACAATAAAAAAAAAAAAAAAAGAATTATCTTACCTACATCTGGTAATAGCAAACATATTCGAATTGAACGCATACAATGCAGGGTACCTACATCGACTAGTTAATAATAAAATTTACTATTTTTATGTAAAGTTGTAAAATTACACAAATTTAAAATTAATTCTATATTTTTAAGCAGACATAATTTTATATTTTGGTAAATAAGTATTTGTATTTGATGCAGAAATGTGTCCTAGTATTAGGAAAAGTTTTGCTCCAATTTCGCATTTTAAAAATTAAATTAATAACTATTCAAATTTTATGACATATCTTTTTTGATGAAGAATTGTTTAAAAATATTAAACAATTTTTAAATTTAATAATATTGAAATTTAATAACAATAAACTGTAATTAATATTTTTCATGCAAAATTGTTTATTAAGCCCAGGTAAATATATTATACTAAAATTTGCAAATTAACAATTAAATTTACTGCAAATTCTAGTGATTCGGAAAACATTACAAAGTTGTGAATAATTTGTTGTTGAGCGGTGAAATAAATAAATATATGATAATATAAAGTGTGAAATCAGCAGCGACTGCGGTGGTTCGGTTATAGCCGTTCCCAACCAGATAAAATTAGTAAATCGAAACATTAGCATTGATTTTGAGCTTTAACTGTAACATATAAAATACACGTCATTACTGTAAACATAGACAATATTTATTTGTCTGCATGCGCATAAAACCACTTCATAAATTTCCGTATTAATGCATTTGTAAATAATTCTCATGTTAACGCGTTTCAAGTATTATGGGTGAAATTGGAGCATATTTTCCCGCGTTCTGTTTATAAACAAAACAATATGCTGTGCTAATTTTAGCGTTAATGTTCACCTTGACTTATCATCCACTGATACAGTAACACGGTAACGCATCAGGCATCAGCATTCATTAGCGTCGAACGCGAACTACGCTCTCGACATCTCGACGTCGACATAACACCCGTCGTTATTCGTCATCTGCGCTCTGTTTCCGTACACACCAGTCATTATCAAGCTATCATAAACGAGTGAAACTCTTAACAATATATAACAACTCACACGTATACCTGGTAATATTTATTTCCCTGGTGTCTCTAGAACAGTGCTTCTCAAAGGAGTGTACGCAGGTTGTTTAAATATTTTGGAATAGAAGCAGTCAAAATATATTTGGGGTTTTGAGGAGAAACCAGATAAGTCATTATTTCATGATTTCGAGTTATTTGCATGTTTCACATGTTACCTTCATAAATACCTTAAAATAATATCTATACAAAAGTATTAAAAACATTTCGAACTCAACAAATTGATATATTTTAACATGCATCTAAATGGAACTGAACTGGTTTTTTCCTCAAAAAAATGTCACAAAACTGGTTTGGCCTCAAAAATGGCACTTAACTGGTTATGTTTTGTCCAAATAACGCAATATTATCGTTTTGAGGTCACCAAATGACAATATACATAAATATCAAAATCCTCATTTAACTCAGTTTGCCCAAAAAAGTGACAACTGGTTTTTCCTCAAATCCACAGATATAAATACTTATGTATTTAATACATAAAATATATCATCGCGCAATTTACTAATTATTAGTGCGACACTTGGCTTTCGCAGATTTCTGTGAGTGATATATCTTGAAAACAGAAAACAAATTATTTTTCACGAAAATCAAAACTCTGATCATTAATTAATCATATGTGGAGTGCCGCAAGGATCAGTCCATGTTCTTCTACTATTTATCCTTTATGCGAAAATAAAAAGTACTAGAATTTTCCGAACTATTCTGAAAATTTACCAAACTTTTTTTTTTATTGCAGAGTGTGATAAAATCATATCACACAGTTGAGGACGCATCTGATTGGCAAACGAGCTTCTATATCACACAGCATTGCTAGTGATATGCAATGGCCAACTTTCAGTAATAGTTTAGCGTGCGAATTTATGTACTTTTCGTAGTGGTCGTTGGAAAACTGTATTTGTAAAGTATTTCTTCAATAAAAGGTTTACTGATTATTTTTGAAAGATTATCGTATTTTTTCATACTGGTTTAATACATTTAAATCGGTTGTTCTTGTACGATATATTTTGAGATTTAAATTATCCTCTAAGTGGTACGAAAAAGACATAACATTTAGAAACACTGGTTTAGAAACTGTTCCACCAATACAACAAAAAAAAACATAACTAAACTTTGCATATTACTCATACTTTGAATAATTAATGATCAATACTTGAAAGCTGGCATGTAAAACTATAGTTCATCGTAATTAAAAATACAGCAGCCAACAGATGTTAACTATTATACTCGATATGAAAGTTATTATCGACATCTAGTTTAATTATTCAAATGAATTATACGCAAAAAATAATGCGCGATGAAATTTACAATAAAGTGGTAGCAATTGTGGAAATATAAAATAATTCTCAAGGAAATTATTGAAATATTATTATTTGTGGCAAAATATTATTTTATATTTATTCGCTAAGTAAATTATTTAATTTTTATCAATATTTTGAGGTTTTGTGAAATGAAACGCATTTCAAGTAAATCAAAATAAAATAATACGTGTTATTTCGTTTTATTTCATTCTATAAATGTCATTCAAATTTTATTTTAAATGGTTGTAATTTCACTGTCAATGAATTGGTTTTATCGAAATGCATTCGTATTTTTCCATAAAATATCCAACTTGTAATACAATAAATTAAATAGAAACAGGCAAATAAAAAAACTTATATTTCAGTCTCGCCGGTTCGATTCCTGCCCACGGCATGTTCGTGTTTTATGTGAGCGCCAGAATAATTGCTGTGTACAAAGATCAAAATAGTATTTAACCGATAAAATTATAAAAGTGGAGTATTTGTAAGTCCTCGTCAAAATTGTTAATTAAAATGTGAATGAGCTAGATATGGAAATTGAAGTATTTGAGATAAGAAAGGAGTATAATTTGAATAGTAGCTGACTTGTAGTATTTTATATGTATTTAAATACCTAATTATAAAGGTATTATTGGATTACAACATCAACTAAATTATACAGTAATTACATGAATTGGCTAAATTAAAATTAAATTACACGGATCAACCCGATATAATATCGACAGATTAAACTCATTTAGTTTATTACTTTCACTGGGAATTTATTTGAAAATAATGTTTGTCTGCTGTCATAATTTATGCAAATGATTTTTTTAAAACAAAAACGAGGTGTTCATGAACAACAAAGAACAGTTTGGTAAATATCGGATGAATCCATAAAGAGCCGATAAATTAAACGGTAGGTCTCAACGCGGTGGAGTGCACGTAACTTCAACACCATACGTCTACTTAACCCGGCGCCATTTAAAATTGCTTTGCATGTTTGTAACCAGTTGCAGTTAGCTATAACGCAACTGTACTTCAACGCAGCGTTTTTTTGTGCACGTCAATAATTAATCAATAATAGAACAACGTATTGCAATTAAATTTTGTTTGTATTTGATAAAAACCATTACAGAAACATTCAACATGATTGAAATTGCTCTAAGGGAAAATAAACATTATCTGCAGTTTTTAATTTCCTATTAATATAATCGTTTATTTATAACAGTGTAACGCGCTTCGTGTCCGCTAAATACTCATTTGATATTTAAAATTGCCAGCTTTGCAGGAATGTAATATTTGACAGCATCAACGCGTGTCAGAAAGTGCTATCCATGCATGCGATATAGCATGGGTAGCATATGGCTCAATTTACAATTTTGACGCTTCTCCCCGTTTCGTTTTCGCATGCATCGAGCCTAAATTCGTATCTATTTCGAATGATAGCGAAGGAGAAGAAATATAAAAGTTGACAAATACGCTGCGCATTTTATTAAGGGCGATATGAAAGTAAGCTTTTGTGCTGCTTTAACTAACATTCCGCTTAAATATAATACGAATGAATCGTTATCATTGCAATGATAAAGTGAGTCCAAATATTTGTCAAGAAGCTTTTGAGTTGAACGGCATGAGAAATAGCGACATCTGTCTTGTGCGACGTAGTTACGTCATTTGTCAACTTGGGGCATACCAGCGTCTCGCTGGTCAGAGACATCAGCCGTCAGCCATCAGCCATCAGCCGACAAAAACCAGAGCACTAGCACTGCACCGATTTGAAGAGTTCGAGCTTCCGAGCTCCTGAAATCCCATTGCCTCAGAACAATTTCATCTGCATATGCACGAGTAGAGTACTTTTCGTATCGCTAACTTTCGGTCATTCCGGACAAGGACGAGATCGGTCGAGATGGCTTGCTGCTTTAATTCGGGGGAAATTTGGTCACAAAACACAAATAAGACTCCAAATTGAAAGATAAACGGAAAAGAAAGAAAATGAAACAATGGCGAAGAGTGGCGGACATTGACTGGCGACTGGCCCAATCCGCCGTCACGCCGTCCCCGAGCTCCGGTCCGCAATCGAAAAACGAAACAGCAGGACGACGGGCATAAAACGCAAAACATATATTAAAATGTTGGCAAACGGTTTAAATAATTGCATTCTTGGCGTAAAATATTGGATATTCCACTCGGGGGAGTGGGCTAAATTAGAAAACGCCCTTTATAAAACGAAAAGTAAACAACAAGAGTCGTCGACGTGTTTAATTAAGTATACTGACATAGCAGAATGCCACGCGAATACGGTAGCGAACGTCGGCAAGGCGCAAGTAGCAAGCACACTGCCACTGCGCCACCAGCCACTGCCGTCCGTCTCAGCAAAGAAAAACAATACACTACGGACGGACGCACACCGAAAAATTAGCTTTCTCACGTGCACGACCTACAAAACAACGGGTTGTAAAAAGCACCGGATATCCGCACCCGTGCACCACTACATCCATACGACTTCACCAGGTATACGGCATACGGCTCTCAGTCTCAGCACTAGATCTCTCTGTCCGAAACCTTTACTTGCCTTGACACACAAACATCGCCTGCTTCTTCCTTATTTAGCAGTATTACTTATCAAACACACTCTATTTATTTCCTTTCAAACGCTATCAGCGACGATCCCAATGTCCATATATAATTTGCGAAACACAGATTAAATTTTCGTATTCATGTCCAGCAATTAATTTCTGCTGTTTATATATTTCTATCTACTGCCAAAGGTCAACTGTTGTTCGTTCTATATAAACTAAGCATGAAGGTGTCCCTGCTACGCTCACAAAAATTTCATCGCAGTTGGATACATCGTTACGGCTGTGATTTTTAAACGACTTGGCACGATGTCGATGTACACACATTCATTAAACAAAAAGGGTGCAAAAATCAATGTGGCGATTTGCGTCAGTGCCTTTATAAATTGGAACAGAAAATAATTACACGTAAAGAATCAATTGCTGGTTATCACGACACTAGCTATGACCACGGAAATCAGCAATGACTGACGCTATTACGGCTGTGAAGTTAGCAAGCCTTATAGAAGTGCGATGGAACGACCATAGTTGATTTTAAGAAATATAGAACATCGGATTTAATTTTCTACATATTTAGTAGTGAAATTTTGGGGCCACCTACCGAATTTCGTTAATAATTGCAATTTTAAAATGCTATTGATTATTTTTTGACATTTCTTAAAACCAATTAACATGTTCGCTGCGTGTTTGTGTGTCTGTGTTTTACCAACCCTGTCATTATTATAATGAAAATAAAGGACTTGAGATTATTCCCGGAAATAATCTCTGTAATTTTCTTAAAACCAATGTAATGTGTCATTGTTTGTCCCGTGTCTCCGTTTTAACCAATTGTCTTGTGAATGAATAAAGCTAGTAAATTACAGTAGATGGCTTTACAATAGTATGACAGTGGCTTATAGCACTTTTTAAGTGTTAATAATCTAATTATATATAATATAATTCGCGAGTTCAGCAAACTAGAAAATGATTTTCCAGTGTATTTCTCAAACTTGTTGCCATTTGGCAATAGTCATCAAGCCCTTTGGAAAAATCTATTCTCACCCTCTTGTTATATTATTACTAAAAATACTTAGTAGTACCTTCTAAATATTTGTCAAATAAACTAAATATTATATTATAAATACCTACAGCCGTGTAAATCATAGATCGTAATGATTTTTTTTTATCATGGATTCCCGTAATTTCTAGGATTTTAGGGTCCATATAATTTGGATGATTTATCATAAATTGCAGGTTACTTTGATGGATGCCAGTTATTCTGTGAAATCATTTACATTTACTGTTCCGTTTTGTTTAAACAATTTGTTGCTTGGCTATTATTATTTTAAATTTGAAATTTACCTATATAAAAGTGAACGTATAATTGATCCTTGTACAACAAATCATCATCGTTTGTCAGGAACACATAAAATTTTGCAAATTGAGAAATTGACTACATCCGGGATAATACCTACAGCGTATTGGAATACAAATATTTTAATCCAATAAAACATTTGGTTTATGTAAAATCCAAAATCACCAATATTTAAAAATATTGAATGAAAAGTATTGACAGGTAGACAAAGGAAATATAAAATTGGCTAAATTTGTAATTTAGAAATAGAATACAAGTTTTTCTTTTTTATACCCAATGTAAATTTCCTGGATTTCATTTATCTAACAACTAGTAAGGAACATGTTCGAATTGTTCCTGGCGTTCAACTAGTTGAAATACTTTTTCAAAGGCACAGGTGACATTGAATCTATCTCTTTTTCTCCCAATATGTATATGTTTCATTTGCCATTAACGCGTCACTTGTCCCTTGTATAAATTTACAATAATTTTTCTGGTAAAATACAAAACATGTCTACATGCATAAAATTTTTATTAAGAATTGTTTGTTCTAAAAGTTATAATTTATATGTAACATCATTCCAAACACAATTATTAGCATGAATGTTATTATTAACCGCTTGAAGATGACATTAGAGAAATTGGAGCACCTCTGATTTTGGAATTCAGAAAAACGTAAAACGCTGCTTTTTTTCTTGTCCTGACTGTCTTGAGACGACCGTGGATTACTTTTATGTAAAGTACTGAATAAATTTACCCAACCTTCTGTACAGCGTAACGTTTAATTAAGTTGCGTGAATTAAAAGAAAATTTACATCAAAAAATGATGGAAATTTGAACGAAAAACACGGCTCGGAAATAACAGGTTTGTGTTCTTCGCAATCATTTAACAAATTCTAAATTGCTTTTGCTATATTTGTTTCTTGTAAATACGTCACTTTATTGAATTTTTTATAGTACTGATATTGGCTTTGGTATTTCATAAAGCCAATTACGGTGACTTAAAGCACGAAATGTTCTTTTTTCTCTGTACAGTCTGAATTTTAAAATTTAAATGCTCTATTTCATAAATTTCTTTACGTTTTCGCTCGCAGATTGGTAGATTGCATCATTTATAATTGTTCTAATTATAAATAATTCTCACAAGGTTTACTTATACATACAAAATATATAATTAACTGGTTTGTTTTTCTCGTTTTAGAAAAATCCCTCTAATTTATTTTCCTTTCTCTTTCTAGTTTTTCCTATCTATTTCTAGTTTTATCTATGATGATATCATTTTTGAATTTTATATTAAGTATTTGGATGTACAAATTATTATCTGATTAAAGTTTGGTAATAATTCATCAATCGGAATGATTTGATTTTTAACCAACGAAAAACGGAGAAAGTTCTCTAGTCAACGCGTATTTTTTTTTTTTTTGGTGACCACACACAGAGTAGGCCGATTTTGATAATTTTTATTGGATAGGGTGTATCTCGAAGTTGGTCCCATTTAAATTACACCCCTAAGGGTAGGAAAATAGCTAACCACAAAAAATTAAAAATAAATAATTTTTAACAAAAAAATTGAGTCAACGAAAAATTGAAAAGCGAAAAATAAAAACTAATAATCAACGAGCGCTGACTCAAAATTAGTTTATTTTATTTTTCGCTTTTTTTTGTTAAAAAGTTTTTTTAAAACATATCTCAGTAAATAATTACTTGTATGCCGATCTCGATGGTGTAGTGGATATGTCGTTGCCTAGCACGCCAGAGGTCGTGGGTTCGAATCCCACTGAAGAGCATGGTCGTTTGTTAATCATACAAATTCACAATCATCCAATCATGAGGCGGCATATGACCGAAGTAGTTGGTCCGCCTCCCATCTTCATAAAAAAAAAATTACTTGTGTTAAGCAACGGACTTGACTGGTAGCGTTGAAGCAGGTTCACTCGATAATGCAAGTTAAGCTGCACTGCCCGCGGTTAGTATTGAAATGGGTGACCCATAGATAACAGCGAGCACTACGTGGCATTGTCATACCATCTAAAACAAGATGCTTCTGTTAAATATTGTAACAATAAAAATAATGATTAGCATTGTCAAAATCCTGAAAAAAAAATTTGAATAAAAATAATGTGAAATAATAAGAGTTAAAATTTTTATTTGAAACTTTTTTAATTATTTTGTATTTTTTAAATGTTTTACAATTTACAAGTTGCCTGTTATGTGCTGGTAGATTTTTTCGAAATACATTCGTTTTAAAATTATATATTTTCTCAATAGTAATAGTAAATGGGGTCTTTCACCATTTTTTTACATTTTATTTTATGAAACTTTATCTAAATTGAAGACTATCTACACTTTTAAAAAGTCTTAATTGTTATTCATTAAGCCACAATGATTTTTTGAAAAATGTTGTGACGTCATAGTAGAGGTGTTGCTGGATCTAAAACAGTACAGATTGTAAATAATTGTAGTCATATATTTTTTACTTATTTTATTATTATCATTACAATAAAATAGAACATTCATGTAACAAAAATTATTTAAATCTCTACTGTTTTAGATCCAGCAACACCTCTACTATGACGTTACAACATTTAAAAAAAATCATTGTGGCTTAATGAATAACAATTAAGACTTTTTAAAAGTGCAGATAGATAGATAGATTTAAAAAAAATGGTGAAAACCCCATTAATTAAATTATGTGATCAAATATTCTATATTTTAAAGAACGTCTTTGAATATTACTAACGATGTACACTTTTTCGATGTTTTTGTTTCTTATAGCGAGCGTCATCGTCTTTCATGTATGATGTTGATATTGTCTGCTGTTATACCATGAAAAATGCAACCTAACGTATTGGTGTCGTGAACGTCGTCGACGCCGGAGACGAATACTTCCGCGCAATCATTTAATTAATAACGTATCGCGAGCGATTCGCAAATTATCTTCAATCTTCTTTAGACAAGTGTGACAGCTATTCTTCTAGCGCACTCTAATTAACATAAACACTTTTATAGCAATTAATTTCGCTTAATTACATCGCGAAATTAATGTTGGTGAATAGAACGCGGCTATGACGAAGCCATATTCTGTTAATAAATCTGGCATACATTAAAAGTGTGTCGTGTATGACCCGATTTACATTGCACGTGCATAATATATGTAAGTTGATAACGTCAGGTCGGTAACGAGTTATCCATACGTACGCGTTTCGTGCGCCGCTATCAATGCTTAATTTATCTGCACGGTGCGCGGTATTATAACAAGGACTTGATGCTATCGGGCCATGGTCGCCCTGCCGCCGTCATTGCCCTGCATAGCACTGCATTGCACACCTTTTTACCTCGAAACGCCAAAATATCAGACCTGCTAATGATTTTGACCCTGTATTTATAGCGGTTGAACCTTTTTACTTTCTAAAGCGTGCATTACTCGTTTTGTCTTTTGGGGCCATTCAAGTATTACTATGTAAGCTTGTGTAAGAATTATAACTGCCTCTCTCCTATCTTACGTAAG
Source organism: Poecilus cupreus (assembly GCA_963942605.1). Taxonomy (NCBI): domain Eukaryota; kingdom Metazoa; phylum Arthropoda; class Insecta; order Coleoptera; family Carabidae; genus Poecilus; species Poecilus cupreus. The sequence continues at coordinate 9,160,003 of OZ012715.1, forward strand.
ACTTTTTTTCACTGAACCCTCTTTTTCACATATTAGCAATTATAACATTATAAATTTACCCCTGTGGTTCCCCTTTTACCCATTATGGGTGTGGCACTCTGCTTAGGCAGATCTCGGTAAGTGATATATTTTTGCGTATGAAATGCGGTTACCATGCGTCAAATCATAGCCCCCAAAGATGTTAGTGGAGCGAGAATTTAAATTATCAACTGTCAGCAGTGGGATTCGAATTGAATATCTAACGATCCACAGTCCGAAGCGTTACCACGGAGCTATTTACTCCTAATACATTCAATTTATTTATATTATTAAATTCGCTGCGAAAATAGTTTTAAATGGAAGATGTTAGCAATAATATTTGTAATAAAATAAAATTATTATCCCGTTTTTACCCATTATAAGTGTGGAACTCTGCTTACGCAGATCTCGGAAACTGATATATTTTTGCTCACGAAGTGCAGTTACTTGCCGACATGTCACGCCGTCCCAAAGGTATTAGTGGAGGGGAAACCACTGGGCTAAAGTTAAGATGGTAATTGCCGGTTGTGGTATTCGAACCGAGGATCTCACGATCCACGGTCCGATGCGTTACCATATTTTTTCATCGGTTTAATTATTTTTTTAAAAGTTTTTATTTTTTTATTTTTTGTGTCTGCCTACTTTTCTAACCCTAGGGGTGAATAATATCATCAAAATTGTTAACAGGTAAAAATTCAGGGAATGAATAATCAATCATCCCCTATTTTCCTACCCTTAGGGGTGGAATTTTTTTTCAAATTTAATTGGGACCAACTTCGAGTTATACTGTATGCAATAAATGAATCATTAAAAGCATACTACTCTGTAAAAAATTATACGTGATGATACATACAAAAAAAATATACGCGCCTACTTGAGAACCGCCTCCTATTTTTCGTCGGTTACCAAACTAGAAAAGCCAGAGTAACGAATCTTTATAATTGTAAGTTTTTTGATAATGCGAAAAACTGAGTTGAGTTTTGGTATTAATGACAAATCCGGAAATGTAAATATACGGACACGCAAAACAATAATATCTAAAATCAAAATTATATATTTAATGATTCAATAATCATAGTACTATAAAAACAAATAAATAACTGTAACGTCTATTAAATATACCAATCATGTGTCAAGTGTAATTATCAAATATTTAATTTCAGATTTATGTGATTATGAAACTGATGTGTTAACCACACAAGATTTTTTGTTAGTGAATGCCTGATATAAAATATAAAATAAATAACCTTGTGTCGCTAGTAGTATATTAAATCCACATTATCGATTTTGGTGAACATTATAATAATTGCAATCAACTAATGATAATTAGAATAAATAAATAATATGTCATGGTGGTTTCCCCCATTTCTGTTGATGACAGGTCTGTTATTGCGCAAATCTCGATAAATTATATATTTATACTCATGATGATATATTCAGCTAGCAGCGAAGCACTTTACTGCAACCACAGATGTTAGTAGAGGGTGAAATGTAGGGGAAATTTATAGTCAAGAAAAGGGCAAATTCATTTTTAAGCGTGTGCGAATTAATTAAAGAGTACGAAATAGATACTATCGAGTTAACAATTAATTAATAAATATGCAATAGATTTTTAATAACTATATTTTATTCCAAGTGTATATTCTAATTATAATAATGGACCCTATATACTCGTTTGAATTTTATTTTTGGAGAGACCGTCACAAGTTTCCGATTTCGTTTATAATTTGACAGTAAGCCAGCGGGAAATTAGCAAACTTTACTGCTTGCAATAAACACGAAATTGAATCTTCCAGTATATTGACGCTGCTCCTAACGTATCTTCATTAAATTGTGAATGATTAGGAACGTGAGTTCCACATGAAAACATCAAGTTGAATAATTCTTTAAAAGTTCAGGGAACCTTGAAAATGAATTTGCAAATCTATAAATGGAATCATTAATTAATTTTCGACTGTGTAATCCATGAGCACGACAAACGATAAAGAGAGGCATCTTAAAATTTAAATGCGATATCCGTTGTCAGCTACAATTCGCAGCTTTCATCATGATAAAATTCCTGAACCGTAAATCTTTTCACAAGTATTTCACTAACAAGTAACTTCGCGTGCTATAAACTCCGTAATTCACTGGTTCTTTAACAAGGACACTTACAAGACATTAAAACGAATCAAATTCATAGGGCCTTAATATTCTGCGGTGCTTTTCATTCGTCCATTAAAACTTGACGCAGCCATGTTCGCGTTAGTAGAAGAAGTCGGATGTGTATAAAATCCCCTATATGTTAGCGGTTCGAGAGACTTTAAACGAAATAAATGTTTCTTCTCAATATCCAGAAATGGATTCGAAGGAATAATAGTCGGGACGACTCGAAGCGACACAGCGACACGCTACTACCCTACGCACAAGTGATAGGATTCAAGCAATTGACGGATACGGTTCGACAGGGCGGTTCGCTGTTACTGTTATCTGGATTCATAGAACATTAACCTTGCCCCGAGTCTAAATCCAAATTATGCATCAGTATATTGGTTCCATGTTCCATAACCGTAAGACATTTACGACGTCGCTGCTCCAGCTGAGCTGCTCGCGCTACTCGTCTACTCGAGTCTTTGAGCCACTTGAACATGTAAATATTTCACAATTCCATTCGCTTGACAAATGTCATCCTTCTGAAGCCAGACTAACCGCTGCTTAGCCACGTTCGGCATGTTACACCAGCGCCAGTAATCCAGTCAAATAAATCAACATTCGCCACTAACCAAACCACCGATCACTGCTGAGTTTGTTCACTAGTGGCTGATACATTCGCCACGGTATTAAGCGTCCATTAGATGGACTTGCTCCTATTGATACTCGAAATCATTAGCTAGTTAACACAACGTCCACAAGTACACTCATTGTCATGTCGGTGTGCAGGTGATTTGTCTCGAATGTTATCTGGATTCTGTTGCAACTGAGACTGATACATTTCATAGAGATACTTCTGAAAAGTAAATGAAGTCTTTAGAGGAGAACGTACTTGCAGATAGTAAAGGAGATAGTTTCCATCCTAGAAACTTGTAATTACAGAAGCTGTCGTTTGCTGAAACATTCGTTTCGTTTTAATAGTAAATATATTTCTTTCTGTACGATCAGTTAAATGTACGTCACATGCATACCGGATATAAATTTGCAATTCAAAAAGGTTGTTTCCCGTGTCGTATTAAACAAGCAATTAGAATAAATTTCAGAGTGAAGCCGCATGTGGAACGGTTCCTCTAAAAATAAGGCCTTTAATATATGGACAATAAGGTTGCGCCGAGCGCATGATAATGCTCATTGATTCCCGATCTGGTGGCGGCGGCGGCGGCGGCAGCGGACACCGCTTCTGGCACTGCGAACGCTATGGGGCGGCTTGGGGGCGGCACTGGGGCGGCATGGAGGCAGCGTGGAGGCGGCGACGGACAGCCCGTGGCATTGTCCCACCGCATCTGGCGACGACTGGCTCTCCACATCTTAATGTCCCGCGATATATGGCAGTCACAGGTCCTAATGCCCCTGTTCCCTGCCGTTCTCCTCGTTCGCCATTCCTGGTTCGTGGTTCCTGGTTCCTGGTTCCTGCTTTCAGCAGCATTCATCGAGAAAAAACACTACATCGATGCATCGTTAATTGTTCAGCGAGGGCGAAACGCCAATGTCTGCAGCAGTGCCGTGTATTTTTATTTCTCGCATGACTCCCCCAGCAAAAGACAAACCGGTAGCAATAATAAACCCTAATATTATATTTCATTTTTATTTCAAGGCATCTAAAAACAGTTTGGCTGGACCGATAAATTTGAATAATACTTATCCGTTATATTATTCGTGTAACGAGCTAGCGGTCCGTTTTACGAATGTAAATCGGAATTGTACGGCAAATAACTTAAAATGAATTACATTGATGCAGACACGAATAGCATGAAAAAAGAAAACGAAAATAATGTCCTCTGCTGTTCCCTACTTTTTACCCTTAGACGCCGAAAAGCTGCAATAAAAACATTGAAATCCTCTCTGATAAGAGTTCTCATTTTAAGAACAATGGAGTTTCTGAGGCCGTACAATATTCACATTAATATTGTCGTTCTATTTTTCGCTTATCGCCCAGCGAGGCCTAAGACTGACGGATTATTATAATATTCATCACTGAAATCTAAGTCGTATGTTTTTCAATCTATGAAATTGACTTTGACGCAGGCTATTTATTTATTGCCTACACATAAGCTATACAGTAAAAAAATTATACATATTTTATAAAACTATATCTTCATTCTCTAATGAAGAGGCTAAGAGCACTCAACTTTACAATCTGTAATCTGATGATCAGGTTTCGCGCCCCTTTGCCCCACACGATACATATCAAATTATAAAAATTATTAAAATTCGTAGCTCTGATAAACGACGACAGATGAGACTGAGTGATTCGGAGGTTACTATAAGCCATCGGTTCCTTGCAGTTGTCCTTTGATTAATTATCAGCAACTTTGCTTAATAGGTACAAGTAAAACATTCGGTCTATGAAACCACTCTGTGCTGCGTTAGGAGAAACAGGAATAAATTTATTGTTTATATATGTTGTATATGGGTGATTTATAGAAAATAATTGCAGCAGGAAGGTAAAAAAGTTTTTTTTTATGTCTTTGACAATGTTGCTACATGGAAATTGAGAAATGCAAGAGAAAAGAAACATAGGTTCGTCGATATGATTGTTAATTAGTTTGTACAGATAATGTAAAGTAATAGTTTCTAAAATTTTATAGTTAAATATATGTAAAAGGAAATCATAATTAACTTCGCGATATGAATAGTTCATCAATTTGAAATGTAGGTACTTTAAGAATTTATATGGTATATTTTCAATATACAGCGTCGATTATTCGAACTAATTGGGGGACATGAGTGTTCGGAAAACCCGTTTGTTCGGATAATAGACCTGTATACTTTTATATACCAATAAAAAACTTATTTATAATATGAATCTCGTTTATTACTGGGTTAAGCAGGAAAAACATCAGATAACTAGCAGTTCGGTTAAACGGTTATTCGGTTGATCGACGTTCGAATAATCTACGCTCTACTGTATTTAATTTGATTTATATAAAAGACTATCGAATAATTACTCAAGTTTCGATGGTACGAAATGATTTGCAAAACAGTACTATGTTTAAAAAGTTATTTGTATACATGTAAACTATAAAGTATAATTATTTTGAAATTTTTTTGGTTAAAAAATATCCAATTGAATCCCTGTATTTCTGATCACGTGTGCGAAAGTAACCGATCAAAGTAAAATAATGTTCTCGGGAAATGGGAAATTGTTGGCAGTTAAATAAACATTAATTGTTTTATGTCAAAATGGCATTTTCATGGTATTGGAATGAACATAATAATTATAATCGCAAAAGAATTTCGTACAGAATATCCATCGACTATTGATATATAACTATCTTACTTACTATAAATAATTTTATCATAAATTCCTCAAGAACGTTGTTTAAAGGTAACTGTGATAAAATTATTTCATAATTATCAATGTGCTTGAGGGATTATAGCTGAAAATTTCGTCTACCTGTGAAATAAATTTTTATAGAAAGCAAAACACAGTGTACGTGAATTGAGTGTAGGAATACTGCTCCAGTTTATCTTATTCTTTTCAATTTGCATCGAAGAACCCTTGGCGCTCACTGCTGAGCACTAAACTACAAACAAAACTGTCGATACGTGTAACCCGGAAAAATTTCGAGAACTCAGACGACAAAAAGTGTTAAATGGCGCATTTCTAACCAAACTGCTGTCCATTAGATATAAAATAGGTACTTAGAGTAGTTTTGGCTGCTGCAACAGACTTTCCGCAACACTTTCTAGTATAAACATATTCCAATGCACTCAGCAAAATGGTGGATTGCATTTGCTGTATTCACGCTAACACTAAGTACATACAAATATTTAATTTTCCTAATTTCTTTTGTCTGTTATTATAACGTGTACATGTGAACCAATACATTAATTGCATCTACCTTCGTTGTTTATTTTTTAGCGTGAATAATTTATTGTGCCCCCATTAAAATAATTAATCGGGTTTGGTTATCGCACATTAATTGTTATTTGTCATACTTCGACATGCTGGCATAGCATGCAAAAGGTAATACAGCGCAATGAAGATAAAATAAATATTTCATTAGAAATTTCAGATAACAAATCAACTTCCATTAATAATGAATAATTCTGCTTAAATTATAATTAAAATGTGAATGAGGAAAATTCTAACATTGTGGTATATAACTACACAATATTGATATGTTTATGCTCATAAAATAATATTTGAACACCAATTTTTTTTACATATTAAATTTGTATATTGAATTTCAGAAAAGTTTCATTGGGAGAGAAATAAAAAGTATTTGATTTTGTTGCTGCAAATAATTATTGCAAATACTAATTGTGTGTATCAAATATTGAATTAGATTTACAATAATTAAAACATAATTACACTTAAAATAAAATAAAATAAAATTAATATATCATCATAGCATTTACTCATTTCGGGCGTGAATTGATTGTACCAACCGTCAAAGTTGTTAGTGGTGGGGAAACCATACGGTTAAAGTTAATATAGCAACATATTTGTTCTTTGGCAATGCATATTCATTAATGGTTAGGTTTTTAAAATGAAAGGCTTTTTAAACAGTATTCACTACATGAAATTACGCTAATTTTGGTTAGTGTAATAATTCAAAATTTTGGTTAGTAGCTAGCGGCTATGATCAATCAGTATTTATGTTACTAAGTTCTGTAGATTTGATGTTCTTCAATTTAAGAAGTTCTCAAACATTAATAATAATATTTGTTAACCTTATTCTTTTTTTATGTGCTCTTACATTATTCTTTATTTGGGCTTGGCCTATAGGGTAGTTGTACCAAATAAAAATAAAATAAAAAATTGGAAGAGGAAAAGCGATAGATATAATTTCATTCTTTATTAGTTTGTCAGTTCATTAATAAATTTGTTGTTCATTTGTCAAAATGAATCTTATACAATCATTACTTTCTATATTAGTATTTATCATTTAGAAATAGAATACATAAAAAGCAATACAATTTTTTTTCTAAGCTTTATAGTTTTATGAAAGGAAGCGATGGTTGACTGATGTGGAATGTTGAGAGGAATCATAAAACGGGTCAGCAGCCAAAAATTTATTAAAAACTATCTCAAAGTTTTTATAGCAACGGCTATCATCTTAAGGGCTAAGTGAAGGTCGAAAAACAATTATATGAACATGGACATATACAAATATATTTTTAAAAACATAGAAAACATAGAGTCGAGTTATAGTTTTAAACATGCTTTACAGAAATGGTACCTAATTTTACTGCTTCAAGCGTCAATATATGAATCGTTGCGAACGATATTTATTTTATTTAGGTTATTCAACAGGTCATAAGGTCCCAATTACAGAATAACACTGAATTAACAATATTAAAAAAAATACAAAATGTATAGTAGTTTTAACAAATATTAACAAGAAAAATTAATAATATGAAACATATGTAAATAAACGAATGTAGATAAATTTTGTGTGTATAGATACACATACATACATACCCATACAAATAAATACATATACAGATAAATTATAAAGATCTAATAAATAAGTTAAATGTTTCTTATAACAAGACTGCGTGAAAATAAATCTGGATAATCAACAGAGTTCCAATAGTTATTGTATAAAAGTGGAAGATGACTTAATGGGGCATAATGCTGAATTTGTATTACTCGTTTCTAACGTGAGGGCAACCAATGTAATTGTTAACAATTTTAAAAAGAATAGACAAGTCAAGATATAACCTTCTTTTTTCCAAACTCATTAAATATGGTATATAATTAGGGAATCGATTTCTCAAATATTTTATAAACTTATCTTGAATTCTCTCTATTATTTCTATATAGATTTGATATTGTGGCGACCAGCAAACAGTATCAAATTCTAATTGTGAGCGTACTGACGACATATATAAAGTGTATATGGTTTGAGGATGAAATATCGTGAATATCTAATTAAGAAACCTAACCCCCGTAGAGCCGAGGAAAATAAACCATGTGAGTGATAAAAAGGAACTGCCGCGGTACATATTAAGTTTTATTTGAAATCTAAAATTCGAAAAAAACTGTAAAAAAATTAGAATAAAGATTAAGTTTATACATCTGTCAGTTGTCAATTGAAACTGATAATCAGTGTTGCCAACCTTGAACAGTGAAGTTATCGTTAATAACACTCAAAATTATGTGTTTTGTCCTCAATATCGTCAACGAAATTAATTAGTTAATTCTTCTGGCAATTTTTTTTTTCATGTTACATCCAAATTTACTATAGTACATGAATATATTTGCCAAAATTATCCTACTTGTATAATAACTATTTAATAGTTGCCAACACTGGGTTGCTCAAAATCGTCGTATAATGGGTTACTTTAGTGACGATTTCTGAGCTTTTAATGACGATTTTTTAGGCACTATAGTGCCGATTTCAAATAATACATATTTTTGTGTATTTCGTAGATTACATATAGAAAGTAAAGTATATTACTGACCGCGATCTGGGGAATTATAATTTTAGACTAAAAGGAATTGTCTGTTTCTCAGTAATAAAACTTGAGTGTGGCTGTATAACGATGAGCAAATAATATAGCTTAGCTACTTGAACCCCTAGCAAATTTTAAAATTCAAGATCTTCACTCAGAACTAGTTAAAATCGGAGCAGTGTACATTGCATTTTTATCTACAATATATAAAGTGTAATATATACAGTTCCCCTAGATAATAAAAAATATAGAGTGGAATCGGTGCATGGCTGAGCACAGGTCGTCGCAGCGAAACAGCGGGCAGGAGTATACCGTACAGTACCATATACTGTCTGCGTCACGTATGGCAGGGTGCAACATTACACCGATGAGACCCGTGATTTCGTTAAGATGGAGCATGTGGGATTTCTAAAGTTATTTTATGGGTCAGCGCGTACGAAACACATGAATTTTATTCGCATTTTTAAAGCATAACATTCAAAAAGGCAATTTGTATGCGGCCTCAGGTACCCCATGAGCATGAAATAATAATAGTCATAAAAAGGTAAACACGTAAAACAGTTGTCATAGAAAAATGTTCAAATTTAACATACATGCATACATAATCCGGGCTTTTGTGCATTTTGGTGTTGAATTTCAATGAATATTATCATCGATTTCGAATCAACGTGCATGCATAGCACGCGTACAACGCATCAAGATTTCCGAAACACACTTGATTATGTTTTTTTTTTTAATTAAACTCTTATATTTACCTAGTATGCAATCCAGAAACTGTAGCTCATATATTATATTTATTGCAAGATTATGTTTTTTCCTCATTTCATGTAATAAACATCGATTCTCAAATTTCGTATTGGAGCATTCGAATTCTTATAGTTTATTTAAAAACAATAATTTTCAGCTAAATATAAGTAAAATCTGAGCAGATTGGAAACTTCGTATTTTTAAAATTTATCTACAAAAAAGTAGTAAAATGATAATAACATTCATAAAATTTGAAGTTGATGATTTTAAATAAACTTTAAGAATTCGGATGGTCCCATTTGAAATTTGAAATTTACCACAATGTTCAATTTTTACTTAATCATTGCCATATTTTGATACCTAGTTTGTACCTTTGATTTGATATTTTATGTCTTCATTCAATGTATATTGTTGTATAATCGTGAATTTTTTTGCAATATTTATACTAAATTTAACTCATTTCCAAAATAATTTATTTATTTAAAAATTTGGAATAGATTCCACACGATTTTTTTTATAACATAAATCTGTATTTATTTAAATATAGAATACATAGAATAGATGTATCACTTTATATTATTTGTTTTCATAGCAGACAGAGCTGGGAAAGATACTTTTAATAAATATCTAGATACTTTTCTAAGATACTTACATAAATTTGTTAAAGATACTTAAGTATCTAGATACTTTTTATTCTAAGTATCTTATGATACAAATATTTCTAAAAGTATCTAATATAAATACTTAAGATACTTTTTAATATCTTAGATACTTTGAGATGTTTTAGATACTTTTAAATATCTTAAATACTTTAAAATATCTTAGTTAGGCACTTTTAAGAAATATTTGAGTAAATTTTAAATATTTATACTAACTGTAAGCTTAAACTTAAAAAAATATATCAGATATTTCAAAATATTTCACTGGCACATACCTTAAATATTTGCAAATAAGATACTTTTATTTTTAATAAAAGATACTTTTTAATTAAAAGATAAAAGATACTCTTTTAAGATATAAGATAAAAGATACAGATACTTTTAAAAAGTATTTAAATAAAAGATACATTTTACATAAAATAGAATGTATCTAAGATAAAGTATCTTAGATACTTTTAGTATCTTAGATATTGTCGAATATCTTTTTATGTAAGATACTCCCAGCTCTGATAGCAGAATATATTCATTGAAATAAAATATTACATTTTAAATGTTATTATTGCAAATACTTTGCGTTTGCAATTTTGTTCGCTGCGGATGCTATATTAGAAATAAATTAAATAGGGAGATTTTCAGTTCTGACCCATTGCCGATAGTTGCGAATTTAACCCATGTGGATCCTCTCCACTAACATTTTTTCGGGGCCGTGGCTTGACGGCTGGTAACCGCATTTCACATGTAAAATTATATTTCTTAAAGATAAAAATATAAAAACAGAATATGCGATACTTTTTCTTAAAATTTCCTAAAAAAAATTGGCCGTACACATGCACATTGCTGCTTTTCCGCATTACCATCTAACTGCTTGTTTTGCAGAAGGCGAATCAGCTTACAAATGTCATTTTTAAATGTTTGAAAAGAAAAACTCGATACTATATTTGCTTTAAACAGTATACTACTTCCATTTCTTGATTTATACACCTAAATTAAATATTTTTAATATGAAAGAAGTATATCGTGACTAATAAATAATAATTAGGAATTCTTAAACGATATATTTTCATTACGGTTGAATTATTATTAGGGGATGAATTATTATGACCCTTTTAAAAATAATAAAGGGCGTAGCTTATTTTCGAGAAGACATTTTAATCCACTTTTTATAATCGTAGTAAGATAAATGATCATTATTGTTTTCTATAAATTTTTTAATCTTATCGTGACCCCAAAAAACTTGCAACCCTCTTCTATATTTCCTCTCGTTTGCTTTGAAAATAGTCAATGTCTTAATTTTAATTTCAAATGTTTGCTTTTTAGTTGTTTCTCAACAGCACCTATATCAATATGAAGCACGTTTTTGTAATAAATTTATTCAGCGTAATTTTAAACTAATAAAACAGTTATAATAGTACTGATAAAGACTTGGCTAATATTTGAATATTCCGTGAAACCACTGGTGCTCAATCATTAAAAAAACTTCATTAACTCGTAAATAAACAGGTGGGAGTTTTTATGAAATTATGAGTCGTTAAGATTGTTTAATTGTTGACATTGTAATACCCTGAACGGAATAAGTTCGAAAAAGGGGTTTAACGTCAAGTTGCCGCCTCCGGGCGACGGCAGTAGGGTAGCACCCGCAAGCGGTTGCAGCGGTCGTGTCAGGAAACTGTGAAAGCACGCCATGTAAGAGTAAAGTGATTAATTACTTGATCAATCAAATTTTGGCGTTCAACCGAGGGACGGACGGTCCGCCCGCCCCACCGCCCAGCCCATTTCTTACTCTAATTTCTGTGTAAACTTCCTTGTTCCTTCACAATGCAATTTTCTCATCGATTTAAATAATCATTTTGTTCTCGAAAACGGAAACAATAGAGCCCGCCCTAAATATCATCAGATTTAATAACAATTATCTCGTTTTTTATAGCAGTCGACGTTTTAATTTTGATTAATAGAGTGAATTTATTCGCGCTTTTAACTAAAAGTTACAAGAAAGCCGCCAGTCCCAATTTCCTATTGCCTGGTGGTAATTTCAATCGGGCTAAATCCACATATTAAATTACTAATTAATTAATCTATCAAATGGCAAGTTATCCTATCAATATTCTATACATCTATACTATCAATCATTTAATCAGCACACAATCCAATTGTAATTTAATTTATATGTCAGGATGTTTACAATATCCTATAGCCATAGTCTGCAGGCATTATATCTTTATATATTCGTATATTACAAAATTATCAATCATATGTACTTTAATTGTTATAATTGTTTTGAATGTAATATTCATGATGCATTTTCCCTGTAATGTCTATTTAATCGTCAGTAATTGGGATATTTTGTTATCCTGTTAAGTGGATGAAAATAAGTAGGTACATAAATGAATAAATATACACTCCGGCATCGGCCATGGCAGAGAGCGTTGATGCCGGTTTACTCGATAACGCAAATTAAGCAAGGCTGCCCGCGGTCAGTAGTTGGCTGGGTAACCGCTATGCGAAACCCCATACCAGCGAACACTGGGTGCCGTTGTCACACCAGCGAAAATGAGGAACCGTGGCGGCATATAACCACAACCGCTTTACCTAGCAAAAAGAAAAAGTACACTCAGATCTGTTTTTACACAATTTGGAAATAACACGCTTTAGAAAATTTCCAATTCCCATAATTTGTACGTATTATCCGTTCAGTCGGATTTATTTATATATATACAGGTTTATTAATAAAATAAGAAGCAGATTAAAAGTTGTCTTAGGGTACCCAAACTAACGACTTATTCTTAATAAACTTTTGACAAAAACTCAATAACCAGAAAGTTACATCAGTTTAAATTCTTCGAAATTGACGCCCATTTATTGAGTACCGCTAAATTTTAGTAAAGAAGATTTAAGAGTATAATTATTTTCTCGGTCCAAATCCAAATTTGATAATTTGCCGAAGCCAAGAACTACGTAGCAACGTATCGGACTATGGCTCATGAGATCATCAGTTCGAATCCCACACTCAAAATTACCATTTTAACATTACCCCTGTTGTTAATTTTCCATTAACATCTTTGGGAGACGTAACTTGACGAGTGGTAAACCAATTTCACGTAAACTTGTGACAATAACTCTGTAACCATAAAGTTTCAGCAGTTTAAAGTTCGTTTGAATTAACACCCATATATTGAGTACCGCTTATTTTCTTGTTTCCATAGAAACAGAATTTGATAATTTACCAAAACCAATAGCTGCGTAGTACTGCATCATAATTAGGTAAAAAGCATAATGATATATTTATTTATTTAATTTAGAAACCAATATTATATTTTCTCACCGTAGATTTGTTTCTGAGCAATCAGACTTAAAGAAATTCGAAATAGTTTGCATGTCTAAAATTCATGAGTACTATCCAATTTGTAATCTTTCGAAACTTTTCTAATGTTCATTTGTCAAATGTGCAACGATCTAAAATGACTGAATTAGCAGAGATACGAACCAAAATTCTTTTTTAGGGTAGCTCGCTTCGCGCGGGCTTTTTCTAAACAAGCCCTAAGCCCGCGGAACACACGTCCGACAAACTCGAATCACAGTACGCATTTTTAATGGGATCTTTTCACAAATATTGACTCATTTTGGTTTATATCTTTGCTAAGTCGGCCATTTTAGATCGTTGCACATTTGACAAATGAACATTAGACAAGTTTAGAAGGATTGGAAATTGGATAGTAGGTACTCATTGAATTTTAGGCATATGCAAGCGCTCCCGCTATTTGCAAGTTTTTGTTTTTAATTGACTTTATATAATGAATGTTTTAAGTAATGTAACATGCCACATTGCATAATTATTTATACAGTTATTAGGGCATAGTGTACTTATAACTTGTCTTATCAATTTGGAATTAAAATTATTGATTGACGTTGAGGTGAACATAACATGCAAATATAATTCTCGTGCAACAGCAACGGGAACAGCAAGGTTCAGGAACTATTTGCAACTGTTGAAGAGCGTGTACAACATTCCTTTACATTCTCCGGGCATTTGCAAAACCCCATGTGATTGTGTTAAAGTTTACACCGACCAAACTGCTGTGGAGTCTTAACATCAAAGACACATGTGACTCAATTATACCAAGCAAACTAGTTATTGTCCAACTTACACTTCCACAAATTCTTCACATACTCGCCATTGTACGTAACAAGAAGTATTATAGAATTACATTAATGATTCGTAAATTTCAAATTGTATGTTCTGTTGCTACAGACAGCCCGTGGTACTTGCATTTACATCTTGCTTTTTCGTTAAGAGAAATATTTAGCTAGCCGCTCCTCGACTCTCGTATGAACCATCCGATTCAAAAATAGATATACATTACACCATCCGTCAATGCGATTTATGGGTGATAAACAGAAGATCTGCACGATTCGACACTGCAGGCAGCAAAATAACGAAAACGGACGTTCACAATTTGTCAAAATAAACGATTTAAAATTAATTTTTTGTAAAAAATTATATAAAATAGAGAGACCTATTTGTTGGAAATTATGCTTTTCATCTATGTTAGGAATAATCAGTAGGATGGGCCCTTAAATCGAATTTGAACCGGGCCGCCCCTAAAACGGTTCCAAATAAATAAATAAAAAAAATGTTCTGGCTTAATATTTATATTTGACTGTGCCTAAATGTACTTGATTTTTTCCCTTTAAATAACAGGGATGTGACGCATTTTGGAACTTAATTTTTTTTTCCGAGGCAATACGAGGTTCAAAAAATCCATTTCATGGTGGAACATATAATATAATGATCCAAGAATACTTAAAAATTAGAAGTCTCAATCATTATTCTTAAGATATTTGAAGATAGACAAACTATCGCTCGAAAGACCGAAAATCTATTTCTTCAAATATCTTAAGAATAATAATTGGAACTTCTAATTTTCCCCCAAATATTCTCGAATCTTTATATTATATTATTTTAAATAGCTCCGTGGTAACGCGTCGGACTGTGGATCGTGAATTCCTCAGTTTGAATCCCACAGCTGAAGCTGACAGTTGCCAATTTAAATTTACCCCTACTAACATAATTGGGGACTATGATTTGACGGCTGGTAACCGCACTTCATACGTAAAAATATATCACTTACCGAGATCTGTATAAGCAGAGTGCCACGCCCATAATGGGTAAAAGGCATGATGATATATTTATTTTATATTATTTTTTGAATCTTCTATTGCTTCGGAAAAAATTGAGTTCCAAAATATGTCTCAGTTCTATGTTGTTTAAATGGCAAACATCAAATATATTTAGGCACGGTCAAATATTAATATTAAGCGGAATAAAAGACAAAATATTTTTTTATTTATTTGGAACCATTTTAGGGGGCGGCCCGGTTAAATTTTGATTTAACCCCTTTTAAGGTCTACCCTTATAATCAGATATTAAATTGAGGTAATATTAACGTTTTTGTAAGCAAAGTATATAATAAAAGGATGAAATATATTACAAAATAATTAGAATAACTTGAGTAGATTACACATTCTTCAAACTACTATTGAAAAGATTTTATTATAATTTTTTTATTTATTTCTTAAAAATGTAAAATACGAATAGCGTATTTTAATGCTCTGCGAAGTATCCAAAGCTTCCTCTTAAAACCTTTGCGAAGGTTAATTGGACAATGACGGAATACTTTATTGCGTTTTTTGTCTTGTAAAGAAAAACAAATTAATAAATTAAAAGTTTTTGTTACAATTCATGTATATTCTATGTTTGTATAACATTTATTTTAAGCCTTTTGAAAAACAGCAAATTGTAAAACAAACCTCGTATATTTACCTACATCCGCACGAGAATAAAAATGGACTATTCCACATTCATGTATTCTTTTGTCCAATCAGAATTGAATTAAGTAATAAAGTAGAGTAAAATAATAATCGGATCACGAGTACACCTGTGAAGAGACGTGACGAACATACGCATTATTCGCAGCAATGTGGGCGTTATAGTCACTACTTACTCACGCGCTCAACTCACCGAACAATGCGATTTAATACCATTGAAATCAGTGCAGAAATGGTTCGAATTCCGCTTTGGATGGAGCCAGAGGGAGGTATTTTACTTCTCTTCGCCCTTCGCCCTAGTTAAGGGGAAAATAAAGGTCATTAACACATTTTCTACTTGTTTTAGGAACTTGTTTGCAGTTTTGTTGTATCGCTGTTTCAATTACTGATTCAAATTAACGGCTCTAAACCCTATCTAGTGGGGCCAAATTATCTTTTTGTCCATGAGATAAGGGCCGGACTAAATTATTAAATAAAATAGAATAGTATTAAATGAATTACTATTTCTTATTTCATTTATTTATAATATAATGTTCTGATATAAAGCTATTCGTTGGCAGATGCCTTAGAAGCTTTGCTAAAACAATAATTATTTCTGTCAATAAATTGCTATGAGCTATTTCGCTTCTAATTTTTATAATTTTATGAAAATTAGAACCGAATTAGAAAAAAAGGCCGGGGATTGTCCACATATTCTTTAAACCAGCGGTATTCAACTGTTCCACGAATTGTTCTTTGCATTACATTAAAATTAAAAATATTTATTACCGTTTCAAATAGCACAAAAATATTAATATGTACAAATAAAAAATTAATATAGCTCGCCAAAGCATTGCTGAATAAATAAATAAAGAATAATCTGATGTGTCAACATATAACCTATTGCCTAAACAATTTTTATGCTGTAAAAAAGTATAAGTTCTAGCTAATATTTTTTTGTTATAATTCAATTATTTACTGAAAAATGCCCAAATTAACTTATAGGCCTTCAAGAAAACTATTGTATTGCTACCAAAATCCAATCAGCTCGTATTTTTAAGTTCTAAATATGAAATTTTAAAATGATATTGCTAATCAAAATTGTAGTTAATATTATCCTACATCTTTTTTAATACAATAAAATTTACTCTAACTCATTTATTTACTGAGATTTATCTAAAAAAAACTAGCTTCATTAAATATTGAGTTCTCGTGAATGAAAAAGTCGTCACAGTAAAAATGTTATAACAATTTATTCAAATAATTGTCAATTATTCTATAAATAATTTATATGCAACCGATAAATAATGTTATCTATATTCTTATTAAAATCATAACTTAATATGCTTCATTATTTACCGAGGAATATAAAAATGACATGTATTTCCTAAAGAAATAAAGTGAGAAAAGGTCATTGGCAGTGCCACTTAGAAAAATTTTTATTATCTTCCTTATTCTTTATTAATTAGTATTGATTAACAGATATTTCGAAAATTGTCTATTATATTTATCTTGGAAGAAAATTTAATGATTTATTTCTTAAATTTTTTTTTTATATATGGCGTAAGATTCTGCCATAGCAGTTATTTTGTTATGGTGTACTTTTTTGGTAGTGAAGTAAATATTTTAATAATAATTCATGATAATGTGCTTTATTCTTACTAGGTATGTATGCTGTTAATAGTCTCTTTTGTAAAACAACGTATTTTTCGGTTGTATATAAAATATTGTATATAAAACATGAATCAAGTGTTATTATTTACCTCAAGCAATTGAATCCTTCACTCTCGACAAATAATGATGAACTTTAATCCCTTGAAAGGATGCGATGATCGACTAATGTGGAAAATGAAAAATCAAAACAACTGACTAGCAGTCAAATATTTATTTAAAAAACTATGCTGACGTTTCGACAGCAACGGCTGTCATCTTCAGGGCTCTGTAAATGTGACAAGTGAACTTAGCAATAAATACATACAAATATGGGACTGTTACTTACAAGTTAAGGTCGAAAAACAATTAAATAATATGGACACATACAAACATATTAAAAACATGTAGAAAAAATATGAGTCAAGATGTTAAAATTTACACAATTACAGTCATATGATAATATAATAAATAAATATAATTAAAAAGATCTATGTTCTATAAAATCTGGAGCTGAACTGAAAGAACTCATGAACAAGAAGGGCTGAACATGTAAAAAATAGATTTTGCAGTTTATATAAACTACTACTAACACTTAAGCAGGTTTCTTGAACCGCATGAGTTTGAAAGCTCTAAAGTTTAAAGTCTAAACTATGATATTGAAAAACGCTGTCAGATAGATATAATTATTCTGGGGGAAATGAAAATCAATTGCAGGTATAAAAAGAGCGCATATTACCGTAACTTTATAAAATTTCTCATTTCCGTAATGTCACATCCGATGTCGAATTACAAATGACAGTACAAAAGTAATAACACAAGCACAAAGGCATATTAAATTTTATTTTGGTGGCAAACATATCAACCTTCTCGTACCGAACAACGACATAACTACGTGTGACATCGCGATATGAGATGATAGCGCCTGCAGTCTGCGTAGGGGCGCTTCTAGACTAGGGTCGGGACGTACTACGCGGAATCTGGTGATTGCATAAGGAAACGCCAGGTAATTTGTTCGAGTGGAAATGCTAATTCATACGTCATGTCAACGTTATACTTTGAATAGATGCGGGCGCATATTAAATTTCGGAATTATGTGGTAGACACACATACTCACAATTTTAGTAAAATATCTGTTTCGCACCAAAAACGATGTATCTGTTTCAGGCAAAGTCCGCTGCTCGAACAATCCTAGGATTAAATCAAAATAAAACAAGTTCTGTGAATTACACACAATAAATAAATGTTACCCTTATTTTGTTAACGTGTAATCCTGTTTACATATTTACTATTGTTTTGTAATTTACCTGATGAAGGCTGCACTTCGCTACCGAAACATTCGAAATTTTATGAATTAAATTTTTACAGAACTTTACCCAAAAATTATTTTACTTGTATGAGGAGTTCTGAAAGCATCTTCCATATTTAATCCGCGAAGTATCTAAGCATTTTGGACAAACTTCAAATCATTTTCTTGTTTTAGGTTTTGACAACCATATTTTCAGTTAAAGTGCAGAGTGATCAACATGACTCATCAAAGAATTTGACTGGTGTATCTTAAATGCTTTTAAAACAAAAATCAAAACAAAATAAAATCCAAACCAAAACAAAAACATTATTGAACGAAGAGTTCTTCGTCAGCCATTGTTGTTTGCAGTTTAGTTTTAACTTTTTTAAGTCATCTGACATCATGATTACGTTCGTCTTACACTCAAAGTGATTCATATCGAATCACACAACCATGTATTTTTTTGTTGATTGACTGTTCTACCATGTAACCTTGACATTTATTCTCAGCGCTAAAGATGGGAGGAACTCTCCCGAAACTTCTAATAAAAAATATATGAAATAATTTCACCACCTATTAGATTCCTTAAGCCTACTAAAATTTAAATAAACAGAGTAGGTATCATTTACAGAAGTATGCTTATAAATTATATAATTCAAACTACATCATTGTGATAAAAATCGAATTTTTAGTGCAGTGTATTTGAAGTCATATATGCTCAGCTTCTCTGTGATCTTGGGCTATTTGTTTTTCTAAAAACTGTTTTTTAGCTTTGGGCGCTGTACATAACCAGGAAAAGAGTAGATACACCAAATTATCCGGCTAGTTCTGATTGAGAAAATCTGTAAAGATGACTCATGGAAAATAATGGGAATATTTTATTGGAGGTACGGAGTTGACCTGTAAACCTTAGGGTCTTGTAGGGAACATCGTAGGATATGAATATGGTGTTAAATAATAGATATATTTTGTAGTCGGGATTGTTTGATGAATTGTTTATTCGCTAGGTGTATGAAAAAAAAATCACTTTAGACTTTGACCGGTCATATTGGTCAACAGTTATACTGGAAATACGGCTATTAAACTCCAAAACAAGGAAATGATTTCATCCAAAATGCTTAAGCATTTCGCGAATTGACTACTCAATCCTAGGATTGCCAGATCAACGGACTTTGACTATAACATATCTACTTCAATATCGTACGTTGAGCCTACATTTCTTTAAGTTCTCAGAACTCTGAAACGTGTATTGTAATATTCAGTATAGAAATGTCTTCCGTTCCCAATACTGCGTGTCTAATCCCGAGCGATCAATAATATTTTCATTCTCTAAAATACATAATAAATAATGCGCATTGATGTATTAGTTTTTGTGCATTTTGCACTGCGTATATCCTCCATCACCACCATCCACCTATCCTGCGGCTGCTGTCATCTGCACTAATGTATTATTTTCAATAAGACATTAGCGCTATTGATGTGAAGTTGCTTTTATCCTGGGAACGCTGGTATATGGCGTGGATCGGAGGACAGAGGCATGAGGCAAGGAGGGCTAGTAGTGCCGAAACGCAGAGTGCAAGAAGAGACTTAGCCACTACAGAATCCGGCCATGATTTAGTGTCCTGCTGGATATCTACTTAATTCCTTGGACCAGCCGCCTCTCAGGGGATTGAGAAATGGCTTCTCTCGTCTCTCTTTAGCGGTGTTGTGTCTGCGCCTCGTCTTCCTCTTTCTCCACTCGCTGGTCCATACTCCAGTGCCTCCAAAAGTGCTAAACTAAATTGACTCTATGCTACGCCGATAGAAAATGAGCTTCAAAATTATGAAACTGATTTGGGTAAAAACATTAATTACGAAATATTGCTTTGGATAACACACGCAACTCACAACAGTTTTCCTTTGCACTAATTTTTGTTCAAGCTTGTAAATCATAAAACCCTCAGTTCGACAGTTGACAGTTGCCATTTTAACTTTACCATTCTGGTTCCCCTTCCAGTAACATCTCACTTGCCGGTTGGTAATATGGTAATCGCATTTCACGCGTAGAAATGTATCACGTACCGATATCTGCACAAGCATTCATTCTTTTCTTCGGAATTTTATTCCTTTGTACACAAAAAAATGGATTGCTACAATAGCAATATTTATCTTACGTATAGTGACAGCAATTTAGATATTTACAATAACAATATTTTTATTTACATTAGTAATGTGATATTATTTTCGATTGCTGCTTCAACAATCTAAATATTTATGTTTTATAAATAATCTAATATTATTGCAGTATACAGGGTGTCATCGAAATGCCCGTCTCCGATATCTCCCTTATCGTTAGAAATACGGCATAAATTTATTAACAAAATTTATTCGACTAATAAAGGAGCATAATCTAGATCATGTTGTCATAAATATGCTATATTGTTAAGAATATAATATGTATTCAAATCAACAACTATTATTAATATTTCAAAGAAGATATTTAATTATGATAAATATTTATATTATTGCTGAGAAATAAATGTATACGTATTGTTACAGTAAGAATATATTAATTGCTGTCACTATACGCAAGATAAATATTGCATATAGCAAACCATTTTTCCGTGTAACTTGATTTTTTCTAAAATGAAACAAATGTATAAAATGTTGGTAGTCACTCATTTATGGTTCTTTCTTGGTGTGTTGGGCCCCCCGACCGGCTGTACATTCACTGGACCTATAAAATCTTCTTACAACCTTTTCGTTATTTTGTCTCAGTTTTTGTGCAGACGCGGGTCTCTTGGCTGGAAATATGTGACGTGTTAAGCCATTTTAGAACGGTAATTAAATATCTTTTTCATGATGCGTCATTCGTTCCTTCTACGATGTTCCCGCCCTGTGTCAGCTGCTGTGAAATATATGAAACATTGGATAAGCTACACTAGAATTTTTAATTAAAACATGCGCGCAATTTGACTGCTACTTTTCGTGAGGATGTGTTTATGAAATATTTCAAGTGCGAAGAAATTCTTTTGTCTAATTGCTGCGAAAAATTAATTATGTTACCTTCGTCAACGTTTTGTATTCCATTGTTTTTAGTTTAACTACTATTTTACCGACATTATTTTGCTAGGATTTTAATGATTTATAAGTGCAATCCATAAACAAAACCAATCAAATATTCACTTTTTTTAACCTTCCATTAGTCGCAAATTTGTCGTGCTGGTACCCGACGCGACTAGTAGAAGGTTAAGTAAGGTTTTGGTAAAACTATCGATCATGATCTTCATGCCAAAATGACTAGTGGAACTGTTGTATTTTGGCATCCAAATGGACAGGAAAAATACACACTAGTGCGCTTCTGCGCTTTTAACTTAAAAAAATGATTTATTTTGTAAAACTTTAGTTTGAATCCAGTATGTAATTGAGAAGTTTCAATCAGATCAGACCAGATCAGCACTGTGATGCAAGAAACCCTAAACCTATACAACTCACCCTCTATAAACTCGACACAGTACTAATTTTTGGAAAATGTTTAGAAATAGTTGGGCCTAAAGTTACAAAACTCACCCAAACTGTAAGAAAATATTTATAATGAAAGTTAAAAGAGCCTTTTCTGAGTATTTTTTCCGTCCATACTACAGTTCCACATATTTTTGAGATAGTTCGGCGTAAAGACTAGCATTGACGTTTTACCAAGGATTTTTGTTGTTGCTGAAATTGGCTGGGTGGTTATTAATTGCAAGATGTAGGGATTTGATGTGATATTCACTGAAATAAAACCTTTCGTAAATCTATAAATGTCTTTCTGTATAAATTATAAGCTTTGATATATTAGTCCGCGATTTAAAAATGACGGTGATCAGCTATGTCACACATAATGTTTGTTGACAATAAAAGTTTACTCTTAAAAGTAACTTCACCTCTAGACTCTTGGTCCTGAGATTGTGTTACGAGAGGCGACGCTTGATAAATTGCGGTAGTAGTTACACAATTAATTATTAACGAGGTAACATATTTGTAGACTGTAGAAAGGAGGGATTCATTCTGTAGTAAAGGAGGTGAATGGTGAGAACTTGTAAATTTATCGTTATTAGCGGAAGTGATGCATGGGCTGTTTAAATATTTTAGAACGACCAAATTATTTCCTTTATTTATTAAGTAGTTACACAGATTTTTTTTCTTTGGCAGAATATTTACTAGATTTGTGTTCTTCTACATCAAATAGAGATTTTTAACAATTAATAATAACAAATTGCGTAATAATTTGTTCTCTCAATTTTACAAACATTCTCACTTATACACTCAGGGTAATAAATAATAAATATCACACCACTGTTATCTTAACCCTTCGTTGTGTGGTGGAAAAAAGTTACGTGGTTGGTGTTGTGTGGTATGTCATATCCCGAACTAAAGTGCTCTAAAACTATCAGATTTTCAAATTTAGTAAATTAAATCTGTGGTTTTGCGAAAATACCTACCTGTTAAGACACTTACTCTTCGTTAGTGTGGTGGAAAAAAAAAACACGCGGTTAGTGTTATGGGGTATATGTCATATCCCGAACTAAAGTTCTTTAAAACTATTAGGACTTTTAAAATTTGGTAAATTAAATCTGTGGTTTTAAGGAAATACCTACCAGTTAAGTCACTTTTTGTGGGAAATTGAGTTAAGTGCGGATTTTGATACATATTTATGTATATTTTCATTTGGAAACATCAAAACGATATTATCTGATACATACTTCGCATAATTTGGACAAAACAAGTATAATTTTTAAGGAAAAATCAGTTATGTGATTTTTTTGAGGAAATAAATACAGATAAGCTCCATTTAGATGAATGTTAAAATGTATACATCAATTTGTAGAACTAATGAAGGATTAATATCCTTTAATAGCACTACCGCTTTGTATAAGCAATGATACACAACTGACTCCCAAAATCCAATTCTTTTGTTAGTTATAGGTTTAAATATTTAAATGAATACTAATTAATCAACTCAAGTAATATATCATTCAATATCTACTAATTATCTTATTAAGTATCTCGCAGAATTTTAATAAATTTACTAAATCTTGAAGGTAAAAAGCAAACACTTTTTTAAAGTTAATTTCTTATATTGACATGTAATAAAATCAATCAGTTTGGACTAACATTTAGGTATTTGTATAAGAAAATTTTTTAATCAAATACTAACTAATTTATGTGTACAATTTTGTTGTTAAGAATTATATTTTAATAAACAGAATATTTAGTACATCCTTATGTCTTTGTATAATTGGTATAATTAACTAATAACATACTATAGAAATTGTATTTCGTTGTGCCTTTTTTTAGAAATATTTTCAAATTTACGAAATTGTGCAGGCAATGCAACACACATAGATTTGTGGTAAAATTTTTCATTTATGACTGACATGTAATTATTTTATAATAGCTTTTTTCTATTTGTTAATAAATAATTAATTAATGTTTGTAGTTTTGAATATTTACAGACTGTACAAAATAAACGTTAGCTATTGAAATTTATTTAACCAGGATAATAATGAGCAATGCGCAATTATAAATTTATTGAAATATGTTTAATGATAGTAATTATATATTGTTGTGGCTGAATTAACAATATTGAATAATTTCAGGCTCCACCTTATTATACCTATGAGGATGCAGTCTCGCAGAATAAAGTAAGTAAATTTGATATTATTTTGTATAGAATATAGTAGAACAGTTGATTATCTTTAATGTAGAAAAAGAACATCCAAATATTTAAAGTTGCATTAACTTATTGATAAATTAATAACATCAACATCTTGCACCATACGTATAACTATAATATAAAAAAAAAAACTAATATTTATCAAATAATAGCAGTGAATATACCTATATTATTAATGCTTGTCAATTTGTAGAAAACAATTCACGTTTTGTTCTTCATATATAAATTTTATTTCTATTTTACTAATCTCATCCTCCGAAATATTTATTTCTATTTTGCGTCTACAACAAATCTGTTACAGAACTCAAATGTGTTCGTTAATAAGTCATTGTAGTGTTGCAATAGTCCAGTGCAATTTATATTTTAAGGTTGGTCACTCTGCAGAAACATCATAATGTCAAAAAATATCGAATTTCAAACTTTGCGAAATAAACAAACAGAAAGACTGTAAGAATTTCAGATCAAACAATAGAATTATCAGTATCAGCACAAAATGGTGTAAATTTTGAAGCTACTATTTTTTATTTGAAAAGGGTGCAAAAACGCTAAATAAGAAAAATAGTATTAAAACTCATTTCACAAGAGTCAGTTATTTTATTCGAAGGGTTGGATTACGCCGCAACTTTTTTTCATAAAATAAAATGATAATTTTTCTTTAATATGTTTTTTAACGTATTAATACCTATAATAATAAACCAGATATTACGCAAGAACATTGTGTGTAAGAAATTATGGAAGTAAACAGAATAGAGGTTAATACAATATGCTAAAGTAATAAACTTATGTGTTTGACTTATTATTATTGGGTCATGTTATAAATATAGGTATTGTTCTAATTATATAATAGATTTATTACTATCTAGCGTGACAAAAATATATGTAGCAATGAATTCATTATCTGCCCCATACAATTTTTGTATAAATTATTGATGCTTAGCGATTTTAATAACGTGATATATTATGACCAGAAATAATCTCATAGCTTGTTCATAATAAAATCAGACCTCGTATTTTGTTTTAAATAAATTGAATGAATACGTACTGAAATATCCAGAAGTATGTTGAAGAAAAATGCCAAGCATCTTATTCGGAATAAGAAAGTAAAATGAAAGAACGTTTCCAATGCAAACTCGGCTGCTAGAGCAGACAGCACAGCGCACAGCTGTGAGTTTAGGATAAAAGCACGCGACTGTGAACACGTGACTGTGGAGTGTCCCATCGCGACGATGGGATGTTACCATGCCGTCGGCGTAGGCGTCAGGCGTCGGGAACGGGCATTGGAGTCGACGTCATACGGAAGCTGCTCGTACACGTTCCACGATCCCGTTCGCAGAGTGGCAGAGTACGCCGGGCACGCTAGGAGAGAGGGAACATTCCGAGTGAATCGCGTCGGGACGGTCCCGTGACGTCACCAGGAGGCGGCGTCGCCCCGGTCGCACGACCCGAATGCGCCTGTCCGAGGAGTGGCACTGGTTCACTTTAATCTTTTTATTCCATTCAAATATAATGGTGGGTGGGTCCAACGGGTGCATCAGCCACTGATATAACCTTAACCTATGCGCGCCTAGACTATGCTCTGTTCGTCTGTTCGAATTGCCAATGCTCGGAAATCGTTTTGGTTCCCACGAAAAATTGCCTTTATGACTTCATTACGCTCTTCGCACACCCCACATTCCGAAAAATTTCATCTCATTTTAACCATTTTGTAGTATTCGCTTGACGATTCCTTGCAATAAATTTCTATGATTAAGAACAGTTAAATGTAATATTTTCATTTATAGTTCTGTAGATAAATTTATTTTTATTATACGTGCATCATAATTATTGTTCAACAAGCTAAAAAGCATGCGAAAACGCAACATTAAAACACGCTGCGCGTTAAAGTTGCTAAGCCACAACAAAAATAATTACTATTAATATCTGCCAAAACTGTTATGACAAATTATAAAAAAAACAAATCTACATAGTAACGTAAACAATAAATGCTAACCAATCTCCATGTAAACGATATACGTCAAACGTCACACGCACAATATTATGAAATGAATCAAAGTCAAAATGTTGTTTTCCAGTTTTTCCAGATTATGATGCAGGTATAATAAAAATTAGTGGATATGATACACGTGTATAAATACTTTTAAAGCTCTAGCGACGTTAAGAGCACTCCGCTTTGCGTCGTTCTCTAATAGCTTACATATACACTTGTATCATACTATTAAATACAATGTTTGTTATGTTATTTATTTGTTACCTGATCAATAATTATGTTCATTAATTCGGAATAATGGCTGCTACCACGAGCTCTGTTTTTGGTTGTTTTAAGAGAAGTGTTTTGGCCTCGGTTTTGCACTGTAAAATTTTCTAAAATTATTCTGTAAAAAATACTTCAATTAAAAGTGATAGATAATAACTTGTATTCGAAGCATTTTTATTAAATAATTTTAGAACTTTATATATACGGAAAAAATTATTGGTACAATAGCAAAAATTTATCTTACGTATAGTGACAGGAAGTTAGATATTTACAATAACAATATTTTTATTTATATTAGTAATATGATATTATTTAGATTGTTGTAGCAGCAATCGAAAATAATATCATGTTATTATTAATATAAATAAAAATATTGTTATTGTAAATATCTAAATTGCTGTCACTATACTTAAGATACATTTTTGCTATTGTAACAATACATTTTTTCCGTGCAGTGCTAAAACCGAGGCAAAAATACTTCTCTTAAAATACCCAAAAACATAGTTAATCTTACCAGCCGTTTTGTTTTAATAAATACAAAACAATAATCCAAATTTCTTTCATAATTTTACAAGTATTTTCAAATTTATTAATTTAGTTTCTTCGCTAATGTTGTTTCCTTTCCTTTCACAAAATCAGTATAATTATCTTGTCTATCAATTTCGTCTGTTTCAAATAGACACCTATATTTACTTCCTTATGAAATACCAAAATATTTACTGGAATAATAAAATACATTTTACATAAGTGTTTAAAATTTGTATTTTAAATTATAAAATTTTTATTAAATACTCTAAATCCGAATAATACAAATTTATAGCCCCCAATTTTGCATACTTTTCACATTTAAGTAGAAATATGTATATTAAACTGAGAGTACAAAATTAAAGCAAATTTTTATGTGGTTAAAATTAGCAACACCGCGAAACGGGAATAGACATACATGTTTTTTTAATATTTTAAATAAACTTGTAATAGTAGGAATCAAATTTTTCAGCTAAATCGCTTAATACTTTTATTCATAAATGTAATCAATCTATTAAAATAATTATCATTCTCAACTCAAAATCGGAGAAAGTAATTGTTAAAAGTGTAATTGTTTGTTTATTTAACTATACCGAAGGGATAAATTAACAAAATTTTAGTAATAAATTGTAATACATTATTTTTGTAAGTAATTTCACACTTGAGAACTACGAATTATCCACAAGTTTATGTAATAAACATTAACTTGATTTATATTGCCTAACGTTAGGAAAGTGGAGCATCGTTTCATATTCGTAAAACGTATATTGAAATAACTTAAAATAATGGACATTGCAAAAAAAAATTATACTGTTGTAATTGAGCAGACAATATTTTTATATCAATATACCGGATGGTCCATCGGTCAGTATTTTTTATTTTATGCTATTATTTTAAATAAATTATTTTCAAACAAAGTTTATTTTACATTAAAATATCAACGTATCTGCAGTATATGTTTTCCTACCTAGTGTTCCATTTTCGCACAATGATATGTACCTTTATGTTTTTTAAATGGAACACCCTATATATTTTTGCAAAATTTTAAATACCATTTGTTTCTCTTTAAAATAGTTCTTATTCATTATAGTCCTAAAACGATCAGATACAGGAACTATTCATGTTTTTATTAATGAAGTATCACACACGAAAAGTGCGCCATATGAAATTAAAAACAATAAATAAATTTATAAAAAATGTTCGAATGAATATCAATTCAACAAACTAAATAAAATATAATATAAAATCTGATGAACTAGGTGAAAAAGGAAATAATAATAATTATTGGAGATCTGACAGCAACTAATCTAATTGTTTAAACACATTCATGGCATTCTTCCTGTGTACGATTCGTTAATAATAAGAACATGAATAGTTTCTGTACTGATCATTTTGGGACTATAATGAATAAGAATTATTTTAAAGATAAATAATAAATTAAAATTTTGCAAAAATATGTAGGATGTTCCATTTAAAAATATAAAGTTGCATATCATTGCGCGAAAATGAAACACCCGGTAGAAAAACTTATACTGCAAATACGTTGGCATTTTACTGTAAAATAAATTTTGTTTGAAATTTTTTTCGGTAATATTTAAAATAATCGCATAAAATAAAAAAATACATACCGATGGACCAACCTGTGTATTTTAGTGTTTTTTTATTTGAAAAAAAAAACTTTACAATACAGTGGAACATAATTCTGATAATATTTATTGCAGTTTTGCTGCATAAAAACTATATTATTTGAATTTTAGTGGTATTCCATAATACTGAAATTTTCATATTGAAAAAAGCTTTCAGAACTCATGGTATAAGTAAATAACAATAACTGGGTTTAAGTTCTGTACAGAACTTAAACCCAGTTATTGTTATTTATTGAAATTTTCATATTAATTTTAAATTAAATTTGTGAATTGAATTTTATTATAAACTGTATAAGCTTAATTTATATATGTGGATCTTGATGAAGTGTTCACTTCTAAATAATTGAATGAATATTTAAACAAAGTTTATTATTCAGTTAATTAAAATAAATATTCCTGTAGTAAATCATTATTACAAATAATTTATTGTATACAAACAATTGAAAATAAATCACCATTATTATCATAAAGAATCTAATAATTATATTTAGGGTTCGCAAAGTCACATAACCTCTTTTCAATAGTTGACTCTCATTAATAATTATTGAATGTATATCTCAAAAACAATGTCCCCCTAACGGTGCGCAAAAGTTCCATAACCAACCTCTTACGTCAAAAGTTCCTCGTAACTAGCGACATCTTTTGTTAAAATTTTGAATGTGACGGGATGGCATCGATTTTCTAACCTCACTTGGCAGAAGTTCGGAGGACGACCACGAGAGCGCAGCAGTGCTGCTGTCCTTACATCCTTCGTGGATCTCGCAGGATTGAATTAGTTGCCGCATGTTGTCATTATTATGGGAGTCTTGTATCGCGTACAAATAGAGCAAAACAGATCCTAATTTATTTTGTGATTTTAATTTTTCACTAAAGGAACAAGGGATATTTTATAGTTCAGTTTTCTTCCTATAGAACTTGAGATTGTGTAATAAATTGCTCGGTGTACAGGTAGAGCGCTCGGCGAAACCGTTTAGTTTCTACTCCTAGTTATAAAACTTTTACTTATTCAAGAATTCAAAAATGTATAATATTTCTTAACGGATAAAACATTATTAGGTACGTGTGGATTCACATTCCATTATAAAAATAATGAAATGAACTCCACGTGCAGTAAATAATTTAATTTCTATTATGAAGATAAACATCTAACAACGATAACAAACGTATCTTTTTATAGGTTCATGTTTCCAGAATTCAATATGAAATTTGAAAATTTCGTAATGTTCGTTTTTACTGATAAACAATAACAATTCTCAAATTTCGTTTATATTTGTTCTGATAAACAATGAGTTGTTTAAAAAATTGGAAAAAATATACTTTTAGTTTTGAAAACACAGCTGCTGTATAGGGTTTTAAATAAGATATAAATTTTTTTAAATGTACGCAACATGGAGCAATGAAAATATTGCTTGCGGGTTGGATGAAATCCATTTCAATATGGATGTTCATTTTCCATAAACGAATTTTTGATAAACGAAAAATGTTGTTTTGCTTCTGTCATATTTGTTTGTATTTATTTAAAACATGTCCATTCTGAAATGTTTTTACGCCCAGGGCAAATTATCATGTTTCTACCTTTATTATTTTTCAATCTGTTAATCGTAAAGATAGCTAAATATTTTGAATATTGGATTTCGGTTCGTTTTAATTATGCAAAAAAATTTAAATTGTATTTAGATCACGTTATTCACTAGTTCCAACTTCTACTAATATATTATTAGCTCTGTGGTAGTACATAGTACTGTGTTTTTTTTTAATTTACCGCTTCACTTATATCTTTTGAAACCGCTAGTTGACGACAGGTATCCACATTTCACGCGCTATTCAGGGTAATTCGTAAGATAAAAATGCAAAAGACATTACTGTGGGCCTCGGTATGTTTATTTTATTAATATTATTGTGCATTCATATAAACTTTAATTGACTTAAAGTTATGAAGGATGTGTATATCAAATGCAGTAGTCGGAATTTATAAGTATTAAACATAAACTTTGGGTAAATAGCTGGCATAACGCATTAGACTGTGAATAAATAAGTTTCTCAGTTCGAGTCTAACAGCCGACATAGTTTCGAAATTAAATTTTGAAAATTCGCACCACAGATAATTACCCCTGTGGCTCCTCCACCACTACCATCCTTGGAGGCCGTGATCTGACGGCAGGTTATCACACTTCACGCGCAAATATATCATAATACCGAGATCTGCTTTAAGCAGAGTGCCTCACCCAGAAATGGGGAAATGGCGTGGTGATATATTTATTTTACATTACTGTTGTAGGCACCACAATACCACCCGCTTATTTCTATTCAAACAATGCAGGAACAACTATAAAAAAACACTCATTCCTTAAAAAAATTTAGTTTTCAATTATGACATTCCAAAAAATGACATTTTTCAAGCGTTGTTTTTTTTCAGCGTGTTGTAAATTGTAAATGGCGACATTAACAGAAAATGATTCAAACAATTGTAGATAATAATATTTGAAACATTATTCTAAAACAAAAATTATACTAAAACTATAAGTTACTGAGATATTTCAGAATAACTTGATAGGGCTTCAAGTAAACTACCGCTTCCAGTTTTTAGATTATAACCAATAACTGATCAGCTCTTCCCAAGGGGATACAATTGACATATACAAAATATCAAAATTTTCAGTGTAGTAGTTTTTGAGAAACCGTTACTCTACAGATCCATACACACAGAACAGGAACAACAAGAACAGGTTAGCAGATTTAAACGGAAATTTTTAAATATAATTTTCTATAACGCCATGTTATTCGTAAATGACAGTAGAGAAAAATGTTTCAAACAAAAATTGTAGTTATTTATATTTAAAAAATTATTCTTGAAACAAAAATTGTCATTAAACCGTAATTTACTGCGATATAGATAGTCAGACAGACAGACACACACACAGACATCATCGCGAAAGTATTAAAATAGTATTCTAGGGACCCTAAAACATGCTCATCTATTGAAAACTCACTACCGAATATTTAGCATGATTCTCATACCTCCCTTACAGGATGTGGCGGGAGGCAAAAAGTTAAATTGCAAAAAAATGTATAAAATATATACCATCATGTTTTCCAAAAATGTAGCATTAAAAATTATGCAGTATTACAGTCAAATCATATAAAGAAGGTATGCGGCAAATAAAGGAAAAATATTATTAACTACTAAATACATGTTGACTGCCGAAGAACAGCTAAATGACTGAACGAACATTGGGGTCAGATTGTGCAACTGAAAACAGTATGGCCAACATAAAACCGTAAAAAATAAATGGAAGCTAGCTTTAAATCATATGTGGGACAAACAATTTTGTATGTACATGTTACTCAAATTATCAATATAGCTTATCAAATTAATATGTTATTAACGTCTAATTTGAGTAAATCATTTCCAATTTTTTTTTAATTTTGTTTTACATCAAATATTTTAACATTTTAAAATTGGGAACGGCCAGGGCAAGTAGCGTTGAAGCCAATTCACTCTATAACCACCGAAAACGAGGTACAGAGGCGGCAACTAATCTCAGCAGTTGACACCGTTAAAAAAAAAGAAAAACATTTTTAAAATCAAAATTATGTCCAATTTGAAAATGGTTTGATGATATAGAAGTCTTATCGCTGTTCGATTTACTTTTCAATCATAAATGTGATTTTTAACTCTTGTTACCCAATTATTATTTTCTTTATCCAACATATTGTAGCACGGCGGGCTTTTACTGAACTTAGGGTCTGACAAATATAACACAAACACTATTAAAGGTGATAAAAATAATGGTATTTAATTGAAATGGTGAAATGATGAATTGAACAATAAAACAAATATTACAGCGACGACAACGTATGAATATGCTTAAAAGTTACAGTTACCAAAACTTACTTAAAATTTCTACATTTTCGTAGAGCACTGCAGACGTGCGAAGGCGTCTGCTCTATTTAAAAACCAAAAACTAACTCTCATTTGTGCTGGCCAAACACACGCATCTACCCCATAAGCGGGTACGCGGAGGGGTAGGAAATCTCTTGAGGACCAACACAAAGATTACATAAAAACTAGAACACTTAAAAACTAAAACCTTATCTAGGGTTCGACCAGGATGTGTAAATCTGTCAACCCCAGATGGCGTCTCAAGCCAATATTTCAGAATATTTGCCGCGATAAACTCAAATGACTATTTATGATAACTAAATTCTAACACACATGTGTAGCAATAAATTAACCTCAAGAAAACAAGAACTCCTGTCAAAGCGATTTTCGATGCGTTCACGTCCCAAACGCAGTTTGAGACTTGATATTTTAAAATCGTTTTGACAGTAAAAACAATAAATCGTATTCTGAATGTTCGCCTTGTTACAATATGTGCCATGGCAGTCTGCATAATTTATTTTGCACAGAGTATAAGTTCTATGTTGTAATGGAACTTCACCCTTTAATTTTATTAAAATGCTATTCAAGTTCTTTGTGTTGTGTAAAGAATTTTTGAAAGATTAATTTTTTGCGATATATATTACAAAGTTATTTTCTGATTTTAGTTCTGATGTTGCTTTTAAATAGAGCAAAATGATAACGTTATTCTTCATTGGATCAAAATCCCGACTACTTCATTTTATAAAAACTTCAATGTACTTTTCACACTATTCATGTTTGCGTTTTCAAGGAAACGTAATTAATTATGTAAATATTAATGGCCCTTTTGCGCAAGAGCTGCATAGAATTTAAAAATAAAATATAACAAATTGGATAAAAGTAAATAAATGAGATGTATGTTAGTTGTGCAGTACCCTTGCTTGTAAAGAAAGTAAAATGCTGCAGGTACGTAATTTTATCCCCTGCTTTCAGGAAAAAAATTGGAAAATGTGAAATGACCCCATTGTCGTTTGACCTCGCGCGCCGAGTATTTTACCCTTATCTCTTATCGCGTTTAAGTAGTTGCAAGAATTAATATACTGCAGAAAGTAAGACTTCTTACCCCTAACGTAATGTATGTAATTCATATCCGTAAGTACATATCTTGTACCCTTACTGCGTAAAAAATTAACATAGTAAGATAAAGTGTGTCGTAAATTCAAATATTTTAAAAGCTTTTCTTTTCTTTACGGTTCTTAGCACTGATGACTCATTTCGTCGACAACTACTCCTACTTTCACGTGTGTTTCACGCGCGGATTTTATTTGCACCCTAATATTCATGCGGAAAGTGAAATTACCCTTTTGAAGATTTTGTGTGCGTGTGTTTGTGAACTACCTACCTTATTTCATTCTCATTAGTTTATAAAACCGCACAAGCACTATACATTCACTAAGTATTAAAAGACAACAGAATTTTGCTATTTGTTACTGCTCTTTTTCATCAAATAATTTCATCCAATAAACTACACATAACCGGATGAACAAAAATTAATTAAAATAAGGAAGCACACATAAATATGTGTAAACATTCAAACCTTCAGAAGTTCAAGAAAATAAATTAAATTAATAATTAATTGCTAGAAACAATAGCACGTTATTGTTTTTTACCTCCCGCCACATCCTGTAAAGGAGGTATAGGAATCATGCTAAAAATTCGGTAGTGAGTTTTCAGTGGATGAGCACTCTTTAGGGTCTCTAGAATACGATTTTAATAGTTTCGCAATAATGTCTGTGTGTGTGACTGTCTGTCTATCTATATCGCAGTAAATTACGGTTTAATGACAATTTTTGTTTCAAGAATAATTTTTTAAATATAAGAAATGGTGGTTCTTGCGTTGTTTGGTAAGAAATCGGTGGCGAGAGGTATTGTGGTACCACAACAGATTTTTTTTTTATATAAAAATGACTATTTTTAACTGTATATTATATGTTACAAAATTAAAATAATAAATTTTTTTAACTCCGATGTGATGACAATGGGATATATGACCAAATATAATATTTATACATGATACCAAACAAGAATAATAAAGACGTAATTATGGTTGGAGAAAATGGACATTTTTCAAGAGAAAGAAATAGATACAAACGTAGGGGAAAATAATACGTTTATATCAAAGCGTGCCTCAATTTATCAAAAATTTTAACAGCAAAAATCGCAGTTTTCTATAATGGCGATTTCAGCACTACGTTCTCAAAGACTCTCTAACATCAAGTTTCCGTTAAAACCAAATCTTGTATTTTCTGCCTTGATTAAATCATACCAATTTCAAATTGATTACGTTTATTAATACAAGTTTCATCTATTTGTTATTTATTTATTCACCGATGATAATACAGATCTATATATTTGCCAACTAAAATAATGTTAATTGTAACATTATTACTTCTTCCTCAGGCGATCCTAAAAATTTACCTAAACTTCCTGAAAATTAAGCATTAAAGTTCAGTGTAAATTTCATCTTCTTCCAGGTTTAGTTAACAGTGATCATTATCATCATATGTATCTTTAATATTCCATCTAATATGCTGGTAGTGTAGTAGACGGAAAATCAGTATTTTGACTATACACTCTAATCGTTAAAATGCGTATGTGTAAGTCGAGGTATAGGTAATTATACCTAATGGTTGCCTTTGATGACACTGACACATATCGCACCGCGAGACGCGAGATCAAAGTGCATGTGTAATTATGAACCAGAATCTTTGTTCAGGTATTGTTGTGATGCGATCAACGCCATCTCTACTAATGAGAGTTAAAATTGGTAGCTAGTTAATTTTATATTAATTAAATAACTTTACTAGAGGTTTCAAATATCTCAACCATCTATCAACTAACTTATTAATTAAAATAGTGGTCTATAGGAATCTGAACCGTTCGAGCACATTCGCGAAGCGAGTCCTGCCGGATGTATTTTCCATTAATTTGTCACCTAAAGTCATTTTAAATTTTCATTCGTTTTTAATTGTGTTCGTAAAAATCGGCGCAAATTAAAATGGGTGCTTTAATTAGGAATTAATTTAGATCCTTTAACATTTAACTTAAAATTAGAACTGTAAAGCTAGTAAAACCAGAAAATCATTAGTTACGCTAGTTTTAATTAAATAAAATTATTTCAATTGAAGCCAATAGATTTGCGCTATAGTATCTGAATTATTATTGGTACTCTGTTTTATTAAATGGCCCACAATTTTATTCTTAATTAATACAATAAACTTCAGTACAAAGTAATGTACCTAAATGTAATGTTCCAAATAAAAATGAATTTTTCGGATGACTGTGTAGGTCAGTATTCCGTACGTGATCCCTCGAATTAAGTATGTGTACAGATGGCGTATGTGCAAGGTGCGACAGCGTATGGTACGCCGCAAGCTTCCCGACAAACTAGGAAGTGTCATTAAATATAGAAGTAAACTAGCGCGTTTCCGCACTCCGCAGTGAAAACAAACTGGCTCGCCTCACACAAAGCCCTTTAATATTTAATAGTTTATTTGACAAAGAAAACTTTTTAAATAGCCAGCGTGCTTTATAGACGTATGCATACATAATGCAAACTGGTTTTTTGTCTCTGGAAAAATAACAAAACCTTTTAATTAATAACTGGAGCCATCCGCAATGCTTGCACTCTAGCACTTTAAATCTGATGTGAGATGGGAAAATGCGACGCTCTTGCGCAGCGCTACAAATGGATTTCTAAATTTTTATACACTAATAAACATGCAAATTACATCAGCTTCCACCGTAACATAGTGATTTACATTTGTTTATTAAATTTAATAAAAATATCAAGCGCTTTCCACTTGCTACCCCGCATTTTTACGTAAATTTTAATTAATGGGATCAACTCAAAATTGCGCATTTTTGTTTTCGATGCAAAATTTTCTTGGTACGTCCCTGCAGGCAAACAGATCGCGCAAATGATTAGATCAGAGTTTCGCAATTTAATTTGAACACGGAACCCTTTTAAACTGAAATGAATTCGCGTAACCTTAATGGCATTCTAATACAAGGCAAGAAAAACAGACGCCGAATCTAATATCAAATAAATACATCAAACCGACATCATAATAATTAAGTGAAATCAATTATTGCCTTAACCATTTAAGAATAAAACAGTTTTCTTTCCGGAAAAGCATTTCCTCGCAATAAAAATGAGTACGAAACAAACAATTTATTCATTATATTCGGTGTTCGTGGCGAGCGGCGTCGCGGTGCCACGGCGGCCGGAAGTGTGCACGTGGCTCAGTGACACGGCCCCAACTCATTCATCGTGCCGTGCGTCGCGGGGGTGGCGAGGCAGCGAGGACGCGGGATAATGGAATGGAACGGAACGGAAGCCGCGGAGTGTCGTACGAGCGTACGTGTTGCGGCGCCAGCACCAGGTGTTGCGTCGCCTGTCGTCCTAGCCTGTCCGCCCTGTACGTCTGGCAGGGATGTGCGACCTGCTGGTTAGTCCCGTGCGAAGTAGAATACTCCAGCACGTCTTTTCTTTTTTCAAATCGTATTTATTACCTGCCGCACATATTTGTAAGGGTCAAAATTTTCGGTAATGTATTTTTAAAAGTAAAGCACGTTTTGAGGCCCCTAGAATACGATTTCACTATTTTCATGATTACGTCTGTAACGATTTTATCGTCTATTAAAACTCAAAATTTAGATTTTATTAACTTGGTCTCAACTGCTTGGGTTATATGCCTCCTCGGTTCCTTATTTCCAATGGTGTGACAACGGCGCAAAGTGTTCATTGGTATATATGGGTTTTCGCAAAACGGTCACCCATCCCACTACCAACCGCGGGCAGTATAGCTTAACTTACGTTATCGAGTGAACCGGAATAAACACATCCTATCAAGCCGTTGCCTATTTAGATTTTAGATGTTCATGTTACGAGCTGATTACATTTTGAGAACAATCCATTAAAAATGAAAGTGATAGTTCATTTAACAATTGAGCTATAGTTAATTTCATTATAATCAATAAAATATAGAATAAGATTAGCTACAATTTATATATTTTATATATTTTGTACTGTTTAGAAATTAAAATGTTCGGAAAATTATGTAGTGGCCACATCTAATTCAAATGGCAATATCATTTTTAAATTTCATATTTAGAGCTTGAATATTGAAATTAGGAACTGATTAGATTTTGGTAGACATCCATCAATCGGAAGTGGTAGTTAATTTGAAGGCTTATAAGGTATAAGGTTTTTTGAGCATCTATATAAATTTTGTTATGATAAAAAAATATAATGTAAAAAATAATATTAACTGAATTTTTTTTCTAATTTGTACCCTTTAAAAGTTAAAAGTGTTGGTGGGAGGTTATGTATTGACACATCAGATATTTTTTATTATTTCTTTCTAATGAACGGACAGTACCTACAATTTATTGTGGTCATATCACATGATGTTTCAAGAGTGTAGATTTAGAATATATAATTTACATAGAATAATAATAAAGGATCTCTGTAATAGTGCAGTTTGCAAACCTTCCTCGAGGTGTGGCACTAGAAATTCGAACCATTATCAGTTTGCTTTTTGGCCATGTTGTCTCATTCTTTCCCATTGTAATTAGGCTACTCGGTCCGCATTACGTTTAGGTTCAGGTTTGGCAATTATCTAATGATATTGAGATCCGCTGCTCCTCATGGTGCTAAGGCTACTCAATTAATCCTAAACACCAATTACAAGTCGTCGAACGGGGTGGACCACGTAGTACAGGAGAAAATTGTCCAAGCGCTCCCAAGGATGCTTGTACCACTAAACGAAAGGAAGTGTTTTTGTGGATTTGTATGGAATGGAACCTTTTTCATTTTAAAGCAATGTCCCCTTATAGGAAGGTTTTGGTTTTGGCTCAAAATTTCATTTTGTCAGGTCTGTGTCGTTGTCTTACGTAGTACACCATGAGAGGGTTTAATTCTCCCATGTGAATTACTGCACATTTGTCTTCGTTGATAGACATCAACCAATCAGATATCCAATTTTCAATTACGCCAAGATCATTTTGGAGATTGGTTTCTATCGGATTAACATAAAGTTTGATCTCATCTGCGAAGGATACTATCTTGGATGATAGACCAACATTAAAGTCAGTCATATATATCAAGAATAAGACTGATCCAAGTACTGAACCTTCGGGATCTCCGCTATACACATCGTGAGGATTAGAAAATATATCTCAAATTCGTACCTTAAATGAATGTTTTTGTAGGATGTTTTCAAATCATGCAAGTAATTTTCAACTAATACCGAAATGATTCATCTTCGTAAGTACTTCTTGTGTACTCGATCAAAAGTTTTTTCAAAATATTTAGTGAATATCCAATATCTGTTGATTTAGTCCAACTGGTAAAGCACATAGTGTTCACAGACCTTCCTGTTAGAAAGCCATTGTACTAAAATGTCTTTCGTTTAATAGTTACGTCATTTACAAATTCACAGTGTCCATTCTCAATGACTAGGTGTTGGGAGCTTTATTTCCAAAAAAATCTTTCCTCTGGACTGTGTGTGAACAGCATGGGATGTATCAGCACGTCCCCGTGTCTTGTTCCTCTATATCAGCGCTGCCAGTCGACATTCGACGCAGTAGTGGAGTAGGGCCGTGTTTTTAGCCACCCGCCACCTTCATGTGGTGATGGTGATGTGGGGCTGTGGGGTGCTGGAGCGAGGCTCGCCAGGCATTCTAAGCCCCGGGCGATCCTTCTGGACTGCGCTTTATATCTGGCGACTCCGCACTATACGGTTACGTCGTTCCTGCTCTTCACTTATTATTCGTCATAGTTTCGAAATTCTTGTCGTCCCACAACGTTAAGTGTTAAGTATCCCCCACCTTGTTGCTTGCTGGCTTGCCTGCTGTTCCATTTATTCGCAACCGTATTCTGTAACACAGTGTTTCCCAAACTAGAACACATGATTCATGTCACACGGTCTGACACATGTCAGCGGAACATATTCTTTGGAAAAGGAAGTGTAATAGTGCCCATTCATGTATAAATAACATTTATAAGTCTGGTGATACACTTGGAATTTAATGTCTGTGCCGAATTTTTTCTTGAATTAGTCGTTTCCAGCAGATAATTAAATGTATTTCATACTTTGGTAGGAACTGATAGTTGTTGAATAACTTATAAATATTTCAATTTGTTAATTAATTTCATATTATTCCCATATTGCGCATTTTTGTAGTACATGATTCTTGCATTTAATTTTAAATACTTATAATTTGCTTTTTATCTATTTGCAAAATTGGTAATTAAAGTTAATTTGATATTGCAGAATTTTATTTTGCCGAGTTGGAGTATTCAATAATATTAATGGAATTTGTGTGTCCTGAAAGTTTGAGCTGTACTGCTATAATCTCCTGTACCATGAAATATCATTACATATTACCTAGGTAATTATATAATGGCTGTTATGAGCGTACTTAATTAATTATACGTAAACCAGTGTTTGTTAAATACACCTATTCTCAATATTGCCTTAAATAAGAGTACCTCAACAAACTTGATACTGATTTATTCATCTAAAGGTAATTAATATTAAAATTATGCGTACACATAAATTAATTAAAAAAAACTAATGTGAAACGTGAATAGAACATACTTAGGTATAATGAGAAATAGATAATATTCGTGCATCAGTTTGTTATTTGATGTTGGCTGGCCTAAAACTTGGCTAATCGACTTTCGTGAACTTGAATAAAAACATTATAGCTGCGTGCTGCGTGTGCCTCATTAAGCGGGATCACAACAGGCTAACAACGTCCGGCAGGGAACAGGCGGCAGGACGCAGGAGTCAGGCAGCAGGCAAAGATCGCAACGCACCAAGCTGCGCGTATGTGGGGCTAATTGCGTGGGCGTCTGTGTTGATATCTATGCCGTAATTTACATTGGAGGGAAAAAATGTCCTTCCTTCCTTGATGTAGACGGGATTTCCTCTCGAGAAAAAATAATTTCCGCTCAAAATCCATAATATCGCAAAAGCGAGACACGCTCCCTCACTCCCGGGTCGCAAGCAGATTAATTTACCTGTTATAAATGTTTAAAAATTTTAATGTATGTCTCAGAAAGTATGGATGTGGTTTTAGTATGATGTTCCTTGACATAACGAAGTTGTTTAAGTGGCCATTTAGAAGCAGGCAGCGTCAACAGCCGCAGAAGAAGTTCAATATAGGACAATGGTGGCAGTACAGGAACAATGCAGCCATTGAATTCCGCATTAGTGATGCATGCTCTCTGCGGTGTACTCTCTCAGGACTCAGGGCTAGTGCTGGGCTGCTGGGTGCTGTACTTTGGGTGCTGGTGTTCGTGTGTTCAACACAGCAACGAAAGGAGAAAGCAGAAAGCAGAAAGCAGAATGCGGCCTGTTGTTTTGTATAACTGTGGCCCGGTAACAAGAAGCAGGAGAGAGCTACACACTAAATTAATGTTGTCAGCATCATTGCACAAGTTTTAAGTAGAACTAACTTTTGCATTACGCACCAGAGTCATAAACCCGGCAACGTATACCGCCGTCATGTGATTATATACTGAGTTAAGCCGTTTTACCGTTTTGTGTCGTTTCGTCGCAATGTCGTTCGTCCTTTGCCAGTACCATACTACATCATTCATTAGTAAGAGTTGGTGATTACAGGCACGCAGTGCGAAAATAGAAAATCAATATAATAGTAGTACTTGAGTGCATCAACTGTAAATCGCGGTGTCGGTGCCGGTGCAGAGACATACGACCATGCGATAAAGGGAATAGCGAATAGCCGAATAGCGAACAGTAACATATTAGCATCCGGTCCTCGGCCGTCGTTAGCTAGAGCTAGTGCCGCTCCTGGCGCGTGGTTTCTACACATCCACATCCACATCCACATCACACTTTACTCTGCGCTAGTGTGTCCCTGCGTCCCACTCTCCGGCTCCAAGTAGCAAGTAGCGACACTATGTATAGGGGATTACGTGTTACTGCATTGCCAATGGCCACGCCGCATTGGTCTGCATTAATCGTAATTAGGTACTTATATGTCCTGTGCCCTGTACCCTGTACCCTGAACCCCTGCCCTAACCTAGCGCCTCTCATCCGTGTTTCGTGTTGCGTGCCCGGTGCTCTACGCTCTGCACTGTGTGCTCGTATGCCGCGTGCACACTACACAGTACACACTGTGGACTGTGCTGCGATAATACCGGTATTATGACGACGAGTGATTTTAACCCTGTATCTGTGGTGTTGTTTCGACACGAATTGAGCTTTAATTAATTTAAGTTTTCAATTGCTGTGTCCTAACAATCTCCTGTCAATTGCTTTTCAATCAGATACATCCAATTTTTAATTTCATGCAACTGGAACAATTTGCAAAATACGAAACAAAATGTACGTTAAATTATAATTAACAAAAATTATACGATTCAGCAATTCGCAGTCCGCTCAAGTGTCACTTATATCAAGTGAATTGTAACTAACGGGGTTGTATTTCATCACTGCGAAATGATGTTAAGTGATAATAACAGCATTTGACATTAGTGCGTCTGTACGTTGCACATTATGTCACGGCATGTTCCTGTCTCAGAAGAAGATACATTTGCTGCAATTTATATCTGGGACTAATAATGACCAGAACTTTCCATATGTCTAAACTCATATTGTAGCCGACTAAACATGTTGCTATATCAGAACTTTTTATAAAAGTATTATATTTATAGAGTAAAGGCGTTGAAAATGGAATAGGCGCTTTTTTAAAAAATGGTAGACACTATCTGTGATTTAATGGCATAAATGCACGAATGTATTGGAGTTTCTACTCATATACAGACATCAATTTAACTGCATTGTGCCTAACCTCAAAAATCTTGAAAAATAGTGTGAGTGCCTACTGAATTTTTTTAGGTAAGTGTAAAGAAATTTAGTTTTAATACTGATTGTGTAGTAGAAAGTATAGTTTTCTACAATTGCAGTATGGATAAGGGTTTGGGGATGTAGGCTGGATTGAAAAAATATCTTTAAAACTAATTTCTAAATGAAATTCAATGGCCGAAATTTAATGTCAACAAAAGTGTATGCTAATGTGGAATGTTATAATATTAGTAACTTGGATTATGTGGTTCCAGTACCAGGAATTGGTAAATGAGGATTGTGCAGATACAGAAACAGATACCTATGTTTCCGACTTTTGCCGTCAATTTGTTTTTTAAGTTAAACAAGTTAAGTTTGATTAAATGCGTTTTTTTTTTTTTGTTAAATTTCAAATACTATTTTAAAGTATATATTTGCATTGATTTCCGAAATTTCTTATAATGTGAAAGTAAGAACGGATATGTGGGATATATTCTTTTTTAATGCTCCATGGTATTCCACATTGCCGTCCCATTTTCAACAGGTGTAAAAATTTTAATTTTAAAGAAAATCGTCCTTATAAGTGAATTCCTCTAGGTAATCAACCTGAAAGTGTTACTATTTTGAAAAGGACATTTTAATTGACCTATATGCAAGATTTGATGATTGACCGACATCTTTTCGCATGCTTTTTTCAATGAAATAAAAATGGTATTCCACATTCACCGACTTTACTCTACTGTTATCGCCACATATTATTAATATCTATTTGCAAGGACTCTGTCGATAAACATTATATGCCGGTATGTTATAAAATAAATGGATTGTTTTGCTGAAAATATTATAGGTAATAACAATATTATGGACATTGGCCATTTATCTCAAGGTTTCAGGAATTCCTTCATTTTGAAAGAGCTGAAGCGCAGTAGCGCTGTAGGTATTTTTCATTCGGACGTCTGCTGAGTGTTGATGGCGCATTAGAATATTCCGTGTAACTAGATAATTGCAACAGCGAGAAGCGGCGAGTGACGGTGACGGTGACCAGAACATAGAAGCAGCGAACATTTTTCGAGGCCGTCTGAGCGTGACGAGTAGGTTTTAGGTTCAGCAAACTTCAGAGACAATAACAGACACGGCAATCCATCTTGTTCGTAGACAAGTTGTCTGCCAGAGCTTGTATACTTTTCATTACGCCCACTCGTTCTGTTCTCTGTAATTAAAAAGACCAGCTGTTGATTATTGCCTACAGAAGAGACAAATATAGGGCGAATCGTGAGCCGTTCCTTTTCGACGTGCTTATCTTGTTATATACTTATGTTGTTTTTTACGCTTAAAGTAAGTGAGCGTTCAAGTTTGATAACAGTTGGCTGGTGGCAGCGCCATTCTAGGGGTGGCGCACGCGCGTATTCTTAGGTCGGTGTTCCATGCGCACGTGGTACCGAGTTTTTAATAAACGCGACGGCAAGGAAGAAGTGTCGCCGGGTGACCCCAAATAAGAATGCAATTTCCTTGATTAACCGCTGCGATGTACGGCGTCGCGACTGGCCCGAACAAAAAGCGCAATCAACGAGCACGGTTGGCAAAACGGTGGGCGACGTGCATTGTCCTCAGAAACGTAACATTTAACACATGTGTGCACTTATTTACTCCTTTACGCCTTTATTCACTCAACTCGCCAGTTAATGTCACACTGCCCGTGGTGCGTGCACTCGTATGTCGTTTTATGACTATGAGTATGTCAAATACTGATATTCGAATTGATCATTTGTTTGTCGCTGTGGCATCGTATACTCGTATACCGCGTACAGTACACCCTGCCGCCGCTATATGAACGTAATAAAATGGTTTAGTGTAAATGGATATAGCCCTTGCGCCCTTTGTATGCAGGTTTCGCGTAGCCGTATCGCTATACTCGTACATGT
The DNA here is from genome assembly GCA_963942605.1 of Poecilus cupreus. NCBI lineage: Eukaryota > Metazoa > Arthropoda > Insecta > Coleoptera > Carabidae > Poecilus > Poecilus cupreus. The sequence goes on from OZ012715.1 coordinate 9,204,550, forward strand.
GTAGCAACAATGGTTATTTCATAATAAAGTCCACGTTTCTCGCTCGCACTCGTATTGCTCTGTCGCATTTTGAGTCTGCGCCTCATTCGCGTTCCTTCTCTTTTTCTACTGCAACGTGCTTTCATTGAAATTTATTTTATCGCCTAACCTTCACCAATATAATACCGGGACGTACATATTTGTCCTTCCGCGCCCGGGCCTGGCAATACTGTTTATATAGGTATATATGTTGAACGCGCATACTCGTATATGTTACGTACGTGTGTTCTTGTATTTTGCTAACATCTATAAAGAACGCTTTTGCCTGTAATATCCCGCGAGTGTGTTTCTTCTTTATATTGTTAATAAACTGGTTGCCGCATAGTCAAATGGGACCTGTGCTCGACGCCGCGACGCCCAGCGCCTGAGCTTGTTGCCGTTCCGATGCTTCTCCGTTCTTCGCCAGCTAGCGCATCGCATGGCATCAAGATTGTATCTAAACTACATTATGGAGTATAACACAACCATACCTACTTATAATAAGTTCAGCTGCTAGAATTGATAATAAGGATTTCGTTAATCGCTTAATAAACTAATTAAAAGTTACTTCGAATTACTCGTTCCAGAAAGTAATTAATATTTCACCATGTCACGGACGGTTGTTCAATATCGAAATTGTGTTTCACGCAACTCAGCGTCGCCTGTTGCGCGACAACCGAGGCCCCCGCTGCCGCTGCCGCCGCCGCGACGCCGCGAGAATGCGACGTTGCGACGAGCGACAGCGCCAACCCCAGCTTCTTTCGCACTAACCATACTTAAGCTTCTCTCTTCATGTTTGACTTATTGCCACTTACCCGACTTGTTCAGCTAAACAAACGCCATCATTTCATATTTCTCCATTCTGCCGAGAGGAACAAGGAGCGAACAGCGAGCAGCGAGCGGCGGCTCGGGACGTCGACGCTCCGCTTCCTTCATTCATTAATTCAGCCTCATGCGCTTCTTTTCTTGATAATGAAAGTAAATCCGCACATTAAAATTAATAGTTCGAATCGTTGGAGCATTTAAATATTCCAATTCCAGCGTCGTTAAGTTATGTACATATTCTCAGATGCTAAATAGTGAAGCTACAGGTCGCACGTAGCCTAAACCAAACAGTTGCATATTAATCTGTGATGTGTTATACAGTTATTACTTATTTAAAGATAATTCTAACACTGAAACTCATCCTTAATTTACGGTAAAACGTTCATGATTGCTCTGTGTCTGCATTGTTTCCCTTTCAAATCTATCATGCTACGATAGCTTTTGTATTCATTATATTTTGTGCCATTATATTTGTTAGCGATATTTATAATTCAAATTTCATTTTAATTTTATTTTTGTGAAAACATATAGGTCCTGTTAAAACTTTATAATGAAATTATTAAAATTATAAATGTAAAATTATGAATAGCATACTATTTTCATATTTAAATACATGAAATTTGAGAAATAAAACTCTTTATTATGAAAGTTGTGCATTGGTGTAATTCGCATATGTATAATTTTATTGTAATATATAAATGGAAATACTTTTTATACACCAGGTCAAAGTTAGATAAAAATAAATATAAGTTAATAAGCTAAATAGTATAGTATTTATTATGTAATACGTCAAGAATTTGATTGAGTTCCTTGCAAATTTTGCTAATATTATCCGATATTTTTTAGGTCTTTCAAAACTTTGTAATAAGTTATTCGTAGTCAAATTTTCCATGGTCGATAGTTGGCTGGGCGAACGTATTCGAGGAACATGTTCCTACTTTACTAACTCCAATTACATATATCTATGCGCATGTTACGTTTCCATGTCTTCAAGGTTTTCCAAAAGTTAATTTGAAGTCTTCTCCAGATCCCCTCCTGCTGCCAGATGCAAAGATAGGAAACAAGATTCATCACTGTTATTCATATTGAATTCCCGTTTAAAAATACACATCTGCGTTGTTTTGCGTCGCTTGTCTTGTCACGAAACACGAGACGAGAGACATAAGCGGGAATCAACGAGAACGGAGGAAGCAAGCAGGAATGAAGAACGGGAAGAACGCAGGAACGAAACAGCCTGAGACCGAACCCGAGCCATACACATACGTGATCTCGCGCGACGAACGCCGACTCGCTGACGTTCGCAGGACGTACGCGAGCGCTAGATTTCCGCGGGGCATTCTTTAATAACTAAACTGAAAAGAAAAATTCTCTTTCAAATTTGTGTGGAAACATTTTACGGTAAATACACGAGTGTTTTTGTATACGTGTTGCATGTGAAATGTGCCTGGAAACTTTCTAAACTCCACTAATATTCGGTTATTTCAATGCGCGATGTATTTCCAACCACGACAGACCAACATAAATATCTCTTTTTCTCTTCTATAGACCAGTTAGATGTTAGAAACAATGATAATAATTACTTTACCTGTATAATAGAAAACAAACATTCACTGAATACCTGTAGCAAAGCGTTTGAATTAGGAATTACTAGTAATCAAAAGAATAATTTTTATATTTCATGTTAAAAGTTTTACTTTTCTGTTGTTCCCGGAAAGCACAATGAGTATTCCCAAATGAAAATTGAAATATGAGAACATGTACATTTCCATTTCTGCCAACAATAGATACCTACTTCGCAATTTTAGTAAATGACATTATAGAATTTGAAATTGAATTTTGATACCCAGTTATTGTGTGCATGTATTTATTTTATTCATGCTTTACAGCTTAGAATTATTACAAAAATATATTGCATCTTATAATGTTGAATTATTATGGGGTACTAGATACAATTCATTTTAATATGCTTTGTGTTTTTTAATCATTTCTCTTCTTCCTCAATGTTTCGGCCCATAACTCTCTTCCTCCCGCCATAGGATGTAAAAATAGGGAAACAAATATTTACAAATTACAATGGTCAACGTCAACAACATATGAATAAACTTGAAATTATGTTACAGTTACAAAAAGGAAATGCTTTTTTGCAGCGTTTCTCTACAAATAGAACTACAACTATCTTCTAAGTTGGCCAAACACACCCAAATATTCCATTCCCAACGATTACCAAAGATCTTAAGTTTATCAACGCAGTTGTTGCCTCAAGACGAAATCTGTGAAAATTAAAAATATAACACAATTCACTCAAAAATTTGTGGCATCAAATTGAAACTTAGGAAACCCTACCAAACTAACTTCGAAGAAGATTTTAAAAGCTTACATCTTTCGCTGTTTTGTCAGTAAAACAATAAATCGTATTCTGATTAATCGCCTTGTTACAAATAGTATTGCGCTTTATTTTAATTCTCATGTTCATTTTCATTATATGTATCATTCATTACATTTTACATTCATAACTAATAATAGCATACTTATTGAAAATTGTTTGATAGTGTTGTTGTGCCTATTTCTAAAATAGGAAATATGTCAATGATGTATTTATTTGAATGTATAATTCAAACTGTTGGTTCAATTTTACATCTATATATGTAATTGTGTAAATGCGTGTGTATATGCTTTCACGTCAGAGTCTGCATCGGTGTACCTATATAAAATGAATTATTAGGTACGGTCATGAAAGATTAATGATACAGCGAAATGACAGGGTCACTACCTGATTATGTTTTATGGATTTACAAAAAAGAGGAAAAATAATACACAAAAATTCGTTCGGTTAAATTGTAATTAAATATTTTATTTGTCGTTTTTGGATAAAATAAATTTACTTTCTGTTTTTTTTATATAAATAAATTAGAATTTAATCTGTTAATTCAGCAAATCGGAAACCGTAAATGAAAATATGATTTGTTTTAATATACATATATACAACAATACACAGTTCGAATCCCAATCCAAAAGTTGCCATTTAAATTTTATCCAAGTAGTTACCCTCCACTAACACTTTTAGGAGGCTTAAGTTGACGGCTGGTAACCATAGAAAGCAGAATGCCATTCCCAAAATGAATAATAAGCGTAATGATACATTTATTTCATTTTATAGAGCAAAGTGACCAAATATGGAATAGGATCCTTAATATGGAATACCACCATTTCTCTAGAACAAATAGTTGGAGACGCAATACAAGAGTATCTTTAATTTCATCTCGTCTGTCGGACGATCGCTGGCGCTGTGGCAGGAGTGTTTTGTTTTATCGATGCTACAAAATTTCTCAAAGTACATAAAAATAAGATATTTTTCGTTAATTCGTTGGACATAAAACTGTGATTGTATGTTTAGCATGTTGTCCTTATATTTCTTTTGATATTTTTAAAAAATATTTCTTGTATATATGATATAACTTATAGAATACGAAGACAATTTGAACTGGTCTGAAATTCCAAATATGGACAGTCCCTGGAGGATTAAATACGGAATAGGTCAAATTTATAATAAGTTACTTTTTATTTAAGGTAACGCAAATTTTTTTTTTATTTTCAACAAAAAAAGTTGTACCTTATTCTAATGTTCCATATTTGGGTATCTATTCCATAATTAGCTACTATATTGTTATTTTGGTTTTTGTACAGTTGTAATAATATTAATTAATATTACATACATAAAACTGTTATTAAGTTATGCAAAAATGTATGACTGATTATTATTATCATTATCTTTAATAACTTTTTTTGTCAACAAACTGGTATTCCATATTTGGTCATTTTCCTCTGGGAATTATTTTATACTAATGATTCCACGAGATGAGGTTGCCCCGTTTGCAATTGTTGCCTAGAATGAGAACATACCGTAACGGTTTTCCGTCATGTTTTATATTTGGTGTATTGATTATTAAAAAGGTTTTCCAGTGGCACAGCGAATTAGTTTATTAATATAAATTGGCTATAAATGCGTAGTGAAAATCAAGCAACCCTTAGTTTTCTGGTTAAACGTATTGGCTTTTTAATTGAATAATTGATTTCAGCCGTACATTGTAAAATGAAGCAGTAGCATGCAGCGAACATTTTTCGGAAACAAATTTGTCGTGAGCGCGAAACAGGCTAGTCGCTGTTTTTGCGGCGGCAAATTTTATTTATTTTTCACTTGGAAGACACCGGCGAATTGAATTTTTCAGCAGTATGTTTTTAAACGCAATGTTGGCGTAGCCGCATAGCAGTACGAGTTACGCAATGTTGTCAGAAGATTAGCTGATACCTATTTTCGAGAATACTTGCGTGATAAGTGAGATCGGTTTATTCGTATCCGGTGCTGATTTCCCTGAGGATTTCCACTTCACACGAGTACACATATTGTTATCTGAAGACTTAGTTGCCTTTCGTTGCTCAGACCTTCGCCCGGCTTCTTTGCCATTGAGATTGTATAGCCTTAAATGATTTTTCTATTTTGCTTTTACGCATTTTAGCATTAGGTACTCTTTGTTCGTGCCTTAGGATACCTAAACTGCATGTTGTATGTATTGGATTAAATAGAAAGCCCAGCGCTTCAGGATGATGGCTGCTGCTTCTAGTCGTCTCGTAATCGAACATTGAAAATGCATATCTATTACTTTTCACGTCAATATTATTGAAATACTTCAAAGGTAGAATTAATTAATCACGTACCTTATACATATCTCGGTATGAGAAGAAGCTGCTTGATAGTTACAAGCGTCTTGGATGGTGGAGTCTCTGTTATTATTTTTCAATTTTATTTTTATGGAAGAAATTACTTTGAAGATGAAAGCAGCTTATTATATAATAAATACATTAATGCAGTCCTTGTTAGATAACGATTGCATAATAATGTCGAAGTCAACATCGTACTTTTCTTGCTCTTATTTTTAAGTCGAGACGTTCATTTTCTTCGTTAGAGCAGCACATTAAAAAGGAAGCCATAAATATATTATTAAGAACACCAAATTATATATTCCAGTTCTACTTCTAAAGTAGTTATCGGTGATAACGCTTTACGCATTCGAGATTTAATTATTGTAAAGGCGAATATTGAGAATACGATTTATTGTTTTACTGTCAAAACGATTTTAATATATCAAGTTTCAAACAGCGTTTGGACTTAAATGCACTGAAAATCGTCTCGACAGGAGTTCTTGAGTTAAATTTATTGCCACACATGTGAGAATCTTTGTTAGAGTGTTTAGTTTTCATAAATAGTCATTTGAGGTTATCGCGACAAATATTCTGAAATATCAACTTGAGATGCCATCTGGAGTTGCATTTGCAGAGCGGCCTGGTCGAACACTAGATTAGGTTTTTAGATTTTACGTAATTTTTGTGTTGGCTCTGTGAGAAAGGTTTTCCCTCCCCCTGCACCATAGCGCGTATGGGATAGTTGGGTGTATTTGGCCATCACGGAGTCAGACAGTTGGTTTTTAAGATTTGAAACGAGCAGACTTTCGTCTGCAGGGCTTTACAAGATGTAGAAATTTAAATAAATTCGTTGTTAAATATGTTTTGGTAACTGCAACTATTCAACATATTTTGTCGTCATTTGTAATATTTGTATTTGTGTGTCATTCGGTTTAATTAATTCATCGTTTTATCATTTTATTAAATATCAATTCTTATCATCTTAAAAGTGTGTGTTTGTTAAGATACTTAAGTGAAAAAATAAATCAATTATTGTCACCTCATATATAGCAACTTCGAAAGAGCTTTTTGACTGTAGCCTGTCGAAAGCATTATGAAATTTGATATCCGATAGCCATTTGCTCATTCTTTGTCTAAGATATTTGGAAACACCAAACACCTCAAGCTTTTTCGTACGAAAAAAGTTCATCTCACTAAACCTCGTATTAAACTTAATCCTATTAGAAAAAAGAAAATAATGTTGCAAATAAATATTTTTTCAACAGAAGGGAAATTTAATTGAAATTCTTTACTCTTAAGTCTTAAGCTTAAACCATCTTTTCTCTTATTACCTTATTATAAATACAAAGCATGTAGAGCGGATAGAGATAATTAAAATTTAATTTTTTGATGTTTGTGAAGACTTTTAGATCCGTAAATGTTTGTAAAAGCAATTTTTTATTTTTATATTTTCACGTAATATCATTAGAACAACGAAGTTTGCATTAGTATGAGGTTACGCTTTTAACTTTAATAACAAAGGACAAATTAAATATTTATCTTTTTTATTTTATTTTAAATAGGTAATTAAATTATAAACTTTTGTGCTCAAATCATTATACTCGTTGACGGTTCAAAAGTAAAATCCATAGTTCTTTATGTTCTATAAATGTCGGCTGCTGCGAAACTCGAACTGTATTTCGATACATTATCACGGCATTATCTACAATTTACACCATTAGTTACCTATAACGTAAAACTCTACGCAACTACAAAGTAAAATGGTTGATGGCCGAATCATTGAATATTTTGCAATGTAATTGCACATCGAAGCTCACGTTGAAACTTTTACTGCCAATACTTTTATTTTACACACACTTACATTCATATATCGTCTGTTTATGTTTGTAATTATATCAACTGTGAAATACATCCTATGTCAAACATTTTTATTGATGAAACAGTACCATATTTCGTAACAAGCACTATTTTTTTTGTCTCCCTTCTTGTTTTCGAAACACATGGTGGCACAGCATTATCTGTATGTCGATGTCTTAAGATATGACTTACCCATTTCCATTTCCTTCTTACTTGTTTTCAACTTTGTCTTTTTATGATTGATATCCACAACACCAACAAGCTCTTCTATCACAAGAGAATTTAGATACTATTTTGCCAAGACTTCGCAACCGTTAACGATTAAGAAAGGCTTAAGATTATGTGTGGAGTAAATAGCTCCGTGGTAACGCATCGGACTGTGGATCATAATGTGACAAGATGAGGTTTGGACTGGAAAACTAAAGAATGATGTAATAATTAATTTGACTTTTGGATATTATTGTAGTTTGTTTGTGCGTAAATTGTTTGATTTCCCAGACCCATAAAATCTCTGCGACATGAATCATCGGTCAAAGGTTCATTTTGATTAGAATATTTGTTGTTATGATCGATGACTCGTGCATCCCTGTACAACCGATTTAATATATTCCAAAGTCAGTTCAAAAATTTACTTCTTCGTTAGCCAAGGTGAAAACTCATATATCGCGAATCGTTTTAATAAATAAATAAGTTTTATCGTTAATTAATTCACATATTCATGCGTTATCTTTAACTGTAATTATTGTAATTGTTTTATTTAATTTGTTTTGTTATTCTCGTTATTTAATTTGAATTTTTTAAACGTTTTATTAAATATTTATTTTTAGTTATTTATAAAGTGTTTTTTTTGTAGAAACCTTATTTAGTATATATTGTCAGCTTGGCAGCCGTGCTGCAGTAAAATCGTCCGTACGAGCCTTACAGCGGACAAATTTTCGAAATTAAATTTCGAAAAATTTTGCCACAAAAAATTACTTCTGCGGCTCCTCCACCACTACCATCCGTGGAGGCCGTGATTTGACGGCTGGTAGCTTCACTTCATGCGCAAACTATACCATAATACCTAGATCTGCTTTGAGCAGAGTGCCGCACCCAGAAATGGCTAAATAATATATTTATTTATATTAATTTTAAGTCATAAATAATCAAAAATAAATACGCATAAATACAAACGGTTACGTCTTAATCTGGTCAGTTAACTTTTCATTAATTTTTTAGATTCTAGTAACTATTCCATCAATATATGATTTTACGCAGCGTTTTCCTCTTCTTTAAAAAGGAAAGAAATAATTTTATAGCCACGCCTACTACAGCGGTAAAGTTAAAGTGGCAACTGTTTGCTGTGGGATTCGAACAATTATAAATAAAAACATATTTTTTATAGTCTGGAAATTTTTTGTTGTATTTCTACGTACAAATAATGATTTGTTTTGATAAAATGAATTTATTAACCATGTCAAGTAAATATTCGTTTTCCTATATTATATTATTATAAGTAAATTGATATCAAATATACATATACCGTGGTTTTTTGAAAAATATAATTTAGAAACAATTATTTATTAGGTAAGGTACATTGTTTGTTTATAATTTTGCGTGATATTTTTCTTTAAATTGAAAAATAATATTCCTCAGTAGTCTAATGCATACTTTCATATACCTTGATATAAGTATCTATTGTTATTTCACATGAAGATATATCTAGATCCACAGTCCGATGCGTTACCATGGAGTTATTTATCCCATAAAATATATAAAATATGTTTAATTTAATAGTAAAATATGAATTGACATCTTTCGTCGATTTCTTTCGGTAAAAATATTTGGTTTGTTAAGTGTCAATACATAAAAATACAAAAGTCGAAAATCCAATATATTTAATGATTACATCAAAGGCCAGACCTAATTTAAAAGCCAGTGTAAAAATAAAACTAGTAGGCTTTGCATGCAGGCAGACGAACGTGCAGATTTCGTCCGGCCGTGAACGTGATTGCCGTGCTAAACAGGGCCGATGCGGCAGTTAGATAAATACAAATTCGTCATTGACTTATTGCAAATGCGCTCTGCTACCTCGTCCATTTAGTTTTTTACTGCACTGACAATAATTATTCTGTTTGCTTTAGCTTTAGATTATGTGCAAATGTCCAGATATTTTCCAAATGATTCATATTCAATGCTTTATGGGAAAATATTAATTGGCGCTGGTTCTAAATTTGAAATATATTTCAGTTTTCATGTTACATTTCCAAGTTGAAAGCACACACACAACTTAAAGTATAATCGTGTACGGGCACTTTAATATACTTTGGTTTCTCTGCTCTAATGCAGCCGTAAATGTCAGTGTCGTTACTTACATCTCGTTAATAAAGTCAAATGAAAATAATGAGTTGATGCAGTGTGAATGCACGGTATAAAAGAGCATGAGCCCGTTAATGGAGTGCGTATGCATGGCAAAGTAATATTGGATGTTTTTTCATTGCGACTGTTTATTGAAAACACGTAACATAAATTATGAATGCAGATAATGAAGCCATGAACGAGTCGCAAACTACTTAATTGACACCATTTCGTTTTTAACTATTTTCCGGGTGCTTCGCGTCCTGCGTGATCAACCAGCGTGACGCTTATAAAATTCAGTGTATATTGCGAATATTAATTAAAATAGTGTTCAGAACACGGTTAATAACAATTCGGAAAACATTTTCAAACAATGCTGTGTAGCGGATTACAATTAGCCATTAATGGATATTTGATCATTGATTAAATATTCATTGCGGGTTTTAAGTATTCCATTACATCCCATGGTGTCAGTCCATAGTCCGAGACCCTGGAGCCCAAACACATGCGCATTTGCAGTGGCATGCTCCATGCTCATGCTCGTGCACATGTAGCCTGTAGCGTGTGTTGTACGTGTACTCGTATGCATGTGTGCTTCATGTAATGTTCGTTCGTTACGTTACGTTACGTTACGGTACATTATGGCTGCGCTGCGCTCAACTGAAATATTCTGTCTGCGGAAACATAAACCATTATCAGTTGGTAATATTTCTGTTTGTTTTCCTTTACATTATTGAGAAAATATATTAAAACAAACAATGAAGGTAGGAGCGTGCCTGCGGCCAGCAGTGGTTCAAATTAAAAAGAATAAAACATTTATATACGTTCCCGGTTCCCGTCCGTGTATGCTGGCTGGTCGCTGTTCACTCTACATATACCTCTGCAAGTATAAGTAGCTATATATACTTGCTTTAAAACAAAGAAAACTTTATAACTTGTTTATTCGTTTTTCCTTTTTCTATGCGGCCGGGAAAGTTTCGTTTATTCTTCGAACGAGCGCACTCATATATAAAAAAATCATTTAGAACCATCCCCGTCAGAAAGGAAACTACCACGAATAAGCATTTAAATATTACATGACTAAAACACTGCAGGTTCCTTTTTCCGCGCGCAGATACATCATTCACCGCTTCCTGAAGTTTTCATGCTTCCGGCAATTTCGCGTTACCACTGGTCAGATTACGTGCTGTGATTTTTGTACATCGTGCATCGAGATTGTGCTTACATTTCTTAAGGCTTAAGGAATGAAAAACGTCCTTACGGAATACACTGCTTTCACAAATTATGTGGGTGATTACAAAAATTTATTGCTAAGAAAGTAACAGTTGCTGTAATGAAACGCGTACCAGACTTAATAATAAAAATAAATTAAAATTTAAAAGATATTCCGCATATCTTTCTAACTTATAAAATCTGTTCCTTTTTTCCTTCTTCTTCTTTGTTTCGTAAATCGCGGTAATAGCTATCATCGTCGCTACACAGTAAAAAATTTATAGTCAAAATTAACAAATTTGTTAGTCCTAGACGATTTACCGTTAATTTTGGTTAATTTAACAAGTTTCAAATTTGTTAGCAAGTAACAAATCATTTTTGTTTATTTAATGAAATTATTAACATTTATTTTTATGTGCTTTTGACTAAATATTTTAGTAAATATACTGAAGCACAACAATAAGTTATAGTTATTATAACAATTTAATTTGTCACAAAGAATATAAACTTTCTTTAACAATTTCAAATTAATAAGTTAACTAAATTTACTAATTATTTGCCGAGTCTATTTGTTAAATTTTATAAATGTTGCAAATAAATAAAAACAACAATTCAAACTTGTTAATTTAACGCAATATTAACTAAAAATACTTAACAACCGCAAAATTAATACATCTCAAATAATTTTATTTTACTGTGTATCATTTTCGTACGTAATTTTATTTCTTCGCGAATTTAATGTCAAATAATTAAGTAAAATAAAATAAATAAATATATCATATGGTAAATAGTTCCGTGGTAACGCATCGGACTGTGCATCGTGAGATCCTCAGTTCGAATCCCGCAGTCGACAGTTGCCATTTGAAATTTTCACCTTTGGTTTTTCCTCCACTAGCATTTTGGCGAGCATGACTTGACGGCTGGTAAATGTGTAAAAGGCTCATTAAATTAAAATATATATTTATTTAATAAATATATGTCACCACTTCATTTGCCCATTTTTGGTGTGGCACTTAACTTTTGCAGATGCCAGTAATAATTGAGATAGTTTTTCGTGTAAATTAAAATAACCAGCCGTCAAGTCACGGCTACCAAAGATGTTTAAATATAATTTGACAATTAAAACATACATGTGTTTAAAATTTTATTACTTCCACGAATTAGTAGATAAAAAAATGTATATATAACTCTGAATGGATGCGTGTTGCTGGCAACATTTATTGAGAAATAAATATCTTGAAATTGAATATAGTAAAAATCTTCAGTTGATAATTCTATTTACTTTACCATAAAGAGAGAAATACAATCAAATATTATTTTGATGTTTACAAAGCTAAAAGCGGTACAGAAATGTACTTTTTATTGAATACAAAAACTTTTTGAAGTAGCTCTTTCCATAGTTACTCGCTTTATTATTGTCAATACATTTTTTTGATACCTACTTGGTGAAGTATAATCTCGGTATATTGTGTTATATAAATATTGTCTACGGATATTTTTCAATTTTTTGCGAACAGTGGATTTTATACCTACAGTTTCTATAATAAAATTTCAGCAAATGAATTGTTCACTGTACAATCCCCAGCAGAGGGTAACAACATTTTTATAATAATTTTTATATATATACAACGTGTTTCAATTTCGAGGGATCTCGCGAACTATGAGAGCTACAACTTCAGTTAAATTCGACAAATATTGCCACACTAAAAGACCAATTTAATAATGTTTCTGTTTTCTCGAAGAAATATGTAAGTCACTAGATATGGACAAAAACTTATTTTCTATGATATTTTCATTTTTAAATAAATTTTTATCTATCGCATATTTAGAAAAATGTCTCAAATAAGAAAGATAGACATATATACTATCTAACCAGTAGCGTAGAGCAATATTTTTTTCTGTGACTCATATTCAAGATATAACACATAATTTATATATTTTTTAATGGAACCAATAGCAAAAATATAGTAAAAGAGATTACTGTTTTCTGATTTTAATGATGTACTTATAACTGTGTACATTTCTAACAACTTAGTAAATTTAATAGCAAATTCAATAAATGTTATATAATACTAGGACATTTCTGTAAAAATAATTACAAAATTATCGCTAGATGAACAAAAATTAATATTTAATTATTTTAACGTAAAATGTTATTGGTGGTGTATAAAATTCTGCACCATTAAATAAAAAAAATATATGATTTTTTCCTATGATACTTTCACTCCTATATAAAGTAAGCCATAAATAAAAAACAATTTTATCGTTTTGACAGCGGATAATTATGAAGGTAACTTTTTGCAAATGAGAGAACGTTATTTACCTTATCCTAGCAGACCGATCAAAAAACTAATTACGTTAATGTCATTTGCATTATATGTCAAAAATATGATATATAATTGTATTTTCACCAATTACACTTTAAAATAAATCTTTTCATAAATAATGTCGTTAAATTATCTCGCCGAATTACACTCGAGCATTTTATTTTCTTCGGATAAATTTCAGTTTGACAACTCAACCTTGTCACCTGACAGAAATTTGACTCCGGCAAAATAAAAAGCTTTTGTGTAATTACAGTTGATAATTTTTACTATTGGTTCTGCTTAATAAATAATATATCTCGAATATAGGGCTTTGAAAAAAAGTATTTTCCTACGCCACTGATTAGACAGTAATAGTATATTGTGCAACAAGTACAGAAAGTTATCTATTTCATAAGAGTTGTGAGAGTTTATCACGAATCGAGTGCTGAAATCACACGAGCGTGAAATAGGTAATTCTGCACGAGTTGCACATGCACTATACTTTTTCTGTGATCACACTTTTGTCAAGATTTAAATCATATTAATTTTTACACTTTAGGAACAAGAAATTACATTTCAAACTCAAATTATTTGACGTTCATGATTACGGCACGAAGGCGGCGCAACGCAGATGTGTGCAGTGTTACCAGCTATAAATCCATAAGATTGTAGACATATTTTTATTAAAAAATTGATATTGTATTTTCTTTGTAATCTCAATACTTAAAATGAAGATTTATGTAAACTCTAAAATAATTATTAATTGTTTTATGATATATAAATGTAAATATACTTGACATATTAATATCATAAAGTATTATATTATTAGTCAGTTGGTCACACTTGATTGTAAAATAATTGCGCACGCTATTCCACACAAATGTGTGAAATATACAATTTTCAAGATTTGTGTAGTGGGGAGAAAGTGTAATTTTCAGTAGTGATCCGGTTCACTCGATAACGCAAGTTAATCAAGGCTGCCCGCGGTTAGTAGTTGGATGGGTGACCGCTTTGCGAAAACCCATACCTGCGAACACTGCGTGTCGTTATCACGCCACCGAAAACGACGAACCGAGGCGGGATATAACCGTGCAGTTGAGACCGCTTTACAAAAAAAATTGACCTATTAGTGTGTCAACTTTTGTCTAATTTAAGTGAAGCCGTAGCTCTTATATTTCACGAGCCTCAAAATTGAAACCCTCTGTATATCGTGATATTTATTTTTCAATCACGACTTCATGACAACAGGATTCAGAGACACCCCAGCAGCTTCTGAGCTTCTGGGTAATACAAAGCTCGCCTCTTCCCACGTGCAGCAGCTTCTAGCTTCCAGCTTCCACCTTCGCACTGGCACCGCAGATGGCGGGCAAGGGCACAGGCCGCGGGCGAAAGCTTAATTGGCTACATGTACCTCATTTGTGCTATGCTCTGGGCTTACATGGAAAGCAGCCGCGTAGCCGTATCAAGTACTTCATGAACTTGTGCATGGCTGGTTGTGCGTGCCGTCTGCCTAGTTGCACTGCTAGCTGCTAACTGCTAGTTGCCTTCTTTATGCCACGCGACTCGTTGCATTGTTTTCTTCTTATACACTCACTGGCTGCGGCTTCTGCCACATAAAGTAAATGATACGACAACGAACCTGATTAGCGTAATAAGTACATGGGTTTGTTGATAATAACGTATTATTTTTTCCTCTTTGTATTTACGAAAAATGTGATTTGTGCTTCAAATAACATAATATCGGGATCAGCAGTTCATTACAGAAAAGAAAATACTAACATACTTCAGGAAATATTCAATTCAAATCCCTCACTACCCTGTGGTATATTTAAATGTGCCACAGGAAACTGATTTGTTACACACAAGTTCCACTTCCACACGTAAATACTGAAATATTACAAAAATTATTTCAGTGCAAAAGCAATGGGTCACTTTATTCATCGAACATGAAACATGAAAGCGAGCATATCTTCAGATAAGTTCCATTAAAAATGAGTACTGTGATTCGAGTTTGTCGAGCGTGAATTGTATAGGCTCAGGGTTTGTTTGTGAAAAGTGCAAGCGAAGCGAGCTTACCTACCGATAAATTATAAATTCCACAAACAAAATATGTACATCTTGTTTTAGAACCGCTAAAAAAAATCCCTATAATTTTGTTTTGTGTACCATGCCCATGTCACAAATCAGTATTTTTTTTACATATTATTTTTATGCTAAAAATTCGGTAGTGAGTTTTTAGCGGATAAAAACGTTTTAGGTTCCCTAGAATAGTTTCGCAAAGATGTCTGTGTGTGTGTTTTGTCTGTTATTTTCTGTGTGTGAGGATCTCTGGAGATACGGTTCCTAAAAAACTATTGAACTGAAAATTCTGATATTTTTTATATTATTTTGTATCTCCTTGGGAAGAGTTGATTAGTTTTTGATGATAATCCAATAAACGGAAGTGCTAATTTAATTGAAGCCCAATCAAGTTATTTTGAAATATCTCAGTAAATTATGGTTTAAGAAAAAATATATTTTAACATTTTCGATTAAATTTGCTAACCTGTGCTTTTTGAGAAAAACAAATCTACGTTTGAAAATTTCATTTTTTGAGATGTGTCATAAATCCAAATTAAGTTTTTTGAAGTGATAAGCATTTCTTGATATTGGTGGTCCGTGTTCCTGCATTGTTTGATAAGAAATCTATGGCGGGAGGTATTGTGGTGCCCACAAAAAAATATTTTTTGTATTACAGTGTACGTGTCACGTATTATTTTATTCATGTGACATTTAAATACATATCTCAAATATATGCTACACTCTAAATTGGCATATGGTGCGATGATATATTTAATTATTATATCAAGAAGTAATAAATCGTATACTGATATCAACATTTCACCCCACCAATAATTAAGCCTTTTTAAAGGCTTACGCAAGAAGTAAAAATTAGGTGCATAAATTGGAATTTAGAAACCGTGTGGATACGTACATAAATGATGAACAGTTCGAAAAGTTTTTGTTTGCAGTAGAACGGAACCGTAAATTTTGTTGAAGAAAAACATTAATTAATCAGACAGATATTTCATTTTGTCCCTTGTGTCACTTTAATTACTATAATCAATCAATCATTAGTTGATACATAGCTTTACGAAATAATCCCAGATGTATGCCGTTGTAGAGTTTCATCGTAAAATAAAATAAAACCGCATTTAGATATTACAAAATAAATATGAAGATATATTCCAACAAGCAAATCTGGTATTCGTATATAGGTATAAGCAATCGTGAATCTGTTTCATATTAATATTCATAAAATCTTTTCAATATCCTTTTCAGAATTTCATATGTTTACTTGTATTATTAAGCAAATTTTAATGCTTTTCATTTAATGGGGTACTTTACAAAATGGCAAATAAATCTCTTGTATTATGACTAGACAAAATCATCGTACTATATATAATAGAATTTTTAAAAATATTATTAATTATTAAGATATGTGAGTTTTAAATTCCTTTATAATGACATCAAAGTATTATGCCGCATATCTATCCTAATCTAAACTCTTTGTACTTCTCTTATTATTGAGCTATCAGATTATCAAAATAGTTGGCAACTAATTTAAAGATTTTTGTTTTGATTTTAAATCGTAAATATGTTTTAAATACACACATAATATATTATTTGTTGAATAACATAGGTTAGCAAAATGTATCAGTGGTACTCAAACATTTGACTAAAATAATCTTACAGTTTAGTCATGTTTGTTCTTGAAATAAATGAAATTCATGTATATTTTAATTACTTACAATAAAAAGTTATTTCAATTTAAATAATTTTCTAAACAATAATATAAAACACTTATGTGACTACAATTATTTACAATTCCTACTGTTTGAGATGTAACAACACATTTACAATGATGTTTTCAAAAAATCATTGTGGCTTAATGAATAACAATAAAGACTTTTTAAAAGTGTAGGTAGTTTTCAATTTAAATTTAGTTTCATAAAAAAATTAAAACATTGCGAAGAGCCCCTATTATTGTCAGATACTTAAAGATAATTTTAAAGTTTTGTTTTTATTAGCTTGCAAAACAGGCAAAAGTAATAGAGACTAATAAACAATATAGTATATGCAGGTGGATGAAAATAATTAACAAAAAAATTATTGTTAGTTAATAAATTATTGTTTCCTGTTCAGGATGCGTGTTCATGAAGTCAATAAGCAATATTATGAGAGCTAATAATTTATATTAAATTTAATACATTTCAATGCTATTGGATTTATATGATAGTTATTGTTTTTGATAAATCAGTAATTTACTCCAATATGCACAATGCAACGTAATAAATGCCCCATCTTTCCTCTGCAGAAATCATTTCACTTTCACTAAAATACCTATAAAGTTATGTTGATAATAATGAAGAAATAATGCACAGAAAAGTGAATTAGAAAAAGGCTTGAAAAAAATAAAATATTTACAATTACAACTTTACTATATCCCAGATACAAAGCAGAATTTTTGAAACAGAAAATGTACATACAATTCGTCTTGGAAGCACTGGAAAATAGTGTGGATGAAGAAAGTGATTTTGAAAAAGTTAGTGCAAGTAGTAGTAAGTCTCCTAACAATGAAAGTCTTGAATATACATATAGTGCACGGAAATTTTTTTGGATTTGCTATAATGAAATAGCTTCAAAAAAGAAATGAAAATGAAGAATCCTCATCAGCCCATGAGCTCTAATCTTACTGTACACAACCTATCATAAATAGGAAAGCGGATCTTTTTGAATTGTGGTTGAAACTATACTCGATGCCATGAAATTTCTAGACTTGCTAAAGTTTTGTATTTTATTTCTGTCTTATTATTATTATAGCTTATCAAAATATAAGGTCGATTAATTGAACTTTTACCGACTAGAGGCTACAGACTATTAATCGCCGACTAGAAAAGTTGCCGGATAGTTGTCCGATTAGTAGATGGTAGTCGGTACGTCCCTACTATTAACCAATGACCGTCGCCGAGATTGAGATTCTGATTTGCAAATCAAGGACCACGATACTTGATTGTCGTGTCAAAAAAATACAAATTATAATTGCAATGAGAAATAACAAGTGAAATATATATTTTGTATATTAAATAAGTGTTAAGTGTAATTACTTGTTAAACTTTCAAATTTAGCTTTATATGCACAAAAAAGAAGTATGGTAACCCCAACATAGAATGTTTCTAAATTTGAGGAAGAATTTTTATGGATAATATCATGTTTACAAAATAAAACAGTGCAATTTATTTAATACATTTTGAGTATCACCGGATTCAAATACTTCTCTATCGTTATCATAATTAATATAATAAGAGCTCAACTATTTAATCAAACAAAATTAAATTTAATTAATTTATTCATTATACAAAATCAGATTATTATTAGTAGTGTTTATTACTTTATTTAATTATTGTTATATTAAAAATAATTATCAGGACAGTAATACAAAAAAATAAACAATATATCATATGGGGTAAAGCTCTGTGGTAACGCATTGGACTGTGGATCATAAGATCCTTGGTTCGAGCCTCACTGTCGACAAATTTCTGAAATTAAATTTCGAAAACTGTCACCACATAAGATTACCCCTGTGGTTCCTCCACCACTATTATATTCTTGGAGGTCGTGATTTGACGGCTGGTAACAGCATTTCATGCGCAAAAATATATCATAATCTGCTTTGACCAGAGTGCGAAACCCAGAAATGGGTACACGAAGTTATGATTTATTTATTTATATAAACATCCTTGTAAAATTAAATCTTTTCTTTTGCTTTAAAGTTCAGTGCTTATATGATCTTGAGAAAAACTATTAAGTACTTCTCATCTGAATAGGATTACTGGTGGTAGTACTTGGATTTCTTTTATAACCGTTATTATTTTTTCATACGAGCGGTACAATTTGGATGGATAATTTAAAATTGTGAAGATTGGTTGTTAATTATTCGTCGAGTTGAAATGTTTTGGGTTGTGCGTGCGGTTGATTACGTGGGAGAAATAAAAAGACGCAGTGGCTGATAGTACGTTACAGTGGAAAATATGAAAAATTAAAATTCAAAATGAGAAAAAGCCGTGCACCGCACCCTATATACTTACAGTCTGACTTCATCTAAACAAGCACGTATTTAGCTTCGCACAATTTCACAAGAGAATGACTTACACGGAAACACAAAAGCGACATGGCTGGCTGCTGGCTTTGCGCTCTAAATTCTGAACTTCTCCTGCTTGCATTAAAATTTTCATTACAATAAACGAGAAAACTAATTTCAAAAATAACGTTTTTTGTTTCTTTTATTTGTGGAATGTTCTTGTTATTAGAATTTAATGTGGGGAACATAATATTGTATCTGTCAAAATACAGGTACAGAAGCATTTAGCGTATTATAGCCAAAGGCAGTGAGAAACAGAGAACTCCGGTCAAAAGAAACCTATAAAGATTTTTATTTGTTTTGTCTTTTATTTTTCCCTTCTTACATTATGTTTCTCCGCACAAATTACTACGGAAATATTTGATTGGCTTATGAAAACAGAATTCATTTATCTTGTAATTTCAAAAATATATATATAAATGTTTTTCCGACTTAATTTGATTCCTTTATTTATTTCGTGTCAAAAGTTCTCGCTATACAAATATATAAATATCAATCTGTAATATATACATTTTAGATCTATTACAATATTTAACTAACTGACCTATTAATCAAAATTCTATACCTGTGAAGTATTATTAATTACGGCACTTTATCGACAATTAAATTAATTTTGTATTTATGAAAACAGAGGTACAATAGGAATGTAAACACAGAGTGCGGCAAAATAACATCCCTAGTTCTAACTGTGGGGAGGCGGAGATTGTTTTGACGCTTCTGTACAAACTAGGTTCAAAATGAGACTATTTAATATGAAGCGAAGTTCCAGGATGTTATATTTATTTTTATTATTATTTTATCTGAATGAAAATTTAATTTTATACATGAGTGTACTAATAAAGTGCGGTTTTATCGAAATTCCAAGTAAGTTAAGCACCGTGCTTTTTGTTAGTCATGTATAGAATTAGATTTTTAGTTCATTGTGCCTTATTTAATTTATTTTCTTTATTCTAATTTTTGTTTTTTCTTTATTTTGTTTCAGTTTTTAATAGCAGTCGTGTATCGTACAGGTGTCTGAAGCGAAAGGGGTTATTTTGCGGGAGAGTTAATGTAATTGGCTTATCATTTAAAGCGGTTAAAGTTAACAGCCACAGATAAGACAACATCATGGTAAACTTTACATGAACAGTCAAGTCTTATAACCCTAGTTCGTAGCTTTTTCTGTACGCTCTCCAACTTCAAGCTTAGTGCATCAAGATCCCGCCGCGAGTCAAGAGTCAGAACAGTGACTATCGAGCAGGTTCAGCACGTCAATGCACTGCTCCAGCTCCACCGTACTTTGGTTTATAAACATGGGCCTGCCTGGTCTTCCCTCGACGAACGCAGTATACCTAACTCACGCTCCGAACGAACGTAACACTTTTGGGATTTGCCACTTTCGGCAGCGACATCCCACTGCCTTCGACGCTCGAAGAACACAGGACCGGAGTCACTTTGTTTAAGCGATGGAACTCTTCACAACTTCTATATATTTCGAAACTAAACAAGAACAGAACGACTACAGAAATTGGTGACAGCAAACAAATTGGTTCTATCAAAAAATTCGCGGTATGTATCTGAAAAATTATTTTTTTTAAATATCATTTTTAAGCAATACACAAATCTGTGTTTATGCCTACATTAACCTACTCAAGTGAGACATGGACCCTAACAAGAAGACAAAAACCCAAGATGGAAATGAGTAGGTATCTTAGAAAAATTAAAGCAAAGATAAAATAAGAAATGAAGTGTTTCGAAGCGAGTGCGAAGTACTATCAGTAGAAGAAATAGTACAACAGTCACACTCGCAACTAACATGATTTGAACATGTACAACGAATGAAAGACAAAAGAGTAACAACAACAGCACTAAAGGGAAAAATAACTTGTAAAAGAAGCCTACGAAGACGCAAACGTACATGGCAGTCAAATATTATAGATGTAATCACAAAAACAGATCAAGCTATAAATCTTACGACCAACAGGAAAGAATGGAGGTCTTTATACAAAACAACATCCACTAACTAATTAAATGAGAGATACAATTTATAAAGTTTTTACCTCTCCACCGAATGGCAGAATAGGACGATAAAATAAAGTAAGTAAATTATCTGAAAACCTTTACTACGAAGGGAGAACTAACAGTAACACATTTTTTTATTATTAACAATATTCACTATTGTACTGCAGAAAGTAGGCATATCATCACACCATTTATCCTTCTTCTGGTAATAGAACATTACTTAGAAAAGATTAAATTAGTGACAAACCTTTAAAATGAATGTCCTTAAAGTATTGTTCATGAGCCTCAATAGACAGGGTCAATTTTGTTAATCCACCACAATGTAGTAACGAAACTTGCTGGTTACTGACTGAAAGATTGAAGTAATTATGTAGTATCATTACTTCTGTCAAATGTAGTATCGTGCGGATAAAAAATGACTCCGTCCAGGCCTCGTATTTCATTGGTCCGTAACTGGTTATTGGGTATGTAAATCCGGCTCTGGCGCCATGCTTATGTGTGTACGCGCTTCGCTCTCTAATGTAATTGTTTCTGTATGGCGAGATGTCTTCTTCCCGGCGGCTGCGAGTTTGATCTCGCGTGGATGACCTTCTGAATATATGCATGTTCGCGGGTCGCTAGCGACCACTTTGCCCATCAGAACGGCCGTCGGCTTCTCTCCCGTGATTTCCCCGATTTCCCCCGCGCTCCGAAGCCACCGCAGTGATCGCCATCACGCTTTTTGTTTCGCTGCCCTGTTTTCTTTATCTCATCGGCCGTACGGCTCTACGGCTCTCCAAATAACTTCCGTTTTAAGTAATACCGTAAACAAGAAATAGAAAATGTGCATTTGTCTTTGTTTTAGTGGAATACTCGGAACGAAAGGTAACTCGCATGTCGGGAGCACCAGCAAAACAAAAAAACGATCAATGTCAAAATAATATCTTATACAAACATAATAGGAATTTATTATTTTTTTCTACGAAGATGGTAAGCGGACCAACTACTTTGGTCATATGCCGCCTCATATGTGAATGATGAACCAAATTATATGTATCATACTTTGAACTACGGTAAGAAACTCAATATTTATTTTATTTATTTGCTTATATGTTATTTTTTTTAGTTTAAACAGAAGAAATCGTACGCAGTTATATTTTTGCTTATAAAACAAGCGTTCTATTCGTAGTACTGCAAGTGCCGTTGGAGTTATGTCAGTAATGGAACATCGACATGATATCTTGTGCGATTAGAAAGAAGTGGTGTATAATAAGAATTCAAGATTGGCGAGTTGTCACGCTTGTTGGCAGCCGACAGTCGGCAGTGTCGACAATGTCGGCACCCCGGTTCTGTGCAAGGCAATTGCGCCTATCGAACACAATGGCACGTTGAACACGAAGAGCGAGGGCATTCTGATATCACAACGGCAGCGGCAGCAGCACCACCAACTCCAGCAACTTCCCAATACAACGTTCCTCAATACATTTCATGTCTACGGAGATCTGCAGGAAAAGAATTGCGTTCTTTAAATCCATTCAGTTAGATTAGAAACGTACGAGACAAGAGCAACGGAACGGGACTGCCAGAGGATAGCAGAGAATGGCAGTGTGTTCATCAATCTACTTACGATCGCGACTCGAGACTCGAACGTGTGTCACTTTGCCTCGGTTAGTGTTGAGTGTTGACTGTTGCTTGCATTCATACAGGCCTACATGCATAATGTCGCGCCTTTCTTTCATAAGTAAGATGCCGGAATAAATAAGACGGAAACTATTGTAAATTAATATACATAATATGTATTTATTCTTTTATTTTAGGAGGTATGTGGTCCGAAGTGGGCTCATGAAACCCAAGCAGCACACGTATACGACTGTGTTACTGAAGCTCGGATTCTTCTCCGTGGCAGCAGTCAACAGCAACAGCCGCGCTGCTCTTGTGTGCTGTGCTATGTTGCCCTACCACTCCAACCCTGCGCCATCCACTTTGTAAGGGAATCTCAGAGTTTACGGTGACTCTGGAATGCTGCTTACATTACAAAGCGTGCGTGTTTACCTCATCATATCAGCCCGAGAAGTGTTGCTAGCTTCAGTTACAAACAAACCTATGCTCTTGCCTGTGCTGTGCTGTGCGTCATCGAGCTCGTGCGTCGGTGGTCTGGTTACCAAGCCCTTGTCCCGCTCGTGGTCCTTCAAACCTCATCAAACCAAAGAACAACAAAACACTTGTGCTCGGTCGAATATGATACTTTAAATAATCTTATAACCTCAAACGCCTTGTTGGTTGTTGGGAAGTTATGGAGTAAGGGGCCGTGCAGCGAAAAAACAGCAAGAGTTTCAGAGCATGGAGCGTGGAGCGGCGCTAGGCCCATGTCGTCCTCTGAGGCCAGCGCGTCACCGACGCCAACGCCAATGCTATCTAGAATGCGACGCGATTCGTTTCCGACGCTTCGTGCGAGTTAAGAAGCTTAAGCGCATCCTTGCCTTGTTCGTCGGCTTGTCTCAAAGGAACCAAATGGAATAAAAAGGGAGTTTTCATTGCTGTGCGTCTCCTAAAACGGAAAATACTTCGCGTCTCGCGAGACGTAAAATACGTCACACTTTAGTTCTTGTTAACTCGTCCGGCCAGAAAACATAATGGGACCGGAACGGAGATGAGAGTGGGAATCGGCTTTGGCTATGCACGAGGTGAGGTACTAAGACATCCGACGCGATGTGTAACCAGATGGGTCACTTCCTCGTTCCTCTACCGACACGTGCCATATTCCAAATCGCCAGCTCCATGCTGCCCTGCCAAACTAACTACGTGTACTGTTAAGTCAACACAAAATATTTCATCAATTTGTGTATTCAATGAAAATTAATTAATTAAGTAATTATCTGATACGTCTGACGTGATGCATGGTGTGGCAACATTTTAACAATTGCATGACATTCGTACCGGCTCATCCGATATGCTGGTTATCTTAGATACTGAATCATTTTATTGGAATCTTTGAAGCGCAGCATTTTAATAAGCTTCCTTTTAATTGTAAAATTGATGAAAATATACAAGTATCCAATATATTTTCATTTTCATTGCCATAGCATTGTATTGCCGATTTGTTAATCCAGTATGAAATGAATCTACTGTTATTATACTAATCCAGTAATTGGCTCAGATCCAAAAGTCACAAGTTCACAAAATGCTTTAAAAATGTACCAATTAAGAAATAATAACGACCGAATTGAAACGCGCTCGGTCCATTCGACAGTCGCAATTACAAACGCACACAGACACGGGGCTTGGGCGCCGGCATCGCCACCGGCGGCCATGTTCGCTTTCTCGTCGGCGCATTAAGCTGTTCACAACTGTGACGTGATCAAACATATCGCAACTGTGCACACCGCGAAGGCTAATTAGATTTATGTACATGCGCTACTTTTGGCTTAATGCCATGGATACAACAGCCGTGGTTCCCCGCTGTTGTTTTGTATAAAAAATATTTCGCATTAAACAAGGGAGCGAACAACGAGGCGGATTTTTGTTGGAGGGCAAAGAAACGCGTTGCAATTTACAATCAAATAACCTCACAGCCTATAGATCACAGAAGGATTCTTTAATTGTGAATAAATTTTGTTTCATTCAGTAGCTACGCGAAATATGAATCGCGCAATACTACTAAGCCGCGAGTTTTTTTTTTTTTTTAATCATATACATATGGAGGTGTCATTACCATAGCTACAGAAGGTGACTTTTTTATAAGTAAACATATGTTGTAAATGAAATGATTTTTTTTAATGTTTTGTAAAATTTATTATGTACTATGAGTCCTGAATGCTATCTCAAGTTATTGAAACATGGAGATAATTTCCAATAATAAAAAATAATAACTCTTACCAATTTAATGTAATTTATTAAGTGTACAGAGTGATGACTGACTCAGACGATCATTAGCGTTTTATGTGTTAAATTATACATATGCAATTTCCTGTTTCTCTAACAACTTTAGAAAAACATGTTTCAAATAAAAATTGCAGAGATTTAATATCTGCATTTGACTAAGTTTTCATTTCATTTTACTTACTTAATAAAGGCTAAAAGTACGTTTAGACATGTTAAAAATTCAGTTTTTATAATGAATAATCATGGAAATATTACAGCCCGGCATCTATCAAATGTACGGAGAAATGTTGACGAAAGATTTGGGATTTTGTTGTCGAACAATGGAGAAGTGTTTGAGCATATGATCTAGACTAGATTTATGTTTTGTGTTCCTTATAATTGAATATTGTTATTAACAAATTTTTATTGCGATACTAAAATTAAATGAATAAATTGTTTACTTAGTTGGTTATGAATAACGATAAATATTTCCTCGAATACAATTCAATTTCCATGGTTACTCATTATACAAAAATATAATTTTTAATATTTTGAACCTTCATTTTAGCCTTTATTAAAAAAGTAAAATGCAATTTGTTCACTGATTTAGGTACAGATACAAATCTCTTCAACATTTATTTGAAACATTTTTTCTAAAATAATTAGGGAAGTAGGTAATTGCAATCAGACACCACCCTGTATACTAAAGTGATTAAAATAAAATTTTTAATTGCTTGAACTTCAAATGTTTCTTTCATTACAATTGACTATTATTTAAATTATCTCTATATTTTCTTATATAAAAAAAGGTTTTAATACTTTGTTGTCAATAATTTTAACTGTAACTATAATAATTGATAATGATTCATACGCTATGTATTGATAAAATAAATTCCAAATATATACACATATCATTGCTGAGTATAGAACTATCAAACATGATACTACCAATTCGGATTTAGGATGTACTAATGGGCTGGTTTTAGATTTCAATTTTGATGAATCTTCGTCAACATCTCCAGCAGTATCACCACATCCGAAGAAAGCATTAACTCAAATAATCAATCACAAAATAAGTGTAAGTAAATTTAATTTGTTATGAAGTACTAGATTTGATATTAAAGTAATAGAATGTATTTAGTATTTTATTTTTGAATAATAAATTAATATCATAAATTTATTTGTTTTGTGTTAATAATCTTGATGCTGCTGTTGTCTTAGATATCGTCACCGAACATCAGTGAAGTTCAGATCAGTGTTGTGGAGATGATGCCTATTGTAAAGTTTGGAAATCGCCTGATCAGATTATAAGCGTGAGTACGATTATTTTAAATAATAAAAGTTTTGTATAAATATATTATCACGTTAAAAAATTATGATGAAAATTTCTAATCAACATTGCTAGAGAAAAGAGTACCGGGCATGGTAATACATGTTTGATTTTGGGTGTACTCTTGGAGTTATTTTGGTAATTTTTAACATATAAAAACCACTCTCTTGTTTCATGGAATAATCGAGCTAATTACATAGTGTTGGCGCAATTATTTCTAATTCTGTTTATTTTACAGTGATAGTTGCAGCTGCAAAAGAGCCATTTCTTTGCTTCTAGAAGTCGAAAACGGTGGAGGAAGACAGCTTCTTGTTCAAAGTTACACTAGAATATTGATGTATGCCTTTACTTATGGAATAAGTTTAATTGTACTATGAAATATACTTATCTTTTAAAATATTCATTGCAATAATTTGTGTATCTTTTTATTTTAATATACCTGCTTCAAGTTTTTTACACTGTATGATATATAAATAAAGGTGTTTAAAATCATATATTTTTTAATTTAAAATATCCCTAAATCCTAAACAAAAATCAGTATATAAAATATAATATTTTGCAGATTTAAAATAGATTTTTCAATTTTAATGTTTCTGCTGCCATCTATTCGTAAATTCATGAATTACAAGAAGATCACAAGTTTTGATGAAGTGACCTCGACTAATTAGCGATTTTGGAAATCCTTGGTCCTATGCCCTTCCCACTTATGTTGTAGGTAGAGAAGGATCGATTTTTCAGAGGTTGTATCAGCGAACGGCGAAATTTCGTTGTTTTGCGATATCTCTTACCGTTTCCGAGATATTTCACTTTAAAGTTTTCCATTAATAGTTTCCCTTAAAAATCTCCCGTAATATTAAGTTTAAAGGGCAAAAAATGATTATAAATCCCTTATTTGAGTGTGCTGAATACGATTTCATAAACCATTTAGCGATAGGATATATAGTTCCATAATTAGAGCAGTATTTACATACAAAAACCCAGAAAAATCCAGTTAATATATCGTATTATTGTTAATAAGTTATTGGCAATTTAAAAATATTTGGTATATTGTTTGCGATATTTATTGTTTATTTGTATAACTTTGTTGTAATGTTATATTTATTGCAATAAATAATTAAAATTATGCTTGTGTTTCATATATTTATCCTTACGCATCCTTGTTTTATTGAATAACCCTTTAAATTAAACGATGTCTTCCCGCTATGAGAAAATGACGTCACATTTGTCAGAAGACCTGGCTGACAACATAAATTTTTAACTTTGTATCCGGGCAGCAGAGACTGACAGAGCCCTCGAATAACAAAAAGAAATTGTCCATTTTTGCTATCGTTGGCAACATTGATTTTTTGAATGTTGCCAACTATAGCAAAGATGGACAAGTTCTTCTTATCCAAAAAAGTGCTCTTCCAATCCTTGTTGCCCTGGTACAAAATTTTATTATCGCAAAAGTTCTTTCTGCTGCATGTCAGGTCTTTTAAGTATTTGCAAAGAATTTTTTTATTCATGAAACGGTTTAAGGTGTCGCGCATACGACTCATAACAATTATTATTAAGTATATTAAATTTAGGGAGATAAAAATCCAGAAAATCAAGTTAAGGGTGGATTCCTATTGATTCAGCCCTAAAAACATCATTGACAGTCTCGAAAATTTGCGCTCGCCTTTAATTCTTACGTATTCTTAAACAAAGAGGTGTAAATAATGCTCTAATTATTGAACTACATATCCTATCGAAAAATGGTTTGTGAACTCGTATTCAGCACACTCAAATAAGGGATATACAATCATTTCTAGTCCTTTAAACTCAATGTTAAGGGAGATTTTTAAGGGAAAGTTTTATAGGAAAACTTTAAAGTGAAATATCTCGGAAACGGTAAGAGATATCGCAAAAATAACTAAATTTCGCCGTCCCCTAATATAACCTCAGAAGAATCGACCCTTCTCTACAATGTATGTAAGTGTGAAGGGCCTAGGACCAAGGGTTCCCAAAATCGCTAATTAGTCAAGGTCACTTCATCAAAACTAGCGTTTTCTTGTAATTCATGAATTTACGAATAGATGGCAGCAATACTGTCAAATCTTTTTATCGGTGTTTGGCTATATATGAATTTATGTTACTTTCACGAAAACTTTGTTTTTTATACTACTGATCAAGAAACAGGAGTTATAATGGATAAATAAATTAATATATTTATGGAATTGAAGATAGGTATTGGAACAAATGTAATGATAAACAAATTTAAAACATTTAAAAAATATATTATATTTACGTAAAAAATTTTACAACATTAATAGCTTTTTATTATCACCAATATATTGCCAAATCTAATAGGTCTACTATATATTATAGTTATTTTATAGTTAAAAAAGTAAAAAAATTAAATGATCTTATGTCGCGCAATAAATCAATATTGTTTTACAAAATACATATATATCTAAAAATTATTCATGTTAAAATTAACAAATTATAAATAATAGTTTTTATGACAGTAACGAAATAAAATTCAATACTATTTTGCAAAATCTATATAAATCTAATAATTATTGGTGATAAACATTTAGAGTTTCCAGGTTACCATTAATTATATTATGTATTTTATTTCATCAATTCAATACTTTTTTACTTACTACTTATAAACTTAACAAAGATGTTGAAAATTACAAATTGTCAATAATCTACAGTACAAATAATTTATAATATTTAAATGCAAGAAATCAATTATTTGTATATATTATATATCTATCTATATATATATATATCTATAAATATCTAGTCACAAAACAAGCAATCTAATTTATTATTATTAATGTTAAATCAAGATCAATATTTCAATTTTTTCATGAAATAATTTAATTCGTATAACAACTATACTATTTTTAACATAAATAACATATTTATTGACGAAATAAATGATGACATTCATCCAAGTGCGAAGAAGCTGGACACACGAATGTCTAGTGAAGATACGCAAACAGATTTTTTCTCCGGGCATGTAGAAGTTGTTTCTTCTCTTGTTGATATTAGAAGCAGCAATGGTGCAAGAGCCTACAGCGTTAGGACGATCCACAAAAAAATTAAAACTTCATTAAAAAATAAATGTTTTGAGCCAAATAAAAAAAAATATATAATAATCCGTTTCCCACTTAATTTTAAATTTAAATGGAGTTTAACATATAGGTTTTGGACACTTTCAGATATGGCGCGTTATAACTGCCTCGATTCTTGACAGTTTTGCTTTGATCAACGATTTTTATAATCTATAAGAATTATGGAATTCGAGTGTTAAACCAAAAAAAATATCTGAAAGCTTTTAGGTGTCAAAATCGCTGCCAAACGCGATGTTTTTTTCTGAAAAATTACGAAAACATAACATTTCTTTTTTAATGAAGTTTCTTTATAGGGGCTGTGTACATTTTTTTGTGGACCACCTTACTACAGCAAGATTGTGATCCTTAGTAATGTAGTAGTGTGCAGACTTGAACGCAGCAAACATTTCTGCTACCTGAAAAAAAAAAGAACACACAAATTATCACTAAATAAATTACGTACATATACATATAATTTTTGACAATTTATTTTAATTATATGTAATTGACATATAATTAAAATAAATTTTAATTACTATACAGTCTACTAAAAGTATCTCGGAAACTGATCACTTAATTTCTTTTTAGTTTATGAAGGCGGAAAGCGGACTAACTACTCAGGTCATATGAGTGGATGATTGTGATTTTATGTGAACATTGAGATCGCCAATCACTTAAGTTAATGACAATATCCACTCAATAAAAATCGAAGTAGTCCTTCCTTCAAAATAATAACAAATTTTAGGGATTAAGTTTAATTTTGACGTTAAGTTTATTGCAAAAAAAAACTGCATGCTAAATTTGTACGAAATCAAAAACAAATCGTTTGAGTAAGAATACACTATTTAGTAATTTCGAGGTAACGGCCATATCGGGTAGCGTTGAAGTCGGTTCACTCGACGTCGCAAGTTAAGCAGCACTGCCCGCGGTCAGTAGTTGAATGGGCGACCGCTTTGCGAAAACCCATACGTGCCGTTATTACACTACCGAAAACGAGTTATCGAGGTGACGTTCAGGTTCAACAGTTGAGACCGCTTAAAGAAAAAAAGAATATAATAATTTCGAAAGATTTTTACCTTTCGATTCTGATTATTTCGGAAACCTCTCCAATTGTCCAAGAATCTGCAGAAGTTTTCTGACATGAGGAATCCGTTGGATACGTCTGTAGTCTTCTAGAATTTCTTGTAGAACTATCGCCAGGCTCGTTATAATCTAAAAAAATAAAATTTTACAAATTTATTATTCTATTCTCTTTGTAAAATAAACTTTTAAGTAATTTAAAATAATAGAAATCATCTTAGATATGTTTTCGGTGCTGTAACACTAATAATTAAAAAAATAAGGTTACCATCCGTCAAAAAACGCCACTTAGATATTCTAGCTAATGAGACGAAAGCTGGGGTAATTTTAAAATGGTATAAACTTCGATCTGAGGGACTTAGTTCCGCGAAGCCACTTGTTCAAAGCTAAAAATTACTAGAAACTATTTATATTATAAGTTAAAAACATTTTTAACTCACATTGTACATGCGATTCTAGTGATATGACAAGGGTCCTTTGTCAACGAATACGTATAATTATTCTTTGTTTGTTATTCAAAACAATACCGTTAATTATTTATGTCGTTTCATAAAATATCCACCTAGTTTGTACACTAATCTGTTTGTTATTTCAGCAGCATGCACACGAAAGTATTTTAACAATGTTGACTTAACTCGTATTTAAACAATTAACCTTAACCCCATTGAGCTTACGCGTTTTTACGGCAATATTTGTATTTATACTTATCTCATTTTGCGAGCTGGTTACTTAGTAAAGCTTCTCCTGATCTCACGAAGACTACGATGCATCAAAGCCGCTGAAGGTTTCATAATTGGAAACTGTAAACACACAAAACAACAGGAGTTTTAAATTATTATAAATTATTGTTCATACGTACATACATAACATCACACTATATCCTACTCAGTGGGGTAGCACGAACCCAGAAACACAATCAACCAACAATCAATCTCCTCCAAGCATTTCTATCCTGGCTCCCGGCACACCACTTTCGCCTCATCCACATTCATAGTGCAATTCTTACATGAGCGTTTATTCTTCACACTTGGAATTACTCGTTCTCGCAATAAACCATCAATCATACCTAACCATTTATTCCTCGGAGGCTCACACATTCGTTCGCCTTCAATCTCGCCCGTATATAATAGTTTCACCAAACCACTCCCACTTTCTTAACAACATTCTTCCCAATCACACGCTTACCACATACCAATGTATTCCGGACACGATTACTCCTCTTAAATACCTCATTTCCACACCCAACATTCAGAACCATACATCATTGGAGGCACTAGCACTCAATCGAGCATCTCTATAGATACATTCATATTTCGGGCAAATGTACCCAGAGTACCCAATACCTTTCATCATGCAGACACCTGCCTTTCAATCTCCCGGTCAATACATCTATACCTCGAAAATGTACTACCCAAATATACAAAATCGTTTACTTGTTCCAATCTCACACCAAATCATTTTTCTCATACACCAACACTTTACATATATCGACATTCAGCAACAGATTTAAACCTTTCCCGAATTCATTTATGCTCACAATCATACGTCTCAATTGCTCCTCAGTTTCATCCAACACAACATCATCCGCATAAGCTAAAGCAGGTACTATATGTCCACCAATACGATTCAATGCCTTTCGTAACAACATATCCATATACAAATGAAACAACCACGGAAACATTCCACAACCCTGTTTCACACTAACATCTGTACGAAATCAATCCCTCTATCTACCATCAACCCTCACCGCAGCCTCACTTCCTTCATATAACGCTTGAATCGCTCCCAATAAATTACCATCCACATCGCAGGTACTTTACAAGTACTTCTCACATAATCTCTCGAAGAACACTGTCAAACCGAGGAAGCCACAGAACACCTTTTTGTTCTTATCAAGTGACTTCTCAACAATTGATCCACACACCCTCTCTCAGGCAAAAAACCTCATTGCACCTTATGAATTAATTAACCATTCGTTAGTTTGGTAGAAAAAAGTCACGCGCTAAGTATTGTGGATGTTATACCCCGAACTAAAGTTCACTAAAACTATCAGGAATTCTCAAAACATGTTTCTAAACTTCATTATGGATCAAATAAATAAAAAAAAAGTATTTAGTAAAATTTAATTAAAAATTAGCAATACTCAAAGTTAGTCCCATTTTGATTTTAGAAACAAATATAGATATACCCCACCACACTAACGAAGGGTTAAACAATTGTCATATATTATTATTGTCTAAGATTTCTATTTGAAAACTGTATCTCATATTGGCCGTATTTCATATATCGTACATCACCGCTTTGTAGGTATTATGAATAAAATGACGTTAGTGCCCGTAGACTTGCCACCATAAGCACTATTGTCGGGTCTTCCTCGGAGAATCGTAGCGCCGAGCATCCAAATACGAATACGGTGCAAGTGGAACTGTAGCCTGTGTGTAATGTTCCAAATCATGAAACGTTGCCGATTCCTTCTGAAGATCTACTGAACCGTAAAAGCTGTCATTCTTAAGACCTGTCTATAGTACGTTTGAATCAGGTGAAGGCCTCTCTTGTATCTTCACCTGCTTTATCTCGTTTTGTTCCTACACTGTACACCGCTTCCTCTTTATGACATAAGAAGACCGATTCTCGCGTGCCTGTATCTTTTGTTGAACGAAAATTGACAGCAGATATGGATTTTACAGATATTTATTTTTTACTGACGCAATGTAGATATGTATTCTTGATGCCTATGGAACTTCAACACGGCCATATTTTTGTACGATTAAATCTTAAGAATTGAAAATACTCACACTTTCAAAAACCTTTACTGAATTTAAAAAAATATGTAATATAATAGATAGTAATCTTTCATATGTACGCAAAATAACTTGCAACTTACAGCAAATGCACACTTTTTGTATCACTAGACTATTTTCAATATGACAATAATCATTTAATGAATGTTGCATAATGAACAAATAAATTTAATTTACCGTTAATTATGTTGATATTATAAGAAAAGTCGATGGTGTATTAAAAATATATACTACATTATAGCAAATCACATTACTATTTTTAGTTCTTAATGTTTAGCTGGTATGGAACTACATTATAGGTACCAAATGAAATTGTAAAGACAAATATCCATATTCTGGTCGAGATTCGTGATACATCTTCGCTACTAAGACCGATAAATAAATAATATTGTAACCCTGTAAAATTATTATAATTAATAAGAACTATAGAATATTTCTTGATGTAATATTTTTTAGTAAAATACCTTAGCGAACAGATATATGTATTATCACGTTATTTACCCATTTTGGGTGTGGTACTCTGCATTCACAGCTTTCGGTAGTGATATAGTAGTGCTCTTACTAGCCGTTAATTCACGACTTCAGAGATGTTAGTGGAGGAGGAACCACAGGGATAAGGTTAACTATATGCTGTGGGATTCGAACTGAGGATCTTAAGATCTAACTAGTGTGATTTTAAATCAATTACATAATAAAATTTATAACCAGAAAAAAATGAGATAACATAATCAAATATTATTTATATTTACAAAATAGATAACAAAGAGTTTTCATTAATATTTAAAGTAAAATCAAGTTGATTACAGTAATTTGTCCGTGAAAAGTTATAAAGAAATGTGATTGCACATCTTGTATTACAAGGGTTGACATAAAAATTTAACATACGTACTAAATAAATACCAGCTTTTCATCTGCAAAATTATTTATAATTTTATACAGAAATCAAATCATGATTTTTTACGCCTAATTTCCAGGGGTTCAAAGTCATTTTTTTTGAGCGATTCAGTGTATTATGGAATAATCTGTAGAAAAAAAATTTACAGAATTTTTTGGATGTTTTCAATAGCAATGATTGATCTGATATTACTGTACTGGATTCCAATACCAAATAACCGAAGCGTAATCAAATTTGCTTAAAACAAAACTAATACTTGGAACAAAGATTTATAACACCGTAAGTTATTGAAATTCTGGATAGATCATAAAATGAAATCAACTGTACATTTAACAAGACGTTATTATAGATTCGATATGAAAAATAAAAGTAAGCTTTGAATCAAGAAGCACGTCGTTCATTTTATAATGAAAATTGACAGTGTTGTTAGTACGACTACTATAGCTTATGATTTGACATTTTCCTAAATTGAATTATAGGTAATTTACGACAGACCAATTGTAAATTAATCCTGGACTACTTTCACTGTTACACAAACAATGTGGTCTGGAAAACCTCCAAGAGAAGAAAAATTACTTTCCCATAACCGGATGAAATTTTCCTTGGGTTTTAGGTATGAAATATTTCTTTAGGTTTATAGAAATACATTAAACAGTTAATAACCTGTCTGAACCGTATATTTGATGCAAAACACACCATTTTGTCAAAACTTAACTTTTTACGCAGGGATTTTATATATTGAATATTATTTTTTGTTGTTTAGGATTATAGAAACTAAATTTACAACGTGGTAGCATCGAAGTTATGCGAATGATGCACATGTGGAAAATTATATAAAAATCGTAGGGTTTCTTAGACCCCAGTGCAGCATTCCAGGGTTAAGTTTAAATCATGCTGTAAAGAACGATACTAGTTGACATCAGATACAGTTTGTTATATTTTAAAATCATCTGCATACATGATATGGTTTGAATGTTGTATTATATTGGTTAATTCATTTACAAATATAGAAAGAAGAATTAAAGACTTAAAAATGAGCCTTAAGAGACTCCATAGTATGCAGTGAATTATGAAGATTTTTAACTGTTACAGAACACAAACTGTACTTTATTTTTTTAGGTAAGATTCATATAAGATTAGTAAATTACCCATAAAACCAATTGAAAGTGAAAAACAGTAGTAACATTTTCTAGTAGCAGCAATAGCAAATACAGAAAGGAAATTTCGTTAGTTGAGAGTTTCATGCATAAATCATGAATTATGAAAACATTATAAGTCGTAATCTTTAAACAATTCTACTACGATTACAAGATTTTAGGATTTGAGTTTCAAGGATTCAGTTCTGAGCCTAAGCGCGAGCCCAGATCGAGAGCCGGGGCTTGATAGCTAATGCTATTGCTGCTACTCGCTATCCCGGAAATGTTAACTTACTTAATTCAAAGTATTCACTCGATTAAATAACAAATTTAATTATTCTGTAAAGATTTACCTCTGAATTTGTGTTTTAATTGAGGTGCAAGTGCAGCTTACAACATTTTTGCGGGGTGGACGACAAAATTAATTTAAAATGGAAACAGTAATTACGTAAAAATATTGAGCCCCTTCTATACGCACGTAAAAGTTTAATTAGTACTTTTTCCATACGGAAGGCATAAATTAATCTCCTAGTTAAATGGATTGAATTTAAAGAAAATAATTAAATTTAAGGAATATGTGATGCGCAAAATGAAATTATTGAGTTTGCAGGATAGAGTAATGTATAAGGAGACCGTAGTGCATTTGTTCGTATTACACTGCACAGCACGAATTCATTGTGCAATTTTTCAAAGTAAAATTCTAATATCCAAGTGAAATTGTGATATGTGTATTTGGTAATACGCATGCACGTTCATATTTACTTGCATATTGTGCGGATGTGGATGCATTTGAGTCTTGAGTTGACTCCTCTACACCTCGGGGATTTCATGCAGACCCCGTCTGCATGCAAATTACCTAATAATCTTACTCTATAATGATTCTATAAATCCCTGTGTTACAATCTTTAGTTATCTGTCACACCGATGCCATTATGGATTCCAAACATAATTCCTTTGAAGTAATCACAGTGGAGTCTGTTGAAAAGACTAATAAATTAATTTTTGTTGCTGTACAAGTTTCGTTTATTCCAACTTATAACAAAACATTCGAGACAATATTACAAAAATGTAGTCTTTCTTAAAGCTTTTTATAGCTCATAGGCCAACATTTCGTCAACAAATTGCGAATTCATCAGGGTAAAGAATTAAGTATAGCCTATAGTGTTTAGGAACGAGATTTTCAAGAAAATACATGTTTTAAAGTACCTGAATCTATTTTAATCACTATCACAATTATGTCTGTGTGGATGGATAGATGGATGTGTGGACACATTGGACGCGCGTATACTAAATACAAAGACAAAGCCGCAACGCATAAAAATTAGACAAACAAAAGCTGGAGAAACGTCGAACAAAGGTTTATGATGAATAAATGTAATAAAACATGATAAAAACGCATATGCAAATAATATTTGCAATTATTACGAAAAATATCAACGTTGCTTAAAGGTAACAGCCCTTCGCTTTCGGTGTCGGGCGGTTACCAAGGTTTTTTTTGGTAACTAAGATAAAATTATTTGGTGATTATCAATGTTCTTGGGGCATTATACGTGGGTCAATTCAAAGATTACTTAGAAGAACTGAAGCTAAAACAAAACCTCGGACACACAAATATGGCAACACAGATGACGCCTCAAGACAAAATTTTAAAATATTAATCACGTTAGTCTCAGAGAAACCCCTGTGAAACCAACAAAGATTTTAAACAAAAACATATTTTATTATTTGCATCTTTTGGAACCTTTTTGACAGAAAAGTAATAAATAATCACCTTGTTACAACCTATATGTTCAATAAATCGCTAAGATTAAATGATAGTCACGAAACTTCATAATAATTATAAGTTTCTTTACAATGCAAAGATCTAAGTTGACTTTGATGGTCATTGCAAAACCCGAAATTGAAGTTTTCTTAACACACAGAACAATAGATTCAATCTGATCCGAATATGGAATCAGTTGCAAAAAAATTTTAAATACAAATTTTCTTGCAACTACTTCCATATTTGAGATATTTTATATTGTATATTTACTAAATAGTAAAGTGCCAAATTTATTTAGAGATTATGGTATAATCAGTGTAATAAGATCAGAAAGACAAAGATGGTTGTGACATATAGAACGATTGCCAGAAGATTGTTAATGTAAACTAAAGCCGGAATCAAGAGAACAAAAAGAAGAGGATATCCTAAAACTAGGTAGTACGATTCATTGTTGATAGACTTAAAAACACTAGGAATTGAGAAGTGGGAGGAAAAAACGAATAAAAAAGTGTTATGGAAAGATATTTGCAATAAGGCCTGTAGAGCTATATTAATATTATAATTATTTACTAATATATTCCAAACAAACAACCGAAGCACTTGATCTATGTGTTGAACATGTGTCAAGCGTAACCATTAAATATTCAAATATAGATTTTTCCAATTTAATTTTACAGATATTACACATAATTAATACAATATTAGTTACCTATGTTGTTACCATTCAAAATTTCTTTTTGACCTGAAGAGGCAGCAATGGTCGACAAAACGCTGGCTTTAGAGTAATAAAAAAGGTTTATTCCTAACAATTCACAAAGTTATTTACTACATATTTAAATTACTTCCTGTAATAAATCTGCTTGCATCAGTTGAAGGTAAGCAATTATTTTTAATTACTTCGATACCTACATCATTCAGGAAAACTTTTAAGGTATTGCACACTCGCGCAAAAGGAATAGTCGTTGCTCTGCGCTGTATAATTAACTAGATGGCACTTGCGGGTGCATCTGTAGTATCTAAAGTCTGACCATTTGTTTATGTAATGTTCTTATTAGTCTTATTGGGTGGACCTGGTGCATCCAGAATAAGCTTCAACGACTGCTAAGTTTCCAGAAACGAAAACAAGTCGAACTGGGAATAGTTGTCCCAGTTACCTAGACTTTTACAAATTATTTAGTACGTGAGAATGATAACAAAGAGAAATATTCCTGAAATATTTTATTGTGGCTTTTGCATATTTTACATAGCCGTGTATGACTGGAATAGATGGCATAACATGAAATATAATTGACAAAAATCTGGCAAGTGGATGTGGAATTTATTTAGCAGGTCAGTACGGACCCGCAGTTTTGTAAGGCAATCTACAGCACCTGTTGCGAAATCCTGAACCATACGGCAAGGAGATAAATTAGATTTCACTCCTTTTTTCATTACTGAGTACAGAGATAATATTACAGTTACCACATTTCCAAGGTGCCATATCTTTATAACTGCTAGCACGCTTTGCTGACCATAAACACGCGGTTTGTCGGTTTCGCTGCCCCTTATTTCGGTTTTATTATGGCCCATTATTTCCTGCAAGCCTGAAATTGAATTTCATTTTCATTTTTGCTGCATCTGGAGTTCTACTACAGGTATTTATGTTCCGCAATCGAAATCATTATCTTGTAGTTTCATATTTTTAATTCCGATTTTATAAAATCCTTTAGTAATAGAACCTAAAATAACTTTTTTTATATTTTCGAATATTTATAGTGAAATAAAATAACACTCAATATATATTATTTTATGTATCACCTACTAAATTTTATAGTGTTGTATTAACTTTTTCAAAAAACCTGTATATTATTATTACCTTACACTTAGTATAAGGAAGTAAAGCAATCATGAACAATCGATTGCGATATTTTCGCGGAAATACTTGTTTTGAGGGCCACTGAATACTGAATCCGTTTGAATATTTTCTTAATGACGTTTGTGTGGATGGAGAATGGATGGATGTGAGAAAAGATAGAGTACCTAACGAAATTTCATAGTTAAAAATATGTCTGTTCGATGGCTTGCATTAGGTAGTTCCAGTGTCAACTTTTTAACACAGAAGCGTTCGATTACAAATGTACAACCAGTGCACCTTGTTCGATGAGAAAAAAATCAGAACTAGTGCACACTTTTCTGAACTGATTCTCGAGGTGATGTAGTTAGTGCAAGCAGGAGTGGAGATAAAGTAAATGTCAGTTTTGAATGTTGTTTTAATCTACTGTATTAATGAATATTCGTTGTTGCACTTTGGTGTTCTTTGGAAAGGTGAAACTAGTGTCAATAAGTTTACACTGCACTCCACAGCACTTTTAAAAATTTCATCGAACTGACCTAATTTCATGAAAAGGCACAGAATTTTATTAATTTTGGTCATAATTGTAAATCGGGAATATAAGTGTAAATAAAGTATGTTAGTAATATTTGGAATATAATATGTTACTTAAAATTTTCTCGTATATGTTTCTGGTTTACGAAAAAATGTGTGTTTAATATCTAATACATTTTGAAAAATGACATGTAATAAATATTGATTAAACCCTTTCGAGTTTGGTGTCAAATTAAAGGACTCAGGGAGAACACTCATATGCCATAAATTAATTTTGGATGATTTTCAATTGATTTTTATATAAGCTAATTGAATCCTACCGAGCTTGCTAGCAAATTAAAATTCTTATGCCCGGTTTCACCAACTTTAGTTAAATTTTAAAATTGGTAAAATAAATAAAAGCACATTGAATCTTTAATATTAATGTCAATTATTCCACATGACATTAACATCCATTTGCTTTTATTTATTTAAACCAAGTTTAAATTTTAACTATAAACGGTGAAACTGGGCATTAAAAATTTATTTTGAACGATCGTTAGTAGTTTCTTGTAGAATTTAGTGTCAAATTAAAGTTCTCGTAGAGGTGAGCTGCACTAAAATATCAATAATTACTTTTGAGACATCGTAAATTAATAGAATATAATAGTTTGGTATTAAATTGAAGGATTCTGAAGGCAGAAAATATATTATCAAGTTATTTATCTAACTTGAACTTGTACGGAACATCTTGGTATATGATATACTTTTTGAGATATATAAATACATTCCCTGTATTTTGTCAATATCGTTTGTGTAGCTATTTATATTTTAATTATACAGGGTGTAACATAAATAAGTACATTAAATTTAACCAGTGATAGAACTCGTCGAGAACAACAATTTTTCCTAATCTATAATATAATTCTAAATCCTTTTTTTTAGCATTTTTACCACCCCATAAATTGACGAGTCGTTCTGGTATTGTTAATTAGGACCAGTAGCAGTATCCATGGCAATAGTGTCAAATGTCACTTATCAAGTTTTTCAAATAAATTTTGACAGTATCAAATTAATCTACTAATAAATTATTATTATAAAAGTAATAATATGTAAAAGTGCCTGATTTTCCGAACAGCCAGTTCACAAACATTTTGTTGAAGTAACGCTGCTCCATCCTGTCAACTTTATTTGGGGCTATTTCCAAATCATCATTAATAAGAAATATTGTTCCACTCGACGAATTCTATAATTTGTTAAATTTAATGTACCTATTTGTTACACCATGTATAAAATATGTATTCTATATTAATTATATTTATATGTATAAGAAAGTCGTGTAGAGTCCACACCAGTTTTTTTATTGAAAAGGAGAACTGCTCGCGATTCGGTCCCGTTTAGTACGAAATTTTATATCTGAGGTGTACGTTATGTGCATTCGGCGCACACGTGGGGCTAATCCACGTATTATTATAGGATTTACACGAAACATCAACAGTATTTGTGCCTGTGTCGCTGCTTCTGCTTCTGTCGGTGCCGGGTGATACCAGCGAACTTTACAATGTTGGCGACTTCATTGCTATTGCGTGTTTTTAATACATCGGTAAAATAACTGGCAACCACATTTGTTTTTACTTACCATAAACTAAACTGTACTTTCAAATTAATTAACTAATAAATATATTAATTAAATGTGTTTTGATGTCTGATTGAGGATGTGTCAGATTTTAAAATAAAGGGATTACATTTGGAAGTTAAGAGTTGTTGAGGTAAAACACAGGGATTAACAAATTAGCCTACTCTAATTAATGAAATTGACATTAATTCCATTATGAGCTCATATTATATAGCGATTTAAAAAAATCGAAATTTGTTAAAGTCATTCGCCCTCTCTTGGTGAAATAATCAACAGGAAGGCAGTCCATCTTGTGGACGGGGAGACAGGCCGAATGTCGGTATATTGGTAAAAGTCAACAGCCGTAAACAGGCTATCTCGGGGAGGAAATACGATATCAACTTCAAATTTGGTGCACGTGTTGTGCTGTGGTCGGAAAGCGCTATTATTGTCTTCTTATCATGGCAAATAACCGAAAACACAGGAAATGCAGTTCTATATTTTTTCCTGGAGATACGACAAAAAAATATAATTTTCTAAATCGCCACAAAATCAACTACCTCTATTTTATTACCTACTGAAGCGGGAATAATAGTGGTAAATTACACCGTCTGCAATTACTTTGAAATTGTAATAATTTAGAAGCTTCGTGATAACTAAAAATTTACTGTTATCCTTTCTCTCTTCGTAGAATAACAACAAGAAAATTTATTTGTAATAAAATGATATAAATTTTGCTTCTTTTTGTGCAAACACGCAAGTTCCGTGCTTCTCGACAACAAGCAGTGAATTTGAACTGAAGTGCTTTTCACTTGGTTTTGTTTTAGCTACCTATCTCGCTACCTCCACTTTTATATATGCAAATTCTATCTATTATTTGTTTCATGCTTTAAAAAATTCACATTGTTAAGCGGCACTAAATTAAAATATGTATAAGGGCGTGCGACCGTTGAGGAAAAAATCAAGCGATGCTTAAGAAGTTTCTTCATATTTATAAATATTTGGTTCGCCGTGTTGTATAGGCCTCCTAATGAAATAACCTTTAAATCGGGTAATAAAAACACCCACAACTCTCCCATTTTAAACTTGTATGTTATATGTATACGGAAAAGAATAGTGGCATTCGTGCGCTGTGTTTTCACATTTTTTCCACGATTTTATTTTATGCTAGTCGTAAATAACTTGGAAAAGTGCGGTAAAAATAAATTTGGAATACGGTCCTGCTACGCGACGGTGTGCGATGTACACCGTACACCGTACGATGTTGGCGGCGTATGGCATATGGCGAATGGCGATGAATGAAGCAACGAACGCTTGCGCGAATTATTCGCAATGCCAGCTTCCCTCCATAAATGATAGATCACCTGTAATTATGCCCGGAACTCAACATAGCTATAGCCATTAGATAATACTGTAGTTATGGTTTGCCACCTAATTGCTGTTATAC
Organism: Poecilus cupreus; assembly: GCA_963942605.1. Classification (NCBI taxonomy): domain Eukaryota; kingdom Metazoa; phylum Arthropoda; class Insecta; order Coleoptera; family Carabidae; genus Poecilus; species Poecilus cupreus. The sequence continues at coordinate 9,247,321 of OZ012715.1, forward strand.
TCTCCTCTGTTTAATGAAGATGTAGCCAATGCAATTTACTGTAGTGTCGGATCACTGTACCAGTACAATTATCGTACGTTGGGGACCATTGGTCGTGTTGTCCAGCGTTGTCCATGTCACAAAACTGTTGCCGTTGTCTTCGTCCCTCCAGCTTCCACAATCCGCAAACTCTCAGAAACACCAACTCCACCGCATTGCCGACCAACAACAGGCCAAGTACGAACTACAACGCCTCACAATATCAATACAACTTTTCTAATTATCTAATTAAAAGATACAACTTTTTTCATTCAGATCTGTTTTTTTAATACAGTTATAATCAAATTCATTTGTAATGGAAGTAAAACTTTTATCAACAATTAAATTTCCTGTGAAATCAGTAATAAAAAAACTTTTTCTTTCCAATCGTTTTCCAGACATATCTAAAATTTGATACCTGCCAGTAAACTACCAAAATAAATGTACATTTTTAGAACTTTTAATGAAGAAATTTATTCAAAATTTTGTTCCTGATTTAAAAAAAGATATGTCTTAAATTCTACATCCGCAATATGAAATCACAGGACGAAAGGCGAACTTTTTGTCATTGCAATTATAAAAGTTTTTCGTGAAACATCAGTTTTAAATATAGATATTTACTAATAAAACTCTTCATAAACCTAATGCCTAGAACAGTGGTTCTTAACCTTTTCGATGTCAGGGAACACGTTTTATTTTAAGCAAATTTTGCTGAACCCCAAAATCGCTAGTCATGAAAACAAAATTTGTATCAAAATACCATTTATTCAAAATTATATCTATCGATCTCGGTGGCGTACTGGTAATGTCACCAGTCTAGCACACCAGAGATCGTGGGTTCGAATCCCAGAGAACAGAGAACATAGAACATGATCGTTTGTGTTGTTCTTTCATTAAGTGGGATAGGACCAAACGAAATTGGTCCTCTTATTATCTTCATAAAAAAACAATAATATTTTTGAAACGTTTAATTATTGGCTTCCCGAATTATTTTACATCAAAAAGTTAAATAGTTTGTTGTAGAAAAAAAATTTCTGCATTTATTGGCACTAATATTTACAATTTTTCTCTATTTGAAATCTAAAAATTTACGAAAATGTTTATTGGTAATTTCCTTGTCTACTACGTCGCTTCGCGGAACACTTACAAGTTCGCGGAATACTAGTATTCTGAGGAACGCCGGTTAAGAACCACTGGACCACGAGCTCTATTTTTGGGTGTCTTAAGAGAAGTGTTTTAGCTTTGATTTTAGCGCTGTTATTATCTATCACTTTTATTTGAAGTATTTTTTTTATTATATATTTTTAGAACATTGTACAGCGCTCAAACAGAGGCTAAAGCACTTCTCTTAAAACACCGAAAAACAGAGTTCGTGGTACCAGCCAATATTGTTATTATTACCCAATGCCACTCAGAATAGATATCCATTTGGTGGCAGCACATCTTATGGGTAATTGAGGCATTGAGAGCAAAATAACACGTATGAAACAATGTTGAATAATATGGGTGAATTGTACAGTTAAGTACACATTGTTCGAAACACTTTCCTCTACAAAATTGATCACATTAAACTAATTGTAAAATTGATTGTAGCAGACAAAGTGTATTGTTGTTGTTTGTGTAACCCGTTATAGCCGGGTGGGTAATAACGCTAGCTGCCTACAAAGCTGGTAATTAACTGCTACAGACGTATTTGATTCGCTCGTTTGGCCGTGTGAGGTGTGTAGACGTAGAAACAGCACACAGCACACGTATGCTCCACGAGTTCACCTGGAACTAATACGGCACAGAACGCAGACGCGGAGAAGCATCCCGAAATGAATCACTGTAATTAGCTCTCGAAAATCGGATAATCTATAAAAATCAAATGTCTTGAGTCCGGCGTAAACAACAGGCGAGACACCGAGCCGAGCGTGAGGCATGCGTGCACTCTTTCCTAGCAAATTATTCGAGAGTAAACACTAAATATCTTATTATGTGTTTACTCTACCCTACACGGGATTGCCGAGAATCTATTAATCTGCTCTTCCCCCCTCTGCCCCGCTATTCCAGCGCAGCCAGGATCTTCAGCGAGATAGAGTCAGAGTCCTTCGCAGCTCGTTGGCTGTTGCCTACTGCCCATTGCCCGTGGCCCGTTGCAATAATCTGTCGTGATGGCATTTCTGTTTCGTTCTTTTGCCGGTATCCTATACGAGCGTATACGGTTTACGTTGTAGACGGGTCGTGCTCGGCGCTCGGGTACTCCGCAGCTCCGCGTCCTCACTCTCCGGTTATCGGTCTCGTTCGTATTCGTATACTGGGCCACGTAGACGTATAGTGTTTCTTTGCTTTCCCGTTCCATTCATTCGGAACCAGGAGCTCGCGACCCCAGCGGAAATTAGTTCTTTTTTACGTCACCAGAGATGTTTTACCAATATCGAGTAGCGGCTTCACACGCTCTATTTATCCAACCGGGATCCGTCGACAATAAAACGATGAAGCATTTCACATAAGTGTTTTATCGACATTTAACTCTGACCGCACACATTTTATATTTTGACTTATTGTTTCTTTCAAAGTAGTTTACCCAACAATTTTACGTTTTAATTAAACTCCAACACACGGAACACACTATTTTACAATGCATTTCACTTCAGTTAATACTAAAATATTTGTTCTTTTTTTGCTTATTGATTTGTACGAAATCCTAATTATATTCAAGGTAAACTAATCAACCATGCGTAAATTTTGCTTCTAGTTTAACTTGATTTATTTCGGTTTTAGTGCATTTTACAGCAAAAAAATTCGATATCCTGTTCAATACTCAACAGGCAGCATAAAATGATCTCTTTTAAAATATCCACGTCATTAAAATATGATCTGTTCTAAATGGAATTCGCTTCACGGGAACCAAAAATAACGTAAATGGACTGCAAAAAAAAATCCGAACGATAGTAATAACAGCATACAGCTCATATTAGTACGATAGTAATTGATACTTTGATTGCTCGTTTGTCTGCAGCATACATTTATATTTAATGGGCGTTTAACAGGTGCCCTGACCACTTTACTGTTGTTTATCTGATCGTTTCTTTGTTATTTTGTAAATTGATTGACACTGTTGTTTTGTCAAAATAAAATGAGTAGTGATAAACGTGAAATGGAAATTGTGACTCCCAATTCTTTGTGTTTGAAATAGTTGATGTTCTTTCTGTCCTTTGCACGCTATTCAAACAACAAAGACAGCTGGTTATCGCCGCAAGCGACGTTGTGTTTAAAAATGCTACACTTTGGAAAGCGCCAGGCCACGCTACACGTACGTGCACACACAACCGTCGCTTGTCAAACAATAACATTGTTTGACTCTTTGTGGCCAACTTGCATTTATTTAAATCATTCAGACTTTTAAACAATTAATACACATACGGGCTTTAGTGTTATATCACTTTTGATCACATTGGCCGCAAAGAAAAAAAGCACACAGATGTTACATAATAACCTAAACATATGTGCTCTTCTGAATTATGACTCACGCAAAGTAAATTTACATCTTAAATTGTTAAAAACTAAACCATGCACTTGCCACAAAATGTAAATAAAAATAATATAAATATATCATGAAGTCATTTACCCATTTTTGGGTGTGGCACTCTGTTCATTCAAAGCATATCTTGGTATTATGGTCTATTTTTGCTCGTGAAGTGTGGTTACCAACCGTCAAATCCCGTCTTTCAATGGTGGTAGTGGTGGAGGAGCCACAGGGGTAATAAATTACACTAAAGTGTGGTGAAAATTTTCGAAATTTAATTTAAATTTTAAATTTAATTTCGAATAATTGTCGGCTGTGTGGCTTGAACCGAGGATCTTAAGATCCACAGTCCGATACGTTACCACGGAGCAGTTTGCCCCAACAAAATGTACACACAGAGAAATTGAGTTAGAAAAGTGACACGAAAAATTTAATAAAAAAAAAGTAGTTTAGTTACTCTTACTGTATTAGCCAATCAATAACTGAACTATTCAGTCAATTACTATGTTTAACTGAAAACAGCAGTTTTATTTCCTAAATATTTCAGTTTTTCCAGAAACAACTGAATTTATCAGTGGAGCCGCAGCGCACACCTGACTTTTCTCAGTTGAAATAACTGAAAATCAACTAAGAGTTAGTTAAGAATGAATTGACATATCGATCACGTTTAATTGTGTAAATATTTTTTATTAAATTTTCAAAAGGTTTTGATATGAAAAAATATTAAATTTCATGTCATAATAAAACAAAGGACGATTTAACTGCCATAGGGGCCTATTCTGTAACTTACCTGTTAATTTTTAACTACCTGTTAAAAATTTTAACCAATGATAACAAACATCACTAAATAAAAATTGAAAATTTCATTTGGTACTTATATTTTTATTGGTTAAAATTTTTAACGGTCTGTTAAAAATTAATAGGTAAATTACAGAATAGACCCCATATTCAGTAAAAATTCCTGAAATATTCAGTTGTTTTGATTGAATTGTCTGAATGGTACTATTTCTTTCGCAATATGTAATTTCTTCTTTAAACAAAAAAGAAAAAACCATTTTTAATTATGTCTATAAAATATGTAATTACAAAAAAATATAAGTGAACAAAACCTTTGTGATGCTCCTAGAAATGAGAACGACTAGCTCTTTGCCGCATGTTAATAAATATTTCAGTGACCCATTTTATACAAAGCCACTAACATTGTAAAAATACTTTGATAAGCATTTGCCCGCTGTTACTTTTCCCATTACGTATGCAGGATTTTTATAGCGGAACAGAAATGCTGAAGAAAATCATAAAAACCATTGACAGAAATCCCAACAATAGATTTGACGCGCGTCAAAATTCAGCCGATAGGGCATTTCGTTTGGCCACGTTTGACGTAACACACTTTTCCTGTAACTTTAGTTTGCTTTCGCAAAATATTTTTGGTTTGAGCGCCTGCAGCGATTACGTCAGGCTTTCAATTTGAAATGTTAATTACTCGGGGAATAATATAAAATTAACACAAAGTATTTAATGTCTAAATTCATTTTTGCAAAGAAAAACAAAAAGAGAAAACAGAAATTAATTACGAAAGTACTTGAAATGATGATACATACAAGATTTTAAGCATGAAGAGCGTATTGTTTATATTATTTTTATGTTGTTACGCTCCAAAAAAATATTATGAATTTTCTTATTTTGTTATTATTTCATTATACGTTCGGCTCAATATATATTAAACATCGATCCATAATACAATAATTTACATTTTTGTACATTACATGGGGTGAATAGCTTCGTGGTAACGCATCGGATTGTGGAGTATGAGATCCTCAGTTTGAATCCCACAGCCGACAGTTGCCATTTTAACTTTATCTCTGTTTCACCCCATCATTAAAATGTTTGGGGGGCATGACTTAACGGCTGGTAACCGCATTTCATGTGCAATAATATATCACCGAGATCTGCGAAGTTATGTATATTTATATTATTTACTTTTTAGTTATTTCTAAATTATTCTGATTAGAAATATTTTTTTGTCAAACTAGAGAGGAAAGCGCTCCTTTTTCCCACTTGAACTCGAAGCTTGTCTCATAAGCGCATCGTAAGAGTCAATTCGAGCGAGAGTACAAGAAGCGCTTTCCTCTCGTGTTAGACACAACATTTTTTCACGACATGTTTCTAAAAACCATTTGATTGGACCTGAAATATACTTTGACAACACAACTGACACACAAGTTAGGTTATCAACCGCAAGGCGCTGAAAAAGTGTTGCCAATGAACCAATCTTAAATATAAATTAAAGTTGTCAAATTGTGATTTAATCTAGAAAAAGAAAAATTAAAGATATAATTGTAAGATAAGGTTTTTCAATAAAATTATGAATTTATTTATAATTTTTATAAAATATTTTTCTGTAAATAACATTCATATTGGCAAAACTTTTTATTTCCCTCTCTAAAGAGAAAAACACATTTTCCTCACTAATTCGAAAGAAGACAAGTGGAGTTTCCATGTTGTGAAAAATTTATATTTCTAAGGTTGTTCTTAAGTTTTTTGTAATTCCTCTGTATTATTTTTCCTAATTATTATTTTTAATTATTTACTTCTACCTAATACGGTACTGTTTATTTGAGCAAAGCATACTTTGTAATAAATTAAATAATGTTTTGATATACAGAATACATTATGAAACATAAACAATAGAATACCTTCAACTCCTATAAGAATTTTTCAGATTAGTAGATTGTGTTTTTGTTTGTACCGAAATATTTATTCATACAGAAAATGAAAACAAATTATGTTTGTCTTTCTCATAAACATATGGGATATTTACAATTTATTTCTAATTTAAAATGTCTGTGAGGCTGTTGGCAACGTTTCTTTTTATTATTTTATCAAAAAATAAAAATATGATGTTTTTCCATTTGTTTAAAATTTAATTACGTTTGAATTCTATTTTCTACATCCATCTTCCAAATTTCACAAATGAAAAACCAATTATCTTGTTTGTTTTTCAATGTAGGTATGGCTTACAGAATTAACTATAATAAGCTTAGCATTGCCAAGTATGTTGATCAACTTCCTAAAAAATTTATATGGGAGTTTCGGCTAATATGTAATATTTACTAATCTGTCATTTATGTATTATTTACCATTAACATGTTACTATAACAATGACAAAAAAAATTAGGAATCAAAATAACTTAATCTGTATTAAATAAGATGTAGGGATATTGGCAATATTGTGATATAAAATTTGGATGCATAATTTTTGGACGGACACTTTTTATTTACAAAAAACTGATTTTACATGTTAACTGCCTATGCCAACATTTGCTTGGGACACACGGTATAAAATACTCAGAAAATTGAACTTACTGTAAAAAAAAGTAGAAAATTACCTCAAACAAAATGGTGATTGTCTCTATAAAGACATGTGTCACCAATATTGCTTGATTTATTACACAAAAAAAAAATAAAGAACCTTAGAATATACCGAACTAATCGGGTAACTGAGGATATAAGATGCATTTTCGGAAAATTTACCAAACTTTTTTGTAAATATTACTGCTTAGTAAATAATCGTGTTTAGTTTCTTAATTATTATGACATATTAAGAAATTGCATCTTATATACTCAAATGACCGAATAGTTCGGAAAAATTTACGGTGTTTTTTTTACGTGTAAACATATTTAAAGTATGACAAGGTTATTTGACATTGACATCTTATTTTCCATTTTATCTGGAAAAATTCTCCAAATAATTGGTATCCATAGTAATACATTAGTTGAGTAAATAGCTCCGTGGTAACGCACCAGACTGTTGATCGTCAGATCATCGGTTCGAGCCTCACAGATGACAAATTAATAGTGTATTCCGAAAACGAACCACGGTTACCGTGGTAAAATTTTCAGGTTACCGGTAAGATTTCGGAACGCAGTTCCTGAAATTTGTGGTACTTTCTGCTCACCAAGGAAACCGCGCACAGATGGCGGTTAGAGCGGTGAACATCTGTCAAACAAGATAACGTCAACCGTCATTGTTAAAATCAAACTCTTCTTTATTGTCTCCCTCTGAATTACTGCGATCGGTTAAAACAAACTCGTTAAAAGTATACCACGTCTACATTTTATCTCAAACAGTAGGTATTGTAAATAATTGTAGTCACATAAATGTTTATTTTATTATTTTAATCAGGGTTGGCAGATATATATCAAGTGATATATATCACTTATTAATTTTTTACAAAATAAATACCCAGAGTGAAAAATTCTTGATATTTTAAATCAAAACACCGATAAAAAAGCCAAAAGCTTGGACTGGGTCTTCTCAAAAAGTGATGAAGTCGTGTTACGTGAAGATAATGATGATGATGATGATATTCCTTTGGCCCGGTTGTGCGAAACTTAAAAACATGACAAACGACAAGTTATTTTGATATTTATGTAATATAAATATTTAGGAAAATGTTACTTAAATAAAAATATGAATATTTTATATCATATGTCAAACTACAATAGTATTTACTCATTTAGGTATTTACTATTTATATAATATATTTAGGAAAAATGTTATTTCTTGTTACTTAAATAATAATAATTTTTGTCTTGTTTTTTGTTATTTTAAACTAAAGTTTTATTTTTGTTGTTTACCAAAATAAAGGTATTTTACGTTTTATGTTTTTTTTTTGCATATAGCCTAAGAACGAATTTCCTGATATATATCGGATATATATCCGATATATATCCGATATTATGATATTTTGATATTTATATAAATATCATGATATTTGCCAACCCTGATTTTAATTATTATTAAACTGTATCAACTGCTGAGGCTATATGCCGCTCGGTACCTCGTTTCCAGTGGTGTGACAACGGCACGCAGTTCGCTGGTATGGGTTTTCGCAAAGCTGTCAGCCATCCACCTACAAACCGCGGGCAGCATTGTTTAACTTTCGTTATCGATTGAACCGGCTTTAACGTTACCTGCCAAACCGTTGCCCCTTACAATTTATTGTTTAGAAACTTATTTAAATGGAATTAAAATAATTTTCGTGGTAAGTAATTAAAATATACATGAATTTCATTTAATTCAAGAAGAAACATAGTAAACTGTATGATTATTTTACTCATGTGTTCGGTTTCTTTATCGTAGAAGTGGTAAAACCGCAACCGTGGTAAAACCGTAAACTCTCACCGGTTCGTATTCGGAATATACTATAAATTTAGAAAAATTGTCACCACATAAAATTACCTCTGTGGCTCCTCCACCACTACCAAATATAGTAAAACTATATCATAATACCGAGATCTGCTTTGAGCACAGTGTCACACCTATAAATGGGTAAATGGCGTGAAGAAACTCCCAGTGTATTACTAGCACAGATGGCAGTAATTAATTACAAGTAATTAAATTACGTAATTAATTACATTTTTCAGAAATGTAATTGTAATAAATAAATAAATAAATTTTCAATTACATTCGCTCTGTAATGGAAAGTTCAGTAATTAATTATATTATTTATGCAAGTAATTAGTAATTCTAACCATTTTTTCATTGTAATTATAATTACATTGACAATTACTTTGTTTTTTTTTTCATGAACAATATGCGCAATTCTATGACTTTTTTTATAAATGAGAAGAAATCGGAAATTCAGTTTCAATTACAATACAGATCAAAATTTGTTGTTTATTATTAATTTTCCAAATATCAATCGAATTTTTCTGAAGTATAATATTTTGCATTCTTCAGCTACTGTTGAAAGATTATTTTCATTCGTATACCTTAAATAAAAATTCACGGTACTGTAGATCATCAGATTCTCTCTTTGAGAAATTTCTAATACTAAAACACCAGTTTGAATTACTATAATCCACAATATTTGGCAGAACGTTTTGTTTTTGTTTTAGAGTTAGGGTTTTTTAAATACCCATAAAAAATAAAAGTAATTATATATTGTAATTACTTAATGTAATTTAATTACATTTTTTTTTGCATGTAATTGAGCTAATGTATTAAGTACATTTTGATCGTAAAGTAATGTAATTTGATGATTGTAATTTAATTAACATTAAGACAGTACTAGTACTATTTCGAGTCCACCACGTGAAGTTTCCGACGTGCTGTTGGTTCAGTTATTATTGGTTGTGGTAGAACTAAATATTTAAAGTGTTGCAATTAAAATTTGGTCAGCAATAATGGAAAAGTTGCGGAATATTCCAAAAAAACGCAATATAGCTTTTGTTGGCGGACGAGTGGTCGTGCAGCAGTTGCTTGGTGGCACTCGGCACTCGGCACAGAGGTACCTACGTGCAGGCGTGCAGCTGGCCGTGCTGCACGTTCACACCGTGGCCTGGAGCAGAGTGCAGAGTGCAGCACGGGGCACGAAGCAACCGTGGGTCACAGGGCACAGCACTGCAGCACTGTGTACGTGTGTGTGTACGTGTTTACGTGTGTCACATGACTAGTCACTTTACATTGCATAAACACTGCGGCCGGTGTATTACATACAACCATCGATCGATCCGCTGCGGGATGCGGGACGCGAGAATGCGGCTGCCGACTGTAACAAATCTCTGTGAAATGGCTACATAAATAATCGATCAAAAAAGCATAATATATGAAATTTAGCAGCAACAATACATCAAAAGCCTGCAGAATCGTGACATTTCAAATGAATATAAAAGCGGTTTTTAATGTTTCACTGTTATTTCCGATTGCATTTTTTCTATTCCCTGTTTGATAATCGCTTTTGCTAGTTTACTCGTTTAAATCTGTATTTATTTATGTTAATTTGTAAACCGCATATAATTCACTATTTGTTTGTAATTATAAAATTCCCACTTCATATATAAATACAAAACCAATATGAATTTTGATCACAAAATTATTTTTATTTCCATATGGAGAAAAATCAAAGTAGCTTACACCGTGCGGCAGAAATATAAACTGGAGGTGCGGGCAAAACATTGCTTTCATTTAAATACACGGTAATTCCATAGAATTGTTTTCCAATTTCCAAGTATATTTATGTTATTATGTTCTCTTCTTATTATTATATTAAATAGCGCAGTACAATATTCTAAAATTATTTTATAAAAAAAATATTTTAAACAAAAGTGGCAGATAATATATTTCTCTGTAACTTTTATTCGAATCATTTTTTATAAAATAATTTTAGAACAAAAACCGAAGCTAAAATACTTCTCTTAAAACACTCAAAAACAGAGCTCGTGATATCAGCGATAGTGTTTATGTATTAGTGTAGTAGTCCTAAATAGTGGTAATAGTAATATTTAACCATTGTATGTGTTAAAAAAAGGGTAAAAAATTTCAAAGTATATATATTTTGATGTGCTGATTCACAATCAAAAAGTTTTTTTTTATTTCATTTAAATAATTAATAACTTTTATGGTTTATGTGACTACAATTATTTACAATGAAGGGTTATGATTTTGATGTCACATACAAGAAAGAGAAAGATGAGGTAAAAGGTTATGTTTTTATTTTTCAAGTTTATTATGTAGGAAACTTAATAAATTAAACACTGACCATATATTATTTATAATAATAACTGGAATCACTATTGCACAAACCATTCACACACTTTATTTTTTATATATAGCATCATTTCAAGAACTGTCATTTTGACAGCGTTTTGTTTGTATTTCGCCCACGTGAATTTCATCATAGTTCAATAAAAACATTAATAGATGGCAGCATGAAAATTTGCTTCTGTATAACCCTCCATTCCTACTGTTTGAGATCCATCCACACACGTCACAACATTTAAAAAAAATCACTGTGGCTTAAAGTGTAGATGGTCTTCAATTTATAGAGTTTCATAAAAAAAAAATTGTGAAGGACCCCATTGCAGGACTACTGCATACATAATTGGTTAAAAGCCGTGGCATATTACATTTTTAATAAACTTCATAAACTGAAAGTAAATCTGCGATGAGTAAATTTCAATTAATAATATTAGAATGTTCCACCTGCATACGAATTCCAATGCAAATTTAATTATTGCTTTAAAGATAGTTTATCGTACTACGGAGAATTAGTTTGTAAAATAGTAAACAAGACAAAGTGATAGAAACATCGATCTGTGGAGAATTTCCCAATTTCGTTTATCTCTAGAGAATAGTGGCTCGAGCTCCCCCGCATTATTTCCATGCTTGCGTTCTAGGTTGTCTTGCGTCGCTAAAAACAGCGACACATTGCATCACTTAAGTGAATTAGTAAATTACCCGTAACGCATAATGGGCATAACGTTTTACGTTGCCTAATGTCGCGCATTCGGCAAATTTACACTGAAGCAATTTCAGATGAAATAAGTTTATAAAATGAATCCTTCGCCTGCACATGACACTAGCACAAAGCTTTGTGAGCGCGAGCGCGCATCATGTAAGTGAACATTATTATGAAAGTCATAACATTATAAACGGCGAGAAGCAGGTAGATTAATTGTGGAACGCGGCATGAAGGTATGTGAATGGGTATGTTCATTTGTTGTGTCGCAGATGCCCAGCGTAATGCTAAAGCTGAGCGAGAACGTGAACGCGAACGCGAACCGACTACAAGTCCAAATGTACAATGTACCCTCTACGAAACACTACAAATTTAATATTCTGTGTTGGATGTAGCATGTAGCTAACTATCATATTCACTGTATGGATAACTTTTATATTTCTTACTACTTTGGAAACAAAATTTCAAACTTTCATTCTTTGACGCAATTAAATATAACATAACGCCATTTACCCATTTGTTGGTGTGGTACTTTGCTTAGAGCAAGTGAAGCAGAAACCACAGGATTTATATTATTACACAGAGAAATCAAATTGGTAAAAATTACACGAAAGATTCAGTAAAAAAAAAGTAGTCCAGTTACTTTTACTGTATTATGCATACCTCAGTTGTATTCAGGGCAAGAAACCGAAAAAAATATCGATTAAAGGTTAACCGAAAATGGGAACGAAATTTTCTTTTTGGTTTTCTATCAAAAACCGGTTAACTGACTACAAAACCGGTTTTTGGAAATGTTAAAGTTAACCGGCTTGAAAAACCGGTTAATTAAATCGTTTAAAGGAAATCGGTTTAACAAACCGGTTTGAAAAACATACAGGAATACCGGCATAAACGAGTAAGGACTGGTATTTGCTAAGTGTTCTACATACTAGTAAATAGCAACTAGACAAAAGACTGCGACATGCGTTCAAACTACACAGAACAGGGTTTTACAGCCAAACAATGAACTGAATTAACCGGTTTAAGGAACCGGTTTTAAAGACTGGATTCTTAATTTTTTATTAATGGTTACCGGTTTTTAGGAAATATAAATATCGGTTTCGGTTTCGGTTAAAAATCTTCTTTTGTGCCAAAAATAATGTTTCTTGACCTGGTTGTATTTATTGAACATTTCAAAAAACTACTGAATTTATCTGGTGAGCGCAACTAACATCTCTAAGGTGAAATAATTGAAAATTCAATAGAATTACATGTCAATCACGTTTTGTGACAAGGTTCCGTAACTTAAAAATATTCCTAAATATTCAGCTTATACAGATTTTTAATTGTTTAAATATATTTTATAAACTTTCCGAAGTGTTTAATATGTATTAAAATATTATAATTCGTTTCTCTTCAAAAATATAACCCAGATATCATTTTATGCCATAATGAAACAAAGGACGATTCAACTACCCTATTCAATAAAATTATTGAAAAATACAATTGTTATAATAGAATTCTTCAGTTGAGCGCTTTACTGATTACTCATTAAAATTGACAGAACGGTACTATTTTTTCTTTGTGTAGTATTTCTAAAATGTATCGTTTTCGCGAAGCTATTTACTCATTATAAATAGATATAATTCGTTTATTTTCTCTTATTTTATGAGCGCAAACATCAGACTGTATAATTCATCTTAAATAATTTATGGTGGAAGTAATAATCTCTTCGTAGCTTACATTCACCATCTTATATCAAAATGAGAGCAAGATCTCTCAAGAAGTCAAGTAGTATTTATATTTACACCATCTTCAGTAAATACCTGCTGTACCACTGGCTAATCTGCCAAGGAGTTTCAAGTAGAACACTATTTATTTATATTTAAAATTAATTTGATGCATTAATTCCTAATAATGAGGTTAATTACTCCGCGGTAAAAGAAAATGATATCTTCAGTTCGATTCCCGCAATCGACAATAATCACTTTTAACTTTACCCTTGTTGTTGCCTCTTTACTAACATGTAGCATGATTCAACGGCATGTCCACGAAAAAAAAAAATGGGTTGTTTGCTACAATAGCAAAAATTTATCTTACATACAGTGACAGCAATTTGAATATTTACAATAACAATATTTATATTTATTTTAGCAATTTGATATTATTTTTGATTGCTGCTACAACAATCTAAATACTATCATACTGCTAATATTATAAATATTGTTATTGTAAATATCTAACATGCTGTAACTTTACGTAAGATAGTATCTTACCTCACTGGTCGCGAAGCAAGTACCACGCTATTTAAGGCCCTAGTCAGTATTGCCAACCCTACCGATTTATCGGTAGGTCTACCGAAATCCATAGCCTTCTATCGATCTACCGAAACACTAATAAAATCTACCAAAGTTTGTTATTATTTACCAACAATTAATGAATAGTAAATCATAAGCAACACTGGCCCTAGTCCTCCTAGCACTTTCGTGCCATAGGAAGGAAAAGCTGTATATTGCATAATTGCTCAGATATTTGTTTCATTAACGCGCAAAAATGTGTCATTTATCTAGAGCTGCAAAAGCAGAGTGCCACATCCTAATTGCAGTATGGGTTTCGATTTATGGTCTTATTGTACAGTCAAAAACTATCTTAAATAAAAATGTTCAGGAAATGAGGAATTGTCAATTTTGAGATTCAGAGCATAAGTAAAATGTGAAAATGCTTGTGAACTGGGGTGCAAGTGGCAAGTGGGTTGCGTGAACTGTGAACTGGCAGTCGCTATGCTCTCTGCGCCATGCGTTATGCGTCATGCGCATGTGACTAAATAAACTAAGCTGGCGCGTTGGGCACGATCCACGCAGCCACATCCACAATGAACATTAATGTGCCTGTAGGCGTGTACTTAACATGCACATATGCCGGATGATCCCAGCATGCATGAGCAGCGCATAGTGCATATGTGACATAGTACACATCATGCACACTTGATTTTCCACTATCCTGTAGCGGTAGAGCGGTATTGTTTGTAAGCCGCAGGTGTTGCTTCGAGAGAGGATGTCTTTTTGCGCTGGACATTGTTGTGATTTGATGCAATTTTCGTATTATCGACCAAGAACGAGTTTACACTATGCATAGAGAATGCTAAACTCCTATTTACAATATCTTTCCATTCGGGTCGCACTGTTCATCTTGCAAACTATATAACACTGGCGAGCAAAAAAACGGGACACAATTTTTGTTAATGTCATCGTTTTTTGTGTTTTACGATGCAAGTTACTATTAGTGTGCTTAAAAAACAGCATAATGTTATTTATCGGTCTATTTAATGAACAATATGGATAGCAAATGAAATTTACTTGAATATTAGATGAAATAAGAAAATAAATTCTTCCAAAATAAAAGATGTAACACAACTAAAATAGCCTTGAATAAGTTTCAATACATCGTGTTGCCTCCTCTAGCTGTATTACAAATCTTTAAATTCAATATCCGATTATAATTGTTCATTAAATGAACTGATAAATACAGCAAATTATTTTTTTAATCTACGAAAAAAGGAGGAGATTCTCAAGACGACACGTATATTTTTTTATGTATGACCACACATAACTTATTACAGAGTAGTCCGAGTTTGACGATTCCACCCCTAAGAGTAGAAAAATAGGGGAAGATTAATTGTTCACCCACTGATTTCGATTACTCTTTATTTTTATTGAATATGATATACCTCGAAGTTGGTTTTACTTAAATTTGAAAAAAGTTCCACCCCTAAGAGTAGAAAAATAGGTAGCCACTAAAAAATAAAAAATAACAAAAAATGAAAATAACGAATAGCGACTCAAAAATAGTTACTTAGGAGCTTAGTAATTAAAACTAAAGAGGTTTTTTTTTCGCGTTCAATTATTTTTTGTTAAAAATATTTTTTCTACATCTCAATAGTCCACTGAATTGTAAAACACTAATAGCTTTATTGAAAGTTCTACAAAAATAATATTATTAACAAAAAATTTTTAAAAAAAAGTAGCAGTGTTCCGATTTTATTTTTTTTTGCTCGCCACTGTAGTATAGAATTTATAATCTATGTACTGATGTACCTCGTGATACCCGATGTTGTTATATTTCCGTTGCCTACGCGTTGCCCTTACTTGATAACAAAATCAATTTTTAATTTTGGAAAAACCAAATTTTTGGTTCAATTTTTTATCGGATCAAAATTTCCTGTTGAACTATTAGTATTCCCACTGGACCCGTCATCCCAAATTTTGTCAGATTTTTTACTTCAAGGGAATGGGACAACTATTTTGATACGCATTTTTGGCCAAATACCCTTAAAATTGTTTTAATATGGGTAGTAATTTTCTTATGGTTTCAAGGAATAGCAGTTCATGTATCTATGAGGATTTGTATAAAAAAACCATACATACATCCATTTTTATGTAGATGGATAACGATTATTTTGCCCAATATCTTCTATTTTGGAAAAGTGATGCGATCCAAATCATTCTGGCAATCTATATTGTCATCGGAGTTACTTTGAAATATACCTGCAGCGATTTTGCTGGTGGAACATGGCGTATAAAAGAGTAGTCCAACATACTGAGTACGCCACTGATACTAGGATCCAGAATGGCTTTTGAGGTAGAAATCAGAACTAAGTTGCAGAGACGTAGCGTAAAAGTGAACTTTGTGCATTGTGAAACGAGAACCAAGAACTTTATGAAAATTGTTAGCAATAGTACTTCGCTCCGTTTTGTTCAAATTTTCTTATTGTTCATTCGTTTATTGTAATTCAAATAAAAGAATAGGTAGCTGAAAATATTTAAGTGTCTGTATTACCATTTACTTCATTTTGTTCAGGTTAATGGTTGATACTTGAAAACCTTTACAAATATTTCTTAATTTTTTGCAGCTTAAATTGCGAATATTGCAGCAATCTATATAATGGTGTCTGAAACCTTAGTCGGTTTTAAAGAAACAAATTATAAAATAAGTGAAGTAACCAAACTATTATTTCATAATAATAATAAGAACTATTTGAAATTGAGCTATTGATTTGACGTTAAATTGAGAAGAGTGTGTCGATTGAGACGCGATTGTGTCCAGAATCCGTTGGTGTACGAATGTATGAATTAAGAAGAATGTTGTTTAAAAAATGGGACTGAGCTAGTTGAAGTGGCTTTTTTCATTGAGTGAAACTAATATTTGATTTGATTGAAGGTGAACGATTGTGTGGGCGTCCGAGGAATAAGTGGTTAGACATGATTGATATTTTGTTGCTCGAACGAATGATTCCGAATGTGAAGAATAAACGGGGTGTGCCAGGATAGGTATGTTTGAAGAATTGATTATTGGTTCATTGTGTTTCAGGTTTCGTGCTATCCCATCGTGTGAGATATAAAGCGATGTATATGTATATTTGATTTGATTTCAATGCAATTTTTTTTATTGCAGTCAATTTTTAGCTATTCACTTTACACCAAAGTGTAAATAAAAAAGATGTTCAGAATTTAAAAATACATGCAATAACATTTAGTTACCTAAATGGTAGTATTTCACGATATATCATTCAAATTATAATTAATATTTATTAGAAAAATTGTAATACTACCATGGAATATTTGACATTTCAGAAAACAGATTTAGAATTATTTATTTCAATGTTGTTTTACTTTCTGTAGAAATTTTGTAGAAGAGTGCAATAATAAAATGGGTAATTTGAGAGTTCATTTGTTTCTGTTAACTAAATAAATCTAAAACTGTTTTATGAAATGTCAAATATTTTTTGTTTTTGTTTAATTCTCCATGGCCGTGTTACAATTTTCCTAATAAACATTAATTTTAATTTGATTGATATAAAAAATAAATATATCATCACGCATTTTACCCAGTATGGGTGTGGCATTCTGCTTACGCAGATCTCGGTAAGTGATATATTTTTGCGTATGAAATGCGGTTACCAGCCGTCGAGTCACAGCCCTCAAAGTTGTTAGTGGAGGGGGAACCACAGGGGTAAATGTAAATTGGCAACTGTCGGTAGTGGGATTCGAACCGAGGATCTCACGATCCACAATCCGATGCGTTACCACGGAGCTCTTTACCATTGATATATCGTGAAATACTAATATTTATTTGCTAAAGTGAATATGTAAAGATTTTCATCAATATGAAAAAATAAAATACGTCACATTACATTTTACACGCGGTAGTTTTAAAACATACAGAAATATCAAAATATGTTCACAGACTTCATTTCCCATCTAAATTTGACCTGACCCAATGTACAAATTAATTCTGTTTATTGTATAACGCACGAATAAAATTTGATTTTAAAATAGTGTAAAATTTATGTGGAAAATTGCATTTTAGTCGGAAAATAGTCAAATATCGCATTCAACAGAGCTTTCATAAAGGCATCATTGCCTCATTGCCGCTATTTGAAAACGCTAATTACAAAGTCATGTATAATTTATTGTACAATTGTTGTTATGTTCCTATTACACATTCATTGTTTATAAATGTTGAAGCAGTTAGCAATGAAACGGTATCAAAGAGACTGTCATAAAAGGAATAAATTATATTTGCTCCTTGTGCAATGTCACGCATTTTCGCTAGTTATGCTATTAGTTTTGCTTATAGTTGAGTATCAAAGTGTATCTGGTCTGGTCATATTATGCATTTTATTTGTTGAACTCCACTAACAATAATAATGTCATATGTAATTAGTTGTCATATTAGGGCACAATACAAACAATTCCTAATTAGCAATTACAAATGCAGACTTCAATGGAATTGAATTCGCTCTTGCTCTTCGGCTTAGAACATACAAATTATATATTTGGTCAATACCCATTAAATTTTGCATTTATATATACTTCCACATGTCGCTCAAAATATTCACAATATGCAAATAAAAGTTTATCTTTTATATTAATTATTTCGGTTTTAGAGCCGGCGAAAGCAGTTTTGGTAAATTGTTCGGATTTAGCGATATAGCGATATGATTTGCAAACGGATATACGGAATCAATTCGGAAATGGTGTGGAAATTAATTCTGAATTACATGGAAATGTATTATAGATATAATTAAATAATCGTTTTCCTTTCAATTCAATTGGCTCTGGATTATATGTAACTATCTCATTTTGTGACTAATTTAATTCATTTTAATATCATTCCGATGGACTGAGAGCCGTGTCGCGTAGTATTAAAAAGCAATAGTCACATTTATTTACGTAAAAATATTTTTCACAAAAGTTGGTTACGATCTATTTGGGCGAAATGAAATTAAATCAATCAGGAAAAAATATTGAGGAAAGCTGTCAAAAATTACACCTATACGTAAGTCTTAATTGCTTTCCGAAAGTTGCTGAAACCCTATCGTGTTGATTTTGCGACCAGCTGAGTTCAGAAGCTCCTATTTATTTTCTTCCTCGTCCTCTTTACGCCTATTTAGTGTATGAAATATGGTAGGTAGGATTTCGTCTTACTTTTTACATATGTAGTCTATTTATTCTCCTCTTGTGAGTAATTTGTGAATAAATTCTTATGTAAATGACAAATTTTTAAAACTGTCAGTGGAAAATTTAAAATACAGTTTCTGAGGTTTTTTATTCCATGACGGTGAAATTTGTACTTGTAGTTACTTAATGTGACCTACAACACACGTTCATCCAAAACTACCATTTTTATGTGGATTTTAATAAAGCTTTTTGCATTATTAATTTTTTTAATTAACCTGATTTCCTACTTGTGTTTTAATATGAACGTTGAATGTGCGGTATTTAAAAGTTTTTTTTAATAAACAGTGCAGCATTGAATAAAATAAAGATATGCGTCTATTGTACTGCAATATTCATAAATTCGGTTTTGATCAGATCTTTGTTGGGAAATACTAGATGTATTTTTGATGATACTAAATTTGTGTAAAATAAAACTTGTTTTATATTTCGATGTTTGTGTTTTATTTTAAACAATGCGTATTATCAAACACTGTTCAATGCAATTAAATACTTTTTATAAAATATTTATTTATATGTATAAAATAATACCCGCATAAACATTTTTTTTCGAAACAAAAATAAAATGTTACATTTCATTGTTTGTAAATAAGTTATAATTGAAACAAATATTTTTTTTAAATTTATATTAATATTTTTATTATGGGAAAATGAATTCATAATATATTTGTTTAATTTTTACCTAGCTCTATTCATTTTCGAATAAACTTAATATGTAGTTAGAACTATGAGCAATATTAGTATACAAATATTGTTATACCGGCAAATTAGATTCATTGAAAACATATGCGAAATGTAATTATTAGTAAAACAATAGTAATATACATTATTATTATTATTATTAACAATAATAAAGTTATAGAATTATAAAGTACTTTGTATAGTCGTAGAGTAATTGAAAATTTTGTTCTATTAGCCATTTAAATATAAGACTAGCCACTGTTTCATGGAGCATGTTTGAGGTAAAATAATATAGCTTGTTTGTTTACTTTCGTTCATGCATAGAAAATTAGGTCTTGTATTACTACGTGTATGAACTTTTAAATGTTTAAGTACCACTGGTTACGAACGGAACGTTACGTGATGTTTATTTTCTGTTAATTAAAGTTAGTGTGAAACACCGTTGGCCAAGAGTGTACGCCTTTAATGTTTAATATATTTTATTACGCAACATAGAGCTTTCGGACCGATTATTGACGTCAGGGTACTGTTTGCTACATTTTGTACTTATGTGATTGTGGTGCATCGTGGAACATGTTACGATGCACATATGTGCCCTTAATTAGTATATTAAATTGCTCATATTCCTTTGAACTCAACAAGATTTGTTTGTGGTACCAAATGTATTTAAGGAAATATAAAGTTTGTTTACAATTTCACATGGACAATATTACTAAATTTATTCCTTAAGCTTACATTTCTTAATTGAAAAACTTTATCTAGTCTTTAAGCCTTAAAATTTAAATAATAAATGTAAAAACACTACACTCTCGTAAAAATTCCACCACTTGGTTGGCGGCGACTAAATTTGCAAGATTTTGAAGCAAATAGCTCTGTGGTAACGTGTAGGACTGTGGATCGTGAGATCCTCAGTTCGAATCCCACTGTCGACAGTTACAAATTTAAATTTACCCCTGTGGTTCCTCCTCCACTAACATCTTTGGGGGCTATGATTTGACGGCTGGTAACCGCACTTCATACGAAAAAATATATCACTTACCGAGATCTGCGTAAGCAGAGTGCCACACCCGTAATGGGTAAAAGGCGTGATGATATATTTATTTATTCATTTATATGATTATGATTTCATTAGTATATCAAAAAATAAACAAGTATCTAAAAAGACAAAAATGACATTGTATAAAATATTACTACATGGGAACGAAACATGGATGAACCAGACTTAGAAAGATATAAAATAGAAACATACAAACAAAGAATAAATTATAATTTTAAAATATACTTAATAACATAATAACTCAAACAAAGCAAATATGTCTGACGAAGAATAGTCAAAAAAAGGGGAAGACCATGAAAGATACGGGAGAACATCATAGAAGAAATATTAAACAGAAACGACATCTGCTATCAAGAAGCAAAGAGAAATGCAAAAGACAATAATGGAAAGAGTTAATCGACAATCTTAACTAAGAACTAGAACGAAATTAATAAATTAATCGATTTGAAATGAAAATGACAATAGTATTTTGAATAGGTACCATAAAATATTATGGTTTAAGAGCAAAGTATATTTTTGAATTGGCTACATATAGAAAGTATGTAATATTAGCTTCGGCTCAAAAAATTGTAATAGACAAATAGAAACGAGGTATTTCACAAAAATAAATTTCAATTGAATTTAATATTGGCCATGCTACTGTTTATGATATAAAAATGAAAGAAATTGAAATTCTGACTCAAACTGAAAGTAACAATTATGCGATAAGATTTTTATCAGATTTTCATTGAATTAGTTTTTGTTTAAAACGTATTTTTTTTTTATTAGACGAGAATGACGAAGCTCTTTATTATCTGATCCATATCATCACCAAATTTTTGTGTACTCTAAAGCTGTATTTTCAACACGAAAATAATTGTTATTATCATTACTGATTATGGTTAGTTTTAGGAGTTTGACATATGCGTTTGGTAGCGCATGAGTTTCCATGGTCTAAACTTTTGCTTAAAAGGTAGCGCCTACAACCAATCAAATGGAAGAAAAGCAATAAATATATTTTGTTTTTTTACTAGTCACTCAGTTCATTTTGAAATTTATTGTTCATTTAGCGCTAATTTTGGGTAGCGCATGAGTTTCCAAGGTCTAAACTCTAAAAGGTAGCGGCTACAATCAATCAAATGGAAGAAAAGGAATAAATACATTTTGTTTCTTTATTAGTCTGTCAGTTCATTTTGAAATTTATTGTTCGTTTGTGAAAAAAACATACAAAAAAATAGTACCGTATAATTTACCAAACTTTTCGGTAAACTGAGAATATAGGATGCATTTTCTGAAAATCTTGTATCTTCAGCTTACCGAATAGTTCGGTAAATTCTACGGTACGTTTTTTCGTGTACAGAAGTGGAATACATAAAAAAGTATTACTAATTTTATAAATAATGTATACTGCTTTCCTGCATTATGAATGATATATTTCAAGGCTTTAACTTATTTATTAACTACTAATCAATCATAACCACTAACGATAACTACTAATTTCATGTTATCTATACAGGTTTAGTTAACCAGGCAACTTCTGCGCAAAAAATTTTCGGAATGATGCAAAACGTACCTGAAACTGAAAGGTGTAAATCAAGAACATATTTTATTAAACTAGTTCTTAATTTCAGTTTCTATAATCTATTTTAGTAATAAAACAATTAAATCAAAAGTATTAAAACATCTTCGAAAAGTCAGTGAACTGTCTAATAGATAATCATCTTATTTTATACAATCTGTATCAAGCAACAGTTCTAAGAATTTTGCAGTTCTGCTCAACTTGAAATGTGTTAGTAGTTAGCTGTTAACTGAAACTATTATTCTAGGGCATCAGAAGTTTGTTTTCATGTAACTTATACCTCTCTCAGTTGGGTCTTTGAGTAAATTAGACCTTACCTCAATTACATATTGTTACTGAAGAACATTTGTAAATTTTCATTCCAGTTTTGTGGCATATAAGAGATAACTTCATATATTATTGGATATTATGTTCTTCAAACAATTTTATTTCTGTATACACTATCAATTTCAATTTACTCGATGAGTTATTTTAAATCAATCTATTCAATTTACTGGAAATTGTTTAATTTTTGATGCAGTATATTACGAAGTTAATTAAATAATATTTTCGATTATTTATCTAAATGTTGATTTTATTAAATGATACAAATTGTTTCGATTTGATGTTCATTCATTGCATATGATGAGAAATTAATAATAGAATTCAATATTTCATTATCATTGCGTATTTGTACATACAAATATAATTTAAATTAGCAATTATATTGAAATGTAACACAAGATGTAATAAAACAACGAAATTGCATTACAAATGTACTCTCGTCGTATTTATTTTAGCTATTTTTATTTTACACTATTTTGTGTTTTATTTCCTTACACATGGATAAGATACACAAAGTGAGGCATAATTAGTAGTTGCAGGAAAACAAAAGGTACGTGAAAAATAAATGAAATTGATTATGCTTTTTTATTCCAAAATAACAGTTTCGCATTTTTTAACAAGTACGTCAAACAGTTTATTTTTTATCACGTTTGTAATGTCGAACTGTAAATTACGTCATTCCATCAGTACATTTACCGTCATTTGCAAGTGGCATTAGACGAACAGTATTTTCACATACACAAAAAGTGCAACGCAATCCAACGTTAAATATTTTGTAATTTAAATTCTTTGGGTTGGATTTAACGGCCCGAAAAAACAAGCAACAGCAGAAAAGATTTTTTGAACGCCAGTAAAACATGAACAAATATTTATTTGTCAAACTAGATAGGAAAGTGCTTCTTTTTCCCACTCAAGCTCTAAGTTTGCCTCATGCGCGCAGCAAATGAGGAATTTCGAGCGAGAGTGGAAGAAGGGCTTTCCTCTTGTGTTAGACACAACATATTTTTCACGACATGTTTCCAAAACGATTTGCTCGGACCTTAAATACACTTTGATAACACAACTGACTCGTTAAAAGTTAGGTTATCAGACGCAAGGTGGTGCAGCAGTATTGCCAATGACCCAATCTCAAATATAAATTATAGTAGTGAAATTATGATTTAATCTAGAAAAAGAAAAATATGACATGTGCATGACAAACATGGATGAAAAAATATTAGAAGATGTTTAATTACTTAGATCCAACATTAATTATTTATCAAAGTCGCTTTAAACTTGCACTTTTAGTTTAGTTCATTATTTTACTGCTAGAGTTTTATTCTAATTCATAGATAAACCAATATTTAGTTTAAAATGTGCAAGAATAAAAATTTAAAATATATAAATGCTCGTCAATCTTATTTACAAAACCGAAATCATTTCTATAAAACCGATTCACCGAAACCTATTGTTGTATAAAAACCGGGACCTTAACCAAACCCAAAATTTTATTTTTACGAAAACCGAAACATATACCGATAAATTTTATGGTTACCATCCCTGATTTTTCGACAGTGTATGTTAGGGAATCGGAGAAGAAGGTCGATATTAATAAAGTTTGGTTGAAATCGTATATTGCTTTCGTAACAAAATATTGCATTTTACGTTAAACACTACGCTGAGATTTATGTATTTCGACATTTATAATTTGGAGTGTGTGATACCAGCAGAGGGCAAAACAGACTCAGCTATTCACCCCATTAAAACTAAGCGTATTTTTCTTTTCTTGCCACAGTTAAAAAATGAGCGTTGTTATAATACGCGTACAAACATCCCTTACAGCAAAATTTGTCATGATGCCGGCTGTAGCTATAGCTACATTGCTACAGTTATTACTAGTTGGTAATAAGTAAACTTGACATAGGAGAGTAAGACAGGCGAAAACTTATATTACCAGAGGTATAAAGTTTTACGGAGGGCGGTTCTGTCAGGTGCTGCGTGCATAATATTAATCATGAGTAGCTTGCGAATTTCCCGCAATACCTTGTGACTATTCCGCCTTCCTTCACATCCGCTATTACGCTAACATGGCCAATCAGAGTCTTTTCTGCTTGGTTTCTTTGCGTTTTGGTCATTCTACGTAATTACTATGACTACTACAAAATTGTAAAATGGTCGTTTTAAACGGACGTAAAGTAGGGAAGTAATTTTAAAACTCTGAAAAGATTTGCTAACACGTACTACAACATCTTTACTCGAGTAATTTAAGTTATGCTTATTATTAAAATCAAACTTTCCTTTTGTTTAAGATCCTTTGCAAATGTTTCTAACTGAGAATAGTTAAAAGTAGTTAAAGGAGAGAGGAAAGCGCTTTTTTTCTAAAAAGGATTTGCTCGGACCTTAAATACACTTTGACATAGTGTTTCAGCAAGATAAGAAATCTTGTCTTGATGATCATTTCTTGTCTTGGGTTTGATTTTCAAGACAAGCTAATTTTTGCCAACGAATTTCTTGTCTTGTTTCAAAAATTTTTGATATTCCTCGATTCTTGACAATTTAGGGGATTCTCCTTTCTATATAGTTTTATTCTATCCGAACACTCAAAATGTAACGTTGGTGAGTGCCCTTACCCTTCTCAATTAGTAAAATGTTAGTCGTTTTGCGTCGCACTTCGATATTCCCTGCTTTTTCAATGAGTTTTACAAGAAATATGAACCAGATTTACTGTGAAGAAATCGATGAAACTGAATCCAGCGAAACTCAACAAATATTTCTATTTTACCTTTACATGATTGAAATATTTAACCGAAAATTGAGGCATATACCTCCTGCTATCGTTTCGACTTCAGTAAAATATTTATTTTGAACATCATAATCATAAATTAAAATTTTTATAATTTAATCATAAATGCGGAATTGAAAAATTAATTATCAAGACATCAAGATTTCTTGACAAGGGGCGAAAATTTTGATGTCACTGAATTCCGTTTTTCACGTAGAATGCGATTCTGCAAAAAAAATTTGGGGTTCCCATTTAAGATTTAAAACTTACCCCCGCCCCACCCCACCAGGGTTGGGGCGGGGAGGTTAAATTTGGTGTCATGGGATGTCCCCCTCGAAAATATTTTAGTCGTGTTTTTTGGATTTTTCATACGATGCTTCGTTTCCGAGATATTCCTGAACGCAACTTAAAATGGCCCACCCTGTATGTAAGGGAGGGATTATGTTTGTTACGAATTGATTAGATTTTGGGAACAATGAAATGAAAAGAATGAGATAGAGTAAATTTCATTGGAATCAAAAAGGATGTAGGATAATATTATCTAAAATTTTTATTTGAAATAGTTTTCTATATTATGTTGTCATCAGATTCAAAAACAGTGTTCGTGGTACCAGCCAATACCTTTGGGGCAAATGAAATCTTTATGTTAGTGGTATTTGTTGTTATTTCAGTTGTTATTTTTCCTTGAGATATTCTTTAAAATAACAGAATTTAAGATACAAATAAATTGAGTACAATTTTTCCTTTGTAACGTCAGAAAAATTTTATTAAAAATTATTCTAAAAGTCTTCAATTGGGCCAAATGAAATGATTCTGGGCTCGTAGTACAAGCGATATTCATTCTTCCATGTCTCTGTTATTTTGCATCCGTAAAGTATTATCATTTGTATTGTAATGAATATGTACCATTCCACTCCGAAACATTAAAGAAATTGTGGATGCGAAGGATAAACCGCAAGGATTATTCTGCAGAGTAAAGGGTAGTCCGCGTTTCGGTACGCGAAAGTTAAAAGGCAAGGGTCGATTCTTTAATACCGTTAGGGTTAAAATAAAATGCAAAATGTTGCTTGTGATTAGTGTGTGGTCCAGGGTGTTGCGATATTATCGTATTCTTAATGTAAATATTATTCAATTCATGAAGCGAGTGAGAGAAATTCGCGAATGGCTCCCCAGACACTCAGATAACATAACGTTTGAGACATATTCATTATAGTAACGCTGTATCGTAATATGGTCTACCGCCCTAAATTATACATGCACATTCAAAGGAAACCGAGAATAACATAGCACAGTGTCAGCTCCGTATCTGGAAAGCAAAAGCCTACCTATCCCGGCGCGCCGCCCTAAAAAATCGAATAGCCTGTTTGTGAGAGAAAACAAGCTACTGTTTTAGTTATGCGTGGCAACAGGTCCAAATATGCTGCTTGCTCTTGACTTGAAAGTGATATGGAATTAATTTAAAAAGTATTAAAAGTGCAATAATAATAAAACGCAGATAAACAGTAATTTGTATTCAAAACAGAGCCATTTATCTTAGTCAGTAGGAAAATAAAAGTTATTTACAACTTGTTTTTCTTGTGGACTAAATAGCATTTTATAATTAAAAGTAAATATTTTAATTTTCTTCTTTAATTAAAAATTGTACATTTACAGCGAAAATGGTGCAATATTGTCTTTAATATTGATGGAAATTTTACTAACTCTTTAATATATCTAAAATATATTTTGGAAAATTGAAAGATTAATTTTGATAAAATATGTTACCTAACTGTTGTATTCAATTTTTCAATTTAATTTGAATTTGACATAAACGACAACATAATATGCTCATGTATATTTACGAATTGCTTGTGATATTACTACTTCTTATTTACAGTAATTATTTTTATTTACTTGTGGGTACATACACAAAAAAAGGATTGTTACATTAGCAAAAAATTATCTTACGTATAGTGACAGCAATTTAGATATTTACAAAAACAATATTACTAATATAAATATTGTTATTTTAGATATCTAAATTGCTGTCACTATACGTAAGATACATTTTTGCTATTGTAATAATCCATTTTTTCGTGTACAATAGCTATAGAAAAATGTGTGTAGAATGAGTATTAATAAAAAATTCGGATTTTGCCACAATGATGACATGACAAAATGTAATGGAATCTGTAACCATAACATTTAAAGGAAATTATAAAATAAATAAAAAAAGCATAATTTTATCTTATAGTAATAATAAAAATTACTGATAATTTTATGACATTTTTAATTTGAGGTCAACTTTATTGCAAGTCGGCCGTTGACGTGGCGTCGAATAGGTAGAGCATAAATTCATGTAGGTCATAGCATTTTGAAACTGACGTTTGTCAGATTTCGGAAGATATAACTCTATATTTTACAACCAGAATTATCTATCATCATCATCATAATAGAAAAGTACAAAAATTACTACTACTTACTCTACATATTAATATGTATAATTACAATAGATATTTGTATCCTTCTCTTTCTATCTATCTTAATATTTTCATCTTTCTTCTACCAAAACTACGTCACGTATACCTGTACCTATTTTCTAATAATTAATTCCTCGTAAACTATAGAGAAAAGTAACCAAATATGGAATAGGACCTGAATATGGAATATCGCCATTAACATCGCACAAATTAAAGATGTTTATAAGTAATTATTATCAGTCACACATTTTCAATAACTTAGTAACAGTCTTATGTTTTAAAAAATAATTAACAATCTAATAATTGTATAAAAGTCTAAATAACAATAAGAGAAAGGGCGGTATGCCATATTAGGATCCTATTCCATATTTGGTTACTTTCCTCTAAATAACGGTTGTAAAGAATAAGCGAATTTTGTTTTTTTTTTTTTGTTTAAAATCACATTTAAAATATGAAAATCACTAACTCTTATTATGGTCAATTAGGTATTCTACATATTACATTTATTTATTTTATTAAAATTGAATACATCACACTGGCAAATATATTACAAATGATTGCAATTACATATTTAATTAAACAAATTGCTTTATTTTCACAATACACGAAATTATTTACCTACCTGTCGCCTGTTAGTATCCCGGCAGCAAATTATTTTAAAAAATAACCCTTCAACAAAGATTTCTTTGTCCATAACCATTTCACAATAGTCTGCAGCAATAACATAGATGGACGAATGTTGGTCGTTGTATAGTGTACAATGTACGATGTACGATGTACGGTGTTCGGCGCTGAATGTTAGGCCCTGGTCTGGGAAGTGAAACACAGGAATCGGAAGATAAACACTGGGTTAAAGTGCTATCCATCATTGTCTGTGCTCTGCTGTGTACTATGTATCGTCGACACAGACACTGCGTGCTTCGTTCTTCGCAGATGCTTCCATCACAACTTATTCGCATAGGTAAAAGTTTAATAACTTAACTTTTCGAGCTTGCCGAAACATTAAGCGGAATGTTTATATTTAAAATATTTCTTTTCACATATCTACAAATTTCCCAAGTTTTTCTGTACTTAGGGGAACCAAATATTTGATTAAATAAAACTTTGTTTTCTTATTTGAAGTTCAGTTGCTTTGGATAAACTCAAAGAGTTTTCTTTTCTGGATTGAATTTGAGCGACGTAATTTTGTCATTTATTTATTCCTTTAAATGAAATACCCAACGGCGTAAAATGTTTACTTGACCAAAGAGCGAAAGGGTCTCGGGTTCGTTTCCAAAACCATTCTATTTCACTGCTTCTTTTTTGTTTGCCCTACAAATTAGCGTACCGTAAATATGTTTAGGGGGTAATTATTTATCATAGCATCTTTAATCTGGTACACAAAATATACGAAACGAAAAAGGAACGCAGTACTTTTACATACAGCTACAAATCAAGGTAGTATAACAAACTGTAATCAGGGCCGGTGTATCCAGTTGGCACATGGTGCACCACGTGCCCCGCGATTCCTTCAACCGGCCCTGACTGTAATACTCTTTTATTGCCTATCAAATTACTTAAACCCTTTTCTTGGCGTATTTTGTATGGAAGGTAACCAAATATTTAAATAAAACTTTATACTCTTATTTCAAATTTAGTCTCTTTGGACCGTATCATAAAACTCAAAGGTGAACTTTTAGAATGGAAATTTAACTATGTAATTTTGTCATTTTATTCATTATATATCTGGTTTCAAAGGTATTTGCTCAATGACAAAGTCTATTGTTCATTGTCGAACATTATAGAGACCATCGACTATTTGATACTTTTTGTGTTCGTGATATCACCTTTTTCAACGTACAAAATATCAAACACAATGACTTTTTGTAATTAATCATTATATTAACAGACTCGAATAACGCCCGTAGTGGTCATCATGTAACAGAGACATCAGCTGTAACTTTGTTTCATTAAAAACACTTGCGTTACCTAGTTAATTACATTCGTTTATGAGTTGGGAACAAGAGAACTCAAGAGGTACGGATAAATTTCAAAACCTTGTGGCTTATATTACAGAATTTTCTAACTTCCATTTTTGTCATTACATCATGATGGAGGTACTAAAATATTCAAATGTTTACATGGGAATCAGTCTTTCGTTTCGCAAATACATGACGCAGATGGGATTTCAGGTGAACTTTTTGCGAGACTGTACGCGTTTAAATAAAATCATGAAGTTTCGTCTCCGGGGAGTAGCGTCTTTTTGCAGATGTTTTGTGATATTATAATTTTTTAATTGTATTCGCATTTAAACTGACTCATGAAGAGGAGCAAGTATCAGGACAACCGTTCTGTAAAGAGGGGCTTGTATGAATTCTCTGTTTACTCTTTCATAATTAATTTTGTTTTGTCGAAGGGAACATTAATAAAAAATAATAATCTCGAAGTTCTTGCAGTTGAGCACTGGTACAGCATTTTCAACTCGTGGATAACTTATTCAGCAGGTACTGGTGGTGTCTTATCTCTTTAAAATTACATTAAATACTTGACTACCCTCGTAAACTCTCAAATAAAATAAATACATATACCAACTTCGTGCAAACAATGCCCTGGTTTACAAGAGTCAACTTCAAATATGTACCAAATTGCGGCGATACATTTTTTAATCATGGGTGGATATTACATGCGAACAAGCTTTTTAGAAAGCTATAGCGTAATAGAATAGCACAGTTTATTACAAATGTAATATTACCGTTATATAAATAAATATTCGAAGTATTATTATCTGGAAATCGCAACTGTTCGCTTTCTAATTGATTCCGGATATTTTTCTTCGATTGAGATCCTTTAAATGGAATATTTCCGCGTTATAGCAGGGATTGAAGAAAAAACGCAAGATAATTTAATTATATGAAATGACGCGATTAAGAAATATGAATTAATATTAAAAAATAAATGTTATGGTAATGCAAAACTAATAAATAATAGGAAACCTGTTTGTTTAATAATGAAAAAATAGAACTAGTCAATAAGTTTTAGTATCTTGGAATGATAATAGGCAATAATGGCAAACAGGACACTGACACAAATAAGAGAATAGACACAAGGGCAAGAATCTTTCATGCAATGAAATACAAAGTAACAGTTCAGAATACTATATACAGATTTATATTGACACTAGCGGACCCGGTAGGCAGATGTTGTCTTGCAACAGACCTAGCTAGCAAAATATATTTCTTGAAATAAAATTTGTTACTTATTATAATTGAAATACCTCAAATATATTAAAGTCATTAACGTAACCTAATTTAATTGTTAATTCCACTGTTCGTAATTCTTCTCCTCCTAAACGGCTTGATCGATTTTGATGATTTTTTTTTGTACCTACGGGGCTATATAAGTCAGGAAAATTTAAAAAATATTCTGGATCTCGACAACAGCGCCACCTACTGAGTCCAACTTTAGTTAAGAACCATCCAGGTGACCTCATAAGTATATTAATAAAATTCATCAAAATCGGTCAAGCCGTTTAGGAGGAGAAGAATTACGAACACACGCACACCGGAATATGGTTGCGAGTCATGGGTACTGCCTCAGAGAATAAGAAGCAAAATGCAAGTGCTGGAAAAGAAATATATAAGACAAGTACAAGGAGAAACAATGTTGGACAGAATAAGATAATAAGAGAACAATTGCAATAGGCTTGATAGAAACAAGACAACTAGCATGGTGGGGCTATATGATAAAAATGAAAGAAACGAGACCAGTACGGAAAATTTGGTTAAAAACGTAAAGGAAAAGTAAGATCGCGGAAGACCAAAAGACTCCTGTGATACCATCATCAACAAGTCTCTGATGAAGAGGAACGCTACATTACAAGATGAATGAAGGATGGCGATGAATAAAAACAATATATAAAACAAAATAAATAAATACAAGTGCCCTGGTTAATAAGAATCAACTTTAAATATGTATCAAATCGCAGAACTACAATTATTAATCGTGGATATTACATGGGAACAAGCTTTTTAGAAAGCCTCAACGTAAAAGAAAAAGCTTATTACAAATGTAGTAGTAATCGCTGTATAAATAAATATTTGAAGTATCTTTATCTGGAAATCGCGGCTATTCGCTTACTAATTGATTCCGGATAGTTTTCTTCGATTGAGATCCTTTAAATGGAATATTTCCGCGTTCTCCCCGAACGACGAGACGATGGAACGTCGGAGCGAAGTGTAGCAACACGAGGCTTTTACAACTGTTATCGTCAGTATTAATCACTGGTCGCCGATTCCATTCATTTACATGAATTGATAGATGAGGACGAATAACCGAAGGGATTTCATTACTCGCAGAAACATCTGTTTCATAGTAATGAACGGTGATGGGTGATGGGGTAATCAACGTACCGCTTGCCGATCCGGTCTGGTTTCAGACTGGATGCGCCATTATATTATTTAAACGTTTTATCGGTAAACGGAAGCACAAATTATTTAAATAACTCGTGCGATTTGGTTTGCTGTTTTCGTCAAATCAACATAAAACTTGACGACCTTCAGTCACTGTCAAATGTTCCTAAATTATTTTAGAGAATGATACATCAAATTCAAGAGACAGGATACTTTGGAAATTAAATTTTTTCATTATCAACTAATTTATTAAGATCGAAAGAAGTTACGGTGGCATTAGTAAATGTTTTAAATTTCACGAAAAAAAAATATCAGCATACTATAATTTATTAGAAGCATTGTCGAATAAATTATCGAATTACGTCTAAAATTATTTAATGTATGTTTTGTCATATTTTACGAGCACAAAAAATATGTAAATAAATTAAAATCTCGGAACTGTAACATATTAATTATTTTAAATGTAAAGAATTGACATTTTTTGTCATTAGTAATATTAAATATAACATAAAATTCAATAAACCATAACTAATTATTTAATATGTCAAGAATGAATGTTTAATAATTAATATGACGCAAAAAATACTGGCTCTAATGAATCCAGATGTACTTTATTTAAATATATATGTAAAATGAAAAATATATTGGATACGTCCGATCTTCTAATAACTAAACTGTAACAAATTTATCGGCATATTTTGGTCATTGTATTGTTAATAATGATCATCAATAACAATTATCATTAACGGAAATATAATTTGAAACTAGTTACATGATAGTATTATGATAGAACTCATTTGTTGAGAGAAATTTCATTCCTGTCATGTACCGAACTCGATATCTGCACTCATAAAATACATTTTCCATTGCTGGAAAACAAGAAAATATTTCACTTTTATAAATGATTTTTATTTCTAACAGAAAAATAAAATGTTACATTTCTATGAGGATATAATAAAAATGTAAATAAGTTATTGCGCAAACATCATAATTGCATGTTGTAATTGAATGGAAAAGCTATCAATTCACAATTAAACTCTAATACTAATGCAAAGTTCTGATAATGATTAAATAGATATAGGATTAGTGTGGAAACAAATCTATATTGGCTGTTTTATCATTAATTCAAACTAGGAATTAATAAAACGATATACTCGTAAGTGTTGCTAACTGCATCACTAATAGTACATACCGGGTTTTCAAAAAGTTCCGGAACAGTAAAATATCTCGAGAAATACACATCGAATCAAAAAACAAAACAAAAACACGTCTTTAATATTTTTCCCCTGGGGACAGGGCGGGGGGGGGGGGGGTCATCTTAAATGGGAACCGTGACAATAATTAGTTTTCTGATTACAGCGTCATCTATCGCGAATCGGATTTTTTTTTAATCCTGTTTAGTTTTAGCCGTACTATCCGAATATAAAATAAAAAAATGGGAGTTTCGTTTCCATTTAAGATTTCAAAGTGGCCCCATGCCCCACACCCAGGGGTGGGGAGGGGGTATCGTGCTTGGTGACACAAGATAGATTTAAAAAAAATATTAAACACGTGTTTTTTAGTATTTTTATTCGATGTGTATTTCTCGAGATATGTCATCGTCCCAGAACATTTTGAACACATACACATTGTACATTGAAACTTAACAATGGCTAAGTTGGCGGCCATTTCATTTGACACATTTTGTTCATTTATTGTTAGTGAAAAAATTGAACAGTGTGTTCGGATACAAATTAGTATATTGTAAATAATTGTACTTGACATACATCAGGGTCACAATAGTCACAAATTTCAGTAGGCTTTTCCATGAATAATAGCCATGCATCAAGCACATAAGTTACGATACGGCAAACGAACACAGAACAGAGCAGAACAGAACAGAACACAAATGTGGAGCACTAGCAGCACAACAAGCTAACAGCTAACAGGACTGTGGAGAGCATTTCTAATCAAACTATAATTAAATCATAAATTACCCGTAGTTTTTTTGTACGCAGCCGTGGCCCACGCGATATCTTTATTGTTAGCAGTGGTGCTGCCTATTGTGATCCGCTGTGAACAATGCCTATGTTCCAGATAGATCCAACTGATATTCGATAACAATATAACGTGGCCAGGTCGGATTCAAAATAGAGTGTAATATCACAACGATAAAGCAGCCGCTCAGCGCGCACTGTTCGCCAGGGCCCATAAATACTGCTTTCTTTCATTAGCTACCATGACTCCAATTAATAAATGTACAGGAGACATCAAGGGCAACAACGGGAATGCGCACAAATTTCTGCCATCACTTTTAACGGTTATTTTCACAGGAATACTTTTTCCTATTTTAATGAAAACGTTTAGCACAGAGTAGACTGCGAATTTATCATGAATTGCAAGTAATAATTAATGGAAAGGAGGGCATAAACCCAGGCGCAGTACATAGCGTGTTAGTTGGTGTAAAGTTGCGGATCCGCGCGAAAAATCGATCGGAACAGGAAGTTTATATAAACAACTATTCACGCTAGATGTACCTACAAAAGTTTAATATCAGTCTCTGCGCGGCTGCAGCCTTGGTGTTGCAAACTGCATGCTGTATGCTGTATGCTGTGTGCTGTATGTTCACATTAACGTTCAGCAAGTGCGAACACAATTCGCGATTCGCGAAATTAAACTGTTGAGTATTTGTTATAAATGATATTACGCGCGTTATTGTCGGGTAATTCGCACAATCCACACAATACCTGCCGTCTTATTTCCCAGTTAAGAGGATGGGAGCAATGAATCCCACGTTAAGAAATATTTAATACCATGAAAGCGACTTCTGTTGTCATAGCTATATCTTGTCGCCCCGGCCCCGGCACCTGTGAAGCTCTGATTCCTTTGCGACCGTTATAAAGTGTAATGAATAATAATAAGCACCCTATTACTTTTATTTTGTGAATGTTTAATTAATTTTGAGAACAAAGCAGCGTGTAATCGCGACTATATGTAGGTATAACTCGACAAATAGAAACTTTTCAATATTTAACTAGACTAGATAATGTGTCTCTTCATCTGCAATGAAGCTCGTCTAGCGTCTGTAGAACCATTCCGCTCATTCAATAATTATCAGAGCAGAATAGAATTTACTTTATTGAAGCAAAAGTTGTAAGGTTTTCTTGGAGGCTGTTTGCAAAGCTTGGCTTCGCAGAAGCTAATGATTAGTCAAGTTGATTTACGGAAGTAAGTGGCTTGGGTACCAGTCACCACCAGCGTCGAACGTCTAGCGTTCAGTTCGCGTCTCAAGTCGCCGAGTTCAAGTCTGGCTCCTGCTGTCGCGACGCCGACGGTGACTATCAGTGGCAGTTCCAGCACCAACACAAGCGTCACCACGCTGTTAGCTGTACGCAGTCCGCAGTGGCACACCAGTGACAGAATCGCTCCGCCACCAGAGTCGGGTTTGACCGGTCGCAGATTGTAATCTCATCGTAATAAACCGGCTGTCATGCGATGTTGCGTGACCCCGTATGACAACATAAAATACAGCTCACACACCCTTTATTCTTTTCTCGTATACTTTTCTGCTTTTTTTCATTTTCATTAATTAAACAAATGAAATATGTATATAAAGGTATGCATGCATACCTACATAAGTAATTAATAAATGTAATATGTTTAGAGTTGGCTGACACTTTTCAGAAGTATCGCAACACTAACTATTTTTTCCTGGTAAATCCAAATTATAAAAATTAAAATTTAGTTTCTGCGCTGAACAACGCTGATGTTGTTTATGGGCATAATATTATGTTGTCCCTTGTACCCTTAAATATAAACGCACCTGTGGTTGACAGCGACGCACAAAGCACAGCGCAGATCGTAGACGTGCAACATAAAATGCGTTTCAGGGCCTACAGCTACACCATATACATTCTCTATGGTACACAATCTCGTTCATAGTAATGACAAAGTATAAAATGATCCCCACCTGTATAAAGCCATTTACATTTTACAATTCAAAGTTATGATTACTGCTGATATGGAAATAATAAAGAAAAATAACTACCAGAGATAATTCCTTGGAAATTCGTTACATGTGGCGTTTATTATTTGGATTATAAGAAGTTGAAACGAAACGGTTCCGGAATTGGAGTCATATAAAACGAGCATTCCTCGTTCGCTCTTTCGCTCGTTCCTGGTCTTCACACGCTCCGGGCATAAACGGAAATCTCTGATTAATCATCTTAAACGATCGAACTAGTTTCCGGCGATGGCGGGAACACGGTAATGGTAAGGCGAAGGCGCAAAGGGCACAGGCCAGGCTCAGCCTCGTCCGCCTAGATCAATTTACCATTTATGTATTCAAATTAATCGGAGTATCAAATAATTAGCGGACACACGAAAACATTGATATCTGCAATACACCAGATTTAAATCGCCGGCGACAAATTCAATTCGATTCATGCTAATTAACTCCACATAAATTGCAAATGCATTCTGAATTCGAACTGCCTATGTAAACATATTTAATAACAAGAAGAATTATTCATAAAAAAATTGTCTAAAATTTTAATAAATTCACTAATAAACTGTCAAACTGTTTGGTACCAAGTGGACGGGAAAACTACTCACTAAGTGCGCTTTTAACCTAAAAAAACATTTCATTAATTTTTTTTATACCAAACCGCTTTAAAGCCCCTATACATAATTAAGAAGTTTCAAACATATGGTACTGTGGTGCGTTATTGGAAATAGGAATGTTTTTACGGCACTACTAAAATAATAATGCACAAATTATGTTTATTTGTAGGTAAGCTCACTTCGATCGCACTTATAACAAACAAGCCCTAAGCCTACACAACTCACCCTCGACAAACTCGAATCATAGTATTCATTTTATTATGTAACGTCTAAATGAACAAAATTTGCCAAAGAATGTCATAAGAAAAATTTTTATAATGAAATTTTAGTTAAAACGCACTTAGTAAGTATTTTTCTCGTCCATTTGGTGTCAAACTACAACATGAAAATCATCATCCATAGTTTTACTAACTATTTCTAATAAATATCCCCGTTGGTAAATTGCCAGGTATTTTTGTGAAACTATTCCCTATATAACTCTTTTAGAAATGTAAGGTACCTAATTGTTAAGTTCCATATTTTAATATTATATGTTAATTTTCGATTGTATTAGTTGGATTTTACTATGTCGCAACAAATTTTATACACCATTTTTTTAATAAACGGGAATAATATATAATAGGTACACAGAAATAATAAAATTGCGCATTTCACGAATAATTCATCGATTTATGTCGTTGAGACCATAAAATATATAATTAAATTTGCAAACCCAAGTCAGTGCGGTATTAAGCTATTTTTCAAAGTATTTCAACAGGAAATGGTTTTAACCTTGGATAGAAGATGATAATAATTTAGAAGAAATTTTTTAATAAAAGAGATATGTATCGTATAAATATGACTTGATAATATAAATCATATTCATCCGTCACCTAGGAACTAAAAGTTTGTTAATTGCTTTTATAATAGCATATGAAATGAAAGTAGGGGAAAACGTTGAAACTGTACTATCTAGATACAAGAGATTTTAAGACTATCCCAGAATACGCTGCTCGTATTAATTTCTGTACATAAATAGGAATAGTTTAGTAACTAGAAAATGTTACGAAAGTAAATGTAAAGTTTTGAAAATGAAAGCCTGAAGAACAAAGATGCCTCACATTGTTAGCGAAAATAATAGAACTTCGTGTTTGGATATGGTTTACATTTCATATGAATATTGTTGTTGGTATTTACAATAGTTATAATCGTGTGTAGTTTGCAAACAACAAAAAGTTGAGTTGATAAGTGGAATGTTTTGGGAAGGTGTAAAATAACAGTATGACAATTGGCGGCAAGGGAGGTTGAACTGGGGGCAATAGTGAGGCAGAGGGAAGCGCTGTGGAATCTCCCAGGCGTGCTTTTGCGGCGAGTTGCCGTTCGGCCGCTGAGTCCTGTCTGGAAGTGCAGTTGATTAATGTGCGATGTGGTTGTTGTTCGCAGGACATGAAAGCTAGCTGGGCCGCCTCGCCGGGGACCACCGGTGCCGCGCAGCCGGCCGCGCTGCTGACGCTCCAGCCGGTCCAAGGCCAGCCGCCGCCACCGCCGCCCGCTGCCACCACCAACTCCGCGCAGACACCCAAGCCAGACACCTCCAGTAAGTATCACCCACTAACCCGCAACCTACCACCGTCATGCCACAACTAATGCACAAAATCATTTAATTTAAGCAAATTTTATTCATTAACGCCAGAACCTTTGGAAGGTACGAAGGAAGTAAAATCTCGCAGTGTGCATTACTTCTGGCGTGATCATCATACGAGCTGTGATCAAAAAGTAACCAGAATAGATTTATTTTTAACAAATGACAAGAAAATATCCTTCAAACTAGTTTTCTCCAGTAGGTTTTAGTTCTCGATGGTTGCTTGAAAATGACCACTAAGTGGTCGAAACCGGTCGCGCTTTTTTAAATAAAGTAATGGAACAGTGTGAATTAAGACGTGAGTATTTCCCTTTTCTCTCGTTCCATATTTTAGAAATCCTAATAGGAAATACACGTCGGTCATTTTTTTTTTCGAAATGGTGAATACGGCGAACAGATTCACATATGCATGTAAATTAACAAGATGTTCAGGGATCACAATTGCGTTTCATTCTAAGCTGAACCTATTCCTATTCTGGATACTTTTTGATCACACCTCATACATCTTACAAAATCGTCCATCACTAACAGCATGCACTGATATATAAAATCGCGTACGGTGCGACCGGATACCGTGTGGCGACGTATGTAAAATATCATTCTTTATTTAGTAGTGGCCGCCTGGTCGCGATATAGCACACAGCACAGCGCGAAGCCGCGACGCCGTGCATCGATAATTCATGCGCGTCGCTGGCTCGACGCAGCACGCATATAACGTATGCTTCATGGTAGCGGTAGGTGTAGCCAGTCTACCATGCATAGTTTGCAACTCTACTTAACTTATTTCCATCTCACATAAACATGTTATCTACCAGAAAACAATCTCCTGCAGCACATGAATTTGGACTTAATTATATGTAACGAATTTATTAATTGTTCCTTGGTTATACGTTGAAGAACGTATTCAACCACTGTTGTAATTTGCAATCCTCAACTTTATCAACAGGCTCTATTACTTGAAGCATAGAATTTAAAATCGTCAATTTTTCCACGCGAAAGCACATCCTATTGAAAATTTCAAGTTAATAATAGTGGATTATCAGCATTGTGTGTCGTAATTTAAATGCGTATCATGTACGATGTACGTAAAGGGCAATGAAGTATGATGCAGAATTAGTGACGTGAACTGTGACTCTTTGTAATTGTCATCTTTTCAGAGCTATCGGTAGTTAACTCCATACCATTTATCAAGCAGGGAAGCAGGTTATCGGCTCGCACGTCACACCACCACGCACGACGTCCGACATCCAGGAGACGGCGAGACCCTAGTCAGCCTAGTCCCAAGTCCATCCATATCCCACCGTCACCGTCAGAGGCAGCTCAGCAGCTGAAAGCTAAAACCGCGTCCTGCCTTCAACTCCAACTCGTTATCCGGCCGAACACCCGACATGATGCTCCATACTTACACACACGCGCCCCCGCACCCAGGCCTGCACGCGTACTCGCATTGCCATGTGCCAACAAAGTCAAATGCGACCAGTGCGCGTATAAGCGCACAATTATGAAAATGAATTTGTTAATTAGGTAGATGAAACCTAGTGGATGCTTTGTAATTATTAGCGCGCAAATGAGAGCGACTTGAAGCCGGCGATAGGCGGATAGGCGCTGGCGATCCTTAATTTCGCGTGCAGGAAGTACTATCCTTCCAGGCGAGTTGGGTTGCCACGTTCTGGTGCCAAAGCCCTGGCTGCTAGGCTGCTGGTTCATGGCTCCCGGTTACCGCTCCGCTATCCGCGCCAATGGATGCGCACCAATGAAATATTTAACAGTTACGTGACATTATGGTGAAAAATGTGAATTATTGAATGCATCGCGGTATGTTTTATGAATATCGTATGATCGGGCAGTCAGCCAATCTCGCGGCATCGCCGTTCAGATCCTTGCCTTCTGCAGTTTATTCTACATTATTTCTCGTGAAGCTAGCACACGGCTCATGGCGCCGTCGCCGTCGCTCCGAACGCGGAACTCGAACTCGGAACTCGGAAGCGATCAGCTGGACTCGGCTCGACTCGGAGACCACTGATTACGGTGCGGAGTTCAGAAATATAAGTCGCTTGCGGTCGAAGCACGTTCTGCTAATATTTCATTTCTCTACATTATATAATAACGACACTCGGCGTCCGGGAATTATTAAAAATAACAATACCGGCAGACGGGTCGTTTTTAAACTCGATTACTTTGCGCTCGGAGCGCTCAGCATTCGAGATTGTGTTTGTGAACAGTCACACGAGACGGTGTTTGGTTGGCCAGCTCTTTCGTTACTATGGCTATTAGTCGGTACCTGACCGGTCGTTCCGGGTGCTCTTCCCCAATTCCGGTGCGGGACGCGCGTTGCATTTTGATTGTACATCGCCAACATCGCCAACTCAACAAATCACGCTGCAATAGTTCTATTTTCGTGAAACGTAACCTTGCAAATCGAGATGATAAGAGAAGGAACATCACTTTGTGGGTTGTACTCTATTATGGTACTGTCAAGTTCAAATGTTCGCCGAGTCAAGAAGTTAGGACGACGAAGAGTCAAATCTTGCTTGAGCGTTATACGGCAGCAGTGTTTTGGGCATTTCCTCTTTGCCTCTGTGTGCTAGTACGCTATGCCCAAAGGGCTACGCTTTCATGTCTTGGAAAAAATACTTACAGTTAACCTGTAACAGGGGCAGGTATTTCATTAATGATAGCTTCGGGCGGAGGCGGAGAGACATTCGCCATCCGCTATTCGCGTTCACTGCCATAGCAGCGAGTAATTGTTGCGAATACCGGCCAAAGAACGGCATGCCACAATAAAAGAAATATTTCTGTTTCGCTCCGCTGCCACTTCCACCGCCACCGTCACCGCAACCACTGATTTGACCTTCACTTGTGCGCCCTCTCGACCTCAGATTTTATTGTGCTAACTATAATTACGTTCAGTTATTTTTTGTAACATTCGTCATGAAACTTTTTCCTATAGTTCAACTTGAATAGATTTCTATTCAAAATTTAGGACAAAGCTTTATAATTTCCATATACTTCTAAAAAATTCAGATTATCAATTTTGTTTGGGTTCACTGTAAACAACATTAGAAAAGGAAGTTTGGTAAAGTTGGAAGAATTTGATTAAAGCAATTGCGGGCAAAGTCCCAGGACGTCGCACTGCATTAACTAAATGATTTTTCAAAGAATGGCACCTGCGTCCAAACGTGATCTTCATACCAAAAACCCGGGCTGATTTTAGCGAAGTGTATTCTATTATTTTCTCTCTCAATCGCCCGATTAAATAAAGCAAACGATCAGCGGTCATGTTACTGGAGCATAGTTCCGGCTACATACGAGTAGAATCGGTTCGGCGGAATATCGGTATGCGGAGCGCAAATCACAGATGGGAGAGATCTTTGCAACCATCAATCAACCGGATACACGTTTCGCCTGTATCTCATTTCATAATGCATGTTTTCGTATAAAAGTGGAATTGGTTTCGAAGGCAGCGGCTAGGTGCCTTCTTTGTTAACACTCGTGTTCAATTCAAACTATTCCCTCTTCATTTACTATTTATTTATTCAGAATCACTGCTATTTAACTAATTAAAGAATATGCAATGTCTAATTAATTTACATTTTATTTTCTTGAAATTCAATAGTTCAATTTCCATTACAATTCATGTGAATGGTGCTTTCTTTGTTGAGCATCTACTAAACCTACACCATTGTCCGTTCTTTATTTTTTCTTTTATTAAATATTACAATAAAATCATCACGGTGATTTTGCATGGTGAAGTGCAAACAAAGCAGAGTGAAACCGTGCATAAAATTAGAAAAACAAAAACGATGAAGAAGCAGTTTAAAACAAGGACATTGGAGATTTGCTCGGTCGCAGGCTGCTTTGTATTCCAGGCGATGAAGTGACATACGGGGTCAATTGTGCGTTTGATTGTAAACCAACTAGAGGTAAACGGATACCGTCCGACGTTCACCGTCCACCGTCCAGCGATGTCCTTGCTTAAACTACCGTGTTACAGCATCATGTAACAACCAAACAAAATTTACTCGCTGACTGCCATGTTTTTTACTTTTCAAAGCGAACGAAAAATAGAAAGCTTTAATACACATTGTGACAGAAATAAATAATTTAGTCTAATGTTAACTGTTATTTTATCTAAATCCTATTATTTTACAAGCAAGTTGATGTTAACCAACACAGGAGAAAGGGCAGCAAAAATCAAAGAAAAGATAATAAATAGATCTTTCCACACAAACAAAAACTTACAAAAAAATTGAGATTTGAACTAAAGACATAAAAATGAGAATTCATCGAACGATTATAAGATCAACAACAATGTACGCGGCTGAGACTATGACAATGACAAGAAAAGTTGAAGAAGATTTAAAAATAATATGATGAAAAATAATAAGAACTATATTAGGACTAATAGATATCAAATACAGAATAAGAATGAACTATGAAAGAGTACAAGAGTTGGAAGGAGAAGATATAGTGAAAAAGATGCTAAAGCAATGGAGAGCATAAGAAAGGAATGCAACGGGGTCTTTCACCATTTTTAAAAATTTTTTTTATGAAACTTTATCTAAATTTAAGACTATCTACTCTTTTAAAAAGTCTTAATTATTATTCAATAAGCCAAAATGATTATTTTTAAATATTGTGTCGTCATTATAGAGGTGCTGGTGGATCTTAACAGTAGAGATTTAAATAAATTTTGTCACATAAATGTTCTATTTTATTGTAATAATAATAATAAAATAAGTAAAAAAATATATGACTACAATTATTTACAATCTGTATTGTTTAAAATCCAGCCATACCTCTACAATGACGTCACAATATTTAAAAAAAAATCTTTGTGGCTTAATGAATAACAATAAAGACTTTTTTAAAGTGTAGATAGTCTTCAAGTTAGATAAAGATTCATAAAAAAAATAATAAAAAATGGTAAAAGACCTCCTTAAATCAGTAGTAGAATTGAAACCAGGAGGAAGAAAAAGACGAGGCAGATGCAAATCAACATGGCTAAAAGAAGTAGAAGATTTAAAAGCAGCAGGATTTAAAAACTGGAAAAGTTAAACTAAAGGTAGGAACACGTGCAGAAACCTAACTACAAGGATGTAAAGGAAAAGAAACGGAGGGTGATCCTTCCCAACAATAGATCTAGAAATAGATTTATTAAATTTATTTTTCTATGAAAGCTAATTTTTATTATTGAACACGGTTTGTCAATTTAACTTTGACCTTTCTTTGTAAGCTGTACAGCTGTAAATTATTAAAAACTGAAATATGGAAATCTGAACTAGCGCAGATGAAATCCTGCAGGCAGGTGTATAGATAGGTATTGACTTTCCGTCAGTAATGAT
This sequence comes from Poecilus cupreus, assembly GCA_963942605.1. NCBI lineage: Eukaryota > Metazoa > Arthropoda > Insecta > Coleoptera > Carabidae > Poecilus > Poecilus cupreus. Next base: position 9,291,385 of record OZ012715.1, read on the forward strand.
AATGATTTACTGCACATCTATTAAATGTTTTGAAATGAGATAGTTGCTTCATTTAGAAGGTCTTTTACATATGGAACATGTTTCGATACAATGCGGTGACGTTACAAATACAGACACATTATTTTAAATAACGCATCGCACGTACGAATGTTGTGGTCTAACAATGTATTCGTATCATTATAACACAGCGTGTAACGTAATGCACAGACCGAATGTGTGGACGAATGCCTATGGGCCCAATTTAAACCAACGTTGCATTCACTACAGTGCTGTAATAATATTAATACAAAGGCTAGTGCGGTGGTCTGACCGCTAACGCGCATAACATATTTTTACACTTGTACGTTCTGCTGCAGTGAAATAGTTTAGTTTTTCCATCCTAACCGCACTAAAAATCATCTATTCAATATGCTCTGAATTAAGCGCTACTAGTTGATATTTATAAAATATTGCCTGAAAGGGTACTCCGGGATAAGATAGTCAAAAGTACGTCAATGTTTACATATTTAGGACTAAATAAATATTTTTTCAGCTACTTAATTACCGCTTATCACCTCCCTCTTTAAATAAACAAAAAATATTTTTTTTTGTAATAATTTTATTATTGCAATTACGCAATCGGATACTTTGTGGCAGTAAAATGACCAAATAGACATCCAATTATTTTTTTTTTTCAATCAAAACAGAACTACATTATTAAGAAGAAAGCCTGATTTTTAAAGAAAAAAAAAAGAAAAACGCCATGTTGTAACCGACGCGGTACCGACCAGCTGAAACTTACCGGCTTACGCCGCCGTTTAAAAATAGATGCAGCGGTGACTTGTTTGAACTAGTCCGCTAGCGTCACAATAGGGAATATTCTCGAGGCTTCTCGAAACAAGAAAAGCAATATAAAAGAGCGAAGAACCGGGAGCAGTAAGTCAGTCAGTTAGTTGACTCAGACTCAGTCAGTTAGCTGACTCAAACCCAGTCAGTCAGTTGACTCAGTTAACTTCGAAGCAACATGTGAACATAAATATATCACTCGGTCTGAACATAAATATATCGTTATAAATAAATATCGCTCGGCTATTTTATATAAATAATAGTGTTTGTTTATAGTAGTGTATAAGTTTTTGTATTCGTTATTTTAGTCTTCAAATATAGTATTAATTAACTTTTACTCTTTATTACTCTTTACTTGTTATTTATAATATTTCTTTTCGTTTAATTAAAAACGTTTAAACCCACAAACGTTACAATATCATTTCAAATTTTTTCAGAATTTTTTCAAAGCTGCGCTATTTTTAAAATATGAAAAAACCACATTTTTGTCAACAATTTAGGTACTTACTGCGGGAGAAAATGTACTGGGGTAAAACGAAATACATTTTGAAGTAGTTTAAAAGAATACGTATAATAAGATTAGTTTTTATATGACAGTTATTAGTTTTTTAATTGTTATCACATTTTCAGAAAATGCACCCTAAGGTTACCGAATAGTTCGGTAAATTCTACGGTACTCTTTTTTCGTGAATGAATAATATTTCAGTTGTATTGTAAACGGAAAATATAACTTTTAAATTTCACACCTTATCGCTCGGAAGATAACAATATGAATCAATTAGTTTTCAATTTGATACACAAAGTTTTGTATCTTGCTGCTTGCCTTTTGATAAACTTCAGAAGTATCAGTGAACTTTCTAGGATTTGTATTTGTCGTTTTAAGTTAAATAATGTCATTTTAAAGTTCGTGATTTCTCTTTCCGTAGTTCTGAACATTTAGATACAAGAAAAATGCCCGCGCCTGTCTGCAAACTTTGAGATATTGATATTCTTGATATTATTTATCGGTACATTGGTAATTATCTGTCTGCAGATATGAGTTATTGAGCAATTATAAGTAAAATTCTCACTTGTAAATCTTTGTGAAATTGTCTGTTGTGGTCAGCAGCAGCGCTAAGCAAATCGAATTATTTGTTGGATATTCGATGCTCGATGTATCGATATGTCGATTTTAGAATGCGCCTCAGATTTGGCTGCAATGAAACAAAATAGAATTATTGGCTGAAAGCTCTGATGTTTCTTTACAATTTGTTTGTTTGCTGGCCGCAATGTCGTGGAATAATTGAACGCAGGTTGAACAATGCAGTCTTTTGTATTTATTACCGCTTGGTTTTTGTTCTTTGTGTCTGGACAAAAGCTAGGGCAATCTATTCACTCCGATTTAATATTTTTATGTGTTAGCTTTGAACTAATGTACCTATATTATTTGGCTACATACAATTAGTCTCTAAAATAACCACATCGCCAAGTTTAGTGGCTTTCATTAATGAGTTAAAGAAGCTGTACAGCAAGTGCTTACGTCTGTTTCACCAGCCACTCTGCTCTCTGTTGTTGCTTGGTCGGTGATGGATTTTGAAATCTGTTCGTCAGTGCATTATTGATATGGTTATTTATGAGACGGACCCACTGCCTCGTTTTCTTAGTCAGGCTCCGCCAGCAGAGCGTAGAATGCAGAATGCTCCACATCCAAGCGAAAAAATAAACATTTCAGCAGCAGAGATTCCAGATAAAATACTTTTCTTCAGCACTACTCTTCATTATAGCAATTCGAAAAATGCACGGTTTACATTGAATATTCCGCAGCTATTTATCAGTTTTTCTGAACCCTACATTCCACTTGTTAATAAACTGAGTAAATTTCCATGTTTTTCAATATATTAGAACGGAATAAGGTAAAAAACAATAATTTCTAAATGGCCCGCAGTAACAATGCATACTTTTCATAGATTTCAAACATGAAAATAGTATTTTATTACATTTTCAAGCAGGGCTGGCGATCATTGTCTGGAGTGTATGGAGCACTCCATACCTCGGAAATGTCCACGTATGGAATTCCATACCTCAAAATTTTGTGCTGCATTTCAGACAAATATAAATTGCTTTAGTTTTAAGCAGTTTTGATTGTTTTTTTTTTTTTGTGTAGCATTTTTTTAACATTACAATATTTTTAAATGGTAGGGACTAGAGATGAAACGGATAGTAGATTAATATCCGTCGGATACCGGATTTTCAATAAATTACGAAAATTTCATAAATTCATTTAATTTACATCCTAAGGTTAAACACAAAAACTGATTAATATTATTTTTAACCGACGATAAAAAGCAGGAGACTCTCAAGTCGACGCGCATATTTTATTTATGTATTGTCACGCATAACTTTTTACAGAGTAGTCCGATTTTGATGTTCTTTTTTATCGGATGGAGTGTATACTTTAAATATCGTCCCATTAAAAATTGTAAAAATATCCTTTTTTTGTTAATAAAAACTTTTGAACAAAAAATTAAACCGACAAAAAAAATACTGAAAAGTAGAAAATAAAATAAACCTTCTTAGTCTGTATAACTATGTTCATATAAACACGTAAGTAACTAATTTAGAGTTGGCGTTCGTTGTTTGTTTGTTTGGGGCTGACTCAAAATTAGTTACTTACATTAGTTTAAGAGCTTAGTTATTATAACTAAAAATGTTTGTTTTATTTTTCGCTGTTCAGTTTCTATTTTCGTCAGTTTAATTTTTTGTTAAAAAGGTTTTATTGACAAAAAAGAATTAATTAGTACTCGTAGTTAACGAGAGACAAATTCAAATTATGGTGAATGAACACAAATTTCGCAGCACTTTCAGGCAATGTTCGGCCGGATATCCGGTATCCGGCCAAACAACTATCCATTTCATCTCTAGTAGTGACCCACTTTTCCCAAACCATTTTTCCCAGAATATTATTTTCCAATAATAATACTTTCCCAAAGAAATGAATTCCCAAATTTATTCATTATTTTAAATACGCAGATTGGAATACAATTCAAAATTTGATGTTGTGCCCAATCGAGTGCAAATATGTTTTGTTTTTTGTCCTCGGAAAAAAGTTTTTGAAAATATACGTGTGGGAATATTTTTTTTTTGGATTGGAAAAACCCAATAGAAATAACCCCCCTCCCAAAAAAAAAAAACTCAACATTTTCAACGATTACTTCATACCTCAGCAAATTTTACTTCGCCGGTCCTGTTTTCAAGTAGAACGAATGTATATATTTATTTCATACGCTTATTTAGTATAAGATATATTACAGATAATGTTTTCTTTGCCGTCTGCTGAAAAGTCCGGCTGCATAACAAACATGCATCCATTCTAGATGCTCGGGGCTAGCGACTAGCATACGAAACACATCGGTACATACATAGACATAGAGTCTGTACTCAGCCACAACATAGAGAACATAATAGGTATGCGCGGGATCGAAAGAAGGTAAGTCCAGACTCAAAGCTGGGATTGTGTAACCATCATGATTCCAGCGCCGGAGGCGTGCGCTGTCGTTGCGCCGAGCGCTTGCATGCGTTCAGGTATGAAATTAAAATATATGGCCATGTTATCTCCACAATGTTTAATCCTAACAGCAACAAACCATCCCCGTTCGGTTAAATTTCGTTAAAAACTCACACGAGAATGCCTTTGTTGCGAAAACTTTATTTTTTCTTTCGCGTAGATGTGTCTGCACTTTGATATCATATGCATTACGTTATTACGAAATGTTTAACGGCCCGGGTACACGAACATACAGACCGCTTAGTACATACAATGACTCAATAGCCGCGAACCATGGAATAAATTCTTAAAATCAAAAAGTGAATATATACTAGACTCTCGCTAGTCCGGCCATTCCTTACACGGAAGTTACCGATAGATTACTGAGAACACACAAAAAATTAGTGATACATGGAAAATATAATATGCGTTTTCAGAAAATTTACCAAACATTTTTGTAAATACTTCTAATTGCTTAGTAAATAATCGTATTCAGTTTCTTAATTGTTATACCATTTACAGAAAATACATCTTATATCCTCAATTTATCGATTAGTTCAGTAAATTCTACGGTATGTTTTTTTGTGTGCATACATTATAATTTCTTGTTTTATTAATATATGCCGATCTGGTTATCATATACATAAGTATATATCAATTCAAACATTAAAACATAACCATATTACATACAATATTATAAAATCCCATGTAATACAAATTGTTATTTTTTTGTATTAAGCGGTCTCAACTACTGGGGTTATATGCCGCCTTGGAACCTTGTTTTCGGTGGTGTGACAACGGCACGCAGTGTTCGCTGGTATGGATCACCCATCCAACTACTGAACCACGGGTAGCATTGCTTAACTTGCGTTATCGAGTGATCCGGCTTTAACGCGACCTGCCAAACCGTTGTATTAGGCATTCTTTAGAAATTAACCGCCTTTCGAATTTTGGCGCAGTCATGACCGACTGGATTATTGAGATGCCCGATTATCAAGAGCGTAGTGACGCAATTTACCCATTCCTGGATATAGCGCTCTGCTTGGAGCAATTGTCGGTATATATTTACTGCGTTTACATGCAGTTTTGAAACCGTTTTCAAATCTTTTTAAGTATTGAAAACTCTAAGTACAAAATTGATTTGAAAACAACTCATGTAAGCACGTAAAATACAGTTTCAAAATAGCGAATGCGTACTTTGGAACACCAATATTACAAACAGTTTCCTATAATTTTTATTGAAAACTGAAACCATTTTCAAAACTGCATGTGAAGTAAATATGAAATGTGGTTATTAACCGTTAAATTATCATAATTTCGAGCTGATATCTCATCACTCACATTCTGAAACACTATCACGGAGTTAATTACTCCATTTTTTACAACTCATTTAGATTATAAACTTCAACAACATCGTGTTGCAGATTTCCAAATTTTTCCAATATTGTCACTTAAATTAAAATATTTATTAAAACATACTTTTTTTATTTAAGTAGTCTCAACTGCTGAGGTTTATGTAGTCTCGGTGTCTCGTTTTAGATAATGGGTATGGGTTTTCGCATAGCAGTCTCCATTCAACTACTGACCGCGGACAGTGTTGCTTAACTTGTGTTATCAATTGAAGCGGCATCAACGCTACCGGCATGGCCGTGGCCTGGAGAACATACTGTTAAAAAGTTTAAGGCATCATTTACACAAAAATATCGTAAGTCGCTTCTTTATATTTACATATTTCATATACTGAGATCTGCAAAAGTACAGTGCCACACTCAAATTGGATAAATAGAATAAATAAATACATATACCACCACGCCTTTTACCTACTATAAGTCTGTCACTTTGCTTACACAAATCTCAGTAAGTGATATATTTTGCGCATGAAGTGCAGTTACCAGCCGTAATGTCTCCCAAAGGTGTTAGTGGAGAGAGAACCACATGGATAAAGTTAAAATGGCAACTATGAGAAGTGCGATTCGAATTGAAGATCTCACGAAACGTTACCACGGAGCTATTTAGATATTTATTAAATTATTCTACGGTGCTGGTTTATTATATTCGTTCTAATAAAGAGGTGCATCTACATATATGAACTGAAGGCTTTTAGCAAAACAAACAAATTATTCAAATTAATGTACTAGTGAATAATGTTTAAAGTTATAATATAATTTATGTATTATACTTGCTGCTCATACTACCAGAGCGAAGGGATTTATTATACGATCGGCGGTCAATAAAATAGGTATATCAAAATATAAATATTTATGATAGTATAGCTGGACTGTGTGTCAATCTTACTATTGATATTCCCATAAACCATGATATAAATTTTGATGAAGATTGGATGAGACAGTTCGATGTCGTTTTATTTTAAAATGGCCGACCAAAGCGTATAGCTTATATTTAACCTTCAAATCCAATATCATTGTTCTAACTCTACAGTTTCATAGAAATAATCGCCATTTTATAATTTACAATCCGTATTTTTTATTGATTAAAGTACATGAATTAAAAAAAAGAGAACAGTAGAATTTACCGAATTATTCGGTTATATTGGTAAATACTTCTAATTTGTTAGTAAATAATCGTGTTTGGTTTCCTAATTTTTATTAATTTTTCAGAAAATGCATGTTATATTATAGGTTACTGGCGAATATTTCAGTAAATTCTACGGTACTTTTTTCCGTGTAGGTGTATCTGTAAATTTTAATAATATTAAGGCCCGGTATTTCAGTACGGTATTAGATTCTTAGTTATATGATCTCGTTTAACTTGTAACCGATATTTTAACCTGGCATTCGTATTTCAGTATTTAAATCGAGATTAACTTAACCGAGATTTACTAACAGAGAATTTTGTTGTGTTGGTGTTAGATTTTGAAGTGACATTCATGTTGAGCATGCGCAAAAGGGATTTATTAAAGTCAGCTGTTAGATAATTTTCATATTCTATTAGGGCCGGTTTCTAGAAACATATTTATTAGGCCAGTTAATTTAACTCTTCGATAAACTTGCAAATGGGTTTTTGAAACACCAAATTGGCATTTAACTGCCAAGTTTAGTTAACGGAGCAAATTGGTCAGTTAAAATTATATGACACATGCGAATGCCTAGTTACTTAAAAAAAATTTGAATATAATAATTGACAATGTGTGTATTTAATATTATGTCAGTGTCAGTTTCGTATGAACATGGACTGTTTCGTTTGCGTTAGCGTCGGTAATTATATTGTTGATGGTAGTGTAAAGGTGTAAAACAGTTTGTAACAAAAACAGATCTTCTTGGAACTTCAATTTATTCTACTTTACTTTCCGCATCTTCAAGCATACTTTTAAAATTTTTAGGCTTGCCTATGTGGTTTACCTACGTATTTATCGAACTTAGAACGGAAAATAAAGTTTTCGCGAATTCTAGTTCATCAGATGACGTTGTGGGGGCTGTGCAAAGAGTCCCAGTTTTAAAGAGGGACGCATGAAGTTGCTTAGCAGTTCTATTCCCTTTTTTGATTTTATGAATTAAATTCTTTGGCAATTTACTGTGATGCTAATTTTTTTTTTCGCAATTGTAACCTCGTCGATTTCTTATATTCCATAGTGTTCTCGTATTTACATGTCACCAGCTCAAAAATAAAATTCTTTCACTCTCGGTAAATTTGTTTCCTCGATTTCGCTTTTCTTTCATAAATTTTGACAAAGTTTGACGTTCGCGTCAAAATTACCGGTAACGATATTAGTACCATCGATTTGATTTAAAAATAAGTGTTCGTTTAGGTTAAAATCATGACTACCATGAGTTACTTATAGGACTGATAAATTAACTGACACATGATTTCAGAAACCCAATACAATTTTAATTTTTCGATAAATTTAACGAGTAGTTAGCTAACAGTTCAGTTAAATATTTTTTCAGAAACCGGCCCTAAATACAACAAAAAAAAAAATTAAATTCTTTTAATAATATTGTGGACGGTTACATGTTGACTTCAAGCGAATATTCGTCCGATACGGAAAATAAACAAATTAATTTTGTTGATCGGTCAACCAGCACCAGTTCGTTAACAACTTTAACATTTTATCGGTTCGTGGCACACGACCAGAAAATGCATATTTTGCAATTTCTAGCCAGGCCGCTGATTTTTGTTTGTGGTTTACAACCCCCGATTGCTTACATTCTATACTCTGTTCTCACTTACTATTTCTACTAATAAATTGATTTCGTCATATGTAAAATTCTTTGAACGGGAATTTTCCATTGTAATCATAATTGATTTGCATGTTTTATAATAATTGTGTGTGCCGTCAATAAACGTCTAATTTATATATTTGACATAACCAAAACTTTCCAAACATGTTTCTGCCCATGAATTTAACACTTAACTGGAAACTGAAATACGTCTAACCAATAAATAAAATGGTGAAAGTGTAAATTCGATCATTTTGTTAAGATATGGGGATGAAATCTATTGCTTTTATTTTAAATTGAATAAAGATTGAACTTCTCTTAAAATTCTATTAATATCAATCTATCAGTAACTGAGATAGCCATTTGTTTACAATATGGGAGTTTAACATTTAGTATGATTTATATTTTATTTACTTTTACTCCAACTTAAGGCGATGTTCCGATAATGAATATAGAATAGAAAATTAGGTAAAATATAAACGAACTTTTAAAAAGAATAATACAAAACTGCTCCAAAACTACTGTGCAATAGTTTGCACTGGAAACCAAACTTGATTTTAGAACTGCGTGTATATGTAATAACTGAACAGTGACCGGCGGTATGACGCCGTGCACTATGAAGCAAATTGCTTGCAAATAATACGAGATTTTATGCTTTCTCATGTTTCGACTAAACGTGGAACGTTTGAATTTCGTTGGTCTTCACGCTTTACTGGCTCTGCATGTTGTGTATTTATCCGCTATAATTAATATATTTGCTCTAGCATTCTATCTGCAAAATGTACACAGTCCTGCAACTACGTCATGTATGAAGGAGTTATATTTAAATGGCAACGGCCAGCGGACATCCTCGAAGTGTCCTTGTGAAACTTTTAATAGTTCATCTTATGAAACTTGTCACGAAACTTTCAGGAAACTATTAAATAGCAATATTTCGAGGTTTACATTTGCTTACTGCCGAGCCGTAATAAATGCACTTAACTCTTGTGAAGTTGTCGGTTTTAAGATGAAAGCCCACTGAACTAACTTCTTTACCATTCACTGCGTCAGCTTGTTTTTTGCGGCTGGATCAACTACAAATTGTTCCTGAACTTTGTCAAGGCAACACGCAAATAATGGGAAATTCTATCTTGCTTTGTATCATAATATTTTTAGAATTTTACTTATGGTCAGCTTCTTTTTAACGTTGTAAAAAGATTTTTTTTTGCGTATTTTATTTTTACATAACTTTATAACTTTTGATGATTCTAAAAAAATAAACGACACTAATGTATTATAAGTAATATAGTTACTGTAAGTTGAAGTGGGGGTAACGTAAATATCAGTTTTGAATGATGTTTTATCGAATTTAGTTGAATATTCGCTGTTGCACTTTCGTGTTTTTCGGAAAAGTGGAACTAGTGTACACTGCACTAACCTACACTAACCCGCACTTTTAAAAATTTCATTGAACAGACCTACTATCACTCGGTTGGTGAATAATTCATAATGCCCGGTTATTTTCTGAACAGATCTCGTATTATAATAGTTCAAGGATAATTGTTGCGAAAACAATTTGAAAATAGTGTGAGACAAGTAATTTTTACAAATTTAGTAGTAATTAGAGGAGGTAATTTCCAGTGGGCCAGTATTTCAATCAGTCAGAGCGCGTCTTTGTTCACTTGCCTCCACCTCCGTAGTCCGCGTTCCAGTGGGGCCAAGTCATCGCTGATTAGTGCTCCAATGTGTAGTTGAGTTCGTGCGGCTCCCGGTGCCGAGCCGCAAGCGTCGGTCTGGGCACGGACGCCGAGAGGCCGCGCTAATCCTCGCGCACCCGATAAGCGCTGCGGCCTGGAAAAGTAGAGAGATCACGTGCGAACCTGTTTAGGGATTCGCCATTGGGCCGGAACGACGAAAAACGGAAAATGCATTCGTAAACACTAGAGACGTCACTGCTGTGCGCTCTGTGCTCTGCTCCACTGACCACACGAGTCGGGAATAAAGTGAAGAGCTTCATTCGCGATCCGTTTTTTATATTGTTTGCAGTGCCACTGCATCGTTTAGAATTCTACAATTAATTTAGCAATTTGCACGAATTTGGCAGACCTATTTAAATTCCCAGAATTCACTCTGCATTTAATAGAAAAAGCAAAAATAAAACTACCTTATTGCAACCCATTAGCAAGATCCAAATCCAAATCCAAATCGGTACACGTTCATTTGCGGATTCATATTTTCAAACTACATAAAAATAGTTTTATAGATTAAAGTAAGAATATTGAAACTATTTTTATCACATGCAAACTAAAATACCGTATTTTTATTTAATTTTTTTCCCGTCGTACCTGTAGGAGCGTAACTAATAAATTCAGTTATTGATGTCGAGACGAACGAACTAATTCTATAGCGGTACGACGCATGCAGTAAAACTTGAAGAGTTCATAAAATGCGCAGTTTTTATTTAGTTCGATATATCGATACACGTAGTTTGGAACAACGTAATCAGGCGTTGAGAGTGAGGAAGCCGTAACGAGGATCAGCAAGTCATTAATGGAATTCTAAAGGTGAAAAATGATATTTCTATTTCTACGATTTCTTTCTTCAGAATGTATAGCCCCCGTATAAGTATTATAATGAGGTGATTGTAAGACTACGATTTGCTGTTTTACTGTCAAAATGGCTTCGACGTATGTATGTATTAAAATTAGGCTTACAACGAATATTCGGACAATATTCGGTATTCAGCCCAATTCGGAATAGTTTTGAATGTTAAGAAGAGTGGAAATTTTTGGGATTTCATTCGGTAATTTTAGTCTGAAATAAAATAATAGTGCTGTTACAGATCGCACGAAGAATTGGCGCCAAATCCGCAGAATACACCATTCGTTGTAAGCCTAATTAAAATGTGTTATTACTTAAAATTGGTTAGACAGTAACTTCTTAGGCTTCAATTTATTGCGACACATGTTATTTTCACAAAAATGAAGTTATTTGAAACTAACGCAGTTATTATTCTAAACTGCAACGGCTATGGCATTTAGCGTTGAAGCCTGTTCACTTGATAACGCAACTTAAGCAACACTGCCTAACCTCAATAATTGGATGGGTGACCGCTTTGCGAAAACCCATACCAGCGAACACTGCGTGTCGTTGTCACACCACCGAAAACGAGGTACCGAGGTGGCATATAACCTCAGCAGTTGAAACCGATTAAATAAAAGAAAATTCTTTAATTTCGCCTTAGACATTATCTGTGTTGACATGTTCATGTGTCCGGGTTCTTTGGTAAAACTTTAGTATGAAGTATAATTGAAAAGTTGCAAATAGATGGCAACGTAGTGCGTTTTATCGGAAATGATGGGCAAATTATGTTTATATGGAAATTATCAATAGATAAGCTCGCTTCGCTCAGACTTTTATCAAACAAACCCTAAGCCTACACAACTCACGCACGACCAACTCGAAGCACAGAACTCATTTTATTGGAATTTTGTTTTGTGATCCAATTCATATTACAATCTGTCTGTAGATTGACTGATAAATAGATTATAAGAAAATGTTTAGAAGAAGTTGCGCTATATTATCAACGTCTAAATTAATAAATAAAAGCGTACATAGTGAGTATTTTTCCCTTCCATTTGGTGCCAAACTACAACAGTTTTACATATTTAAGCAGAAGACTCGCATCGACACAAAGAAAAAAGATCCGCAGAAAAAAATTCATAACAATTCAGAAACAAAACACGACTATTTACTAAGAAATTAGAAGTATTTACTAAACAAGAAAATGCATCTTATATCCTCAGTTTACCGAAAAGTTCGGTAAATCTACTGTACTCTTTTTTCCTTGCAGTTTTACCAAAATTGATGTTATAATTACTAGAATTTTAAACGAAATATTAATTGTTAGGTAATTCGAATATTGGTAAGAAAGTTCCTCGCCATGTTCCATTCTTCTCAAAGTGCGGATGGAGCCCTGAACGTGTAGTTCTTGTAGCGCTTGTGCTCCGAAGCGGTACCGGCATGCGGAGTCGACACCGGAATCGGGACTGGGAACCGGTACGTGATTGCATGTGCGTCCGGAATTCAATAGTTCCGCCTCGCCATCAATAGACACCTCTCTACTTGAGTCTGTTGCTAATTTCGCAACATAGTTTGTGTCACGTCACGTGCGCTAAACGAATCTGTCACCCTGCTGCTTAGTGCTTAGCGCTGGCTGCTAATGTGGATACAGTTCGTGGTATCGACAATCGTTAACTATGGAAATGGATGTATTGACATTTTTCACTCAAATTGTGCAATTAAATTCAAAATACAGAATTTGGATTTGGAATTTAACTCTGAAATTCCTGTCCATTATAATGTACGTTGTTTCCGAATGTAAAAAAGAAATAAGTATAAAGACGAAAATGACAATATTTAATACCGTATATAGACCAATTTTAACTTACGGATGTGAATCAAGAATGAAAAGCAAAGTACAGGCGATAGAGATGAAATATCTACGCAGAGTAACGGGAATAACTATAAGAGACAGAATACGTAACCAATACATTAGAGAAGAACTACAAAATAAACCCATATTCGAATTCATCGAACAAAGACAGTTAGAATAGTGGGGACATATGCAGAGAACGGATAATAATCGGCCAGTACGGAGAGTATAGAGTAATAATTTATTAATATCTATTGTTCAAGGAATAGAAACTTAAATAAGAAATAACTATATAAAGACTTAAATATTTTAATTATAATAGAAAATAAATGTGCATAAAATTTCACGAAACATTATTCTGATGAAAATAAAAATCAAGCATCATTATAAATCAGATCACTTGCTTTATCAAAATTATCACTTAATTTTTGTAGCTGATTCTTATTTTTATTTACTCCGCTCATTTTTCAGTTATTTGTAAAAATTAAAAACATAAAATATTGTTTAATGTAATAAACGGTATTTGCGTTTTTTACGATTATAGATTGAAAACGATATGAAGAGATTTCTAAATAAGTAAATGGTGCATTGCTAGTTCGTGGAAAATTCCAGTTCTTTGGTATTTCAGTTCAGTTCCCGCCTAATCAGCGGATGTCAATATGTTGTAGGAAATATTTAACCAGTGTTTTATGTGAGATTAGTGGCCAGTTATTTTGAGTACCACTGTCCCATCCCTTGAGTAATAAATTGTGAACCTTGGGCAGTGAGCAACCACTTGCATTTTTGCTTTTCTTGTGAAATGTTCAAGGGATTACTACACAGTTTAGGGGCTCCTCTCGATTGTATGCATAGTTTTTGTGAAGTTTATTTTGTGAGTTCATGTAAAAAGAATTGCGTTTTATGTATGAATATTGTTAATAGCGAATGTGACGATCTTTGAAAGTTATTGTAAAAGTTAGTGAGTAAACGATACTTTGAATTATATAGCGTCGAATTATTTAACTCGTAAAAGTATTTGATTTAGACAATTTATTTTGCTTGTTCGTTATTAAATATTATATAATATTGCTATTATTGAATACGTGTTTGATTCCCGCCTGCACACATATTTCTCGCCATTTGAATGAAGTATTTTTTCTAAACACACTTTAGAATCTAGTTAAATATTCCGTGGTGGCCAGCGACTACGCAACCTTTGATTATTCATTAAATCAAGTAAAACCCTTTCGTATGTCAGTTACCTCTTGGTACCAAGTACGAGGTACCTGTTACAGTAACTCTAATTCCAAATAGGAGGACACTATGATCTATTTACTTTTGTCTTGAATAATAATAATACCAATTGAATTCAACTAATTATATCAATTTGTACATAACCTCAATATGTTAACTGACACATATATAAAAGCAAGTTACATATTACACAAACGCAACAATGTACTTCCATCCGAAATTTAAGGGTTAAACGGTAGGAAATAATAAATATACTTATTTATATTCAATGTGTTTCTTTTATTTTGATTGCACGAACCTCCGGTCGTTTGATTCACCTGAACATGGTTATAATATCTAGACTGCAGAACTGGAAATGAATAGTAATGAAATATTTATCTGTTGTTTTGCATTAAAATGCTGTATGCAAAGTCAACAAAAGTGGACGTTTGCATGTTATGTAAATGTCAATATATTTATTTAGTGTCAGCAAAATCAATGGTTGCTGGCCATGATTGAATTGAATAAGAATATAAAAATAAAAAGATAAATGCAAAACAAGTAGAATGAATAGTATATCAATTAATAATAAATATACGGAGTTGGTATCTTTATCTTCAGTGTATTGTGTTTCACAGGGTAGTTCATTTATGTAACATCTAGTGAGCTTCAATTTCAATCATGTAAAATTCCGATGTGAGCAGTAAAATATGATACAACAGTATAATATTTCATTTCAGAACAGGATGTGCTTAGGCCACGTTATTTGTTTACATACAGAGTTAAATGGCGCGGAATGTATCGCGGTGAAAACGCGATGCGAACTCGCTTACTATCGGTTACAGCCAAATAACCGAATTCGATTTGGGCGTATGTATCAACTTCATCATCGGTCATCGCATTACTTCATTGACATTTTGAGATATTATTGTTCTGTTCTGCCACTAACACCGCAATTACCAAATATAATTGCTAATTTCCATTCTACAAATTCTGTTCTTTGCAAATGGGCTATCTATTCCAAAAAGGTCAGCGAACAAATTAGATACCTATATTTACAAACAGAAAAACGTTTCAATGATTTCTAAATGGTAAATGTGTCCATGATTACTCAGAATTAATTTAAACAAGTCAATAATCATTAAAACTATGCCAAATATCAGCTGTCAAACTCAAACAATACGACTGTTTATATGTTTTGCTTACCATGGCACTCTGAAAATATCAAAAATTATACATTTTATTTCACGTCTATCTCATGACAGAAATGTATCACATCAATAAATTTAGGCTTATTTGGTGCAGTTTTTGTTGCTGTGTATTTTGCATCTGTACACTTCTTCTCTAAAATTCACAGGAAATGAACTATCGCATAATCAATATTTTAACATTGTATTTCCTATGTCCTATAAACAAGTAGAAACCCAGTATAAAGGACTCTGGGAGCCAAACGTAACAGATCAAAATAAAAAACATGTTTTCAGTTCAGTAAAATATGCGGCATAAACATGGTGCTAGAATTTCTAGAAATGATAGAGTTATATATGAAAGGATAAGAGAGATAATAAAAGTTAAAAATACAGTTGTTGATGAAATAGAAAAGACACAGTTATAATGGTACGGACATGTTCAGCGAATGAATAGAAATAGACTACCCAAAAAGATGATGTTCTGGAGACTACAAGAAAGTGGAAAGAGAGAAAGACTGCGTAAAAGTTGGAGCCAAGGAATTATTCGGGTTATGGACGAAAGGAGTTTAGAGGAAAAGTACTGGAATAATAGCCACCCTAGGAAATTGGGAACCGGACAGTCGTCTTTTTTTTTAAACATAATTGTCATATTCAAATTAGCTTACTGTGATCGCAAGTTCGAAACGCGTATTGTAATAAATAGCTTGTAAATATTGCTAATGCAACATTTAAAAATTGATACTCAGAAATGGGTGAATACTCGAATAATGAAAGTATTCGACATTCGAGATTTCGAATATTAACATAAAAATAACAAATTCGAATATGTGTTCAGCAGATAGATTTGGTTTTTATTTTTATGTACTTTTTTAGATTTTTTCTTTAGTTTTTTATAGTTTACACGGGGTATGAATTAAGTAATATAGTTTATTAATTTCATTTTATTTAATTAAAATATTCGAGATATTCGAGTATTCTAGATATTCAAAATCCAATTAATATTCGGATTTGAAAAATACTGATATTCGCCCATCTCTATACTCAGTTTTAATATTCGAAGTGAACTTAGGAAATAAAGGCATTATTAAAGAAATTAAGTATGCTACTAGGAGACATTATGGCATCATCAGTGCAGAGAATGTTCATCTAAAAGTGAGACATTTCTTTGCGTTGTACATTTACGAGTTCATTTCAATTTAGCATTTAGCTCACTTAGAAAGAATTAAGTGTGTGTGGTACGAGCAAACTGGATATTTTAAGTAAAATAGTTCAATACATCTTCCCGTTCATGTGCTCAAAAATGAGTACATGAATGTGGATAATGGCGGGTAATAACAGCTTTTTCTCGCTTAATACGGCGGTAGATAATTTTGAAAGTAGTGTGTTCGCATAATGGAAATTAATGATGCACTTTGCATTTTTACGACTGTATAACAGGTCGCGAGTCCGTTAAGAAATTTTTGGCACGGAACTAAATGAAACTGAATATAATTTTTAACTCATTATCACTTGTTTGTGCCCAGTGATCATTTTTAATTTCCATTTACGGCGAAAACAAAACAACTAACGAACTGACGGTGCTCAGACATCATCTTGATATATATTTTGGCACTAAAACCGTCAATAATTACAACTGCTTACAATTTATATAATACCCGCCTATTTCACCCAGAATATTCTCAAATTCTTGTTATGAAGCAATGTGTAAATATTATTAATGTTTCTTGCAGCATACAAAATGAATAATAACGTACGGAGGAGACTGAAAATATAGCTATAGGAGGGTGGGGTTGTCAAAATTATGTCGTTCCCTAAATAAACTTCTAATAAAAACTCAACAACAACAAAAAACACATAGGTAATAAGCAATCGTTACAGACTGAACAAAAAATAGACCTGTTTAGTTAAAACAGTTAGTAATAATTTAGTGTTATAAAAGATATAGTTATTAAATTTTCTTTTATTGCTCAAAAACACATTGTCGCCAATCACTTAATAACAAAACACAACTAAGAACCAAGTTGCTCTTGAAATTTTTTTAAATGTCAGTTCATTTAAACATCAAGTCAATTTGTTTAGTACTTTTAGTGTTTGTTTTCATGAATTTCAAGTTTATTTTTAAAGATAAAATAACATTTAATAAAATAAGTTTCATTTAATAAATAAAATTGTATTAACTGATTTTGCCATAATTTTTAGTTAAGTACGTAATTAAAAATTAAAGTAACTGTAAATTATTACATTTTGTAAAAAATATGTTTCTATGAAAACGAGAAAATAAGATATTGCCAATTCTTTTCGATTAATTCTAGCGATACTCAATAAGTGAGCATTAATTTACATTAACTTTAAACAGCTCTTTATTACGCTAAATTTATTTAAGAGAAATGTTTTACTCTCGGTATAATGCTGTATAATATTCTAAAATAATTTTATATAAAAAAGCTTCAGATAGAAGTTACAGAGTTTACAATATCTACCAATTTTATTAGAAATATTATTTTATAAAATAATTTTAGAACTTCGTACAGGGCTAAAACTGAGGATAAACACTTCTCTTAAAACACCCAAAACAGAGCATCTGGTACCAGCCAACTAAACTTTTAATTTCCTTACTACGTTTTTTTTTACTGGGTTTTCAAATTGTATTAAATATGTTAATACTTTTAATTTATAGTCTATAACACGAGACCGTTCTTTAAAAGGACAAATATAGTTATGTGATTGGTTAAAAAAATAGAGTGTACCATACAAGCATTCGGCGGTATACGCTCGGAATTTCGAAATAATTTATATTCACAACTGTAATTCCACCACCAATTCATACACTGTTATTAAGGAAGGAAAGAATAAATTGCTCAGTAGTTTTGGTTTATAACACATCCTTATAAAAATATACAGATTTTAAAAAATTATAAATTTAAGCATAAATATTTCTAATACGTACACACATTGCAGATGCAACAAGATAAAATAAAAATGCAGTGGGCAATGCTAAACCTAGAACTCAAAACAGTAAAATGTATTGTGACATTTTAACAGTGTGTGCATGTTTGTATTTTACATAGTGTTTAGCACGTATTCGAGGACAATCACGTGGATTTGTGTCCCTTTAAAGAAAGGTCTCATGGAATAGTCAGCCAGGAAAAGATTTTTCTAAAAATTGTCATTTATATCAGTGATTAATAAAAAAGTATAATCGTGGAAAATTTGAAACAGAACGCGGAATAAATATTTTATATTATTGTCTTAAATTTTCATTTCATTATTTCCAAACTACAGCATTTATGTCAGAGATACTCGAAAGTAAAATCTTTTAATAGAAAATTTCAAGAATAGAATATAAAAAAAGAGTAAGAAGCTAGAGATTTAATTTATAGTATACAGATTAAAATCACATGAATCACAGACCGTTTGTTATAACTACCTGTAGCTTATCTCGCCAGACGCCCAGACCCAGACGCTAGATGCTGCAAACCTCAGAAAATATGCCACTTCCAATAAAATATATACTTGCCAAGCGTTCCATTCGCCATTCGCCATTCGCAGGTGAGCGGAGTGGGCTAACGTTAGCGTCTAGAGTGGGTCAGCGCCAGCGAAATCAGGCCAAAACGCGGACATTATTATTCCACCCTCGTACATGATCGGAGACGTAAATCTGCATTCTCCGATACACTATATTATTGTGTCGTTTTTTACAAAACGATCTGATGTACAATGTGACGTTTTCCGTCAAAATTAATATCTTTTGTATGTTATGCATATTCAGTTTTAACTTGAACATCTTTGAGGGCTGAGACTTAATAATAATAATAAATTTATTGTTAAAAAAACAGTACAAAACGCTGTATAAAATATGTCAAAAAAGCATTAAGAATAATAGTAGAAGATGTTTACACTCTTGTAATGAGTAAAAGCAATTTAATTGTAAGAATACATTTATTTTCAGTTTAATTTTTTTTTTTAGCTTACCACACTGTGTAATTTGTTAAGCACCTTTCCAGTTTTGCATCTCTATTATGAAATATAAAAATACTTTTTTTATAGGACATAGGAAATACAATGCTAAAATTTTCATTAGGCGATAGCTCATTCCCTATGAATTTTAGAAGAAATATACAAAGAATGTTCAGAAAGAAAAACTTTACCAAAAGAGCCTTTTATTGATATAATACATTTCTGTCATGAGATGTTATTGTGCGATAATGTTCTCTAAATGGGGGTCTTGAACTATTTTTTTAATTTTTTTATATGAAACTATCTAATTTGAAGACTATCAACACTTTTAAAAAGTCTTAATTGTTATTTATTAAGCCACAATGATTTTTTTAAAGTGTTGTGATGTCATTATAGAGCTGTTGGTGGATCTCAAACAGTAGAGATTTAAATAATTTTTATAAATGTTCTATTTTATTGTAATAATAATAATAATAAAATAAGTAAAAAAATGTATGACTACAATTATTTACAATCTGACCTGTTTTAGATCCAGCAGCACATTACAATGACGTCACAACATTTAAAAAAAATCATTGTGGCTTAATGAATAACAATTAAGAATTTTAAAAAGTGTAGATAGTCTTCAATATAAATAAAGTTTCATAAAAAAAATATAAAATAAATGGTGAAAGACCCCATTGAACCTAAAAATACATTAATTTTAGTGGTTGCCATAACAAATAAATTATTAAAAAAAACTTGATATTTTTCCATATTTAACAATCAAATCATTAGAATGCGGATATTTTATCAGGAATTATATCAATAAAAATGTGGCTAAGTAGGTTAACGCTATATTTGGCAGGTAATCATTGCAAACGCTTTACTAAGACCGTCACAATGAAAGTTCAATATGAGGTGTACTTCGATAGTAAGACCTAAAAATTTAGATTTATTGGTTTTTCATAATTAATATTTGGCCACATTCAAAATGTATAATTAGCGTGATGACATATTTATTTATCAATAAAGTACGACGTCATGCTTAAAGTGGTAGGTATTATTTTATAAAAATGTACTCGCATATTTCCATTAAGGTTGAAAATGGCGTAAAAACACTTGGGCAAAAAATGTATGTAAAACAATAAGCTTATATTTCTGAGTTCTGAGGGTTGTAGCGCTGGTAGAATTAGGCAACATTTCATTTTTCACAGTCGCTTTGTCAAGCTGTAAACATTTCCTTCCGACAATGAATTAGCCTGCGGTTACTTACTTTCCTTTGGTGATGAATACTAATTTCATGAAAATGAAGTCAATACTATATTTTTTGTGAATAAGTAAATTGTATATAGATAACGGAATATGAAAAACATCGCAACTTCTGCCTGCTTTACCGGGAAGCAAAAATAGCTCTGGGTCCTGAAATATGTAAATTCATTCAGTTGCGTAAATGAATAAATGTAATAAATTTAACTGGTGAAATTAATTATGCAAAAATAATCATATTTAATCAAATAAATTTGGCATCAAGTTTAATTTTGTATAATTACTTACTTGAAAATTTTATAAATATATTTAGAGCTACAAATATTTTAATTTGCATCTATTTCTTTATTAGTTTCGTATCTGAATATTAAGCAGTATTTATAAGGATGACAAAGGAAAGTTAGTAACAACCTAAAACGGTGAAATGTTAATTAACAAAGGGAAGAAATCAGTTCAGAAGTATGCGAAAGGCATAGACGGCAAAAGAGGATTTGTGAACAGTGACTGCACACATTAAAGCGGAGCTTTAATAAGTAAATAAATAACTGACGTTAGTGACGTTAGATAAGCGTGTGTAAATGTTGCTTCAGTTACGTTATATCGCTTCCCAAGCCAACTCGCCAGGCGAATCGCGGATTCCGATTTCCGAGTTGCTAGCAACTACCAGCGTTTGATAAATACAAATTTCGTTACTTTCAGCTGTCTCCTCCATCTTCTCTACGTTAATATTTATAATTCTACTCTAGTGAAACCGGCAAATGTCTCAACCGATGTTTACGAACGCTTTTATCTTTAACGAAGATAAGTCACGGCTCGGCTTATAGTTTGTTTCTATAATTTCAGAATTAATATTAAGATGAACTGTGTCCCAGAATGTCGGGAAATAAAAAAAGACGAATGAGATTCTCGAAAAATGTTCGTAATATTTTAGCGACTGTGTTCATTTGTAAATTCCGTGTGCTTTGTTCTCGGTCCCTGCTCCTGTCGTCCTGTCCCTGGCTCTGCCTGGCGCCGGCAATGCCAGCATCAGCATCAGCTTGTGCCCATTGCACAATTGTACTTGAAAATAATAAATATTTCTTTTTGAATTGCGTTTAGATATCACGAAGGCAGATGCGCTGCGACATTATGCAGATGAGTGTTGCTCGCTTGCATTATTTGCATCGACAAGTACAATTATTCATGAGGAAGCGCACAGTATTACCGTATTTCACAGGTTGTGGCCGTCTACGTATTACACGTAATGATTTCTTCTCATATCCATATTCAAACGGCACATTAATTTCTCGTCAAATCTACGCATTAGAATATATTACGTTCTTATGGGTATAGAATATTCATTTCCTGCTCAATTCGCCGCTTTGCTTCCGAGCTCAACGGAAGACTTCTTAAATTATAACACAGTAAGTAATCTTGCCTATTTTATCCAACAAACTGTGCTTGTTAATTAAAACCGTTATGATTCTTACATTCAAATAAAATAAGTATCATACTTACACCAATACACATAACATAATGCAGAGCATAATGCCATAATTGTAAAGTACATATTTTTTTCGTATAATTAGCAGGAATACAGTATGATGAAATTATTTCGAAAATTAATAACGATTTGGTAATTGTGTACTGTTGGATGAATGCTAATACATTAAAATTGAACATTAATAAATGTAGCTGTATGTGTACAGGATCTAACGCACAATACCTAAAACATCTGAATAATAAAACTAATGATGTTAAAATAGAGAATAGTTTGTTACAAGTAGTTGAACAAGTAAAATATCTTGGAATAATAATTGATAGAAAATTAAAATTTGATATACACGTCCAATATTTATGCAAAAAAATTGGTCTATATGAGCTGAATATCTACACATTTATCATCGTGGAGTGCATTGATTATTTATAATACTTATAATATTACCACATTTAATGTATTGTAGTACTATTTTATTTATGTGTAATATTAATGGCTTAAATAAGCTTCAAAAATTACAAAACAAAGCAATGCGAATAATTTTGAAATGTAGTAGATTCACAAGAATTAGTGACATGCTTTATAATTTACACTGGCTTAATGTAAGGCAATATGTTGACGTCAATGTTTTGGTATTTATTTATTAAATAGTACACAATGAACTTCCAACTTATTTAAGAGGAAATATTACCTACATCAGTGAAAAACTTAATTATTCCACTAGAATTAATCAAAATTTTAACATTAACAGATATAAAAAAATCTAGTACTAATGATCCTATGTTTTATAAGGGTTTAGAACCGTACAATAAACTCTCCAGTACAAAATGTGAATTCAAAGGATAATTTTAAGAAAAAGGTAAAAGAATATTATTTACCACAAACAATATAACTAATTTCTCATCCTTCGAAATTTTTCTAATGTTTATTTGTCAAATGTGCAACGATCTAAAATGGCTAAATTAGTAGAGATACGAATCAAAATTCCTTTTTAGGTTAGCTCGCTTCGCTCGCGATTTTTCTAAACAAACCCTAAGGCCGTAGATTCTCGCTCGACAAACTCTAATCACAGTACGCATTTACAATGGAACCTTTTCATGAATATTAACTCATTTCGGTTCATATCTCTGCTAAGTTGGCCATTTTAGATCGTTGCACATTTAGCAAATGAACATTAGACAAGTTTCGAGGGATTAAAGTAAAACAAAAAACCTTCAAGTTAGTTCCCAACTATTTTGACACTTTGACAGTCTGACAGCTCAATAATAAGAGAAGTACAAAGAATTCGGAATAGTATTGATGTGCTGCAAATACTTTGAAGTCATTAAAGGTCTAAAATCTCGAATATCTTAATAATATATATAATTTTTTAAACTTTTATTATATCTAGTACTATGTTTTTGGGTCTATTTATTTTATATAAATGACTTATTTGCCATTTTGTGACTCTAGTAAAGGACCCCATTGTTCATTACATGAGTTCTATGTATTTTTTTTTTTGTTCACTATAAGACGACTTCACTGTGTTACCAACATGTTTTTTTGACTACTTCTATTTTTGTTTCATCCGAATGACAGTCTAATTAATTAACCTGTATTTAAATGTAACATACAGGTATTATAATACTACATAATAGTTAACAGTAATAAATGAACGAAATTTGTATTTTTTGTCAAGCGTATATTAACGAGCATGGATATATGGACTAACCTGTTGTTGGAGCTGTCCGGCTGTAATGTCCAGTTTTTACGCCAAGCCAATCCGTTTGCATATCACCTTGCTTTAAAAAGGGGTAATTAGTCATATCTGGCGGGTGGGGTAGCAAGCAGCAAGCAGCAGGCACCAGGTACGCATGACCTCTGGTATCCTTGAATCAGCTCTGCTTATCACATGGCTAAAAGCGAGCAACGGCGGACGGCTGGACGAAGAACGAAGCCGACTGCAGTGACCGGTGCGTATCTGTAACAAGAGAAAAAGAGAAAGATTACCGGAAGTTGCTCACGTGCGCGGCGCGGAAACATCGTGCGATATCGCACTTCCTCCGCTGCCGTTGCCCGAGCCCCATCAGCCCCGAGTACTTGCTACTTGCCACTTCAAGTCATCGATCGCCCCTACGTCTAACCTGCATTCACTTTATATTGAGATTAGCTCCCAACTTTTTTACCTAATAATATATCGATTTTCCTGGTAATATTTTTTTAATGAAATTTTATGATTACAGTAATATTAAGTACATTTACTTGTACGAGTATGCAGCAGACAAGTTTTCCAACAATTCTTTGTGCCGGTAAATTGCTCGTTGTTGCTGTGAGAAGGGGCACGTAGAATGTAGCCGAAATTCGAGATACCTTGAATACCTGTGTTGCGTCTTGAATTGCAGCAGGCTGTAGTGTGCGGTTTCGCATTTTAAACATTAGTTCGAGTAGTTGACCAGGCGCACGAGGGAGCAACTTGCTCTCTCAAAGTCTCATCACTTCATTAATAATACATTACATGTACCCAACTCTGATTTAAACTCGGTTATCTAAATCAAGGGCTGTTCATTCTGAGTCGCTGTTCGGTGTTCGGTTTACACGCACATCGCTACTATACGCGTACCATTTACTTTTAATTCCGACGTCTGAATGTACCCGTAACATGCTTACCTAGTTCCCTAACAATTAAGTTACGATTTCTTTGAAAACCCGGAAGAACTAATGCCAAGGATAAAATAAAACGTTCGCATTGATAAAAGGAATCATGTCTAGTCGACAATTGTTGGTTCACACAAAAGACAGTGAAGAAAATTTGATGGTTATAAGGTCAAGCAACTGTCTGTCATGTGTTTCCCATGAATGGCATATGAAAAGTGCCTTCGATAAAAATACATTTCACGTACGCTGAAAGGGTTTCTATCGATCTTGGGGGCTGAAAGCGGTCGCACCGCATTTCTCACCGCACTAGCTGTCTGACGGTGGCAGGGGGGACTATAGCCAGAGCTAGAGCCACAGCCAGAACCTTGTTCGCTCACCCTGTCCTTTCGAGACAGCTTTTGAAAACCGATCCTAATGAGTGCACGTTTATATAGCTATAGATGCTCAACGCTTCGCCAGCTCTCATTCCCGTACCGAACCCGTTAACCAGTTCTCGGTTCGTTCCTCGTTCCTCCACACACCACACACCGTGCACCTCACGTCACCAGACTGATGCTTACAAACCCAGGTTGCCAGGTTTCAAACTTTTAAATCGTTTTTTACTTAGAAAAAGATAAAAACATTATACATATCGTTATCGCTTTAATTATGCGCATTTCTTTAGAAATACAAATACATTGAGATTTGGCTGTAGCATTTGTTTGAAGCGCCTGATCCTGTGCATGTAATTGGCCATTACTTTTCGTCTTATGTTCATATCTCGTATGGCACGAGCTAACTGCTTCGCTGCATGCAGCACCCGGGCTTCGACGGCCATTAACATAATAAATGTTCCATCTGGAAACAGTACCGGTGCAATTTGCCAGCAATGATTATCAGTCAGTTAACAAACTCGCGGCAAGAAATGATGTATATTGTGGTCGCTAACAATACAGGACTGTTTACGCGGCATGTCAAACAATTGAGGGAACAATCACTTTAATTAAATACGTTGTCAACCGGCGTCGAATGGATCGTTAATGAAAACGGGTAACTCCGTAGTTCGGAAACATCGGCGTCGGAACAGCGGTACAGCGGCACAGCGGTGTCGGTGGTAACGTTGGCGGTAGCGGCGGCACGCCGGTTCAACTTCCCGGATTTTTCCGGAAAGCGCATTCCATGCATCGTACTAGTGACTATAACGGACCATACAAACACCTCAACCTCATGCTACTCGTGCTTATACTCCTCCATGATGATAATGCATTGTTTATCGCTAACTAAAATTTAATCACGAAATTTAAATTTCGCACGAACGAAGCGGAACAATTAATCATTCTATTACTCTGGGGCAGCAAGGTTGGTCATGCCCACGCTGTACCCTCACTGTACCGTGTACCCGCGCTATGCCGCACTGTTACGTGTGCGTGCGCCTGCGCACTCGGTCATCGGTACTCGACACTCAACACTGGGTCGGTTGCCGGTTGCCGCTGCCGGTTCACTGACGGATGCACGGCCAACTAGATGCCTAACGCCTACGTAAGACGTAGCAGGACCAGGGACCAAGGACCACGACAGCGACAAGGACAGCTCTGCACCAGATTACGATGCATTCACACAGTTTGATTAATGTTTACAAGCGTCGTGACGTAGCGGGGACTTTATTCCAGATAATCAAGTCACAGACCGAGAGAGACGCGAACATGGACAGACGACCGTAAGCGAGCAAGCGTCCCGATAGCATATTTACAACTTCAATGCACATGTTTCCATGTTTACATAGCCATTAGTAAATAATTTTGTTCTGCAACGATGAATACATGTATGATACACTAATGTGGACGAAGGAATATTTTCTAGCAGTAGCACACAAACGTGGAGCACTAGTAGTACGACGGCAGCGACAGCGGCTGGCGTCCGGTACGGCGGTACCTGCATACTTCGTTATTTATTTACGCGACTCGGTGCGGTGGTGAAATGTCTGGACCGCTGAGCCCACCGTGCCCATGCATAGCACCACTAAACCGACGATCGACCGTCGTGCTAAACATAAATCTTTACGATATGGCCGCAACTATGAAGTTGTGCAGGAACTTGTCTTGTTCCTGAACCTGAGCACCGCTTCCTTATTTTCTCTCCTTCGTCCTTGTATCGACCCGAGCAGGGACTACGGATATTTGCTCAAGGATTCGCAACATCGAGCGCATTTAAAACAGATTTGCTTCCGCGCCATGCTAATGCAAGTATTTGCAGTGACATTATATAAATATTTAGTCGATATAGCTAACGCTAACGAACAATCCGCAAGTTTCTGTCTGAGCTGTTTAATACAATGATACTTACGCTATAAAATTAGAACAGAATAATTAACCAAGCAATTATGACTTCGACATTTGACCTTAGATTGAAATCAACAGCAACAGCTCACAATGCTCGTCTAAATATCATTTCTGTAATTAACTTCTACTGACAATCTTAAATTATGATCTCTATAATAGAAAGTTCATCTTCATAACACGAAGGTGTTATAATATATTTATGCAAATTACATGGAATCTTGTCCAAGTTTTGAAGGTTGGTTCGTGGTCAGGATTTCGCGAAGGAATCTTAGAAGCGCAGATTGAGCAAGCTCGTTAATTTGTCATGGACCCGCAGTCAGTATCCACATGCCAAACACGCTCTGAGCGGCCGACTTTTCCTTTTAAGAGTGTACACCGACGCTCTACATCGGGGAACTATTTCATTAATTTTTTAATTGAAGTCTCCGACGATAGCAGAAGTTTGCTCCTGCGATCCAAGGTCTGACCTGGTCGCTCCGCCCAATGCTTTGTGCTGTGCCCCCTGTACCGTGTATACTGCGCACGTGTGCATGTATTCTACCCTACTGCTGCTGCTGCTGCTGCTGCTCGTGCTTCTACTCCGTCCAGCCGCTTGTCCTGCTCACATATTCTGAATTAGTTCTATGCCGTTGTGATAAATGAACGTGAAATAAATTCGTATTGTGTGCTGCCCAGTGCCGCACAGAATTCCACATATGTGACTTTGTGTAATTAATAAAATTTATTCGTAATATTACCACAAAAAAGATGTATAATTTTGTTACTTCGTCAATGTTACAAAACATATACAGAATTTGTATTCACAAATAATAATTATCGATTTGTTGTTGCTGGTACATATCTTGTCATCCCGTTTATATTACTAATCACTTTACATAGGTAGGTTTAATTAGCACTAATCTGACAGATAAAATTCTATAAATTCCCGATGTTTTTACATAAATAATGGATTTATATTTCAGAACATACCATTGCGCTATTTAATATAAATGATGTTTGTGCTGAATGATCCAGATTTACCCGTAACTCAACTCAAGATAAGTGT
Organism: Poecilus cupreus; assembly: GCA_963942605.1. Taxonomy (NCBI): domain Eukaryota; kingdom Metazoa; phylum Arthropoda; class Insecta; order Coleoptera; family Carabidae; genus Poecilus; species Poecilus cupreus. Next base: position 9,319,406 of record OZ012715.1, read on the forward strand.
AATACATACCCAGAGGATTGATAAATGCCGCTGGCGCGAAGTGTCACTTTGCTTTTGATTCTACTTGTTGTGGACTTTGCAAGATAAGTCGAGCTCAAATGTCTCAACTTGACATACGGTGAAACACAAAACACTGCATAGCCTGTCACACTGACACGGCCTCAGATGTCACAGAGCTTCGGGCAAGTTCCGCGTGCCGCCTCGTTACCAGAGCTTAACGCTAGTTCTTGACTTAAAACAAATGATTTTCATTTATCAACACATGCAATCAAAGGTCTCAGTTCGCGAACTCAATTTTATATAATTTTCTTTGAAAATTTTAGTAAATAAGATAACATTAATATATCATCAAAAGTGTTCGTGAAGGGGAAACCACAGCGAAAAATTAAAATGACAACTACTTTCGGCTGTGGAATTCGAAGTGTGGATCTCACGATCCACAGTCGAATGCGTTAAAACATAGGTCTGTTAAAAAAATAATTGAACTTTACTTTTTAAAATTTTATTATTTTACTGATTATTGGTTCTTGTTCCTTTCCCTATTCACACACTTTTCCCAGCGGCGTATCCATTTCGTGAAACAGTCCTGGATAGCTTCATTTGAAATGGTCTGTGACGCATTTGTTTTGATATCATCAATAGTCCGAAAAAGGCGTCCTTTCAACACTGATTAAGTAAGGAAGCTAAGGGAGGATTTTTGGCACAAAACTGACAAATTGACAAAGCTAAGTATACGTTCGCATTGTCATGGTGCAAGAACCATGAGTTCTCTCTTCACAACTCTAGTCCCTTTTTGCGTTTATTTTGCATCGTTGCTCCAGAAAATCACACATTTCAAAAATTTCAAACACGTTGCACCTTAATAACAATTTTACGAAAACAAAATGAAATATCAACTCTACCAGAACATAGACCTCGTATGTCTTCGTTAGTGGCGACTCGTACGAAGGAAAGCAGTTGAAGAGCTATAAGAAATATTATAACTAATAACAGATGCAAATAATAATAATTATTGTTGTTCGTATCGAATTAAATTTATTAGAAGTACCTTAAATAAAATAATTACATCAACAGATGAACAGATATATCAAGAATTATTTGATGAACCGTCTATAACGCAAAATAATACAAGGTGTAGTGCTCACTGCAGTCTCTTCACCTACCACTTGTATGAGTGGTGAAAGAGCATGGGTTGTCATGACATCCCAGTATACACGCTGTAGGATGCGCGCGCAATGCTGCAGTGATAATTGTAACTCTTGACTTGATGCGGTTTAGGATACTCAATACATACTCGTGATGTGGGTCGCCGTAGATCAGTATTAATTTATTTTTTATTTTTAAAATTTCTTCGTGTTTTTAAAAATGAAAATTTATGGATTAAAAAATTCTAATTGTGAAAAAATAATTGCTCTCTATCCTGTCAACAAGTAAGTGAAGTAACTATTTACCTACTTCACCTGACGAGCCGCCAATGGTCTTCGTTTGTAATTATATTTAATACTACTAGTGTTTATTATGCTACATCAAAACAAAATTCCCTGATGGGCGAGCGAATGAAATACTGACCAGTACGAGAAGACCTCTATTTGCAGGGTGTAACGGCTCATAATATTTTCCATATAAATTCAGTGTTAGTGTTTGTTTAATTTCACGGTTTCTATGGTATATTATCACAATATGTCGAAAAGGGTTCTTTCGTAGATAATTGAATTTGTGAACGCGTGACATTCTGCCGGAATGTCAACATGGTAGCTAGTACGCGACAGTATGAGGAATATAGCCCTTCTAAGTTTGATGAACCAATTTGCCATCGGATATATAAAGCAAACGTGAGTGTCTATAAATCGCGTTGCAAATGGCGGCAGCTGCGGGGGAGGAAGACAATCTAGAGGAGGCGAGAGAAAAAGGAAGACGCCGAGCGACCGGCAGTTAAGAGTCGCGAGTAGTTAGTTCCGTATACGTTGCGCTATGCCGCTATGCCGCCATGCGCCAGTCAATCGTAGGGCACTAGGCGCTAGACGCAGCGCTGTTCCGCGTTGCTATACTCGGGCACGGGGTTAGACCCGAGACTCGGGGAAACGTTTATAAGGGAATATGTGTTGTTTGCTGCTAATCCCTATGGCAGCTCCCCGACTCTCGCCGTGTGCTCCCCGAACTCTTCCGGTCTCGTTAATAGTTAATGCTAATGCGCTACCAAGCTAATAGCCCTATTCCTATGCGACCGTTGCTCTGTATCTGTAAACAACGGCAGCGGCTACAACGCAGCTACAGCTACAGCTGTGGGTACGATCCATTTCGGACCATTCACCATTCGTTTCATTTCGCTTCGTTCTGTTCTACTCTGCGCTGTATCCTGGTTCCTGGTTCCGCTCTGTCTCTGTTGTCCCAGCAGGGCCGGATCCACTGTGACCGTTTCAGGCCATGTCGCTAACTTAACTCGTCACAAAATAGAAAATGTGTCATTTATATTATGACTAGACCCAAAAACATCGTACTAGATACAATAGAAGTTTAAAAAATATTATTAAGATATTTGAGTTTTAAATACCTCTACAATGACGTCAAAGTATTATGGAGCATATCTATCCTGTTCTAAATTATTTGTACTTCTCTTATTATTGAGCTGTCAGATTGCCGAAATATCAAAATGGTTGACAACTAATTTGAAAGTTTTTTGTTTTACTTTGAATTCGTTAGTATATTTTAAATACATGCAAAATATATAATTTATTTCTAAATAATAAATATTACTTTAGGTGTTTAGGTCGACTCAACGAAATTAAAAGGCTTATTGAATGATATAGGTTAGCAAAATTTATCAGTGGTATTCAAACATTTGATTAAAATAATCTTACAGTTTATTCATGTTTCTTCCAGAAATAAATGGAATTTAAGTATATTTTAATTCTTTATCATGAAAAGTTATTTTGATTCCATTACAATTATTTACAATCTCTACTGTTTGAGATCTACCAACACCTCTATAATGACGTCACAACATTTTTAAAAAATCATCGTGGCTTAATGAATAACAATTAAGACCCCAATATACAAACTGTGCTACAAACTATAAAAAGGCTACTTTTGTTATAATTATTATTGCAACTGATAGTGGATATATTTATTTTCTTATTATCCCCAAACAGATAGACCCGATGCTACTCATTGCTTTCACTCTCGTTTTGCTTTTGTTTGCTTTACTTCACATATCTGTTACAATATTCTACCTTGTTTCCGTTCGAAATTCATATTTACCTATTAGAACCATTATTATGCTCTATTTCGTACATACTCTTGACATTAAATTCACAAAGTTATTATATCGGCGAAGAGAAATATTTACCTGTCAGAAATTTTATGTCTAAAATTATAAAAAGTTATGTATGACTTTGTCCGCTTCCGTATATTTGTTCTTTTAAACTAAAATTTCCTCAGGGTTTCTCATACGCTTACTAAGTTAGAACTACATTAAGCGCATGTTTATACGAAAGTTTATATAAATATTTAATTAGAATTCCTCCACAGTTTACATTTTCCATCGACTTTAAACCATAATTCGTATCACCTCTGATAATTAATGTCATTTTATGCTCCGTTATTTTTTTGTAAAATATATTGTAAAATTCCTGTTTATCGTAAATACTGTAAATACTGTCTCCCTGTGGGTAGATGTCAAATTTTAAAATTAAATTAAGTACGACAACAAACATTATATTTTCTATTATGTTGGCATGTACTGTAGGAGTGTGCGTCAGTTAAAACGCAATTATTTTTCTTCTGGATATCTAAAATTCCGACTGTAGGAATTCGATGTTTGGATGCGTGAAAAGGAGTCTTTGAAGTGTCCGATTGTTAATGGATTCATTTTACAAGTTTCCAGGCTTGTAGGTAATAGGTAGGTACTGGATACTGTATACCAATATTCAACGCAAGATGGAACGCATAAATTTTACATTTGACTCTGGGCCCCAGGTCAGGGGCACTTGTTTTAGATCTTATTTTATATTTATGACCATCTCGTAATGCACTTGGTCTTGGTATTCTCTTTGATTCGCGCTTGTTATTGTAATATGAACGAAAGCTTCTGCGCTTCTGCTGCTAAACGCTGCTCCGTGCCGCCTCACTGGCTGCTGGTCCTTCTCATCCTCTGTTTCTGGTTCCTCTGTGCCTTGTGCCCTACGTTACTGTATTACGTACGTAGCTTTGTGCGCTGCGTTACTGATCTCAAGCGCACTACAACTAACTGATTGTATGTTATTAGATTATTTGATGCTAATTCACTACTTCTATACCTTTCTAGTTTGAATATCAAAGCTTTGATAAAACAGTGTATTTTTTTCGTAATATAACTACCAGGTATTATTATTTTATTATATAAATATTTTTGTTCTTGTTTCAGATTAATTATTAAATTTATATGTACTTTTCATTCGATTTTGTTATTCAGTTTGTAGTCGAAAATTACTTTTTTTGTAATAAACAGGAACGGTACTTTTTACAGCTTTATGTTGAATATTTTTTCTCCATTTACTTTTTAATTAAATTAATGATATGCTGTGTCGACAGCTTTGTTAATTATCAGCTTTGATTTCTACAGAACACAGAACTCCACTAAAATATTTACGGCCAGTTGAATATTTTAGTTAATTTTAATTTCAAAAACAAATTCATAACTTCTTTCCAAAGCCAGTCTTTAAGGTACTTGTAAAGTGAATTTTCATTTAGTTGAGACGTGACAAAATTTCTCCAACGGTAATACATAAAACAGTGGTATAACAAAATACTAAATAAAAAAGAAAATTACTCAAAATAATTGGAAAGAATTTTTAACAAAATGTCAAAAAAATTGACAAATAACATAAATAATTATTTTTGCAAAACTTGATTTAAATATACGAAATATAAATGCTTAAGCAACTAGAAATATTATTAGTAGATAAAAAAAAATAACAAAAAGAAGAAAACAGTCAAAAAGAAAATAGGTAAAGTTTTTAATAAATAACAATATATATTTACTCAGACTATTTAAATCAATAAATAATCGAAAAAAAGATAATGGCAACAGAGCTTTCCACGCAAAAAAATACTAAGAAGTAAGATTTTAACTAAAGACCAATAGCAATATACGCAGATGAGACTATGACAATGACAAGAAAAGTTGAAGAAGATTTAAGAATGGAACGAAAAATAATTAGCACAATATTAGGATAGGATAGGAATAAAGATATACAAAAATAAATACAGAGTAAGAATGGACTATGAAATAGAACAAGAGTTGGAAGAAGAAGACATAGTGAAAAAGATCAAGCAACATAAAATCAAATGTCTTGGACATATATGGAGAACAGAAGAAAATGATGCAATTAAATCAGTAGTAGAATGGAAATCAGGAGGCAGAAGTACACGAGAAAGGCCCAGATCAACATGACTAAGAGAAGAGAAGTAACTACAAGAATGACAAATGGCAACTATCAGCTATGGAATTCGAACTGAGGTTCTCAAGATCCACACGCTACTGCTAGTATATACCACAGGTAGGGTTGCCAACTTTTTTTGAGGAAAATAACGTAGTTTGTCTTTTCAAAAAGGAAAAGTACAATTTATGTTATCTTTGAAAGTTTGATAACTAGTAATCAACTACTACGGTTAGTATAGTGATATCTAGTAAACTTTGCATTACCATACAATATATGTAAGTGGAACTTCCCGGTTGATCTTCTTTGTGGTGCTCGATATCTGCTTGTCATGGACATTTGATGTCGATGATCCTGCCATCTGCCGTTTCGTTCGAGCAATAATAATGAATTATTATTAATCGTGTGTGATCCATCGATAAATTGTTTGGGAATTATGTAAGATAGTGTTTCGTTTCATGCATCACAGTAAAGACTCAAAAAATAAAGTATTTTGGCATACTTTACTTTTACGCAAAAGTATAACGGATAATTACTAAATATAAAGTGAAATAAATAAATATATCATGACGCCTTTTATCCATTATGGGTGTGGCACTCTGCTTACGCAGATTTTGGTAAGTGATATATTTTTTGCGTATGAAATGCGGTTACCAGCCGTCAAGTCATAGTCCCCAAAGTTGTTAGTGGAGGGGGAACCGCAGGGGTAAATATAAATTGGCAACAGTCAGCTTTGAGATTCGAACTAAGGATCTCATGATTTCATGATCCACAGTCCGACGCGTTACCACGGAACTATTTGCCCCATAATATAAAAGGAGTCAAACTAAGGAAGGAGCGTAACGCACAATAGGAAATAATCCATATAGTGAAATTAAACGATACCCTGTATTGTAATTGTGAATTAGATCCCGTTACCGTGCTCAAGGTAAGGTCCATCTGTCAGATTTTTGTCGAGTTGTATTCCTGCTAACTTAGTAATCAAAGTCTCTGGTATGATCATGAAGGGAACGGGTACCGTAACCTCAAACCTCAGTTGCGTGACCTGTCTCCCCTTTCCGTCCTGGCGGCTAGCTGCCTTACCCAATACACACCCTCGGACCGTTGCCCGGAAAAGTTACAACCAACGTGGGATACACATAATATAGTTCATATAAGGCAGAGAGTTAACGGTAAGTTCAGTGACTCTCCCCGCTGCCGTTGCGGCATATCAAGCTGCGAACTTCTTTCTCCCAACTTACTTTGTACAAGTAAACTTACAGTAGGTACTTGCCGAAACTTTATTATTAATTATTAACTATAAGTATGCACGGCGGAAATTATACCGTTACTTTACACGTTTCCATAAATATTTACAGATCTAATTTTATTGTCTTTACTAAGTACATACGTCATATTGCGATGAAACAGAACAGTAGACCGGGTTCAATTCTATTCTGTTTTATTGCCATAGTAAGTAAAAATTTACAGTAGGCTCTTCAAACAATTTTTTAAATTTTATTTTCCGAAAATAGACGTTATTATATGAATGTTTTTCGTGTTTTCATCTATATTGTAATATAATTAAACCTGTAATAAATTACTAAAGTTTCTATATAAAACCATATGACGTCATAATGCCTGATGACAAAACAGCGCCGAATAAATAATAATTTTGAATTCTTATTGCTGTATTTATAATACATTATAACCATAATTGTAATTTTAACGAGAATTTGAAGATTTCAACAGATAACAAAAATAACACAAAATACAACTGTTAGAAACCAACACTCAACGCCAAGAAAGCCAAGAATATGCGGGCGCAAACTCTATCTGTCACTCGGCGATCTGACGTCACAGTTGAATTGGAAAAAAATATTGATTACAGGCGATTTGTCATTGTTTTCAAGCGTATTATTGAAAATTCATTCCAAATATGTTACATTTTAAAGTGATTGAAGGACCTATTGGCTTGTCACTCATACTGGATGTAACACAAATACACAAATAGGTCCATTAAATTTAACCAGTGATTGAACTCCTCGAGAACAACAATATTTCTCAATAACTAATTTTTCCAAATCTCCTAGTTTTAGAATTAAAATTCTTTAATAATTTATTACAAATTTGATTACCCGCCAATGGAGAACATATGACTGTACAGCTGTCGTTTGTGTAGACGTGAAAGCTAACCTAAATATTGTATTTATGAAATTATTATTTATTATTTATGAGGTGGTAAAAATGTTAAAAATAGAATTTAGAAAAAAGTTATCAAGAAATATTGGTGTTCTCGACGAGTTCTATCTCTGGTTAAACCTAATGTACCCTATATAAAAATATATATACTTGCAACAATATTTTGAAGTGTGATTATAATTTTTCTATAATAAGGTTAACTTCGATATAGATTTTATGCGAGATGGTAAATGATTGAATAACTTTAGTAGCATGTTAGATACATTCTTCTAGAAGTTCTAGGTTCTGTTTTTAGTTATGAAAACATTGTCTGTGCGTATTTTTAAACTTGTTTGTAGGTTGCATAAAAGGGTAGGATTTTTTAACGAAGAAGACATTCGGTAAGCTGAGGATATAAGATGCATAGCGTAACAATTAAAAAACTAAGCAATTAGAAGTATTTACAAAAAAAGTTTGGTAAATTTTTAGGAAATCTTCATAGTTTACCGAATAATTCGGAAAATTATACGGTATTTCTTTCTTCGTGTATATAAATAGAGAGCAGTGTAAGAATTTATAAATCCTGAGAAATATCTCTACATGATATTTGAGAATTGGTTCCGACCATATCTCGAATAACAATTTCTTGAGCTTTAAAAACAGAAATTTCATTAGGTGAATTTTCATATGATGCAATAAAATAATGTACTACAAACATGGGCATAGAGAAACATTTTAAAAAAACTCACAATGCCATGTGTGTAACTGTCTAATAATGCAGGAAGCTCTGTGTATTTTTTTAGTTAGATAATAAGTATGTTCTAACTAGGAGAAATCAAAGTGCAGTACAAGAACCTTAGAAGCTAATGGCCTAATTATAAAGTTACATAAGGTACCTAATTATACCCTTTAAGAGAAACCGAATTAATTTAGTTTTATTACCTAATTACAATACCTTTCAAATCACGTAAGTTAATACTTTCTTCGAGATTATTATTAACCCTGGACAGTCACACTACCCCAGTTATACGAACGTCACACTGGAATCTGGGAAACCCTAAGAAAAGAAAATCTACTTTCCCACTGGTTGTAATTTTTCTGGGGATTTTATCTATATAATATTTGTTTAGGTTTACAGAAAGACATTAAATAGTTAATAACCTTTTTAAATCATAATTAATCAAAACACATCATTTTGTCAAAATTTACTTTTTAAATAAAATAAATATATCATCACGCCTTTTACCTATTACGGGTGTGGCACTCTGCTTACGCAGATCTCGGTAAGTGATATATTTTTTCGTATGAAGTGCGGTTACCAGCCGTCAACTCATAGCCCCCAAAGATGTTAGTGGAGGGGGAACCACAGGGGTAAATTTAAATTTGTAACTGTCGGCAGTGGGATTCGAACTGAGGAACTCACGATCCACAGTCCGACACGTTACCTCGGTGCTATTTACCCCCCTTACTTTTTTACACATTGGGATTTTACATATGGAATATTAGTTTAGGATTATAGAAACTGAATTTACAACCATGTAGCATTGAAGTTATGCGAATGCCGCACATGTGAAAAATTTAATAAAAATCGTGGGGTTTCTTAGACTAGTGTAGCATTAAATGGTTCCTGTAGAGGTGAAGCGCCCACTATTAGAGATGTATCATCCACAAAGAGTCAAACTTCGGTTTTAGAAAAGAAGATCACTTTTAAATAAAAGTAATGGTCCTAAAATACAACCTTGTGGAACACCAAAGGGTGCCTTTTATTGCGTGATACAAGGACGGTATAAATGCAATTAAAAACAGGACTCACATTTTAAGAAATATAGCAGCAATAATGATAATAATACGGGTGTAACAGACTAACCACTTGTTCACCTTAAATGTAGTTCTGGCCGTACAAGAACCTCACTGATGTCGCTTTGATTATAGTAGTAATCAAAGACCGTCGCACAGATTGAGATTTTGACTGCACTTGGACGAAATGGTTGCGAATCTAGTACCATGGTACTTGAGGTTCTGGTCCTCCTAGGACTGTCCGTAGCATTGATGATGATGAATGATAATAATACTCAATAAAGTAAATGCCTTGTCTTTTTAGTTTATCTTGATTCAATTAAACATTGGTTCCTAATGACAATGACAAGAAAAAAAATATATCTGTTAAGAATAATTTAAAAAAGGTTGTGCAGTGTTAAAATTTAATTATTTTTCTTATAATAGTATTATAAATGATTGAATAACTGTAGTACCATGGTTTGTTAGATACATTCTTCTGGAAGTTCTGAGTTTAAATACAATTTTCAAATATGCAAATTTTAAACAATTTGTTTATGAAACTGTGTGTTTTCTTTACCAAGCTATTTTATAGAGCAGACGAGAAATGAAAGTAAATAGTTATTTATTATTAAAAACAAATTATATCCGAATGATTGAGAAAAATAAATTCCGGGCCAGCATCAGAAAATACATCCAGAACAAATAAAAAAGAAAAAATTGAAACAACAAACTTCTCATTTAAAACCCCTCAGGGAAGATTTCCTAGGTACACCCGGTATGTAAAATTAATGAGCAAAAATAAGAGTATTCCAAAATGATGTTTATTCTGGCCATATTAATAATAAATTATTCAAATTTCAAAATTGCCATGTATTGTTTAACCTGATTGCTATTTTAATCAGATTATCTAGGATTTGTTATCCGTATGTTCATAACGACAAATTAATATTAATAATAACGAATTTATTTTAGCTGGCTTAAAATAAATTATAATTTATTATGACAATTATTTGTGGCATTGACTTAAAAATGCTCCAATCGAAAACATCTGTCACCATTTTTATAAAATTTGATCTAGACTAGTTCGGTTCTGGATTAATGAATTTATCTTGATGGTAGTTAACTGTTCAGCTGACATTACACAAATTTCTTGCGTGTTCATTTGTTCGAGGATCGCTGTTATTAATGATCCACAAAGAAGTCTTTTCGATTCTTGAATATAGTCTTTTTTGTTGCAAAATTTAACTCTAAAACTTCTTTTTTGCAGAATGTAGGAATCAGTACAAGGGAAATTCTAATTTAAGATATTTTTTAATACTTGGTTCCTCTTACATTTACGAATTCTAAAATAGCTGTGTTGTAATACATAGAACTGTTATCCATGAGATCCTCAGTTCGATTCCCACAGCCAACAGTTACTATTTCAACCCTGTAGTTTCCCCTCCACTAACTTCTTTACATATATTACCTACTAAGATCTGCAAAAGCAGAGTGTCATATAAAATACGGATAAATGGTGTGATCATATATTTATTTTTATTTATTTGTTTTTTATTATTTAATATCTATACATCATACTTCCGTGATTGGTTTTATTATGGAAAAAGTCAGGTGCAGTAACGTTACAGCTGGTAACGCGCTTCACGAGTTAAAACTTTTTAACAAAAAATTTAACTGTGAAAAAAGAAACTGAAAAGCGAAAAATAACATGAACCTTTTTATTGTTAATAACTAAGCTCTTAAACTAAAGTAACTAATATTTGTTTAGGAGCTTTCTTATGAAGAATAAAAAGTTTTTTTTTTATTTTTCAATTTTCAGTTTCTTGTTTCGTCGGATTATTTTTTTGTTAAAAAGTCTTTATTTTTAAATTTTTGTGTCTACCTATTTTTCTACATTTAGGGGAAAAAAGAATAATCGAAATCGTATAATCCAGTACAAAGTTATGCGTGGTAAAATCGGTTAACAGATAATAATTAAGTAGGTGAACAATAAATCATGCCCTATTTTCCTACCCTTAGGGATGGAATTTTTTTTTCAAATATAAATGGGACCAGCTTTGTAATATACCCTATCCTCCTCCTCTTTTTAGTCGGTTAAAAATATATCACTTATCGGAATCTGCGAAAGTAAAATGAGCGAAAGACATGATGATATATTTATTTATTATTAAAAAATTCTGGTTATTAATAGAGAAATATTTTTAAAAAACAAATACGCTGGGAAATCTTGAAACATGCAGTGTAAATGGAAATTTTATAATAAAGTTCTCATAGCATTTCCTCTTTTAGTTTCGTTAAAACATTTTGCATTTCGCAATATTAAAGAGTACATATTTAGATTATTCGTATTTTTGTTATCTTTTTACCTCTTTAGTTTTGCCGCAGAAACTTAATCGGAAACCTGCTGTATTACATTATATTACTGCTATGAATATTTAAGAGCAGGATAATTACATTAACCACTATATAGTTAATTTTGCTAAACACTCGAATTGCAAATTTCGTTAAATTAATAAATTAATATAAATGAACTACACATATAATTAATTCAAGCATTTGTTGAACACAAATATATAGAATGAATCAGCTTTACAATATACGCGAAATAGAACAGAGGTATTTGTGAAGAAAATAATTTTTTGATGAACTGAAATTATTTTGAAGATATTCTTTATTTATATGCGTGAATTTACATTGCCCTGGAGATTCCTCATTCGCCTGCTTTTAGTAAATATCGCCTACGATACGTAGAATCTAATAAATAAACATTTTATGTTATGAAATTATTATTACACATTAATTATTTAATTAAGTTCGAAGTAAAAGTAGCAGCACCTTAGTTCTAAGCGAGCAATGCTGTATTTATTTAGGTACTTTCTTTAAACATCTTCTGCTCATTACATTGATGAAAGCATATCAGAGTTTAATATTCCATTTTCATTAAATATTTATGTTCGTACATTTAATGTTTGGATAAAACGTCTTACTTAAAAATTCAACACTAGCCTACAAGGCAAAAGTGAACCTCATAAGAACTCCGAGCTACTGATGCTTTAGATATCTTTAAGTAATATCTACCTATAAAAACATGCTGAAATTCGTTTGATAAATTCATGAATTCATTTTGTTATACATTAATAAATTCTACATGATATCATGACTGGAAATGTGAATTTTAAAAGCGCTGAATAAGAAACGATGTTTCTTTAGAAATTAAAATTTTATTAGGTACTACCTTTTTATTTAATTTCAATATCTTTTTCTACTCGAATATACTTAATATAAATACAAAATATATTCATTCGTTTCGCTAAGTAGCATCATTTGCATTAAAATTTCACCTCCAAATTTAAACAACGACTGAAAAATATACAGACATTTAAAAACTGTATCTTGTCCGTTAGATATTTTTTTATAATTCTATTAAGTGAGAATAATTATTTAATTAAATTTATTTCCTTCCATATATTATTATACATTCCTGATAATCTGAACGAAAAGTTATTTAAAAAATTTAAATCACGTGTATAAAATATATGATTTCGCTAAATAATATGTGAGGTATTCACTGCAGAGCGAGAACGAAAGCGGGAGAAAGAGAACGACGACGGAAGAAATTCTTTTGTTGATTTTACATTAGAGAAATTGACCGGCATTCAGTCACATGCGCGTTGGCAGTGCAGTGGTTAATTCTAGCGTCTGGCATTTATGAAATTTTAATAGAACGCCTAGATCCTAGATTTAAACTTGCTTCAATCAATACACTATGAAGGAAGTTTTTGCATAGGACGAAGACACAAGAAAACCTTTGATGTTCGCACGTCTTTCAGCGAATGAAATTTGAATTTAGAGAATAATAAATAATAAGTTGTTCGTGTTTCATCGATTGCGGAGCATAGGGCCGGAATTCCACCGGTTTCAATTTTCAATGACCGAATGTTTTACTTGCTGGTGGTCATTCAACAGACAACTGCAAGGGACCACCGGCTTATAGTGACCTCCGAAGCACTGAGACCCATATGTGGCCGTTTAGTAAAGCTACGAATTATAATAATTTTTATAATTCGAAATGTATCGTGCGGGGCGCGAACCCCGACCGTCATGTTACAGATTGCAAAGCTGAGCGCTCTTAGCCTAATGACTACCAATGGCTGTAAATTTTGAGAATAATGGGGTCTTTCACCATTTTTTTTTTTTTTTATGAAACTATCTAAATTGAAGACTAAGTCTTAATTGTTATTCATTAAGCCACAATGATTTTTTTTAAATATTGTGACGTCATTATAGAGGTGTTGGATCTCAAACAGTAGAAATTTCAATAATTTTTGTCACATAAATGATCTATTTTATTGTAATAATAATAATAAAATAAGTAAAAAAATATATGACTACAATTATTTACAATCTGCACTGTTTAAGGTTCAGCAACACCTCTACAATGACGTCACAACATTTTTAAAAAATCATTGTGGCTTAATGAATAACAATTAAGACTTTTTAAAAGTGTAGATAGTTTTCAATTTAGATAAAGTTTCATAAAAAAAATTTTAAAAATGGTGAAAGACCCCATTACCTGTTATGATTTTAGGAACTTAAAATCCTAGAAAAATATATACTGAACATTAGGGTATCCATAAAAAAAACATAATTTTACGTACCTCGTAAAACGATTTAAAATTTTATAAAAATGAGGGCAACCAACTAAATTTGTCATTTAAAATGGAGTAAATAGCCGCAAAAGGTCGCAAAAAAGACGATTTTCAAATGGGTTTTTACAAACTATACAATAGTATATTTTGTAATTAGGAGTAAATGTGCATGGAAGTATGAATGGTGAGCGAAACGGGCAATTACAGGGGAAGCACAGAAAGTATCACATTTACTGCTAATAACACAATATACTAATGGATTGTTTGTATAAACTCATTTGAAAATAGCTTTTCTTCAATCAGTTACTCCCTCTTAAATGACAAATTAAGTTGGTATCCCTTGCTTTTATAAAATTTTAAATAGTTTTATGAGGTACGTAATTTTTTTTTTACGAGCATCATATTAAACATATTAAATGTTCAGTTCTATAAACCATTAATAGAACGCCTAGATCCTAGATTTAAAGTTTCAAAGTTGCATTGGTATTTCAGTAGAATCCAATGGAATGGCACGAAATTCCAACAAACTGTAAGTAAATGTCAAGCACGTGTCGTTTTGTACAATTAGTAAATAATGTCTTAGAAAATACCGACAGTATGAACAGGATAATCATGTTAAGTGTCATCTACAAGGAAAATTATCAAAATGCCAGATAAAGCTGTTGATAATTCTAAGAAAGAATACGAATTTTATAAATTGTCATCTGCAACTGTCATCCGTGCATCCGTCTATCAGTATATTTAATTGCTATTTACGTCATTGCGATTCATAGAAATACAATTAATTCCAGTATTGGCATGAAATTATTACGCACATTTCTTAGTCCTTCCGCGTGTTATCCTGGAAATACTTTTACGTTTCAGAAAACTTTTTCTTTCATTAATTTGTAGGAAGAGGAAATAAAGAGGATCAACATTATAGCTGTATACACACACAACACTTGTAAAATTTATATAATTGTTGAACCTTTTCCAACTTGCACATATGTGCCCTAAATTTTCAGTCCTTAAAATTCCAATAAAATCTTCCTAAAATTCTATTAGTTTCTGTGGTCTTTGTTATATCTTCAAACTTTCCAAAAATCCGTGAAGTTTTATGATTCCTATCTTCACCCTACGTTTCCGCCTCTTAACATAGTCATAACACGCAAAAACAATCATTGTGGCTTTATGAATAACAAATTTTAAAAGTGTAGATAGTCTTCAATTTAGATATATTTTCATTAAAAAAAAAATTGGCGAAGGACCCCGTTCTTCTTTTCTTTACAACCGAAGATATAATTTGTATTTTTATATATTTTTCATATTAACAGATGGCAGTTTTAGATTAAAAAATAAACAGCCATAGCACACCTATAACTCTATAAAACAACGATTATAAATATGACAAAAGTTTGGAGCTTACAAATTTTATGTTAGTGCGCTATACCAAAGCCTATGAACTGAAGGTGGAAATGACTCAACTAATTTACGTGTGTTAAACTTCAGGTTATGTCTTATATTTAAAACAGTGACTATATTAAGAGGAAGAAAAATAGCTAAACAATAATAAGGAGGATCATCAACATCAATAAAAAAAATCGCAAGGAGCCAAATCTGACGAGTAAACAGGCTGATGAAGAACAGTCATTTGGTTTTTGGCACAAAATTGATAAATTGACAAAACTGAGTGTGCGGGCGCATTGTGGTGCAAGAAACTTAAATTACATAGAACATTTCGATTATCGCTACTAACACCTAAACACTCAAATAACAGTATCACGAAAATTAAACGAGATGTCAACAATCTAAGAACTCTTGTTGTTACAGAGGAGGTTATGCGCAACGCAATACTGCCAACCGCATATCACTAAAAATCTCCTTAGGCGCGTAATTCAATAGTATATTTTTGACTGTATCCCCGATCATTATTTTTCCAAATCACTTCTTCAGTCGAATAATCATCTCTTCCGTAATTCAAAATGTTCAGTTATTTGTCTAAACATTTAGAATAGGCAGTATGGTGGAATTTCGAATGTAGCAAAATATAAACAAATTATTTGCAGTTTTTACAGTAAGCCATTATTTCTTATAATTTACGACGCGTGCATGTGACAGGCAGAAAAATGAAGTATCTAATTTGCAATAGCTTCCGGATTAAAGACTTATTGAGTGCAGGTGGCACGTCCTAGTAGTAGAGGAAGAGCATCCTGGCTCCCTACCGCCCTAACCAGAACATACCGCCATACACATCGGCATCGGCATCGGATTCGTGACTGCGCTGAGACTAGGCTTGTTTGGACACGCTCCGCAGATAACGCGTAATGTAGCACAGTGACACAGCCAGTGACTGAACGTTAAGAAAATTGGTTTCGTTTAACGGCGCGCTGAAAACAGCGCATTCTGTGGCTGCGCTGCTCGCTGCTAGCTGCTACTGCTGTGTGCTGTGTTCTCTTTGTGTGATAGGCCACGGCGACATGACGCGCTGATACAACACAGAACATTGTTTTTGGCGATGTTGTCCTCATCTTTCGCAATAATGCCCGGCGAAACTCGTAAAAAATACTTAACTTCCGCGTTATACGTTCCAGCCTCGCTGCCTCGCTTCGTTTCGCCCAAGGATTCGCACAACGCGATTAACTGTAACAGAACCCTGCACAGCCCACACGCACACAATAAACACAGACACAAATGAGTTTGTGTTATGTTTTCTAACAATTCTTTCTCTTTGTTTCAGGTAAGTGTTCATTTTATTCTACCTCCACACCGCAACTTCTAATGGCCATCGTCATAGTTTATAGACCATACTTGTTTTATTTGCAATTTCGCTAATTTATATTCAGTTTTTGAAAGGTAAGTACTTAGGGATACGAATAATAATTAGCCAATGAGAATTGAAACAAATAAATAATAATATTGCGTGACCTGCAAGTAAAGTATATTTAACAGTAGTTCAAGCACTGAAGCACAAAACCTTATCTACGGTGATAATGACCTTTTATAGTAAGCTCAAGCCTACTTAGCGTCTTAGAAGTAGCACTGGGTCACTGTTTCTCGCCTTTCTTATCCGCTTTTCGGGTATTTATCTCGGTGTCGCTTCCCGGCCTCTGTCTTTATGTGTCTTTCTCCAAACCCCAGCAAAGGCTGGTGTTGCTGCATTAGCATTCTCTGCGTAACATGCAATGGTTTTGCATAACGTAGTCTACCTTTCTTTTGCTCTTGTTTCCCACTAGTTATTCATACGATATAACTGCAGTAATTATTCCACTATTTAAAACTGTGTCTTCATTTTTTATTAAAATTTTTGTAATTTTTCATTTCGCACTCAGCCTTTGATACAAAAGCACAAAATAGAACATATATATTATATACTTTGTCTATCTATTCAACTAGATTCAAATAGGTTGTGTGTGTGGTATTAGTTGAAAATATATGTTGGATGTATAGATTTCAATCTTTATGATCTGTATATGTCTCGTTTAAAATATATGAACAGCATTTTACATTGTATTTTGTTTAATACAGTATTAAAGCAAAAATTATTTAATCATCATATGAAAAATATTTCTGTAATTAATTGAATGAAAATGCTAAGTGTTTCCTCCGGAACATCATCGTACATTTTGAGCTTTGAACGTTGAAGTCGGAGTAACAAATAACAAGTTGTATAAACGATTCCATGGTACAATTCGTTCTTTAGAAAGATATTTACAGATTTGTATTATAATTACTTGGCGATTTAAAGGCATATTAAATTAATGTAAACACCACAGGTCAAGAACGAAACAGATAATTGGTCCAATACATTTAGACTGTGTAAATATTTCAGGAGGAATAACAATAATTCGACCAATGGAAATGATTGAGGGAACATCCATTTTGGCTAACGCGATTTGTGGTTGCGCAATGCGTTGAATTTTTAAACTTTGGTGCAGTGCTGAAATTTCAATCACGATTGCTGTATGTACCTACACTACCTATGCACGGCTTATGAACGGCTGATATTGAGAGGAAAATCATTATTACCTAAATTTGCGTATCTGTTGATATGCAACCACATTAAATTAAATTTTATTATAAGAATATCCATATGATTACTACTACAATCCATTATATTATTAATATTGCTATAAACAGCTGATAATTTTAATTTGAAGAAGATAAATTGAAAATTATAATAGTTATATTGGAATAATTGGATTAATACTGGTATAATTATTAAAATATAGTGGCTTAACACCCCTATGGGGTAAGGTTGCTTCTTATGAAGTTCTCTAGATTCTTTTATTGGAGTGGACTTTTCCTTTAAATCCTTGATGTAGTTAGGATTCTCCACTTCTTCCTATCTTTTTACATTGAGAGTTTTTAATTCTTGCTACGTTAAAATCTTCTACTTTCTTTAGACATGTTGATCTGGGCCTTCCTCTGGATTTCCATTCAGCTACTTACTTAATTATATTGTACTTCTACTCTTCATATATGTCCCAGTCATTTGACTCTCTGTTGCTTGATCTTTCTCACAATATCTCCTCCTTCCAATTATTGTTCTATTTCGTAGTTCGATCGTTTTCTGATATCTTTATTAGTCCTTATATTGTTCTTATTATTTTTTTGTCATTATCATAGTTTTAGCAGCGTACATTATCGTTCGGTAAATTATCATATTTATCTTTAGTTAAAATCTTGTTTTCCAGTAATGCTTTTTTTTTGTAGAAAGCTCTATTGGGCATACAAATTATCAAGAGATGGCGTTGATCACAATTCACGAAAGGTACATGTCAAATTCATTTTGTATGATGTCTTTTGATGGGGAATGCGTGCTTTAGTACTGGAAGTCTGCTTATATTTGCAGCAGAACTGTAAATTTTCCTGATTTTATAGGTTTTTTTTTGGAAAAAATTCAATCTTAACCTATAATCTACAAATACAATGTAGGTACCTTTCATTTTTACAACTTATTTAAATAATACTTAAACAAATGTAATACTTACATTGGAATACTCTTAAAATAACTACTATTGTTGTTAATTTTAAAAAATAACAATTAATTTTAAAATGCAATGAAATTTATGTACCTTATGGTTAGTTCAGCTTTCTACCGCTAGTTAGGGTATATTAATTTTGGATGCCCAATCTGTTGCCATTATCTTTTCTTTAATTACCCCTATTCTGTAACTTTAGAGCTAGCTCTAAACCGGCAATGTTTCTATATTCGGTGGTGGTGTCTAACGGAGATGACTGGAAACAGAGGTGTCTGTCTTTATCTGTAAAGCTACCACTGGAGGTGTTTCTAATTCATAGAGCTAGCTCTAGTTTGACATTTGATGTAGAGAACATGGCTTTTTGTTAAATAATTTGTGTTTCAATTTTTTGTGTTGGTTCATCATTATATTATCTTTTATTTTCGATTAATTATATGGTTCAGTTTATAGATTTCAATTTTTATTAGTATAGAAATTTATAAAACTAAATTAAATATACAAGCATTAAAAAACTGAACTTAACTAATAATAGAGTATAAAACCAAACAAAAACGGTAAATAAACCTGTAAATAAAATTTGTAAGAATAAGCAAATGCAAAAAAAATCAAATTTGCTACCAATCTAAATTTTTAAAACTTATTCACTGCAAAATTCCTAGGATAGAAACAGTTGTTATTCTGATTATAAAAACAATCACTGTTGCTATGACGTCATAGTTATAGAGTTAGCTCTTAGCTCTAAGTTACAGAATAAGGGTCCTGGTTTATTTTCTCCTTTGCTTGTTAGCATAATGCCAAAACTTATTCGAATTTGAAATCCAATGATTTTTCCGAGTGGTATTATGTTTGTTTTTATTTCATTTGTTTACTAAAATGATGATTTCAAATTGAATGCATGTTAACATGGTAAAAGTTACATATTGTTTTAGGCATAATTCTGTTTGCACATTATGGACAACTGTAATAATAACGTGATGAAATAATGAAACTAATTCGACAAAGCATTAGATTTGGAGGGTATCGTATGATACAGTAATTGGTAATATTCATTGATTTTTAAGATAATATTTATGGTTGCGTTATAAATTTCTGATTTAATGAGTGCCCGGGGTGATTTTAAGTATGGATAGAGCGGCGCTGTGCTTTTTGATTGAAATTGACGCAGTACTGGCATTGGCTGCTGGCAGTGGGTTGTTGTAGTGTGGCCGTGCATCAGAGCGACTGTAGCTGTTGTACTCGTATGCGGTATGCTGTAACGCAACATAGCGCATAGCCACGGGCCGAAAGGGATATCGTTAAAACAACACAGTGTTTGATTATATTGACCGTGATAGAACATGTTGTCCCAATATTATGATCGAATTTTGCGGAAAATAACAATTTGCTGCATTTCACATTTATTTTCTGCCCGCAGCTGTCTATGAAATACGATACGGGTGCAACGAAAACAAGCGGCAACCGTCAAATAATATAATACCAAACAATTCCAGCTGTTTGATTTACACACGGGACCGGTTAATATTTTATTTACCGCTCCATGTCTGCGTCCGTGATACTCGCCTGCACACAGCCCAGCAACAGCAACAGCAACAGTATGGCAGTAGCAGCAGCAGCAACATAGCATAGCCCGCAGCGTCACTCTGTGTATCTCTATGAGATCTGAAACCCCTTTCTGTCCATATCACAAACACGCGTCATGCGTACCTTGTGCTCTCCGCTCGCCGTTTTCCCCTCAGCAGCTCAGTCCCTACGCCGCCTACTCATTGCTAACGCATTATACTACACATACTACACGGTACAGGGTACACGTATAACCAGCCCTTCGTATATGCTAATTTAAAAGCATTGTTGTATCGTGACACGAACCGTGTTTTTGCTCCTCGTCATCGCCACTCGCCATTTGCCACTCGTCGCAAGATTATTTTCTATCCAATAAAATCATTTAACCCGTATTTAAGCACACCAGCACACCGCATTAGCCGCTGTGATATAAATTAGTATATAGATTCCACGGTTGTCAGGAGGTTAACATAACTGTGTGCTTTGGCTCAACTCCGGATTCCGGACATTCCGGCACGTTTGGGCTGGTCACGGTGCTGCCACGCTGGCTGCAAATTATCTAACGGTCGCCGATAGTCGCAGTCGGGAACACAGCGACGGAACCTCTTTAGAAGCGGTCAACGCTGATCCTTACTCCTTCAGCGACGTCGACGTCGCTCGTTGTCGCTCACATACGATTAGTGTCGGTGTCGTTTCTTCTGCCGCTGCAGACGTCACTGCCGCCTTTAAAAACTTCCCGACTGAACGGACGTGAATGAATGTACTTGATTATAGGCGACGTGCCGTACACACTTCCTGCTCCAATAACAAAATGTCTGTTTCAAATTTTATTTACAAAACCATTCAGTGAGACTTATTCAATAAATTATTTACCTTGTTTTTGTCTCATTTATATTTACAATCAATTTGTACAGCGATATTCAGTAAATTTTAATGATTAAAAAATGGTTAACTAAACTTAATCTATTCTTCTGCTGTTTTAATTAATTTGTTGTTTCAGATGTTCTTATTTAAATTAAGAAATTGCATAATTAGTTACTTTGTTATTGAAGTTTTATATACGAAAAAATGTTTTGTTACAATAGCAAAAATTTATCTTACGTAAAGTGACAGCAATTTAGATATTTATAATAACAATGTTTATATTTATATTAGTAATATTGTTAAATAAAATAAAAATTCTTCGGAATGAAGTCTAAAATGGTTTATTCAGGCTAAATATCCAACGTTTCGGTCATAACTATGACCTTCATTGAAAATTAAATGTATGCAATTCTCGTCAGTAAATAATAAAAATACACAAAATACACAGACACAGACACATACACACACACACACAAAATAAATAAATAAAATTAATAATGTAAATAATTCCACAGCAATAATTAAAACGCAATATATACTTAAAATAAAACTACTGAAACTAAATAAATATTGTTATTGTAAATATCTAAATTGCTGTCACTATATCTACGTAAGATACATTTTTGCTTTGTAACAATCCATTTTTCCGTTTATTATTTTACAATAGTTTAAATCTTTTATCTTTAAATTTTCCCTGAGGATGATCATTGTAATGATCGAAATGTTGGATCTTTAGATATAAACATTTTAATTACAGCTTCGAAGAATTAATTATTTAATTTCCATATTACGATCTCTCATCGATAATATCAACTTTATAAATTAATATTTGTGCGGTTGGAGAATGATTTTTTTTAAATCCTGTGTTAAAACTTGGAAGATGTATTTCGGTTGCAATTTGTAACTTTACACTTTCGCAGTGTATAACGCGGTGACAAAATTACAGTTTGTCTTTTTTCATGTAATAAGATTAAAAAGCACAACGACTTCGCGTAAGTGAGAACATAAAACGATGTGTCTTCATATTATTAATTTTAAAACAACAAAAGAAAAGTTATTCGAGTTAGAAAGTGTTGTTGGAAAGTAATTTCCAAGCATGCACCTTTCGCAGCTTTGCTGAACTCGGTAACTGATGAAATATTTATAGATCAGGTGGGTGAGAGTGTGTGAGGAGTCGAGGAGCTGGCGTGGAGTTGGCGTGGAGTTGGCGTGTAGATGCCCCTGTGGGGCTCTGGCGGTTGTGCGGGCCGCGACGCCGCGGCACCGCGATGTCGGCCTGTGCCCAGCCGCATCCCGCCCGGCCACAACCGACCACTAGTCACTCTGCCCCGGTAATTAATAATTTGGGCCGGAGGTTGCGTGCGCGCCCGTTTATATCACCTTGCCCCAGTACACTTGCCCTTCTTGCTCGCATTTCTACCCTACCGACTTCCTGCTTGGGTTCCGGGTTCGAGTCTGCCTTCATTTTCATGTGTGATTATAGGTGCGTCGAGGGTTTTCTCGGACTTTTTCCGTCTCCGTCCCCCTTAGGTACACTATAGTGTTACGCGTCGTAAAGCGTAGTCGCTCGTAAATCTGCATTACACAGTAGCGACATATCTCGGTCAGTAGACGTTTTCGGCCGTCTCATGTGTCAAGTTACCACGCAAATACACTATACAAAGAGAAACACAGATATTGCACAGAAACAGACGAAAGAAACAAAGGAAACCATTCAAGTAAAATATGTGTTAATTAATTTGGTGGTAATCAATAACTCGTACGCTGTTGGATGTTGTGACAAGAAGCAATATGTAGAAAAGGTGTCATATGTTAGAGAAATCTCGAGGCAAATGGATTCGCGTGAGCGACGGCAGTGTTCCGCGTGGAGCGGACTGGCGGATATATTTGCCGAATAAACGAGTTGATTACTCCTCGAAATAATACTATAATGCATGGTATTGGACGTGTATACATTTTGAATGGTTTGTCAGTTCACCTGCAGTGCGGAAAAATGTTTCGGTCCGCGCGTAATAACTAACAGGATAGCGCGCTGCCACTTGTCAGGCTTAATGTAATCCGCAGCGGTGGCACGCGGAACGGTGGCGAGCACGCGCACGCGCACGCGCACCAGTGCAGATGGCCACTTGCGCTCGACCGGCCGTATGTCACCACGACCGACGTGACCACACCGCCGCCGCCGCCGCCGCCAGCGACGCCGAGCGCTGACACCCTGTGGAGCCGCGCACCTGCTCGCAATACTCGCCTACTCTCTAACTCGCCCTCTTCCGACACCGGCACACTTTTTTCTCAAGTGACATAAATCTCCGCATTATTTGTGAACAAAATTTGCGGGCCACTTCATGCTGCATCACTGCATCTTTCCCACTCTCTTCAAAAGATAACATCAGAGTATCATGAGAATGAGATATTTTATGTGTAGCGCTACTATATAAAAATTTAATTTGAGTATAATGTATGGACAATAAAATTGTTTTGGAGATATAATGGGTTTTTTGTTGATGTTTCCCACAACATTTTGCGAATATTACCTTGCGTATTTTTTGTTCTTGTCCTCATTTCCGCCATACTCTGAAGCTGCTTGTTACGGTGAAACTTCTCAAAATGTAGCCGTGTAATATACGACGAACAGGTTGTCGGTGGAAACGCAAACGCGTGACGGTAGCATGTAGGGTATACCTACATCATATCTCGTACATACTTCGTCCCTTGTTTCGTACGTGCACTCATTTAAAACTAACAAACTCAAATGGATAAATGCAATTAGTATTTTTTTCATGGTGGCGCGAAATGAGGATGAATGTGTATGCAAAGTCACGGGAATGAGAACATACGAGACAGCCGACCGTCACCCCTCAAATTCATGCATGGCCTTATTACCCGCGCATTACCGCGCCGCCGCCGCCGCCGCCGCCACCGCCTCCACTTCGCTAGCCCCTGCCACACGACACTGATTAATACGGATGTAGAGAGCGCTGCCGACACCGACACCGATATCACGCCGACATCGATGTTCTTTCTGTAATGCTTCTTCGTCGACGCCTCGACGCCTCGCTGACTACTCAGTGCTCGCCGACCACCCCGACCCGAGCTCCGTTCGCCGCCACCCGCCGCCACCAGCTCAACCGAGACACGATTTGACATTTCTTTTTTGCCGACTGGCTTCCGAACGACGTTGAGATGTACTAGATGCCAATGCTTACTTACATTCCGGATACCATATTTATTTAATTCGCTTATAATATTTCATCTACCACAACGCGCACACGTGTTTTCACAGAGGTGTTTATTTTGCAAGTAATAATTAATTATAAAATAACATATCATGTTTAATTTAAATAAAGGTAGGTGCTTCGCTTTAATTTATTATGCTAATGTTTTATTAGACTTTATTAAAAATATTACAAAAAGTTTGTATTAATTCAGAAAATGTAATTAGTTTATACATAAACATCGCCACATACACAAACACACATAGGCCATGAAAAATAACATTGAAATTTTACTTTTCGTTCTGCGTGCTTTGTGGCATCATGCGTTGAACTGGAGTTACATTAGAGCACGCAATGTTACTTGCTCCAACTATAAGCACAAAGGTGTTATATTTGTACCTGTTTTTGCTCATATTATTAATAATCAGCAACTGTTTCATATTCTCATATGTGCCTGGGCTTACCGAAGCCGCAGATTTCCCGTCTATGAGACAAAAAATACCTAATTTTTAAAAAACCATTAAATATTTTTTATTTTATATTACTCTGTGCCAAAAAAAAATCGATATTTTTTTGATTTCGCTCTTCATGAAGTATATTGTTCCCCGCTGAAATTCATGCAGGCTCCCAAAATATGAAGCAAATAGATCAATATTTAGAGGTCAAATCCGGCATTAATGCAATATAATTTCATACAATATGAAAAAAATTGAGGAAAAACGTCAAAAAACACGTTTTGGACTTGATGGACCTCTATTTATTGACCGATTTGCTTCATATTTTGGAAACCTGCACAAATTTCAACGGGAACAATAAACTTTATGAAGAGCAAAAACAAAAATATCGATTTTTTTTTTGACAAAATATTCGAAATTATACAGTAATTCATAATTCGTGGACATCGAATAGTAATCTTATGAAGAGAACCACTGCGAGCCGAGAGAGACGTATCTTTGTCGTACAGTCCGCTTAGAAACTTGATAAGAAAATATAAAGAAATTAATATTTAATAATTTTGAAATAAATTGTTAAATATAAAATTTAAATGAGTTTAACTATTATGTATGTGAATTTAACGGAAGGAATCTATAAATAAATGTTAGACGAAGACGGATAACCCAAGATATCTGTCTCAGGCTCGTTTTTCTCTTTCATAAAAGTCTACAAGTGAGCGTTCCAAAATTATTATATTTCAGTAAAGTGATCAATCTGGTTTTTTTTACAACTATAACTAAATATAAATAATGACGCCCCAAAATATGTGCTGCCCTGTGTGGACCGCAACCCCCCCCCCCAGGTACGTCACTGATATTAATGAAGTAGGTTTAATTTTGTTTTAATAAAAGCATTTAAATTTTTACTAAGGAGATTCGTACATAGCGGGTAGAAAAGTTCCTGTCTACCTTGAGAAGTCAAGTAAATTTCTTTGAGCGTAAAACGCAGGCTGTTCGTTATTACTGGGATGGACGGATGCACATTCCAGTTAGGGTGCCAAATCCCTTTGTCGAGGCGAACTAGTAATAGACATATTTTAAAAATCTCGTCTAAAATGCAATTCGTACGAATGCGCAGTAGACGAAAGGTAATTCCACCGCAATGTGGCTCAGGCTTTACTCACCGTTTCATTACTCCCTCTTGCCCTCCTGCTTCCCAGCCTTGTGACAGTTATTATTTTTATATGAAAGTTTACACTCAACGCCGTTCTTTCGTTTATTTGGAAATTTAATCAATATACCCATTCGCATTCGATATATGCGTGGAGGCATGAGGCAAAGTACGAAGCACGATCTCGAAGCCGCGGGATATCTGTCTCATCTCTGCGCCCGGTGCTGCCTGTCGGAACCACTGAATCATTACGCTTTTGATCACATTCTCCGCGAGCTTTTCATTTCGGAACCAAACACATGCGATCGAAGTTTTACCGTTTAGTTTACATAAACCGTAAAGTAAGCCCAATTATATTTATCTTTTTAATATTTCCAAAACTTTATTTGTTTGTTTGGAAACTCAGATATCGGTTTAAAGGGAGTTTTAAATCAAATTTATACCGAAGTTCAGGTAACCAGATTTTGATGGACTATTCGAATATAACAAAACAGGATTCGTAAAAATATAAACACAAATAACATGTGAAAAATACATTTTATTAAAACACAACGTTGCGAATTACTGTACATAATAATTCTTCATCAGGAAAACAAATGGATAACATAAACAAGTGAATAGAAACAGTAACTATGTAAACAACAAATTATGACTTATAAAACAGAGGAAGCTATATTTTGTTCAACTCGTAGCCTTCATTCTAATTCAATATTTTCTTAATCCGAAAGTCTTTTATATTATTGAGTAAGTTCAACTTAATGGGGTAAATAGCTCTGTGGTAACGCGTCGGACTGTGGATCGTGAGATCCGCAGTTCGAATCCCACTTCATACGCAAAAATATAACACTTACCGAAATTTGCGTAAGCAGAGTGCCACATCCATAATGGGTAAAAGGCGTGATGATATATTTATTTATTTTATTTAACTTAATAACTTTATATTTATTATAATAATATATATAAACAATTATTAAATTTTTTTATTTTTATTTAAACGGTCTCAACTGCTGAGGTTATATGCCGCCTCGGTACCTCGTTTTCGATGGTGTGACAACGGCACTCAGTGTTCGCTGGCATGGGTTTTCGCAAAGCGGTCACCCATCCAACTACTGAGCACGGGTAGTGCTGCTTACATATTACAGCAAGCTTAGTAAACAATTTTTCATAATAAAATAATTATAGTTAATATTTTAGAAATATTTGTTTAACATTTGAAAATTGAGATAACTGCATTTCACTTGAAAATATATCACTTACCGAGATCTACGGAAATTTAGATCTATCTATGAATTATACATTTAATCATTAATGTGCGAGTTTTGGTTTAGCATATTTGTCTATGTCTATGACATTATTAAAATTAATATTTTACAAATGAGCTTTAAAAACTTTAATTAAAGTTCATATTTCACAAATATATTTTGACTAAATTGAAAATTTTGATCTACCTGAAAATTGTAAATTTAATTTGCGAATTTTAGTTTAAATATTTATGTAAGTCTGGTAAACAATTCTACATTAAAAATTTTAATTATAGGTAATATTTTCAAAATACTGTTTAAAATTTGAGAATTTGAATACACACATCTAATATTACTCTTAGTACAAAAGTGTATTTAGACTTGACTTTAACTTTGATAAGGCGACTTTTGTCACTGTGTAAACACTATCGACTAACTACTTTTATTCTTAATGCCAAGTATAAATAATATAAATCAGATTTGACTCATATAACTGACTTTGAAAGATTCGTATAAACGCATATTGACATCGACTTTAGATCGAAATTTGAAATTTGTCAACCGTTGATTGCTCAATTTACATTGCATCCAAAACTATAATTGCATTGGCACTGCCATTATATTAAAAATATCACGCTAGTATTTAATATGTTTAATTTAAAATTATTGTCCATGTTTTTTCTATAAATAATATAAATACTATGAATTCTAATTTTTTACACAGTTAAATAAATTATTTACCTGATAACTTGTATACAAATTTCAAGATAACCATACAAATTACTGGCTGTCAACTACCAGATATGTGAAAGACAAGTTAATAATCTAAAGTAAAGCAGACTGGTTTTTAATGTGTAAACGTACTAGTAATTTTACTTATCAAAAGTCGTCAAGTCAAAGTAAATTTTCACCGTACGTATAAACGTAGTAATTATTCATTTGAAAATTTTTGTTTAATATGACGTTAAGTAAACAATTCTGAAAAAAATATGTAAATTGTAACAATAGGTTTAATACTTTCATACTTAGATATATCATTTACCTAACTCTTTCATTATATCTACAAATCTAAATCAAGGATTGCAATAATAATAGAATTAAAATATTGTTACAAATTTTAACATCAGTTGTTTATATGGAAATGAAATATCAAGTTACAGTCAAGGAAATAACAAACGGAAGATATGTTTAGACAATATTATATACCAACAGCTCTGGGCTAGCTAAATACAGTTATATTATACCGTTACAGATTTTGCAGAATAATACCTTTATTTGCATCATAATATTCTGGAAATATTCCGAAACAAATTTGAAATCCTGTATTGCGTATCTTAATATCTTTTAGTCTTCTTACTGAAATATATTTATCATCTAAAGTTTTTCTAATTTGATTCCTCATAGAAATTGACTATTAACTATTCCACTAAACTATTGGCAGACACGTCCAATATCCAGTCATAAATGAAAAATTGTTTTACGTCATAAAAATACAATAAGGTCCGACAATATCAAATTTTCGAGATGGTCGTAAAAATTATTATGAAAGCTTTCAACTTAAACATTATTATTTCTTCTACCTTTTTTGCAATTAAATTTTATATTATTGATAAAATTTAGGTTAAATTAAACTTGTTTTTATTATTGCCAGAATATCTAACGGCAGATAAACCAATATCGGCTTATGAATACAATCATTTGTTGGGGAATAGAACCATATAGTCCCTAAGGACAAATAACAGTTCTTTGAAAACATTAAAATAAATCTATACTATATAAAAATATAAAAGTACCTTAAATAGATGTAATTGTCTCAATAATAAATGAATATACGAGTATAGCACTCAGACATAAAGTGTATAATAGGATTTTTAGGGTCGCTGATTATGAATTTAATGTCAAAATTGTAAAATTCAAAATGGCGAATCCAATATGGCGGACATATTTAGGAAAATTTCGGTAAATTCAACCATCAAAGTGTATAATAGGGTTTTTGGGGTCGCTGATTACGAATTTATGTCAAAATTGTAAAATTCAAAATGGCGGATCCAATATAGCGGACATATTTTAAGTGCACGAGATATATCCATGATCTAATGTACTTGTGTGTAAGCAGAATTTAACCATTTATATAAAATTTTATCTGTCTGCAGTTTAAACAAGTCTTAATTGTTATTCATTACGCCGCAATGATTTTTTTTTTAAATGTGCATCGTAGTTGTGTGTTGAGGATCTCAAAAAGTAGAGATTGTAAATAATTGTAGTCACATAAATGTTCTATTTTTATTGTTAAGAAAATTATTTAAATGGAATTAAAATAACTTTTGGTGGTAAATAATTTAAATATACATGAATACCATTTATTTCAAGAAGAAACATAAATATACTCTAAGATTATTTCAGTCAAATGTTTCGTTACCAATGATAAATTTTTCTAACCTATGATTAGAATAGATGTGTGCGAGATAAACTTAAACAGAGAAACACAATACTTTGACGCCAGAATTGCTATATTTTAATAATTAATTATATATTCTAAATTTCTATTATATCTGGTACGATGTTTTTGGGTCTTATTATAATATAAATTATTTATTTGCCATTGTGTGACTATATTGAAGGAGCCCATTAGCAAATAAGTCGGAAAATTGTTTGAATAACTATATGATTTAAAGGAAAAGTGATAATTTAAATTGTTTTAGAGTATGTATTTAACATATTTGAATTGTTTTAATTGCGAATTTTATACTAGCACTTTTCAAAATACACATGTTATAATTAATCAAATTTACTACAACAATTCGTGTTTATAAAATAAGAATTCTCCATAAATAAATGTTTCATTTTAAAGCTAATATTTATAAAGCATTTTTTTTTATTATTGTAGCGATTCGTCTATGGCTAAATTAACCCTTTAACCCTCTATATTTATAATTAACCATATTTCCAGTTAAACAAACTGCTAATCTAATTACTATGCTACTTTGTAGTTTACCAGCTTTCATATAATTTGAACAGTTGTGTTTACTTAGTACTGACAACTAATTTCCCATGTTACTAATTTCCATTGATCTACTGTGCAATATTTTGCGAATGACAAGGCTTATTATATAATTTAGTTTACACATTTTCCGGTCAGCATTAAATTACTGTATGTATTAGGTGAAGTGGTAGTGAAAAAACCTTTGTCGGTTTGTTCAGGAAACGAGTGAACGGGCAGCGTTGGTCAGCAGTGACGACACGACCCGCCTGTCGCAGAAATTTATAACCCGCCAATGCAACGCGCGATAGGTGATCAATCTCGCGATCGCGTTCACGTCCTGCATTTTTTTTATTGCGTTGGCCACCTGACCATTCAGAGAAACGCTGACGACTGACGTAAAACGTCAACTGAGAGACTAACTCATCTCAAATATAGCGAGTGGAGACGACCCGATTAAATACTTTGTCTTGTTCAAGTAAATCTTGGAAGATATACAGTGACCATTACCGCAAAACGGAGGAACGTCCAAGTTTCAATTGTGTCGTTATAACATACAATAGTTGGTCCAAGATACATTTTCTATACTGAATCCAGTTCCGAAAAGATTCTTCCATTGTATTCCGCAATGAAATATGGCTTGAATTAAGTTGCTGTGGGTAAAAGCCGTGTGCTCTTCCTAATAAAATAAGCTTAGTCTGAGTTCTGAGTGTCTCGCACATTGAAATATGCTTATCACCCTGCACCTGCAATTCTCTATAACTTTATATGGATTCCAATCACCGTCTTCGTTACGGCAAACGCTGTGTTCGATCCGCACGTTTCTCATTCGCGAATTTGAGCTCTTACTTATTACAAACTTTTATTTCATAATAAAAAACCTAATTAAAGCTAAAATTATTGCCATCTTTTCTATTACAACAAAATATAACATGAATCAGTTGTTTACAGGTTTCTCCCAATATCTAGTCAGACGATCAGGGCATAATTGCTCTGGTACCACGAGCTCTGTTTTTGGGTATGCTAAAAGAAGTGTTTTAGCGCTGTACAATGTTCTAAAAGCGTCATAAAAGTACGTTGTTGTTGTGTATTTGTATTCAACAAAAAGAAGTTCAATGTTGTCGCCGACGGCGTAAAAGTATCTCCTCGGCAACACATTTACTCCGACGGCGGACAAAGTAAAATATTATGCAAAATAGTAAGGTTGTAATTCACCAATTTGACAGTTAAGAAGGAAACAAATAACTAAAAATATATTTGTTCAAGTTTTGAGCATTTTTTAAAGATGTAATGTCAATTTTTTATGTTTGAAGAAAAAATAATATGTGTTATTTGGAGTAAATGTGACTTCGGTTGCTTCGTATGAAATTGTCCGACTCGCTTTGCTGGTCGTTCAAACTTACATGCTCAGCACACAAAGTATCACATTTACTCCTAATAACACAATATAGTATTATAAAAAATATTTCAAATAAAAGAGATAAATGATATAATTTACTGCAACTTTTATTCGAAACCTTTTTTTATAAAATAATTTTAGAACATTAGACATAGCTAAAACACTTTTCTTAGTATACCCAAGAACAGAGCACGTGATACTAACCAAAATATGAAATAGACATTATTGTGAAATTACTAGTATGATCGTATTCTCAAGTTGTTGAAAGCTCACTATTAAATTCTTTGTCTCGTCAAAATACCTTCCTTACAAAGATAAAATAACGATATTCCTACCTTACATCCACCTTTGCTTTTGGTAACTGGCATTTCAGGTACGAAGTTCACTCACATTCTAGCACTGTATATTTTGTAATCTTAGTTTATTATAAGAATAAATAAACATATGCGAATACGTCTTGCTGCAACTAGTAAACAAATACTGCACAGGTTTCCCCATAATTCACAATTCACTTTCACCAATTTTATTAAAAATTAACACCACACAAATCAAGCGTCCATTAAACTTAAACGTCAAAACGCAAATAAACGTTGTTTATCAGAGCGCACGAGCAAGACACTGCATGGCTGTGTACGAATTATTTTTTTTATAATGCGAACAAAGTGTAACTAAATTATCGTAGAATATTTACAATATTTTCTTTAGAATTTAGGCTCTTATAAGGGATCCTTATATATACAAATTTTTGATAAGGTGCCTGGTAATTTTTGAAAAGTTGTAAAATAACATATAAACATTTATTTGAAACAACTGTTTTAAATTGACAAAATGATAAATATTTATGAATTGGTACACAGCCCAAGTTGAAATAATTAGTACAAGTTTCATGTCAGCACTTGCTATGTCCTAAGTATAGAATATATTGTAATTTATTCTTTATTGTAAATTCAAAGAAATACATTTTCTAAATCATCGGATTGACTAGCAATTATGTTGTCGTCATGTGATATACTTCGAATTATTGAATTTTTATGACAGATTCTATTTAAAACATAACATACCTGAGACCCCTTTGCTTCAATTATACACTATAAAATTTTTGGAATGTATCTGCAGCAATGTAATTACACTATTACTATTGAACAATTAACTATTCAATTGTAATTAAACAATATTATTTCAACAAGCTTGTAGAGTTGTAAATATGCCATTTAGTTTAATCAAAATGCAATGATTTGAGGTTTGAATAATAACACATGTTTTTGAATGAAAATAAACCATATGTACCTTAGTAATTATTCTAATAAACTATTATTACCATACTCATTAACGTCTGTTAGTATTACTTACAATAAGAACTCTTAAATTAAAAAATGTACTTCAATTAGTTCCTCGCGAATTTAAAAGCGATGCAAGCTCTTAAATATTTATTAAATAAAGAAGTTATTCCATTACCGGTTAGTAAATCGCAAATTGAGTATTTGAAGTATAAAATAAGAGTATTCGTCAATGTCTATCAATAAAATATGGAGATTACTAAGTAAAACATCAAGTAAAATAAAAAGGACAGTGTATCCGAATGGAAGTATGCAAAATAAGGGGTCCAAGGAAACGGATATAGAAGCAGAGGATGAGGCAGACGGCGCGTGCCGACTCAAGTCTGCTCATCGCGGCATCGCGGCGCTAGCATCACTAGCACAGACATTTCAAATTGACATTGCTACGGCATCGAGCGGAAAGCCTTATTGTATATTCTGTTTGTAGGAGCCGGTGTAGAACGGCTGACTGGTAGTTGGTAAGAGTAGGACCTCAGCCTAGACTGAGCCTCAGCCTTAGCCTCCAAGTCCCTTAAACATGTAGCACTAACGCAAGGATATGTTAAACACCCACTAAGGAAACACTCTCTGACATCTCGTCAGAGATGCAAATGCATTTTTACATTTCACGCAAACTGACGTCTACGTTTTGAGATCTGCTTGAGATATATATTTTTCTCAATCTTATAACTTTATTGATATTGATAACATATAATTATACTTTAATGCTATGATGTGAGTGGTGTCGTGTCTTCGAATATCAAAGCGCCGATTAAGTGAGTTTAAGGAATAAGAGCGTAAACACAGTAATGTGGTGGCACTAAATACGAAGATGTGTTAGTGTGTATTTGGACACCAAGCACAGTGTAGCGTCTCGTTGTCTGCCTTGTTCTATCCTCATCCTCATCCTAACACACCGGCACTTGAACACAAACGACAGACAACGTGCTGCTCTCGTGCCGAGAGCACTCGTATATTGTCACTTTTAACGCTATCGAATACACGAGAGGCGCGAAAGTTCCTCGACAATTATTGTTAAGTAAGGGTGCTTTAGATGAAGCACCACGGCCTTATTGTATGTCACCTAATAACGTATACAATAGCACGTGGCCACACCAAAGCGCCAACGCCAGCACTTGACAGTTGCTACCGTCGTTTGTCGTTTGTCGTTTCTTCCGTGTTCCGTGACCAATGTGCGACGTGCTGTGTGTCCATACATAGAACAACGCGCGGCACATGTGTGTGTTTAAATTCTGTAGCGAAGGGCATGTTTCCTTTCTGAAAAGTGTCAAGTCGTCAGAAAGCCGCATATCGCGCACCATTCTGATTATTGCTACAAGAACCTACAAAGTGGTGACGTGCTTCGAATGGCGAATGGGAAACAGAACACTGTAGCCTGGTAGTCCCGTGTTCCGCCGGTTCTACGTTTCCCTCCACATTCACATGCCGCATGCAGTACAACTATATCAAATGTTCACGCGCAGCATTACCATGCATTCGCAAGTTGACCGTTCGACCGCTCTGCTCCCAGTCTGCTCCTGGAGCTGCGCACGTGGTAGCGCCGGGTATAATAACCGAGATTAATATATGAATTATTGACTGCTTTACTCTCCTGTTCATACATGCTTTGGCCGACGTGCACGGGTACCCGGACCATGGACCTGGATTCTACAAAGTACACCGGAATCAGCAGTTTCCTTCCGCAGCTTGTTGCCAATGCTGCCAATATCTTCAACTCAACTGGTGGGCTGGTGGCGATGGCACAAGACACACATGACAAAGCAACATGTCGTCTTAAATTCACGTATGCATGCCTGGCACGCTGCCGTTATCAGTAATAGCCAGGTGTCGCACACTGCCGCTTGATCGTAGCTCAATCACTCATCGATCCACACAATAGAAAGCCTGTCGTAGCGTACCACGCGCCCACTAAACTCTGCCACGTGCCGCTATTTTCCGTGCAGGAATATTAGTTTCTAATAGCATGATAGTGAAAATAAATAAATGCATCTGGGTGCAATAAAAATATTGAAAGTCCAGTGGTAGCATTTGTATTTGCAGTATAATCCGGTCCTGAGCTTTGGCTTGGCGCTTGGGATTGCGCGGGTGTGTGCGGACGTGCGCGTGGCAGCCGCAGCGCCGCGTGCGCCGCGACGCTAGAGGCAGGGCAAAGGGGCAGCGGGCAAGGGGTGCGGAGAGCACGCCGGAGCGCGCCGGAGCGGACCGGAGCGGACCGGAGCGGGCCCGAACGAACGAGCAGCAAGCGGCGCGCCACGGAAACGCGTATGCGCGTATCAGTCAGAGTTGTTCACTACCGGTGTCCGGATCGGTGGTGGCGCTCGGACAAAGCGCGAGACAGTGTGTGTGAAGTGCGGCCGTACTAGCGTCGGCAATCGGCAGCGTCCACCGTGCCAGTTTCTCTCCATCTCACTCGCACTGTACTACAGCGTCGGCAGCACATATAGCATTAGCGCACCACATCAGTATCAGTATCAGTATCGGCGGTACATCAGCAACAACAGAAGCCGCGCACATTACTTTACTTACTACTGACTACTCTACGAACTTTGAGTGAGTGCGTAAACGTGCGTCGTACGTGCGTGCGTCCAGCGGCCAGCGATGAGCCACCGTGGTCCGTGCGCGCCGTGTCCGTGTCTGTGCCGTGCGTAACGTCCGCGGGACCACCGGCACGTGTCATCATCGCCGCGTCGCTCTCGTGAGTGTGTGCCGTGTGCGTGCACCGAGACCCGTGTCGTGCACATCTATGACGTACGATACCCAACACAGTGCAATCACGTACCTGCAGCACACCACATAGCATAGTTACCGTGTCGCACGTAGGCTACCGTTGTAAAAAACAAACACAAAAGCCAACATGTTGACCATGTCGACTTTGATGATGCCGGCACCCACGATGACGACCATGACGAACCCCGGGCCCATTCCCGTTAGCCAGACGAAGCTAGAACCGAACGGCAAAATAACACTCAACAACCACAACACTACCGTCAACAAGTCAGGTAAGTTCGCGCAAAGTTGGCCCCACGTTCACGTGCTTGCTGCTCTATCTCTGTCCCACCTTGAGACCGGCAGACCGTCATTCGCGCTAGAAGAATCGCTTTGCGTTTGAACGCGCGTCGCGTTGTCTTCACCACCACGTCCGCTGTCACCGCTGCGGCGTTGGCGCTGGCGAAATCATTTCCACTCAATGAGAACGGTATGAATTCAATTTGCATGATAATGTGTCGCCGATGTAATTGGCCGTTGCCGGTTGCCGGTGTCGATGCCGATACCGCTGCCGGAGTGCACGGAACACAGAACACAACGCGCGGAGCCTAGGCCGAGCCGACCTGGAGCCGCAGTGCGACAGACAAGAATCCCGAGACGCACTGCCTCCGGGTGATGGCTATTGCCGTTCACTCTTTTGTCAGCGCTTACTGAACGTTCGTTTTCCTACTTTTGTTCACTTTACAAGCGGCCACTACTAATCTAATTATTTATCTTCTTTAATTGATAACTTGAGCGCAGATGTGCCGCTTCTCTAAGACGTGATCCAATTGAATCCGCCATAAACAACGGTTATTTATATGACTGTACCGAGCTGGATGAGTATGAGACGTCGTATTTCATTCCGAGACATCCGTCAATGACACGCCGCGTGCCTTAACTGCCTTTACACCGTCCCGCCGCTACCACCGCTGGCGTAAAGTGCACCAAAGCTACGCGCTCAGATCTCAGATCAGTCCTATTCTTCACTGATTCACTATCTCCATCACAACATATAAACCCGATCTAGTTTCGCACCTTCGTCACGAAACTGATTTCCAAAATATCCACTGAATATTGAAACAACGAAGTATCAGATATTTTATAAGTCGCGGCATATGTAACAGTACAATAGGCATTCATTCAGCCGTCTACGCAAATCTTCCGATTCGATCTGGGACTGAAAAGGTGAAAAATTACCAATCCCAATCAGAAACCGGAATCGAATTCGTTCAATTTATAGTCAGTAATCTGCTGGAACCTACCCTTATATTTTACCGAGCTGAATAGCTGAAATTTTAATTTCGGATATTAAAATAATTTACTCTCTTTTTGCGCGTATATTAAGTAATAACTCTCGTATAATCTTAGCATTTAAAGGAATGTATTTTACGTGGGAAATGAACGGTCTCCGATTTTTCACGAAGATTTTATTATTGCCATCATTTTAATTCTTTTGCCAGTGAAACAGAAGCTGAATAACAGAATTTTTTAAATATGCAAACCATTTTAAATGCATTTACTTATATTACGTTGAATTTTCACAAAGCTCACATATCATTTTTACATTATACAGTTGCCTGAATGGATATATTCCAATGTAAGTACGATTTTATATTCTATCCTACGTTGAGCTAAAGCCAACTATAAATTTTCCTTTTAGTCTAACCTGGTTCCACGTACCCATCATTATAATTATCTAATATAATTTATATACTTTTAAATCCTGTTATTTATGCAGGAAACTGACTCCAAACAGATAATAATACTCGTCGCCACAGTGCGTTTTAGGAGCTTTTGACAAATTCACTCATTAGGTATCTATTGTGATATTCCATTCGATCCCTCAGGCTTTGTAAACAAAAATTTTAAATATTGGCATACACAGACCCCATATGAAATTATCAATGACCGCTACATTTGCTAATGCAACAGTAGATATACAATTTTATTTTTGCTGTAAATTGATCAAATTTCATTAAACACTTCAATAAACAAAATTGATATTACGCGGTGATGTATAATCGTCTTCTGGAAATTATCAATGATTTTCAGCTACCTCTTTAAAGTAAAATAATTTCGACATTTCTCGATATTAAAAGAACAAATAAATTTACTTTCAAAGGATATAAATTTTAAAAATTCTAGTGTGCTTTATTATTCCTGCCAGAATATCCACTATCTTTTGACCACTTAAAATTTATTGAGTAGAGAAGAAAATTTATTTGTATTTTATGATATCGATGAAAAGAATTTAATCACAACTGGAAGTATAGTTCTCCGATAGACTCTATATAATTTGAACGTTGCAGTTAAGCATAAAAACGCTATGGAATAAAATCCCTATATATTTGATACACAAAAGATATTGCAATGCAGTATGAATAAGTGATAATCGGTAAAGAGGCAAGTGAAAGGATTAAACTTCCAAAAAAATGGAAACATTTAACGAAAATTGCGTACTATCTATAGTTCGTTTTTTTATAAATCACTAAACTCCAGGACGAGAAGTTTATGAATTAGATTATAATGGGGTCTTTCGCCATTTTTTTAATGAAACTATATCTAAATTGAAGACTATCTGCACTTTTAAAAAGTCTTAATTGGTATTCATTAAGCCACAATGATTTTTTTTAAATGTTGTGACATCATTGTAGAGGTGTTGGTAGATCTCAAACAGTAGAGATTGTAAATAATTGCAGTTACATGAATGTTCTAATTTATTGTTCTGAAAATTATTTAAATGGAATTAAAAAAACTTTTCATGGTAAATAATTAAAATATATATGAATTCCGTTTATTTCTGGAAGAAACATGAATAAACTGTAAGATTATTTTAGTCAAATGTTTGATTACCACTGATAAATTTTGCTAACCTATGTCATTTAACAAGCCTTTAATTTCATTGAGTCGACCTAAAGTAATATATATTAGTTAGAAATAAATAATATATTTTGTATGTATTTAAAATATACTTACGAATTCAAAGTGAAACAAAAAACCTTTAAATTAGTTGCCAATTATTTTGACACTTCGACATTCTGACCGCTCAATAATAAGAGAAGCACAAATAATTTAGAATAGGATAGATATGCACCATAATACTTTGACGTCATTGTAGTGAACTTTAAAATCAAATATCTTAATAATTAATGATATTTTTAAACTTTTCTTATATCTAGTACGATGATTTTGGGCCTAGTCATAATATAAATGACTTATTTTCTATTTTGTGACTCTAGACTCTAGTGTCGTCTGTGTGAATTGTACTATTGCGCAAGAATGTTGTAAGGCGATCAGCACCAATTCTTGTTAGTTAAAAATCCAAATAAACGGTGAAATTAGAGTTCTCCACCAGTCGCAATTCCAAAAACCAGAGCTGGGAACGCTAACTCGACTGGATTGCGGCTAACAGCATGCAGCGTGGTACCGTGGCGTGGTGCACAGATTGAACTGTTTGTTCATGCAGCTCACAGCCGTCCGTTTCGCTTGGTTCGGCTTGACCCGGCGCTGATGTTTGCTACTCACCGTAATCTGAGAAGCGAACGTTGTCGCGACTACCGCCCTCTCCCAAATCCT
This sequence comes from Poecilus cupreus, assembly GCA_963942605.1. Lineage (NCBI taxonomy): Eukaryota > Metazoa > Arthropoda > Insecta > Coleoptera > Carabidae > Poecilus > Poecilus cupreus. The sequence continues at coordinate 9,358,894 of OZ012715.1, forward strand.
GTTCCGCGGACCACACTCGTACCTGCGTCACGAGACGAAAATCTGTGGAAATTATATTTGAAGAATGGGTCCGTCATCAACACTTACGTTGATGGCTCAGGCCTTTCTACAGTATACCACACAAGTGCGAAAGGACTCTTTTGTTACTGTGCACAACAGGAAATAATACTCAATCACAGTTATATTTTTGGATATAAGTTGAAATGAGCGTGCCAATCACTCAACAAACCCGCAACTACTTGTAATTTATGTAGGGTGTTCAAAAAGTTCCGGGGCGGTGAAATATATCCAGAAATACACATTGAATCAATAAACAAAATGTCACCAAGCTCGATCCCCCACTGCCACCCCCTGAAGTTTTAAATGGAAACCCCCATCTTTTATTGTACATTCGGATAGTACGGCTAAAACTAAGTAGGTTTTGTTTGAAACTTTTTTTCCGATTCGCGATAGATGACGCTGTAATCAGAAAAATAATTATTGTTATCAATTTAAAATTTCAAAGTGGCCCCCCCGCCCTATCTCCAGGGGGTGGCGGTGGGGTATCGTGCTTGGTGACATAAGATAGGTTTTTGAAAAATATTAAACACGTGTTTTATTGTTTTTTTATTCGATGTGTATTTCTCGTAATATTTCACCGTCCCGGAACTTTTTGAACACCCAGTATATTAAATAATAACTCATTACACCGTTCCCTAGAAATTATCGAACTGTTTGTTAAATTGATATAAGATGTATTTTCCAAAAACTTATTGAATTGTTTTGTGAACACTAATTGCTTAGTAAATAATCTTGGTTAGTTTCTTAATTGTTATGACATTTGCATAAAATACATTCTTTATATTCTGCTTACCGAATAGTTCGGTAAATTCTAAAGGCGCTTTTTCCGTGTAGCACAAAGCAAAATATAATGGTAATGCATTTTCGATAAAAATTTAGTGCAGGTGCATTTTTTAATCCAAATTTAATATATTTGTACTCATTGTTTTAGTTCTAATATTATTGTTCTACTTATTATCACAATAATTAAAGCTTTATTCGATCGCTCCAAATTATTTTTGTGGATTGAAAAGTGTTACAGTATTAAAATACACTGGAAAATACTCCTGCAAAATTGTTCTTTAAAATATTTAAAAAATTTATTTAATAATAATTCACTTAAATTAACCCTTAATGAAATATTTGACAAAAGCATTCCTTTCCTTTATTTCTATCGAGCAATATGTTAAAATTTGTCAAAAATTATTCGAAATCACACAGAACATTTTTCAAATGTAGTAAATGTGAAAGCAATAATCAGTTAACCTATAAGTGTCAAATTACTTTATGGTGTTAGAAAAATGTGTTCAATTAAGGAAAGGTATGGCGTATGAAAAATTGATGTATGATAATATGTAAAGTTAATGAGTTAATAAGCACTATATGTAATTGCGATGAACTGTTAAATTAATTGACGGACAATACTATTAATAACTCCAATTTTTTTCACTTGTAATTACCCTAAGTACCTGTCGTATAGTAGGCGTCATATAATTTAGTTTTGAACAATTGAATAATAATATTGTTATACGTGAACAAAAAATAAAATTACATAACATTGTGCTACTATTAGCTTTTTTTTCAGAAGATACACAAGAAAGGTGCTACTAGCATAAATAGCAAAGTTTAATACCTATGAAATTAATAAAATTTGATTATTAGAAGTAAAATTATTTCCTGCCATAGCTTTTCCCTTTCCTCATGGAATTTTACTAAGTAAACAATATATTTGAGATCTTGACATAATTTAGACAAAGACTAAAAGACGCTGACTGTTACCATGAGCTCTGTGTTTGGGTGTTTTAAAAGAAGTGTGTCGATTTTAGTGTTGTGCAATGTACTAAAATTATTTTTTTAAAACACTTAGAATATAGGTTACAGAGAAATATATTATCTAGCATTTACCGACACTAAAACACTTCACTTAAAACACCCAAAAACAGAGCTCGTGGTACCAGCCAATGTCCATATATAATTTGATAAATTTTTCGAGTGATGATTATTTTGAAGATGGTTTGAACCAAAACCGAATCGAAAACTATTAATCAAATCCAGTATTGCGTTTTATTATGAGAAATCTGTTGCATCCCGATCAAATGGAACTTAATTTTAACTCTTTATTCAAATTTATTTATCTTTTAGGAATGTTCTGTCTGTTTACATTGGTGGAGAATGTGCGGACAGAGACAATATAATCTCGAACAGCGCTGACAGGACAATACCTTTGATTCTGCTTCGTATTTAATTGAATGCATTCCAAGGTTCATGTTAGTGGCCAAGTTTACGTCAATAAAATATAACTTATTAGTTCGTTGTAACCCACTTTACTTGCATCCCCTCAATATATCTATTTGAGGCAGATGGAATACATATTTATTTAACAACGCGATGGCATTCAAAGCGCGAATATTTCCTAAACTCCCAACTTCTTATTACAATATTTACTTTATAGTTGGGGAAATAAAAAGCACACAAAGTATAGTGAGCATCTTACGCCAGCGAGAGAGTGGCATGGAACCCGGGATCCATGTCAGGGGCAGCGGCGTGTAAATTATGCTTGAAAGTTTATTGTGTATTTCATTCGCTGATGGCGGGTCGCGCCGAGAAGCCGACGCCGACGCCGGAGTGGCGGCCGCGGAAACTGGGCCGCGTTTCCGGCATCAGTTTCATTGCGTCCCGATGCCCAACGTCCGATGAGCAAGGCACTAGGCACATAGCTTCCAGTTGTCCACGTGCCATTGACCGGAAAGCTAACGACGCAATGTAACTTACAAATAATTAGCTGGAATTAACTGTCGATTCAGTTAATGAGATGTTCAAATGGAGCTACAAGCTAGGAGAGCATCACTTGTAACTAAATTTTATAATATGTATGTCAAACAAATTGAATCTGTTCAGAAAAAGTTCATTGCCATTTTATGCAAAAAGTTCCATATTGAATTCACAAACTATTATGATATATTACAGAAATTTAATTTAGTATCACTGGAAAACAGAAGAACTATAAATGATATTATATTTATGTAAAAAGCAATTCACGGTATAATTGACAATGAACTTTTTATGCACTTATTTAATTTATATGCTTCAGCAAAGAATACCAGATCTAAAAATATATTTATTGTATCAACATGTAAAACAAACATCTACAAAAATTCCCCTATCAGTAGAGTGATGCAGACTTACAATGACAAATATCAACACCTTGATATTTTTCATTTAACATTAAATCAATTGAGAAACCTACTGATTGGCGAATTTCGATATTAATTATATTTTAATCTTCTCTTGTTTTATATTTAAATTCCTAATAATGTTTCAAATTACATGTCTTTATAATTTTGTTTACATATATATATATATATATATATATATATATATATATATATTAATTAATTTATGTATGTATACGTGGAACCGTCTTGGTCTTTGACTGCAGTGTTCCCTCAAAAAAAAAAAAATAAAAAAAAAATAAAATAAACAAAATAAAGCCTCATAAACTAAGATACTTCAAATATATTCTTGCTCAGTAAAAATAGATTTTTTTTAATCCCTGTGGTTCCCTTTCCTCATAGTTTAGGGATCGTGACAAAACGGTTGATAACTACACAAATATATTACTGAAGTTTAGTAAGAAAAATAGTTCAGTTACTCTTACTGTATTTTTCAATCAATTTAACTGAAAAAAATCAGTTATATACTATGTCAAACTGAGAGCCTCAGTTGTATTTACTGACTATAGGACCTATTCTGTAACTTGTCTGTTTTTTTAACAGCGTATTAAAAATTTTAACCAAAAAAAATTTATGTGTCAAATGAAATTATCAATTTTTATTCAGTGACGTCTGTTATCATTAGTTAAACTTTTTAACAGGCCGTTAAAAAGTAACAGGTACGTTAGAGAATAGGCCTTATTATCTGTTGACAAGATCTGACATTTCTCAGTTGAAATAACAGAAAATTCAGTAGAATTTACTAAGGATCTCAGTTCAATCAACTAAGAGTTAATTATGAAGGAATTGACATGTCAATTACTTTTTGTGACAAGATTTCGTAACTTAAAACTATTTGTAAATATTCGGCTTTTACATATTTTTAATTGTTTAATTATGGAACTTATTTTTCTTCAAAAAAATTACCTATTATATCATTTTATGTCATAATAAAAAATTTAACTACCATTTTCTGATGAATTATTCAGTTGCGCGTAAAATAACTGATTACTCAGTTAAATTAACTAAGCGGTGCTATTTTTTTTTTCAGTGTACTATATCCAAGATAGGTAAACCGGGTAATGCTATATATTTGTATATAATACTAGCTGACCCGGTTGGCAGACCTTGTCCAGCAAAAGACCTCGCTAGCAAAATATATTTCTCCGGACTATAAAATTCCGGTGTTCGTAATTCTTCTATTCCTAAACAACTTGGCCGATTATGATTAATTTTTTTTTGTATTTATGGAGTTAACTAGATGATCAAATGCATAAGTCATGAATATAAGTCAGGAAAATTTAAAAAAATCTGTATCTCAACAACAACGCCACCTACCGGGTCCAACTGTAACTAAGAACCATCCATGTGACCCCACAAGTACTAAAAACAAATTTCATCAAAATCGGTCAAGCCGTTTAGGAGGAGAAGAATTACGAACACACGTACACCGGAATTTTATATATAAAGATATAGTTAATGTACATTTTCTATGTATGACAAATAATCCGGAATACGTTCCGTAAATTTAATATTATACTGCTTTGCAATAACGAAGCGGAAAAACAGTGATTGTACTCAATCATTGCTTAAATCTCAAATATTTTATTAACAATAAACTTCACCGTTGAACAGTGTAATCTTCCCGAACTTTTGAATAAATTACGAGCATATGCAATGATAAAGAGCGAGGGAATTTTATACTTGTTCAAATTCCATTCCAACTATTTCTTATCCTTTCTTTCGGCTAGTGCTCGTCCGGCAACAATGTTGAAATTCTGAAAGCTGGTATACTGGTACCAAATGCATCAAAAGTTTTCCTAATATAAATTCATATAAAAAGTTATAAGACAATGAATTTGATGGAGCAGAATTCAACTGCTGTGATAGCTGGTCACTAGCCTTACTGCCTCACATCAGCGCTTCATTTCATAAAACATTAAACACCAAAAAATTTAAATAGAAACTTATAAAAGCCATCGCGAACGATAAAGCGAGTTACATTTTTCCACGGTGCTCTGGTTTTTGATTACCCTATTCCATGACCCAATCACGACTGGCTCAAAGCATCATCTGATTTCAGTTATAACCATAAAGTTATAAAGTTTTCGCGAGAAATGCGTTTACTGATATTCCAGCAAATAATGTTAATCCTATCGACTGCAACTGGAATCGAGAATCGAGACCAATCATCAGATATTAGGATTGTTTGGAAATGGCAGATGGAAAAACAAATAAAGCACGTGTATTGCTTTGCAGCTTTTCTAGGAAATTATTCGTTATAATTCTAGACAAAATATCAATAATGTACAAGTACTCCTTAATTGAAATGTTTAGCAAATAATTTCATTCTGAGAGACCTTTTATTTAACCTTCTGGAAATCTGGTGGTTTGAATGGACAATATGAGTCTGGTGGGGTCTATCAGACCCTATTGGTTTTAACACTTCCGTAACCAAAATAATTTACAATCGTCTTTATCTAGATGGGGTATATTTAATACCACAGTTTTTAAAAATAATATTTCTCGTTTTTAATATTTTTGCCGATGCGTTTCTGTTTTTACGTAATTTTTATTTTAATTTCTTATACAAAAATCGTAAATTATAAAGTTGACAAATATAATCAATAATAAATATAAAATGTGGTTAATTTTTTCTTATCAAGATTATTAAGACATTTATTGTTAATGTTGTGAACATTCATTGTTTCTTTTCGGTACATGACTGATGTACAAAATGGTTGGCAAAAAGCTCATTTTCAGTCCATAATTCTGTGAAATGCAATTTTATTATATTTTATATTCCATATCCCACTAAGATATTTAATTGTTATTTTCATATATCTCACGGCATAAATTTCTAACTATTGTTAATACAACGTCAGACCTATAAGGGACAAAATACATGAAACGAAAAATGTTAAAAATATATCGTTGTAAACCTGTTTGAAAAACAAATCTGTGAGGTATGTAAAATAGGTACCCCACTTGGTTACGGAAGTGTTAAGGCTCCAGAATGAATATAGAAGCAATACAATGTCTGAAATGGTTAAAAAATTTGACAGATTGGCAGAATTTATTTTATTATGAAAAAAATTGAGTAATAAACAATAAAAATAACCTCTAAGTAAAATGTAAGTATATAAAAATCAGTAGAACACATTTATTCGAATTCTTTAATTAAAAAAAAATGGAGTAATAGTTCTCATTCGCGTTCAATATTTTTACCATATTCATAGCATTTAGTAAATAAATTGTTTTCTTGCATATTATACCATCTTCTATCTTGAAAATGATAAATCTTATGAGATACAACGTAATAAGCATACTTTTGGGCCTATCAGAACCTACCAGACTATCGGAAGATGTAGCAATTGTATTTACCAATCATATTTAAAGCGTACAATACACGATGAAGTTTTTCTTTTCAAGGGACTTCAAAAGTCTCGTATAATGACTTAAGTATGACTTAAGTATAAGAGAGATAAATTAATCGACTTATATCGAGAAGCTTATAACGAAAAACTTCAATATGTGGTACTTTTTCTTAAAAGTTCCTAAAAGATTTGACCGTGCTTGCATTGCTACTTTTTCCGTATTAACAACTTAATGTATGCTTTAAAAGAGGCGAAGTAGCTGTCAAATGTCATTTGGGTTTATGTTTTTGATGTGTTCAAGTGTTTGATTCACATTAATATTAAAATGACAAAATGGAGTAGAAAAGAAATTGAAATCTTGGTATATACCTATACAATTATCCATCTTTGTACGCAGTGAAATCGACTGATTGCCATAATCGTAATTCGAAGAGATTTGACTGAATACAATTTATCTTGGCATATAATGGAGTTTTGACACTTAAATATATTAATTCACTTAAAACTTGATCGTGTAAATATACTGATTAAGTGACTTATAAAGACACTTTTGAAATCATATGAAAAGAAAAACGTCATCGTGTAATGCACGCTTACCGGAAGGTTAAGATGTAGCAATGGTATTTACTAATCCTGTGGAACGGACGCAATGACTCAAGCCGACATTCGAATAATTCGCAAGTGACAAACAATGGCGGTAAACGCAAATGGATACAACACCTGCAGTGTTACATGTTGCGTGGCTCGTGGTTCGTGCCCGTGCGCCAATGACACGCAAAACCGATGACATTTCGACGACGCACTCGCCACAACTTGACCAGAACTGTTTCGAACATGTTCCGCTTATTCCGTCGTACAAAGTTTGTCCGTTTGACAACGTTCGCTGTCATACTGCCGTCACACTATCGATTTCCCTGACTAAGTACCGCTTGTCAAATAGCGCGATTACAACAACACTACTCTTCTAAACTACCGGGCTACAGGCGCTTCGAATGCTTCAATAGCTCCACTGCGAAACAGATTCAACGTTGTTGGGTTTACAGATCTCCGCGCCCAATGAGCATGGACTAATTCACAGGAACTTATTATGTTATCGAACGTGCATTGAAAGATGATGGGGTCATTTAAGTTTGAATAGACGCAGTTCTTCTGCAGACTACAGGTTATTATATAGTTACCAGAACGTCAGATTAGATCGCCATGAATATTCTCTACGACTAAGCCTTGCTCTCTTACTGGCGTTTCCTGAAGGAAACTTCGATCTAATCTGAACACAACGATTTACTTTTATAAATACTATGTCATTTATTCTTTTTATTTTATAATCGATTTTCTTATTAGTGGCAATAAGTATTGATGCTCTAATGCTATCTGCGAGAAAAGAAGAAATCTCGATTGTACTTTATGAAAAGTTTTCTTATTTCATCTTTGCAATTTTATATGAAAAATAACAAATATTTATTCTTTACGCTATTAAATATTCTTGTAACTTTTCTCCAATTATATTATTAGCCGATTTATTGGAATCAACTCTCTGCATGAAGTTCTATCTCCTTGAATATAACGCAGTAAATATCGGATACGCTGTTGATTACTTTATCCTAGAATTCTTGTTTAAAGAAACTAGTTTTCTCGAATGAAAACTTTTAATTTCTTACGCCTGCATTTGTTTCATTCTTTTCTCACGCTTATACATGCAAAAGCTAATCCGTCTATATTGTTTCAACTTAAATCGAAAATTATTAACTAGGATAAAACCGAAAGGAATCCATTTTCTCATTTTGTAACACAACCGTTGACTCATCTAGAGTCTTTTATTTCCGATAGATCTCTAGTTAATTGCTAGGTGCGGCTGGACGCGATCATTAATAAGAAAACTACAAAAATCGCAATCAGAACTGAAACCGATTTGAAAGAAGAATCTCTTGCTGATTCACAATTTGTACCTAAGATCGCAACCGAATACCCAAGCGAGGATCGAACAATTTAAATAAAACTTTTGTATTACTTACCAAATTGAATTCGTTAATTCTGGCTCAGCAATAAACTTTTCTCTGATGTTTTGTATTGAAATTTAGCAAACCTGAAACATCAAAGGAAGAAAAATTAATACACAATCAACCAACAATCAATTTGCTCCAAACATTTCTATCCTGGTACACCACTTTTGCCTCGTTCACATCCATATTGAGATTCATAAAGCTTGTCTATTCTAAAAAGTGTTATTTTTAAATTTATTATCTGCCCAACAGATAAAAAATCCAATTACAGGAAGGTACAAGATGCATTTTCTGAAAATGTTATAAAACAATTAAGAAAGAATTACGATTATTTACTAGACAATCAGAAGTATTTACAAAAAGTTTGCTACATTTTCTGAAAATTCATCTTATATCCTCAATTTACTGAATAGTTCGGTAAATAATTTTGAGGAACTTTTTATTCAAGTACAGTCTTAACAAGACAAAAACATAAATAATAATAGTATATTATTCAATGAGCATGTAATGTATGCTATTACTCATGAGAATGAAGTTACATGCGAGTAGAATTTACAACATTTCGTCAAATATTTGTTTTGAAATTATAAGATAAGTAAAATTTTTGCTCTGACAAATACAACAATTTGTTTGTTTATCAACAAAGACAAATTGTAGCAATCATCGCTAGGGTCCGTACTGTTGTAACCAAATTTTGAAGTGATTCAGCTACAGTTTAAGTTTAAAAAGAAAATAAAAGTATAAAAAATGAGAAAATTAGTGTCCATGGGTTTTTATGACAGGTACGATTTGACATAACGAATGAATAATATTAATTCATCGAACTGTCAATATTATTTCATTAGCAACAGTAATAAAGGTCATTAATTGATAAAAAAAGGTTGAATTATGGGTATATTATTTGACAGTTGTGGATAAAGTAATGTATAAATATGCGAATTGTAATCCAATATAGATAATGAAATAACCAAATATCAAAACTTAAATTTAGAAGTGTACACAAGTCATTCAAATAAATAAAAAGGATTCTTTAAAGAATTGTGTATTATTTGCAGTATGTATTTATAAATTTCCATTGGGTAAAATGTATTTATAGAAGGAAGTGTTATTTTTAATAAACATATGCCTAAGGGAATGCTGGTGGTACTATAAATAAATAAATACACCGCAAGAATCAACAGTCTTCGCGTGATTACACTAAAATTTCAGGCAGTGTCTTTTTGTTTACTCCTTTGTTTTCATTTCCGGTGCGGTTTGAATACATACAGATTTCCTTTCTTCGCTTGACTAATTCACAATCAGTCTGTCTTCCCGATTTATTTTTGAATTCATTTGACCCAGATACGTGGTGAAAAATCTATTTGTCGATAGATAAACTGTTAATAAAATCCAAGTTTTTACGTAGATAGGGTATTAATTAGCTATAAATTAAAAGGCAAAGGTTAATGGCATACTAACAGAAAATAATGAAATGTCATGGGAACTGCATTTTTTCGCGCTCACTTCACATTATGTTTGATTATGTTAAATTAATTAATATCGATTGCTTCTCTCTGTCAATACCGTTCGCAATCGTAACGCAGACATTTTCACCAATGAAATTTTACTCGGACGTGATATCAAAATTATAACATTATTTAACATAACTTTTATTACGATTATTAAAATGTAATGTAAAAGAATATCTAGCATTTGTCAAGGTAAAGAATAAAACAGATTTCCATGGTTAAAAAATTAAACGTGGAATTAAGTCACTAATTGGTACAATAATTGCAACACTGTTTTGACTCTTGCGACGTAATTTTCATAATAATAATTAGTATGTGGGAAGCTAGACACATTAATGCAGCAAAACTTTGACCTAGAAAACGTATAACTCGCACAAACCAAAAGATCCATTGTTGTTTTCAAATAATACGTTTTTAATCAACCCAAGAACAAACTGTGCTTAATTTAATCATGAGTTTTGTTACTGAACTTCATTAATTCGACTTTTGCGTGAATATTAATATTTCAATATGATTTTCACTTATGAATATAATTTTCGTTAGGCCACTAGTGAAATGGCGGTATTTTTGTTTTCATTTAATAAGAAACTGTATAATCCAGAGTTCGCCATAACTTTTCCCAAGATAATTTTAATTATTTCGCTTGTTTTCTTTAGCTACATTTCGTTTTCACGTTTATTCTTTGAATATGTTGCGCAAAATACAACACCTTACATAAGGACACTAATACCAACAATTATTTACTTCAAAGTAAACGTCAGATCACGTAAACTGTTTGTGAAGCGAAATTGTTTTTGCGAAACAATTTGTTGACGCTTACTCGTGGTTAGCAAAATGTTATTCTTGATCATATAAACGGTATTTATAGTATTACTAGCATGATAGTAGTAAATAATGAAAAGTTTCAAAATAATTAACTATTCACTTGGGATATAATTTGTTTTTGTTCCGACCTTGTTTAACGTCACACTAGTTCACGAAGTACAATTAAAATTTATGTGCGCAGTTCAAACCAGAATACTGTGATTTAAAATTGAGTTTTATTATGAATGAAAACTGTTTTAATCAAACAAAGGTAATTAAAATAATCATTTATAAAGGAACATTAAATTCTTCATAGCAGATTTTAATTTAGAATGATTTCAACATGCTATAATAAAAATTAACGCACGTATTGCAATATCCATTGCAAAATTTTTTAAATCGCTTTAATTAGTTTAATATACAACTATAACCTGGTGAAACTTATATAAACTTTACAATCAAAATTTATTTAATATCTTGTAATAACTACAACCGAAAGAGGACAAAAATGGACAAACTTGAATTTAGATTTGTAACAAGGCGAACATTCAGAATATGAATTCTTGTGTTAAATTTATTACCACACATGTGTGAGGAACTTTGTTAGATTTTTAGTTTTCATAAATGGTTATTTGAGGTTTCGCGGTAAATATTCTGAAATATCGACTTGACATGTCATCTGGAGTTGACAGATAGGCCTGGTTGAACCCTAGATTAAGTAGTTTTTAGTTTTTATGTAATTTTTGTGATGGCCCTGCAAGAGGTTCCCTGCCCCGCACCTACCCGCTTATGAAGTAGTATTTGGCCAAACGAAAAGACAGTTGGTTTTTAGATTTTGAAACTAGCAAACGTCTTCTCACGTCTGCAGTGCTCTACAAAATGTAGAATTTTATGTAATTATTGTTTGTAAAATGTTTTGGTAACTGCAACTATTTAACATATTCGTACATTGTTATCATTTTGTTTTATATAGCAATTTTAAAGTTTATTAAATTTCAGTTTTTATAATCATACACTCATAAAAATAACTTCTTGTTTCAAGAAAATTTTCAGTTTCCCTTTTGTATGCATTCGTTGAAAAACATTTTATTTCTTACAAAACGAAGGTTCAATTCAAAAAAATATTAATTTTGAATATAAATTATATTTATCTTCTTTTTTCTGGATTGAAAGAAAATGAATATATTTTAAATTTTGTTTTTAATAATAATGAAAAAGAAGTCGTTTTAATTTTAAACAAAATATTTTTATTTTAAACAATATCATTTTGAATTAAAGCTATTCCTATTCAAACTACTTGTCCCCATAATGAGTCTTAAGTGAATACTTTGATATGTTCCTTCAAAACTGAATTAATTTTCATACAAGAATATTTATTACACCTACAAAAGTTTTCAATGAAAACGAAATCGGATTGGCACTATTCAAATCAAAATTTTCTCTTCATTTAAGAGGAATCTGTTTGTTCCAAGAAAACATTTTTATCAGTGTAAAAGTGTTGTGTTTATAATTGTTATAACCTCGGTTTACCGAAGTGTTCGGTAAATTCTACGTTACTTTTTAACATATGAATTACAGTTACCAGAAAGAAATGCTTTTTACTGGCCACATTTTGTAGCGTACGATAGACTTAGAGAGACGTCTTGCTTCTACAAATATAGAACTACTACTATTTTCTGAATTGACCAAATGCACGCAGCTATGCCATTTAACGATGCAGGAAAAGATTACCCAAAAAAAAAAATCAAACTTAAACAAGGGCTAAGGCACAGTTTAGCCCGGATAAATAAATACGTCACCAAAGATAATACCTCAAGACGAAATATCAGAGTATTCGCCGTATTAGTCTAATATAATTTCGTTTTGTGAAAACAAAAATCTACCAAAATTAAAACAAACATGTATTTCAATAAATTGAATCCAAAGACACCCCTGTAAATCCAATTTGGAAGATATTAAGCGCAAACACATTTTAATACTTGTATCTTTCGAAGCCATTTTGACACTATAACAATAATTCGTACCTTATTACATATCCGTTCATTACGAAAGACAAAACATTTAAGTAAGAAGAAATAATAATTTGTATAGAGTAATAATGCAAGTGAAGGTTTAAAAATGGCACAATGTTTTGTCACATATTCGGCCAATAATGATTGTGTAAATACTATTCCGGATTTTACACTGTGAAATAAAGCGAAAAAAAATTTGAACTGAAAATAACTTTGACATTAGGTTCAGGTCAGTTGTCAAAGCGATCGGATCATCAGCGTATATAATAATATGTACAAGATATATGCGTTTGTTCGTGATGAAAGGTCGGTGTTTATTTCATTGTCACCGTGTTCTCCGATCTCTCTGTGGGACGCTGATCAAAATCTGACACTAGTAATTGTGAAGAGCGTCTTCAATTTCAAGTGCTTCAGCTTTTATCTTCTTTTATACATAGTTACGTGAAATCGATTTCTGTTCAACGATTTTATTTACTTTTTACCATGTCTCTGCATATATAAATTATAGATACCTTGCAGTAAATGTTTAACCGACTGTATGGTATTAACACAGCTCTAAAATAAAAAAGCAAATTCTGTACTCTTAACTATTTCAATGGTTGTGGTTTATTACTATTTTGTACATAGTACAAGGAAATGTAAATATCCGGTTTGACCATTTTCTCATTTATATCTGTCTGTGTGGATGGATGGGTCTGGGTACTTATGAAGAATAAAAGAGACGAAATTTCCTAATTATAAATTTGATTGCAAAACAGAAAGTGGGGGTTTACTGGATACAGTACATTCAAATCAATATATGACCATACCATTTTGCCACTTATCCATTTTGGGTATGTCAAATTAAGTCGCGCACCATTGGGGTAAAGTTAAATGGCAACTGTAGACTGTGGGATTTGAACTGATGATCCTATGATACACTGTCTGATGCGTTACTGGGGAACTTTTAATATTCATTAAATTTATTTTAAATACATACAATCAGCTGCGAGAAAGTTCCAAATATCTGAAACATCTTCTCTATATGTCACACATATGTCAAGATCACTGATTTCTATATAACACTAGATTGGGCATAAGCCGTTACGGTGCGTTCCCAATTGAACGCCGCCATAATGGTCAAAATTGGGTTTTTGTGATACTTCAATATTTAAAAATCTATCTCTCTTGTCTATGGGTATGACCATACATCGTGGTATGACCTAAAGAGAGGAGGTGGTGAGCCCGGTGTAGAGAGAATGAAAGCAGAGTTGCAGATTGCGCACTTCACTTTACAAAAGTGTCACAAAACATCAATTTCATCCGTTCAATTTGGAACGCTCGCAGATGGCAGAATATGGCCTATGCCCAATCTAGTGTTATATAGAATTTAGTGGTCAAGATAGATTAATAATAAATTCACCTATATAAGTACAAGAAAGTTTTGTGGTGAACACACCTAATTTAACATTTTTTAAATCATATCTTGCCGATCTCGATGGTGCAGTGGCTATGTCACTAGCCTAGCACACCAGAGGTCTTGGGTTTGAATTCCACTGGAGAGCATGGTTGTTTTTGATATTCACATAATTCCCAATTCATCCATTCACGAGGCGGTATATGAGTAAACCAGTTAGTCAGCTTCCCGTCTTCGCAAAAAAAAATTACATCTATATTAATATTGTATGTATAATTTATAAAATAAGATATACGTCATTTAACCATTGTGGGTTTCGTAGATCTCGGTGATATATTTTAAGATTATCAGCTGTTAAATCATATCCCCAAACATGTTCCGGCAGGGAAAATTTTGGAGCTGTCGGTTGTGAGATTTGAACTAAGGATTTCAGCAAGAAAATCTAGTACACATTATAAAATAAGATACACACCATTTATCCATTTTATTGTAGGACTGGTTTGGTAGATTTCGGTGATAATTTATAGGTTACCAGATGTCAAGCTGTTGTTTGTGGGATTCGAACTAAGGATCTCAGAAAGAAAATGCATTCTCCAAATTCCTTATGGAAAAGGGGAGCATAAGTAACGAGGTCAGTAATAGCAGGGATCAAAAGGAGAAGTTTGTTTTGGAATTTATGTACTTCATCGTGGTATTGTTTGACTATACGATCCAGGTTTAGAACCAATCATATGTTAAACATTTGCATATACTAGTACGCGAGCAATATATCGTCTGCCGATATTTACATTTTACGATACTGTCATCCTCAGAAATTGGGAAAAGGCGTGATGATATATTTATTTATTATGTAACAAAAAGACATACTAGCAGCAATAAATATCTTCGTTGTCATAATGGAACGACATCTACTACACAAACAAAATCTTTCTTCTTATGTTTCATATTTTGTCTTCTGTCCTATTTTACACATTTCTCATAGAACAAATATGTTAAAAATAAAAATATGTAGTTTCAATTCAAATGCAGCATCCTGGCTGGATATATATGCAAAACCATTTCCTCTATGGAGCTTGGAGTTAAAAATAATTTTTAATATAACTCTGATGCTGAGAGATGACATAGGTACTATATTTATAACTATGTGATCCTTTGAACATTCATCTTTGAATTTTTAGATTTGTCTTCGCGCAGCAACAAGGCAAAGAAAACGTTTTAACTAATAAAGAAATCACCACACCGTTTATCCATTTTGTAAATATGTTTTTGGAGGGGGAGATACAAGGGTAGTTAAAATCTAAACCACACAGCTAATCATATTAAAATTAGTTATGTGACCATATTATAATCTAATCAAACTGTTTAATTTTGAGAAGGGGAAGCCTTGCAATTGAATGCGAACTGAGTGAATTAATAAAAAAAAAAATTATAAATTCCGCTTCTGGCAAGAGCCCGGTAGAGCACCCCATATTTTTATTTACATGTTTTTCTCCGTGAAACGTTCATTTGAAAATAATTCTTAATATAAATTTAACAAAAACTCAACTACAGCTTGTAAAGTGTATTGTTGGCCGACAGTTGCAGCCGTCGCCTCTGTCGCGTCCTCCAGGCTTTTTATTCACACTGTCTGTTCTTTGTGGTTTTGTTAAAATTTAATAAAATCTCTACTCATTGTACTTTATAAGAGTATTTTATAACGGTAACTGACAATAAATGATATCCAACAAAATATAATTTGCCGGGAATTTCGCTTTTTGCTCATACAAATTTTACTCTTAGTACAAAATCTTGAACTCGATGGAAGGAAATAAATGGCGGACAGTATTTAGGTACACAATGTGCAATAAAATGGGGTAAATCGCTCAGTGGTAACGTATCGGACTGTGGATCGTGAGATCCTCAGTTCGAATCCCAGTACCGACAGTTGCCAATTTAAATTTACCCCTGTGGTTCCCCCTCCACTAACAACTTTGGGGGCTATGACTTGACGGCTGGTAACCGCATATCATACGCAAAAATATATCACCTACCGAGATCTGCGTAACCAGAGTGCCACACCCTTAATGGGTAAAAGGCGTGATGATATATATATATATATATATATATATATATATATATATATATATATATATATATATATATATATATATATATATATGTGTGCAATAATTGGAGAAGATTTTTGATGTGACAGACGTTAATGACATGAGTTCAGTTTTGTCACACATTTATTAATTATTGGTGGTGAATTTAAATAATATATATATATATATATATTTATTTATTTATTTATTTAAGCGGTCTCAGTTGCTGAGATTATATGCCGCCTCGATGCCTCGTTTTCTGTGGTGTGACAACGGCACGCAGAGTTCACTGGTATAGGTTTTCGCAAAGCGGTCATCCATCCAATTACTGACCGCGGGCAGTTGTGCTTAACTTACGTTTTCGAATGATCCGACTTGAACGGTTTCTGCCATGGACGTTGCCATTTTAGCAATATTATATTTATAGTAATTAGTGTGCAAGATGCTCAATTTAATTGTGCTACCATTGATATTTTGAGAATTATAAAATCTACGATGTTGGTTAAATTAGCAATCAATTTTCATTTTATTGCAATTTTTATCGCGGATATAGGATTTATTTGCTATATGAACGATAAAAAGAAACTTCAATGGCGCGGTACATATTAAATTTTATTTGAAATATCAAATTAAAACCAACTTTAAAAAATATTTTATAGATTAAGATTAAATAATTGTCTCTCTGGTATTCAGTGTTGCCAATCTTGAACATTGAAGTTATCGTAGAGAACACTCAAAATTATGTGTTTTGTTCACAATTTCTTCATCGGAATTAATTAGTTCGTTCTTTTTTTACATACTAGTTCATTGTACGTACTAATTTACTTGTACATCGTACATCTGCCGAAATGATCCTACTTGTACAAAATCGAAGATTAATACATTACTTTAATCACGATTTTGGCGTTCATTAATACCGATTTCAAATAAAAATAGTTATTCTACCAATGGGGGATACAACTTACTAATTTTAAAAGGGAACCTATTTTTTTATTCACATAATTAGATTCAATATTTTTTTCTGAATACGACGATATATAATATCGTATCCTATTATAACAAAATAACTGAGAACAGTTAAATCTATATCCATAAATTAAATTTATATGTAGTTTAATTACATTTAGAAATTGTTTGCTAATTTAACGAACTTCGTATTTCTTATACATCTCGAGATAGCAATAGTGCAGAACTTAAATGGAACATTCTGTATATCTCTGTATTGTTATTCGAAGTTATATTTTTAATACAGTAATCCATTTATTTTAAGCCAGACATGCAAATGTTTTTCTGGAATTTTCAAAACCAACACTCGACTAGGTATCTGGAAATAGACTCTTAATTCCTATGAAAAGAAAGCACGACCATAAAGTAATTTAAACTTTCATACTCTAGTTAAACTATACTGAACCCTACGTGTAAAATATATCATTTAGCGAAATCTGCGAAAGCAGAGTGCAGCATCCAAAATGAAATTATATTTTGAACTTATATCAAAAGTTAACTGTACACTATAGTGAAATTGCAGTTAAATTCGTCAAATTAAAAAAATAATTAATTGAATATTAGGCCATACGTACTCTATACCAGGCAACGGCAATTTTGTTTGGCCTTGGGTGAAAAACAATCGCAATAATTTTCGGGTCAGTGAATAAAAGAAAAAAGAAAATTAAATTTCTTGTTACTATAAAACCAATGTTTTAGGTAGTTTAATTTTATACTTTATTCTAAATCAAAATATACATAAATACAAACACAATTATTGCTATAGATAATGCAAGATCATAGGTGATTTATTTTATTTCCGGAACTCAAATGGGTCACTCGAAAATATGAATTGGGTCACTTGGTCATCACGCATGCTCTAAACTATTATTTTATATATTTGGTGTATAGTTATTTGTGTTTCCAGATTTGAAAGAGTTCCGAAATATTAAACAATAAATTTACGATTACGTTTTACTGTTATTTTTGTTTATGTTACCTACTCAAAAAAAAAAAGTAATCGCATCCAAAACCTGTGTTCCGCATACTCGTTCGTCAAATCTACATCAGTACTTGTCAATAAACAATGCAATGTCATTCTTGTATATCTTTACAAACAATACTAAAAATACACCACAAAAATAAATCGAATGAATACACCAGTGGTGTTTCTAAAGGTTTTGTACAGCAGTGCTAGCTATTGTAGCAATTTATTGTACGATCGTGAAAAAATTACGGATATAAAAACATATGCATGGATATTTTCATACCGCCGTGACCGAAAACCCTTGTGTTAACATTGGAATTGTATACACGGCTTTAATTTTAACGATACATACACATAAGATAGATTTATATATTCACACGAAGGTAACACATTGTTCCGCCATTTATATAATATTATTAACGCATATCTTAGTAATTTAAAAAGGATGTTTCTATACCTCTGCACGAAGCTTTAATGACATATATAAATTAATTCGGAAAAATTAGGATATTTAATTGCTAGCGAACATTTCTAGCGCCACTGGTTTAATAGTACATTTAATTGTTTATAATTATGTTACTAATGAAATAAAAGTATAAACTCTGCCTACAAATAATCATTCAAACCCAAGACCTCTTGATTCAGTTACCACGGAGCTATTTATTAATAAATGTAGAGATACGCATTTTAACAGAAATGGAAAGTAGTTTTTGATTAGTTTTTATGCCTAATTTTTATTGTACCGCATGTAAGTTTAATAGCCCATTACATTTTCAAATTAATTTTTCATTTATCTAAACATAAATTTGAGAAATTAATACGTTTTGTTGAACATTTCGTCTACGTTGAAATAATATTTGATTTGACGGAACATCATTAATCTATTACCAGCCTTAAGTACATAATTTTTTTTGTTCCCCAAGCAACCGGCATTCATCAATATTAATGGAACAATCAGCACTAAATGTTCAATTATTAAATAATAAATGCTTTGTTTTTCAATACTGAAAGAATAATCAAGCATGCAATACCAAAATTTCAACAGTATTGATTTTATTATTAAACACTTAATAGTAACATGATTGCTTTGCGTGATTTTTTTATAATTAAATCAAAATCAGTTAAAAGTTCACAAAATTGAATTATTATTACATTCATACCGTTGCAGACATTCTTTCAAAGTTCCCTTATAATTTAATTTTTGAAATAGTTCTTCCTTACAAATATGTTGGGTTCCCTTCTTTAAAATTCGGTGCACATGTCTGCCCTCTCTTCAATGTAATAACTTTAAATGCAATTTCTGCAGAATCGTTGACAGTAGACTTCATACGAGTATTTGTATAAGAAGATAGCTAGATCACTCAAGTCGTATGTTTGTACGGATATGTGACCGTGTATTTAAGTCAAACTGAAATACGACCTGGCAAATACTTTTCTTCATTTTGGCGGCGAGCCATGCAACAAAATTTCTGTTTTTATTTGAAACTAAAATTTATATCTTGGATTTCTTTACTTCCCATACACAAGTTAAAATATTTGTAAAACTGTGCTGATGATTTCGCTTCCTTGCTTGCCCTAATTTTGTTTGCCCAATGCACCATTTTCGTAAGCTGCGTTTAAACCTCTCAACCCTACGCTCTTTTTGGTATTTATCCAACCATTCCAACTCTTAGCAACGCTGATTTAATCTTAACCTCAAAATGAAAATTATCGTTGTGAACTACAAACCTTTTATGCTTATCAAAACTTATTAATTTTTATTCCGTATTTGTTGAATTTGTCGATAATATTATTTATTAGATATGCTTTTTTTAAATAAGATACACTCCTCAAAGGATATCTGTTTTCAAGACTAGTACAGATAAAATATAACTAACGTCGTTTGATCCTCAAGAAAAATATAAACTGACGCTAGAACATCAATGGAATGCCAGAGACAACCATCGATAAGCAAGTATTTTCTATACTGCTATAAAAAGTATGTTTTATAGACGGTTTGTTATAATACCGAAAGATATAGTAAAATATTTCTCAGTCTAGCTTGTATATTTTTCATAATATGTTTAAGCAACGTATTCTATTTGTGACAGTGTTTAAACAATTTAAATTTTGTATGCAGAAAATAAAGTACAATATCCTTGAAGAATTAGTTCATGTTCATTTAATAGTAGAATGCATGCAAAACGAGTCCTGAATAGCTAAAATTACTGGTTTTATAGGTAAAATCAGTTTACAAACAATGAAAAAGTGTAATTTAAATAGTTAAAGCCAGAAGCCACTAATTTCGGCCTTTAACTGTAACAGATATGTGAACTCGATACTGAGTTGTGAACATTCACGGGATATTATTACTGTGTGCTAGCATGTTGCAACTTTTTGTGACTTATTGTCGTATCGGAACTTAATTATCTAGCGTCACGGCACAGCATCGACGAACGACGATACAGAACTGCAACTACAGCGTGATCTACTGAAACATGTTCGCGTTCTCTTGGCGTCCTGGCGCTTGAGACGAAATGTTAACCAGTTTTAAGTTTCAAGCAGAGAAGATAATTTGTACTTGACCCAGTGATAGCAAGTGTTTTAAGATAAAGCAGAAAACGTTTAGTAAATAGGGCATCCACGAATGTAACAAACGGAACGGTTTTTTGCCCTATTCAAATGAATCATGGATTTTTCACATCGCTGTTCATTAAATATTTTTAGAACTGCCCCATATATAGTCAATAACCTTCCTATCAAAGGTGTAGGGTATGAAAAGTTTTATAATCGTGCACAAATTTCGCCCATTGTTTTTTATTCATCGCCATCCTTCGTACACCCTGCAGTGTATATTCCTCTTCTTCAGAGTCCTGTTGATGATGCTATCCCAGGTATCTATGGTCCTCCAGGATCTCTCTTTTGTTTCACTTCATCCAAATTTGCCGCACTGGTCTCGATTCATTCGTTTTTATCATATAGCCCCACCATGCTAGTTGTCTTGTTTCTGTGAACTCGATTGCAATTGTTCTCTTATTATTTTGTTTCTTATTCTGTCTGTTAACACGTAGGGCAAAAATGTACCTTGACTTGATTTTGACTTTGAAAAAACGATTTTTGTCAATGTGTAAACACTATCGACTAACAACTTTTCTTCTTATAGTTAAGTATAAAATAAATCAGACGTGACTTATGTAAGTGACTTTGAAAGATTCGTGTAAACGCATATCGTCTTTACTTTGTCATCAGTGACATTAAATTGCATTTTAATTTAAATTATGTCAGTCGTTGTTTCCTGAATTTATATTGCATCCAAAACTGTGCATTTTTACTGTCATATTAAAACAAAAATCACGCTAGTATTTAATATGTTTAATTTCAAAATAGTATCCACGATTCTTCTACATGGTGAAGACTTAATAAACTTTTGACAAAAACTGAATAACCAAAAAGTTACAGAAAATTAAAGTCCTTTTAAATTTTTGAACAATAAAAGAAAAATTTAAATAGCCGTACTTTTATAATAATACTATTAATATTGTACAACTAACTTTAAAGTATTCCCAATTTCTATTTAAAATATAATTAACTACCGTAATTTGTAATGAGTAGGTACTTATTAATTGATTGAAATTTAATTTGTTGTAACTTTTTTGTTATTAAGTTTCTACCAAAAGTTTATTATTTTGGGCCCTCATAGCTACATTTTAAATATTTTCCGTACATTATGAATCATCCTGTATGTGGATTATAATTTTTTACTCAGTTAAATAAATTATTTACCTGATAACTTGTGTAGAAATTTTAACATAACCTCACAAACTGGTTGCCAACAAGCAGATAGATAATCCATAATCTAAAGTAAATTTGATATGTTCTTTATGTGTAAATGTACTAGTAAAATTTTATTTTTCCAAAGTCAGTTTTTCAAAGTCAAGTCAAAGTAAATTTTTGTCGTAAGTGTAAACGTAATCATTGTTACTCCTTGTACTTTTCTCAGATATATCATTTCAAGCGCCTGAATTTGGTTTTTTTTTTTTGAGACATTACTCATGAATTGCAATCATATGTCAATATAGATCGCTGTTATATACTGTTACTTTTATTTTCTTACTGATTTATTTTTAACTCTATTAAGTTGTGTTTCACTGTATAATGCCCTATTTTATTCTGTTAATTTATTACATGTGTGCTCTATACACGAACATCTTGAAAACGAGGTGAAAGAAAAATCTGATAACGTCAGATCTGTGTTGACGAGTTCACGCACAATGTGTTGTGCGTTTCGTCTATCGCCTACAGCCGACAATCCTAAACCCAGTTGCGAATTCAGGTATTTTGTTATTCCGCTCGCTAACCCCTAAATAGTTCTAGATCAATCTGATTTTTTTCAGCTGGTCAGTGTCATTCATCTCTGTAGGTGTGTTTGGAATAGTGAACACAACCGTGTGATAAGTTTTATTGTCAGACAGATGGAAAGGAAAAGGATCGAACACCTGCGGACCGAATTCCTCACTAACTGCTCCCACAATCAACCTGGTGTCCGAATAAATGTGATTCGATATCGTAACGGTAACGGTATACGGCGAAGCAAGTGGAACGTACCCTATATAGGAGATTGCAGGAATCGAAACAATTACATGAACGGAAATCACGCATTAAAGGGTCAGAGAAGGCGGACTCACTCTGATATTATTTCCAAATTGGAGACCACGATGCTCTTCAAACGAATTGCGGACTGGTTGCAAAATCACAGAATCGATATCGTAGGCGTTGGGCACTAGACACTGGCCACTGGACACTCAGCGTTATCCAGTGCTTCTAAACCTTTATTCTCTTTAGAATATTACAATCATATTTATTGGATTTGACAGTTTACAAATTATATGTAACCTATTGTAATCACTGTTTATGACAAAACTCAATGCATTGAGAACAAAGCTGGGCAAGTACTGCAATCAAAAAACTTAAGTATCAGTACTAACGATGGTTAATACTTGTTATCAAGTACTCTCTCAAGTTTAGCTTCAAAATACTTAAGTATAAGTACCAGTACTAATGATGTTAAATCCTTGTTATCAAGTACTTTCTCAAGTTTAGCTTCGAGGTACTTGTAAAAAGTATCAGTTTTTTCTTTGAAAATACTTTAAAATCAGTATTTTTAAGTATTATTACATTCTTTTTTAGGAAAAATATTAGGTACTAAATTTGAAAACTGATTTCAGACTATAATATATTTTAAAATAGTACAATTTTTAAAATATAAACGGCTTGCACTACAAACACAATTTTTCTTTCATATATAATAATAAAAACAGAGTTTTAACGTGAAAATTGCTCACAACACTTTTTCAACAATTATAATGTAGAACAGTAATAAAAATTACATCATTAAAATTACTTAGGTTTTTAAAATACTTGTCATTTTGCATTATTTCAGTAATATCGAAATACTTAATTATTTAGAAAGTACTTCAATATTTTTATGATTTTTTTTTATTTATTTATTAAGTAGTCTCAACTGCTGAGGTTATATGCTGCCTCGGAACCTCGTTTTCGGTGGTGTGACAACGGCACGCAGTATTCGCTGGTATGGGTTTTCGCAAAGCGGTTTTTTTACGATTATCAAACGAGAAATTAACCTTAAGTTTTAATTTTCATACTTAAAAATTTCAAGTATTAAGTAACAAAATATACTTCAGTACAAGTATTAAGTATTACAGGACGTCAAAAATTGATACTTATGTATATAAATACTTAAGTACTTGTCCAGCTCTGAATGAGAAATGGCCAACTGGAAGATTCGTCCTTAGAGAACAATTTAGAACAATTCTCATATATTCCTAACAAGTATAATTCTCGTTGTAAAATAAGATCTGCATCAGTACGGAGGTATCTAATCATCATTTGCTGCACTGACACTTTAATCAGCATTGCCTCTGACATTTCTGTTGGGAGACCACTGGGCAATAAGCACGTGTTTCAGCAAGAACATTGGCTGCTGTCAGCGTTCAGTACTGCATACACTTACACTTCAAACACTTCACATTGAACGGCCAATAACAATTGCTCTGTGTCTGTGGAAGTCAAGTGCAGTCAACATCCTGTGAAGCATTGCAATTTACTCAAATAAATCCAATTTTGACAAATGTACTAATTACTATGTCATAGTAAATATTTCGCTTTATCATCGCATGCACATCAAATAAACCATCTCTGGTTGTATGAATATCACTTAATGGGAAATTGGTATAGAATTGTCTGCACAAAGCGTTCTTATTATATTAATTAGTTATGCTATTATTACTAGAAAAAAAATGCGAATCTTGTAATACTCAAGGTTTACACATTATGAATCATAAAAATTAATTACTTATCTAAAGAAAAAAAAACTTGTTTCTGTATGTATAAATAAATAATAATAAAAGTACTTTCCTCTACTTAGTTTTTGACATACAGTGGTTTTTGGATCTTAAGTAAAATACTTTTGTTGGTATGTAAACGTTGCACGTTTATACCAAAAATAGTTGTGTCAAACTAGAGAGAAAAGCGCTTCTTTTTCCCACTCGAAGTTTGCATCATGAGCACTGCGAATGAGGCAATTCGAGCGAGTGTGGAAGAAACACTTTCCTCTCGTGTTAGATACAACATTTTTTAAAGGCATGATTCTAAAAACGATTTGCACTTTGACACAAGTGACACGTCAAAAGTTAGGTTATAAGACGCAAGGCAGTATAACAGTGTTACCAATGAACCATTCTTAAATGTAAATTAAAGTTGTCAAATTGTGATTTAATCTAGAAAAAGAAAATAGTTCCGTGGTAACGTATCGGACTGTGGATCGTGATATTTCTATATTTTCCTCTCGAGAGAGAAAAAACACATTTTCCTTACTATTTAAAGAGAAGAAAGGTGGGGTTTCTTGGTATGTCGTGAAAATAAGTATTTTACTTCAGATTCTAAGGCCCACTCTATGTCGAAATAGAATTAAAAATAAGTGCTCCATGGTAATAATAATAATCATGAGATGATTTTTTAATACCCCTTCAGTAATAAATATCTTTGGGCTGACAACATTACTTCGTGTGCATAAATATATCATACGTCGAAATTTGTTTTAAGTTGAATACCCCCCCCCCCCCTTCTCTCCCCCCATAGGAGTAACGTATTTATGGATGATAATTTAAATGACAAAATTTCACTTAAAAGGTTTATTTGACGTTCATATCCTTTGTAAAAATTTCCAATCTAGCGCTACTTCCAAATTGCGTAATCCCACCTATAATGTAGGTATAATCTAATCTGAATATGGTCTCAATTCCGCAAATATATGTTCTGTGCTCTGTTTATTAATAACACAATTATAGTTCCTATGATAGTCCAATAAGTCAAGCATACCAACGACAACTGCAGGTATTATACATGTATCTTGAACCACTATCATATTAATTGTGTACAGAAGTTATTTACAATTCCCATCAGAGATGAAACACATTGTGCACGAGCTTCATCTGGTAAGCTTCAATTCTGCTATCTAAATATGTATCTAATATAGGCTAATATTAGAAATGTCACCACTTAATTAATGCAGATACTGAAAACTAATTTATTTTATTTATTTGATCTGTTCAATTCGAAAAATCTTGATTGCTTATTGATGAATATTTTAACATAAATATTCTTTTCTCATTTTTGCTGCAACTATAGTCTATTTAATAACTGGGAGGAGTGTTCTAAAATGTAGCCGCAAAAATCTACACTTGTGATTGGCTAACGCACAGCCGATTTACACCGTTCTGACTAGAAGTTTATTGAAGGTCGTGTCAGCTGTCATCTGTCAGTGAGTGAGTCGATTTGATATTTTCACGGGTTCGGTATTTTAACTATTTTAGCTTGATTCTCTTTTTGTGACATACCACAAATACATAAATCAGTTCTTTCCAGAACTATTATTACGATTTATTACATTTGTGGGTTTCATTTGTTTTGAAAAATTATTATCAGTTCTGTATTTTTGGTTTTAATTTAATAATTAACAACATTTTTGAAGATTATTGGTAAATTATAAGAAAATAATCTATATATTACAACTGTCAATCCACATGACCATCAACTGACAAAAGTTGAAATTTAAATTTGCGACGATAAATTCTAATTACTTTTTTGGTGTTTTTCTACAGTGTATATATGGCTTCAGATTTTACTCATCCTAGTTATTAAATAGACTGTAGTAGCCTAACAAAGCAAAATACTATAAGAGTTTAACTGCTAATCACTTCATAATTACAAATATATCAAATGTCTTTTGTCGTTCAAAGGGAAAATTTAATTAGTTAGCCATTTTAAAATAAACCAGCAATTTTAAAGTACGACGTTACGAGTACGTATGTGTAACTTTAAACATAGGCAGCACTTGGAACAAACAGAACAGTTAGTAGTAGAAGACCCGCGACCGCGGAAGAGGTAGAACATAAAAGAAAGAACGCAGACATGAAATATCGACGCTCTGTCAGTGACGCGTCACCTTATTTACTGATTTCCGTTGATCGGAAGAATCTGTAGTTATAAATCACGAATTATGTATGTATTGAGTGTCCCTGTCGACGGGGGCAAAGCGAGGAGCGCCGAATCGCCAATCGGATTAGTCCAAGTCGATAAATCTGGCGACAACTACTAAAAAATTATTATCGGTCTATTGTTCTAGACGCTAGACTACGAAAAGTAGTAACAAGTCGTGGATGGTAAATTGTGGTGACTGAAACCCATTATTGGGCCTAGGCATGGAGCCATAATCGATAATTGTAGCCCCGGTGCCGAATAAATCATAATCAGGTCACAAATTGCGGAACTGTTCTATCTAACAGTTATTTCTTTCAAATTTTATTGCAACGTTCTGAAATAATCAATGACAAAATAATTAATGGAAACTGTTTACGAAGCAGTTTAGTGGGAGTGCTTGAACTTGGCAATGCGGTTAACTGAAATATTCATAAAAGGTTTAATCCTAGTTTATAAATATCGCATTAACGGGACTAATGTAACAAACGGAGGTTGTATCGATTCAAATTTTAACATTAAAAGGAAAGGGGTGTCGCTTGTCATTTCTCTTTATACTGCTCTATCTTAACTACAATTTAAATTGTCATATCTTTTACTGTTTTATTCTTGTTTGTATCCGTACTCGTCTTCCAATGCATGATATGCTAACAAATATAGTTAATAATTTGTAAAACTGTGTGCTAGCCTATTATTCCGTTGAATTTGATCTCTGGGTTCTGTAACTTTAATAACCTTTTCTGGCCTTTATTCTCCATTCGCACTTGAAAGTCTCAAGTGTTCAGTTATTTTGTAGAGCAGTCGAAGAGCAAAGCAGTATTAGGCACAACTGCATGTCGTAGCCGTCGAACGTTGAGCATTGAGCGTCGACTCGTCGACAGTGAAGAGCGACTCAGAGCGAGACAAGTGTTGAGCTGCCGAATCTCCAGAATAATCCCAACTCCCCAATTCTAGCCACACGCGCACTGCGCAAACTGAATTCTGGTGCACTGCTCGCGCGAATCCTGTCACAGGCTGCTAATGCCTTTCCGTTTTGGAATAGTTAGGTGACTATGATGCAAACTTGTTACTGTATTCAAGTGCTGCTACGTTTTGCCTAAACTACACAAAGGTAATTATGTCGGCCCATTCATTCCAGTTTCACCAGCTACTCTTAATCATTATTTCATTATAATTTGTTTTATATACGGAACAGGGAACAGTACGCTGCTCCAGTGCTCGTTCTCGCTGTTCGCGTACGATTTGTATTTAAATCATTAAGTGCCGGTGCCACGGACAGAAGTTTCACCACAAATTGAACAAAAAGTTGGAATCGGTCAACGCCTCGTGTATTGCATCTTTTATTGAATCGACTATTGTTGGAGGAGCGACGTGCGACAGGAACGGGTTCAGGCTCAGTTCGGGTTCTGGCCGATGTATCACAGAAAGTTGCACGCCGGTTCCGAACCCGCTGACAGCGTCATTAAAGGTGCTCGCGAAAGTTTTGTTCAACCTTAGGGTAACATATCAATAAGTCTGCAGTTGTAGCTAGTGGCAAGTAGAAGTGGCAGTGGCAGTGGCAATGGAGGTGACGACAAGAGGCGCGCAGGGCGAGCGAACGGCGAACCTCTATCGCTTATCCTCGGTTCCGAGCTCATTATCAG
The DNA here is from genome assembly GCA_963942605.1 of Poecilus cupreus. Lineage (NCBI taxonomy): Eukaryota > Metazoa > Arthropoda > Insecta > Coleoptera > Carabidae > Poecilus > Poecilus cupreus. The sequence continues at coordinate 9,387,476 of OZ012715.1, forward strand.
CGCCCAAAGTGATCATTACAAATCGCGCTGACGAGACAGCTCGCTCCCTCCGTTCCCCACGTCCTGTCGTCACTCCCTCGTTCACAGTTTCTTTTATACAGTTTCGGAAGTGTCCGAGCAGCGGCTCGCTTAAACGTTTCACATTGAGGGCTTATTGTCACACAAGATATGGCTGCCTGGAACACTCCATTTCGGTGTGACCATTACAATTATAACGTTGTGAATTTCATTTTTACACAAATTGAATTTGTAATTTCATTCAATAAAAAGTTCGAATGTTGTGCAGGTAGTTTGAAACTATCTACCTACACATAATGTTATCCCAGATAAATGCAGATGACGTATGCATGACACATTTAACTGTCAGACTAATGATGTTTTTCATCTAATTCCGAACGTGAATGTCGATATCTGATGCTAATTACAACTCAATCATTCTAACCATAAATGATAGTTCACATACAGGTACTAAATTTTACTTTTAGTAACGTGTAAATATGCAATTTGAATGACGTTGATAGAATTTTAATTTTGAATTGAAATCTCTAAACTGGAATGATTGAAGTTTTCCGTATTTCCTTATTACCAACATGAACGTGCAAGAAAGTAAGAGCACAAAGCACTGAAAGCTCAGTGGGTCCGCTGCTACGCTGAACGGCTGAACGAGATCGAGTGAACGCCGACGCTCGCTAGCGAATGTCGGAACAGCAAGCGCCAACGCCAAGCGCCGTCTAATGCGTGTTTTCATTTCAGAATATATACGCTTCACGCCACAGCGCCGCACAGCACAGCCGCACTGCGCGAATATATTTTTGCTCTTTTATTTACAGTCATGGGATTCCTATAATAAAATACGATTTACACATTGGGCCAATGCCGGCGATGCGAAATAGAAACCGGGTTACATTCCGTATGTCTCTTTCGCACTAGTCGATATCTGAGACCGGAGTCGGCAGTCGCGTTGCCGGAGCCGCAGCCGGAGCCGAAATGTATGGCGCCCACGACGGACTAACTCAGCCTCAGATCCTGTCGGTTGATCTTTTGTATGACGCCAATGTGTCGCGAGTCGCAAATTACTTGCTACTCGGCCAGAAAATTCACCAAATTCTGCGGATAATTTATAAACTATTGTTTCGCCCTTGTTACTTTAAGTATTTACCTCGAGTTACCTGATGTCTACTCTTAAAATCTTACTAGCTATTTTACTTGATATTTTTAAATATTATTTTACAATATTTATCTAAATTTACTAAAAGTTTAATACAAAATTTTCGTTATTTAAAATTGTTTGTGAACTTGACTACAGTATTTGGTATTTTTAAAAGTATTTATATCGAAAAGTTCACTTGAACAATCTTTGAATTGTTTTGAAACAAATGAATACGTAGCGTCCAAGTCTGAACTATTTAATTTATAATTGGATCATCATAAATTATAAATATAAACACTAGAAATGTCCTGTGATGGTTTAAACTAAAACTAGAATTATAAAAATAATATTTGATTTGAAACAGATGTGTACGTGATTATTGAATGATTTATATTTTTGTTGCAGAACATTATCACATATTCGTCGGCGACTTGAGTCCAGAGATCGAGACCCAGACGTTACGAGAGGCCTTCGCAGCGTTCGGCGAAATATCGTAAGTAGCAACACTCAACATTAACAGAAACAGTAACAGCGACGAATCAACAAAGTTACAACATGTCAAAGTGCCCCAAATGATTTTCATTCCGTCGCAATTGAAATGAGTAAATGGTTCAGCGTTGAACGTTCAGCGTTCTGCCTCAAGCGGATACCGCTGCGGCCGATATCGAATCCGAGAATGTTCTCACGGTTTGCTCGTTCATTGGCAGTGATTCAGCAACAGCAACGTTTACAGCCGCCAATATTGAAATCATTTTGTTTATCAACAAACAGACCACGCCTCGAATCTCGAATCGCGAAAAAACAACCCTCGGAATACTCACTCACCTGAACGTTGTATTCAATATCAAACTTTTTAAAATTCTAAACATATTTAATAACAACTGCGGTCCTTTGCTTTCCTTAATGTATTCTGTAATTAGTTTTCGGTACCGTGATGTTTTTTAAATAACTTTCAAATTTATTACTGAAAAATAACGAAACATATTTTCTACCTGGCTTGCTTTCAATTTCCATTGTAGCTAAAATGAAACTGGAACAATTTCTAACATAACGCTAACTCTAAAATAAAATTGAAAACAAATCAGAGTTCTGTCAACTGAATAAAACAATCAACGTTTGTTTTAAATAATAACCGCCATAGCATCAATAGATCCTGTTACGTTATATTTAACTATGTGCACGGTATAGAAACGTTGATGAAAGGAATAAAAACAGCTTGGAAATAGCGCGTTATTGCATGCTAATTCTGAAATATAAATACCTGAATATGTTTGAAAATAAAACAAAGATAATTGTTTTGCCTGTAATTAGCGCTGATCATAATATTTATGAGGGAAATAAAGCGGTTTAAAAGACGTGAATAAAACTAGAATAAACGAATGTCGGGCGCAAAGTGCGATGCGGTAAACGTTCGCGTTCAATTAATTATCCAGCGGTGTGAGCGTTGCGCAGTTAAATGTAAAATCTCCCAACAGCCACGTGTTCCTCATTGTGTTCGTCCATCTAATTTCATGCCGACCGCATTCCTGGTCCTGGTGGTGCGCTATAAGCTATGAACGAATGAACGGCTGAACGGCTGAACTGGCTGAACACTGCACAACAGCACAACCGGCTACAACTACAAGTACAACGCGCGTTCTCATTCGCGTTCGCTAGCCGCACTCGCGCGTCGCGGCGTGGCGCCCACCCCGCGCCGATACCAGGATCGGTCACGTCCTAATTGAAAATAAATAAGAGTTCGGCAGCAACAGTTGTCATCACAACAGGTAAGAAACTAGTAAAACTTCCACGACGGAAGGCGTATTTCAGCAGCTCGTAAAAATAAACATTTAACCGTCGCTCCTGAACGATATTGTTCTGATAGGAAGCAGGTGCAATTGTGACCCCGTCATTTACTATTTCATTTGACGCTTGATGACTGCAAAGCATGCATGTACACAAACCAACGTTAGGAAAATGCACTAACATTAAAATAATCTCTTGCAATGTAAGTGCGTTTTCGGTTTCCTGATTCTCATCATCATCGTGACTAAGACATCACAGACAATGTTCTGTGCGTGATCAACCCATTTAGAATACGCAACAGTAGACCGAACTGATAATATCAATTTTATATTTATGCCCCTGGTTTAAAATGATTAATTACGTGCGCGCTGCCACCATATAATCGAAGCCCGAGCCATTGTTTCGTATTCGCTACGTCTGCAAGATTATTTCATTGATTAAGAAATAAAAGTCTGTAGATAAACTATATTTGAAATAGACTTAATTAATAATTTCGTTCTTGACGTTTTACATTGAAATTTACACAGTCATGTTTGGTTTATTTCATCGCCCGGGAAACCGGGTTTTATTTATTGCCGTTCAGTTTATTTGCGAAGTTTTTCACGGAGCTCGGTGTAATGTGTTGCACCGTAGCACGGCATAACAGCAACCGCGGGGTGTCGACGGGCTACAGCGCACTCCATGACGAAAAGCCACGCAGTTCCTTAAATGGCTCCATAAATGAAATTAAACCACTCAGCATAGACCACCCATAAAAATACAGCATAACGCGAGGCCAGCGAGATCAACTCTGGGCTCCGAGCTCTGGCAGCAGTCGTCAGGTCGTCACCGTCGACCGTCGTCTTCCAGTCTGCTACTTTAGTTCTTCGTCTTCGTCTTCGTTTTCGTCGCTCGCCAAATATATAGTTTCAATTTGGATTCCTTATCGATTACTAATTCCGGAATATAGAGTATACTGCGGGCAAAGCCCAGACACACTTTATTTATTACGTACGACTCGCTAGGCTAGTTGATAAGTTTCAAGCTCCCACTATGACATAGTTTGATGAGTGTGCTAGTGTTACGGGCTCGACGTCGCTGTTGTCGTCACCAATATCCCTTCCATTTACCTTCAATGTCTACGGCGTACATTACGGTACGAATTCGCCATTATGGAAATCAGTGTTCTCGTAATGACATCTTGGGCGCTATGCAGTTTTCCTCGTCTCTGCAGATTTTCTTTCCGCCTTGTTCTATTTTCAATGCGATCGCTTGATTCTAAATTCAGATTTTTCCTGTGACGAAACAAACTGTCCTCGTACTCGTGACTTACTTGTCCACTTATGTCACTTATTTTCAAATGTTATAATTTATTCTATTAGTTTCAATTTCCATCCACCATTTTATCAGACAGATCAGCGCTTTGGATTGCGGGTATTGAAATTTAGTTGAAGTTTGCATGGCTCAAAATTTGAGTAAATAATAAGAAGTAATTTTCTTCCTGAATAAACTTAGAATAATGTTAAATGAAACGCACTCCACAGAAATATTCCTTTGAACAACAAAATTCTCATTACCGCTAATCACCGTAACTCGGCAAAACTAACGTTTCAAATCGACCGAATGATCGATCGACGGCGGAATTTCGTTGCGTCGAGCTTGAACACTGGCAACGGCAAGCGAACGAGCGCGGATACGGAACCACGGAACCGGAGCCAGTGCGCGGGAAAGCGAAGCTTGGAGCGTATGACACGGGCACGGTAAGTGATCGTCTAGCCGCAACTCGGTAACGAGCAAGCTCAGCGGGGTACGCGATGTGCGGCATACAAAATCCAGTTTTTCCCTGGCCCGGCGCCCCGGATTACCGCCGACAGCCAGACTCGCAGCGTCCCTTTCTCCTCCATAGCGCTCAGCTCTGACAACGCGTTGTTAAGTTGATCTTTATTCGTACGAGATTAGTTCGAAATGATGGTCGCGCTGTGGTTGTGACCGTTGTGCTAAATACGGAAATGGAACTTGCTTTTTTGGCTTAAATAAGAAAGGTCCTTTGTAGGCACGAATTATGTACTAGCGCAGTTTCATTCAGAAATTCAAAACAAATACAAAAAGCGTTATGTACCAAGTATCCTTCAATTATTTCTGTTTAACAGCGAAGTATTTAATATAACAGTGCAAGGACAAAGTTCTGGCAATTCCGTCGGTGTAACTTACAAACTTCTTCCAAATCTAAAAAAATCTTGAATTATTTTGGCCTCCTTCCTATCATTAAATGTTTTTGCGAGTTTACTTCTGACGCTTGGCAATAAAAGGCTATAATTATAGTCTAATTTGCAGCAATGGAAATCGTTACTCTTTGGAGTCATCATTTTTATTTCCTCCCAAGACTTCTCGTTATAAAAAATTAATCTACTTGAAATTATTCAAAACTTATACAAGTTTCTTGTAAAAATCTTTAGAACCTCACATTAATATATAGTAATCCGTTTACATATTTAAATAAACATTTGACCACACAAATACATATTATTATGGAAGCTATTATTCATAAGGGATTAAACTGCATTTTGAAGCTAGTATAAATAAATTTGTTTATTAAATAGTATGATTTCTATAAACAGCGATTACTACAGTATTGATTCCCTTTATTTTAGTCACTATTCATTAGCAACATTTTAACGGATTAAACATAAACTGTAGATAAAATGATTTGCGGAGTTATTTTTAAATCTGTTTAAAAAACACGACTATTTACTTGCATTAGTTTAGATTCCCATTGATTCGAAACTGGTACTGCATTAATAGGACCATTCAAAAGAGAAGTATGGAAGCCTTAGTAACAACGAGTCTAGTTGTACCTATGTAACATAAATTGAACTGAAGTAGTACGCAAACAACACGTATCCAGCACATTACACACGAACCGCAACCTTTATAGCATTACACTGCTCAACATCCGATGAAAGAATCCTTTCATTCTTTAAATGGAACGAGTCCCAAGCTGAGCTTTAATCCTATTGGAGCACCGTATCCGTAGCACCGGCGTTGCGTCCAGCGTTTGCGATGGACACTACACGGAAAGGACCACATCCACACAGAAACGCTAACACGCGTATAGATATCAATACATGTTATGCTGTTACAGGCTACACGGCTACAGGTTTCAACCCGTAACTGTTTAATCGCAAGAGTTTTTGCAGATTTTACAGTTACAAGCTTTGTGTGTTGCAACATTTGTAGTCTAACCTAAAGCTTTAGTTTACAAGAACTGTTCAGTTTGCATTAGAATCTCATTAAATACCCTCTTGTATCTTGTTGGAGCATTAAATAAATCTATGAACGTCTCCAGCAATGGTTTTACTTTCTCTCACTGTTCAACTTTTTTGTAAATTCAATAAATACATGAAAAGAGTAAAGCTCGTGCTTTCGAAGCTTACATATTGGAAATCACCCCTGTGCCTTGGAAACCTGCAAGCAGTATTTCATCCGCGAACTTTTTGCTGCATAGCTGGAGAATAATGGATTTTATTTTACAAATACAACGATATAATGTAAACCAATGAACATACAAAGAGATTTAAAAGTACATTTTTTCTGTTATTGTTTTGCTTACAGATTTATTTTCGACAAATAATACAGCACTCACTTGTTACTATTTTATTAGAAATTAATTTAAAACTTGATTGATTTCTTAACAACCTTCATACCATTTTTCCTGTAAACATGAAATCTGCTAGAGTATATATTTCTTAAAGGAGTCTAGTTGCATTGCAGTTCATCACGTGTTGTTCATTTCTACGACATAAGCAAGTCAAGCTTGAAATCCAGATCCTATCAACACCTGGATGAATAGTCTACGTCTGCAAGTCTGGAATACGCGAGTATAGTCCGGTCTGGTGATTCCGTTCAGTTTATTGAATATATTACTACACAACGGTTGATACTTGCTAGAACGTAAACATTCCTGGATAGTTAGTGCAGCTGCACGTATACCAGCTTGAAATATTCGAATCTGACAAATTAAGACGCTTAATCCAGATATATTTTTGCATTAGTTTGCTGCAGCCGATTTGAGTGAATGTCATAATAAAAAAATATAATGTCGCCCGCTGGTCGTGTTGCGTCACCTCGTTGAAAATGGTCGTTACAGACCATAATTAATCTGTGTTAGCCAAGTTGAGAGCCGCGTTCCACGTTTTCGCATTTTGCCAACCACGTATATTTTTATAACGCCATTAGTACGCACCATTATATATGATTAAATGATGTATTACGAAAAAAAAATGTCATGTAGGTATATTATATTGAATAAGTATTCATTACTGCAGTTATTGTCAATAGTAGACTGATGATGATGAGCATGATATGATCAAGCGCTTTTGATATCGCAAATATTGGGGGAACTTGTTTGTCATTTTGAAAAATAATATACACACTTTCTGTCAAAGTCAAAAACCCAATAAATTCAGTGAAATGATGTATTTTTAGTTTGGGAATCATTACTAAATATTGGCAAGCGGAACAGGAAGTCGCAGTAAAGGTCAAAGTTTTCTGCCTTATACAAATAGTCGGATGGAAAATTTATGCATGGATAAACGTTTGATAATTTAATTACTTTCGTAGAAGATTTTATTATCTTAATACACTGTCATTGTTTCATACAAAAATATTGAAATAAATGACATTGATACACACAAGAACTTGTTTTCATCGTTTTAATTTGATGAATTTACGAAATAAATTAAAATTTAATGATCTCCCTTTCGCTAACTTTTTAGTAATAGATATTTTAATTTGAACGCAGTAGAGTTATTTCCTTTGCTGCAGGTTTGCCAGTATCCCGATGCCAGAGTTTTTTTGCATGTACCGTCTTCTTAATCTTTGGACTTTCTTTACTGTTTAAGTTTGTTTGAAGTTTAAAGAATGTCGCTATAAGATACGTGTCTTTTTTATCTCTCGTCACAAAGAGAACAAAGGGTTAGTGACGAATTCATATTACGCATTTTATTTTTCGTTAACGGCCGCCGCCAACGAGCGGAAAAGAGACGATTTGGTAAAGTATGCAAAGGCTTGCGCTGAAATATACATATTTTACGATGAAAATAGCAAACAGCAAAGACTCCATACTACTTGCCTATAAAATCCATCATCTGCTAACAGCTAAAATATTTAGACAATGCTTTTGTGTAATAACAGCTTTGACAGCTATAATTTATTTATGCTATTTTGTACAGCAGAAAATATCAAATTTCCTATTATAGTATAGAGGAAGATTTTATAGTAAAACCAAAATCATTCGTATGCGGTTGTATTTTCGGTTGTAAGGATTCAAATAAGCTCATAATTCCGTACCATTTGAGTAATTTGTATAAATAGTAGAGCTGCCGCTATCAGATAAGAAGGAACTATAATAATATTGTAATGATTTTAAAATGACGGTATCCTAGTAAATTCAAGATCTGATTGCGACGTAAAGCAGTTCTCCTAAATTATGAATAACACGCTTTCAATGAACGAAGTTAAAATAATATTTCCTGCATTGATAATTTTTTACACAGAGTTGGCAGAGTTAAAAATTCAAATTGATGGAGTGCAGAGCGTGACTTTGCACATAACTGTTACATTAAATAATACAAACGTCAAGTTTTTAGCGGCAGTTCGGGGAATCGAATTATTACACTGGGCCTTCTAAATTAAGATTTATAGATGAAACTGCATCTGCAATAAAAAATCATTATCTTGGTATGCCGCTGTGCTGGTATGCGATGCTGTTGAGAGCTGCTGCGAGGAGAAACAGAAGAAGAGACGCTGAGGCACAAGGGAGCGGGAGCGGGAGCGGGAGTAGGAGTAGGAGCAGGAGCAGAGAGGCAGAGTTGGGTGATAGGTGGCTAGGGATGGCTGGGGATGCTGAAGTTCTCTCTTCCCACGCTCGTATTTAAACAGTCATTTCAGGCGAACGAAGACGGAGTCAAAACCGAATTAGATTATTGCTGGAGTAATTAGCACAATCTACCGAGAGTAGCTTCTTCTGTGTCGTAGCGTGATGATGTCGGGCGTTGGGCGCCGTGCGTCGTGGCCCCAGCGGAATGGCTGTCGTAACCCAGGGCCCAAAGGTATCACATTGACATCGCATTATCGTAAACGAAACACACGGACCGCCCGACGCCCGGCGCCCGGCGCTCGGCACCCGACACCCGACGACCGAGCCCGGTGTAAAATGAATGTGAAGCATCCAGCATATATAAGTGTGGCGAAAGGCGAAAGGGTGTACGAGAGTATACGCTATGTTGTACGGTATACGGTGTTGCCGCTTCACTACCGCCTGCCGCATCATTTCCAACGAGGGCGAACCTGTTAACCAGCAAAGGACGCGATAAAAACATTAATATTATGTGGGTTAGCCGTACCCCTTACTGCCATACCTCGGCGGTGCCCGCTGGGGAGCGAACTTCCGAACCGTTCCATCCCTCTTTATGCGCGCTTCCTGCGTGTATCAGATTTCTCAATCCCAATAGGTTTTTTGGGAAATTAGAATGTAAATGGGCTGCTCTATTATTTACCTTATTTATGGAACGCCGCTCCGTTATCCGCTATCCGCTATCCGCTATCGACTCGTAATGCAGTACTGCAACGCAGACCGCACTCTGCGGTTTTACGTTTTACGCACAAATTCCGACCGCAACGTTATATGCTACGGCTACGAGTATACCCACAGGAAACCGTTTTGTTACTGGCCAAATTTCAAACTCCTGCCTAACAATTGTTATTATTCATATATTCTACGACAGGAAAAATGTTCATTAGTGACCAGCATTTATATCGATGATGATTGCACGCGTACAGTTCATGGTTCATGTGGACCTTGGACCATGAATATTCATTCAAAATATCGTTATCTTACAGAGACATGCAAATTTTACGCTGCGGTTTTGTACAGAATGCGGCGATTTCACGTCCCCAATGCTGGAATTAGACAAATGATTTTCTTACGACTAAAGTTTCAGACCACCCTGTTTGGAATAAATCAGATATTTGCCTTACGTACACTTCATGAACGTTTATTTCTAATAAATGATGAAACGAGACACGGTTGTATTTTTTACTACCCACATGGTATGCAAGCAAACATTTTCTTTTATTTTCATATATTTTGCCGTAAAAAAATATTTTTATTCAGTATTTAATATGTGCATAAAGTTCACGTAGATAGCACTCGTACGGTAAGGTTATAATATAGAACAAAAGAACGAATGTTGTTGAAGTAAATTTGTATGTAGAAAGGGCATATTCATGCATACTCCATAACTTACTGGTATGTGTAACACGTTCACATTATTAACTTAGAATTGTGTTCTCGAGATATTACCATGTTTGATCTTCACATAGCTATGTAATATAACTAATTGAACTCTCTGAAGACGCTATTTTACTACTTGCTGCCAAATGGTTTTCTAATATTAGAATTGCACGAGATAAAGTTATTATGCTCTCGTCCTAAAATGCTTAGATTAACAGTTAGGGGAGTAAATTAACCATTTCAATTAAATTACTAATTTAGCAATCATGTCAGCCCGAATCTTTTTATAACAAAAACAGTCATTTTAATATAACGTTTAAATTCTCTTACTGTCACGGAACTGCAACAAAGTTTTTATCAATATATGTAGTTTGTAGTTTAAAGGAAAAAAACCGCAAATATTGATTTAGTATATATAGAGTCATGCAAAAGTATGTATAACGATACGTTCATTTACGGTACACTTTACTTTTCAAAGTTGTTACAGTTTTGCTGCAGAATTTCTCATAACCTATTAATTTTTAAGTACCTACAATATTTTACATGTATTTATTAAATATGTATTATCTTTTCGATATACATATTAATAAATTCATGTACGAATAAAATTACTAAATGTCCTAGTGAATTAGTTCATTGCACCATAGAAAAATCAAGAACAAAGAAACAGGATGCACTGTTGATGGCACTAATATACTAGCCGGACGAGGGACGAAAGCTAGGTAACCACGTTCACGTTCCTGCTACTATTGCTACTGCTACTTCCAGACATTCCGGTTTCGGCAGCCGCTACCCGCCAACGCCGCCGCTAGAAGGAACGTCGCGCGCATGTTTATTTCATATCTGGCCGACACTTGGAATCCCGGTCACGTGACAATGTTGATGTGTAGACAAAGTTCCCGAGGTACCTGAATTGCTTGGCACCGTGATGCCTTATTCAAGGGATACGTTACCCTGGGTTCCAGCCTCCAGCCGCCGACGGTAGCGTCGCTAGTGTCGCACACCGCAAATAGAAACTCGTCACGCAGCGCGCATTGCGCAGCTTATCAACTTGGAGCGAACGACGAACAGCGAAATAACGCAGACCTGTATGTTTAATTCCGTAACTGTTGCATTCTCTACGCTGTTGTTTTCGGTAACTTTATTTCAAATTTACCCGCAAACATACACATTCATCACTGCATTTGCTGCGGCTGCTGCGCCGAACTGCATCTTACATGTTTCCACTACAAAGTACAAATGTTACACACTAACATTTGTTGCTAATTTATAGACGAAATTGTGTAAATAAATCAGAACTACACCCATCATTTTTACTCAGAAATTCTATCTACATAACATCTTATCTTTTTTTGTAGTAAAATTCAAATTTAGCACAATAATCATAGTAAAGGAAAAAATTATTCGACTGGTAGTAGTAGGTAGAAAAGTAATCAAATGCAATTAAAATTAATATTTATTCACAAACCGACGTTTCAGTCCACACCGACGTTTCGGCTCAGGTATGAGTCGAAACGTCGGTTTGTGAATTAAGATTAATTTCGATTGCATTTCGATTACTTTTCTACCTCCAATAATCATAGTCACTTCTCAATATTATTTCTTAAGCGGGCATTACACGATGGAGTTTTTCTTTTCAAGTGACTTTAATCGTGTCTTTTTAAGTATCCTTATCAGCATATTTACATGACAAAGTTTTAAGTGAATTTAAATATCTAAATGTCAAAATTCAGTTATACCAAAATAAATTGTATTCATTGATTTATAGACCCATATTTTCAATTTTTTCCTCTACTCTATTGAGCCATTTTTCAGTACAATATGAATACACCAAAAACATAAACCCAAATGACATTTTCTAGCTAATTCGGCTACTGCAAAACCAGCGTTAAGTTGGTAATGAGGTAAAAGCAATAATGTGCAAGTGCACGGCCAAATTTTTTTAGGAACTTTTAAGAAAAACTACCGCTTATTGTAGTTTTTAGTTATCAGTCGATTCATCTTACGTCATTCATTGTGCAAGAGAGAAAACTTTTAAAGTCACTTGAAAAGAAAAACTTCATCGTGTAATAAACGCTTTTGGTTCATTTCAAACCGTGTTTACTTATAATATAGGGTTAATAGATCCTTGGCAATGCATCGGACTGTGGATCGTGAGATCCTCAGTTCGAATATTACAGTTGATATTCGCCATTTTAAATTTATCACTATGGTTCTTCTTAAACTAATAATATTGGGGGTCATAACTTGACGGCCGGTAACCGCACCTCATGCGCAAAAATATATCACTTATCGAGATCTGCGTAAGTAGAATGCCACACCCATAATGGGTAGATTAATTTATAATTAGAAAGGAATATATTTAAATATTTTACAGGAAACTGATTTGTTACACACAAGTTTCACACGGAAATACTGAAATGTCACATGGAAGCATTGAAATTTTATACGCATACACAAAATTTAAGTTAACTCATGCCCGAGGTATATAGCAGTACCAAAACATTGAGTCACTTCAACGTTCAACGTGGAATGTGAAAACGAGCATATTTTCAAATAAATTCCATTCAAAATGTGAACTGTGGACATTGTCGAGAGTGAGTTGTGTAGGCTAAGGGTTTTGTTTGTGAAAAGTACAAGCGAAACGAGCTTACCTACAGATAAAATCCACATAAACAAAATTTGTACATCATCATTATTCCTATTTTAATATTTTTTGTGTAACATGCCCGTGTTACAATTAAGTATTTATTTTATTTACGTAACGGAAGTGCAAGCGGGATGAGTTATCGGGTTTTTGGAGTCTCGCTGATTACGAATTTGATGTCAAAATTGTAAAATTCAAAATGGTGGACACGTTTTGGAAACGTTCACTAAATTCAGCTATAAAAGTACATAATAGGGTTTTTGGGGTCGCTGATTACGAATTTGATGTCCAAATTGTAAAATTCAAAATGGCGGATTCAATATGGTGGACATATTTTAAGTGCACGAGACATATCCATGATCTAATGTACTTGTGCGTAAGCTGAAGTAATCGTGTAACACTTTTTTATACAAATTATCTTCTTTCGTGTGACATTTAATTACACGTCAATTAGAAGTAGTTTAGAATATAACTTACCCTTAGTGCCGCGATTTCCCTTCCAGGTACGATGCTGTCGCTTTCTGAAATCTGAAAGTAGAATTATTCAAGTAAACAAGTAAAATATCAATACATAAAGTAAAGGTGACTTTAATGGAGTAGTTATTTTACTATAAAGTGTTAAAATTTAATTGAATGCAATTAGTTTCAAGAATTAAACACTTAATCCTTGGGCTATTCAGCCTTATAAATTTTATGCATGAAATAATTTATCGCTGGAAGAAAGATAGCAATCAATGACGTTTTTACGATACGTGCAATTAAAGTCATTAAGAATAGTCACTTGTTACGGCTCTACGAAGCATTTGTGGCTAATTTATATTCAAAATTAAGTAAACAATTCAGCGTGCCCGGCCACGCATTCGTCCACAATACGCGTATTGATGTTTGACGATAAAACAAATAATTTAGCGTTGGGAAAGAGATAGGCAATCAATGACGTTTTTACGACTCTCGATTTGTTTGCTGTGGAAATTTTTATCTTACTTTCATTTTTTCACCGGAAGTGAAAATAATATCATAAATAATACCTATTTATTTGTTTGCTAATCTATTTACAATCACACAAATGAAAACGCTTTTTACTCATCGGAACATTATTCACTTCACAGGATTATAAATAATATAAATAAAGAGATATACCGTGCATCAATAAGAATATAGACACAAGCTCATGAGAAGGGATAGGAGATAAATACTTCCAAAAACGTAATCTATTCCCTAGAAATTTTATAGATTTTGTGTAGGATACGAAAACTTGCTAATTAGGGAAAAATGAATTACATGTAATATTATTGGATAACATGTATATAATACGTATGTTAATTGGTTATATTTGAATTTAATTACATATTGTAGAGAAATTAAAGTTAATTAATCTCTTAATTTGCTTTTATACATGAAAGAACACATTGTTTTGTAATTTACTGTCAAAATAATTTCATTTATGAATAATTCCCATCACAACCACGTTCACTAGAAATCATCACTCCAATTTTTTTTAGGCAGTATTAAGAATGTAAAGCGACAAATATGAGATTATATAAAATTGTAAGACCTATAACAATTACGACGAAAAACAAAGCAAAAAAAGGATAATGCTACTGTTACTAAGTTAAGCGAAAATGTATGACTGATTATGATTACTAATAAATGTCTTTAATTTGTGCACTGTGCAAAAAATGGCGGTTTGGATACTTTCCTCTATAAGATGCATTTTCTGATAAAATATTTATGTTATAATAATTAAAAAATTAAACACGATTATTTAAGTTATAATTAAATTAAATTAGAATCTTATATCCTAAGCTTACCGAAAAGTTTGATAAATTTTAAGGTAGTTTTTTAGAATGAGAAGATAGCGATAAAAATAAAAAAGCAAAGGACACGTATATAAACGGTGTTTCTATACCTCGGCACGAAACTTTTATGACATGTATAGTTGGATATACTGAGTATAGAACAAAAATAATTTTTTTGATTTCGCAAAAATTATGGTATTTCATTCCTAGCGAATATTTTAGTGCCACTGGCTTAATAGTACATTTTATTTTTTATAATTATATTACTAATGAATAATGCCTACAAATAATCATTTATTAATTAGTTGTTATGTAGGTAACGGATGTAATGCCTTATTTTATTATATTAAACCAGTGCCACTAAAATGTTTGCTAGGAATGATATACCCAATTTTTTTTCGAATTTCAAGAAAATTATTTGTTCTATTTGCTTATTTTCTGTGGTTGTGGGGAACGAACCGGGAATCTTATGATAACAGAAAAGTAAAAGTAATATACATCATACTTCACCTTCGAGTAACTAATATATACACTATTTAATAACTAGAAGGATCATCTGTCAGTGAGTGAGTCGATTTGATATTTTCACGGATTCGGTATTTTGACTATTTTAGCTTAATTCCCTTTATGTGACATTCCACAAATACATAAGTCAGTTCTTTTCAGAACTATTATTACCATTTATTACACTTACATTACATAAAATTATTATCAGTTTTGTATATTTTGGTTTCAATTGAATAATTAACAGCTTTTTAAAAGTATTATTTGTAAATTAAAACATACTAATACGTATATTATAACTTTCAATCCATATGACCTCCAACTGACAAAATTTAAAATTTAAGTTTGCCACGAAGAAATTCTTCAGGTTTTACTCTTCCTAGTTTTTAAATAGACTGTAGTAAGTAATAAGAACTACAACTATTTATAAAAATCCAATCTATACCGTTAGTACTTTTCGTTTGAATGATGTACATGGAGAAATAGTAGCGCAGAGGCAGAGCGTAAACGCACAGAACGAAACGTCGAAAGGGTATAAATTTTACATAATTGATAACGGTTGATAAATTGCAAACAGACTAGCATACCAGATAAATATGACCGTCACAACTTATAATCTCTCAAACAACCAAATTAACATTTGCCCAAACACGTAGCCAAGTTTACACAAGTTTAACTTGTATGCGAGATCATGTGCATACATACAACTTTCAACGTACATTGTTTATACATTGTACACAGTATGTCAAAATACCATGTAAACCGTGCCCGTGTCCAAGAGTTATTGTAGAACGTAGAGCAGCGTTTGGACTCAGAGGAAAAATTAACTACAGCGAAACAGGACTGAAATTTCGCTGCAACATTTCTTGATTATTCAGTATGTGACACATAACACAGCTATAATTGTTTGAAAGTGTCAATGTCAACGTTAGCTATCACTCAAAAGTTTGTATGTCTCGTCATGAAGGCTCCTCGTCAGTGCTATCACAAACCTGTCATAATGTTCTTCTGTAATAACCTTTCAAAACATTCAATAACTTCTTCTCATAAATAATAATTGAAACATTTAATTTCATAATCAATATGTTACACTTCCATTTTGAATTAACTGATTTGCTGCGGGAATAACACCGATTAGTTGTTATAAATGTTACAGAAAAATGGAAGTATTCGTATATTAATTTCAATAAATGTAAATGTTTTAATATACTTTCTGTATGTTTTTAACCTGTCAAATTAAAATGAAATCACTGATTTTGCGGACATAATTGACATGTGAGTTCAAAAACCTCGCTCCATAATTAATTGGAAAGATATCCACCATTTTTCAATCAATGATACTTGCGTTTTAAAATTTATTTCACAATTTCATTACGAATTCACTGATTAAAATACGTTCACATCAGTAATTACACACATTTTATACTCTGACTACAAATTAATATGTAAGTACGCTGCTTTCATATGGTAATAGCGGAGCGCCATTTATTTGACATTTTCTTTGTATAATGAGTACTGCATGACATACTCCACTCAAAGCATGTCTTCTAAGAGAAATAATTTCTGCATTTTGAATAATAAAACATGAATAATGCTAATTCCACAGGATTTTCATAGAATCAACAAAAACACTTTTATAAAAGAAATATCAAAGTAATTAACAAAAAGTAGTAGCTATTCATTAACAAAGCCACAGAAATGTCGGAGCCTAAAGCTAAATAGTAAAATTATTACACTCTAAATATTCAGTTTTATAATGGGTAACTAGATTTGAAATTGCCGAACTAATGTATCTAGAATCTTGTAGTTTGTTTTAGGACAAATGTACCTAGACAGACATAGAGGCCAACAGCTTGTTCGTGAAAATCCGGCCCTGCGCGAAGTTGTAGGCAGAACAACTTGCTTACATTTAGCAATTTGCACCCGACCTTCTTACACTTTATACGCAACACAAAACAAAATAAACAAATGAAATACATGATAGTCCGCATACATCTTGATGTTATGTGGTGCGAAACATGCGCTATGTTCTCTCACGCTAAGGCGAACTCCTATTGTATAATTTTAATGTCTGAAGCATCGTATTTTATTATCTTGAGAAATTGTTCTGAGCCAATGGCGTCGGCCTCTTTTGTTTCCCGACACCTGTAGCAAATGCTGGATATAATTCATACGTTGCCCAAGGAGATATCGGCGGCTCGTTTTATTGAAACTGTCAGCGAATTGAATTATTATAGAAGAAAAGGAAAATGCGTATTAGAAAAAACGATTCGTTCACATTCTTCCCTAATATCAATAAGAAAACTGGCGTGGGTACTCCATCTCTCCTCGATTTACTGCGTACCTTTGTTTATTCAGAACGGAACAATTTATATCACAGTTAAATATTCATCCCATCACGACCGCGCAGGTTTAACCGTTTATTTTCCGATGAATTGTATACACGACTGACAAGGAATCTATTCAATTTAAACGTCCATCACATTTTACTCACATGCTTGTGTTGCTTTTACAATTCACTTAAAAATGACAGATAAACTATTCCGCCATGAATTCATAATTTTCCATTTAGATTTACAGTCTGCTATACAAAGAAGAATTAAAAAAGTGTGTCCATACTTTGTGCATTATTTGGGTGAGAAAACCTTTTCCATAAAAATGTTGCATGTTAACTATTTCATGAACGCTACATTCGCACTTGCGCGAGATGTTGAAAAACTGGTATGCAGCGCCATTCGTTTGGCCCACACGGACTAACTTTACTGCTCTAAATGACGCAATGGCTCCATCAGAACTCGGCACACGGTGGCTTTATCGCGTCCCCCAATTTGAGTTGGACCATTTCATTCCATGTTTAATGCAACCATGTCCTTTCCTCAATTCGGACGAAACAACACCGCGGTTCCGGATGGTTACAACCAGTGGTTACATAGCACGTAACGTTTAAGCATAACCCCGTTTCGTCCGGCCGCAGAATACAAAAGCGGGCGCATGTTGTTTCTTTTACACCACCTCGCACCTGGATCTCTTCAAACACACTTATTTTATATATACATTTTGCTCACGTATCATGTGTTATTCCATGCATACCGAATCGATATGACTCTTTAAAATAGTCTTTTAAAACTTTGTAAATATAAATAGAGATATTGACATACCGCTGCAACAGAAAAGAACTTACAGCGCATCGCTTCCGAGCATAATCCTCATATTTATTTTTTCCTTTAACTTTCCAACGACTTTCAAGTTCATGAAAATTACCCATGTGGTTGGGTCCTACATAAACTATAAGCAAAACAGTGGCGGATTTACCAGCAGGCTGAGTAGGCGTCTAGGGTGGCAGATTTTAGGCACGCCAAATTTGGGGCCAAAATTTTTTTCATATTTTTATACCTAAATTATAATTAGGTCCACACAGACAATTCAACATTTAATAATATGTATGATTCACCACTTAGATAAATTTTTCTACAATTTGCGTAGTCGCGTTTGGTTGCATCAGAGAAATTGTTGGGTTGTTGACACATCGATCTAATTACTAATTACGGGAAAAATGTGGTGTAATTAGGACGATAGTGCACAAATCATAAAGTTTCAATTTCATTGACAAAAAAATTGTAATTAATATGATTGTGAACTAGGACTAGGGTATCGAATTCTAGAGGTCGGTAGGGGATGGCAAAAATTGAATAGACTTCTGGCGCCAAATGTGTAAATCTGCTACTGGCAGAATGTTAAACCTAATGTACATACATGACTTGTTGACGTATTTATTTATTATTATTATTTTAGGAAGATGGGGAGCGATTTAACTACTAAGGTCCGATGCCGCCTCCCGAGTGGATGATTATGAATTTTATGAACTCAAACGACCATGCTCTACAGTGGGATTCGAACTTCGAACCCACGACCTCTGGTGTACTAGGCTAGCGACAAAGCCACTACATCACCGAGATTGGCGTATTTATTTATATTTAATTTACTATTATTTATTTTGCGTAGACTCTGTTGAATGTGTGCATAGTTGCAACAAGATGAAAATGGTCACTCATTGGTACAAATAGCCATGAAAATAATGAAATTAACATTCGACTGCTTAAAGTCAGCTTCAGAAGTGAATCGAGGTTCCAGGCATTTCTCGCAGTGCAGCGTATTTACATTAACGTTTCACGAATAGTTTCCAAGGCAAGACCCCAATTCGCAGAACGGACGATGAAGCGACGGAACGACGGACACAGTTTTGCTCTACATGTGTAGCATTTCAAGCGGCATAAAAACAAGGCAAACATTCCTTAAACCAACGTACAAATGCAGAGACACGAAATTCGTCCTTAGCCAATATTTCATACGAAGTTGTTATTAAATAAACCGTTACCCGCGCGAGTGTCGACTTCAGCCGCTAAACCCTGACGCAGCGGAGACACTAGCATCTTCATACTTCTTTCATGTTTACAGAAAAACATTTATATATGCAACAGGTACACAGATAAATCCGTTTGTCTGTAGTATCGTACCGCGAACAATTGCGAATGGATGACCGACCGCGAGAACGCTAACGCGAAAACTATAGTGAACGCGGGACGAACAAGGCGAGCTCTTGACATCTCCTTTGTGTAACTCTACCCCACTCATGCGTCACGCTTCCTGGACAAAATTTGAACAATACTCATGTTCACAAAGAAATCATTGCACCGGTTGTTTATTTATTCATATATCAAAGGCGTAATTTTCTCTTTCCCTGAAACATGAGCCAACTTTTATGTTTCCTGAACTTTTATTGTGCAAAATTACTGTTATTACTTACTATTGATTACGTTAATCCGGTTCTTCTATTCCAGAAATCGCACTTTTATTAGTAGACAACTCGAAATCATTGAGTTTTTGTTTGTAGTATTTTATTGTCAGGTGCATGCTTAAAAAGTAACACGTATATTATGATAATTAAGAAATCAGTAAAGTACGAAAGAAAATTGTGTCCTTGTACATGACTTACTTCAATATTGAAATTACAATAAGAAATGAAACTTTCACAGTGCCGCTTTAGTTTACAACTGGCCTTATTCGATTTTAATTGTATACTTACTATGTTCTCTTAAAACTAAATATGTATGTAGTACATGCAATATTCTAAACTTGTACAGCAATAAAATCATTTTAAAGAGAAACAACCAAAGCCAAAAAGAGTTTAAAGAATGAAATATTGT
This sequence comes from Poecilus cupreus, assembly GCA_963942605.1. Classification (NCBI taxonomy): domain Eukaryota; kingdom Metazoa; phylum Arthropoda; class Insecta; order Coleoptera; family Carabidae; genus Poecilus; species Poecilus cupreus. The sequence goes on from OZ012715.1 coordinate 9,407,838, forward strand.
CATTTATACGATTAATTACCCTTATTACTTGATGTGAAATGCATTTTATGTCTGATTAATATATTGGTGGCAGAGTCACGAAAAAATTCCGCGCACATCACGCACCTTTATCACGCATACTGCAGAAAACAATGAAGCGATTACGCGCATTCGACACAGTCACGCTGCTCGTTATTGCTGTTTTATTGAGAGCTTTCCTTCAAATTCGTTTGCTTAAAACTCAACAAATTGCCCCAAAGTAAAATGATAAATTGCGCGTGAAACAATAATTCTTCTTCTCTAGGGTTTAAGTTTTATTTCTTCTGAAACAATTTACGTTTCTCGCAAGTGTATCAACTGTTACTGTACGCACAGTTTACTCTGCCGGTTTCCACAAAGCATATTTGAATTAATGAATGCCGGCCTTCGCTTGGGCAGGGAATTCGTGTCATGGTTTCGTTGCTGGAGGGTTGTGGAAATCGAGAGCATGGGATGGTTACGCACAAGCACTGGCACAGGCACAGGCACAAGGCAAAGGCACACATACGCGTCTGTTTATGGTCATCGGCCCCAGCTTCGCTTCGTCGCTTGTTCCGTTCCGTCTCGTCCCGGTACCGGTTCCAGTTTCATTTCCTCGTTCGCTGCTCGCGCGTCGCAGTTTACTTCCCCCGTTACGCCCTCGCTTTTCTTTCCGTTACTAACACTTTCTCCTTCTCTCTTTCTCTTTCGCTCTCTTCGTACGCGCTCTCTGCTTTTGCTTCTGCTTGTGCTGCTCATCTTTGCACCAGGAGCGGACTACTCGGCATTATTTCCCCCTTCTACCCTTAATCGGACTGAAAAAATGCTCCAAATAGCAAACAAGAGTTCGCTCAAACCGTCAACAATTTATGTGCACAAAGAATTAAATTATTTGCTGCGCCATTTCAAAGACCCCTTAGCTAAGTGCATTTCTTTCTACAAGTAACAAGATTCTTTGAATTATCCGTTTTAATTGTCTACAAAGAATCAATTCTAAATTATAAATCCAAATTTACTATTAGTTGAGCAGTTTGTACTGCTCGGCGAGCTCAGAAAATATTGTTGAATAGCTTATTGTATAATGTGAAAACTGTTAAACTTGCGCGGTTGTTTAGAGTTTAATGGGAAGCCAGTGTAGTATATAGTTGCATCGAACACACTAGTTCTGCAATTCTGCTAATAAGAATTGGTAGCACCTCAGTGCGGATCCATGAAGCATAGAGTTCAACCCTGGCACAAAGAACACAGCGCTCCATCCCAGTCCCCGTGTATGTAAGGCGGCTAATTACGCAGAAACTCTAGGATACATTTTAAATTAATTAGTAAGGTAGAAGGTTAGTAGAATAGAGTGTGCAGAAGAACGGGTTACCCGTAGCAGGGATGAGTACATTATTTCCCAGTGGAGAAGGCGCGCTTCGAGCTTTGCTCAGCACACACTCACACACGCAGGGCGCAGGGGCATAAGGCCTAGAAGCTGGCAAGTCGGCAAGCAGGCAGCGCCAAGCGACAGCCAACCAAGCAGACTCGTCCGCTCTTAATAATTCAATACGGATACAATACAAATCAGTATTCATGACTTTATTATGTCTTAATCTTTAATCTTACCGCCGCGTCTCTTTGAATTCCCCTTTATAACTACAGGATTAAAGTTTTCCACTGCATCTGCAGCTGTCTAACCTAATTGAGAATGATTTGATTTTGCATTACGTACAAGCGCAGAGATTCTAATCACAAGTGGCCTCCATCATCTACATAAACATGTTTACTTTCATACTTGCAGTCCTTGGTTTCCAAATTGCAAAACATGAATATGTTAATAAAAACGGGAAAAATAATATCACAAGTTTCTTCATTACATTTTTTCCCGTTAATAATTAAACTTTATCACATCCAATCCAATAATTTTCGTAGTTCGATACATTAAAGTAGCTGTCAGCAACCTATAACCCGCTGGCTATCAAGAGACCCATTTCATAATTTCGAGTAACCCATTTGAGTTCCATAAATAAAAAATATCACCTGTAATATTCCAACATTTAAGCCCGTATGACACGCTCAAATTTTTTGTACATTCTTATGTCAATTTTTGTTTGAACGTACCAAACACGTAAATTCGTTCAAAAAATGTTGAAAAATATATTTAAATTGTAATATATTTCATTTTACAAAAACATTTTGACATTTTAGAAGTTAGGTAGTTGGTGGCGCTAGTATCGTACAGTTTTGCAGTAAGTGCTGCATATCAAACAGCAAACACGCAAAGACATAAAAATCACCCACACAGATCCGACACGCTCGAATAGATTCTTAGTTAGTTAGTACATTTTTATGTCAATTTTGTTAAAAGTTAAAAATTGTACGTATCATACACGTAAATTCGTTTTCGTCAATGTTTTTGTACATAAAATGCGCACAGATACAAAACGCAAAACGTCAGTTGAGCAGCTGAAAAGTACAATTTGAGGTTGACTGTTGTTCGTAATTAAAGCCAAAGTCAAAAGATCGTCGTTGTCAATGATAAAATATAAGTAATAACAATATTATGCAGCAACTGACGTTACCTTGTATGTTAAGTACAAATAAAATAAACCATAGATTCAATTTCTGGAACAAAATGCGCATGTGTTCTTTCAATGATTCACTTTCACAAAAATGTACAGAAATATTGAATACAGAAAACTGACATAAAACTTAAATATACTAAAACATTGTTTTTGTAATAATTATAATGTTTTTCACTGGCCCAAAAAGTCTCCTTAATAGTGACATTTTGGTTGCCGACGTCTGCATTAAAGGAATCTTTTAATATGAAAATAATTCATGAATCTATTATTTACATGGTCTTGCGCGAAGGAGCAGTTTAATCGAACTGGTAACATCGTAACCCTTTGCTTACTTGGCTGCTGCCGTTGGCTCACTGCATGGACTGCTAAATTAGTTTCGAAAATATTCAGGACCGAATTGTCTGTGGAGGATATATATTCATTGTGGTTTCATTTACATTGCAGATAATTTGTACCATTAATGTCGTTGTTGTTTCGAATTACCCCTAAAGTCATCGGGTATCATGTTACCTAATGAATACACCTTCAAATTTCGCTATATAAATTCAACATTTATTCATACGATACTATATCAGTTATTGCATCTGGGTATATTCCTCTATTGAGAAATATGATATGAAAATTAATGCTAATAAGACAAAATTATAGTAGTGGGAAACGAACAAATAATAGGAAACCAGACTATTAATATTAATAACGAAAAATAGAACAAGTCAATATGTTTCAGTATCTTGAAACGATAATAGAAAATAATGGTAAACAGGACACCGATATAAATGAAAGAATAGACAAAATTGTAAGAATCTTTCATACAATGAAACACTGCTTCATAAAACCGAAATAATTAATAAAATAAAAGTAATAATAATAATAATATGTACAGATCTACATTGACAAACGGTAACGAGTCATGGTTACTGTCTTAAAGAACAAAAACAAAATTCAGGCTTTGGAAATGAAATATCTAAGAAAGTACAAGGAGTATCAATATTGGACAGAATAAGGAAAGTAATAAATAAGAAAATAATTGCATTTCAAATCAATACTACACGGAAAAAAGTTCTGTAAAAATTACCGAACTATTTGGTAGACTGAGGATATACGAGGCATTTTGCGAAAATTTACAAATCTGCTTGACAAATATTTTTAATTACTTAGTAAATAATCGTGTTTAGTTTCTTAATTGTTATGACATTTTCAGGAAATGCCACTTTTATTATATAGCTTACTGAATAGTTCGCTAAATTCTACGGTACTTATTTTTTTCTGTAGACTTCATACGAGGCAATAGGTTCTTCAACCACAGTAAAATTAAGCATATTTGGAAAAAAAATTTCAATAATACGCTTGAAAACAATGTCCTAGTGACAGATAGAGATTGCGTGCGCATAATCTTGGCGTTGAGTGTTGTGCTCTGTCAGTTATTATTGTTTTTATTTGTTGAATTCTCGTTAAAATTACAAATATGCTTATAAAGTATTGCTTTGTGCCAAGTTGTGAAAATACAAAATTATTATTTATTTCAGCGCTGTTCTCTCATCAGGCGCTATGATGTCACACGGTTTTATATAGAATCTTTAGTAAATAATTACGGGCTTAATTATATTACAATATACATGAAAACACGAAAAATATTCATATATTAACTTCTATTTTCGAAAAAAAAAATAATAATAAAATAATTGGAATAACACGAATAACAAGACACTGAAGAAGAGAAGCGTTACACTGTACGATGCACGAGGGATGGCGATTAATAAGAAACAATGAGCGAAATTTGTGCACGATTGAGAGATTTTTTACACTCTACACTTTACCGTATATTCCTCTAGACCAATGATGGCGAACCTATGACCCGTGGGTCAGACACTGACCCACGCAAGCTTTTAAACTGACCCACGATTGCTTTCATTCAAACACTTATTGCCATTTGCATCAAACACTTAAGAATTTTTAACCCTACTAAAAATATTTAAATCGTCAAACCGCGCCTTTTTTACCCGTTAAACCAATTGAATTTTAAAAATGTTTAGTTTTAGAAATACTTAGTTAAAAAAATTTCAACTTAACTCTGGTGCAAATGGGCATTAATGACCCACGAGCTAGTAATTTGAACAAAATTTGACCCACGTCTCAAAAAGGTTCGTCATCCTTGCTCTAGACTCTAGAGAAACTTTCGTGCAATACATTGTGAAATATTTTTAAGCTCGTCATAGAAAACTGGGTAAATGTCAAGAATAGTGTCAGGACCATAATTACATTTTGTAATCGGTATTATTTATAACACAAGGATAAATACATTCGTCGAAAATGACTGCGCGCATTAAGTGTTGAATGCAAAATGCCAAAAAGGAAGAAATAATAAAAACGATATAAATATGTAGGAGTTAGGAATCATTAAGATGCGCGGTGCAGTAACGTTAATGCTCCACTTATTATCAGGCTGGCTATAGAATTGTAGCTGACACTCATTAGTTTTTAAACGACGTCTCCGGGACGACGCAGACTGCAACGAACCGTTTTCGAGCGTTTTTCTCCACCACAGATAAATAATAAATGTCAGTAACAATCGAATGATATAACTGCTCACTGCTTGATTACCTCTAATTCAGTTTCGATTCACCTACATTCTAATTCTTTTATCTACGGTTCGATTCAACATACAAAATTAACTTCGCAGGAGTTCTTTTCATTTACAACATGGGGAGTTTAAACTAAATTGGACTTTTACATATTAATGTCCTATCATACTGATATTCGGATACGGATAATTTAAAGAATGCTTTATGTATTTCCACCAAATCGATATTATTTATGAAGAAACAAAAGCCTTATAGTTAATTCCTTAACACTTTCCCTGATCTCGGATCAAATCAACTTTTTGAATATAACATAAATACATTGAAATATAGTAATTCTGGAACGCGCACTTGAAGGTTTTTATGAAAGAGAAAAACAAGCCTGAGACAGATATACATCATGGGTTATCCGTCTTCGTCTAACACTTGTTTGAAGAGCGGTCCTTTCCACTGTTTTATATAACACAAGATTGGACATAGGCCATATTCTGCCATTTGAGAGCGTTCCCAATTGAATGGGTGAAAATGAGGTTTTGTAACACACCGCGCTCGCCACCGCCTATCTTTAGGTCATACCTATCATCTAACATTCTTCGCTATCTCTAAACCACGCCCGCCACCACCACTCTCTCTACACCGCGTTCGCCACCATCTATCTTGTCATACATATTGTAACGTTCGTGGATTTTAAACGTTTTTATTTAAACAAAAGATATATTATTAATAACAAATAATTATAATAAAGAGTAAAAGTTAATTAACACTAGGTATATAACACTAAAATAACGAATACAAAAACTTATACACTAACACTTATCACTACCGTGTCAATTGACTGACTGACTCAACTAAGTCAACTCATTGACTCACTGTTCCCTATGATTCGTTCTTTTATATTGCTTTTCTTGTTTCGAGAAGCTTCGGGAATATTCTCTATTATAACGCGAATGGACTGGTCTAAACAAGTCATCGCTGCGTCTATTCAAACGGCGGCGTAAGCCGACAAGTTTCAATTTGTCGTTGCCGCGTCCATTACAATATCATCCAACATTTTTAAATATTGAAGTGTCACAAAAACTCAATGTTGTTTATCATGACGGAGTTCAATTGGGAACGCACCGTAGAGGCTTAAGCCCAATCTAGTGTTATATAGATATCAGTGGTCTTATCCAAAAGTGAAAAAAATATTTAACAATATACCTATTATTCAATTATTCGAAAATTCCTTTAAATTCACCAACATAATACTTAGTTAAACTCATTTTTATTAATGTATATTTTATTTATAAATTATTGAATATTTATTTATTTATATTTTGTTATCAACTTTCTAAGCGGACTGTACGACAGAGATAGGTGTCCCATGTATTGCCTATCTCTTTCGCCTCGCATTTCAACGTTAGTGAGTGTTCCAGAACTATTATATTTCAGTGCATAAATGTGAATTAAATTTTTAATTATAACGGTTACTCTATACATCAATGTTAAAATAATAATAATCGCTCATCACCAGATTTTATTTGTCAATTTATAAATATGAACCGCCATGAATATGCATCATATCGATGCCCACGTGTAAGCTTTTTATAAATTATTTTAAATAATTTACCACTTCTAAAAATAGAACATTTTGATAGAATTATTTGAACATAAAATACAATGGCCTAATAATCCGATAATTAAATACAAGCTACAAAACCAAAATATATGCACATTATTATTTTCCATTTTGCATCAGTATTTTGTTAATAGATAATGAAATATATTACATTTACTAATAAAATATTCCGTGTGTAAGATTATTCATTCATTCAACTTTTTAATTTGATATTATTTATTCATCATATTTATTGGCAATTACTGAAAGTCATAATAGTTAATTTCATAAAGGATATTACAGATCTGTATAATTAATTGCATATGATTATCATTGTAATAGAATATTATATTATCTGCTTTGCGATTAATTGACTAATATCAACAAAAGATTAATTTATTATTTAGCTTACGCAAATTAACAATTTATTATTCACCAGTATTATTAAATAAACTGCATAAAAGTGTTACAAATTTTTAAACCACGAAAATTATATGCAGAAATTGAATTAGTTGCTTATTTTTTTGGAGTAAACAGCTCCGTGGTAACGCATCGGACTGTGGATCATTGGATCCTCATATTCCACAACAATTTTAACTTTACCCTTGTGGTTCCCCACTATTATATTTGGAGACCGTAACTTAACTTGACAGCTTCACGCGTACAAATATCATTTATCGAGATCTGCGACAACAGAATACCACACTCAAAATGAATAAAATGCGTGGTGTAACATAAATAGGTATATTATATTATTTAACAAGTATCAGAACACGTCGAGAGCACCAATATTTCCTTATAACTTTTTTTTCTATATCATCTAGCTTTCGAGTTAAAATTCTTTAAAAAATTGTTACAAATTTGATTACCCGACAATAGAGAACATATAACTGCATAGATGGCGTTAGTGCAGACACTGCATTACTGCATATTATATCTGTTTTGCGTAGTAAAAGCTAACCTAAAAATTGTATTTTTGAAATAAAAATTTATTCAAACGACAATGAAGCTGAAAAACAAATTCCAATGACAATACCATACGAAATTACGGAAGTAGCAACATTAATAATTGTTAATTTATTACCAACTAAATCAAGATATCAGTATCCATTTGCAAAATTGACGTCTGGGTGGTAAATCTTCTGTCCGGAAATCGAACCCAGGATCTCTGCGTCAGAGCCTAGTTCTCTAAAACCACTGAGCCACAGAGGCGGCCAATAACATATTTTAAATTAATTTGAATTGTAATAATGGGCAGGATTTAATTTTGTGTAGGAACAACAAAAAAACAAAGACGTATTTTCACTTTTATTTGAATGAAGTTAAAGGTGTGAAGTGACCAATAATTATGTAAACAGAAACCCACATTCGGATGAAGTAAAGGAAGCTGCATGTATTTATTGTAGCTAGTATATCGTAGACCATGTACGTAAATAACAATAAGAACAAGGAACAAGTGCTTTTTCTGTGTAGTCAGTGCGCTGTCGTCATCTATATATCATTTACTTAACGTTATTTCGCCATACAAGCGCATCCAGCAAGCAACAAAAAGCAATGTTATTTTCTATGTTACAACTATTATTGAATTAAACTGCGTAGTACTTAAAGTAAAGCACGGTTCACAAGTTGTCCCGGTTGGCGAGTTGCCAAGCTCGCATTCTAACCCCGTCCGCGTCTACGCACGATGCATCTTACTAACTGAATGCTTTGAAAAGAAACAGCGAATTCTTAATACTCCATTACGCTAGGAACTTTCACGGAATATATCGAACAACGCAACGCATTTTTTCAGCCCTACGCTCCAATTTATCAATACACGGTTGAGGGAGCAAGCTGCATCTATTTCCATAATGGTTTACTCTTTAAAATTACGTTCAAGTACGCATCGCTTAAATTATGATAAACTATTTACCTGCACTCCACTCAACTTGAATACGTATCGATGACACTCGAGCATGCATTTCTCTCGGCTGTTGCTTTCCTTCGCCCAGTTCCCAACGAACCTAAAACAATGAGAAAACATTTTAAAATTCTTATAATAATAATAATATTATTTGATCATGTTTTCGTGTATTTACAAATTATTGTAAGTCTTGTAAGGAAAAGAACTGAAGCATGCCAGAGTATCAAGAAATTCATATTTCAGTATATATTTTTTAATTTTAGTTAACCACAAAAATTTAAATAAATAAATACTTTTGAATAAAAAACTTAAATGAACAAAGAAAAGAACTGAAAAGAAAAAAATAAAATACACCTATTTAGTCTAATGTAACTAATTTTGAGTCGGCGTTGTTGTTTGGTGTATCTACATAAAATAATTATTGCGTAGGTGAAATGTCAAGATAAATTAGTAAATATGTGAAACGAATAATTACAAACTATTCTACAACATTCCAGTCCATTAGCGTTGTTAAAAATGTTAAAATTGCACTAAATACCTAAATAAGTTTACAAATAAATACAGTTAAAATACATAGAACTGTACGAGCTTTCTCATAATGACATCAAAGTTGTTTTAGACGAGGAAAACGCGGCCAACTTGTGATGTCATACTTGCTGATGGAACAGGAAGAAGTCCGATCGTAACAAAGCACCTATGCGTTCAACATTAAACTTTTTGAACCGTGTCATTCTAACAATAAGATAATCCATACTATTATACAGCATTCTGCACTGCTGTATCAGCAGTAGTAGTAGATATGGTGTTTTTAAAAACGTCCAAACCTTAAGCAATTGGAAGCATCAACAAAATCCTATTGCAATCGTTTTAATGGAACGTCATGCCGTTTTAACCCAGTATCATCAAATTTTAATTTTTTGAGGTTTTTTACTTTTCAGTAACTCAATGGGGATCTTGCACTATTTAAAAAAAAATTATGAAATTTAAATTGAATACTATCTACAGTTTTAAAAACCGCAACGATTTTTTAAAAATGTTGTGACGTCAGAGTTGTCGTGTGATGTGGATCTCAAACAGTAGACATTGTAAATAATTTTAGTCACATAAATATTCTATTTTATGGTTTAGAAAATTATTTAAATGGAATTAAAATAACTTTTCGTGGTAAATAATTAAAATATACACAGTAAAAAATTTGATTTGCGATTTGTTAATTTTGCGGTTGTTAAGTATTTTTAGTTAATATTGCCAAATATATTGCGTTAAATTAACAATATGAACAAATACAACATTTTGTTAAATTAAAATTTGGGGAATTCTGAATTTTTAACAAGATAAATTGTTGTTTATTTGCTACATTTATAAAATTTAACTTATAGACTCGTCAATAATAACAAGTAAATTTAGCTAACTTATCAATTTGAAATTGTTAAAGAAAGTTTGTATCGTTTGTAATAACTTAATTTGTTATAATAACTGTGATTTGTTATTCTGCTTCAGTATAATTACTAAAATATTTAGTCAAAAACACAAAAATAAATGTTAATAATTACTATATTCACAAATATATTTAGTTACGAAATACACAAAAATAATGTGTTACTTAACGGTGGATCGTCTGGGACTAAAAATTTTGTCAATTTTGACTATATATTTTTTACTATGTGTACAAGAATACCATTTATTCCAGGGAGAAATTTAAATAAACTGTAAGAATATTTTAGTCAAATACTTTGTTACCACTGATAAATTTTGCTAACCTATGATTAAAATAGATGTGTGAAAGAGAAATAAACAGAGAAACATAATACTCTGACGCCAGAATTGCTGTCTTTAAAACTCAAATATTGTAATAATTAATAATATTTTTTATAATTCTATTATATCTGTACGATATTTGTGGGCCTAGTTACAATATAAATGACTTATTTTCCTTTTGTGACTCTAGTGAAAAACCCATTGTCGTTAAAAATCATGAAAATTGTGAAATAAATATGAGTAAACTAATTAATTTCAAAAACAATCCGTGTGTAATAAATCGTTTAGAGAACGAATATCTCTCATCGCTTTTAGATTGAAACAATCCTTATCCATAAATTGAATACAGTTATTGTCTTCATCTACACTCCGCAGAAATGGCAATGTTACTTGCTGCCACACCATACAACTAGTTTTGCATTGGAAATTTCCTTTGAAACGGAGATATAATAATTCGAAGATCTGTTATCTTGCGTGAAACTACACAAATACATCGCGATCGCAAACCATGTTTAACATTCATGAATATATCAATGATTCGCGTGTTTGCTCCAGCTTTTTGAGCTTAGCTGAAGCTCCATCCACTTTTGTATCCGAGGGGAAGTAGATCTGGTTTTGTTTCCCCTTTGGCATGCTGCATGAACTATTTAGACTAAAGAATTTTATATTCAAAATTCTAAATATACTCTATCTTCCCTGTTTGCATTGTTTCGAAATACGGGCGAGGGTAGAGAGTCATGGAAATTTACATGGATAATAATTTAAGTATGCTACATAGGTATACGTTCATTAAAATTTTTCAGCATATTTTTCCCGATTCTGTCCCTATAAAATGATTCATTTCTCGAAAATTATAGCTCAGATATCGTTTCCATAACCTCCAACAACGGGATAGCGCAGTGGTGAGTGCTTGTCTCTAGAAACAGAGTTCGTGGGTTCGATTCTCAGTCAGGTTTGTGAAATTTTTCACGACCGGATTTGAATCAGTTCCCGTTACCATTTCAAGTTGGGATATTAATTAACTTGGCATTCATAAAGCTATCTGGCACCGGTTAATGGTTGTAACAAGGGCTTGCACCGGTTGGGCAACACAAAGCATCTAGGTAATGGGAAAAGCGGAAATGCAATGTAATTTCAAAAAGATGTCAATGTGTCTGTCCATCCTAGAAATATAACTCCTTGGGGATTGAAATTTCCGAAAGAACATACATACATCGTTTTCATAAGCTTAGAGTTGAAAATATAGAAATAGGGTATATTAAAATGAAAACAAAGTTGGACAATTTTTTCTTAAATTATTTGTTAAATTTAATTGATTATAAAATTTATATTTTAAAAAATTTGTACATAAAGTAAAGTTTTTGAAATACAATCTTTCAATCGAATTTAAAATCTCGCTTATTTTTGTTTTAATTACGACCATGGAAATTAAGGATTTGTTAAATTTTCATTAATATTTCCAATCGGGTGTATATTGTAGTAGACGGATTCTTAACATCTCACGGCGTTCCTGAATCTCAAGTTTTATCTAAAATTTTTGCCCTCTACTTGTATTTTTTTTTCTTTTAGTTTTGAATTTTGCGTCCAAAACCGATTTAGTTATTATTTGGCTTTGACATTGTTCCTGTCATTTTAATGCCTTTGTCCTGTAGGACAGTGTATGTTAAAATAAAGTATAATAAAATAAATAATAGTATAGGTTTAGGTTCCCTTCTTTCACTGCACGTATCTTTTCTCAGTTCATCAATATAAATTATTAGTACTTCCAACAAGAAATTGTAGGACCGAAATAAATATTTAAAACATTTTTGGGTCCATGGAAATAAAAAGCGTAAGACTAAAGTTACAAAATGGCAAATAAGTCATATATATTTTAACTAGACCCAAAAACATCGTACTAGATATAATAGAAGTTTAAGAAAAATGTTATTCATTAATTATTAAGATGTTCTAGTTTTAAAGATAGCAATTGTGACGTCACAGTATTATGTTTTTCTGCTTAAGCTTACCTCTCACACATCTATTTTTCCAAATTCTTTGTACTTCTCTTATTATTGAACTATTAGATTGTTGAAGTATCAAATGGTTGGCAACTAATTTGAAGATTTTTGTTTTGTTTTAAATTCGTAACCAAACACAAATCCACAACACACAACAACGCAGACGTCTTAAAATTTTGAAAAAGTCAATGCGGCTAAATGAATAATAATTACGATTTTTAAAACTGCAGATATTCTTCAATTTAGATTGTTTCATAAAAAAATTTGAAATAATAAAAGGACCCCATTGTTGCTATACGTTCATCAATTTACGCAGAAATATATACCAATACTAATAGCAGAGTGCCACACTTAAAAATAGATAATAAATAATCTTTAAAGAAATATCTCCGTTGTAGCTAAACTAATTACTAAAAACTTTTCTGTAGACCTTACATTTAGAAATACGAATTGAATGAGTGTTAAACCCTCTATCATAGTTTAAACATTATCACTATTTTTGATTTATTGAAAGTAGCGATGAAGCACTTGAATTTCAAGATTGATTTAAATGAGTAATATTGAACCCAATTAATACCATTATAACTTTCATTTTCTTTTGCTAACTTTGTCAATTTGCAAGTCATCAATCAAGATCACTCATTAAAACTGAAATGAAAAACCCTTTCCTCGTCAGTGTTAGCAACGTTCCTGCATTGTGGCTGATAGAGAGCACACGTGAACTTGTGGTGTGAAGAACATTTATTCTTCAAGGTCTAGGCAGTGTCCGCCCTTGTGCACTCTACAGCAACGTTGGTACTGCTGCTAGGCAAAATAATAGTACGGTACTTCGGCATCGCGGCTAAACTGCGGCGAGCAGGTGAACTACCCGCGTTCACTCGCGGAAAATTTGCGTGGATTTATATTCAGCGGTTCCACCTATTTCGTGTTATGTGATCTCAATGGCCGGCGGAATTCGTGGTCAGCAGATTACGGCTATTCTTGCAGTCCCGGTTCAAAGCCATGTTATACAGTGTGTCCCTAAAGTTGCACGGACCCACTTGAAAATTTTAAACCCTATACATAAATACTTTATTCCCAAACTTTCTAAATATGTCTTCTATAAGAATGAGAATGCCCAAATAAAACGATTGGACAATAGGTACAGGCTTGGCATTTTAATTAATTTATATTTAAAGTTAATAAAGTCAATATATTTTCATTTACTGTCATACACGAAAAAAATGGATTCTTAAAGTATCAAAATTTAAACTTATGTATAGCAATTTAGATATTTACAATAACAATATTTATATTTATATTAGTAATATTGTTATTGTAAACATCTAACTTGCTGTCACTATACGTAAGATAAATTTTTGCTATTGTAACAATCCATTTTTTCGTGTACCTTTGAAGAGGTAAATAGCTCCGTGGTAACGCATCGGACTGTGGATCATAAGATCCTTGGTTCGAGCCCTAGAACCGACTAATTTTCGAAATTAAATTTAGAAAATTTTCACCACATAAAATTACTTCTGTGGCTTCTCCACCACTACCATCCTTGGAGGCCGGGATATGACGGCTGGTAACCACTCTTTACGCGTAAGAATATATCATAACACCGAGATTCACTTTGAGCAGTGTGCCACACCAAGAAATGGGTAAATGGCATGATGATACATTTATTTATTTGAAGGATTGAAATGTACTTCAAAGTTAATAATAGAAACAACATATAAACTTTTTTTATTAAGTAAAAAACAAGATTTTAACTAATGATACAAAAATGAGAATTTACTTAACAAAAAGAAATGAAGAAGATTTAAGGGTAATGGAATGAAATATAATAAGAACAATTTTAGGACCAGTAAAGATATCAGAAAACGAATAAAGAATAATAATGAACTATGAAATAGAACAAGAGTTGCAAAGAGAAGGCATAGTGAAACTGATCAAGCAACATAGAATCAGATGGTTTGGAGATATATGGAGAGCAGAAGAAAAGGATGCAATAGAACAATGGAAACCAGGAAGAAAAAGAAGATCCAGATCAACGTGGCTAAAGGAATTAGAAGAACATTTAAAAGCAACAGGAAAAGTAAAAAAAGATAGGAAGACGAGGAGAAACCTAACTACAAGGATTTAAAGAAAAATAATCAAAGATTAATCCACTCCAACAAAAGGATCCAGAGAGTTAATTTTATAGTATTTTCAATTTGAAATAAAATTTATTGACATGACGTGAAATTGGTAGAACTTAAATGAACGCAGGTCGTAGCATTTTAAACTGGTGTATATCAGATATCGGATGATTAAACCTAGATTTTGTAAGTACCTATACGTACAATTGATATCATGGACAAATTTCGAATAAAACTGTAGTTTCCAGAATTAAAAATTATTTACATCACAACAGAAAAGCATAGAAACTAACCTACCCCTAATATAAGTACTGGTAAAATTACAACAGACGACATTTGTATCTATCTCTTTCTCTTCAAATATGTCCATTTTTCTGCCAACAAAACTACTTCTGATGATTTCGAGTTATTTGTGTTTAAAGTTTCACAAGTCATCTTCATAAATACCTTAAAATGATACAGAATATCAATCTGATATCATTTGTATTTAAAAAAAAGTATAAAAAATATGCCGAACTTGACAAATTGATGTAAAAACATGCATCTAAATGGAACTTAACTTTTCCTCAAAAATGGGACATAACGTATATCAGATAGCTTCGTTTTGAGGTCACCAAATGAAAAAAAAAGTGCGCACTTAACTCAATTTGGCCAAAAAAATGAGAACTAGTTTTTCCTCAAACCACAGAAATAATCCATCGATTTAAAAAATGCGGGTATTTTATTTTCTTGTTTAGAATCATATAGAAAATAAAAATTTGGTCAAACCTCATTGGTTATGGGGTAAATAGCTCCGTGGTAACGTGTCGGACTGTGGATCGTGAGATCCTCAGTTCGAATCCCACTGCCGACAAGTTACAAATTTAAATTTACCCCTGTGGTTCCCCCTCCACTAACATCCTTGGGGGCTATGATTTGACGGCTGGTAACCGCACTTCATACGAAAAAATATATCACTTACCGAGATCTGCGCAAGCAGAGTGCCACACCCGTAATGGGTAAAAGGCGTGATGATATATTTATTTATTTATATTTACTCATTGGTTGTTTCTATTCTTTTGCAGCACATAATTTCGATTTAATAATTATATTATGATGTATGATTTTCATTGTTTCCAATTAACTTTTGTAATTTTAGAGTCTGGTAATGATAGCTGCGAGCTATGAACCGATATAATTTGGTTGAACATATCTGATTGAATTTTTAAATTCCATGAATGAAATGTCAAAAAAAATTATAAACTGTTTTTAACGATATAATTTTGTTCAGTATTTACTTTCAAAGTCTTCTACATGTAACACTGCATAAATTTTATAAAAATAAAATTAATCAAACTGAATCAGATTGACAACAACAACAACAACAACTTATGTCAAAAAGAAAAACTAATTTGTTGTGGTGGGCGTTCTAAAGATCACAGGTAAATTTGTTACATTTTGCGCTTTCATCCGTCAGAAGTTTTATCCGTGATGAATATTTAAGACTGTTAGTCGCTAGTTAACTTGTATTAGAAAACATTAAAAGGGCAGACAGGAAAGTTAATCATACATATTTTAATAATACGAACTCCCTCATTGTGAAAATGGAAGATGAGATATTTACTGACAGGGATGTTCCGGTGTTGATTATGTATTTAAAACGTTTTTCTTTTGTTCCAGGGACTGCAGAGTGGTGCGAGATCCTCAGACGCTGAAATCAAAAGGCTATGGATTTGTTTCTTTCATCAAAAAAGCAGTGAGTATAAATCTTATCTTAGTTCACTAGCTACGAGTCTCTTCTCACAATTCTTTCTTTCATCTTTAACTATTTGTAATAAGTACACTGGAACTCTTTCAGAAAACTTCATAAATATATTTTTCGAACTACGAATTATTTCATTAGATATTCAAGACAAATGAAAATTTATTATTTTCATAAAGTCGACATGTTTAATGTCATTTCTCCGTTTTAGTTGTTATTATGAACAGCATTGTAACAGGACTGACTATTGCAAAAACGGTGTACAAGTTTTCCTTTGATAGCGATGATAATTGAAAAGAAATGTGAACAAAATTTATGTACATTATAAATTCAAGAAAATTCTTTCGGGTTCCACTGTATTTTAGGACGCACTTTTAAAATATTTTATATTATTTGTAATTTTTTAATATTATAAATTAATTTCAACCCTAAAGAAACTGGACAATTTTGCAATAGGCCTGTTCTTTGTGGGTCTGAATAATTGGCATGTATGTAACAAAACTTAAATAATAATACTTAAATAGTTATTTAAATATCAGGGCACTGAAATTTAACTTTTTATCACGAATATGGAATTAATTTGCCGAGGCCCGTAAGGCCGAGGAAAATGAACCATGTAAGTGATAAAAAGGAACTTGAGTGCCGCGGTACGTATTAAATTTTATTTGAAATCTAAAATTAAAAAAAAAAAACTGTAAAAAAATTATAATATAGGTTTATACATCTGTCAGTTCAATTGGAACTGACACTCAGTGTTGCCAACCTCGAATATTGAATTATTTGTTTTGTCCTCAATTTCTTCATCGGAATTAATTAGTTAATTCTTCTTGCACATATTGTTTCATTTTACATATAAATTTACTACAATACGTCATATATCTGTCAAAATTATTCTAATTGTACAATAATTATTTTACGGTTGTCAACACTGCGTTGCTCAAAATCGTCGTATAATGGGTTACTTTAGTGTCGATTTCAAATGAAATATTTTAAATAAACAATATGTAAAACACTCAGCCGATATTCATAATTGATTTAAAAAATAAAAAGTAAAAAATGTTCATTCTTTGAATTTTTTATGGGTGGAGGAAACTGGAACATAAATATTCATAAATTCTTTACATCGATAAAAATCAGGATAGAAGTACTTCCGTTTATAGGATAGCGAAGTAAAATGCAATATTCGGATTCTAGTTGAAATGGCATTAACATTTCAATCCGAAACAGAGAGCATCATCCATGCAGAGAGAATAATTCTCGTTTATATATTCGCCTTTCGCCTGTAGTACTTTCCATTATTTGTGTAAAATATTGAAAACATTACGCAGTGAACAAATTTTATTTTATGGTTTCATTCGGCAACGATAAAAATCGTATCTGGTTTATGTGCCTCACCCTTTCTAAAAACATAATCGATTAATTCCATTTAATGTTTTCATTACGTACTTAATTCCAGAAATAAATGTAAATTCAAACAACACTCAGACAGCCGTTCCCACTGAAATTATATTTGTAATATTTCAAAATTATATCTAAATGAATTTACATGAATATAAATGCATGAATGTTGTATTTACCGGACGGTGGAAGAGGCAGCGTTGCGACAAAGAGCGGCATAGGCGTAGCAGGGACGGGATTAGGGGTTAATCCCCACCAACAAATTATAAACTAATTTGAAACTTCTATACGGGTTATTAAATATTTATACTAAATTATACTCTTATAATAACAACACTTTTTATCTGGTTTTTATATTTCCAATAAATTTAAAATTATAAACTTTTTAATAGGTGCATACTTAATTTTCTGATTTTATACAATGAGATTTCAGTCTCGCTTTTCATCACAGTTTAATTATTTTGAAATATATACTATATTATAACTCTGAGTAAGATTAACTAATATTTTTTATTAAACAACTAAACTAATAGAAAACCTGATGCCGATCTCGGTGGCGTAGAGGTTATGTCAGTAGCCTAGCACGCCAGAGGTCTTGGGTTCGAATGGTTATTTGTGTTCAGATTAATTTCATAATCAAAAATTCATGAGGCGGCATATGACCGATGTAGTTTGTCCGCTTCTCTTTTTCGTCAAAAAAACTTGATATACCATCTATAATATTAAATATAATTCATCAGTTCGAATTCCACAGCTGACTATTGCCATTTCAACTTAGCCCTGTGGTTCCCCTCCACTAACATCGTTGGGGGCTACGATTTGACGGGTGGTAACCGCATTTCATACGCAAAAATATATCACTTTCCGATATCTCAGTAAGCAGAGTGCCACACCTATCATGGGTAAAGGTGTGGTGATAAATTTATTTATTTTATTGTATTGTTTTTTTATTGTAAGATGGGAAGCGGATTTCGATCATATGTCACCTCATGTCATAAGTGAATGATTATGAATTATGTAAACAAGACAAACGATCATAATCTTCAGTGGGATGCGAACCCATGACCTCTGGCGTGCTAGGCTAGGGACATAGCCACAACGCCACCGAAATCGGTTTATTTTATTATTCTTATCATATAGTATAGGAGTCATTTCTTTAAAATACGTAAGTACTAATAGAAAACTGAAGCACGCAATTAAGGAGTGACAACCAATAACCGGAAAAAGATCGGATGTATAAATATGACCAGTTTATTATTTACTGAAAATAGTACTAAAAGTAATAAAATAACTTGATAATGTTTCTACATGCCAGTTATTTATGTAGAATTGGCAAGAGTGTCTTATGATATGTACAATTCATCTGTTCATGGACGTTTGCAGGACAGTATGTATATTCGATACCAAAATATTAAAAGTATTATATACATATAAGAACAAATCATAGACAAAACACCATGTGACATGTCATATACAAAAATGCAATTTCAAAATCCAAAGATGTTCAAAATATGTCATTTTTCCTCTGAGAAAAAAAATTGTGCCACTAGAATAAACCACCCTGCTACTGCCCCAAATATCAGAGAGAACGTACCAGACATCAACTACCAGATAACCTCAACGAAGCATTCAAAGATAAGAACAAAAAAAAAAATTCATTCCTACATTCACTATTGAAATACTTAATAAAACATAAATATTTATGTAAACCATATTTAAATATAGAGTTGTATGGTCCTAATACTAACTAGATCAGAAAAAAAATCACCAGTAACATTTAGCAATATTTGTGTTAGCAATTGCATTGATTTTGATTTACACGAAAGTATAATATTTGAAATAAAACTAATATAATGTTTTTGTAATAATTAGAATATTTTTTTGCATTGACTCGAAATGTATTCTTAATAGTCACATTTTGATTGGTTTTGACCCGCGGCCAAAAAAGTTTGACGACTAGATGAAGCACGGTAAATTTACAAAAAACGTACTAAATTATAAATAATGAGATCCTCTGTTCGAATCGCACAGCCGACTGTTACCATTTTAACTCTACGCTCATGGTTCTCCCTATAGTAACATCCGCGGGGCCATAACTTGACCACTAGGCTCGTAAAAATATATCACGAGATCTGCGAAAACAGAGTGCTACACCAAAAATGGATAAATGCCTCGCGGAACAATTTTTTTTCAATATGAATCAAATCAATTATTAAGACTACAAGCGATTATAATTTGTAAAAAATATTTCGTCGCAGAATATAGCATTTTTAGGTCCCATAAAATAATCCGCAATGTGAAAATTTTTCGTACAGCAAAATTGGCGGCTACGCCAATGACAGTAAGGTGTTAGGAAGCAGGAACGACAGGTTACGAGCGAACGCGTGGAACCAGGCTAATATAACCACACCTAGGCTAGTCACACGCAGCTGCCGTCCTGCCGTCTGGGAAATCATAACACCTCCCTGTAAATGTGCTTTTTTAATATTTTAATTTCAGGTCGCGAGACGCTCCCAGATCCGGCATACACGTTATCAATATTGCTTTTAGTGGCGCACTGCGTTTGCGTTACGCCACGCGTACATACGTTAACGTTGTTTAACACAACACACGACTTCACACCACAGAATATAATGCCAAATTACATTACAGAAAACCTTAATAGTTCCTTGTTCATATTAAATGATTTACTTAAATGTAAAGTACAAAAATTGATTGCCTCTGGAAACCTACACGGATTTTATCCCCTTTGCGTACTAAATTTAGCGTTCACTTTCCCCCGAAATAATTAAGCGACTTATTTATTGCTGCAGTTATTTTGCACGTAACCTTATACTCTTAGTTACTCTTTCATAGTTTCACAATGTAAACAATGTACCACTTGAAATATAGATACGGTTTCACCAACCACCAATCAATCAAAATTATAGAAGCCGAATACATATATTTCAATCATATTCTTGTTTAAAAAAGAATTGGAATAAACGCCCGAAATTCTAGATCTGAATTCATCGGAAAAAAATTACTCTCATATATTTTTTTAGTTCCGAGATTCCATAGCCGATAGTTACCATTTTAATTTTACCCTTGTAGTGTCCCCTAAATCCTTTGGGGGCACGACTGGACGGCTGGTAATCGCACTTCACGCGTAAAATATACCACTAACTCAACTCTGTATCATTAAAGTGGATTGCATATTTTTCATGAAACACTTCAGGAAATAGTTACTAGATGATTTACTGATTCCCACAAATAAATAAATAATTATATCATCACGCCATTTACCCATTTCTGGGCGTGGCACTCTGCTCAAACCAGATCTCGGTATTATAATATATTTTGTGCGGTTACCAGCCGTTAAATCGCAGCATCCAAGAATGGTGGAGGAGCCATAAGCGTAATTGTATGTAAATTTAATTTATTTAATCTTATGATCTATAATCCAATGCGTTACTACGGAGCTATTTACCCCATTTCTACTAATAAAACTTGTCAAAAAATCCCCATTTAATTTGAATTTTATATGAAACTAGCTGACCTAGTAGGTAAACGTTGTCCTGCCACATACCTCGCTAGCAAAATATATTTCTTTATAAATATAAAATTCCGATGTTCGTAATTCTTCTCCTAAACGAGTTGACCGATTTTAATGAATTTTTTTTTGTACTTAGCGGGTCACATGTATGGTCAAATGAATATAAGTCAGGAAGAGTTGATTTTCGACTGGATATTAAATAAAAAGCAAGATGTTGGAGAAGCAATTGGTTCTTAAAAAATAAAGAATGTCATGTAAAAAATAAGTCAAGAAAATTAAAAAAAATAATTCCAGATTTCGACAACAGCGCCACCTACCGGGTTCAACTGTAGGTAAGAACTATCCAGTTGACCACATAAGTAGAAAAAAAAATTCATCAAAATCGATCAAGCCGTTTAGGAGAAGAAGAATTACATACACACGCACACCGGAATTTTTTATATAAAAACTATCGGAGCCTGTAGGCAGACGTTGTCTTGCCACAGACTTCGCTAGCAAAATATATTTCTTTATAAATATAAAATTGCGATGTTCGTAATTCTTTTTCTAAACGGTCTGACCATTTTAATGATTTTTTTTTTTTGTACTTATGGGGTCACTTGTATGGTCAAATGCATAAATCATAAGTCATGAATATATCTACCTAAGAAACATCCAGTTGACCCCATAAGTACAAAAAAAAGTTCATCAAAATCGGTCGGTCATGCTGTTTAAGAGGAGAAGAATTACAAACATACGCACATCAGAATTTTATATATATAAAAATAAACATTTTAGTAGCACTGGTTTAATTTTAACATATTAATAGTATGACTACAATTTTAATATAAAAAGTTCTATGATGAAACAATTGAATAAAGTGTTTAATTATTTTGAGATCAGTATATCATGAATGTGCTATTAGTATGTAAATACCCTGTACACGCTAGTTTTGGATTTCGTGAAAACAATCAATGTCAATGTGCAGTGAAAAAAGTGTTGAATTTATTCATACGGCAACTCGTCCATTTTCTTCCATTTTGTACACATTGAAGTTAAATGATATCATTAATATTCCCTATTGGTATTGTTCATATCAACATTTGATATTTCCGTTTCCGGTGATGAAATTTCAGCAATTTCTCTTCGTATTCGTTTACCCTCCTTCTCCATCTCTCGTTCGCTCGTTGACTCGTTTGTTGTCGTCACCTTGTTACTTATCCGAATGGGGAATGTATATTAAATTTCATTGGTATCGTAAATAATAACTTATTGGTATTGTTTCATCAGTTTGATGATATCGTTAAATTGTTATATAGAGTATTCGGGAATGATATCTAACTCTTCAGTTATAAATATTTATTGCAAAACAACTAAACTAATAAAAAAATATGATTTCATCTATAATATTAAATATAATTCAACAAGTTAAATTTAGGTATCACAGGACCATCAACGGGAAATATGTCAATCCTAGATATTAAATTCCTTGAGATCCGCTGTTCGTATCCCGCTTTTAACTTTGCCCCTGTGATTGTATTCGGACTTCACTTACCGAGAAATGCAAAAGCAAAGTGGTACACCAAAACAATAGGTAAACAAGGTGTTGATACATTTATTTATTTCTTTTTCTAGATAAAATTTCTCATATTACCACTTACCCATTTCTAGGTGTACCATTCTGCTCAAAGCAGATCTCGGTATTATGTGATATTTTTACGCGTGAAGTGCGGTTACCAGCCGTCAAATCACGGCGTCCAAGGATGGTAATGGTGAAGGAGCCACAGGGGGAAAAATTGTCGGCTGTGAGGTTTTTGATTCGCAGTCCGATGAAATATAATATTTGCGCTTACGTGACATCACAGCATGACACCCGACTTAAATGTCGATGTATTTATATTAATGTTTTACTAAAACTTTTACATAGTTAATTAAATTTGTTACCGTACTGCTATAGTAGCCAAAACATTTTGTTTATATAGAAATAATTTTGAAAATTATCATATATATACTTCCCCAACAGTTAGTCATTTAATTTAAATTTATAAATAGAAACTTCTAGGAATTATATCGATTAAGAGTTTTGCCGAAATAAATAAAAAAATATTTATTCAGATAACGCAACTAGGAACGGAACACTAACTGTAAATAGTTAACTTAATTCATTAAAAAAACATAATTTTTTAATTAATTACCTACCTAGTTTTGTTGATCTATTTCAAAGTTCAAATTTATTTTTAATATATGAATTTTAGTTTAATATATTTAACTAAGCCAAGTAAATTAATTTTTATTTAAATTAATATTTCCAAAATACAGTTTTTTAGCATTTGAATATTTGAATATTAGCATCTAACTTACTAAATAGTAGCTTTTACATTTTTTTTTACATTGTAAGCTTGACTTTGGCATTTGGTCCTCGTAGTTTATAAATAGACTATAGTAAAGTATTTTGCTCCTAAGTAATTAACAGAATTATTTCCAAACAAATTATTAAAAAATTTGAGCATTTGTAATTTTTATTTCGAATTTGTAAAGTTAAGAATTAATTTATAAAATATAATCATACCCTTAAGCCATAAAACATAAACAAACCTATCTAAATATGTAATTCGATAATCACGCTAAATATATCCCACACATTGTGGTAAGACTCCTGAAATACAATTTATCTTCTCCAAATATTCCTATCCGGGCACACCACTTTTGTTTCGTTCACACAGAGTTGGACAAGTATTATATTCACAATACTTAAGTATAAGTATCGGTTAATACTTTTTATCAAGTACTTTCTCAAGTTTAGCATCAAGGTACTTTTATAACTATCAGTTTTTTTTTTTCGTTGAAAATACTTAAAAATAAGTATTTTTTAAGAATATTTATTACTAGATTTGACGGATAAACTGATTTCATACTATAATACATTTTAAAATAATAAAATAAAGAGTTTTGACGTGAAAATTGCTCAAAATACTTTTTTTCAACTATTCTATATAGAACAGTAATAAAAATTGCATTATTCAAATTAATTAAATTTTTGAAATACTTTTTTACATGATAGAACACCAAAAATTCATACTTAAGTATATAAATCCTTAAGTATTGTCCACTTTTCGAGAATTGAATTCTCTTAAATTAACACAATTTGTTAAATTTAATTAAAATTTATGAAAATTTTTGTGGAATTGATTTTTAGTTGAGTATGTTTAATGTTTATGCTAGTACGGTATATTATAGCTCGAATTTCATCATTATATATTTCGTTTCTGTTGACATCGCTTTGTGAAACAAGCTCCCGCACCTAAGCAAGGGTACAACCTCCAACGGTAGCAAGATAGAAGATAGCGCATCGTAAACCAACCGGAGTTATGGCAGCCCAGGTGGACGTACCGCCATGAAATTAGAACGCTTGTTTACAGTAGTGCGCAACACACTGTATTTCTTCAAGCGTGTAGGCTGTAAGCTGCACATTGTAGGTTGTAGGTTGTATGGTTGTACGTTAGCGCTCACTGCTGTCGCCCTGTCGCCCTGTCGCCTGCTTACTGCCTACCTCTTTCTTAAATCAGGAACATGCTGTGGTTTCCTGCTGCTGTTCGTTCCCCAGGGATATGTGTCGCACGTAATGACGCGGTTGCAACCATAAACGATCTAAAACCGCTAGTTCGTCCAGATGAGAAGCAGATTTGTTGTTTTACTATAAACTTATTTATGGCTCGTAATACACCACTGTGATATATTAATTATATACTACGGTCATTAAATCAATATTTTATAAACTTGCTTAATTGAGCAATTTTAATTTATTAATTGCACAGTGGCGCAGCGGCTGCACTGTCACGGGCGCCATATATTTTTAGGGGCGGGAAATTTATTTGATGTTTTGCACAACAATGGGATCGTGACCAAATTTGATTTTTTTATATGTGGTTCTAAACAAGAAAATAAATTTTGTCAAAATGAATTTACCAAAATTACGTCACGTATAACGTCTCCTATGTTTTAATAACTTTCTCGTAAATTATAAATAATTCAACGATTAAAAACTATTGATATTTTATGGGGTTAAAAACTTCGTGGTAACGTATCAGACTGTGGATCATGAGATCTTCGATTCGATCCTCGCAACAGATAAATTTTCGAAAATTTTCACTAAATAAAATTACCCCTGTGGCTCCTCCACCACTACCAACATTGGAGGCCGTGATTTGACGGTTGGTATATTATAATACCGCGATTTGTACTGATCAGAGTGCCACACCAAGAAATGGGAAAATGGCGTGATGGTATATTTATACCGTATGTCTGTCTTAAAGGTGTACATAGGAGGTTAACATGGGAAATCAGTTTTTTGCGTGCTGTTGCTCGGTGTTCTGCCGGACAATGGAGATTGTAGTATCAATCGAAAGATATCATTTTTCTGAAATGATGTAAAATACTTTACAATTTAGTTGTTTTTATTATATTTATAAAAAAATGTCAGTTTTATTCGAAATTTTTGCATATCAATTGTACGTAAATTTACTTGCGAAATATAAATTATATACTCCCGATATCTAATAAACATCAGATTGAAAGCGCTACGAACTGCGTCAATTTATACTCTCACCAATTTGACGTCACGTCATTGGCCGACTTGCAATATATTTAATTTCATATTGAAAATACCGTCTAATTTAAAGATTATATGTAGGTAGTTATGATTATAATTATGAGATAACAAAATTTGTAATTTTCTTTCTCCCCATTACAAAACAGAAAATACAGTATTTTTATTGTTACTGGGTTCAGTTGCGTTACGTTATAAAAAAATAATAAATATGTCGAAATTTATAAAAGCATTACAATAATATAAATAATAAATATATAAGTTTTGGGTGATTCACACTGTTGTCGCAAAATCGAAAAGTGCTATATTTTGAATTACAAGTTAAACATGAACCACATAAATACAATATCAATTAAATTTTGTGTCTGTAAATTATAATCGAAATAAGTGACAATATATGACAGTTGTCATTCCATTGTAATTAGTTAGAAACAAATAAATGTTTTTATTAAAACATGCAAATGCTGCTTGTCTGCCTCCCAACCAAATATGTTCATTTGATTCATAACGATAATGATGCGTAATTAATATGAATAAAATTTATAATAATTTCATATACAGACATACCAAACAATAGAAACAAATAGTTCGCATTTATATAATGTTTAGAATAATTAATTATACCTCTAATCAAAAGAACTTTCTCACAAGCAAAAAGGATACAGTTTCTCTTCCGTACTGTAAACTATGTTGGTTGGCTGTTTGAGAAAACTTTGTTTTTTTAACATTTTTAATTTAATGAAATGAACAAATAAATGTTGACTGTAAACTGGCATTTCATTTTTGAGTAAATGTTCTTGTATATACGAATAAAAAGTTAGAAAGAGTTTTATTAAAGTTTAGCGGTGTATGTTTTTATTCTATGCCTGCGGCCAATTTGCATTGCTGGTGCTTTCGACTCAATTTAGTAATAAACTTAACATAATTTATGAAGCCGTTTCGCTGCGACTGGAAGCCCGAGTTTGTATTCGTAATTCGTTCTAATCATTTCCAAATCTATAGCCATATTACATGCGCGTTCCGCGATGTTTTTTCGTTGCTGCGTTTCGTTTTGTCTTCCGCGTTGTTGTTGCGTTTTTGTGATGCAAAGCGTCGGACGGAGGACGGAGGACGGACCAGAGTACCGGACTACAGCTGCGGCAGCGCAGAACAAACTCCCGAAACGACAAGTCTGGCAATTTCACTGAAATGAGATCCATAACAAGAAGATAGCCAGAGAAATGTAAACCCAGTCGTTTGCTAGCGTTACCCAAAGCACAAAGCTTTTGTACTGAACGATATAAGATGATATTCCCTTTTTGGTCTACCATCGCCATCGCAGCCTCCGCCACCCCGGATAAAGGACACAACACCTAGGCGTCCCGGCCAATGAGAACAAGAACGCCGCTGTTGCTGTTGCTGTTGTGATGTTTTCCCCTCGTTTTGTACTTTCCTCCGTGCGCCTCGTCACTTTACCACATCTCGCGTGTTATTTCCCAACCACCGCCCGTAAAATAATTTTTAGGGTTTCAAAAGCAAAATCGATGCAAACTTTATATATGTAATAAGTAAAGTTTCAAACCATCGCACGATGCTTTATTAAGTACAGGTTCCGCCATTTAAAATGCATCAGATTTTGTTTCCAAGCCCCATCAACTTCCCAGGAATTCTTTATAAAGTGTATTTGCTTCTACGTATTCCTTTTCAAACTTATATAATACCAATACTTTTAAAACATATTGTTAATGGATGTACTACATTGTAGAAGAAATTCATAATATGTTGTATGTTAGACTTGAATGTATTACGTATTACCTACAAAAGATATTTTAATACTCAAGGGAAATACAATATTTTAATTCAACATTTTCAAAATATTATTGTTTAATTTTTAAAACAATGGTATTACATTAACATTAAACTGAAAAAAATGAGTTTATGTAGGAAATTTAACCCTTAATTAGTTTTTCGTGTCTCCTGTAAAAAATGAGTTTTCCGCCTGAACCTTTTTTAAGCCCCGATATGTAAATGCAGATAGAAAAAGAATGTTTTCACTTCCGGTCGTCGTATTTAGACTACACAGGATTCTTATCACAGATTTTTTGTTGAACTAATATTTCAAACTGAAAGATATGTTATATGTAATGAGCCAAAGCAGCGGATAAACGTTTTAATATAATTATACGAATAATAAAATAAAACGCAAAAAACACGGCAGAAGTCACATTTCATGTTAAATGAAAATGGATTTTGACATTTTGTATATTTCATTGGTGAGATATTTTAATTAATTATCAAAATCCTTCGCTGCGTACTTTTAATAGGATTACGCGTGAGTTCTGACGCAATAATCACGATGTTGTAGATATTATTTTAATTAAAATATAATTGATGCATTGGCCACATATTACGCGCTACGCATTCACGCATTCGTAAGGGCCCCTACTGCTTTCTAGTTGCCAAGCTGAACCACTCTTTTCCCTTTACAGCTCTGCACAAATTTCATCACTGATACTGTTTCACGAGTATACTGCTTCTATTTGCTTTTTAAAGAGTAGCCAGTTGCAATAATTAATTAAAATTTGCTCTAAGCAATATCGCAAACTCCCCAGCATGTATTTTGCAGGTGAAACAAGCAGTGCAAAACAAACAAACTACAATATTCCTACCTTACTTCCACTGTAGTTTTTGGTCACTGGCAGTTGCAGGTGCAAAGTCCCTCACAATGCTATCGCTTTGTTCTCTGTAGTCGACGTTTATTTAAGAAAAGTAAACAAATGTAAGCGAATGCTATAAAGCAAGTGCTCTTGTAACATCCTAACCTACTAGTAAACAACGTGGTGCACTCATTTCACTGCAATTCACAATGCACTTTCACCAATTTTATTAAAAATTAACACGACAAAAATTAAGCGTCCATTTAACTCAAACGTCAAACATTAAACTACCTTGCAAGCGACTAGCACAACGTACGGGTCCAGCAGTAAAGTCGACATACGTATTAGTCTAGTTTGTGCTTGCTAAATCCTACGTATAAAATAATCTAAAAACACTATATATTTATTTAGAATGCAGAATTAATTTGATGTAGTATAGACAAATAAATTTATTATCACGCGCTCCGCTTTCACAGATCTTAGTATTCTTACTATCAGAATATTAAATTATTATTTACCAATATAAAATAACCTGAGAAGTCTTCAAGACAACTACTATAATTACAACTTGCATATAACCAAGTTCAGAACTAAGAAGTATCACGATGTTTCTTCATATCTATTAAATTCTTTAATTATTTACTACAAGACCTGAAAGCTATAACTAACATTTTTCTTTTAATTCTAAACTTTTTTTTCTATATTTGTATATTCGAGAAATGTATTTTCGTGATTTGTATTTTCGTGAAATGTTTTTTTCGAGATATGTGTTGTACCCTATTATAATATGTTCTTGTTTGTTTTTATATTGTATTTATTTTGCCAAATTTATATTGTGATTTTCGTATTGTGAAGCCAATTGCTATTTTTCTGTGCATCTAATGACAAATAAATATTATTATTATTTCTTTTGGTTTTTTAATTTCAATCAATATTTTATTTGGGGGGTTGGGGGGCATGATTTGACGGCCGGTAACCGCACTTCATATCACTTACCGAGATCTAAATGTGTAAATTTTAACTTTACTTCTGTGGTTCGTGTTCCACTAACATTTGGAGTGAGACGTAACTTGACGGCTAGTAATTTCACTTTACGTGCAAAAATATGTCACTGCGAACAGCGTTAATAAAGTGTAATATCCAAATAGGGTAAAAAGCGTGATGATATATTTATTTGTATTAATTTAGTTCTATTAAGTATGGAAACTGTGTAGGTCCTTATTATTTTTCTTCTTACTGTTCGTAAGCTAACATGGATTACTTGGACGAGCATTTAGAAAAAATAAATATTTGTTTTCTAGACAAAAACAGATTTACTAGCATTGCTCCTAACTAAACGAAAATCTGGTATTCTAGAACTACCATTATTGTGATTATTGTGATGAAGATTTATATGATGTTCCTACTTTCAAGAAATCAAAGCTTAAATCAAACAATATTTTGGTATAGTTCTATATACATATTTTTTAATAAAAAAAAGTTTCGATAGCAAATAAGTGCATTACATCAAGTAAAATACAAAACAATAAATAAATTTAAGACTACATGTTTACAAAATAAGCGATCAAAGGTTATAAAAATTAATATAAACAGAAAATGAGGCCGAACAATGGTTAACCACAACTTATTAAACTCAAAGCGCCTGTATGTAAACTAAGATTATTTGAAGATTTCTTGATTTCAATGGGGTATGTGACCAATTTTTTTTTCTGACATTACATGATACTAGATACAAAAATAAAATACCCGTATTTTTTTAAATCAATTAATTATTTATAGTTAACGAGAAATTAATTTTTTAATATTTGGAGAGGGGATTGAGACGTCACTGTGTCTTCTGAATAGATTGCGGCGGTAGGTATGGTGCTAGAAAAAGACCGAGATACTGTAAAGGAAAGAAATAGATATATATCAGCGGGCCATGCGTACGGCCACAGTGACGTCACATATCCCTTCTCCTAAACACAAAATTGCTAATAACTTTACTATTACAAAATAATTTACAGTTTTTATTGTTGTAATAAGAAACTACAATGAAGAACATTCATATTCTATGGCGTATACATTGAAATTCGATTATGGTCACATACCCCATTGCTTCTCTAATTAGTCTTCTCATCCAGTTATTTTCTCTTGTTAAAATCTTCGTGTATCGAAATCAATTCCATGTTATATTTAAATAGTATGTTCAGCAATTGCAGATTTATCGGGTTGGTTCAATCTAATATGTTATTTGTGTTCCTTTAATCTTGTTACTACAGCTCTACCAGTTTGACAATGTATATTTTAAGACACTGGCACGAAATCTTATAAATGCCAGAGCAATATAGAGGAACTATATCTTAAAAATTTGCCAAGAAGATAATAGATTTTGAAACTTGATTTATATGACGTCTGTATGTTAAATTTATTAAGAATACAGAACTGTACTCAAATATTGTTTTATTTATATGATGAGTTCTGAAAACATCTTTTAATATTCAAAGCTTAAATGTTTTTTTTCATATTTAGCTCAAACTGTTTATATTACCATTGATTTGAAATCTTTATCACTCAAAACTGTTAAAACACATCTTATCTAAGTGGAAAAAGCTTTCAGAACTCATATTATTCGTCTTAACCAACCTGATAAATCTGCTTTGGTTAGTTATGCCATCGAACATTTACACAAAATAAATTTTGAAGAAACTACGAGTAAAATTATAGGAAGATTCAAATGTACCAATGGTAGACTCATAAGAGAAGCTATTGAAATCTACAAGCAAAAGAATGAAGGCTATGAACTGAACAAGACATGGCTTCCTCTGTTTTATGTCATAATTTGTTGTTTACATAGTTACTGTTTCTATTTATTTGTTTATGTTTCTTTGTTTCCTGACGAAGAATTATGTATAATTAATAATTCGGAACGTTCAATTTTAATAAATTTATCTACAGAACTACATCCAAAAATCTTTTTATTTCAACATCTTAACAATATGTCTCTGACATGTATTTTGTAACTATTTTTGGTTTTCTGAAACATATCTGTTTTGTTTATAATTAAATTAATTGATTGTGATAGTTAATGATAGGTGGAAGAGCAGCCTTTGGTTGATCCTCACTATTGAATTTTATAAATGAATATATCATCACACCTTTTAGCTATTATGGATGTGGCAGTCTGTTTACGCAGATCTCGGTAAGTGATATATTTTTGCGTATGAAGTGTTGTTACCAACCTTCAAATCATAGCCCCCAAAGATGATAGTGGAGGGAGAACCACAGAGGTAAATATTAATTGACAACTATCGACTTTTGGGTTTCGAACTGAAGCTCTCATGATCTAGAGTCCGATGCTTTACCACGGAGCTATTTACCCCAATGAATTTGCTCAATAAAGTATATCATTAATTTGTTATAAAGTCGTACAAAAAATCAGATTGATTTCCACTGAATGGAAGCATTTCATCGGAGAAACGCAGGAGATAAAGTATTGAATGAAGAGCATGAGGCCGTTGACACATAACAATTGTTTCTGTTCGTAATTGTAACATCACTAATTACAGACCAGTTCATAGCTTCTGGAATGTAATACATTTAAACGAAGGTATAACATTTCGTTCTCTGAAGCGTGCGAGATGTTTAATTAGTGCATCATACAATTATTAATAGCAATACAAAGCGTATTATGAACGCCTTAAACACCGAACAAACGACCGTCTCAAAGCACTCAAGTTAAATTGTACGCGGTCCGCGGTCTTAGGTCGCAACCGTCGCAAATCGTGAGGTCGCTACCGCATGCTTCTCTATTTCACAATCGCGTACTTTATTTCAAAATCTGTAAAGCGCAAACAATAGTCGTAGTTTCACAGCTCACAGCTCTGCAGTGTTCGCGTTCGCTACTCTCGCCTATCAACACTACGCTTCGCGCGATACAAATTATGTAATGCATACAGAACATCGCACCATTATCCCAAATTCAGACATGCCACGAACCCTTCACTATTTATCGTTTCATCATATTTTAAACACAGGGGCGGTCTGCGGAATGGATATTTCTCACTTGGACTGATAAGAAAAATTATATTTTACAATAAAATATTCATGTATTCATTCATTCATTAACGCGAGGTTGTCGTACTATCGTACAACGAAAAATACAACTGGGCCCACTTCAGATATATTGATTGTTTTATGTGATAAAATAGCTCCATGGTAACGCATCGGACTGTGGACCGTGAGACCCTCAAATGTAAGATGACTCATCCTGTTTTTTTAGCAATTTGTCCCGCGTTTTAAGAAAGTTCCGATTTTTGGAAAGAATGTTTGCCGAAAGCCATATTAATTGTGAAATATAATTAAATAAGTTCTTCCGATAAATTTCATGACGTTTTAACAGCAATCTATCAAAAAAAAAAAAATCAATCAAAGGAGAAAAATATGCGGATGTATAAAGGATGTTTAAAGTTATTAAAACTATACTTATTGTATATATTTATTTATTATATTTGTAAATTATTCATACAGGATGAACCATCGATCTGTAATTTTTATTTTATGCGATTATTATAAATATTATCGAAAATTTTTCAAACAAAGTTTATTTTACATTAAAACGTCCACGTATTTGCAGTATAAGTTTTTCTACTGGGTGTTCCATTTTCTCGCAATGATATGCAACTATATATTTTTAAATGGAACATATATTTTAAAGATCTTTTGTTTCCCTTTAAAATAGTTTTTATTTATTATAGTCCTAAAATGATCAGTATAGAAACTATTCATGTTTTTATTAATGAAGAATCGCACACAGAAAGTGTGCCATGAAATTAAAAACAATAAATAAATTTATAAAAAATGTTCTAATTGAACATTAGTTTAACAAACTAAACAAAATATAACAAAAAAGTTGTTAAATTAAGTGAAAATAGTAAATAATAATTATTAAAGATGCAGACAGCAGGAACTAATTTGATTGTTTAAACATTCACACACAATTTTATAGCATATTTTTTGTATGATTCTTGAATTATAAGAACATGAATAGTTTCTGTACTGATAATTTTAGGAATATAGTGAATAAGAACTTATTTAAAGAGAAACATAAGATCTTTAAAATTTTATAAAAATATATAGGGTCTTCCATTTAAAAATACTAAGTTGCATACCATTGCGTGAAAATGGAGCACCCGGTAGAAAAACTAATACTGCAGATATGTGGGCATTTTGATGTAAAGTTTATTGAAATTTCGGCTGTTAGTCAGAAGAACTTAATACAAAAAGTGATGAATGCTAACTATTTATTTATGTACTGAGTGCACAATTTAAATGTGGTGAATAGGAATTTCAGTGCTATTTTTTAAATATTGCTGTAAATTTGTACCTATACACTTTATACCTAAATGTATGCAATAAGGCTCATTTGGTTAAAATATTAGTATGTTACGATATATCTATCAAATTAGAGTAAATATTTATTGGGAAAATAATAACACGGCCATGGAAAATTAAACAAATATGAAAAATATCTGATGTTAGATATTATAAAACAGTTTTATATTTATTTATTTATTTAACATAAAGAAATTGTAAGAAATGACCTCTCAAATTCGCCATTATATCATTACAATCTTCTACGATATTTCTACAGAAAATAATGCAACACTGTAATAAATAAATCTAAATCTGTTTTCTGAAATATCAAATATTTTTGTTTTAGTTCAATTTTCCATGGCCGTATTACAATTTTCTCGGTAAATATTAATTTTAATTTGATTGATGTATTGAATATCGTACATGCATTTTTTAATTCTGAACAACTTTTGTAATTACACTTTTGCTGTGAAGTGAATATTAAAAACAGTAACTTTGAAAACATTGTACGCCACATTTCAATTTGATACCCGATATATAGATAAATAGTTATTATTCATAACTTTCTGTATTAAGTTCTTCTGAAACAGCCGAATTTGAAACTTGTAAAACTTTGCAAAGTATTTATATTATTTATTTTTAATTAAATAAATATTTCCTAATATAAATCGTTGTTATTGTAATGAGTTTGAAACTGTTAAATGATAGAGAATTTATCTGAAAAAAGGGTCAGCGAATTTTTGAGGAATAGAATCTAAAGTCTATCATACATCAAATATCAAATTATAAGAATGTAAATAATGCGCTTACTAACAGTTCAAAGAAATTGAAAAATTGAAGGAAAAAAGCGTCAGCGACGCGTCTCGGCGTCTCCGGGACCGTACTTTGTCGGACGCGTGCCTAATGTGCCCGTTCGTCGTTCGTCCTCGTCGCGAGATGTCCTTCTCCTCCGTTTAGTCCATTCCTCCAAGGTGCGTGCCTTCGCCTTCAAAGGTCTAACCCCATTTGAGCTGTTCTCATAATAGCCATTTATTGAAATGGCTGTTCTCATATAGCCACTAACCCTTATCTAACCTTTACTTAGGATAACTGATATGATAGAGAGGGGCTAATTCTGTCGCCTTCGCTCTTCGCTCCGCTCCTTGACTTTTTATCTTGTCTCTTCACGCCAACCGCCAACAGGCGACGCGTCTCCTGTCAAATTTTCAACTCAGCGAAATCTACAGTAAATTCAGAATTGAAACTGAAGTTTTTATAACTTATCCTGATTTATCACTTCTAATTATAAGAATGGGGTCGTTCACTAGAGTCACAAAATAGAAAATATGTCATTTATATTATGACTAGACCCAAAAACATCGTACTATATAACAGAAGTTTAAAAAATATTACTCGTATTAATTATTAAAATATTTGTATTATAGCGCATATCTCTCTTATTCTAAATTATTTGTACTTCTCGTATTATTGTGCTGTCAGATTGTCGAACTGTCAAAATATTTGGCAACTAATTTGAAGGTTTTTTGTTTCACTTCGAATTCGTATGTTTTAAATACATAGATAATATATTTTTTATTTCTAACTAATAAAAATTACTTTAGGTCGACTAATTAAATTAAAGGCTTGTTGAATGACATAGGTTAGCAAAATTTATCAGTGGTAATCAAATATTTCACTAAAATAATTTTACAGTTTATTCATGTTTCTTCCAGAAATAAATGGAATTCATGTACATTTTAATTATTTTTCATGAAAAGTTATTTTAATTACATTTAAATATTTTTCCGAACAATGAATTAGAACATTTATGTGACTGCAATTATTTACAATCTACTGTTTAAGATCCACCGAAACCTCTACAATGACGTCACAATATTAAAAAAAAATCATTGTGGCTTAATGAATAATTATTAAGACTTTTTAATAGTGCAGATAGTCTTCAATTTAGATATAGTTTCATAATTATTATTTTTAATTATGGAGAAAGACTCCATGGCTGCCATGAACCATTCGATAGAATAGTTTCTATACTAAGTTATATTTGCAAAGTAATAATAAGTTTGCCCTGCTTTAGATTTGCTATGACATTCTATTTATCATTTATGTGTTAATTATATTTCTATAGTCCATTATACCACGACAGGAGTGTAGTTGTTATAATAATGTAAATTAATAAAGAGAGCTGAACTAATAGTGACAATTAAATTGATTCATAATCGCGATAAAATATTCCATGTATTTATTAATAATAAAAAGGAATAAAATATTCACAAAGCAACGTAACGAATATTAGTATTAAAGGACATCAGTATAACGATAACGTTGCATGTTCTAGAACTAAACCAGCAGATTTTTCTACGCGGTAAAAACTATTAATGTAAAATCTAGTTAGTTCTCCAAATATTTGTTTATTTATTATCATTTCCGTTGATCATAACTTGACGAATCAATAATACTACATGTTAAGCTCTTATCGTATATTAATTATTTA
This sequence comes from Poecilus cupreus, assembly GCA_963942605.1. Taxonomy (NCBI): domain Eukaryota; kingdom Metazoa; phylum Arthropoda; class Insecta; order Coleoptera; family Carabidae; genus Poecilus; species Poecilus cupreus. Next base: position 9,444,100 of record OZ012715.1, read on the forward strand.
ATTTATATTGTGATTAATATTTTAAAGAGGCAATATTCATGTTTACTTAATTTTACATAAATTTTGCTACACCTATTGTCTATGTCTGGTACCACGACTCTGTTTTTGGGTATTCTAAGAGAAGTGTTTCTAAAATTATTTTATAAAAAAAATGCTTCAATAAGACTGTCTTATAGAATAGAGGACCAACTATGCAAGAAAGTATTTCATGAAACCAATGATTCTAAAACTATAACACAGAGTTATATTTTTTTTTAAATGAGCTGGTATGTATTTTTAGGTCCATTTGAGTATTTTTCTAAATAGGGTCCTTAACTAAATTACAAATTGGCAAATAAGTCATTTATATTATAACTAGACTTAAAAATGCCGTACTAGATATAATAGACGTTTAAAAAATATTATTAATTATAAATATATTTCAAAGTATTATGTTTTTCTGCTTACACTTATCTCTCACACATCTAGTCTTTCCAAATTCGTTGTGCTTCTCATATTATTAGGTTGTCGAAGTGTCAAATGGTGGACACCTAATTTAAAGATTTTTGATTGTAACCAAATAACACAAATCCACAACACAAAACAACACTGACATCATAACATTTAAAAAAAATATTGCGGTTTAATGAATAACAATTAAGACTTTTTAAAAATGCAGATTGTATTCAATTTAGATAAAGTTTCATAAATTAAAAAAAAAAGAAAATACCCCATTTAACTTTGTATTCATTTTATATTCTTACATAAGAAAAATATTGAGAAATATTAAATTGAAATTTAAATAAATTTTATTTTTATAGTTATTTTTCAGTAGGCTATGAAAAACCAAAACTGCTAACTGTCAATTTGAATTATATAATGCATAATTGTTATTGTTGTATTGAGTAATTATTATTGTCTTGATATGACTGGAATTTATTTATTTATACTTAACTTAAAACATATTTTTAAATTAATTTTATCTACGCCAGTGAGTTAAATGTCATTTATCCCACTCATTTTGCATGAGTTAGGAGCTTCATTGCCGCACTCGTTTTCATTAACGTGCTATGTATTTATTATAAATTTTGATAACACAATCTTTAAATTAGTTAATATTTTTTGAAGCTTGTTCTTCTATATCCGACGAACTACTTTATAAATTTCTCATTTTCACGAAATACTCCAATAATTTATGAAAAACAATTACATAATTGTTTAATGTCAAATTGTGGTCGTCATGAATTAAAAACATTTTTACAGCAACTACTTGTATTAATTTTCTACTTGTCAAAAAAATAAAGTCAAATTATTTTAATTTTTTAACTTTGGGCTAGCGTAGATAAAATATTGTACAATACACGTGTGATAATGCATTATTAATATACTTATGTGATTACAAAACTCTGCTATTGCTTCGTTGTGCAAATTTCACATGCGTATCTTAATACTCTTATCCCACTTATATCGTAAATAGCTATTAGAATATTGTGCAGCGCTAAAACAATTTTCTTAGAATACCCAAAAACACAGCCAATGGCTGGTACCATGAGCTCTGTTTTTGGGTGTTTTATTGTACAATCTTCTAAAATTATTTTATAAAAAATAATTTAATTAAAAGTGGTAGATAAATATTTCTCTGTAACTTCTATTCGAAGCATTGTTTTATAAAATAATTATAGAACATTGTACAGCGCTAAAACCGAGGCAAAAACACGTCTCATAAAACACCCAAAACCAGCACTCGTACCAGCCAATGTGTCTAGCTTCATTGAAAAATTGAAATGTATTAGTACAAAGGTCGACTTGAGGTATTGGCAATGTTTCTAGAAGATATTTTAATTAAAGTAATAGAAGCCGTAAAGGTAATTCGTGGTTAGTTCGTACAATGCGTGCTTTCTTTATCATTGACACGCATCACGCCGTAATGAATCAATAATTCGCCAAATTGGGTTGTTCTCTACATGTAGAACTTGACAGATTCTAGATAAAATAGTGCTGAATGTTGTTCCAAGTAAATGAACATGAATAAAAGATAACATGCCGTCGCGCTAATGTATACCGGGACAAGCAATTACAGTAATGATATAGGCCATTTAATTACATAATATGATAAAAGCCTTCAACGTTGCGAGATATTTGTGTGACTCGACGGCAGTGGCAGCGGCGCTACGCCTAGGCCGCGGATTACCACATCTTTGTGTCGCCCTCCTTCAGGCCGCCGCGCCGTGAAAAATGAAATTGTCAACTGTTACGGACCACACGAGCACACGCGTGCCAGACGTCGATTATCACCGTATTATTTTTGTTTCTACGTTTTGTCGTCTTTTTTTAATTGAACTTAATTCTAGAAATACCATTTCTCGTTATCTTTGCTCGTTGAATGAGCAGATGGGGAATTAAATACTAATAACGTGGAACATTTCTTAATCAACTTTGATTATTTGTTTCTACGTGTTATCCTATTGTTCTGCTATTGCTATTAGAATGACAACAACTTATTACACTTTTTACAAAATGTAATGCGAAAGCTTTATGAGAAAGTAATATGATTATCACTGTCATCAAGAAATTATTCCTCTTTTACCTCCTATACACGTAAGGGAGGTATTCCAACGGACATAAATTTTCGATAATGAAATTTGAGGTCCATATAAATACGATGTCACTATTTCCACGATGACGTCTGTGTGTGTACCGAATTTTTCGTCCACGTAACTCAAAATTTAATGATTTGGTAGTTTACTGAAAGGCCTATCAAGGTACATAATTTAATCAACTTACAAATATACAATGAATATTACAATAAAAGTTTTTACATATGGGGTAAATAACTCAATGGTAACGCATCGAACTGTAATATCCTCGTTTTGATCAACAAATTGAAATTTTCACCACATAAAACTACCCCTGTGCCCCCCCTCCCCCACCATTACCATCCTTGGAAGCCGCGATTTGACCACTGGTAACCGCAATTTACGCAAAAAAATATCATGGCGTGATGATATATTTATATATATATATTTATTTATAGATAGAAATTATATTATATTATAAAAACTGTTTATCATAAATAGTTGTTTCACTACTGTGATATTTTTATGTTCGACTATAGTATAATGACTTGTTTATGATATTGTTGAGCGCCCATAAAGTAGCTCTTTATGGACTAGTCCGATATAGTAAAAACAATAAACAACTTGGTAACTAAACAACAGAAAAGAAGCACACTCTTTCAAATGTATATATGTTACTGTAAAAGCCCATATATTGGTTAATCTTAGGTTTTACTAGTAAATCTTAAGATTAACCGACCCCTAAATTGTCTCGTCCATAAAACCCTAAATTATGTACTTGTTACACAAATATATATTACATCATTGCTTGACTTGTCAAAGAAAGGCGGACCGCAGTACTCAACGCAATTTTTTTGTTTATTTATCCTAATCAATTTTGATACAATATTGTTATAATTTCTGGTGTCATATGTATAGACATCGGAATACTCTAAATATTTCATTATAATTGACTTAACATGAAGCAAACATTGAGAAATATGTATTAGGTATTATCATTATTTTAAGTAATAGAAAGAAAAAGTGATTTATATTCAAAAAGATGTAGACTAATATTGGTTGCAATTTATATTTGAAATTTCAAATTATTTATTCATTTAACACTCTAACAGCTCAAAATAGTTCACGATTAGCAGACTTGTTGTGGAGAAAACTAGGTATGAGATTCGTCTCAGTCTACCGTTTGTTGCCGAGGATCAACTAGTGGTCTCGTCTCGAGAAATCGCGGCGTAATTGTACGAATAACTGAACAACAGTTATTTTCATGTCGCCGTTCCTGTTGTTTTTAGTGTATTAATTACTCTAACAACTATAAGTACATAAGTACGTGCGAATACGTAAAACTGAAGTAAACCGACTACCACAAAAGTATATTTTGTTGTGATAATGGCCAGCACACACTGTCTGTAATTTATTTTTATTTTCATTTAGCGAATTTAATATAAATAATGCATTTGTGTTAGTTTTTGTAGTGAAGTTGGTTGTTTATTTTGCAGGAAGCGGAAAGCGCCATCGCTGCAATGAACGGTCAGTGGCTGGGCAGTCGAAGCATTCGTACCAACTGGGCTACTAGGAAACCACCTGCTCCGAAAAGCGATAGTAAGTATTTGTGAACTCTTGAACTCCGTCTGCATTTCAGACCGGAGAATTACTTTACGCATTTGTTTATTTAATATTTCGAAGCACATTTAAATATCTATTACTCTTTTTATACTTATTTATATACTAACGTCTTGACTTAGTTGGTAATAAATTAACAGTAATTAATGTTGCTACTTGCGTAATTTCGAGTAGTATTCTCATTGAAATTTGTTCTTCAGCTTCAATATCGTTTGAATACATTTTTATTGCAAAAATACAAAATTTAGGTTAGCTTTCACGACGCAAAAACAGACGTAATGCGCAGTAGCGCAGTGTCTATACTAACGCCATCTATGCAGTCATATGTTCTCCATTGGCGGGACATCTAAATTCTTATAAAATTTTAATGAATTTTAACTCGAAAACTAGATGTTTTAGAAAAAAAGTTATTAAGAAATATTGTTTCACTCGACGAGTTATATAACTGGTTTAATTTAATGTACCTATGTTACATCCTGTATAATAAATTATTGGAGATTGAGGAAAAGAGCTCCTAAAAATTTATAGATTAAATTCAACACCGTCGAGTATCTATTTTAAAATCTCATGTTTTATTTAATTTTTTAAACTCATTACAACAAACTAAAAGGTCAATAATATCGCAAGAGACTAAAATAAAAATTTTAATTTAAACTGACTACCAATTTTTCATTATTTTACGAGTATTGTTTAGTAAAAGAACCGAGAATATACGTGTATCATTATATTTTAATTATGTGCGAAATTTGTTATAAATTAAAGTACTATTTTTCGATGACATGAAATATGTTTCAATTTTGTTACTAAATTTTCTTTTCAAAATATACAGTAATAAAATATAAACCCTACATTGCATTGAATAATAAGCAATAAAACTAGATTAATTAACTTTAAAAAATAAAGTTAGAATAAATCCGACATAACAATTGCAAAGTTTAAAGTTCCAGTGAAAAAACTGGAAATTCTAATAACGGTTAAATGCCTTCGTGCGTACAAACGCAAAAGAATGAATTCTCGGTCGACTGGACATGTTTTAAACTAATTACTGTTAAAAATTGTAATATTTGAACAAATAAACCTTGGTCTAGAATTGCTTTGTGGCCTGTTCGTTAGCCCATCCGCATCCGCCCAGCCGAGAAGCACGTTTATCTCGTTTGTCGTATCTCTTCAACAACATTTCATTCTTAAACACCCCATTGTGTACCATTAGTACCAATAATAAATGAAATACTAGCTTGGAAAAGTCAGCTTGACATGCACGACGTTAAACAATATAATTTAATACATTTTTTTCATGCTGGTGGCAGTGTGATTTCACGGAACTAGTGCACATTTAAATATTAACATCATGCTACTTGAATAGTATTTATTATATAATATTATTCAACGTCTATTAGATAAAATTCTTGTTTTCAAATTGATTTTAGTAAATTAATGTAGGGCTAGGTTATTTACATTAGGGTGGATCGAAAAAAGGGTATTTTTCCAAATCGTCGATGACTCCCCCCCTAGAACTTTTGATTTTTATAAAATAAGATTTCCGCACCTATCAGACAATTTTCATACTTTGTAGTCAAGCGCTGAGGCCTGAAAAAATAACCATTTTCGCACATTTTTTACATTTTCATTTGTAAAAAGTGTAGTTATGCTTAAATCAAATTCTTAATTATGTGTATAGGCGCGTTTTAAGTTACTATTATCGACTATCAAGCTTATTTGCATATATCATTGCAATTTTTCAATATCTAGAGCTTCGAAAACGACTAAAATTCACGTTTTTGCGATTTTGGCATTTTTTGTTATTTGTATTAGTTTCACGCTAGCTGTTGGCCGTTTTTAATAAAATAAAACACATTCTATTTTTTAGTTATGGGATTCTGACTGACTTGTTCCTGTTCCTTGACTTAATAATTATAAGTCACTTTCAGATGTTACTTAAGAATGTGACATATGACAAATTTTCAAAGATTACAAAAGTATTAAATAAATTTCGACAGTCTAGGAACGTGGCTTCAACGTTATTCTCTCATGCTCAGCAAGGGCAGATAGTAAACAGAACATTAAAAATATTTTGAATGTGAATTTTACCCGTTATCAACCGTAATGGTATATACAAATAAGTTCAATAGTCGATGAGAGTAACTCAAGACGGCATTAAAAACATGATTTAAGCATAACTAAATTTTTTACAAATGAGAATGTTAAAAAAAATTGCAAAACAGGTAATTTTTGAGGCCTCGGCGTTTGACCACAATGCATCAAAATAGTCTGACAGATGCGGAAATCGTCTTAATTTATGAAAATCTAAAGTTCTAAGGGGACCATCGACGATTTTGAAAAATACGCTTTTTTCGAACCACTCTAAGGTATATAGGGTGTAGAATTGAAATGTGGATATAGGGATTTAAAAGTTATTTTTTTGTTACTGCTGCGAATTTTTAGCTATTCACTTTAGAGCAAAAGTGTATAGAGAAAAGTTGTTCAGAATTAAAAAGTGCATAGAATAAGTTCCATTTGTTTACTCAAAAGTTAGTATTTATATATAAATCAATCAAACTTTCATTTTGTGAAAATGAAGAATAAATGGGCGAAGTTTGATGAATGTAAGTTTGCTACGTGGAATGTGAGAGGTATAAATGGAAAGAAAAATGAATTGATGTCTGCAATGCGTACGTATAATGTGGATGTTTTATGTGTGAGCGAAACGATGCAGAAAGGTTGTGGCGAGGAAGAGGTGGATGGAATGTTTTGTTTATGGTCGGGTGTGTGTGCGAATGCTAGAGCGAAACATGGTGTGGGTATGGTTGTAAGTGAACGAATGAAAGCATGTATTAGAAATTATGGTTGTATTTCGGAGAGAATTTTATGGTGCAGATTAAAGGTAGGCTTTCATAGAATCTTCGTTGTGTCCGTTTACGGCCCAACTGAATCTGAAAGTGATCTTGCAAAGGATCAATTTTGGAATTTGTTAGATAGCGTGATTGATGCGTGTGATCCTGGCGAGAAAGTGATTGTTTGTGGTGATTTGAATGGTTGGGTGGGTGTAAAGAGTAGTGTGTCTGGTAGCGTGTTAGGTAAATTTGGGGATTCTAGAGTGAATGATAATGGTAGGAAAATAGTCTCTTTTTGTATGGAGCGGAACCTCTTCATTTCCAATTCCATTTTTAAGCATAAGTTAGCTCATATATATACATGGGAGAATGTAAGTACGAATAGACGTAGTGTGATTGATTTTGTTTTGTATGATGAGCGCTTGAGGAGTTTGGTTGTAGATACGCGTGTGAAAAGAGGGGCTGAGCTCGGAACGAATGACCATTATTTGGTTGTGTCCCGTATACGTCTAGGTAAGTGTTGGAGAATGCGGTTACAAGGTTCTGGGAGCTTGTTTCGTGTGAAATCAAATGTTTTGCAGAATGAGGATGTTCGAGGGTTATTTGTAGAGAAATTGAACGAATCTTTGCCTGAATGTGAGCCTAATTTTGATTGTTGCATAAATGATGTTTGGGTGAAATTTAAGGGCATTGTCCTTCAATGTGCGAAAGAAATTTGTGGTGAATGTAAGTTAGGCTGTCGTTCGAGGAATGCATGGTGGAATGAAGAAGTGAAAGAAGCAATTGAGGAGAAAAAGAGGGCGTATTTGAAATTTTTGAATGTGAAGGATGTACCAGGAACTTTGCGTGATGAATGCCTGATGGAATACAAGAGGAAGAATAAATGTGTCAAGAGAGTCGTAAGAGAAAGTAAGGCACGTTTTGATGAATTGATGAGTGAAAGACTAACGAATGATTTTAGTATGAATAAGAGAATGTTTTGGCAGACTGTAAAGAGATTGAGAGGTGGGAGTACAAGACCAGTGAAAGCAATTAGGAGTGCGAATGGTGATTTGTTGTGGAATGAGTCAGATGTTAGGAATAGATGGTGTGAGTATTTTAAGGAATTGTATGGTGGTGTAAATGGAGTGAATAATAGAGGAGGAAATGCAAGAAATGCTAGAAGCGTTGAATGGGATATAGATGAAGGTGATGTCAGCTTTGCATTGATGCGTCTAAAGAATGGTAAGGCTCCCGGTTTGGATGGCATAACAAATGAAATGTTGAAATATGGTGGTGAAAGATTATTTGATTGGTTAGTTTATTTGTTCAGATTTTGTTTGAAACGGTGCGTGGCTCCTGATGATTGGAAACGTGCTGTTATTTGTCCTTTATTTAAAGGCAAAGGCAGTTCGAGTGAATGTACAAATTTTCGAGCGATAAGTTTATTGAGTGTGGTAGGGAAGTTGTATGGAAAAATCCTAATTCATAAGGTGCGAGCCTTAACAATTTCGAAGTTAAGTGTTATGCAAGGAGGTTTTTTGCCTGAGAGAGGTTGTGTAGATCAATTGTTTTCTCTTCGAATGATTGTTGAGAAGTCACTTGATAAGAACAAAAAGGTGTTCTGTGGCTTTCTCGACTTAAAGAAAGCGTATGACAGTGTTCTTCGAGAGACTATGTGGGATGTACTTGTAGAGTACGGTGTGGATGGTAATTTGTTGGGAGCGATTCGAGCGTTGTATGAAGGAAGTGAGGCTACGGTGAGAGTTGATGGCAGATTGAGTGATTGGTTTCGTATAGATGTTGGTGTGAAACAGGGTTGTGGAATGTCTCCTTGGTTGTTTAATTTGTATATGGATGTGTTGTTACGAAAAGCATTGAATGGAACGGATGGTGTACGTATTGGTGGACGTGTAGTGCCTGCGTTAGCTTATGCGGATGATGTTGTTGTGTTGGGTGAAACTGAGGAGCAATTGAGAAGAATGATTGTGAGCATAAATGAAGTAGGGAAAGGTTTAAATCTGCTATTGAATGTCGATAAATGTAAAGTGTTGGTGTTTGAGAAGAATGATTTGGTGACTGATTGTAATGTTTCAGTGAATGGTGTGAGACTGGAACAAGTGAATGAATTTGTATATTTGGGTAGTATGTTCTCGAGGGATGGACGTATTGACCGGGAGATTGAAAGGCGAGTGTCTGCAGGGTGCAAGGTATTGGGTGCTCTGGGTACATTTGCTCGAAACGTGAATGTATCTAGAGATGCTCGATTGAGTGTTTATAATGGTGTGTTAGTGCCTACATTGATGTATGGTTCTGAATGTTGGGTGTGGATGAAGAAGCATGAACGACGTATAACTGCTGTGGAAATGAGATATTTGAGAGGAGTATGTGGGTATACGAGACGTGATCGTATACGGAATACATTGGTGTATGATGAGTGTGAGATTGAGAAGAATGTTGTTAAGAAAGTGGGAGTGAGTCAGTTGAGGTGGTTTGGACATGTTGAGCGAATGTCGAATGAAAGGTTGGTGAAACTAATATATGAGGGTGAGATTGAAGGTGAACGATTGCGCGGGCGTCCGAGGAATAACTGGTTGGGTATGATTGATGGTTTGTTGCGTGAACGAATGATTCCGAGTGTGAAGAATAAACGAGCATGTATGAATCGCACTATGAATGTGGACGAGGCGAAAGTGGTGTGTCAGGATAGGAATGTTTGGAGGAGATTGATTGTTGGTTGACTGTTTTTCTGGGTTCGTGCTACCCCACTAAGTGGGACATAGCGTGATGTTATGTATGTATGTATGTATGTATCAATCAAATTAAAATTAATATTTATTAGAAAAATTGTAACACGTCTATGGAAAATTAAACAAAAATGAAATATATTTGACATTTTAAAAAACAGATTTAGATTTACTTATTACAGTGTCATATTATTTTCTGTGAAAATTTCATATAAAATTGTAATGATATAATAGCGAATTTTAAAGTAAATATCTATTCATTTATTTTTGTTAAATAAATAAATAAATTTAACCTACTTTTGAAATGTGAAATAATTTTCGTTTTTGTCTGATTTTCCGTGGCCGTATAAATATTGATTTTAATTTTATTGATATATCGTGAAATACTGACAATTAGTTAACAAAATTTTTCTTATTGCATTCATTTTTAAATTCGGAATAACTTTTGAATTTATGCTTTTACTGTAAAGTGAATAGGTAAAATTTTACAATATCAAAAAAATTACATCCCTATATTCCACAATTCAATTCTACATCCTGTATAAAGAAACATGTAAATTAGGTAGGAATTAGTTACACTACCATCGCATTATTCAAAAACTTTTTTGTTATTATTTTCAATTGCTTAATATAGAAAATAATAGTGTTTTGTTTCTTAATTGTAAAGACATAATAAGAAAATGCATCTTATATCCTCAGCTTACCTAATATATCTCTAATATATCAACGAGCAAACAGAAATAATGCGATAAGTAATTATATCATCACGTCATTTACCCATTTTGGACGTGGCACTTTGCTTTCGGAGATCTCGGTATGTGATATAGTTTTGCGGTTATCAGCCGTCAAGTCACGGCACCCAAATGTAGGCCCGTTAAATAATTATATCGAACGACGTGACTTGGGCGATGCACAGAACAGATTTTACGAGTTTCACATAATATATATAAAAAAGCTTGAATCCATATATAATCAGAAAATGATAATTCATCCTATTTTATAAATGAAACGTAATACCGATAGTATTTCACTGTGACGCAATAATAAAAGTAATTTATGGGTTTAAAAGTGTGTTAACGGAGTTTGGGTCAACTATTAATAACCGGAAACGTAAAATTTTAGTTTCATTTCGGAAAATAAACGTATAACGTGTAAGTCTAATGTAATTACAGCACATTTTTCCTTTTGTTGCCAGTCGAGTGCACTTTGTTACGACTGACCAAAGAAATATTTGCGTCGGTTCAGGCAGATAGTATTGGTACCGAGCCAAGCCAACCGACGACATATTCGATCTCCTTCACATCATTCAACTATCTTCAATTTACCGTTCAAGTGATCTTTCATGGGGCAGACAAACACGAATTCTCACACTTCCTTACATCACGCAATTGGCTGAAATGTGTTAGTACGAAACTGAACCTCATACATCAAACCGCGAAACAAAATATGAAACAAAATTGTTTTTTAATCTCTTACCGTTTTAATATTCATCGAGTTTTTCAAATAATCTTTTTAATTCTTTTCACTTTCGCGCAACAATCTATCGATCACATTAATTATTCATTTGTCGAGAGTCCACAAAATTTTATGCGGTCGAATTCGCCATCTATCTATTAAAATCATGATGCATTAATTTTCATTGATATCTCATTTCGAATGCATTTCATATTCCATATTCTCGCAGAGTCAACTCACTCGCACTTTAGGGACTAACAATGGCAATTGGAATATTTAGAAGCACTTTACACCAATATACACTCATCGTGTAATTCGAGAATAAAGTAACCAAAAAGTTATATGACAGCTTCAAGAAAATAGAAATTCTAACACTATACTTTGTTCTCCAAGAACTTCGCGTATTTTGTTTCGAAACATGAAAACCTGTCTTTTGATTCAACGGAATGTAAACATCAACGTAATTGAATAAAGTTTATCTTGACGAAATCATGAGGACTACGCAAATCAAAACTGTTTAAGTTTAAATATAAACATTAGAGGAACTTAGACATGCATACTTTTGTTTGACATATAACTCGAGGCATAAGAGATAAGAGGAAACAAGAACAAAGACGTAAATGTCCAAAACAAAGCCCAGTGTTTCGACTACATATTTCGTATGGTTCACGGTAAAAGGTAAAAAATATTATAAAGTTGAAGCTGTGGATATTGTGTGCTCTTATCATTAAGTAAATACATGCTTGGGAGAAAACCAAGGAGTTATTTTTATAATGGAAAAGGAATATCTGAAATTCAACAATCTGTAGTGCAAACGAATTGACATGTGGAAATGACCAAAATTGATTCATGAAATTGAATTTATATTCTACGCATGCACTTGTAAAGCCCGTTGCACGTTGAGGAATTGCTCTATTTTCGAGCAATTGATGCAGCAACGCGTTGAATGTACGTACAATTAAGCTACGCAATGTTGGTGCAATCGATTACACATTTAATAGTAGCTCCGTACAAAATGAACATCAACTCAAACGTAACATTTTTATTATGACTATCTACAGTAGTGTTTAGTCTATAGAGCGAACTCTACAAATGTATAATAACGCGTAACATGTTATTACAATGAAGTAATATTTATAGTTATGAATATTCTCGTGTTTCGCATTTCTTAATCACAACATTGAATGTAGCGGGCAGCTAGGTTTGAGTGGTTCGGTGAGGCCGTGCGCAGGTAATATATCATGAGGAAAATAATGGAAAACGCCTCTACTACGTCAGCTCCGGCACCCGTGCTGCCGGGCTGCTGGGATAAAGGTGAACCACTTTGAAAACATAAAACATATAAGTAAGGCATCTCGAGCGTCGACAGTATCCAGAAATCGGTACTTGATTGGGTCAACCAGACGAAAGTTATAGACGGGGATCGGAGCTCCGAGCTCCGAGCCTGCTACGGTTCCGCTTATGTCCCACTCGGTACCCGGTTTGCCCCGGGGGACATCTACACCAACTTTACTTTTCTGCCGATCCCAGCGCTCCAGGCCTGCTGACTTGAATATATAATAAATAATCATAATAAATTGACTGCATTAATGGCGAACTTGTACATCAACCTGGCCCAACAATCGCATTCAGAATTAAACACTGTACGCTAAACGAATAAGCTTGGAAATGGAAATCAAACTAATAAACTTCGTTTTGTCTTGTTATCGCTTCAACTATTTCTAAAGGAAGTATGACTTATCGTGACCAGCATTTAAAAAGAATCTTGTTTGGGATAAACTATAAAACATTGATAGAAAAATTAATAAAAATAACTCAAAATGAAACAGATCTTGAACTGGAAGTATGCATATTTTATGATATGCGGTTTGCAGCATTGTATTGCATAAAACCTCCTCTTCAACCGCATGTTCTTGGATTATTAATATCTCATTTAGTTTTCGTGGTATTGTTATTTGAATGCAACATGTTTAAGTATTGATAGAGATTTTTAAAATATGCGATTTTCTGGAGCAACTATGGAATACAAAATTTTGCGTGAAACTTTCACAGAAAGAAACCATAGTTTTGGCGACATAACTTATGGTTCTTGCACCATTACAACGCGAACGCACACTCAGATTTGTCAATTCGTCAGTTTTGTGCCAAAAATTTGATGATTGTGTTCTTCTTATTTCCGAAATTAAAATCAGTGTTGAAAAGACTCCGTTTTCAAACTATTGATGACATCAAAGAAAATGCGTCAAATACCTTAAAGGTTATTTCAAGTGAAGCTATCCAGAACTACTTCACGAAATGGAAACACCTCAAGGAAAAATATGAGAATAGGAGAGGAGTACTTTAAGGGGTCAAGGACCAATAATCTAAAATTAATATTAAAGTTGATAAATGATTTGAAATTAGAAACTGCACTTTAATTCTCATATCCTTTATCATAATATGGTAAAAACTGTTTGACCGGAGCTGGGCAGTATCTACGCAACTCAATTAATTTGCATAGTTTCGTTGTTATTATAACTGATTGATTAGTCCCGTAACTCCTGGGAATGAAATCAGTTCCGGTGAATATCTAGGCGGCCATAATTTAACAGAACTTTGAATGTCAGTCGGGTTAATACCAAGGAACGACTCATGCGGCAATGAAACTAATATAGGCTTGGATCTATGGTCTCAGAGATATTCGGTTTCACTCGAAAAGCATCTTCGATAGTAATATGCAAGAACAGAAAACTTACACGAGGACGCAAGATGAAAATAACTAATATTAGAAAATTAAACTGCTAGTCCATGAGGATTGCATTCTTACAAAGACGACAAAAGAAAAGAAGCAAATACACACATATGGGACAAGATTCATTGAATCGCTTAGAACGTTTTCAACAAAAAAGTAAATAATATAAATATCAGGCTCTGTTTGTAAATACTGCGAAGTCAATAAACGCAAGAGTATTTACCACACTGAAACTAATATAGGCAGGAATCCATGGGCTCGGAGGTATTCTGTTCGAGTCGAAAAGCACCTTCGATCCGACATACAGTGCACCAGCACCATCAGTTTCAGTTCTCGAGTACGCCGGCAGCCGCGCGGTAATTAGGTACGTTGCATGCACCCAACGGTTTTATTTTGCTTCGTTTTTTACGATGAACGGTGCATACAGGTCAGCTGTACCCACGAGTAATTGCAGGGGTGGTTTGCATTGCTCCCCCTTCATCTCAGCCCGCGATTTCACCTGTTACCTGCGCAGATCAGACGGCCTTGCGGTACTTCACCAACTTTGCATATTAAACTAATAGAATGTAACTCTGATTTATGTATCTTTGCCACCAATAACTTCTATTCATTTTCATATTAAATGGCAAACAGGATACGAAACCGTTTTTAGAACTATCACATAAATTCTCATCTACGGTATGGCGTCTCATATTCACCAACATTTCAGAAACACTCGTCATATAGCAATTAGTTAGTGTAGTGTAGTCGATTCTTGATGGGACATTTTAATCGAAAAATTGAATAAAATAGAAGATAACACTTTTCTTGATTTTCCACTTATTAATATTACACTTTTCCAATTGTTTCCACTTTACAGATATTGTATTCTAAACAACCCTATTTTAATGGGGACTTTTTTTAGCTTAGAAAATAAGAAAGCCAAAAATACGGGGGAAAATATTGTTAATGATTAAATAGAAGTTAGCGACTCACCTTTATTTAATATTAGGATATAAATACCTGTACAAAAAATTTAATTGTATACACGTCTGACAATGAAACTTTATCTAAATTGAAGACTATCTACACTTTTAAAAAGTCTTAATTGTTATTCATTAAGCCACAATGATTTTTTTTAAATATTAGTACAGATTGTTAATAATTGTAATCACATAAATATTCTATTTTATTGTTTAGAAAATTATTTAAATGAAATTAAAATAACTTTTCGTGGTAAGTACATATACATGAATTCCATTTATTTCAGGGAGAAACATGAATAAACTATAAGATTATTTTAGTCAAATTTTGCTAACTTATGTCATTCAACAAGTCTTTAATTTCGTTGAGTCGACCTAAATTAATATTTATTAGTTAGAAATAAATAATATATTATGTATGTATTTAAAATAGTTAAGAGTTCGAAGTAAAACAAAAAACCTTCAAATTAGTTGCCAACTATTTAGACACTTCTACAATCTGACAGCTCAATAATAAGAGAAGTACAAAGAATTCGGAATAGGATAGATATGCGGCATAATACATTGACGTCATTATAAAGGACTTTAAAACTCAAATATCTTAATAATTAATTAATAATATTTTTTAAACATCTATTACCTACATCTAGTACCATGTTATTATAATATAAATTAATTATTTGCCATTTTGTGACTCTAGTAAACGATCCCATTGTAATAAATAAGTGTAAAATCAAGAAAAGTGTCATATTTTATTTTGTTTAATTACTCATCATATAGTTTTATTATAATTCATTTTCTATTTACTTACTATAACCTTAAACTAATATTTTCATTTAACTGAATCCCCGACGCTGGTTCAACTCTAGTTTATGTATTGGTTTCATTTATTTACAAAACAGAGAACGGTACCAAACCACTGAGCTGCTGTTTCTCGTTAATGATTCGTTCATCTTGAAATGGAAGTAAATGTTTTATGTGTGCCGAAGAAATGCACAGTATTTGTTGCTGCTCGCAGTCTGCTTAATTCAAGACGTCTGAAATAATGAAAATCGCAAGGGCTTTGGCGGTGAGCTGAAGTGCGTGCTTGGAACGTACAGCGTATTGGTGATCGGGGTGAAAGGCAGGGCCGTAGATGTAGATCCGGCAGCGCGGTTATTTGTTTCACTCCAGCGATGGTGAAGGAGGGTGGCGGAAGCTTCCTCATGCACGCATGGCACTATCTGCATTGCGTACGACTTAGTCATACTCATACACTGCACGTCTGACGACGTACGACGTCGTCGCCACTGTTGCGTTGCGTGATCCTTGGCCGCTGCTCGCACTGCGTCACGTGATCCTGCTACACGCGACGAGATGTTCATTTTGCGCCGAGAACGCGCACACGTGTTCCGCCGCAGGTTAACAAACGCAAATTTGCACTGCCCGATGTTCTGGATGCTGTGCACTATAACATTTCATGGAGCTTTCGGTCCTACGTTGAGAATGACGAAATTCTAACTATTGTTTACAAGCCTGAAATTGGAGCAGTACTCAATTCATTCTGGTTCACATTCACAAAAACACTATTAGTACACATGTTCAGTAATGCTTTTTTTAACTTGTTCTCGGTGTAATAGTGACTTCAAGTGGTAGCTCTACTAATTAAATTATGTATCATAGAAGTAAAATAATTATGATTATATGTGTATGACGGGTATAAATCTTTAGTTTGAATCTCTAACTGTACATTTCTAGAAGTTATTTTAAAAGTATCAGTCAAGTGGCAAAAATGACAGATAAATAAATCAACTGTTTCCATTGATATATCTTGAACGAAAGTGTGAAACTATTTCTGTTTTCACTGATCAGCCTTCACAAAAGTGAACCAAAGTTTCTCACTACAAAAACAGACATATCGCACGTACAAACTAGACAAATTCCAAGAGCCCGACATCGTCCAAAGTGAAAAACTGCTCAGTTAATCGATTATTTTTTTCGTTTTTTTTTTCTTTTATTTCGTCTCGATCCTGGGTTAGTTTCCAAGTGTTAGCTTTGTAGTCATGAACAAATAATAGGCGCAGACAGTTTGTTTATATTAAAGTGCTAGTCAATTACAACACAATGATGAGTTTAATTCGGCATATTGTTCATCACATTTCAATCATTTGCTCCGCAACAATAATGTTCCCTCTATTATTCACAGTAAACTCGAAGCCGCTAACATTCGATGAAGTTTACAACCAGAGCTCACCAACCAATTGCACGGTGTACTGCGGAGGACTGACAAATGGATTAACTGAAGATCTCATGCAAAAGACATTTTCTCCATTTGGTTCCATCCAAGAAATAAGAGTATTTAAAGAGAAAGGCTACGCATTCGTGCGGTAAGTATTATAAGCCCTTTAAATAATGAATGTAACATAACTAAGTAAAAATACGTCACATCTAAAAGATCGCATTTTATCATGTTGCCTATAAATACGTTATATTCGGAAAAAAGAATACGCTGCATGTTTCGTTAGGTTGAAATTTGAATCTAATTCTTGGTTGTAGAGTATAAACGACCATGGCTTTGATGTGAGAATAACGGAATATCTCGCATGAAAGAATACCAAGTTCCTCGTGCTCCTCAGTGCGCAATCGGGCGCAACAAATTCTAATATTCTCAGGAAGAATAGGTTATTAATACGCACACACCATAGCTCGCGTTTTCAGCAAACTGTACTAATTTATTTACGATGTATCTACCTACGCAGATCCATTGTGAAACATTGTTAAGTCAGTCACATATTTTACACGGTACACTTATTTTTCAAAGCAAAGCAGATATTTTGATTTTCTTATTCCTATGAAACATTTGATTGGTACGTAAATTAATAATACCAGCTTTAATTTTCTTTGCATTATTCTGCTTAAATATTAATTATGTCCCCTTTTATTAACTTAATATATTGGAAATTATTATTTCGTGCTTTTAGCTCACGAATTTGTTGTAGCTGATTACACAAATTTAATATGAAATCTTGAAGTATACGTGTAAAACAATAATAATAATGAGAACACAAACACTTCTAGGTGTTTTTAGTAATCACGCCGATCGAATTATTCGTACGGTTATAACTACGAGTCAAGTTCCGTGGATAAGAGAAAACTTATGAAGTTATTTGGTTGTCCCCCACGGTGTCTCGAACCCAAAGCAACGGTTCGAGAAATAATTTTCGTTATCTGAAACGATTACCTGAAGGTTAAGACTATTGAAAATATGGCGATCGCACGTGATTCGCTGTGAGCAATATGACGACGAACGGCGAACGGTGCAGTGTTTGGTCCTAGCCGCAAGCCGTCACGATCGCTTGCTTGTGTTTGCAGTTTCTCAACGAAAGAATCAGCGACGCATGCCATCGTGGCAGTGCACAACACAGATATCAACGGCCAGGTAGTCAAATGCTCATGGGGCAAAGAATCAGGCGACCCGAACAACGCGCCCGTGGCCGGCCAGCCGCTCGCGGGTACACAGTTCGGCGCGTATGGCGCATACGGCCAGCAGCTCGGCTACTGGTACCCACAGAGCTACCCCACGGCCGCCGCTGCCCAGATGCAGGGACAGTTCCTGCAAGGCATGCAAGGCTACACATACGGCCAGTTCGCCGGCTATCAGCAGTCCTACATGGGGTATGTTGACAGTGCAAAGCTGCCGATGTACTGTGTACTGTGTGTGGCATTAATCGAATGATGTTATGTGCAGGATGGGTATGCAGGTGCCAGCCACTTGGCAGGGTATCCCTGGACAGCCGCAGCTCCCTGGCACGCCGCAGATCACTGCGCAGGGTGCCGCGTTGCAGCAAGCTCCAGGGCTCATGTTCCCGATCCAACAATACCAAGTAATCATCTCTCTGTGTTGTGTTTGTGCCTTGTTGTGTAGTTTGTGTCTTGTGTCTCTCGCACGTTTTTCCACACACGTCATTCTGATGGTGTGCAATGTGCATGTAGGTATAGCAGTTGGTACAGCTGCTGCTACTGCTGCTGCTGCTGCTGCTGCTGCTGCTGGTGCACGCACGTCGGCACGCCACTTGCTGATCCGCTGGTCTGCTGTAGCTTGTGATGCGAATGGATGATGGATGTTGGTGGGGCCACGGCACGTCGGTGGATGGGATCGTCGCGCAGCGTTGGGTCGCGTCGCGCCGCGTGCCGGGCGCCGCACGAAGCACCACAACGTGGTGTTTCCGCTGTCGTTGCCGTTGCCATTGCCATTGCCATTACCGGGTTACAGACACGTCCATACCAACGTACGAGTTTGCGTTTTGTGTATAACATATTCATTGTGTTTTTTTGTCTTGGAACTCTGGCTTTTGAGATTGTGTCGTAGAAGCAATATTTTGGAGGTGTTCGTCTCGCAAGCGCACGTGGCATGCGACTAGATTTGGATCATGTACCTGTGTAGTTCACTAGTTCTGTCAGTTGGTCCGGAGTTGGACGGTACCTGCCCGGGCTCTACTGTTTACTGCCTATTCCTTTGTCGTCCGACGTTTGACACTAAGGCTGTGTTGTATCTTTCTTTCAGGCTCAGTGAGATAGACATTCGTAGAACATCATCCTGATTTAATAATCCATGTCTGAACAAGAACCAGATGTCACGTTATATACTCAATCCGCGTCATTCGTGCCAAATTCTCACGTCATCACCACAACCACCAGTCACTATCACCGGTCATTACTCGCACACGTTCAAGTCCATCCATGGTTATTTGCGTTATTGCGTTCCATTTGCGCAATTTACACGTTCGTGTTTTCGTGTTTCGTGTTCTGCGTTACGATTTCGAATTACGGGTTATGGAAACACAGGGTGGAGCAGGGACAAAACGAGCCGCTTACTTGCACCGCCACCGCCTTTGCCTTCGCACATCCACCACCCGATCTGACGCTCTTCCTTAAACTTCAACGTTCTAAGCAACGAGTCATTCGCGAACCACACCAACAGATAATGAAATGAAATGAAATTCAAATTGAACTGTTCTCTACATTCTTGTTTCATTGGTCTTGGGAACGAACTGAATGGGAATGTTACGCTGTCAATTAGAAATCCTTTCGTCATTCATTTTGTATTGAGAAATGTACATTCAGTAGTTTTGTTGTAAAAAGATAAAGGAAAAGACAATCAGACACATGAAACAAGAAATCAGTGCAGCGTGTATTTAAAATTTCATGTGCAATGAAATTGAAAATAATGAAATATATATGTGGAAGTGTTGAATAATTACTTGTGATAATGTCAAGTAAGTGCTCAAATAGAAATACTAGTACTCGTAACTGTAACTGTAGGTAGTAGCTAGTGTTTCGTGTAGTGAATGACTCGTTACGTCGCGCACTTGCAAGCACTGGCCCCAAGCCCTGCTCTCGTTTCCGTTTCCTGTCGCTGTCGCTGTCGCTGTCGGTGTCGCGCACCATGAAGAGGACGTGGGTCGTGGTGCGGGTGCGGGCGCGTTGCAGATGCATGGCCGCGAGGCGAGAGTCAGATGTCAGAGTGAGATGAAAGAGAACGAGCGGTGAGTGAGTTGAGTGTGGTGCGTACTGTTACTGGTGCGTACACCTACACAGAGTCCGATGGCACGGGCACCGTGGCGTCCGCGACCACTGATATCAGACCTGTTCTCTGTGTGCCGGCAGCTAGCGGACGAAGATTGGCTCGCGCCTAGTCTCTTAGTCTGATGGTAATACGGTTGCCGCTACCGCTAACCCCGCGCTGCTTTGCCGGCCACCGAGCGGACACAACGCTGCGTCACGCTCACACGTTCGATGTTCGACTGTCGTCTTCGTCTGATCGTCTGCGTCTACTTTGCAACTTGAGTCGAGCAGCCGCAACGCAACGACCAACGGCAACGACTGTTGTCTCGTCAACTCAAATCACGTTCCATCTCGTCTCGTCTGTCGGCTGTCCGCTGTCGTCTCGTCTGTCGGCTGTCCGCTGTCGTCTCGTCTGTGACTGCACTGCGTCTCATGTCGCCCCCCACAACTCTATTTCTTATTTTACATGTTCTGCAACTTGTCATCCTCACCCAACTACGATTAATTACGCGTTATTTTCGTATAATTGATTTCAATTTTCAGTTCCTACTTCGTTACCTGCCATATTGTTATGTGTTGATGGTTTCGTTTACAAAACCAGCCAAATATTTGTTCAATTTTTATTTTGATTTAACTGTTGATCATTTTTGTTAAGTTGATAATGTTTCATTGTACAAAATTTTAGATATATAATTATAAAATGTAGCTAAATTAAAATATAAATAAAACTCAGATAATCTTATACACTATAAGTTGTAAAAGTTATATATATATAATATAAATATATATATATATTATATATACATCAAAAATTTGAGTATATATATGCGTCAAATACAAGAGTTCTCTTCTCGGCTCTGTATTTGACTGTTGGTGATAAAGACTTAAAAATAAGTGTAGTTAGAGTTATCGGTAGTTTGTAGATTGATATGCCATGTTGCGAGGAGAGACTTGCTGACTCTGTTGGCTGTGGCTTCTCCTCCTTCCATCACCTGTCATGCACTCACCTTAATGTACCGTGCGGCGTGGTCTGCGCCCATTGCATCGGACTCGGTGCCCAGTGCCCAGTACTGAGCCTGGGGCGCGTGCACATCGCCGTCACCACAGACAGACAATCGAATCTGAGTCCGAATCCCAATCTGAATCCGAATCCGAATCGGTATGTGCCATGTACCTACTCATATATGCACGCAATAATGCTGTGCGATGTACGCGGTAGGTGTATGTGTGCACATACACTTGTACGTACCGTGTGTCTTACGTCGTCGGCGTATGTGCACGCACCGTCGGCTTCGAGTTGGCGAGCTGCTGTGTCTAACTTGCCCACATACCCGGTTCTTGCCCTTTGTCCTTTCCGTGTTGTCCATTCATTGCCCGCCAATCGAATACAACTGCTGTACATCTTCACTCACGACTCACACTACTCCTGTTTGCAGGCACAGCAGCCGAACGTACCTCGACCCTAGCCGTTGCGTAATGTTGTAATATTATTGTACATAAAATTATATGCATTCCAAGTGATGTGATGTCATGTATAAGACACAATGTGGTACCATGTATATTACTGTATTAATAATCTGTAAGTGCGCGGATGTGGAGCGACGCGAAGTGCTAGAGCTGCTGATGGCTGTTATCACTTCGCGGACGCTCGGCTCCTTGGCGCCGCGGCCAAGTAGCTACGACTATGGGCCACGGCGTTGCGCATCAATTGATTATTCAGAACGATATAGATAAATAAATTAAATTAAATATTGACATATATATACATATATGTATATATGCACATGATATGTATATAAGTATATATATGTAGCCTAACGTGATGTCGTGGACAAAACTAAAGAACATTTTATATAAATATAGGTACTTGTGAATGGAAGAAAGTTTTGATACAAGATTAACAAGTATACCGCAGATTATATTATATAGAATAGTACAGAACGACAAGTATTATTTTGAAAAAAAATATTTACAAAAACGAACGGTGGTTCATTGTAAAAGGGCATCATTTATATATAGTTATAAATATATGTTTGTTAAAGACAGTATGTAAACTTGCACGCTAAACTGTAGAAGCACCCACATATATACGGCTGTATTAGTGTCATAAGTGTACCAGGAAACAAACCACTTGCCCTGCCCTTCATGTGGTTGTACAAATAACTGAGATATCAAATAAATGAAACAAAGTTGTTAACTATGCGATGTCATTGGAACGTGATGCTGGCCGCGCGTTCCCTCGCCGTTCCTTCTTCCGTTCCGTGTCCGTGGCGGCTCCGCAAGCAGAGCACCAACAGCATCAACCCAACCAACCCAACCCAACCCAACCCAATTTGTCCGTTGCATTCTTCTAGTATCTAGTCAAATCATCATACAGAACGATTGCAGTATAATACAGTGTATCTAATCAACATTTGCAGACAAGGTTGATATTTGCCAACGCAACGCAATGCTTCCGTAGCCGTCATGGATACGAATGCTCGGCGCACGGCACGGGGGGACGCGCTCAGCCAAACACTATTCACTCATGTCGCCGTCGCCTGTCGTACTCCGCAGCCCTGCAGTCCTGCTCTCGGTTCTCCCCACACCGCCATATCCGTATCCGTCCCGGTTTATTTCAGATCCACTCTGCACCGTACCCACCGCACGTACCTCGACAACAACGAACGAGAGACGCGAATACCCCATCGACGTCCACCTTGTGCCACAGTTAACGTCCGATGGAGAAAAACTAGCGCCAATGCAATTGCAACTCACCTCAGCTACGTTGCTTTTCTTCTACTGAACATTTGTCCTAATTACAATTGAACGCCATTCTTTGGACGGACTAACTCCTACCTTTAGGCACATCTGATACTCGTCAAATTTAACTTTAAACATATTGTAAATGATAGAAAATATTTTCGCAGTGCTACATGAAAATCGTTGTATTATCGGTTTTATCTAAAGGTAGTTGAAATTCCATCAAGGTGGACAAAGGTGGACAAAGGTGGCGTATTCGCAGTGCGGATCGCGGGCTGCGGACGGACTTCGCGGCGTCGCAGCAACAAAGGGACCGGTGTACGAAGGAACCAAATTAATGCTAAATCACCCGTGTCAATGATCAACACATTAGTCGCCTTTACTAGTTCATTTTGTAAAGTGCGCCGTTCGCGGACACATCAGTTGACACTGTAAAGTGGCTATTGCGCGTAGAGCATTGCGGTGTGTTGTTCTTAAGCATGCCACGCACAAGATAATAAAATTAATACAAAAAAAGAAAACAAAACCTAGATTATTATATAGTAGAAAAATGGAATTGAAATAAAGACAGTTATAATGATTACAGTTCTTATTTGAGTGTATTCTTATGGTAATTTCATTATTCTCGTTTTATTAATTTTAGTTTCAGATTCGCGAATCTAGTCCAGGAAATTCTTTATTCATTACCAAAAATTATTCTTGCAAACGGAATCGTAATTTATTTCCGCCGCTCGGAAGCATAAAATAAGATTTCAAATCCGTATAACCTCAATTTTTTATGATAACTATTAAACGTGTCTATTTATTTTGGACCGTGTAAACGATACTTTTGGCCGGAATCAACTATGGTTATCATCATTATTATCAATATTTCATTTCTCATTAAGAGCCCTTGATGGAACGACTTATTCCATGCAACAACGCACGTGACTACATATTTATTCCGGGCCCTAATTCGACCTGTTTGCTACTAAACGCTATCTTTTCGAACAACTTATTAAAACAACTTTATTATTTTATTTCACACATTTATTATTTTATTTCAATTTCAGAAGATAAAATGATTAAATACAACTAAATTCCATCCATTAGCTCGCATAAATAATCAAAAATCAATCTATTAGTGCAAAGTTTTAATCGCCCTTAGTGCAGTGAAGTACATTTACGATAATTAAATACAAAACAAGTGTACAATAGTGTGTTCAATGTGCCTATTACTGCGAACCGTATATTAAAGGGTTGACGTTGACGGATTCCACGAAAAGGTAGGTACAATTTCCATTCAAATATCAATAATTATTCAAATACGTATTCGTGAAAACATTAAAAAAACGACGGAATAATTGAATAGCTAATAACATTAGTTACATTAAGTCGTACAAGTTTATATGAAATATTCCATGAATTGGAATTTAATCACGTTGATCAGAGTAAATATGAATATAATGTATTCAAACAAAATTAATAGACTTACCACTACGAAACAATTTATGATTTATCTAAAAGAATTTTAAATACACTATAAATTACAGGAATAATTTCCTACTGTGCAGTGTAATAAATAATAAATGTTAAAGAAGATATAAGTATTTGACTCCCAAATTATATTCAAATTAAACAACTCATGTTTAATAAGAATTATACGGCTTACCAATTTCAAAGCGATATTTTTCTCAGTTTAGCAGCTCTGCTTCACAATTTATCTCTCGTTATTGTATAAACTCAATGCTGTGTGTTATATAAATACGGCGCATAACATATTTAATATGTTTTACACGTGTAGGTGTATAAATTCTTCTTCATACACATTTTATTTGCGGCTTATTCTATGCAAGTAATTTATCGATTTGCGTTATGCTGTAAAGTAACGCGCTACGCTAACACTACAGCAGGGATGCCGGTGCCACTGACATTTTATTGAATAGCGTCTCTGGAAGTATTCACTATAACTTAATGAGAGATGCTCTTAGATTTATAGGCGAAAATATATCAACGGCTTATTTATTTATTTAATATTCCGCACAAAAAAACTAATTTCCAATAATATATAATTTTTCAAATAAATATATCATCACGACATTTACCTATTTTGGGTGTGGCACTCGCTTTGGGGTGAGACAATGAATAATATATATTTATATATAAATCTTGAAAAAAAATTCATGTGTTTTTTAAAATCGATTAATTATAAATTGAAAAATATTTAAAATTAGTGGAAGGAATACGTGTCATCAAATAAGCTCTCAAAGAACTAAGAAAAAGATAGATATGTTGACAATTTTCAAATTTATAAGCAAGAAACAAATTATTTTTGTGTATTTCGTAATTAAATACATTTATGAATAAAGTATTATTCACATTTATTTTTATGAGTTTTTAACTAAGTTTAAGTATCTAATTATATTGAATCAAAACAATAAAGCATAGTTATTATAACAAATTAGGTTGTCACAAAGGATATAAAGTTTTTTAACAATTTAAAATTGATAAATTTACTTGTTCCAGCAAAATTGAAAACAACAATTTTTCTTGTTAAAAATTCTGAATATACAAAATTTTAATTTAACAAATTTTCATGTTTGTTCAAGTTGTTAATTTAACGCAATATATATGTCAATAGTAACTAAAAATATTTAACAACCGCAAAATTAACAAATCGCAAATAAATTATTTTACTGTATAGATACAAATGTCATCTGTCACTTATGCGAAATGTTATCTATTGTATATAGGTACTAGGGTGTCCCTTATTTTGCAAAACTACGAATTTTTCAGGTCGCTCCTCTTAAAAGTTTTAAGTTTAAGGAGAAAAAAAATGTGGAATTTTTTCAGTTGAACTAACCCGTGCCACCTAGGGGTCCAAGTTTAAATGACATTTTACATGGGATTTGGTGGTGTTCATGATCAAAATTGTATAGCTTAGCCAAATTTCAATCAAAAAATCTGAAACTTTGGAATAATATGTTTTTGACATCGCTGAATTCAAAATTGACATATAAGTATTACTTATATATGTGTAAATGAGCATTTTCTCACGAAAATGAAAATTTGACAGCAATTTTGACAGCTGTCGTTTATTCAAATGTCAATTTTGATATTAAATTTGAATTCAGCGATGTCAAAAACATATTATTCCAAAGTTTCAGATTTTTTTATTGAAATTTGGCTAAGTTATACAATTTTGATCATGAACACCACCAAATCCCATGTTAAATGTCATTTAAACTTGGACCCCTTGGTGGCACGGGTTAGTTCAACTGAAAAAATCCACAATTTTTTTCTCCTCAAACTTAAAACTTTTAAGGGGAGCGACCTGAAAAGTTCGTAGTTTTGCAAAATAAGGGACACCCTAATATGTACTTACCCTTAAAATCATTTTTATTTGAAATTAATGATAGACAAGCAAACAGTTACAAAAACACGCTCATATAGTAAACTCATTTAACCAAAGCAGCAAAATAAAATTATACACAGTAAAAAATTTATAGTCAAAATTGACAAAATTTTTAATCCCAGACGATCCACCGTTAATTTTTGTTAATTAACAAGTTTCAAATTTGTTAACAAGTAACAAATTATTTTTGTGTATTTCGTAACTAAATATATTTGTGAATATAGTAATTATTATTTTTTTTTTTTTTTAATTACGAAGATGGGAGGCGGACTAACTACTATGGTCATATGCCGCCTCATGAGTGGATGATAATGAATTTGTGTAAACATCACAAACGACCATGCTCTTCAGTGGGATTCGAACCCACGACCTCTGGCGTGCTAGGCTAGTGACATAGCCACTACGCCACCGAGATCGGCATAGTAATTATTAATATTTATTTTATTTGTTAAATTTTATAAATGTAGCAAATAAATAAAAACAACAATTTTTCATGTTAAAAATCAGAAATGACAAAAATTTTATTTAACTATTTGTCATATTTGCTTAAATTGTTAATTTTACCCATTATATTTATCCATATTAACTGACGACACGACAATAGCGAGTCTTGCATTAAATTTCATTTCTAATTCCCCATACAATATATTATTATTATTATGTAGTTTATATTATTATTATGAGATAACATAATGGTTAATTTACTTATTTGCCGATCTCGGTGGCGCAATGGCTATGTCACTAGCCTAACACTTCAGAAGTCCTGGGTTCGAATCCTACTGAAGAGCATAGTCGTTTGTGTTGTTCACATATACTCACATTCATTAGGCGACATATGACCAAAGTAGTTAGTCCGCTTTCCATCATCATAAAAATAAAATTAATATTACTTAATGATAAGGGCTATTTTTTTGGCTGGATGATAGATATAAATAAAACTACTGGAATTCGGCCAAAATTTATTCATTACAACCTCGACTGGTTTCGACGCCACATACGTCTTCTTCAGGAGGTGATATTAATATAGACAAATACAAAACATGTTAAAATGTGAATAATTAAATAAATATGAACAACACAATATGGTTGAATCTCTTCGTCAGAATTTAAAACAAATATATAATAATAAATTAAATATAGTAATATAAAAATAAAAACATTGCTTTTCCACCCAACGGAAAAAATTGACTCCAAAAAAAATTACTTATTTTATTATTTGTTCCTTCAAATTCTACAAAGGTCACAGACCCCATACATGTCTAGAGAGAGGATGGTTTTTGATTGGTTTCATTATTATAGTGGTAAAAATAAAATAAATAAATATATCATCATACCATTTGCTCATTTTGTGCATGGCACTCTGCTTTCGCAGATTCCGTAAATGTTAGTGGAGGGAGTAAAGTTAAAACGGCAATTGTCGGTTGTGAGATTCGAACTGAGGATCTCATGATCCACATTCCAATATGTTGCCCCCAGATTTTCAATCTACTTAAATCCCTTAATTACAGTTTCAATAAATGTAACATTGTACAATGGCTAATTGACCATTTACCCAAATAATTAATGTATACTCATCTATATTATTGTTAGTATTTCCTTTGAAATAAATTTTATTCAACAAATATTCAAATTACACGAGTTATATTTAAAAATATGACAATAATTTAAAGCGCATTTGTATGAAATTAAATCGAAATAATCCGGAAATTAGCGTAATATCATAATAGGTATTAGTTTTATTTTTAATTAATGCATGCTGCATAGCAGCACCGCAGGTTCAGTAATTATGACAAACATTGCAGTTATTTGCGTGTTACGTTTCAGAACTTTACGCAAAGCGAATAACTCGCATTTTATTCAGTTTAATTTCACGGTGAATTTTTAGTGAATTTCTCGGTTAAACTAAATTTCTTTCTCGTTTTTCCCGGTTTGAAATAACACAACGTACTCTTTTGACATTATTACTATTTAATATTTAAAATTACATTCTCTTTCTACGAACTCATTTTTCAGTTTAATTTGTATAAAAACACACTTCCGACAGTTTATTTTATGTGTATTATTTGTAAAACAATTTATATTTAGTCAAATGCTAAGTTTATGTGGCGAGTATTCTAAGCACACATGATCAGTGTGTACAATGAAAATTGAATTTTGTGTTGCGTTGCAGAATACATTATCGCTGTTTCACTTATTAGGGCCTAATGTATCTGTACTCTGTAGGTACATATGAAAAATGTCGTTTGTTTTACGAAACGTTAATTGTAATTGTAATTCATGATATGTTCCACAGTAATGATCTGCGGAAATGTCTCTTATTTGATTGGTTAATTAGAACGCGATGTGGCGTGTCACTCAAAATTAGGGCGCGTGCCACCTGGTGACACGCATGCTCGTTATTCGCTACTCGTTGCGGCATTGTTAGTTGCTGTTGCTGCTTTCCTTTCATATACTCTTGCTCCATTGCTTCCGTTATCGAAAACTTCACGCATTATGCGTAAAATCGCTGTATAAACTGCCGTATTTATCATACATTTTTTGTTTCATTTTATTATTATTTACGGAGTATTTCACAAAGCAAGTAACGTAACTGTTGGCAACGTGTTATAAAAAATTCCTGCGGCAGATCTGGTCGATATGCCATGCAACGGACATGCCACAGGAAATAGTCGACGATTTTTTTAGTAACATTATAATATTTTTACAGTTGACAATCACGCATAGTTCATGCATGTGCTGGACACACGAATTACTCGAACGACGTAAAAGACTGATTTTAAATTGCTTCCTAATCGCAATATTAATACAACAATAGGATTTACTTTAAAAAAAAAAAAACATTGCAAGGCAAATTAAATGCCCTGAAATACCACTCCGTCGTGATATCTTCAATTATGAAGTGTATTAATTATGAATAAATCGTAAATCAATATTATGCAATTTTGCATAACAACATTTTTATCCGCAGAACTGTGCAAAGGTATAATGATACGTATTTTTGTATCTTTAAAAAAACAAATTTTCCGTAAAGTTTGATGTTTTTTCAAACCCCAAATTGATTTTCGCTTAGTGCCTTTGGCTAATAAAAGGTAAACAAACATTGAAAACAATTTTTTCATGTAACTATGAGCACAATAACGCGGTATCATATAACACGGTTCTGTGTTAAATATGCTAAATATGATAATATCAAATATATGTTTTTATTGGTAAATTATTCCAAATGTTGATCAGTTTATAAATCTATTATTATTAATATTCAAATTTAGGTGGTTACAACACCAAATTGTTTTTAGTTCAATCATTCAACAATATAACTAATATAATAAATATGCGAATCGAAACACACAACAGTCAAAACATATTCAGATAATGAGAACCGATTGTAATAATAATTAGGTTCACCGCACACCAGCATTACTCTCGATATGGATTATTCATGCAAAAATATCTGCATAATGTAGGAGAAATTTAATACCTGCTTTGTAATATCTAGCAGGAACTACTAAATAAATAACTCCGCCGTAGCTCATCGAACTGTTGAACGTGAGATCCTCAGTTCGAATCCCACACCTGGCAGTTGCCATTTTAACAAGAAGATATCACTTACCAATACCTGAGAAAGTAGAGTGCTACGCCCGAAATGAATAAATGGCTTCATTTTTTCTACTATATTCCCCTTTTTTTAAAACATAAATATATGTATAATAGCTTAGTGTCGCCAAAAAATTTCCATCGGGAATTTGTTTTTTCCCCGGGAAAATTCTCGGAAATTCCTTCAACCACGATTTGAGGGAAAAATTTGGTTACGTTTTTTTCCGGAATTTTCCCGGGAATATTATTTAGGAAATTTTCCGGATATTTGACCTGAACAGACGTCTGAAGTAGTTTAGTGCGTTTTTGATCATTTACTGGCAGATTCATCAAAAGAATTAACGCTAATTCCATTTTTTTCAACCTCTGTAACTTTATTTCTAAATTAATTAAATTAACAAAATGTGTCAAATTTTATGTTAACCTATCGTAACTACAACCTTAGTTAACATAAATATGTTTTGAGGATGGTAACTGAAGTTACGACTAATAATAAAAATAGGATTAGCGCTAATTCTTTTGATGAATCTGCCTGTTAGAGTATTATAAAAACAGTTTTAATAATGCGTGGAAAGAAAAGACAATTTAATTGTTATTCACATTTGAAATTCCTTGGGAAATTTTCCGAAGAAAATGTCCCTGTAAATTATTTGGGAAATTTCCCGAAGAAAATGTCTGTAAATTCCCCGGGATATTTCCCAAAAAAAAAATTCCGTGGACTTTCCTGGGAATTTTCTCGTATCCTTAAATTTCGGGAATTCTCAGGTCAAATAAGTTAACTGACACTCCTTTAGTTCTCATTCTACTAACAACTTTGGGGACCGTGATTTGACAATTGGTAACCGCACTTCACACACAAAAATAAATCATTTACCGAAACCTGCGAAAGTAGAGTGCCACACCCGAAACGGGTAAACGACCTGATGATAAATATATTTATTTAATTTATTTAACTACCATATTATTAGACGACTGTGGATCATGAGATCCTCCTCATTTTAACTTTACCCCAGTGGTTCCTACTCCAGTAACACTTTGGGGACCATGACTTGACGGCAAGCAACAGCACTTCAGGGACAAAACTAATTACTCACCGAAATTTGCGAAATAAATTTGTCATACCCAAAATGGTTAAATGGCTTTATGATGTATTTATTTATAGTATTTTTCTACTATATTACACATTAATTCAAATATAATAAAATCAATCTAGAATTAGTTTCCGTGTTTTTATTCCTCTGTATTCTTCACTGTGCTTGCGCCCCATATAGCTTACGTCTTTCTTGATATTGGTACAGGTTATCTCCTTTTGTTCTATATTGTTTTAAATGGTTCTCGTTATTTAAAAGTATTTCAATATCCGAAAATACAAATTAAATAAATTATCACGCTATTTACCCATTTCGAGTGCGGCACTTTGCTTTTGTAGATATTGACAAGTGATATATTTTTGTGAACAAAAAAAAAATTGATTAAAAATTAAAAACACTTGGTTTTGTTTCACAAGTTTAAACAATCTTACTTTATTGCACAATTTCGGCTGTTATGCTATCGTCAGAAAAAAAAAATTGAATTAGGATTTGGGAGTTCGGATCAGCAGGTAGCAGCGAACAAGTTATAGTACCCCAAGGATGTTAGTAGAATAAGAACCACAAGGGTAAAGTTAAAATGGCAACATAATATTTATGAAATTTAATAAGATGTTCTTTAAGCAATACGTTATGTTAACCTTAACGTATTTTGAGTTTTCGAGGCACAGGTTTTGTGGTAGGTTTCGGGTAAACCGGTAGCCGTTGCCCGTTGTCCGCTGCTTGTAATGGGAAGCAAACTGTAGGTGAGCAGGAAATTTTGAAATGTAAATACATCATATGTTTCGTGTAAATTATTTCTGCCGAAAGCCTGCGGCCAGGCCGTTTTGCAAACGCTGAAAATACGAAAACTCAAAACAGCCAAGGGCGACTTGAATCAAAGGTATGTAGATACACATATTTGGTTAAAACTTTTATTTCGTTCGTTCTCCTTGACGTGCCCGTTAACGTTGACTCCATTATTCTCGTAGCAGTGGCTGGAAATCTGTTAAAATATTCATCATTTGTTTGAGGTAAACGCAAACTGTATATACAGAGCACTGGCACTGTTTCTGCTAGGCGTGGTTGGCTCGCTGCTCGGTGCTCGCTTGGTTGGTCCGCTTCGCCGCTTCATATCGGCGACTCGGCCTCTGCGTTGCCGGAAGCGACTTCTGTCGATGTCAGTATTGGAATAGATTACAAGATAAAGATATTTTAATTTCTGCCTTCTGGATTATTTAAATTTGCTCAGGTCCGCATTTTATATACAGCGGTATGTACTTTATTAATTAATTGTCTGTTGCGGCCACTTTGCTCTCTAAACAAACATCTAATTCATCAACTATTATTATAGGCAACCGCGTTGAAGCCAGTACACTTGATAACGCAAGTTAAGCAATGCTGGCCGCAGTCAGTAGTTTGATGCGTGCCGTTTTCACACCACCGAAAGCGAGGTTCCGAGGCGGCATATAACCTCAACCGCTTAATAAAAAAAAACTATTTTTAATGTCATATTTTAACTACTGATAGCCTTTCAAACTTGAATAGTTAACTATATTTACCAAGAAACATTGTTTGATTTATAATAACCAGAGCTGTAATGGGACACATAGGTAACCCTGGGCCCTCTATTCCTTTTGATTCAACTAAGCAGAATTCAAATTTTCTTAAAATTATAAAAATAAGACGCGAAATAGTCAGAATTTTAGCATAGCATTTGATGCACATGCCAACGAAGATTTATACCAGAGCATTATATTATAAATAAATGAAATAAGAAGCATTTGGGGCTTTGGGGGCCATGACTTGACTGCTGGTAACCGCAGTAAATGCGTAAAATATATCACTTACCGATATCTGCAAAACGGAGTGAAAGGCGTGATGTTATGTTTATTTATTTAATAATTTAGTCCGATCCTTCACTCAGGGACAGAATGGGGTCTGCGATCATAGTCGAATTTAATTAATCAAGTTATAAATTATTATTATTAATTAAGCATAATGCTATATCACAATTATAATAAATACTACATTAATCTTATATTATATTACTATTTTCAATTTCAAATTACATTTATTGCAAGTCGAGCCATTGACGTGACGTCAAATTGGTAGAACATAAATTAACGTAGGTCATAGCGCTTTGGAACTAATGTATGACAGATATCGAGTGATATAACCTATATTTTGCAAGTGCCTTTACGTACAATTGATATCACATAAAAAAAATGATTATTACAATAGCAAGAATGAATCTTACGTATAGTAACAGCAATTTAGATAAGAATATTTATATTAGTTTTATGATATTATTTTCGATTGCTGCTACAACAATCTAAATAATATCTTATTGCTAATATAAATATAAAAATTGTTATCGTAAATATATTAATTTCTATCACTATACGTAAGATGAATGTGTGCTATTATAACAATTTTTTTTTTCATGCATGCAAAAATTTTAAATAAAACTATAGTTCTCAAAATTAAGGTTTTTTTTTTTAATAATAGAAAAGCACAGATGACATTAGTACCTATTTTTTTTTTCTAATATATTCATCTTTCTCCTACCAAAATTACGTCACGTTTTCCTTGTCCAAATTTGTTGTAAACTATTAATAATTCATCGATTTAAAAAAAAAAGTACTTTTTTTTGTTTAGTCAAAAAAAAAAATTTGGTCACAAACCCCAGAACTATTTACGTGTTACCGCGTATACCCTCTGACTTTTGTTGTTTTGATTTTTGTTTTACCTCTATGTACACAAATTTCTCTCAATTCCATTTTGTGAAAGAATTATTATTTATCTTTAGAGTTATAATTATTATTGTTGGTATACGAGCTGTAATAAGTAGCAAGGAAATATATTAATAATTTAAAAGCAGATAATTGGAAAGTGATAAGTTAAAAGCTTTTATAACTAATGTTTGTTGAGGAATGCCGTTTTACCTCAATGATATTTATTATATAAATATTATTTTCAGATTTTTACATTCGTACGTATTTATGCGTACTCAAACGAATATTTAGAAAACAAAAAAAATTCGTAAATATTTACAAAATCTCGAGATCAATAGAAATCAAAATTAAATTATTTCCCCTCTATGCTAAGAATGGGAAGTAAAAACAGCAAGAAAGCACTTTGCATGTATTTCCTTGTTTTGTTCCTTCTCAGCTTCTACGTAGCATCTGTCGTTATAAATATGCAAAAATAAAAGTCGGTAGACAGATTAATCAACATGACGAAACATTGCTGCAAATATTTCACCACCTAACAGTTCAATGGCAATTAAACATTGACACACGGCCTTTCAAATGGGACTTTTTATTTGCCGTTCAAAACATTCGATTCTTTCTCGAAATATTTGACGACAGCCACAAGTAAATTTATTCATTGGAAATTTTACTCCAAAATTGAACTGAACTTTGAACTCTCACAATTGAAAAGGACTTTCAGTGATCGCAGGTAAATAGACGAGATTTAGATGGTTAAGAGGATATAAGATTCTGTTAGGAATTGCGCGTTCAAACGCCGATCTTCCTAATAGTAAATATTGAACGAGTTTTACACTATTCAAATTTTACTAAACTTACTTTGAATAATACATATTATCTAAAATATTTAATCTAACCCCTAAGCCTAAAAATAATAAAGAAACCGTGTTGGTCGATTTCTTCGTATTAATTAGGTATTTTTATATTTTCAAGTTAGATTTTTATCTTCATCACTGGCTTGGTTTACAAATTGTGTAAACCTAATTTCATCCCTTTTGCTTCTTTTGATGATGATTACTTAGTTATCGAAACACGTATTTAGATATATTGTTTATTACTTTAAGACTTAGGGGTTGAACTTAATTTTTTATATTGTTCTGTTCTTAGCTTTAGAATTTTACAATTTATTTTAAAACATATTATACCTAATTTATAGATGATTAAACCCAAAGATTTCAAGGTCCTCTACTTACTCGTGTGTTAGTACCTACATGGATATATGTCCAGTATACGCTTACATATGATGCAGGCGAGTTTGTAAGAATTGTGTTAGAAGAGTGGTAGAAATTATTTTGAATGTTTTTGTATTTTCTGTTTATGTACTTTGAAAAATCAATATTATAATATAGTTTTAAGTTTTACACTGTTCATATTTAAACAGGGTTGGCGATTGTAATTAAAAGGTAGACGTAATAAAGAATTCTTTTCTGTTCCTCGTTTAAAAACAACAAAATGATAGCAAAGTGGAGGTGTATTGTGTTTGTGCAATGCAAACTGCAACGCGCGTGAAACAACAAAGTTGAAGCAAATGGACTGC
This sequence comes from Poecilus cupreus, assembly GCA_963942605.1. Classification (NCBI taxonomy): domain Eukaryota; kingdom Metazoa; phylum Arthropoda; class Insecta; order Coleoptera; family Carabidae; genus Poecilus; species Poecilus cupreus. Next base: position 9,479,632 of record OZ012715.1, read on the forward strand.
GCTCTTTAAAAGAACAAATCGAAAACATACAGAGCTAGAGCAAAAGTTCAGCGAGTCATTTTTCCAGCAAAATTGAAAGCATTAATACTCATACGGCATGCGGCGCAAGGCACACAGATTTATTTAATTCGTAAGCGTAACGTTAATTTCTGAAATTAGTGGTACGCAACAATAACCGAAGCACAATAACCGCGAATTTTAGATTGTTTAAAGGAGCAAATAAAGGAAATAAAACGAATACTCGTTCATTCGCCGAGTGAATAGTTGCGCTGTTTGCTGTGCAAATCTGACGTTGGCCTTAAATGCGCGTGCGCGTGCGCTGGCACTCCACTGTACCGCACCCCAATTCACCCGGGTATAAAACAAATGAAATAAAATAACGTGTAATCTAAAACGGGATAAAGCCCCCGTATGTATATACTCCGCGTTACGAAATAAGTCCAATTCATTTACGAGCTTCGAGAATATTTAAATTTGTCGTGCGGGAAACAATCTTTGCGCGGGTCGCGTTACGCCGCAAGATTTACGACGGAATTCTTTATTCCGTCCCTGGTCCCTGCCCCTGTCCCCATCGCCATCACGGTCTTACGTTCTTAGTCTCTTATTCCCACTCCACAGTCGACAGTTCAAGTTCACCCGCTTCCCACTTGGCCCATTCCTATTTCAAGTCGGACGTCGATCGACCTCTTGACTAACGGAACATTTTTATGATTAAGGATATTTATTATTTTCCCGCACAAGCATACTTGTTAAATACGTTCGTTTCCGTGATATTTATGTCAGACACCACGCAAACTCCACTGCATTTCTTTCTGTTCTTTCGTGGCAGACCTATTTACTACGAGTTTCTCTTCTATCTCAACAAGGAAACAATGGACCTTGGAGTGCTAAATTATTAGTTTATAAACTACACCCTGAATTCTAAATAATCTTTTCCGTCATCGACATTCAGATTTATTTGTTGTTCTCTGATTTCAATTAAGTAGAAAAGCTAACGAAATGTCACTCCCCTAACAAAAGCAAAATTCCGCCACAGTCTAAATTCCTACTTAGGTATATATTCTTTATAAATTAATTTCAAAGCTAAGAAGCTTCGACATTTAATCTTCATAATTTACCATTCAAAACAAATTTCTAAGAATCTTCTCTTAGTAAGTCTACTCAATAGATGAAGCCTCCGAAAATAATAAGACACAATCAAAATTACCACAACACCTGCTTAAGAGTTCAATATTATAAAATATATTTGAATTTTAAGTCACGTTTTTTATCATGTCCGGAATATACGTTGTTGTGAAAGAAGTGGGAGTGAGTCAGTGGAGGTGGTTTGGCCATCTCGAGCGGATGTCGAATGAAAAGTTGGTAAAACTAATATATGCGGGCGAGATTGAGGGTGAACGATTGCGTGGACGTCCGAGGAATAAGTGGTTAGTATGATTGATGGTTTGTTGCGCGGGCGAATGATTTCGAGTGCAAAGAGTACTATGAATGTACGAGGTGAGCCAGGATTGGAATGATGTGTTTCAGTAGGGTTCGTACTACCCCATATGGAATATAGAGTGATGCTATGTACGTATGTTTTTGCGTACAGTATCATAATAATTATCTTCAATAATTTATTATTTTTATGTGTTTCAAAATTGTCCCAATTATCTATATATTAAATATATCACATTTGATATATTTTAAATTAGAGAGAAATCGTTACAAACAGGGACGTCAGTAGTCGGGATCAGGGAGGGGAAACCCCCTCCCATCCCTTGATCCCGAACATATGGGTAGGAAATGAAATAAATATTTCAGTATTGTATTAAAACTGTATTTTATTTTAATCTGCTATTAGATTAAAATATTGCGATTTATTATGAAATAAAATTGAATAGGAAATGGTCATTAAAAAAATGGAGTGTATATTATGGAATGGAAAAAATAGAATGACAAGAGTGTGCATTATTTTTGTCTACAAATATAGTCACCAAGAAATTAGTATACTTAAAATTTTTACATTATTCTAACCAAGAATTTTTTCCAAGTTCTCCCCCTGTCAAAAATTACTTCCGACGTCCCTGTTACAAACACATAAGCATTATGTTGCTTGCGTACAGGTATGGGTAAAAATTCGAACAGCTATTTATTTTCAGTAAAAGTACCTTCAAAGTAAGTATAATTGTTTGCGTACGCTGTTTTTGTGCACAAGGCACTGATCCTCATATTTCTTGAGCTCTGCAGGCGAATTTTCTTTGATACAAGTACCGCGTCAGAGAAACTCAATGAAAGCAAATACTACAAGTCCTGCACTCGTCCACAATACAGCCATAATGTGCCAGTGTGCGAACAAAGTCGTTTATACGCAATGAAAGCGATCACTTGTACAACGCTGTCTGAGAACTGGTCTTGAAGTTGTTTACTGTTAAAGGATAATATTAACAATCCTTTGACTACTTCCATTTGATTAGCCTTGTGTGTAGTTGACAGCTCGACCAAAAATACTTTTTACTCGTTACTCATTTTAATTATTTTCATCAACTTTTTCTTTCCTTTGGATCAACTGTTCACTTGAACACAAGGATTAAAAATTCTTTTAGCGCCGAACATAAAACGGAAATCAACATTTGCGTACTTCGCTGCTCCTTTTAAATAAACACTTCGTTGCGTACTAATACTCTTTCACATAAAAATACTGTTTTAAATTTTCCCATTTCAGGCGTGGTTAGGTTTACTCGTATTAAAAATATGCCGCCTTCCTCTTCCACCTGCCTTATTCACAAAGCAACTATTTTATTTATATCTCTACAACAAGTCGGCAAGTCTGAAAACTAACTAGATCCAGAGAAATAACACTGTATTATACACACTTCTTATCTGTTGCGGGAATTTAATATAGAAATTACACTACATCTAGTTTACGCAGTTTGCTGATGTCTGTACTTAAGCGAATTCCATTCCGGCCTTATTAAAGCAAAATTCATTTGTTGCCATAATTTATACAGTAATATAAATTACACACATATATTTTAATTAACATTAGTAATGAGTTCGAATACGAATGCTGTGCTATCATATATGAACGAAGCTAATATTAATTAAAAACCACATAGATAATTACAGTTGACCAATATAAAATTTACGTATATAAAAATTTATACGAATATTATTTTTGTTTTATATAAATATTTATTAATGAGTTTCGACGGGCAAATAATGGCCGAATGTTCCGTCTGAGTGGAATAATTAAAAAAATCATGAACTCACATATCATTTAAGGATGATTCGTATTAAATAAATTCAAATCTACCCATTTGGACAATTTAATATTCAAACACACGGAATTATATTTCTGTAATAATACGATTATAAAAATTATTCATTCGATCAAATAACCTTTCGTCAACAATCAATATGAATATTTGACTTCAATTTAAATCTCCATAATAAAAAATTAGATATCATACACATACATTACATTACGAGTATAATATTTCAAAATATAATTCAAATTGTATATTACGTTACGCGAGTTATTAGAAGCAAATTACGCACGAAGTGGAAAAACTTACATGAGTGCGTAATTGCTTACAACTCGAGTTAAATACTATATTTTTTCTACGACAATTCACAGAATTCACTGAAATACACAAACAGATGTTCACTGTACTGTCAGTTTCGTGATTGCCATTAGCTACAACGTTGCCAACAATGAGAAACAACTAGTCACTAAATGATAGAAATGAAACTAGTTAAACTAAAACGTAAACGACAAAAATTAATTTTCAACCAAACGAAAACTTACTTTATATAATATTTCATGCGTATTTCTTTATGATTGTACTGTCTTTAATTTAATACTAATTATTTTCTCTCTTGTACGTTGTCAACATAATATCGATAAATTAAAAATTCCCTAACCGTGCGATCTACGATTTCACGCACGGCCGTGCGTAAGAAGAAGCTTACATAGTATATGAATTGTACATAAATCCTCATTTACAGTAATGGTCGTAGAAAAAAGTCTTTGTAATTCTACTAATTTTAAATTAGTTTTCGCTTATAATACTTTGGGAATCAACAGCAACAGAAAAACTGATATTCTATATACGCACGAAGCATGCAGTGAAACACGCAATGGCAAAGAGTAATTGTTCAGAAAAATGTACGTTTTACATTTCTTGGTAAATAAAATAACAATACATGAATTTCCCTGTACTACATTTTTTGTTTTCGTTGTTATTTCCATTGTTATTGTTTAGCTAGGCTTTGCCATCCAACCTATGGTTCGTCCGGGCTCGGAGCCTTATTAATTTATATTTTCTACTTAAAACATAAGAACACGGTGCGATGTTTTGTTCAACTACAACCGACAACCAACAGCGGCTAACGAGCGATAGAGTAATACAAGCGCATCGTCTTGTTTTGTCTAAATTGTAACGAATGTCGAAGCTTCCAGCATCGAAACAGCAAGCAGCCTTGCCTTTCAGTATACGCTATTCATAGATATATGAAATTTGCTTTGGGGGGAGTTCTCAAATTTTCTAAATTAGAAAACCTTATTTTCTAATGACAATGAAAATAGGTTTATTTAAAAAATACATCCTCGACTAGTTTCGACGACTCTTAAGTCTTCATCAGGAGGTGAATTTGTCAATAACAATTAACGAATATTGTAAGAACAACAAATATATAGGTAATAAAACAAAACACATATATGAATCCCCTTGTCAAAAGTTAAAGTAAATAAAAAATCCCTTATTATTTTCTAATATTTTGACCTACAAGCGAGCTGTACGTATGAACCCTCGAATGACCAAACTTTTTTTCAGACGTGGATGACCAAGTTGGGTCAAAGTTGGCCCCATATATTGTAAGTATTAAATGAAATCTAATAAAAAGCTTTGGTGTCGTATGGTCAGGGCCGGATTAACCATGTCGGGGCCCCTAGGCATTGAAATTTTCGGGGCCCCTTTATTCTTTTCTAACTTATTAAAATACCTTTTTCTACCACTATATAATTATATTCATGATTACACCATTTTTTTTACTACATTACGAAGGTATGCTATCATCCTAAACAATAAAACAAATGAAAGGAAATTATGCTTAAAATTAAATACAATTTGGGTTAGTTTTGTAAAGTACAATATGTTTCAATATTAACTCTTCTAACTTTTTTAGTTACAAAATCGTTTTAAACATTTTGATGATTTCCTTTTTCTCGTTGCGCGGGGCCCTAGCCGATGCTGGGCCCCTAGGCGATGCTGGGCCCCTAGGCGATGCTGGGCCCCTAGGCAGTTGCCTACACTGCCTTATGGATAATACGGCCCTGCGTATGGTTTTATAATACCATAAACATAAGATTTTCAAAAAATAAATATATATTTATTCAAATATTAATTTACAAAAGAAAAATATAACAAAAATTGAATACTACAAATAATTATCTACAAAATTATTATAAATTACACTTTTTGTATTATAGAATGTTCTTGGCATACAAAATATTTGTATTTATCGCATCTTGTCAATATTTTCCTGTCTGAAGACCTACTACAAGTTCTACATCGAACACGCTTTGGTTGATTTTCCCTTTCTTCAACAATGAAACATTTTTTTTATGCTGAAATTAGTGAGGGAATCGAAGTAAAAAAAATTGATTATAAAGCATGCAAAAAAAGTTCATTACAAAAATAATCGAATAAAAGTCACAACTATTTCCACAGTTATTCAAAAAAAAAAAACTCTGTGATCAAAAATGACCCCCGTTGGTCATCCGAAGGTTAAGAAATCAAGCGAACAATAACATGCATTTGCTAAACCCAACCATCACATAACACATGGAGTAAATAGGTCTGTAGTACTGTCAGTCCTTAGTTCGATCCCCACGTAGCTCCTCTGCCACTAACAACATTGCCGTGATTTGAAGAGCATTAAAATACATCAACTACCAAGATCTGCAGCAAAGTGCCACATCAAATAATTGATGATATACAATATTTCCTCCTCGTTATTCATTATTGGAATCTTAATAACTATGAGAGTTAACGATTTTGGTATAATAGTAGAAATGGATCTGTGACCGTAGCCGAATTTAAAGAAATAAATTATAAAATATGTAAATAACCCATAATGCCGATCTCGGTTGCTACACGAAAAAAAAAGTATCGTAGAATTTACCGAACTATTCGATAAGCTGAGAATATAACATGCATTTTCTGAAAATATTATAACAATTAAGAAACTGAACATGATTAAGCAATTAGAAATATTTAAAAACGTTTGGTAATTTTTCAGAATATGCATCTTATATCCTCAGTTTATCGAATAGTTTGGTAAATTCTAATAAACTTTTTTTTCGTAAACGTCACTAGCATATCACACTAAAGGTCTTGGATTCGAATCCCACAGAAGAGCATGGTCGCTTGTGTTGTTTACATATATTCACAATTATCCACTCATGAGGCGATATATGGCCAAAGTAGTTACTCCGTTTACCATCGTCATATAAAAAGAGACAATAATGTTATCTTATAGTAATGATAAAAACTTCTAATAATTTTATGGTATTTACAATTTGAAATCAAATTTATTACAAGTCGTAATATTGACGCGACGTCATTTTGGTAAGTCAAAGTGTTTCAAATAAAACTATAGTTTCCAGGATTAAAAATTACTTATATCATAATAGAAAAACAGAAACTAACCATACAATATATAACATTACAATAGATGTCATTTGTATCTGTTTCTTTCTCTTTGGATATGTCCATTTTTCTCCTACCAAAACTTCATCACGTATCCCTTCTCTTAATATTTAATATTTAATTGCTTGTAAACTATAAATAATTCATCGACTTAAAAAAGTTATTGTATTTTCTTGTTTAGAACCCCAATCTCTCCCCTTTTTACTTTGGTCCTTTGGTGCCCCTCCTCTAGAAACTTTGAGGACGTGTCTTGACGGTCGGTAACCGCACTTCACACTTCCTAGCATTTAAGCAATGAGGTCAATTTAATAAACTTCGAAACGGACTATACCAGCGCTTTACTCTTCTCCTTCGCCGTCGCGCCGTCATCTCGGTATCTAGAACAATGTAGGAATATAGCAGTGGATATGGTGAATATATGCCCCTCGGCTATAATTACAGGTGGCAGAGTCCAGTGTTAATGTTGTTCTATTCGGCAACGCGATCGCGGTTCATCAGGGTCCAGTCGACCAGTGACTACTACCCGCTAGCTACCGGAAACATCGACGGTGGACTGATTCTGTACTCGTATATCTATTCATAACAAACCTACACCACGATCTTCAAATTAGATGTAAATACTATGTTGCAATTACGATTCGGTGTTTTCGACAATGTTTGACACGGGTATCTTTTTGTTAAAGCAATTAGGTAGCTCATTCTGATTCTTAAATACTTTTATATTAATGATGATGAAAAATGTTGAGAACATTGGGCACCCTTACAATGTTTCGAAGCGAAAATTTATAGTATACAAGTTTTCAAAATCTGGGCAAATGTTTTATTTTAAAATAAACCCCTGCGCGAATACATATCTTTGTATCCGAAATGAATCCATTTAATTGACAAAACTGTAAATCCGCATCCAACTTGCATTCGCAGCTTGCAATATCCTAAACTCATCCGTATACGCAAGTACGACCCCAAATCATACCATTTGGCCCAATAAATACTTTTAGAATAACTTTAAAAAAATTTGTTCTGTTCTTACAAAGGAAAAATTGTAATCAATTTATTTGTATCTTAAATTTCATTACTTTAAAGAATATATTTAGGAAAAGTAACAACTGAAATATTAACAAATTAACTAACAAAGACTTCATTTGGCCCACAGGTATTGGCTGGTGTCACGAACTCTGTTTTTGAATCTGATCACAACAAAATATAAAGGGTGTTTCAGACCACCCGTATTCCCCAAATAACTCGCGAAATACAAAACGGATTCAGAAACCAACAAATCTTTTTTTAAGTTCTATTGAATGCTACCAAATGCCTCCCTTACATATATGTATATGCGGAAGGTTAAATTGATACAATTTAAGATATAAATATGGTGAGTTAAACAATTTTCTTCTGTATGGTTTTAACTGGGCCGAATATAGATATGGATTCTAGGCTCGTATTATAAGCGAATTCGATTTTATAAATTTAGAAAACATTATTCTCAAACAACAAACATAAGGATATTTTAACTTTCCAAGTAATAAACTTAGGTACTATGGAAATTTTGAAGAATAGACCAATGAAAATATATCTGGTGAACAACCATTACCAAAGCGTTTTCTATAATAGGATACCAATGTATAGATGTGATTCTTTGAAATTTACAAATATATCTGCTTTCAATTCAATCCAAATTTATCATGTGAACCACATCCGTTAGGATATAATACGCATCCGCATAAAATGTTTGTAAAATTATTCTAATCTGCAAGAATTGGCGGATAAGCGATGTTCAATAGGGCCCTATTATAAAATAACTCTTGAATCACAAGAGTTTAACAAGTACTACCAATTTGGTTGTGGCACTCTGCTTTCGCAGATCACGGTATGAGATACTTTTCATAAAATCAAGCTCCCTAAAAAAGATACTGTGGAAGGAAAAGTGGAGAATTCGAACTGTGGATCTCGTGTTTCGCAGTCCAGTGCGTTACCACGGAGCTTTTACCCTTTCATTTCATTGACTGAACAAAATTTAATATGAGAAACTAACGGGGGATATTTCAAACGCTAAATTACTTTATTCCTTCAAAAAATTGACACGGCGTGTAATTTTGATCCGTTAGGGCATCGGGCACTTCACAGCCATATATTCAAATTTCCGATATATTATATTTTTGAACAATTGACAGGGCTGTAGCGGGCACAGGGTGGGGCTGGATACTGGATCATATGGACATGTGTACGCGTATGGCGTATCTCATATCTCCCTCGGCAATGCGCGTGCGAGCACGTGCGTAGTGCGTTGTTTTCCCCTATCCGCTCCCATGTATGTCGGTGTACGCACATCGCACAGTATGCCTGCAGGCTTATAAGCTCCAGCTATGCATGGCTTCGTCAAAGTGATCTATGATAATGCGCCCGTAATAGTTACAACACAGGACGAAGGGAATGTGAAAATGTAATTGTTTTTCGTGGAGCAGTCAGCAGTCTCTCTCTATAACGTTATTAACGTTTGATGTATTGTTTACCCGCGAGACGTATTTCGTTGATGTTTTCTACATCAAATTTCATCTAATCTTTTCTTTATGTTGTGAAATATACTTCTGAATATAATCATTTTTTCTGTTTTAATACGCATATTCCACATTCACGTACAAATTAATTAGAAATAAAAATGTAACAGTCACAGAGAGATCACCAAGGTAAAATTATATAAACATATATATTAAGCTCGTCAAAAAACGTGAATTTTAAAATTTTTCACAAACAAAAACATCACACAATCACAAGATTTTAATTTTATTTGATATTTCACAAATAAAATTTTACGAACAACTAACATCTTTTGAATTTTACTCTTAAAAATATATCACTTGCCGATATCTGCGAAAGCTGTATACCACACCCAAAATGAGTAATTGGCTTAATGATATGAATTATAGAATAAATGTGTAAATACAAAAAATGTTCAGAAACAAAAACTGCACAAAATGAGCCTAACTTTATTGATGTAATACATTTTTGTCATGAGATTGACGGAAAATAAAATTTGTAATATTTAGCTATTTCCAGAGTGCCATGATAAACAAAACATACAAACAATGGTATTGCTTAAGTTTGACAGATGACATTTGGTATAGTTTTAATGATTATTGACTTGCTTAAATTATCTTTTGATAGTAAATGTGTCCATGATTACTGAGAAATAATTTAAACAAGTCAATAATTATCAAAGCTATGCCAAATGTCATCTGTCAAACTCAAACAATACGACTGTTTGTATGATTTGTTTTCTAGGGCACTCTGGAAATACCTAAATATTACAAATTTTATTTTCTGTCTATCTCATGACAGAAATGTCATCAATAAATTTAGGCCAATTTTGTATAGTTTTTGTACGTGAACATTTTTTGTATTTATACTTTTGTTATAGGGAACGAACTATCGCCTAATGAAAATTTTAACATTGTATTTCCTATTTGCTATAAAAAAAGTAGACATCCGGTATATAGTATTTATTAATATAGTTGTAAAATAAGCATTCATAATTATACTTTGGGAATAAACTGTTTAAATATATCTGCATAAAAAATTAATAACAGTTAATAATTCCCTAATAACAATATTAATTACATAAATTATATTTTTAAATAAAATTTTTGGGTTTAAAATATTCATCTACTAAACCTATGAAACGATTCTGTATCAAAAATTTAAACTCCAGTTAATATTTCCCTAAATACAATTTCACGTAGTTTTAAAGCGTCGATCTGTTTGTAATATTTTGAAAATTAATTTTGGAAGTTGCGAATTTCGGTTGAATATGTTTAACTAAGCCTATTAAACGATTTTGCAAAAAAAAATTAATTACAGCAATTTTTTTCCAATTTCCAATTTTTGTATGTTTGTAAATTAAAATTTATTTTGGTTATTGTCGTTTGGGTTTAAAATGTTTATCAAGTCTATTAATTGACTTGAAATGAAAAGTATCAAATAATGACACATTAAAAAAATAAAAAAATATGGCAACGGATTGGCAGGTAGCGTTAAAGCCGGATCACTCGATAACGCATGTTAAGCAATGCTGCCCGCGGTTAGTAGTAGGATGGATGAACGCTTTGCGAAAACCCATTCCAGCGAACACTGCGTGCCGTTGTCACACCACCGAAAACTAGGTTCCGAGGCGGCATATAACCTCAGCAGTTGAGACCGCTTAATAAAAAAAAAATAAAATATAACAAATCAGAGGTCGTGGATTCGAAAGAGAAAAGAAAAAAGAGCATAGTCGTTTGTGTTGATTACATAAATTCATAATAATAATAATTCATTAATGACGCGGCATATAACCATAGTAGTTAGTCCGGTTACCATCTTCGCAGATTTCAGTAAGTGATATATATTTTTGCGCATGAATTGCGGTTACCAGTCGTCAAGTTATAACCCCTAAAGGTTTTAGAGAAGGGGTAACCCCAGGGGAAATTTAAAATGGCTACTGTCGGCTGTGGGATTCGAACTAAGAATCTCACGATCCACAGTCCGATGCGTTTACCATGCACAGAGCTATTTACCAAACACGAGTAGAATGTTTAAAACATTTTCTGCATGCGTAAGGCCATCATGCAAAGTAATTACCGAAGAATTGTGAGTAATAGGTTAATAAAAACAGCATTGCAACGTATAACAGATCTGAAATAAAGTACATCTATTTTACGAATACTTTAAAGCTTGCTTTAAAGGTAACAACGCTGAATGATTGTTGCAATTTTTCGTTCGGATTTGATTCCGTTTTGACAGACTACATATATACTGAAACCTCGCACAAAAATCCTCGAGTTGTATTCTACGTGAGTTCGAGCTGCTGCGCCGCGGCGCTCGTTGCGTGGACGCTTCGACGCTCCGCTAGTCGCGCAGAGCGCAGCCTTTAGATAACAACGGTATTACGGCGCTTATAGCAATTGATATTCATCGGCTATTTATCACCCGTGTGACTGGTATGCAGAATTGAGATATATTACGTTACATCAAAGCCGACATACGACCCAGAATCAGGAGTATACGCCCACGTTAATCTCAAAAGCGGCAATAGTGCAATGCCAATTAATTACTGTATATCTAACACTGGATTAACCATAAATTTCACCCTGTGGTACAAGCTTTTATTAACGATCAAGAAAAATGCACGCAAAACAAACGCTACCTTCGTTTTCCTCAATCTAGCTTTCAAGATGATAGTGCCATTATTATACAGACTGAAAATATTTAATGGGGTCTGTGACCAAATTTTGATTTTTAAGATAAGAGAACACAATACCCATTTTTTTTTAAATCGAGGAATTATTTATAGCTTTTAAAGAAATTAATTATTAAATATTAGGAGAAGGAAGGCGTGACGTAGTTTTGGTAATAGAAAAATAAAAATACACAGAGAAATCGAGTCAGAAAAGATAATATAAAAAATTCATTTAAAAAATAGTTCAATTTACTGTATTATTCAATCAATTTAACTAAAAAAAATCACTTAGGTATATAATATGTATGTATAACTGAAAACCTCAGTGGTATTTACTGAATATTACAGTTATTCGAGAAACAACTGAATTTATCAGTTTAGCAGCGCACAACTGACATTTCTTAATTGAAATAACTGAAAATTCAGTAGAATTGACTGACGATCTCTGTTCAATCAACTAAGAGTTACTTGCGAAGGATTTGACAAGTCAATCATGTTTTGTGACAAGGTTCCGTAACTTACAACTATTCGTAAACATTCGGCTTGTACGGAATTGTTTAAATATTTCTTATAAAATTTCTAAAATGTTTTATATATATTAAGAAATTAAATATTATAATTTGTTTTTATTCAGAAACATAATCAGGTTTCATTTTCTGTCATAAATAAAGTAAAGAATTCAAACGCAAATTAATTTTTTTTAAATATTAACTTTAATGAATATTTTCTTATTAAGCGTTGTTTCTAATGCCAAACTATCTATGTTCAAACAAAAAACGCGACTTTTAAACTTGTATTACAAAACTGCATGTATTTACATATGATAATTCAATACAATCAAATACCAGGCAAATATTTTTTTTTAATTATTAACTTTTATGAATATTTTCTTATTAAGGGTTGTTTCTTATACCAAACTAACTATGTTAAAACAAAAAACGCAACTTTTAAACTTGTATTACAAAACTTCATGTATTTACATATGATATTCCATATAATCAAACACCAGCCAAATATTTTAATTTTAAATATTAACTTTAATGAATATTTTCTTATTAAGGGTTGTTTCTGATGCTTAACTTACTATGTTAAAAAAAAAACGCGACTTTTAAACTTGTGTTACAAAACTTCATGTATTTACATATGATAATTCAATACAATGAAACACCAAACATTAATTTTTTTTAATTTTTAACTTTAATGAATATTTTATTATTAAGGGTTGTTTCTTATGCTTGACTATGTTGAAACAAAAAAGTGCGACTTTTAAACTTGTATTACAAATTTCATGTATTTACGAATGATAATTACATACATTCAAACGCAGGCAAATTATTTTTATTAATTATTAACTTTAATGAATATTTTCTTATTAAGGGTTGTTTTTATATGCCAAAATAACTTTTTTAAAACAAAAAACGCGTCTTTTACACTTGTATTACAAAACTTCATGTATTTACATATGATAATTCCATACATTCAATTAAAGAACGATTTAACTATCATATTAAAAAAACGATTCAGTTGTTTTGACTGATTTTTCTGTTGTTCGTAAATTTACTGATTACAAAGTTAAATGACTGAACGATATCTTTTTTTTCAGTCTATAGATGTCATGTATTGTAGTTTTATATATTGTATATTTAGAGTTATAGGTAAGTCACATTCAAAGAATGCAAGATATCAGATAAAACGTTCGGTCAATAATCTAGCTCCCACGATATATGAAAAGAAGAAAAGGGCGCTAACTAACAAGATTGGAAGATGACATGATGACATCTCCGAGATCGCAGTAAGGATTTGGCGAAGATCAGCCCAAATTCTAACTTCATGGAAAGAACAAGAAAAGGCCTTTGTCCTTGAAGATACGATATAGGCTATTATTATTATTATAAATTTCTATTAAACTCAAAGTTAAAGTATTCAACCAGTCCTTCCCTATGGCTGCCAAACCTGGTCACTCAATAAACATAGCAATCAGTAACCCAAAATAATTCAACCACAAAATAGAATAATAGGCGTAATCTGAAAAGACGTACTGAGCAATACAAACTTTAGAAGAAAAACCCAAGTTTAAGACATCGAACGCTACACTGAGTAGACAAAATGGTGATAGACGGACCATATCCAGAGAGGCAGAGAATACACGAGGCCAGGTGGACAAAACGCATAACTGGGTGCCGAGAGATACGAAGAAAGGAAGGGGAAGATAAGTCCGAAAATGAGAAGACGACATCAAAAGATTGGCAGAAAACACTGGGCCAATGACTGCAACAAATCGGGTGGAATGGTCTGAATTGAAGGAGGCCTTTCTCCATTGGGATAGGATCTAGGCTTTATTATTATTATTATTATTATTAAGTTTCTATGCTTTTCTGTTGTAATACAAATAATTTCTGATCCTGGATACTATAGTGTTATTGCATGAAATCAAATGTACATAAATATACCTGTAAAACATAAGTTATATCACCCGCCATCCGACAAACGTCAGTTTCAATGCGCTATGGCCTATCTTTATTTATGCTCTACCAATTTGACGTCACGTCGATGGCGAAACTTCAGATTGAAACTACCATAAAGTTATAAGATTATATGACACTTTACATTCGGCTATGGTCACAGACCCCATTGGTAAAGTGCGAAAAAGTGAGCTGCCTGCGAAATCAATAATATTTTGCTATTCTTTTAATTGTCAGCATGAAATTGTAACCAACTCAAATTCATTTAAGTAAATAAAGTATTTTTAGAAAACTGCATCCAAGAATCGTACATAAAACCACTAATTCATTCATAGCGAGACCAAGCATAAATTACGAAGTTTTTTCTTTTTGAGGGTATTTGCGTTTTGGGTACACACAAGAATATTTAATTTTGAAAAAGTCGCGAGACGATACGTATCTTTCCATGCAATCTTTGAATAAATTTATTCTCAAATCACTAGCTTGTTTTGTACAATTTCTTGCAACAAGTGCAGAGAAGACATCAGCTTTCAGCTTGAGTCAATTACGATCAGAGAGAGAATCGACGTAGCACATGCAGCAGTGGAGCTAAGACATAGGCGCCGAAACTTGGGAAGACGCATAGGAGCGTCCCAGTAAACTACATAATATTTGCTGTCAAAATTAACTTATTTCTTAGCATCATTAAAGAAATTAACTCATTATTGCCCAGCGTATGATCATACGTTAAAGATGTCTCAATGTAAGGTTATGTTTCTGTCAGGTTATTCATTTGATATTGCTCTGTGTATTTAAATGTAAAATAATTTATACATAATTATACTTACAAGTTACCAACATACAGAAATATGAAATCAATATTTCAAGAAAATTAATTCTAGCATTAATGGGTTAAGTTTTCAAAGTCGAACCATACATTCATATCATAATTCAAATTATATTGATATACTTTATATGTTTAAAATAAATTGTAAAATACTAAGGCTAAAAACAATCTCAAATATTAAATCTAACCCCTAAACCTAAAACATCTAAATACGTATTTCGATAACTAAGTTAACTTCATCAGTAGAAGCAAAAGGGACAAAATCAAGGTTACATAACTTGTAAAACAAGCCAGTGGTCAAGATAGAATCCAACTCGATAAATAATAATACATAATTTATACTAAAACGAAGCAATCAACCGTGTCAAACTATACAATAATAATCAAGAAAGCTTAACGATTAGGTCAACCTAATAACTATTATTTTAACGTTTAGGAGTTAGATTTAATATTTTAGTTTATATGTTTACATTTACATTTTCCTCTCTCTCCCTAAAAACTTGAAGCCCGTGACTGGTATCCGACGAATATTATCACTTACCGAGATCTGCGAAAAAAAAAATGCCATACTCAAGATGGATGTGGCACTCTGCTGACGCATATCTCGATAACTAATACATTTTTTCGGATGAAATGTGGTTACCTGCCGTCAAGTAATAGCCCCCAAAAGTGTTAGTGCAAGGGGAACCATAGGGGTAAACTTAAAATGACACTTGTCAGCGGTGGGATTCGAACTGAGGATCTCACGATCCACAGTCCGATGTGTTATTACACCAGACGGAGCTATTTATGGGTATATTTATTTATTATAACAGGGGTCCTTGCAAATATTGTATTTTGAGTCATTAAATAGTTACAAAAATTATAGTTTTTTTTGCTTTATTTATACAGAATGTTCAAAAAATAGAGGTCACGGATTTAAGGGTGGATAATACATCACAAAACAATAAAAAATTTCATGTAAACATATATTCGGAAATGCTTAGTTTCAGAGCGTATAGCCATTTGCAATGGAAAACATTCAATTATAAATTATAAAAATGTGGAAAATACCAATAATTAATGACAGGTAAGGAAAAACACAAGACTATCTTCAACTGTTTTCCATTGCAAACGGCTACTATAATTTAATTGTAATGTTAAAAGTATGAGTTGTATTTGACAGAAATAAAATAATAAAATCGCTATAGATCTGAAACTAGGCATTTCCGGATATATGTTTATACAGGTGTCCCAGATTTAAACGGCCTAACTTAATTCATAGATTAAACATCTAAAAATAAGGTGACAAGTTCATTTGAGCAAATGTCTGAAAATGCTTTATTCCAGAGATATTCATGTTTTTCTTATTTAGTAGCACTACTTTAAAAATCAACTTCATAACGAAATATCCAATATTATCTTATTGAGATGTGACATAATAATTAAATTAATTTAATAATAAATTGTTTATTACTTAATTTCAATACAAAATTTAGTTTGCTTGCACTGATGTCTGGGAAAATATCAGAAACTATCAATGAATTTAAAGAAATTTATTGTTTTTAAAATAATAAAGTAATAACGTAACTTCATAAACTATTTTTTTTTTATTATTATATTAGTTCAAAATGTTCACCTGCAGTACGTAAACACACACGATAACGACCTGCCACTGCATTGGTTGTTGCCTGACATTGCTCGGGAGATATGGATTCGTAGTAAGTCTAAATTATTTATCGGTTCATTATAGACTTTTTCTTTTATGGCACTCCAAAAAAATTCTTTAAATTCATTGATAGTTTTTCATTTTTTCCGAGACATCAGTGCAAGCAAAATAAATTTTGTTTTGAAATTAGGTAATAAACAATTTATTATTAATTTAAATTAATTATTATGTCACACCTCAGATAATATCGGATATTTCGTTATGAAGTTGATTTTTAAAGTAGCGCTACTCAATAAGAAAAACTTGAATATCTCTGGAATAAAGCATTTACGGACATTTTCTTGTCATCTTATTTTTAGGTGTTTAATCTATGGATTAAATGAGGCCGTTTAAATCTGGGACACCCAATATATTGTCTTGAGATGTATTATCCACCCTTAAATCCGTGACCTCTATTTTTTTAACACCCTGTATGCCGGAACAGTTTACTTTTCAAAAGAATTTGATGAATAATTCATATTAACTATATGAGAATTCTGTTTTAATTTTAACGATATGTTACTATTACTAAAGTCTAGGTAAAAATGAAAAATATGAACGAATTTCAGCAATCGTATGGCATATATTATTGTTTTTATGGTTTGGCTACGCCCGGGAAATTTACCGTCTGTGAGTCAAGAACAACGAAGGCACGGAAGCTAGTTGCTTTGTCGCTTACGGCGAAGCTACCTCGCATTATAAATTTATATTAATCCGTAACTAGGCTTTATGTGAATAGATGTCTTGTAATAAAGGAACCAAATTGAAAGATTACATAATGTGTATGCATATTCTACTTGAATTCGCTTTCACTTTGTAGAAGTAATAGCTTTCTAATTATGCGAGCAGTAATATTTCTTGATCTGTTCTGCAGAGTAAATGCAATGGCATTGAGAATATCCTAGGGGAGAATATGTCTAGAACTGTTGCTTCTAAACATTTATTGCTGCTATGTTTAATTTCGTGATTGGATTATATCAAAAACTTGCATTAGAGGGTTTAATAGAACATAATAAATACACAGAGATACTCAGGGGTGAACTGGCAATATGGTAGTTCTGCAAAATGCCGGAAGGACTGGTGGATAAATGAAGCCATCGGTTGAAACAAATTGAGAATGGAGTGTGTTTTGTCCAATAAAAATGTATGTGTCAAATGAAATTTTAATTTTTTGTTCACTGTTGTAATTGGTTTCAAAATTTATTAGGCTATTAAAAATTAACAGTATAGAATCGAATGTTTAAAAGTAATGTAAAATACTGTTTTTATACACAACACCTACGAAATTATTCACGTGTTTTTCTGAATAACGAACAACGCTGTAAATTATTTTGATAAACGTTCACAATAAAGTGTAACTTTCCGAAATATATCTATCCGAAACTGTTGAGCAGTTGAACATTCATTGGCCTGTTACTTGTAATCATTATTGGATTATTTATTATGATATATCGAAATAAATATGGGAGTATAAATTTAATATTGACAGAGTATTTAATCACTTCAGTTAATAAATTATTATTGTAACCACAAAGGATCGATAATAATCAGCTGGTATGTGGAAAAGTTTATTTGCAGGCAACAGAAGCATTGGAACAAGGGAACAACACAAAACACAATCCGACGGTTGACACTGATGAAAAGACAAATAAATAACATTCATAATACAGGCTCAATTCGGGATTCAGGGGCGCCATGAAAAAGATATTCGTGCGCGGTTCACACTCATAGCATAACATAACATAACTGACTTTAAACTCACGGGTTTCAATGGTTGTTTTAATTTCTCTCATTAATTTCATTCGCGTCAGATGTATATTTTAATTTTCTGTATAAAAAATTTAATTGAGTTGAATTTTTCAAGATCCAGGTTAAATACCCCGATCTATCACTTTTATAGACGTGAAATTTACGTTTTATTTATATTTTTATTATTTTGACAAAGATAAAATTTGCTCTATTTGTTTTCGAACGTATGCAGCGTATATTTGCTTTTTATTATTTCAACTCACATTTCCAGCCCGCATTAAAGCTCGGTTTTATGTTTGTGCATTAAAACACTCGGTGAAAGTATTAGCGTGTCAAATATCTTATGAGAAACTTGACCTATAGGCAAATAAATAGGATATTTATCACCAATAAATTTCAGCAGTCCCTGCACATACTAAATGCGGTCCATCAAATCAAGAACTGTTGTCGACTTTAGCGCGAACATTTCGACGTCGCATTTGAATGAGCAACAGTTGTTCTGCTTTCGATATCGAATTCACGTTTATAATGAACAGAGGGTTGACTCCGACTCGCAGAACCGTACAACCGTAGACTGTAGACCGTATACTGTTTCTCGTTCCTAATCTTACTGCCGTAGTGCCGTACTGCCGAGCACCAAATTACCGACTAACCAATTCCGTAGCGCGATACGATAATAGATGCAGATGCAGATGTACTTTTCCACCCCTTAATAATGACGGCTCTTGTTTTTTACTTTGCATCTCTATTTATCTCAAATTGGATAATTTGAACAACAAAAGAACTAGTTCTCTTTTAATACTGCTAATCATCAGACTGACTTTTATCAGGGAAATAAACATTGCATTTCAAATACGTACGATCACATCTAGAAATAGTTTTGTTTTGTGCTTGTACTGTCAATTTGCAGAAGATTACTTGCGTACCCGGTGGGCAGACGTTGTCCTGCCACATACCTCGCCAGCAAAATATATTTCTTTATATTTAAAATTATTCCGGTGTTCGTAATTCTTCTCCTCCTAAACGGCTTCGCCGGTTTTGATGAATTTTTTTCTGTATTTATGTTGTCACCTGGATGGTCAAATATGTAATAAGTCATGAATATAAGTCAGGAAAATTAAAAATTATCTGGATTTCCACAATAGCGCCATCTACCGGGTCCAACTATAGCTAAGAACCATCCAGGTGACTCCATAAGTATAAAAAAAAAACGAACACACGCACAGCGGAATTTTATATATAAAGATTGACAATATACAATGAAATAATGTAATTAAGAAAAATGTATTCAATGGCGTTCTATCCAAAGTACTCTTAATTCAGCCATTAACCCTGGAATGTTACATTGGGGTCTAAGAAGTTCCACGATTTTCATCTAATTTTCGACATGCGCAGCATTCGCATAACTTCGATGCTACCGCGTTGTAAATTCTGTTTCTACATATAATCCCAAACAAATATTCAATATACAAAATTAAAAAGTTAAGTTTTGGCCAAATGCTGTCGAATAAAATATGTGGTTCAGAAAGTTTAACTGTTCAATGTCTTTCTAAAAACCTAAACAAATATTCCATTGTTAAAATTACATCCAATTAGATAGTAGTTTTTTTGGGGGGGTTTCCCAGACCCCAGTGTAACGTTTGTGTAACAGAGAAAGTAGTTTTGGGGGGGGGGGGGTTCTCAGACCCCAGTGTAACGTTTGTGTAGTGTGACTGTACAGGAGATAAATACATATAAATTTAACTTGCATTTTTCTTAGTTATTTTGTTATATTAGGAAATAATGTTTCGAGAAAAATGCACTAAATCGAATAAGTAAAAAAAGATTTTCAAATAAGTGAGTCCTATTCTAAGAACTACTGACAGAAAAAAATATTTTTTTAGCACATTGTAGTCTTGTAAAATATAAATTATTTGCTAATTTTACCAACCCCGTTGATCTTGTAGTTCTTGAAATAGCACACTAAAATTGAACATCTTATATACTTAAAAAAAAAAGCCAAATTCTTGATATAGTTTAATATCTCTATAAACTTTATATACTGCAAGGAAATTTCTGTATCTGTTCTACTGAGAAATTGGAATTTATTCCGTAATAGACAAAAATAAAAAAAGAATTTCAGCAGTCATGATGTATTTATATAGAAAATAAAATATTGCATGGCAAAATTCGCAATTTATTATTTTTTGACAAATAAATTATTGAATCCTTTACAAGGAAGGAAATATTTCATTGCTTTTTTTTACTGGTGTGGTTAACATACGACTTTCTAATACATAACGTATAAATCTTAATTTGAGTGTTTAATATTGACACTTATGATTGATTTATAAAATAAATGTTCTAGTTTATTATTTATTGAAATATCTAATGAGGTATATAATTTAGTCTTTCTTAATATTGGAAGCAGGTACAAGAAAATTGTTAATACCATTTTTTATTGGAAACTATTTTTCTGAGCTGATTCTATGCGTGGATCGTGAGATCCTCAATACCTCAATTCGAATCCCACAGGTGCCTCTCCACTAACACCTTTGGTGGCCATAAATTGACGGCTAGTAACCGCTCTATCTACTCAAAAAATATATCATTTAGAGAGAACTGCGTACGTAGAGTGCCACACGCATAATTGGTAAAAAGCGTGATGATATGTTTATTTATTCTATGCCCAAAATAAATTGTACTATTGATTCATGAGTTCAGCTTTCTTTGCAATTATATTCAAAATAAATTGTATAATTTCGCTGCTCTATCTTTCCTTGTTCATTAGTTATTGCAAAAACGGATAAACGTCCTTCGATCCAGTCATTTGCTCATACACACAGATAAACATCATTGAGAAAATCTCTAACATCAATTTTTTATCATTCCTTTATTTCTTTATATTTGTATACTATAAGAAAGCAAAAATTGGTACTGAACCCCTTTTCATTTTAAAGGTTTTTTGAGTTAAACACCGTAAATTGACTAATTGAGACTTATTTTGCTAAATACTTTATGGTGAAGTTAAATAAATCAAAATAAATTAAAGATAAAGAGCTAAAATCATATCCACAGAATGTAGTAATAATTACTAGCTGGTAATTTGGCTTCTGTTTTCTGTACTTTTCGAATTATTGAATGCGCTATTCCGACGTGTATTTCTATAGCTTCGTCTCTTTATGACAAACAGTAAAAGAGTAAAACAGAAAACAAAAATGTGTAATCCTTTTTATATAATACTTGTACGTATGCTTAATAGAAACACTACACGAAAACACACTTTGGATTATATTTGAATGCTACACTCATTAAATTTCGCACTTTTTGTTATTAGACTACGTTAATGTAGTTAGAAAAATCCAGCACTTTTATACTGTAATGACAAAATGGAATAAATCATTTAAATTAAAAAATAGTCCTTACATTTATGACGTATATCTACATTTCATGTTCGTTGTCATTTTAATACGACTATCAAAAAACCTGAAAGAATTACTCGACATAAACTGTTATTTTTTATGACAGACTATAGTGCACCTGTCCTTGTTTAATTTTTTGGGCTTATCTGCCAAAATAATTTAATATTACTAAATTTATCGAATGGCTCGAATATTTAATTTAAAATTTCTGTATTATAAAGAATTTATTAATTTTGAACCACTGGAAATTAAAAATCGCGCTATATAAAACGAAATAGCTTTTAAAATATGTATTATTTTAGAGAAATTCAAAAAAAAAAAATGTTTAATATGTATTCAGGTAGAATTATTCCTATTGTACGCGACTTTTGATTTCTCCTGTAGTTATTGTCTGTTTTATCTAATTCAAAGTAGGTGCAAAATAATACTAACAATAATAAATACATAATAACATTTATTTATGAAATATATGTTCATATGAAAGGAAACAAAAATGAAACTAATATATTAATGTAAGAATAATAAAATGGGGTGAATAGCTCCGTGGTAACGTGTCGGACTGTAGATCGTGAGATCCTCAGTTCGAATCCCACAGCTGACAGTTGCCAATATAAATTTACCCCCATGGTTCCCCTCAACTAACATCTTTGGGGGCTATGATTTGACGGCTGGTAACCGCATTTCATACGCAAAAATATATCACTTACCGAGATCTGCGTAAGCAGAGTGCCACACCCAAGAAAAAGGCGTGATGATGATATTTATTTATTTATAATCAAGTTATATGTTAATAAAAGGAAAACAATTGTTTCAATAAATTAGTAATAGCTTATTTCGCACATATACAAATACGGAAACAATAAAATTTAAAGCTAATTTGATTGATTAAATCAATAATGCCTATATAATACCGTTTTGCCAACAGCGATATGTAAGTTTAATAAATAAAATGTGTTTTCTAGAAATTAAATTATTCCCACGTTTTATTTTCGTTTTACTTCAATTATTGCTACATTTATTTGTAAAACATTTAATGAAAAAATGATCAATTAATAATATTTTTAAAATAACAAACATATATTGTGTTATTTCATTATAGTTCTCATTTATAAATAACAAAATCATCCATTGTAAAAAACATTTTCCACTGAAATGTAGAAAATAACAAAAGGCTGCTTCAAAAAAACAGTAATTTTGTTTATTAATTCTAAACCTATCCACAGGGCAGAACGAAGTGAAAGTAGGGCGTGGTAAAAAGGCCTTTACCGCTTCTGTGCAAAAATTTTATTTTATCATATTACATTCATACATAGTGTGACTTTTTACATGTGGGGATTGGAATATTTTGTTTTTTGCCTCTGGCGTCAAAAGTATTAGTTCGGTTCTGGTGAAACAAAATTACATGTAACTTTTGAACATATTTAAATGTAAAAATTGTTTGAAAAAAGTTTGCATAATACCCCTTTAATATTATGTTTTGCTTTAAATATTTACGAGAAATAATATCTTATTTCCAGTATTATTATCGCAGGTAATAATATGGAAACAAACAGGATTTGTTTTCTTTATATTTTATTATAATTTTCTTCTCGGCCTTTATTTCATATGCGGAGTATATACCTTATTTTTATTTTCAAACTCCGGTACTGTTCTGTAAACATTATTAAATAATGAAAACACATTTTGTATTTTGAAACAATGTTCATTTTGTGAAAACATTCCACATCATTCTTTGTTTTCATGGATGTGTGCAAGTAAATTAATTAATTTTTCAATAATTTAAGTAAGAATATATGTTTTATTAGCAAAAAATATTTATTACCACAACTACGCAGGAAAAGTAAAAAAATTGCAGTAGGCTTTTAATTCTGAATTCACTTTGATGGCGAGCATCACAGACAGGCTATTATAGCAACCAATCTGCCTATTAATAAATCAAGCAATTTCGCTACAAAAAACAGCTTATACCATTGTTCTATAAAGCAAATGCATGAATTGTCACAACCATCAGGAAGAAAAAAAATTAACTAAAAAAAAATTGATGTTTGGCCCAGGGATGGTAACCGAAACCTAAACCAAAATCGTTAACCGAAAAATATTTATGATCTAAACCGAAACCTGAATCGAAATTTTAAATAAAAACCGGAATCGAAAGCAAAACCCATTTTTATCTAAACCGAAACCTGAACTGAAATTTTAAACAAAAAACCGGAACCGAAAACAAAACCCATTTTTATCTTTCGAGTAGTCGATAACTGCAAAAGGTTTTCTTGTTAGGTAAATGTACAAATTAGTATTTTTAAAATAATTTTTAAGTATTAATTCAATCGTCATAATTCATCCAGTATGTTTTTGGTATTTTGGTATTGGCGGTATTCCATATTAGGATCCTATTCCATATTTGGTTACTTTCCTTTTCCTCTAATAAGTCTGTAACTACCGTAAAACCGTTATTATAGACAAAATATCGTCACACCCACAGACGTCAACGTGAAAATAATAAAATTGTATTTTAGGGACCATAAAACGTGCTCATTTGTTGAAAACATCATATAAAATTTTGATCCGTCACAATACATACATACATAATATGTGCGGGAAGTAAAATAAAATAAATATACCATCAAGCTATTACCCATTTCCAGGTGTGCTATTTTGAAGACCCTGAATTCGAGCCCAATTTAAAAAAATAACTTTTGGGATCCACCACTTTTGTGAATTCACTATCGGAATTTTTGACCCGTCACATTACCTACCTCCCTTACATTATGTGTTTTTTATAAATAATTATTTATAATTAATAAATAAAATAAATAATTATTTATAATAATAAAATGTTTGATATATTTATCATGAAAAATAACTTTTGAACAGTATAAAATAGATTAAAAGTTGAAAATGATATTGTCATTAGAATCTGATAACCCATCACAGAACTTCCCGAAAATTTTAAATCCTAAACGGTACCAAACATAAAAACCAGTTCAAAAAAATTATAGCCAATATTATTCTACATCTTTTCAAATGCAATAAAATTTATTCTAACTCATTTATTTACTGAGATATATCCAAAAAATAAACTATCACTTCCAACTGAAAGCCTGCTCCTAAAAGCTAATCAGCTCGTAATTTTAACATCTAATATCTAAATTTGAAATTTGACATTGATAGCTTAATTAAATTTTGAGTTATCGTGGCCGAAATAATCGTCACACAGACGTCATCGTGAAAATAGTAAAATCGTATTGTAGGAACAATATGTTAACACTCACTATCAAAATATTTGATATGTACGTATATGGGGTAAATAGCTCCGTGGTAACGTGTCGGACTGTGGATCGTGAGATCCTCAGTTCGATTCCTACTGCCGACAGTTACAAATTTAAATTTACCCCTGTGGTTCCCCCTCCACTAACAACTTTGGGGGCTATGACTTGACGGCTGGTAACCGCATTTCATACGCCAAAATATATCACCTACCGAGATCTGCGTAATCAGAGTGCCACACCCTTAATGGGTAAAAGGGGTGATGATATATTTATTTATTTATTTATTTATTTATGTACGTCACAATAACTTCCTTAAATATAACGGATGTTTTTTAGAGGTTTGTTTTTCGAATTGGCAACACTTTTTCCAGCGACAGCCAATTTGTCAGCTGACAGCTGTTTTGTACTCAGTTAGGTTTGCCATTTTACCATAAATAGACTTAAGCCAGAACTAAGGAGCACCTTGGCTAGAACTACGCTTGCAAATTGTGCAAATTTATTTCGAAAATTTTATTCTGCTATGAGATTCATTTTTGATTAAATGGCTACGTCAACAAGCAAAATTGTCGGCTTTGGGATGAAGAAAATCCACAAGCCATTATTGAGACGGCGTTACATAAACAAGAAGTCACTGTTTCGTGTGCTCTATATAACCATGATTACTGACTTTTTTATTCCCCAATTAAATGGCATAAATGTGGAGGAGCAGTGGTTTCAACAAGACGGCGCAACATGTCACACAGAGACGATAGACACCATGGAATCCAACATTCGTCGCGTTATTGCTGTTATACGGCCCCATCTGCCTCAAAAAGTGATCAAAAAGTACGGTGACATTATCACAATTTTTATGTATTTTATTTCATTTTAAAGTTCTATACCTCTAAAAAAAACACCCGTTATATGAGCGGAAAGTAAAAAAATAGATGTTTTTCTAAAGTGTAGATTTTTATTACCACTGTATTCATATACTTCTCTATAATAACATTAAAATTAACATAATAAGGATTTAATTACTGCATAGAACAAAATTGAATTAAATTTATTTATTTGTTATACATCAGATAAATAAATGAATAGTTGTTGTATTATTTCATTTAATAATTGTTTTTATTAATTATTTTTGGTTCATATAATATCTACCCTTAAAATTTATTTCTGTAGGATGGAAGAACCTTTAGTAGAGAAAATATTCTTTAGTCCGAATTTTATATGGAATCAAATATTAATGGAAGGCTTGATTATTTATGGTATATAATTTATTTGGGAGAGTGCATTAAATAAGATATGATAATAAAGGGCTGAAGAGGAATAACGAAGCGAGATGTGAGATGAGAGAACGAGAACGATAATCGAGAGCTGAAAGCAGAAGCAAGGATTGGGGCGAGTGGTCAAGGCCTCTGTTTACGGACGCGCGGTTGATTGTTGATGAATAAATTATGAAAGAGTTTGCCGCTGTGATTTCGCGGTGTGCTAACCCTTTATTTCCGCACAACGAATGATTATTGTTTGGCCGTTGTCTGCACAGGAAACAGCGTAATACGCAAACGCAATACATAAACTTAACACGCAATGCTATCGGGGTAGCCGTAGCAGTGGCAGTACCATTCAACACTCACATCTAAATTGGCGCTAATTTCACGTAGCAAAAGGGTTAACTTACAACAATATGCTGTTTGTGCTTCGAACTGTGTTTTTTTATTCAAGATGTTTATTACTTTTAATTAAGCTTGAATGTTGTTTCAGCTTGTATTTTTTTAGCGAATTCAAACATGTTTAAGCATACTAATGAACGTTTTATTTTTGTACCCAAACATAGCTTGCAATACGGTTTTTACGTTTTTTTGTTGTGTTTAGGCACATTTCTCAGTTTATCTTGCAGCTTCTTTGCATTGTCATCGTTATTTTTATAAGCGTTTATGCTTCAAATAGCACAGGAATTTTTAATTGTCGAACTGCTAAATTTACATAATTTGACTACCTACTCTTACCAAAGGCGCATCCAGGATTCAGTCTTACGCGTACTAATATAAACAATAATAACAGTAAATTTGAATGTTTTTTTTTACTTATTCTTGCATTGCTCTTGTTCTTAACAAGCGTTGGAATGAACTTGGGAAGATTTTTTACGTAAACACTAACGAAGTAAACTGGTCCATCACTACCACAATAGCCTAACTAAAACTTTGGTCACCTACCTTGTTAGCCGAGAGAAGATGTCAACAGCCATCGTAAAGTTTTCAAACCGCCTCAGCCGACAGCAGAAAGCACTAACCACCGTGCACATAAAGTCAATTCACATTTACATTCAAAATGTGTAGCACTATAATCACTCAATATCACTTACTTATTTAAAGCTCACTACACTATGGAATTTATAAACACTTGTAGTTATATTCCGAAACTCATTTATTTTAATCACGGCTATGGTTGCTGAAAAATTGATAAACTACAATAAAATAAAAAGAAAATACTCTGTAGCAATCAATAATATAATCAATATGTAACTCACTTTCAATATTACATATAATTTTCAACCTTGTTTACTCTACTTAAAATAAACCCGAAGTCTATAGTAAAATAAATACAAACCAAACAATTACAATTTGTTCTTAGCTATCATTGTACGGAAAAACATTCGATTTTTCAGCAACTGTTTGTTGTTTAATTTCAAAACGTGTAACTAGTAAAAATTGTATTAAAACCGAAAATAAAATGAATATACAAGAACACTGTTTATTATATTAATGAATGTTCTCCCGTTTAAGACACAAACACTACTGACTAAACGTAAAAACTGTTTAGCTATTCGACGCACCAAACCAGTATTAATTTCAAATCATTCTAAACGAAACTTGTCTGGACACTGCCCGATTCTATTCTAAACTAAATGAACAAATTTCGTTAAATTTAAAATTGTTTTATCACGAGAGATACTTGAAGACATTATACTATTCAAAAAAAAAAAATATAGGGGTCATCAGACGTTAACAGAAATATTAATTTAGATTCTTTCTTCTTGTGCAAATTTTCAATTATATTTGTTTAATAAACTTAAATAAAATGAGTAACAACAAAAATAATTTTTATCAAAAATAATTTATTAAATATTACGATAATTATTACAGTTATGGTTTCCTACATAGCTATATATTTATGCATTATAATTTAATTAGCATCGCAACTAGATATGAACAGTGGATTCAGACTCAAGCCTGAAGATATCATACCCGTAATATTATACCGGCGAAATGTAGTACTAAATGTAATAATTTAACTGAAACGGTATTTGCATTTTTCGTATCTTGATAGTTTCTAGGACGCAAACAAATTTAACAAAATAAATTACATTTATGTGTCAATTCCCAATATTTTGATTATTCATTATTTATAAATAAATATAAATAAATAAATAAATATATTATCACGCCTTTTACCCATTATGGGTGTGGCACTCTGCTTACGCAGATCTCGGTAAGTGATATATTTTTGTATATGAAATGCGGTTACCAGCCGTCAAGTCATAGCCCCCAAAGTTGTTAGTGGAGGGGGAACCACAGGGGTAAATTTAAATTGGCAACTGTCGGTAGTGGGATTCGAACTGAGGATCTCACGATCCACAGTCCGATACGTTACCACGGAGCTATTTACCCCATATTTATAATGTAAATAAGAAAGAATAGCAGAGCATGTCCCAGAAACTAAAATATTTTTATATAAATTTTTATATGTTTGTACAATTTACAAAACTTTGTAAATGCACTTGATGTTTAAAAATTAAACTTGTCAAAAATTTAAAAGTGTTTATGTAAACAACTGAAAAACAAGATTCTTAAATCATATATGTGACCTGAAACTACTTTTGTCGTTTGCTGATATTTTCCATAATTTTATTTTTGTTGCAATTCAACTTCATGAAGTCTAAAGCCTCGTACAGACCTGCGAACCGTTCGACGAACCATGTTCGGCGAACTGTTCGCCAAGCCTCTTACAGACCTGCGATTTTATTTCACTGTATTCTTTAATTGAGATAGATGTTAAATTTTGCTCTTCATTAATACTGTATTTATTAAAAATAAATACTTTAAAATTTGTCAAACTCTATATAAATCACGATTTATTTGGAATCCGCAAAATAAAGATCATATGAAATTTCCACCAAAGTCTACGACTCCTTTTTTTATTACACACAAAACAATAAATTATTATTATTTTTTTTAAATAGAATTAGCTTCAAAAAAATTTCAAATCGAAGATGTTAACAAAAATGTTTGGAATATAAAATGTTATTTGCACTTTTCTTGTGCATGCTTCTAATTTTGAGAAAAATCTCAATTATGTATTTAATAATATGTGTCAATATTCTTAATTACAATGAGAATAATAACTAAAACATTTTCAACATCTATATGTCACATGAATGTGAAGTGTCAAAAATATGTGTCGTTTGAAATATTATAAAAGCAATATTTATATTATTAGAATTAAGCAGATTTAACATCTATATGTCAAAAATATGTGTCGTTTGAAATATTATAAAAGCAATATTTATATTATTAGAATTAAGCAGATTTAACATCTATATGTCAAAAATATGTGTCGTTTGAAATATTATAAAAGCAATATTTATATTATTAGAATTAAGCAGATTTAACATCTATATGTCAAAAATATGTGTCGTTTGAAATATTATAAAAGCAATATTTATATTATTAGAATTAAGCAGATTTAACATCTATATGTCAAAAATATGTGTCGTTTGAAATATTATAAAAGCAATATTTATATTATTAGAATTAAGCAGATTTAACATCTATATGTCAAAAATATGTGTCGTTTGAAATATTATAAAAGCAATATTTATATTATTAGAATTAAGCAGATTTAACATCTATATGTCAAAAATATGTGTCGTTTGAAATATTATAAAAGCAATATTTATATTATAAAAATTAAGCAGATTTAACATCTATATGTCAAATAACTGTGAAGTGTCAAAAATATGTGTCGTTTGAAATATTATAAAAGCAATATTTATATTATTAAAATTGCCGGTGTGGTGGCTCAATGTGTTAGCGCACTGTTCACTGCAAGCTGTGACGTTTGAATCTGAGGTTCTCAGGTTCAAGTCTACCGGCCGGCAAGTGTGATTGTCGTAAAAAGGTAAAAACACTATGGCCTTGAATCACACTCGGATGCTAGAGACCAACCACCTCTACATCTTAAAAGTAATCTTGGTGGCCTACGTTTCTCTTTGATGCCGCTCTGCTTACATTTGTAAACAGAGGCTGTCGCACAGGTTGAGATTCAGATGGCGCTAAGATGAGTGGTTACGAGACAAGTACCGTGGTACTTGAGGCCTTGGCCCGCTTAGGGCTGTCGAGCCATTGATGATGATGATATTATTAAAATTAAGCAGATTTAACATCTATATGTCAAACAATTGTCAAAATAGCCATACGCAAGGAACATGTGATACGTGTTCGGTTGGTTTTATATGTATAAGAAAGTAGTGTGGTGCTCAAACAAGATTTTTTAAAAGTGTAAATGAATATAAATAAATTCTGCTGCCACGGCTTCAATATATCTTATATTTATATTCATTTGCATTTTTTTTAAATCTGGTGTGGACACCACACTACTTTCTTACATATATAAAACCAACTGAATACGTATGACATGTTCCTTGCATATGACTATTTTGACAATTATTTGACATATAGATGTTAAACCTTAAATTAACATTTTTGAAATATATTACTAAATATATAGACGTTGGTGGAAATGTCATATGTTCTTTATTTTGCGGATTCCAAATAATATCGTGATTTACATAGAAATTGATAAATTTTAAAGTATTTATTTGTATTAATGAAGAGCAAAATTTAACATCTACCTCAAACTAAATAATAAAGTGAAATAAAATCATTTTTTGCATTGTTCGGCGAACAGTTCGCAGGTCTGTACGATGCGTTAAACATTTTTAATGTTATGAAATAATAATTATTTACCAATTTAGACTTTATGTTCTATTGAATCAAGAAATCTATATTAAATAAATTTCCCATATTATGTCGAGGTCTTCCTGCTAGAAGGGCGTATCTTTACATTTACCTTTTTCATTGTTAATACGCCTTTATGGCAAGAAACCCTAGATATGTTATTTATAGGTTTGCCAGCTACTTTATTGAATCAAGTTTAATTTAAACGAAAAGGTGCACTACGCATTGTCGACGTAATACGAACACAGTTTTAAGCCTGTATTATGAAATAATATGGTATGCATAACATATTTCTATATCTAAATCCATCATATGTTAAATTATATAACTGAGGGATAAATTTCTCTTAAGTCAGATTGAAAACTATATTCGCATTTTCACGCATTCACAGCCCACTTATCATATATACACATTACGAAATATGCCTCCCAGGAATCAAATAAGGCGCATATCTATCAACAAGTGGCCTGTACAACCACTCATAAATCATATATTATGTTTTCCTGATAAACCCAGCAGTGGGTGGTGGGCCCTGATTGGGGTTGTACACCATGGGCCGCAATGGATTCGCCATCTGCAGACTGCGAGGCCCAGCGTCAGGTACAGGGGACGGACTTGAACGTTCAATGGTCATTGTTTGTTGTGGGATTTGACTATCGACTGATATTCCCATGGAACTGTAGATTTCTTTTAGGATCAGCAACATTGTATCTTCGGATTCCCTGTTACATACAAATCGACTTACGAACGAGTTCCTCGTAATAAAGAACATGCGTGTCAATTGGATGTTTTGTTAACATACGCAGCGCCTATTACGAAACAACAGCGACCATTTTGATGTACGATGCATAATTAATCTCATAGTTTGCAAAATGCGGAAATTGTGTTTTTAAAAATAAATAATTATTATTATTCATGTGTAACTGAGAGCGTGTAAACTGTTATAATATTAAATCATTTTATTGCATGTTTACATATTCGAAAACTCATGTATATGGAATGATAAATGCAATAAATCTTACGATTATGCAAAATAACTGCATAATATTACAAATGCAGCGTTCGCAATATAACTACTGAGAAATGTGTTTTAATTATGCAAGCACTTCCAAGATATCAAGTTACTCTATCCCTATCCCTAATCGCAAAATTTATTCACCGAGCAAATTATGCATAATCCATGGTTTATCGCATTGCTGTAAAGCAGTTATCGATTTTCTAATAATTTAGAGAGTAATGCTTACCAATAGCACACGTGACTGGTTAAAGCGAATATGTATTCGTTGAAGAACTCGAACGGCGCTTCCTGTAGGACATAGTCGATTCTCCTTCCGTTGTTTAGTATCCCAACTGGCAAGTCAGTCTGGCCATCTTCTTCGGATGTGGATTCTGTTCGCAAGCGTTCACTTTCTTCATTCGCAATTTGCTCTTTGAGGACCTGGTAACCAAAATTATTACATTTTAATTTAGAAAATTCAAACTATAAACTATAATATACCTTATCGACTTCCGCCTCAAGGCTTCTGTTATCCGTGCGATGGAACATAGCCAATTGGTACACCGAATTCCAAGTACTCTTCATAGAATCCATTATACGCTGCTTCAAATCTGCTCCTACTCTTGCCATAGTTTCTTTCAACTCCAAATGCATACGCTTCCTTCCTTTGTGATGTGGAATCAGTACCGGCCGCGCGTCAGATAGTTCAGGATTGATCAAAGATTCAATTCGATACGCGACAGGATCATAAGGATGAAATATGTTAAAGAATCCAGGACAAGTTGGTAAAGCAAAGTTTTCTCCTAAGGATTCCAAACCGCGAACTGTTACGAACATACCAATAGGCGAACCTAAAGCGAAAAAAGATATCGGATGAAAATTTAAATGTGGGTAAGTCATTTGCGGTTGACCCGTGCCAACCGCACCCATCATGTAACTAATCCGACGACTCATACGCCTATGCGAAGGAGGCGGCTTCTCTACTTTATTCATCGGATGAACAACGTCTCCATCTGCACCTACAGGACTTATATCATCCTCTTTTTCAGTTGGGTGTTGATGGCAAAGAATATCAAACAGAATTAAAGAACCTAAACTGTGCCCACCAACAGATACTGAACCTTTAAATCCCGGATTTCTTTGTTTAAAAAGTGTGTAAATTCTATTCAGTTCATTTCCAACGGTTGAAATAATCGTTTGACTGTATATAGGACTTGTGTAAAACAATATATCTAACAAAGTGTCATTAGTAAAATCTCTCAGTCTTGGAATGCTTTCTAGCGTGATACTTTTCAGTTTTCTATCTATTCCGGTGTCTTCTGAATGCAGTTGATTGTGCCAACTCACTGGAAGCACTTCAATTCGATTTGCGATACCTTGATCGCAGGAAGACTTGTAGTGCGACTGCACAAGTTGCAACGAAATACTTCGGAAATCGTCAACTGAAAATGTTATCAAATATGCAAATATATCATCATCGTAAAATGTTAAATAAACTTACCGACTTCTTCAACCGAACGGAATTTTAAATCGCATACAGAGCCAATGCCGTGGACTAAAAATAGCAAGTGATCTATTTTACTTGGCTCGCCTTCGTCAATGTCGAATTCATCCATGCCGCGTTTTACTACTCGCGGTCTTAATGCACTTTGCTGAAATAAACAGATTTTTTTTTTAAATAACTGCTTTCTTTTAAAAAAAACAACGTGTCTTACTGGTGTTTGATTCCACACATCAGGCGTAGTTGACTGTGGGAAAAGAACCAAAACGTCGGGAGCGTGGAACACTACAGTTTCACCATTTGGCAAGTCGACTTTGCGGTGCCACAAGTTTATTTCGTACGCTGCTTTATATTCATCCTGAAATTAAATATTATGAAGTATAATTAATTATATTATAAAAAAAAGATGAACTACTTTATTTATTATGATGTACAGAAATAATCAAACAAATAAAAATGGAAATTACAACATACCTCCAATTTTGTAGCAATATTTTCCTCATACGGAGTAAACCGTCCATCATTTGTTGTTTTGTAAAACCAGGAACATCTGCGCACTTCAGTTGCAGCGCCTTCCCAGTAAACAGCACTTCTTTGTCGGCGAAGAATATTTACATCATAGCGACCACCATCCGTTGCAACCATGTACTCAGGAGAGATATCAGCTAGAATTAGAAATTAATTAATGACAATGAATACTACAAAAATAATCGTCTACTAACTCGAAACAAAAGCAGCTTCTAAGGCCAAAGAATCTACCATCGAAAAAGGTTGCCAAATGACACGTCCTTCAATTTCCTTCCGATGAAACCAATGATGGTAAACAGGTCGATACGGAGCTGAATTCTGCAACGCAATAAAAGATATGTTAGATGTTTTCAATCCTAGCATTCAGTAACAAAGTGAAGTATAGCTTTGTTAAATATGAATCACTAGTTACAAAACTTTATTTCCAGTTTGTCATTTTTCGTACTTTGTATACTAATAATTTTTTCTGTAAAGCAATTTGTAATTCTAATTTTAATGCTTATATATTTGTTGATTGTTAGTTAATTTAAAAAAAAAAAATAGGTTCCGGAAGTTATACGACCTTTGTATATTCCGTATTCAACTATGGACTTTGATTTATCGTAAAATAATTATTTCTAGTGATATTGTCATAAAAACTCATAAAGAAGATAATTTGAATGTTCTGAACACGCTCGATAAAACTGATTTTAATTATCTCTTTTAATTTTTGAGATGATGTAGGCGCGTAAACATTTCTCAGGCTATTTTTCTCTATTATGTTTTGCATAAAATGGCCCATATCTCGAAAATGAACACTCTGATATAGTTTGTATGCATTTTTATATAAGTTTTGGGCTGAAAATAAGGAATAAGAGGCTAAAGTAAAATTTTTAATTTTTGACATAATCTTAAGGCCCATTCATATTTTCGGCTCTATACAGTTAGAGCCCCCACCTGAACGAAATCGCAAATAAATTGCTCTAAAATTTCGTGCTAATTTCGTCCTAAGTTTAAAAATTTCGTACTATAATTTAAACCACTGGTTATTTTTCCCATTGACAATTTTTT
Source organism: Poecilus cupreus (assembly GCA_963942605.1). Classification (NCBI taxonomy): domain Eukaryota; kingdom Metazoa; phylum Arthropoda; class Insecta; order Coleoptera; family Carabidae; genus Poecilus; species Poecilus cupreus. Next base: position 9,515,011 of record OZ012715.1, read on the forward strand.
CCTTCGCTTTCATTTTTAACAAACAAACCCTAAACATACACAACTCATTTTTAATGGAAACTATCTGTAAGTAAAATCGAATCTTTGCTGCCTTTGGCCAGCACAAAATTATACCGTAGTTACTTTAGTCCTTAGTTTCGATTTTCCTGATGTGAGCCGCCAGTAGGGCTGGGAAAAATAATTGATCATTTGACTAATCGATTAAATTATTAATCGATTATTTAATTAATCGATTATTTGTTTGATTTATCGATTCTTTGTGTACTCGCCATATCAGTATCTTTACATCATATAATGAAGTGTATAAAAAATTTATTAGTCTGGTGAGTGAATATACTAGTTTAATTTTTCCTATAAATTATTCAAATAATTAATATTTAGTTGTAAAAGAGATTTTTTTTTAAGAAAGTAAACTTAACTTTATATTTTGATCTTTCGTGGTAAATTCCAGAATTGCTGAGTTGAGTAACCTTGCAGTTTACAAGTACCACTTGTCATTATATCTAAATCTCTTCGTCGTACAAAAGCGGATTGTAGGATAATATCAGTCCGGATGATAATTCTCTAACTGACCTGTTTTCCTAAGCATGCCAATTATTTAATCATAGAATTATTGATAATTTAAATATTTTTTACAAAGTAGTAATTTAAAAAAAAATGGTTTACCGAACATTTGAAAATCAAAATGGAATCTAAGAATTATAATCTGAGAATCTAAGTTTTGTGTTACATTATTTTATAGGTACATATTATACATAAACATTCCTTAGCAACTGAAGAAAAATATTCTAAGCAACGTTATTTAAATATTTTCTACTGTTTGTTTTTTTTGTATTATAAAGTAATTTCTAACTATGAAATCAGTTGATGAGATAAATTTAACAACTCATAAACTATGAAAATAATATTCGATTAATAGAACACTTAATTATTATTTTTTAAATTATTGATTAATAGATTATTTGATTAATCGATTGATATATTATTTGATTAATCGCTTTTTATTAATCTATTATTTGATTAATCAATTATAGATTATTGAAAACCATAATCGAACCGCCCTAGTCGCCAGCTAGACGTCTAGTTAGCGTCTCACTTTTTGACGTTCGTTTTCATGAGTTTCTTTTATAGCACAAAATTTTTTGAACTTCGGACGAAATTAGTACAAAATTTTAGAGCAATTTATTTGCGATTTAGAGTAGGTGGGGCGCCAACTATAAAATGCCTATAATTTCCGATTTCAAGTCATTTTCGACTTTTGACTAAGAATGTTCTTGTGCACCATTATTAATGAAAACTTGTATACGGCAAAAACAATGGTGAAGGCTCTAGTTCTGTTATATCTTCCCATTGTTAAAGTATTTGTCGTGAAAAAAAATTAGAAGGGCAGATTTTACACTTATCGAAAAAAAAAAGCTAAAAATTCGTTTGTAGGCTAATTAAAGCATAGAAATTTCGAAACAGTTAACCGTTTTCAGATAACTCGCTTCCTTTTTTATATATAGGTAGCTTTGGAAAGTTTTCATCTGGTTTTACATTATAGATATCGTTCAAAGCTCTACTTCACTTTGCACCAATAACTGCAATTACCACTATAGTTGCTGGTTTAGAGGACCCCATCTCAGTAGCAGCCACAGGAGATCCACTCGTCAAAGTATGCAACGTAGCACTCGAATTTAGCGTAGCGGGATTGGTGTTCGTGGAAGACTGCACATCACTCATAACTGGAGTTAGGAAAGTCGGAAGGGAGCTGTCCAAGCTCTGGACTTCGCTAAAATCGGAGCTAGGAATCAAAAGATTTGAAGGTTTACTGTCAGACACAGGTGAAGGCGTGAACAACGAAGGTGCTGGATGTTGTTGAGGTAGCAGTTGTGCAGTGCTTGGTTGATCATACGAAGCAGTAGGAAAAGAAAGATTTGGCTCTGGATGCGGCTGAGGAATAGACTGTAAAGGAGTAGAAGAGAAACCAGGAATAGGAGCATACGCCACTTTCTTTTGTCCTTGTCTTCTGTAGGTATTACCTGGTCCTAAATGAATAGTTGTTAATAATGAGGACAAGAAGAACAATTTACAGTTACGCTAATAACAAAATCATATAACACGAAATGAAACAATATTAAATTCTAAAATATTAAATTTAAATCTACAAAAATAAAAAGTATATTTTAAGTAATACAAATGGACTACAGTAACTCATTATTCTTGATGCTGATGTCTAAAGCACTATAAAACATTAAAACATCAACAATTCAAATTGTTGCCTACTTTGTTTTGGTAGGAGAAAGATGGACATATTTGAAGAGAACGAGATAGATACAAATATTCTGTTCTAATTACATGTACTGTATATTTAATTTTTAATCCTGGAAACTATAGTTTTATTTGAAATTTTTGCATGTATCAATTGTACGTAAATGTATCTACTACAATTTATGGTCCACCAATTTGACGTCGCGTCATTGGCACAACTAGCAAAAAAATATTTATAATGGAAAATACCATAAAAATATGAAAGACTGTACCAGGTGTAGAATTAAAATGTGGAATACAGGGATTTCAATGCTATTTTTTTGATATTGCTGTAAATTTTTACCTATTCACTTTACAGCAAAAGTATAAATACAAAAGTTGTTTAGAATTTTATACATGCAATAAGGCCCATTTGGTTACCATAATGTTAATATTTCACGATATATCAATCAAATTAAAATTAATATCTATTAGAAAAATTGTAACACGGCCATGGAAAATTAAACAAAATCGAAGAATATTTGACATTTCTGAAAACAAATTTATTAGAGTGTTGTATTGTTTTCTGTGGAAATTTCGTAGCAGAATGTAATGATATAAATAAATAAATATAATGACGAATTTTAGAGTTCATTTCTTTCTATTAAAAAAATAAATAGATCTTAATCTGCTTTTGAAATGTCAAATAATTTTCCATGGCCATGTTATAATTTTCAAAACAAATATTGATTTTGATTGATATATTGTGAAACACGTAACATTTAGGTAACAAAATGGGCCTTATTGCAAGCACTTTTTAATTCTTTCTAAACAACTTTTGTATTTACACTTTTGCTGTAAAGTGAATAGCTGAAAATTTACATCAATATAAAAAATAATAGCATTGAAATCCCTATATTCCACATTTCAATTCTACATCCAGTATATAGTTCTTATTAGGTATAATTAAATTCGGCTACGGTCACAGACCCCATTGAGTATAAAATAGAATCTCTTTAACATCTAGATTTATAAAAACAAAACATATATATTTTAACTTGACTAATAACAATATTAACACTTACCACTTGCAGTAGGTGGAAGCACTGAAGACGTAGGTATTGCAGGTGCAGGTATTCCAGGTCCAGTTAACCCAGAAGTAGATGTACCAGGTACAGATAATTCAGCAGAAGATAGTGGTATAGCTGAAGGTGGAGGTAATACAAAAGCAGGTATTTCAGGTGGTGCTGTTCCAGATTCAAAGTTTGGTGCAATAGGTTTATTTATTCCAGATATGTTCCAGAGATAATCACGAGATAATGCTGATCCAACGGTAGGTATTTCAGATACTCCAGAAATAGCCAATTCAGACGTAGATATTTCAGATGCAAGCACACTGTATGTAGATAATGGAGGACCAGAAAGTGCAAAACTGTCCCCGTGTGTACCAGACGAATACAATGGAACAAATTTTACACTAGTTGCACTATCAGCACTAGAATTTAATAAATGTTCTACTGAGTTCAGATTTGGGACAGGAATTTCGTCAAGAACGTGCTCTTTTTTTGATTGACCACCGAAACTTAAAATGTTGGAAAATGATGACAATACTGATGATGACAGTGTGTCAGAATCAGTTCCGGCTATAGTTCCAGCTGTAGTTCCAGGTACAGGAGGAGGATAAAATGGAGAACTGTACGTTCCCTTTTGATCGGTGGACGAACCGTACTGTTGATTATAAGTATCGAATTGATACGAAGGCTGTTGAAACTCTTGTTGAAATGGTTGATCAGTGGACAGTTGTTGACTAATGTCTGTAAGATTATTCGTACTTGCATCCAATTCTGGCTGATCTGAAAAATTAAAAACGTCAAATTAGTGTTCACCATCGATTAACAATTCAACAAACAACTTGTAATAATAAAAAAACTGAAGAAGCTTGTTCTTTTTGCTTGAATATTTCGCGTTTATTAAGAAGTTTTTAAAGAATTTTTAATTTTACAACGTACATATATTAAATTCTTTTCTAAATTTTCCTTAATTTACTTGATAACGACATTGCAAACTTTATATTAAAACCCTAACAAAATATAAATGTTATCAGATAAAAGGACGATCAATATTGCGTGATAAATTGTGCAGCATATTTTACAATCACTATAATTTGCTAGCAGATAATCATTGCAAATTATTATTATTAGGATGAAGACCAGTTCTTGATATAAGTTTTCCTAACAAGGACATGATTTCAAACGACGAAATGACATCAACTTGATGTCGTAAATTTGGGGTTTTCTAAAGAATAATAAATATTGACCTATTTTTCATTCATCCGCATTTATAATAGTTTTACAAATACCTTATTTTGTAATTACTCACTTTCCAATAGAATAATATGTACATAAGTAATCAATACATTTTTGGAACTGATATGAAGATAACTATTGTTTTCTGTAGAGGGTGGTACGCAATATTTGATCTCGTTATGTCAACTAAGACGCGAATTATCTGTTGAGTAAGAATGACAATATCCGCTCCCAGCCACAAACAAACGTCACCGGTTGACTTCCATAAAAAACATCTGAAATCTCATTAGAATTTCAGTACGTGAGAAACACTAATTAGTTCAAGACAATAATTATACTTTGAAAATGTTTAATTTAACAAAGTTAAGTTTAATGCTTCTGCTAATCTGCCCACTAAGCAAAAGCCAAAGTGAAATGATTAAAGAAGTTGAAGCATTTCATGAATACAATAGTGCAAATAAATCTTCATTTTACCATTACGTGCCCGAGTTTCTAAACACGCAAGGGAGGAACGATGGCAACATTTTCCGGAAGGAACCAAGAATTCTTCAAGATAATTTTGCGGAGACTGTACCGAAAAGCAAGAATGAAGTACTAGAAGAATTATCCAATTCTTTAGCTACTTTGCAATATCAACCAGTGGTTGTACTAATGGACGACACTTGCAAAGCACTTTTGAATGCTGAATATTTTACTAATAATTTCCTCAACAAGGCGAATGTTAGAAATGAGTTTTGGTTAATGAAATTCAACACTTCTGGTAAGTGCTTTTCAGTGACGACTAATAATAAAATCAGAAAAAACATAAATAAAATCATTTCATTGGGATAACAATCGTTATATTTCGGGGTATAATATCCAAATAAAATCGAATGGAGTATTTAGAAACAAAATAAATAGTTAGTTTCTCGCCAGAAACTAACACCAATATACATAATTAACTGACGTTCAATATTCCACTGTACATCTAGAATCTTTCGCCTCATCTTTTTGCAATGGCGACAACACTGTACAAAAGGTATTACAATTAGAAAGAAAACCTTTTAAGTAACAATTTAACAAATACCTAGTTAATATACAAGGTGAATCATAACATAAGGGAGGAGTTCGAAAGTGTAGCTAGAGAGGCCCAAAATAATATATTTTCCTTAATAAATTGTTAACTAAAACCACTGAATACATAATATGTATACTCACTGCTAAAACTCAATAACCAGAAAGTTACAGCAAATTAAAGTTTAATCAATCAATAAACAGTCGTTACAAATTGTAACAATAAGTTATATTTTAAATTGAAATTAGGGATATAAATAAGTTTTAAATTATTATACGTAAAACATAATTCTTTATCAGGAAAACTAATTAATAACATAAACAAGTAAATAGAAACAATAACTATGTGCTCTGATTTTTTTCCAACTAATTGAATAATGTTTACTTAAAAAATTAGTAACATAAAAGTTACGGCTATTTAATTTTTTTTATTGTTCAAAAATTGCGGTTCCCATGGTTGAGAACTACATAATAACAAAATACAGCTAGAAAAAAAATTGCCGTTCAATTTTTTTTTATTATTATTATTAAGCGATCTCAAATGCTCAGGTTATATGCAGCCTCGGAATCTCGTTTTCGGTGGTGTGCGGGCAGCATGAAATTTATTTAAATATCAATTTATTTAAACATCCAATTTTGTTCTAACGTGCATTTAATTTTTGTTTTCCTGAATTAAAAAAAATTGATATGTTTTTTATTTACTGCTTTTGCCATTATTTTTTGTTGGGTGCATGATATAAAATTTAAATTACAACAAATTATCAAATATGGTAAAAAATATGTTTTTAATGAAACAGATAATTATGACATTACTAATACTTCCTATTAATTTTAGAGGTATTAAATAAATGGGAATTAATTTAAAAGAACTGCTGAGTTTTCTTAAAAGTTTATTAAGAAAAAATAATTATTGTGTTATGATTCACCCTGTATTTTTAAAAATTACACAAATATATACTGTAAGGATTAGTGAAAGATTCAAACTAGATTTTAATTATGTTTAACGTCAAATATATTCATAAGATTTAAAAAAATATATATTTAAATAATGAAATCCGACCTATTTACGTATTATGTATTGCAAAATTGTTAATTTATTTTCCTAAAGTTCTACTGATATAAAAGAGACAGAATTAAAAATCTGACTGACTTCCGGGTACCGTTCTCTGTTATTTAAGTATCAAAATAATAATAAAAAAACTAGAAACAGGTGTTCAGCGTGCCATTGTATCTAGTAGTGCTGCCATCAATAAAAGAATGCGTGAAATCAAAAATAAATTCGGGCGCATCTCAATTTAAATATACCCATGTTACCCAAATAACCAACCTTGACATATAAATGAATAAACCAAATTCCTAATCATCAAAGTAACATCTGCAATAATGTAACAACTAAAACAAAATTCTTAATCAGGTGTAACAAGTGTTTTGGCACAATCTCGCAAGAATTCGGAGGAATTCAAAAAATACATACAAAATGAAATCACCACAGCGGAAATTACGGAATCGAAAGGAAGCGCAACGTTTTTCGCAATTTTAAAAGCAACTCAAATTTTACCGAGAAACAGTGCGATTTTGATTCTAACAGAAAAAAAACCTATTGATGAAGATTTGGCGCAACTGGCCATCACTAATTTGATGCAAAAACAAATTCGAGTGAGAGAACAATTCTTTTGCCGTATAAAATATATTAATACAAATTGCAACTTCATGTTTTTAGTTATTTGTGGTTTGGAGTGAACTACATAGTTCTCAAGGACAGGAAGAAAAACTGCTGAGAGAAGCGGCCGTTTATTCAAGTGGAACTTTTTACCTAGGAAACTACTTTAATATGGCTACAGGTTGCAAAAAAATACACAAATCATCTGACGAACACATGGGAACAAAGGTTACTTTTTAGTCTCGTCATCTATCAAAGTTTAATTATTATTTTATTCTAGGAAGAAATTTTGATTAAACGGAGGGTATACAATGAAGAAAAAATTATATTTCCAATTGATTACACCGTTACAAATTTAGATATAATAATTGAAGGAAATTTTCGCAGTGCTATTTTAACTTCACCAGCCGGTGAGTAATCTAGACATGTTTTCAAAAATAATCACACTTGTTTACATTTAAGAGCTAAATATCATAATCAAAATACTCTAATAGAACTAGTCGCGCATTAGCTATTTGAAAGCGATATAAATAACTGTAAATTTAATATGATTCTTCCACTGATTCATGCTAATTAGTACTAATGGGACTTTTATTATTACCATAAAAATAATTACTGTTTAATCGATATAGCATTTATAATATTTCATACTTTAAATTGCATTCAAAATAAGCAATTTGTTAAAATATGTAATTTCACAATATTTCGAATTTATATTTTGAAGCATAATAAATTTTGTTACTTGTAAACAAAAATCAAAAATATAGGGAGCTCTAGTAAATAGAATAAAAAAAAATGCATTTTTCTACAATAATGCTGAATAATTTGATGCCTTAGCTTTTTCATTTCCAATCTACCTCACCTAGGCAAAGTTATGTAGCCAGCAGTCTCCATTGTTGGGCACACAAATACCAACATCACAATCATTTAAATGTAGAAAAAATAACAATTAGCACCACATTTTACGCAGGATACACCGCAAATCTGTTGGACCTCATGTCGGTGCGTCGACTGTCACCTAGTTCAATCATAACGCATGCGCAGGGAAATTGGGCTCACGTCCGATTCAATACGATGAAGGTTACCGCGAAACCAGTCATCGGAAAATGGGAACTGAAAATCAGCGGAGTTCCTAGCGACACTACCGGATATAACGTTACTGTTTATGCCGAAACGGAACTTACCGTTAGCTCGCAAGTTGTGAAAAATGGGAAAACAGGTAAGTTAAGCCTTTAGAAACTAATTCACAATACATATTGACGCATCGAACTATGGATCGTGCGATCCTCAGTTCGAATCCCATAACCGATAGTTCCCCTCCTCTACTAACACCTTTCGGGCCGTGATTTAACGACTGGTAACCGCAATTCACGCTTCACCCACCGATATCTGCGAAAGCAGAGGGCTGCACCCAAAATGGGTAAAAGACGTGATGATGATATTTATTTGTTGTAATAAATTATTTTAGTTTATTTTTTTGTTTAAATGATACTGTAACACGATTACGCAATTGTTTACAAACAGATACTGTTTGGATAAAGTTTTTCAGAAATTATCAATATTATTATGGTTTAATTAGATAAGTGATTTATAAAAGTTGTTCAAAAATAATAATATTTTGACATATTGTCGCTGGAATTCACTACACCAATCTCGATGTCTATGATTCGGTCATGCCAAAAAAATGTATTAATTATTGTACAAACCAGTTATTTTTTCTTAAATTTCAAATCTTTAAACCAAATTCAAAATTGTTACATTTGCGTTATCATATTAACAGAATTATACAGAAGTGATGGAATGACTTCCGCTTTCGTTTCGGTTGCAATTTAAAACTTTCAAAAATTAAAAATATATACCAAACCAAAATCTAGAGAAAGCGCGTGTTATTCAAACTCTAGTCATAAGATCCAATATTATTTAGTATAATCTAAAAGTAATAATGAATATTGTTGAAATAGAGATCAAATAATTTTATCTGTATTTACTTGAAAATAGATTATATTTATTATATTTGGTAGATGTAACTTTAAACAAATTTATCTTTCCGGAAGAACTTGTTTAATTACAATTTATCACTTTATTAGTTAGATTATTTTGTTAGTAAAGATAATATATAGAAGAATACATATTTATCTTAGTAAAACTTTAGAAAAATGAAAACTAGTATCTTCCCGTTCACCGGCCGGTGAAAACGCGATTTTATTTACAACTATAAATATGAATTAGAACATGACAACTCACTGTAAGATTGTATCTAAATGCACAACAATATTAAAGCAGTAAATTATGAATGAATACAACAAGTAGGAAGAACTCACATTGAAAAGCCGGAAAACACTTTTGGACTACAGCTACACAGTACACAATTAAGATTAGACTAAAGTGTATTTATGCCGCAACATACGAGCATGCGAGATAGTCATACAGACTTTGAACACTTCGTCAAAGACTGTTTACTATGCGTCATATATCTGTTGTTACGTAATGATTATTTTATTGTAAAAATATAGTCCTGCAATTTGCATAATATGCAACGAAATGGACGTCATTTTATTTACTTACTTTTTATTGCAAATGAAAGCAAACATACGTACGTTCATTTTTATCCAAAGTACAAGAAGAATCTTTTAGCGAATACCTTTTACTTTCCAAAATAAATATAACATTAATTCATTGTTGCATGCATACATACATAACATAACATCACGCTATACCCCGCTCAGAGAGGTAGCATGAACCCAGAAACACAGTCAACCAAACAATCAATCTCCTCCAAACATTCCTATCCTCACATACCACTATCGCTACGTCCTCATTCATAGTGCGATTGATATATGCTCGTTTATTCTTCACACACGGACTTATTCGTTCACGCAACAAACCATCAATCATACCCAACCACTTATTCCTCGGACGTCCACGCAATCGTTCACCTTCAATCTCACCCACATATATTAGTTTCACCAACCTTTCATTCGACATTCGCTCAACATGTCCAAACCTCCTCAACTGACTCACTCTTACATTTAACAACATTCCTTTTAATCTCACACTCACCATACACCAATGTATTCCGGATACGATCACATCTCGTATACCCACACACTCCTCGCATATATCTCATTTCTACAGAAGTTATACGTCGTTCATGCTTCTTCATTCACACCCAACATTCAGAACCAAACATCAATGTAGGCACTAACACACCATTACAAACACTCAATACATTCACCTTTCGAGCAAATGTACCCAGAGTACCCAATACCTTGCACACTGTAGACACCCGCCTTTCAATCTCCCGGTCAATACGTTACAAGACAGTAATCTAGAAATATTTATTTAGGTTCACATTATTCTGCAAAGCCGGACAACGCAGGCGAATTACAACTAGATATAAATGGAAAAGTGTCTAAAATTGAGGACATCTCCATCGTCGATAACAACGGTCATGAAATTCGTCAAATTCCTTTGAATTTAATAAAAAACATGAACATCAAAGACCAGCAGGATACAGAAAAATTCAAACTGAGGATTTCAGACGACAACGTAACGTTACCAACAGAGTCATTCTACGTTCGAATTACAGGTTCAACGGAACAAGGTATACTGCATGTTAACGCTTTTTTTTTTCCAATTTTCCACGAAGTATTATTCGCAGGTGAAGTCTTTTCACGTCTGTCGTACGTGGAACAAAACCCGCAAACAAGAAATCTTCCGATGGTTATCATTGAATCAAGTGTTCGATCTAACTTAATCGCAACAGCAGGATCAAATCCCAAAGTTATATTTGAAGTTACAAATAATTTCGATCGACCAATTTTTGTTCCTTTTAGCGTACGCGATGAAAAGAGCATGCTGCGAGACTTGACACCAAAAGGGTAAATATTGATTAAATAATTATATGCCTATATATAATAAGTATCATTACAGTACAATAATTCCACCAAAGGGGTCCGTAGAAATTACAGTATACACGATAATTCCTTCCACTTCAACATTACAATATACAGATCTAATAACTTTGACTGCACACAGCCCAGTAAGGGCTCAAAAATCAGCAATGCTGTATGTTAACAGTATAACATCCAGAACAATCGACACTACATTACCCTATCTTAACTATAAATATACAAGTACTTGTATGGAAGTACCATACAGTTCTTGTCAATCAGGAATTTGGTCCCTAGAAATTACTGCACAAGATGCAGAGTCCGGTAAACCTATAATAAATTACCTGTTTGGTACAAATCATCATTTGGGTCATTTTACAGGTTTGTTACGAGTTGTTACTGACCCTGCTGGAGTAACCAGTCCTAGTGGGTACATTTCAGGGACCAAAGAGACAGTAACATTATATTACAGTTCCAATTGTTGTCAACCTTATCTTGATATAACTGCGATTGATTTAAACAACAATAAACGAACTTATAAAGCTGATGCATATAGTAAGAGATTTTATTAAGTATCTGAATCAAATGTTAATGGTTTGATTTTCTAGATGCCACTTTAAGTGCAGGCTCAATCGCAGCTATTGTTCTCGGGGTACTTATATTAATAATTATTATAATTCTTGTAGTAATATTAGTACGAAAACGATGTAAACAACGAGATTCATTGGATTTGCCCAGATATCGGGGTCAAGTAGGAACCTCAAGATTTTAAATATTTATATTGACTTTTATAGGTCTAATCATGAATTGTGTTCATTATTTAAGCTACTGTGTAAAAATGAATGAAGTGTATAAATAAAAACACAGATATGTTTAACATAACCTAACAACATGTATCTCAAAATTAACCTCTAATTTTTAAATAATGCATTAAAGTATGTAAACTTACTATTCAGTGGAACTGTCTGCAATACTGGAGCAGGAATAGGTTCTGCGGCAGGGCATAAAATTGCATTTTGAGTAAAATCTTCTAATGTGGCCCCTGTCACTGATACATTTAATAATGGATTAAAGGGTTTTTTAGGACTTTTTGTAAATTTTTCAGCCATATTATTACTTAATGTATTAATTTTTATTTATGTAAAATATTTAAAACAGCTGTTTACACACTACAGTCACGCCACGTAAAATCCAATAAAAATATTCACTACACATGGTACACGGTCCACGTACACGGCGCAACGCAAAGCACCTAGACGGACCGGTAGGTTGAGTAAGCAAGAGCGGGGATAAACGATATGCGGAAATAGGTGTGCGTTCTCGCATTTTATTTATTTAAATTAGGATGATAATAATTATCATGAAATATTTCAAAATTCAGTAACATAATAGTCTGAAATTATAGATATAATATCAAAGAACTTACTTCAAATTCCACATTTATAAAATTTAAAACTGTATTTACGATACTATAAAATTATGCGTGTAATCATTTATTCGAATATTCAATTAATACTCTAAATATGTATGTAATTTTTCTGTTTAATATGTGTGCTTCTGCATAATTTATTTTTTAAATACACCTACCTTTCTCTCCTTATGAAATTATTGATATTTCTTTATTCAATAATGAAGTAAAATTGTATATTTTAAAAGGAGACCATAAACAATATTTAACACAAGATGTATAAATGTATTTTAACTACAGTTACTACATTTTCAGAGGTATTATCGCAAAATTGTGATGTTTGAGTAATTCCATCAGATCCATTCCAAACAATTCAATTCATCTCAAACGTGTACATTTACATTATTATACAAAAAAATAAATTACCAAAAATATATTTCTATACGTGCAGTCAACTAAGAAATATATTTTTGATAATTAAGTAATCTGTTATATACGTATATTATTCCATTTTATTACACTACACTTTATATGCATAACATGAACAATTATGCAGTACAGTTTACAGTAATCAGTCATGTGAAAATATTTCTGTACAAACATATTTTTAAAATATAGATCTCCATACTATCTAACTAACCTCGGTTGAGCCAGTCTGAATTTTAGAACGACTACGTTTTTGGTCTAACCATAAGTTAATATTTATAAAATTATTTAAAAAATTAAATTCATAAAAGAGGTATATATGTTAATATCTACCATCTAAGAAATAATATTTTGTTTATTAATATATATTTCTAAAATTAACGAGTTAGTGGCAGTACTTTTAAGTAGCATACTATGGATTGCGAGGGCAGTGTTTACGACTATGGAATAGCGTTTTGTACTGATCTTGTTTTTTATTGCTTTCAGATTTACTTTTACTTTCAATATATTTGTTCCTTATAAGTATATAAATATATATAATATATTTATGTAGCTGCCACTTTGTCTAAGAAATGAAACAATATTTCATTTTTAACATAAATAATATATCTAAATTTTCTATACTTAATTTGTCTAAATAATAAACACATACTTTTTCAGATATTTACCAATTCACAGGTTTATATAGCAAGTCTCTGTTAGAAGCAGCACCCCATATTTTAACATGAATACTTGCCAGGGGCATGAAAATTTAGTGAAAAACATAATCATATACTAATTAAATTTTAAACCAAAACTGGCTACACCCCTGATACTAAGTGATTTAAAAGCAAAATATAAAATATATAAATTTTGTGTATATATGGTAATAATTGCAAATATGTAGACATAAACATATTTTCAATGTCGTTCAAATAGCTTAACAGACATACCCTCAATTTATATGAAAATACAATCATATAAATAACGTAATTTCCATTTTACATATGGCACAAGATTTATTTTCCGGTAAAATTTTAGAAAATAACTCGCCAAATTAATATAGTCCCTACCTGAAACAAAATATGACATTTCTATTCTTCAAGTGATATATCATAACTAAATCATTTTTTTAAATAAAATGATTAAACCTACTCACAAAACTTAATTATTTATATACACATTAATATATATTCACGTCTAAAAATTCTTTTACACAAATCTTACTTACGAATAGGATATTCCGCTAATCCTAAATAAGATTCAATTAATCAAAAATTGGCAATAAAAAATAGGAAAATGAAAATTTAGTTTACTAATTTCTACGATATTTTTGTGCTATGCTAGAATAATAAAGCAATATCCCATTCGCCTTTTGTTAAGTTTTTACCATTCAGATTATTTTGTAGATTGTTTACTTACACATAGTTTATTATTAACATTCGATAAAAACAACTGATTAATAAACAATAAACCATTTATAATGTACATAATATAGGTATATATGTATAATATCAAATCAGAGAGTGATCAACATCTGATTCAATTTATATTAAAAGTCTTAAAATGAAATCTTTATACGTAAGTCTAAAATTACATACACACACACACACACATACACATCATATCAAGTAATATCTAAAAATAAAAATTTATACAAATATAAAATTGTAAAAATGAATAGAGCTATTCGAGTCACATATTGATCACCCTTTGTTTACGTATATGGTAACTTAACAAAAGATATGTTCCAAATTATCAGATTAAATTCATGGAGGGTTATCATATACATATAAAATTAGCTTTTTCGCTATACAAATGAAACATCTTTATTTATTTAGTACTAGTATTTACGCTAAAATGTAAGTAATGGCTCATTCAAGAATCAAGATAGTTCTGATTTGTTTGTATTATTATCTTCTGTATCTTTCTGTTCACATGTGATGTCAAATGTACAACCCTCCATTTTAGTTTCATTTCAACAAATTCATGACTTTTAATAATTCTAAAATATATCTATCTTCATATAAATGTTGAGTAACATTAAATTTTAAAATATAATATTAAAAATCAAATCAATTTTAGTGTCAATTTAAAAATAGGCAAAAATAAAAAAACTGGCAAAATGGACATGCACAGCAGTATTCTATGATTAAAATGCATTCACAATTCGAGGAACCGATATTGAAAATCCATGTAATTAATTAACCTTTACGAAAAGAGTATTCAACTATACGATGTATTATCACAGTGATCAACTATTTCTTATATATTACACTACTAAACGTCACATTCGTACGTACAATACATGCATACCAATACCGGACAATATTTGCCGCACTTTATGCAGTGGTAACTGAAAACTGATAAACTGAAATTGACAGTGTGGATGCACTGAGTTACAACAGATTACCATCAAAACTGTTTTCCCTGTTGTTTGCTGTTGAAACGATGACGTCATCAGCATGCGAATTGGCAAGCTGCAAATATCGTCCGGCATGGTTTCATTAAGAACAACCCACAATATATTCACATGTCCATTTTGCTATACAAATCTATCTATTTACAATGAAAACTGTATAAAAATAACAACATAATAGAAATATTTATAAATTCTTCGTTGATTACCGAGATACACTGGTACTTAAAACTGAAGCTCGTAATAACCAACAATCTTAAAATAATAGTTAAAAATTTCATAAAAACAATGAAAAGTTCTTCAGTAAGCAAGATGCATACGAAAATTCGGTAAATTATTCGTATACTGCAGCAACCGCTTCCGGCCTAGCGGGAAAATCTGGTCCTTCACTTTTCAATCCGATTTCCTGTAAACCAAGCAACATAAAGAACTCAAATTATTACTCCATCTAAATAGAAAGTTGATTCGTTTTACCTGCAATTGGATTTAACTCTTCTTCCTGAGGTTGCTGTTCATCAACGAAATTTATGCTTCCAGCCTTGTACCACACGAGGACGTCCACGAAGAAGGCGCACAGCAATATGGCTCCCGTCGTTCCTGTAACGCCAATGCGAAAATGAAGTATAATTATTTGTAATAATTGTGTAATTTCAAACGTACCGTGATAGAACATCCTAAAAACGTTTGAATCGTAAAGCCAACAAGCGCCTTGCTCTCCACAAGCCATCTCCCAGACTAGACATGCCGAATCCACTACAGCACCGTAAACTATAGGACATGGTACATTGCCGAACAATCCTATTGCGAACTGAATCAACCCTAATGCCATGGCCTTATCCCGCGGGTCCACGCATCGAAGTATCAGTAACATGCTGCCCACTTCCGATGTGGAGTGTATAAACACAAATATTGAGAATAAGAGGATGTACCAGATAAAGTTTGAGCATTCCAGTTCGCAATAACCGATCTTAGCCATGCCGTATAGATTAGAAATGCTGGGGTCTGGTGACATGTCACCATTCTCGTCCAGTGAAACGCATAAGCAATCGGAGAACTCCATGATCTTGCCGTCGACAACAGTGAGATTTCGACAACCCGCGTGGCAGGCTGAGAAGTACGTCCGGCCGTCCTGCCCGCAAATCGGGCTGAATTTGTCACGGTCGCATTCGCATGTTGTATTGCATACTGGTTGGAAACTTGGCAATCTAAAAATCAAACGGTGACAGTTCATACGAAAATAACACTGGCGTGCAGATCAGAGCGCCTGCCTACTCACTTGCAATTTCACTGTAAATAACAATTATCTTTGTTATACTAACCCTTCTCCTGTCTGCTGCAAGCCTGCAAAGTCATCCATGGGGCAGCCAATGAACATCAAAATTGCCATTCCTAGAAAAAAGCATTGATTATTTATAGACAAGCTGCAAACCGACAGATGCAGCAAAGACGGTGACGAAGATAAAACGCACCTAATGCATAGACGACAGCAGTGAACGCAATCCAGGCTGCCACGAATCGTGCATTCGGTTTCACTCTCAATATAAATACGCCGCTGATGATGATGCCCAAACCCATCACCAATATTCCGCCAACACCTGTTAACAAAAGCAAAACGTTGCAAAATTCATTACATTCAGCGTTATCCTGCTTGTACGGGTATCATTTTCACAGTTGTATGTCATCATGTAAATGAGACATTAGAATCTAATACAAGGACAATGACTACCGACGAGTGACAAAATTTAAAATTACAAATTCATACAAAAATCTATTTATTTATGGATATTACGTAAAACTTGTCCTTTTACATTGTTGTAAATTATTCTATACACGTTTTGCCTCGAACAAAAACATATATCTTCACTGAAAAGGAATAAAAAACTTACAAAAATACCTGAGATCATGGCAGCTGAATGTGCAGCGAGACGAAATTGTGATTCCAGATACTTGGGCAGGAACGTATACAGCCCGGCAATGGGAAGTATATGCAGCACGCTGCTCGCTGTTCGGAACATGAGGATGTCATTCTTGAGCAGACGCTTCACGGCCTTCGGGAAATCTGTGTATCAAGCAAAAACGTCCAGCATAATGCATTCAATAACAAAATTTACAGCTGACAGCGTACCTCTGAGACTGGGATTTTTCGCATCTGTCCGATGCAACCGAGGTGGTGGGCGTCCACTGTTAAGTCTTTTCGGAAAGGCAAACATTACGATAGAGGCAAGAAACAACATTGACGATACCAGCACCAGACCTTTAAACAACGTTTATTTAGATTTTACGGACTTCAAACAATGTATAGAAATTCGTACCTAACCACCAAGCGCCGACCCATCGCGGATCTGTTGGACTTATTGGAGGGTCTATTGTTAAGTCCGCATACAACCGGGTACACAGAGATCCAAGTATAAATCCTAACGCAGGACCTAATATTCGTACGCCTATTGTTATTGCTAAAATAGAAATAAACCTTTACAAATAACCAATATTGTTAATTTTTAATAAATTTACCAAAATAGAGAGGCGATTCCCTACTTGCTACGTTGTCGTCTATATACGGTATCCCGAGCGTATAAACTGCCGTTTGTCCCATTCCCACACCTAACAAACTGATGAAAAATATCGCTAAAACAATAGTGGTTACTTTGGATTGTATTCTGTGCTCTTTGAGGTAGTCTTCTTCACAACTCTTGGAATGGTAGGGGCGCGGGGACGTATCATTCGACCAATGCGGATCAAAAACCGGCGCGCGGCACAAATTCGGTGGCATCACCTCACTTGTATTACCATTGCCGTAAGGGCTACCGACGGTGGACGCGACACCGCTAAAGAGTAAATCGTTAGCATGAATTAATTGTTCCCCGTAGATGAAGTGCGGCAACGAACACGTAAATGATGAGACCGCAAACAACACCATTCCCCAAGCGATCCACTTTGGTCGGTGGCCCTGGCCACCATAATACGTGAGCAACAATGATGATCCGATCTGGCCAATCTCTGTAGCACTCATAATAATACCTGTCGTTTTCGACTGGATTTGAAAGAGTTTTTCAATGGTAGTAATGACGCTAACAAAGTAAGTGTAGTACATTCCTTGTAGCACCCATGTGATGCAGAAGACGACGAGGAACGCTTGCTTGGAGGCGAAGACTTGCATCCAGCGGGGCGCGCACGGCCCGAGGCCGCACTCGGTGTCGCTGCCGCTGGCGAGGTCGGCGTCGCTACCGGCCGACGTGAGCCCGTGCGACTTGATGCTGCCATGCTGCTCACCGTCGCCGGACATGTTGAGCGCCAGTCGCTCGTCTGTGTCGAGGCGGGCCACTTCTCCGTTTGTCGACTCGTTGTTGTTGTTCCTGGGCTTTGACTTGGAGTTGGTCGTGGCGTGAGTATGGCCTGCCATGTCTGCTGCTGACATCCAAACGTTGCCGTTGCACGAACCGTCACACACTTGGCTGGCGGGAGCTGTTACGGAGCTGCCGTCATCATCCGGACCCATCACGTTCCCTGCAACCAACACACGGACACATGACACGCGCACGCTTCAAGCTACACGCCGGCTGCCGACGCTCAACGCTCAACGCTCCTCGCTCGACGCTGACACCAACTGATGAATATTATTTATTGTATTATGATAGATACGGGCTCGTTTATCATATCTGTATGCAGTGCGTGTAAATTCCACGGTTAATATTTGCAGAATGACTTTCTGTTTCTGAACAAGCGAGACACGACAGACGCGACCTAAGTGTACCGCTATACATGCACACCTGCAACCTGCAGAAATGCACAGTCTCAAGTCATTCAATTTCACTCTTGCTGTCGTTGCTGTCTTGCCGAAAGCAAAATTTGCACGCCACTTTGTATACGCCTTATTTTTAATTCGCAAAATTTACTTAAATTTGTAATTGCAATAATTATAGATATTAAACACCTACACGAACTCCATCGCGAAAATTCTCGAAAAAATGTCCAAAACGTATATTTCCGTTAATTTAACAATGAAGCAAACAAAACCGACAAGTCAAATATTTTAAAATTCTTCATATACGTTTATCTATGGTTCGTAATTCTTTACTGGCTGCCTGTTCTCACAGTTATGATTAAACGACCTATTTTGGAGACATAGATAACACAGTTGGTGTAGGCGATCGATATGAATTTGTTTCGAACAGGAAAATATCTTTTATCGTTTTATCAAAAAGAAAATTTTAAATGTCACATATTGCTTACATATTTGATATTTATCACTTGAACTACGTATATTGAACGTAACATGTTACAATCAGGGTATAGTCCTAAATAAATTAGTGCTTGGGCGATATAACTTTTTGTTTTAATTTCTTGAGTTATCTCTCTAAAAAGTACTTTACCTAATTTAGATATAGACCATATGCAATAAGCATTATCTTAATGAAAATAGCTCTATGGTAACGCATCAGATTGTGGATCATGAGATCCTCGGTCGCCACTTTTAATTTTACCCACGTCACGTCGTTTCTCCTGTTCTAACATCTTTGAGGAGGGGAGGTGATTGACGGCTGGTAATCGCCTTTCACGCAAAAAATATATCTTGTGTGCTTTGAAAGAAGGGTGCCACACCCAAAATGGACAAATGATGACAAATTTATTTATAGAAATGAAATAGCGAGTTCAGCATTTTTCATGAGCTTCTCACTTTTCTTGCATATATTTCACTGACACAAATTATAAATGCTGACTTTTAACAATAAATAATTATTGAAATGAAATTTGATCAGTGATTTAAGTTTCACTTTCATATCAACATGCTTAGTACGAGCTATTCGCAGCAGAAATTTTAAAAAGTGCAATAAGTCTCTAATCGTTATTGATTAAATAATCTGAAAAGTGATTATTTGACGGCATGGTATGTACGGACACATCTGATTTTGTCTGCTTTCACAGTAAATATAATATTCAATATGTTTTTATTTTGTTTGTTCGTAGTAGTAACTTGCAAATTTGTAATTTGTGTGAACATAGAGTGCTGTGTTTCGCTCATGCGCAGTGGTATACTTATTTATTTATGTTTTGACGTTTATGTTGTTAAAATGGAAGTTTGATTTTTGAAGTGCTAATTTTTAATAAGCAAAGTGAATTGCAATTCAATACTTTGTGTACTAGTGGGTTAGAATATTACAGTAATATTTGCTTTATAGCATTTGCTTACATTTGCTTATTTATCTTTCAATTTAGATATTAATGTACTAAATCCAGATGAGTGACTCTGTACCTGCAGCTGCAAGTAACCGAAACCACAGTGGAAATAAGGTAGGATTATTTTAATTTTATTTGTTTTGCACTGTTTTACCTTCCGTCACATACGCACGCATATAGGGGAGGGATTATGACCGGTTACTATAAATAGCACCAACAACATTCAACATTATGATTCTATCATCCAGTTCAGCGTAACAAAATATATCAAGTATTACGATGACTGTTTTACCGATTTTTATTCGTATTTTATTTCCCACAAAAAATAAAAAGAAATTTATTTCCAGTTGAACTATTGTTTCTAAACATAAATTATCATAAATATCAATATGTCGTTAAACTTTATAGTTTGAAGATTATTTATAATCATTCCTTTGTTCTGAATGTTTAAGCTTCTCACATCAATTTAGAAAATATTATATAATTTATTACTAATACATCTCTATCTCACACTTATATTTAAATTAATGTAAATTGCATTTCGAAGTGCTAAAATCTTGGAGCAGAACTAAATTTTGACAATCAAATATTTTAATCACCAACAAAATACATAACACGTTAATAGGATATTAATATACATATAAGTATTCAACAAATTTATTAAATAAATGCAATTAATAATTTAAAAAATAAATTAATACGTAAATATTGAATAATATTTTCAATCAACGCAGTGGAAAATTTTTTATTCTAAAAAATGAAACTAAAGTCAACACATTGTTTGTTAGCTCTTCAATAAAACGAGATAATTCATTAACGTTTGTATAAATGGCGCCTGCTGTATCAAAAACTACATATTCTTATCATCGCAACAAAGAAGATATTTAAAAGCAGTTTCCGAAAGAAACATAATTAACCCAACCGGCCCTAAAAAACAGAAAATAACAATTATATTAAAACACACCATAATATAGTAAATAAATTGATCAACCATAATATATTTCTAAATATTTAAAATTTATTGTTAACATAAAAAAATTAATGAATCCATCTGAAGAATGTGCAAATGTTCAATTAATAAAAAATATGATTTATATTAAAACATTTCGAAACATTGTGTTCTTAAATTACATGTAATAGGTTGCCACAAATTAATTTTAATTGCTTAAATGCAATACAAGTTTACTATCTTAATTGTCAAATAATTTGTTTATGTTTACCTACAAATTGATTTATGTTTTAATTAATGATACGAATCACATAAAATGCGATATAAAACTGTAAATGATTTGCTCTGCCATAAATTTTAGCATCCTACATTCTTGATAACTTAGCAATTAGAACTTTTATCAACTTAAAGATAGCACTAATCATAACGTGCCACCATTCAATAAGGGTACTGTGTAGGATTGCTGTAGATTATTTTGATAAAATGCTCTATTTAAAATATGTAAAGTGCGTCTTTTCACATTTTTTATTCTTTTGAATAAACATACATATTTTTTTTCAATGCTGAAATATGGTTTAAATCATTCACAAAGTTTTGAATATTTGAATGAAAACTGATTTAAGTTAACTATTTAATTACAATACGTAATAAGTTTTAATTATAACAATGATAATTTTTTTTTAAATATTTAACCGTTCTAACTTCATGATGTATGAATTTGCCAGTTAGTAAAGTGCTCTTTTCTTGTTCTCTCTACTAATCTGAATGACAATTAATTAATTATATTTAATGCCCCACAATAAAACTAGCATCCGACGCCAATGACGCACGACCCAAAATCAGTTGTTTAGATTGAAATATGCCATACTGTGTCAGTAACAACCGATGTAAAATGATAAGCAACACATGGTAATATTAAGCAACGGCACTATTCCTTTTTCAATCAATTAAATTTTCGTCAATCAAAATGTATGTCGTGTGAACAAATATTTTATCATATAAATATCATTAATATATGTTAAAACACGAAATCAACAACTTGAAATAGTCAATCAAATAAAAATTTGGAGTTTTGTTGCATAGTGAAACACCAGGCAAATAATTTTGATCCACCTGCTCACATATGAATAGAACAAATTAGATGATAATAATATAAATAAAAAATAAGTAATGCAGACCTTGCTAAGTGATATATTTTATGCGTGAAGTGCCCCCACCTGCTCAAAATCGAAAATAAATTGCTCGAAAATTTCGTGCGAATTTCGTCGTAAGTTTAAAAATGTCTAGCTGGCGGCTAGCATCGGGAAAATCTAAACTAAAGTCTATTTCGTGTTCGCCAATGGCAGCAACTACTCTAGTTTACCTACAGATAATTTCCATTAAAAATGAGTACTGTGATTCGTTGTCGAGCGTGAGTTGTATAGGCTTAGGGTTTGTTTGTTAAAAGAGCGAGCGAAACGAGCTTACCTACAGATAATTTCCATAAAAAATGAGTACTGTGATTCAAATTTATCGAGCGTGAGTTGTGTATGTTTAGGGTTTGTTCGTTAAAAGTGCAAGCGAAGGAAAAAAAAGTTGTCCGTGGAAACAAATATCCAGTTTCCTTTATAGCACGAAATTTTAGAGCAATTTATTTGTGATGGTGGGGCCGCCAATTATATAGAACCAAAGTTATCGATTGTGGGATTCGAGCTGAGGATCTCATGATCCAACTATGCAACTATTTACCCATGTCATAACATTGCTAAGTCGCCGTACAGAAAGGTAGAAAGGCTTACCGATTAAATACGTAAATCATGTGCAATTTAAAATGATCATTAGTATCTAATAAATTAATCATTAATACTTTAAATACAAATCTAGTTCAGATTAATACTTAAAATTGTAACTACATACACATAAATAGCTTTAAATATTACTGGTGGGTTTCCCTAATGCTTATAGTTAACTTAGTTTTAATTAGGTCAAACTAGTTTATCCATAAAGAAAATTAATTTAGCTAATAAGAACTAGAAGGAACTGATTTTAATGTTTGCTTGTATTTAATTTATTTATTATTACTTATGCAACTGATTAAATTACGAGTACATGAGTTATTAAATTTAAAAATTAAAAACACACGTCTTCTATATCTACCCGTAATAATTTTATGTAATGTGGTGCCATTTTCGTTGTTCACTTATAAATATTAATTTGTATGAATGATGTGTATAAGAAATTCGTGACCACTCCAATTTTTTTCTGAGTAAATGAGCAAAGGTCAAACAAACGAGACAATCAAAAAAGAAAAACAAAAATACTTGTTAGACAACATCAAACGTCCAATGTAAATATACAGGGTGTAACTTTACAAGCGCACCTTGACAGGAACATTTTATAAATACAAATATACAAATTTAATTTCATTGAGTTTATAATATCTGAATAACTAAACGCATCACCCTGTATTTACCTAACACTGGTATAAGTAATATCTTTACTACATACATGCTGTTACAGTGTTTCACAAAACTATCTCTTTTAAGAGGAATTTCTTAAATGTAGTTTCACTAGATTTATAGCACTATCATTTTTATTCTATAAATAAGTTAATTAAAACTGCAATAATTAATGTTTCAAAATCTCTTTCAATGCAGTTGTTTATTTAAAAATAATCTTTATTTTCGCAGGAAAAAAACTAAGGTTATATTTAATCACTTAAATTATCACTTTAATAATAACCAATTTACTAAAAAATATTTCTCTGAATCGAAGCATAGCTTTCAAGATTATTTTGTTTATTGTAACTGTAACAATAAGTAAATGTACAGATTTTTGTTGTTACAAGTTGACCAGTTTACCAAAATCAAATGGCAAACTATCTTTGACCTGGTTCACTTAACTGCAATTTTAGTTTCTTCGTATGTAAAAATTAGTTGTAATTAAGTGAAAGTCTGAATATCTTTTGAGAAGTTGTCAAACAAGGTATACAAATATTTTTCCTGGGTAATTTGCGCATCCAATGTATTTTTAGTTTCGTATACGCATACACATTAATGAAAGTATATTGTAGTATTGAAATACCATATTATTTACTCAAGGACACACTAAAAACAGTGTTATTAAAATTAGTAACAACCGCTAAATTTATTTTCATTAGTTAGTAACACGCCATGTTAAATGTTGCGAGATTTTGGGAACCGCAGCTATTCTTTTGTTTGAAAATAATAACATAAAATTTACTCCACATATATATCTCTTATTTTAAAATATTCAAGTTAACTACGACTTTAGTTAAAACACTCGTCAGTTGTCATGAAAATATTCATTGGCAGGTGAAGTCCCCCAAAAAAATGTTTTAATGTTTGTGACCTCTAGGGAAATTCATACAGCCACACATAAACAAAAGCACATTTACATTTTATATCGCATTTCATTTTACACAGAATTTAAAATACAATGTAGTAGTCGCCAAAATATTTGTTTACATATTTTCTTTTGTAAATAAACAAATCAATAAATGGTAACTTGATTGTAAATTTAAAAGTGAAATGGCGTCTATTTTTAGAACTATTTTCTATTAATAAATGGTTACTAATTATTTTCAAGAAATGTTTGTAAACTTTCAATAAGATCATTTTCTTGTGTTTTATTAATTAGCTATTTATTTGCGATAACATTTATAAATTATTATTGAACCATTATGAATTAAATCTAAGATTTACTACGAGTGCCATACCCAGAAATGGGTAAACTACGTGATTAATGTACTTGTTTAATTGTTTAATAATGAAGAACTTCGCGCGTTGACATCATAAGGCCCTGATTTCATATCCCAATTCCGATGTATTTCTCTCTAAAATTGTGAATGTAGTTGCTGTGTGTGGGTCACCCGGTATAAACACACTTTCGTTCATTCAAGTTGTATCACTGATCTAGAAAAAGAACAGCTGAGCATTTTGCTCTCGCTAGTCACCAATTACAACGAAATTAAGATTGAAGGTGTGAGTCCCACGGTCCATGAGCTCTCAAAATGTTACACGTTAGATTCACACCTGCTTTTGCCATCAGAAAACCATTAACATTGTACATACATACCCCAACAAATAATTACTCTTTACTGTACTACCTAACTCGAATAACTATAAAAACTATACACGTCAAATATATGTATCACACCTGTTGCCATCATTATTTCTTTAACAAAAAAATCTGTGTTTTTATATATCATCACGTCTTTTACCCATTATGGGTGTGGCACTCTACTTACGCAGATCTCAGTAAGTAATATATTTTTGTGTATGAAGTGCGGTTACCAGCCGTCAAATCATAGCCCCCAAAGATGTTAATGGAGGGGGAACCACAGGGGTAAATTTAAATTGGCAACTGTCAGCTGTGGGATTCGAACTGAGGATCTCACGATCCACAGTCCGACGCGTTACCACGGAGCTATTTACCCCTTAGAAACATGAATTTAACAGTTTGAATATTTGTTTTCATGTCGGAAATATTTTCATTTCTAAAGTTGAGACAAACGTGATCAAAAATTTAAATATTTTATAATATTGAATAATTTTATATTTTTCACGAAAAAACTAAATTCTATAGTAGTGTTTCCTGTTGCACAATATTACGATAGTTAATCAAATAAACAATTTTGACGTTTGAAATGACGCGTGATGAACGAAAATATGTCAAGTTGTCTTCGAAAAACAATGTAAACAATAAAAAAACGAAATCTTTTATATATCGTTTAAATGAAATTACAGATAATGAATACGTTGAAAGAAACAGCGAATGATTGTTTTAGGTACTAAAATGGATAACAAATAATGTGGAAATGCCAATAGCGTTGCCAGCTAATTAACAAATGAATAAATATTTCGGCGATGACGCCGAGCCGAACGGAACGGCAATAATGAACAAACAGCATGCGAGAACAAGGATTTTCAACAAGTATACTAAAATTAGAACAAACTAGTGACTGATTGGGAACAATATAAAAATAAATAAACTGTGTTGACTGAAGGGACACAACGACAAAGTGACTTATATAACGAACACCATGCATGCAGGTAGGCATAAAAGCATGACCTTCGAAATCTAGTCCATATTCAATAAGCATACTGTATTAAAAATGCTCTTTCGACATTTCTAAGTCAAAAATGTTTGTAATATAATGAGATAATTCACATGATACAAACATGTTTTGCAATTTTACATGATCATTTCTCTGCATGCACGGCGCAGCATTCACTATTAGATACACCTGTAGTTGCATCCACAATTACCGACGAATATCGCATTTATGACTGCTTGCACCGATTCATATAAAACAATACCGAATGTACAAAAATAAGGATCATTTTACGCTCTATTAAACAAAATCAAGGACTATGTCAGGAGACATATAATCATACAACTCTGAATTTGCCATGTCATTATCATGTACTGTGTGTGCGAAAGTAAAAAGCCATTTAGTCTGGATATGCCCAAGTGTGAAGAAAGCTGCACCTGAACATTTCTTGATTTATTTACCCGACGACAAGGAAAAAATCAATACGTGACTTATGATATAAACAATCTACCGGTCGGTTATGGCTATGTCGACCAAAATGTGTTGATTGTTTTCGACGAGCGGTCGAAGTTTAGAACTAGTTTTTTTTATTGAAGGGTTCGCATAAATCTAATAAAATTGTATTACGATACTTTACGATGTTGCCGCAAGCTTATTGAATTGATCAGCGTTACACCTCAGACAACCATCGTACATATGTAGTATAAGACGCATCGTGAATACTGAAAAAATACCGCCTGTACCGAAATACTCTGCGTAGCAATCGCGACCTGCGACTTCGAAAAAGACAGCGAACTTTAGATAAACTCTGATAACGTGCTAACCTTATTCTTACACCAAACAAAAATTTCTGTACACAATGTTTTTTATCATTTTATACCACATTTTTTGCGTAATTTATTCACATTTTTATTTTAAAGCTAAAACTTCTGCGAGCATCCAGAAACACGAAAATATATTTCAATTTTTATGGAGTGCTTTCGAAGAAGGTGCTAATTGTAACAAATAAAAATAAAGTTTTGCCAAACATCCAAAAACTTGAAATATTTTAAATTTAAATTGTTTCCGAAAATGTTACATGCTGCAAACATAAAATATAGTTTTGGGAGAACAATCAATTCTGAATTTTGAAAAAGTGATGATAGAATTTGGGAGATATCGAGAGTAGCGGCGTGAGATATAGGTTACCGGCTTCACGTGGTCTTAGTTACCTTCAATACAAAGCCAGTAGTGGGTAGCATCAGTCAGCAGTACATCTCATCGTACACACAAATCAATCACTAAACACGGATCAATCTCACGGATCACGCACAAGAAGTCGGTGTGTATCCACGAAACTCAGCGTACCGGGTGTGAATGTCAGTCGGCGAGTCGGCGGCGTGCGACACGAAACGCAAGCGCACTGAAATAAGACTAAACTCGGCGGTCGGCGCGCGGAACCGAAGAGCGAAGAACACTTTGGCTCAGGCAGTGGAAGACCGCACCGTCCGCGGCTTGCTGGCGGTGGTGGCTCGCTTTCTCTCTCCGCGGAGATTCGCGGATGGCCCTCGATGACGCCGGCTTCTCACTTCACCCATTCCTATCTCGGCCATGAATGCATCGCTAATTTGCGTTTTGTTATTAAGTTATTGTCAAAACAAAGCAAACCACGCCAATGTCACTATTCTTTCCCTCACTAACGTATCAAAGGGTTACTATTTTTTTATACTAAAAAAAAAAGTACCATAGAATTTACCCATTTATTCGGTAAGCTGAGGATATTCTGAAAAGGGTATAGCCGGATAAGCATACAAAATCTGCCCCTAGTGATTTTTAAAAATCCATATGCTTGATCGATTTCTAATTAAACATACCAATTTTCCTGAAAATTTCAGCCTTTACATGCAAAGAGTTACGACATAATTAATGAAAACGTGTTTTCCAGTATTTATTTTATTGTAACTAGTCCACTGAATATTTTGGAACAAGAATTTTTTAGTAAGAATAATCAATAAGGGAAATTTTTAACCATCACTTTTTTTTTAATTTAAAAGGTTTTATATGTTTCTTTAGAGTGTCACTCACGAATTTTTTACTGAATACTCCTTTACTCGGTAAAATTTTTAACTTCATCCATTTGGTGCAACATAGTCAAAAAAAAATTGATTTTACTATTACTGTTTTTAACGTCCCTTATCTTTAATTCTTACTAAAGAATCTTGTTAAAAATATTCAATAGAATATATACAATATACAATAAAATAAATATCTACTGAAAAACACACTTTCTTTAATAAGAAACTCTTTGGTTTTAAAAGCTGCAATTTTCAGGATAAATGGATTTTTAAAAATCACTGGGGGCAGATTTTGTATGCTTATCCGGCTATACCCTTTAACTAAGCAATTTTCAGAAAATGCATCTTATATCTTCAGTTTACCAAATAGATCGGTAAATTTTACAGTATTTTTTTTTCTTTTTCGTGTATAAATGGACCTGTATACCTAATCTGTCTGATTTACTCTACGATTATTAGTTTAGAAGATATGCGCGTTTAAAATGTGACATGTTATCGTTTACAACCGTTAAAATAAATAAAGTACCTGGAAGATAAACGATTGACATAAATAAAATAAATATATCATCACACCTTTTACCCATTAGGATATGGCACGCTCCTTATGCACATGAAATACGGTTCCCGGCCGTCAAGTAATAGCCCCCATAGATGTTGGTGGAGGAACCACAAGGGTAAATTTAAAATAGCAATTGTTGACTGTGGGATTCGAACTGAGGATCTCACTATTCACAGTTCGATGCAGTACTCCGGAGTTATTTACTGTATGACATCCAGATACTATAGTGAGCATTCTGATATTTCTCTAGTATTTTTTATCTAGTAATGGAAAGAAAACTCACCCATAAAATAATTTATACTCTCATTGAACATAGTGAGTGCTGATGGTGTATTGCCAGGTAAATGTGTTAACGCATCGGATTGTGGATCATGAGATCCTTAGTTCGATTTCCACAGCCGCCAGTTGCCATTTTAACTTTACCCCTGTAGTTTGCCCGCCACTAACATCTTTGGCCCGTGACTTTTACGGCTGGTAACTGCACTTTACGCGTAAAAATATATCGTTTATCAAGATTTGCAGAATCAGAGTGCCACACCCAAAAGAATAAAATAGCTCCATTGCAACACATCGGATTGTGGATCATGAGATCCTCAGTTCAAATCCTACAGCTGACAACTACCATTTGAACATTACCCTGTGATTTCTTTTCCACCGAGATCTGCGAAAGCAGAGTGCCACACTCAAATGAGTAAATAATGTGATAAATTTATTATTATTATTATTATTATTTAAGCGGTATCAACTGCTGAGGTTATTTGCCGCCTCGGTACCTCGTTTTCGGTGGTGTTTTAGCAAAGCGGTCACCCATCCAACTACAGACCGTGGGCAATGGTGCTTAACTTCAGTTATCGAATGAAAAAAGTTTAATTTATTACATATTTATTTCTTTCTTTGCGGTATGATATTAGTGTAGAAACATTGCTTGGCATGCATTCATAATCACGGCGTTTAGTACATTCGAAATTAAATAATTCAGGATTCAATGATTCGAGAATTAATTTTTTTTTAATTCAGGTGATTTTATAGTTTATCTAATAAGTTATAAGCCTTCTATATTAAAAAAAAAAACACTTTTTGAAACAGAAAATATCTGTAAAATTAAAATTATTAAAAACTTTTGGATTAAACTCTGTAAAAATATTTATTTATATACAAAAATTCATTCATTTGCTCCTTATGAAGAACGCTGTATTTAAATAAATATTTTTACAGAAATTAATTAAAAAGTTACTATTTTACAAAAAGGAGTTCTGCAGGTTTTTTCAACTTAACTGTCTGTTTTAAACTTTTACATGAAAATAAAACTGTACTATTACATTTTCATTATAATCTACTGTTTCCAGATTTTGTATATATATTAAAAAGTATTTAAGGATTTCAAGGTGCGGTTTTGAATCCCAGTATTTTTTCAGGTTTTCCAGGAATTTCAGGGCGGTAAAACACCATGCTAGAAGCTAGACTACTTCACGCGTAAATACACTTATCGAAATCTGCGAAAACAGAGTGCCACACCCCAAGTGGATAAATAGCGTGATGATATATTTATTTATTTAATTTAATATTTTTTTTATTTGGTATAGCGGCCTCAACTGCTGAGGTTATATGCGGCCTCGATATCTCGTTTTCGGTGGTGTGACAACGGCACGCAGTATTCACAGGTATGGGTTTTCACAAAGCGGTCACCCAACCATACTAACCGCGGGCAGTGCTTGCGTTATCGAATGAACCGGTATCAACGTTCCCTGCCATGGCCGCTGCCAATATATATTTTTTAATTTGTTGTATTACAGTGATATTAGTTTTGCTTGGCATTCATATGTTATGAATGCATTTATGCTCAAAAAAAGTACCGTAGAACTATTCGGTAGAGGATATAAGATGAGTTTTCTGAAAATTTAACAAACTTTTTTTGTAAATACTTCCTATTGCTTTCCTAAATATTATGAAATATTTATCTTATATCCTCAAGTTACTGAATAGTTCGGTAAATTTTGCGGTACTTTTTTCAGTGTATGTTTGTTACTGTGCCGAGCTAGGAATGGTCGAAATGGAAGCTTGCCGCTGACCACACAATACATGGACAATTGTACACAAAACTGAAACCGCGAGACCCATCCCGCAGCCGCGACCGCGACCGCGTCACACCTCACAATCAGCTGATCGCAGACATTCACGCACGCGAATTAGATCAGATGTTAAATGTGCTGATAATCTCTATTGCTGAATGATAACTGGCACGAAACTACTCTTCGTTTTCTTAGCTTCACTTTTACCTGTTGAACTTGCACTTCTTTGCAGAAGTAAAAACACTGCAAACGGATACATGCGCAATAACAATAAGCTATTATATTATTAAATTTATTTGAATATCATTGTTGAAGTTAGGAGAAATGAGGCTAAATAATATGTATAATTTCAATAATTAGATCTTGCCGCGGTATTCCATAACTTTGCCCTGTAGTATTTTTTGGCATTTTACTACATATTATTGAAAATAACGAAGACGTCTCGTTTAGATTAAAATAATTAGGTACTTAATTTTATGTTCTACTTAACAATAACAAATTGATTGTTTTGTGGAAAATTTACAAAAATTAAAACGAGAAGACCGAATGTTATTTATTAAAATTATTGAAAAAGAAGCTCAATAACATGTAAATTATCGTTTTTTCCGAATTTTATTTAGGTCTGCACAATTATCTTTAGTAACAATTACCGGTTAAAAATTCCAGTACTGTGTGAATCATTTTTATAAAATAGGTAACAAAATTAAAATTAGTTTTAAAACAAATTGTGTACATTACGCACTAGCAGAACTCATTAGTAAATTTGACAAACATCGTAAAAATACAATTTTCAGAAAAATTATTTTTAACTGGACGCTTTAAAATGAAAATCTTATAAATACATGCAGGGTGCACGGCTTAAATTCAACTTTAAACAAATAAAAACAATTTTTGTTCGTATTGTAATATACAGAATTGCGTCGATAAAAATAAATTACACCACATTTGGAAGTCGTTGAAAAGATATAATTGCTTTTCTGCGAAAAGTAGCAAAGGTCATTAAATATGAACGATATAATTTTTTCACTACGCATAACGCATTTTTGCGTTCATTAAAAACAAATAATAAAAAGACAATACTTAAAACATTAAATTCTACGTCTACTTGGCATATATTATTTAAATTTTATTTTATTTACCTTAATATTTGTTCAACTGCGAGACACAATACTGTCCCAAATGAAAAAATCTGTATAGTGTAGTATTTATTATTGTTGTCACTCACCCAAGCACTTAGAGATGAACATGGTACATCTAGAACTCAAGACAAACTATCGACAAAATTGATCGGCCTCTGTGGTAAGGAGGGCTACGTGAGCCCGTAGAACTTAAATGGTAAATAGCTCGGAAAGTGACGCGGTAAAAAGCCGAAGCTGAGCGCCACCGCGAAGAAAGAACGATAGTGACAAGAAACACGCTAAAGTTACCGCGACTCCGCGAGCGAACAGCAACGCATTTGAAAATCTAATGAAACTAGTATTATCTCAGCCAAATGCATATTATGGTAACTGTGTTATACATCACATACGCAATATGCCATTTGTTATATAAACGCGACTTAGTGAGACAGGAAACGGCAGTAGTCAGTAGTAAAACGAAAATATATTGAACTATTTTTGTCCATTTGTAGTTGTGGTTATGCACACATTTTACTTTCCTAATATATCTTAAAATATTCAATGAAAAACCAAATTGCCTTCAAATGTAAAGAAATGCAAACACATTTTCAAATGTATTTGGAAAATATTACATTTAATATTTTGATGGTACACCAGTCACTTCGATACAATTATTTGTATACAATATGTGTATTATTTCATAAAAATGAAAATCGCATAATATAGTCAAGATTTATAACAAATACATTTTTTTATAGTAGTTAAACTTTTGGCACCACCTGGCAAAACTGATTAGATTTAAATAAAATTGAGAGTCGCAAGTAAGA
Organism: Poecilus cupreus; assembly: GCA_963942605.1. NCBI lineage: Eukaryota > Metazoa > Arthropoda > Insecta > Coleoptera > Carabidae > Poecilus > Poecilus cupreus. The sequence goes on from OZ012715.1 coordinate 9,548,191, forward strand.
AGACTGACAGCAATGGTATCAAAAGTTTAACTATCATAATAATAGTTATTTATGTATCAAGGCACTGAAGTTCAATTTTTTATCACGAGTATGGAATTTAGTTGCCGAGGCCTGTAGGGCCGAGGAAAATAAACCATGTGAGTGATAAAAAAGAACTTCAGTGCCGAGGTACATATTAAGTTTTATTTGAAATCTAAAATTCGACTGTACAAAAATTACAATATAGGTTAAGTTTATGCATCTGTCAGTTGTTAATTGAAACTGACAGTCAGTGTTGCCAACCTCGAGAAGTGAAGTTATCGTAAATAACACTCAAAATTATGTTTTTTGTCCTCAATTTCGTCATCGGAATTAATTAGTTAATTCTTCTTGCAAATTTTGTTTCATGTTACGTCCAAATTTACTATAGTACGTCAATATATCTGCCAAAATTATCCTAATTGTACAATAATTATTTAACGGTTGCCAACACTGGGTTGCTCAAAATCGTCGTATAATGGGTTACTTTAGTGACGATTTCTGAGCTTTTAATGACGATTTTTGAGCACTATAGTGCCAATTTCAAATAAAATGTATTATTGCAAACATTGACAATATTATGTGATTTTCATTTGGTTAAATAATTGAGAGGTTTATTGTAGTCGGGTCATTATTTTTTATCGAATAATTAATAAAATGTACACGCTGCGTCCCATAATAATAGTAGCAGTTGATGAATTTAATTTGTCCCATAATAAAAGTAGCAAAGAAAATAAATATTGAACGTATCAAAAAAGTAGATATTATTAAACAATAAATTAAAAATATTACTCCAAATTATTATTTTGAGTGTTAAGATAGTTTCTGGATTTTTCAATAATTTCGTGATAGCATTTTAAAATTTTTCCCTATATGACTGAGCTTAAAATTATTGGAGCCATCGTTCTTCATTGCTTCCAGCATATTTTGTTGAAGTGACAGAAACGTATTATCCAGAATTTCGGAAGCAATATTTTTTATTTTTTTTATTACGAAGATGGGAGGCGGACTAACTACTAATTACTATGGTCATATGCCGCCTCATGAGTGGATGATAATGAATTTTTGTGAACACAAACAACCATGCTCTTCAGTGGGATTCGAACCCACGACCTCTGGCGTGATAGGCTAGTGACATTTCACAATTTTGAGCTACAACATACTTACAGAAGTATTCGCCAAAAATTTCCGTTTTAATATTCACTTGCTACTGTTATTATGGCACAGAGGGAGTAAGAAGATAACACTGTTCTTGATTTTCCACTTATTTATTTATTAAAACGTTACAATGGGGGTCATGACTTGACAGCTGGCACATGCAAAAATATATCGCACACGTCTACTAAAGGCTGTAAAGCCGAAACAATTGTAACGATTTAATAAATAACTGGAAAATCAAGAAAAGTATTATCTTCTTTTATTTTAATAACATTAAAAATGATTTTTTATATAGAATTATTTATTAGGCTTTGTTAAACATAAACACATTATCCAAGAACCGAAAATTAAAATGTAGAATAATAAAATTCTAGTTATCAAATTTTCTATGGATATATTTGGGAAATAAATAAATATATCATCACACTATTTACCCATTTCTGGGTGTGGCACTTTGCTCGAAGTAGATCAAATAAAAGTCTCCAAGGATGGTGTAGTGGTGGAGAGCTACTGGGATAATTTTATACAATGAAAATTTTCTAAATTTAATTTCAAAAATTTATTGGTTGTGAGATTCGAACCGAGGATTTAATGATCCACAGTCCGATGCTTTACCACGGAGCTATTTAAAATTATTTTTAATACAGAATTATTTATTAGGCTTAGTTAAACATATTATTAAAAAAACTAAAATTATAAAATTTTGCTACATTCTAGTTATCAAATTATCTATAAATATATTTGATATTAGTTTTACAAAAATACGAATCGAACAGTGGATCATGAGATCCTCATAACATATAACTTTACTCCTCCATAAATATCTTTGGGGCTCGAGACTTGATAGCTGGCACATGCAAAAATATATTACTTATCGAGATCTTCGAACGCAGAATGTCACGGGCAAAATGGATAAATGGCGTCGTGAAATATGTATTTATTTAATTTTAGTTTCTCAATTTTATAAAATGTATTTGAGAAATAATAACTTATGATATAGAATTATTTACGCGGTTAAAGTTAAATTTAAATCTTACAATTGGTGCAGCTTATTTCTTTAGTTTTATTAAAATAATTATTAACTATGCACAATACATCTCGCCATAAATTTCTTATCAAACAATCCAGGAACACGGACCACCTCTATGAAGAAACGCTCGCCCCTTTATAAATTTAGTTTTCATTTATGACACATGTCAAAAAATGACATTTTTCAACTGTTGTTTTGTTTTTTCAAAAAGCACAGGTTAGCAGATTTAAACGAAAATTGTCTGAATATAATTTTTCTTTATCGCGTTGTAATTCGTAAATGGTGACAGTAAGAGAAAAATGTTTCAAACAACAATTGTAGATAACAATATTTAATACATTATTCTAATAATAAAAATTTTCATTATGCCATAATTTACTGAGATATTTCAAAATAACTTGATAGGGTTTTAAATTAACTACCACTTCCGATTATTGGATTATCACCAAAAACTAATCAGCTCTTCCCAAGGGGATACAGTTGATATATACAAAATATCAAAATTTTCTGTTTGGTAGTTTTTGAGAAACCTCAGAGATCCACACAGACCGACAGACAGACAGACATCGCGAAACTATTAAAACCGTATGCTAGGGACCCTCAAACCTAAAACGTGCTCATCCACTGAAAACTCACTACCGAATTTTTAGCATGATTCCTATACCTCTTTTACAGGATGTGGCAAGAGGTAAAAATAATATTTTTTTTTAAACAAAAATCATGTTTTTTGCTACGCTTTATTTGAAATGCTAGACGGAGATGTGTAAAATTCTGGTGCATTATCTCAAATCAGACATTATACGCCTTTATTTTTGTCGAAATCTGAATGATGCGAACGAGTAAAATGTTTATTTAATAGATAGATACTGCATTCATAAATATTTTGATCCTTCTATGACTCAAACAACAATAATTTTGTCGCATTTGAAAATCATTTGAAGAATTAGTAATTTTAATGTGGCAGAAATAGAAAATACAAATAGTGTGTCTTATAAATTTGAAGGTTGTCAATATGTTATTGAATCGACGGTCTGTAGAATTCCGCTGGCTTCTCGCTTCTCAAAACCGAGAACCGACTGCAATATGGAAATGAGTCTGTGACGTCAATGTTCCATCCTTACATCAACTTAACAGTAAACATAGCAACGTGGTCCTCTTTCAGTACGGCTACGCCTTCGCTGTCACCTCAATGGAATCATTTTGCACACTTACAAAGTGAAAATAACACTTTTCATGCTATAAATACACAGAAAATCTGAATCAGCTTTTACATGCCTTCCTTTTCAAGCATTTACCAATACATTTATAGCGGTAATACATTTTATCTAGTTTTCGTTGCTTATTATTGTAAGTGTATTGTCTATTTATTTAATGTCTATTTAATTGTATTGGTGATGTAAATAAGACAACAAATTGAGTAAAATATTTTCATTCAAGTACACGGAACAAAATATAGTACAGCTTTCTTGTGGTGCGGTTCACGTCATTATCTTCTTTCTCACTTTCTCCCACTATTGCTGATTTGATCCAAATCAGCAAAAGTGGGAGAAAGTGAGAAAGAAGATAGTGACGTGAACCGCACCACAAGAAAGCTGTACTGTAGATTGCTACAATAGCAATCTGTATCTTACGTACAATGACAGCAATCTATTGAAATCGGTACTAAAGTGCTCAAAAATCGTCATTAAAAGCTCAGAAATCATCACTAAAGTAACCCATTACACGACGATATTGATCAACACAGTGTTGGCAATCGTAAAATAATTATTGTATAAGTAGGATAATTTTGGCAGATGTATGACGTATTATAGTAAATTTATACGTAAAATGAAACAATATGTGCAAGAAGAATTAACTAATTAATTCCGATGAAAAATTGAGGACAAAACACATCACTCAAATGGTTCATTTTCCTCGGCCCTACGGGCCTCGGCAACTAAATTCCATATTCGTGATAAAAAGTTTAACTTCAGTGCCTTGTACATAAATAACTATTATTTCTCAGCAATAATACATATTTATCATAAATAAATATCTTGCAGTGAAATAGCAATATTTATTGATTTTTGAAAATATATATTATATTCTTAACAATACTGCATATTTAAGATAATATAATATTATTGTGTTATACATCTAAATATATACAGCAACAACATTAGATTATTAAAAAAATATTTAGATTGTTGTATCAGCAATCGAAAATAATATCATTTTACTAATATAAATAAAATTATTGCTGAAATATACCCATTTAATTTACAATAACAATATTTTTATTTTTATTAGCAATATGGTATTATTTTCGATTGCTGCTACAACAATCTAAAAATATTTTTTTTAATAATCCAATATTGTTGCAATATATTTCCAGATCTAGGTATATTACAAAATACCAAGTTGTCTTAAATATGCTATATTCTTAAGAACATAATAAATATACTTAAATGAACAACTAATATTCCTATTTCACTGCATTTATTTCTGATAACTAGTGCTGAAAAATATATATAGATTGCTGTCAATATACGTAAGATACACATTGCTATTGCAGTAATCCATTTTTTTTTTTTTCGTGTAAGTAGAAAACATTATTTCTATTTTGTTATTATAAATTTTTAATAAATCCAATATTTCTATATCTTCTGTTATTTTTACAATTTAATTGAATTTACTGAAGGAGTGTTTTTACATTTTCGCAAATGTTTCAGGATTTGCTACACCTCTCCCACTACCATCCTTGGAGGCTGTGATTTGACGGCTGATAACCGCACTTCACGCGTATCATAATACCGAGATCTGCCTCGAGCAGAGTGACACACCCAGAAATGGATATATATATATATATATATATATATATATATATATTTATTTATATATAAACAAATCAAAAAATGTTTTAAAACTGTCGTTTTTCAAATCTATTTTTCCAATTTCTTCTGTTCTCCATTCCTTTTAAAGTGACAATACCAACATACATAGTTGTTCTTCTTCTTTTGGTGTCAATCTGCCCCGATTTCTCCATTTCTTATTTTACAACTTCTTCGTAAATAATAAATAAATGTACATACATAGATTCCGAAAATATATTCCAATGCGCAGCAACGTATTGATATTAATAATTGATGACTTCAAACAAGGTTAAACATTTTTCAATATATTTATGGATTTTTATGTTGGTATTAACTGTCATTTTAGAATTTATTGGTGTTGAAATTAAACCTGGTATAAAATATTATTACTTGTAAACAAAGAAACGAATCTGTCACATTCAAATCCGCGCCTACGTGATATAATAATAAACAAACAATATCAGCAAGTTACGACCGCAACCAAACCCGAATGGTCTTAAAAAGCCAGCTAGTTCGTGACAAAAAAAAATCATCGCAGATTGTAATTTGACACTGTAAGTTAGAAATCCCAATGTGAGATCTAACTCTAACCTAAAAATTATAAATTATATAGTTTCACTTAATACATATAGGTATGTTTATCTTTTTATCACCTATACGAATGAAAGAAGTGCAAATATTATTTCAGTAGTTTCTTAAATAGAATCCACAAATTCTAAACGATTATTAACTCGTGGACTTTTATGTGGATTTGTTCTGGGTTCGTTAAATGAAATAATCGCGAATTTCTGCACACTTACAAATTGGAAATTTCGATTTTGATATTCCAAATCCGCAAATACTGATAGTGAAACGTACCGAATTTGCATTTCAAATAATAGCATATGGAACTTTCAAATACTAACGCAAGTAGCACTAACTTTCGCGTATTATGGCAGTAACGTGCTGTGCAAAGGGACCGCTAACTAGACCACACATCAAAATGGCAAATCACGTGTTGCATGGTACACGTGGCAAGACTAGGGCTAGCCACTGCTCTAAAGGTCGATTCTATTCTACAGGTAACTATTTACTTAACTAGTTTTGTTGTAGGGAATTAGTAAATTATAAATAGTAACATTTAAAAATAATAAAATTGAATCTTTTATATTTTAGTTTTAGAAAAAATTGTTTTTCATTATATAATTACTTGATTTTTTTCGTAACAATAATAATAATTTATTGACAAGAGAAAGTTAAATAAAGGTGGGTACATAGGCTATCGGTCATATAAAACAAATATACATTGAATATTGCAAAGAAAAATATGCAAATAATAGAAATGAAGATAATAAAATTGACATGATTATTAATTATTATACAATATCCTTACAAGAAAGGTGTGCTATTCATAAGGAAATCGTTAACTCTTTCCTAAATTTCCAAATGGGGTCCTTCACTATTTTTTTATGAAACTATCTGCAGTTTTAAAAATTTTGAAGTGTTATTCATTAACCCGCAATATATTTTTTTAAATGTTGTGACGTCAGAGTTGTCCTGTGTTGTGGATCTCAAACAGTAGGAATTGTAAATAATTGTAGTCACATAAATGTTCTATTTTATTGTTTAGAAAATTATTTAAATGTAATTAAAATAACTTTTCGTGGTAAATAATTAAAATATACATGAATACCATTTATTCCCGGAAGAAACATAAATAAACTGTAAGATTATTTTAGTCAAATGTTTGGTTACCACTGATAAATTTTGTTAACCTATGATTCTAATAGATGTGTGAGAGAGAAACTTAAACAGTGAAACATAATACTCTGACGTCAAAATTGCTATCTTTAAAACTAAAATATCTTAATAATTAATAAAATTTTTATACATTTCTATTACATCTAGTACGATGTTTTTGGGTCTAGTTATAATATAATAAATAACTTATTTGCCATTTTGTAACTCTAGTGAAGGACCCTATTGGTGAAACTTAAGTTCCATTTCGCGCCCCACCCTTACGTAAACAAATTAAATAAATAAATATATCATCACGTCATTTACCAATTTTAGTGTGGCACTCTGCTTTCGCTGATCTCGGTAAGTCAGAAATCAGTTAGCAGCCGTCAGGTCACCGTCTCTGGTCTCGTTAATATTTCTAAAATACATATAATTTTTTTTTTTTTGAATGAATCACTAAAATACGTAATATCAATCAGAGATGGGCAATAATTAATTACAAGTAATTACATTACGCAATTAATTACATTTTTCAGAAATGTTTTGTTAATTTAATTTTTTAAATACATTCGCTCTGTAATGGAAAGTCCAGTAATCAATTACATTATTTATTCAAATAATTAGTAATTTAAACAATTTCTCATTGTAATTACAATTACACTTACAATAACTTTATTTTTTATTTTTTTCATGAACAAAGTGAACAATTTTATGACTTTTTGATGATTGAGATGTAATTTTCAATTTCTAATTAAATAGAAATTTAGATTCCTTAATTTTTCTGAAGTACAACGTCATTTTGCCTTCCTCGGCACCTGTTGAAATATTATTTTCATTCATAGGCCTTATTTTAAATACAAGACGCTGTAGATTATCAGATTCTCTTATGAGAAATTACTAATTTTAACACAGCAGTTTGAATAAATACAATCCTTAACATTAGTCAGAATGTTTTTTTTTTTCGATTTAGACTTCTAGTCTATATTTTTTTATGTATTTTAATAATAATTATAATTTTATGTTCCTACATTTTGTCTTTGATTTATATTTTTCTTTTTTATAGTATAAAGTTGTAAAATGAATGAATGCAGTCCTTTTTCCATAAAAAATAAAAATTAATTGTAATTTGTAATTAATTAAAGTAAATTAATTACATTTTTTGCATGTAATTGAACTAATTAATTGATTGTAAAGTAATGTAATTTGGCGATTGTAATTTAATGAACATTGAGAAGTAATTATAAAAAATTATTAATTACATTTTTTCAGTAATTTGTCTACCTCTGATATGAATACACCTTTTACCAATCTCGGTAAGTGATACATTTTTGCACATACCAGCTGTCAAGTCACGGCTCCCAAAGATGTTAGCGTATACTACTTAGTAAATAATCGTTTTTTATTATTCTTATTAAGTGGTCTCAACTGCTGAGGTTATATGCCGGTACCTCGTTTTCGGTGGTGTGACAACGGCACGCAGTATTCGCTGGTATGGGTTTTCGCAAAGCGGTCACCCATCCAACTACTAACCGCGGGCAGTATTGCTTCACTTGCGTTAACGACCGGCTTCAACGCTACCTGCCATGGCCGTTGCCAAATCGTTTTTAGTTTCTTAATTGTTATTAAATTTTCTCTTGATCCATGTTAACATTTATTTACCCCATTACAAAACAAGTAATAACCAAATTTAATCAAAATAATACATTTCTTATTGGGATATTTATATAGTTATATTCCTTTGTATTAAAACAACAAAGTCTGTCTGTTTATAAATTAGTTATCTAAAAAAATTAGCATCACCAATTATAAACCCCCAAAAACTAAGGTCAAGTTTAAAGATAAAAATAATCATTCCACCGGAAGAGATATTTTACGGGAAACTGATTTAAATTTCTGAGACTAAACAATAAAAATATAAACGACTCATATATTCACTGATTCTTGAATCGTTAGAATTAGCTTTATTTTGAGACGAGATCCTGGCGATTTTAACTTTATCCCTCCACTAACAATTTTGGTGACAGTAATTTAACGGATGGTAAATGCACTTCACACAAAAAATCTGTCACCTACTCAGTTCGAATCCTACATCCGACAATTACCATTTTTTATTTTGAAATGAGTTCTTTATACTACATACATTTTCTAATTTGCGCCATTTAGCGTTTAAATAAAAAAAATCGTAGTTCCAAAATTTAGGGAATTTTGTGTTAGTTGGCGATACTGATGTGATGTTTGAAAATTAAATTGTTTGAATTATACATTGTCAAAGTTTAAAGTAAAAATGAGTGCAGACATTTGATAGTATTTGACAAGATATTTCAGCAGAACCGCAACCTTAAAAACATAAATTATACTGCACTATTATAACGCTTGAGTGAGTTTTTAACGAACTCTTTTGCGTGCTGTAATAGCTTTGTTATATACGCAAAATAGAAAAACAATGTTTCTGATTAACGAGATAATAACTGTTTGTTAACTAAAAAACAAAATAGAACCCATTTTATTTTAATGTATATTATTGATTAGAGGTGCGATTATTTAACAAATAAATTGTTGGCAATTAACATTAACCCTTCCGTAACCAAATAAGGTATCTTACATATACCAAAGATTTATTATTAAAACGAGTTAACAATGGTATTTTTAACATTTGCCATTTCATGTATTTGTCCAATATTGGACTTTCGTTCCATTATCAACAGAAATTTATGCCATGAGATAGATGAAAATAACAATTAAATATCTTAGTAGGGTATGGAATATAATATATAATAAAATTGCATTTTTCAGCATTATGGACTGAAAACAAATTTTTCGCCAACCATTTTTATAGCAATCTTGTTTTGAACAGTATCAATGGATGTTCACAACATTAACAATGAATATATTAATGTTCTTGATAAAAAAAATTGTAAACATTTAATTTTTTATATTGATTTTATTTGTCACCTTTCCAATTTACGATTTTTGTATAAGAAATTAACTTAAGTATTACCTAAAAATAGAATCGCATTGGCAAAATATTAAAATCGAGAAATATTTTTTTAAAAGTGGGTATTAAATATACCCCACCTTTCTTCTCCTGAAATAGTGAGGAAAATATAGAAGTGGTACCACTGAGAATGTTATTTACAAAAAATATATTGTAAAAATTATAGATTAATTCCTTACTTTATTGAAAATCTTTTTTTTTGTGATATACAAGTTTAATTTAGATTTAAGGTGGTTCATTAGTAACACTGTTACACCGTCTTGTGTCTGATAACCTAACTTTTGACGTGTCAGTTGTGTTGTCAAAGTGTATAACACGAGAAGAAAGCTCTTCGTCCACTCTCGCTCGAATTTCATAAGTGAGCTCGAATGGGAAAAAGAAGCGCTTTCGTCCATAGTTTGACAAATAATTATTGGTTACGGAAGGTTTAAAGTAAAATTTACCAACATATACTTGCAAGTCCTCATGTTGATGTATGCATCAACTTTTTAATTTTTTCTATTTTCATACTATAAAAAGTAATGAGAGCAGCCGCTGCAAATAAACAACGTCCTTAAAAAATCTCGGATAGTAAAAATGTCAAAATTTCAGCAAAATTTCTTTTGTGCACCAAACAGCTTCCCAGACAATTCAACTGTCAAAAATATGTGTTTACCTTCAAGAGACGTAGCAAACGGCGATCTCTGGAACAGGTATCATGCAATGTATTATAAATGAGAAATTCCTGTACAGATGCACCCGATTAGGCTACGTATCTTCTGTCACGTAGTCCCAGACCCAGACCTTGTCTGCAGTCTGCATCCCTAACCTAACCTAACCCCAAAGCCAAGGTCGTAGGACGCAGCGACGGGTGGGACTACCATGAATCTCAGTACTATTAAAATGTCAAAAATGTGTTCATGCGCGCGGTGCAGTGCCGTAGAAACAGTGGCGCCTGGGGCTACTTCAATTCCCAAGAACTACGCATATCTTTAAATAACAAAACAAAAAAATATAAGGGACGCACCGAAATACAGTGAATTTTCAAAACTTGAAGTTTCATTTATTATGTATAGGTTAGAGGTAGGCAAATTACTGAAACAATGTAATTAATTATTTATTTATATAATTACTGTCTCAATGTTAATTGAATTACAATCGTCAAATTACCTTGCTTTACAATCAAAATTTAATCAATTAATTAGATCAATTAAATGTAAAAAATGTAATTAAATTACATTAATTACAAATTACAATTACTATTTATTTTTTATGGAAATAAAAAGAAATTCATTCATTCATTTTACAACTTTATACTACAAAAAAAGGAAAATATAAATCAAAGACAAAATGTAGGAACATAAAATTATAATTATAATTAAAACGAAAGCAAAACGTTCTTACCAATATTACGGAGTGTGGTTATTCAAACTCGTGTGTTAAAATTATTATTAAAATTTCTCATAGAGAGTCTGGTAATCTACAGCGTCTTGTATTTAAAATAAGACCTACAAATGAAAATAATCTTTCAACAGGTGCTGAGGAAGGAAAAATTAAGGATCTCCATTTCTATTTTATTAGAAATTGAAACGGAATTTTCGATTTTATCTCAATCATCAAAAAGTTATAAAATTGTTCATTTTGTTCATGAAAAAAAAAAATTATAAACAGCGAAATAATTGTAAGTGTAATTGTAATTACAATGAGAAAGTGCTAAAATTACTAATTACTTGAATAAATAATGTAATTGATTACAGAACTTTCCATTACAGAGCGAATGTAAATGAAAAATTAAATTAACAATACATTTCTGAAAAAGTAATTAATTGTGTAATTTAATTACTTGTAATTAATTACTGCCCATCTCTGTATACCCGCTCTTTTGAACAGTATGGCGAGTACTCAGAGACACCGAGACACCGAAACAGTATGGGATGGTTATAATCGGTGATAAAAATCTTTTTTCTATCAATGTAAAAAAAAAATAATTTTGGACTCATAAACCAAGAGGACATTAAAAAAAATCCAGTTTAATTCAATATGGCGGACGCCGCTTCAGTATGGCATACAACTTTTTCATACTAAGCTATCTAATAAACAATATAAAACAAGAAATAGCTTTGTACTCGTTCCCCAAAGTCAAAGTTTTTTTTTGAAAAATTCAAAAAATTTCACAGCACAACGACGACACCTACAGGCTGCCATACTTGCGTTTCCCTGTTAACCATACACTGGCCAATTTCTGAAAAAAAATTCAGCTTTGGACTTGCTGGCTCCCGGTCTAATATGTAATCAAATTTTCAGCAAATTTAACAAACTTTTTTTGATAAATAAATATATAAAATATATATCATCACGCCTTTTACCCATTACGGGTGTGGCACTCTGCTTACGCAGATCTCGGTAAGTGATATATTTTTTCGTATGAGGTGCGGTTACCAGCCGTCAAATCATAGCCCCCAAAGATGTTAGTGGAGGGAGAACCACGGGGGTAAATTTAAATTTGTAACTGTCGGCAGTGGTTTTCGAACTGAGGATCTAACGATCCACAGTTCGACACGTTACCACGGAGCTATTTACACCATAAATATATATAAGCAGTCTTTTTTTCCATCTCGGATGTGGCACTTTGCTTTCGCAGATCTCGGTACGTGATATAATTTGCGCGTAAAATGCGGTTACCAGCCGCTTAGTGACGTCACCCAAAAATGTTAATGGAGAAGGAGCCACTGGTGTAAAATTAAGTAAACTGGAGCTATTTACTTCATATATTATTAAATAAAAAATAGAAAAAAAAAATTAAACAAATGTCCGTGAAGATATTCCAGAGTTATTTCTATTTATGTAATAAATTAAGTAGTGTGAATATTTTTGTAATTTTTAACAAAATTATCATATTTCCATAATTCAGAAAAACCCATTACTCCAATTTAATTGAAATATCAATATTCAATGTATCCGCACGTATGTGGTCCATAATGAGTTAGCGTTAATTAAACAAATTATAATAAAATCTATTCACAGACACGTGTCGGCTGAAAAACGGAGTATGTACTCACGTAATCATTTCATATGAATTTCAAATTTTATAAGGAATCATTCTGCCAGACGATGTAAGAATATGTGATACAGGAAGATAGCTCGGTTCCATGAGAATTTTAATCAACTCTGTGGGATGCGTGAGGTAGAAGTTTTATATTTTCTGATATTAGTATTAAAAATACCATTAGCAATTATTTTCATGTTCTTAAATAATTTATTATCAATAGGACTAATTTCATTGAATTTTTCTTTCAAGAATTCATCACTTACGATGTCTAGATGAATCTATTCATTCCTATATGCTTGTTTATATAAAAGACGTACATCTTTTTTCTGAATATGTCATCCTTGTGCGCAGTTACAAATCAGAATTTAACTTTTTATCAAGGTCGTTTACAAATTTGACAATTTTATTGTATAATTATTATTTACTCTACGTTCTGTGAATTGTACATTCTATTCTCTGACAGTTCATCTTTAAAAGTTACAGTTAACATGAAGCACAATAACAATTGAAACGATGCAGATTTATTTCGTTTTGATTATAATTTAACAAAGATACTTTGAGAGAAAATTTTATATTTGCAAATTGGCGACTGTTTCAGATACGTTTCTCAACCATATATAATCTCGAAAATGATTTAAAAATATATTTAGCAAAAGTAGAGAAAGTACTACAACCAAAAAATGACAATACTGCACCACAGCTCGTATAAAAAGCACAGAGAATATGCGCTTTGGAGCTCAAAATTTAAGTTGGTACCATTAAACATGTTAAACTGGGTTCACATCGACTCAACCTCAATGGAGTCTTTCACTAGAGTCACAAAATGACAAATAAGTCATTTATATTATAACTAGACCCTAAAACATCGTACTAGATATAACAGAAGTTTAAAAATATTGTTAATAATATTTCTCTGTTTGTTTCTCTCTTTCAATAATTCTAATGATACATAGGTTAGCAAAATTTATCAGTGGTATCCAAACATTTGACTAAAATAATCTTTCAGTAATTTATATTTCCTTCTGGAATAAATGGTATTCATGTATATTTTATTTATTTACGGCGAAAAGTTATTTTAATTCCATTTAAATAATTTTCTAAACAATAAAATTGAACATTTATGTGGCTACAATTATATACAATCCCTACTGTTTGAGATCCACAACTCAGGACAATTCTGACGTCACAATATTTTAAAAAAATCATTGCGGCATAATGAATGACATTTAAAGACTTTTTAAAATTGCAGGTAGTCTTCAATTTAAATAAAGTTTCATAAAAAAAATTAAAAAATAGTAAAGGATCCCATTATCATTTACAATTGTCATTTTCATTCGATTGGAACATCTTAAAACTATCGATTTAAAATATAAATTATACCATTTAGTGGAGGTAACATCTAATGAAAGTGATCAAAAACCATTTTAATAAATTATTTATAAAGTGATAGATAAAGTAGTATTTGTTGTATAATCTATACTGAATCACATGAATTAATTTGTCAGACTTTTAAAATAGTATATTCTACAACAAGTAATGGAATGGCACATATTCTACACGAGCAAAAAGTTTGTAGTCCGAGCCGAAGCCGAGGGCTACGGTTTGCGAGTGTGGAATATGCCATTGCGTTACATGTTGTAGACTATACTTTCTACAACAAGATTTTGGAAATTATATAAAAAATACAAATAGAAAACTGTTGAAAACGTCAAACTCCAATAAATAAAATTAATACAATTAGACGTAAGTACGTAACCATAGTAACTGAATTAACATACTTCACATATCGCGCTAATATGCGGTTCTGATTCGTCGAATTTATTCCATACGCCGCGTATGGAATGATAGTTATTCCAATTACAAATTACAATTACTTTTTATTTTTTATGGAAATAAAAAGAACTTCATTCATTCATTTTACAACTTTATACTACACGATTGCGTGGGCGTCCGAGGAATAACTGGTTGGGTATGATTGTTCGTTTGTTGCGTGAACGAATGATTCCGAGTATGAAGAATAAACGAGCATGTATGAATCGCACTATGAATGTGGACGAGGCGAGGATTGTTTGGAGGAGATTGATTGTTGGTTGACTGTGTTTCTGGGTTCGTGCTACCCCACTAAGTGGGATATAGCGTGATGTTATGTATGTATATGTGTATGTATGTATGTATGTTATTCCAATACAATTTTTAGTTGTGGAATGCGTAGTTTCCAAAACAGTGTTATAGAAAAAATATTTCATGTCCTGCTATTTTCTATTTTGATAAAAGTAAGTTTAAATGCTATGCTTTTTGAAATTTCTAACAGAAAAAAAGAGAGAGTATGATATCTGCATCCCACTAATTTTAAGTGGAAAGTTGGGAGATTACAAGCTTTTCAATCCGTGCTTATAAAGTAACGCCTTAATTTTGTTACTTATGAGCCGCGTATGTTCTTATATAAAAATGCCTGCTCCATTTTATTATTTCACGTATTTTAAATAGTACTAAACAATTGTAGTAGTAGTGTGTTGTAGATATAGATGGCTGTATTTTGTGTGCAATGACAATATAATTCACAATTTCGGTCATTGTTATGATTACAGAGTATTCTGTGTGAAAAATTAGAAGTGTAGGAAAGGTTTTATTGATTAAGATATAATAAACAATTAGCATCAATAATATACTGTGCCTTTGGATGAAACAAGGAAGTGAACGGATGTTTCCCACCATAAGATGACAATAACTGAATATATTCTCGGCAGCGATACTAAACACTAGTAATGTTAAAAACCGTCAAAATTGGTAACTGGTTTGGACAAACCGCGGTTAATCGTATATCGAGGTTTACCGAGGTTAATCGAAAAGCGAGATTAACCGAAAAACGCACTTTAATCACAAACCGATGTTAACCGAAAACTGCGATAATTCGCCAGTGGTTAATCGATATTTGATAATCGATAAGTAAATGAAAAATAAATAAATAATAAAATGGAGCCGCAGTGAAATAAAATTTCGTTGATTTTTTATTTATGAATAAAATTAATTTTTATTTTGACTATGCACTAAAAACATAAGAACATTAACTTTTATTTAATTTTTTTGGTTTTAAGCAATTTTGTTTTGCATTTACTGCTACAGAAAATACTCGTTCTGATGGTGTAGAAACGTAAAATCACGGTTAACCGTAAACCGCGATTAACCGTCCAAGCGGTTTACTTATTTTAAAAAACCGGTCGAACGATTAACCGATTTTCCAGTTAACCGGTGACAGCCCTACTACATACCATTATCCGATATGATTACAAGGGATTCCGATCATTAAAAATATATCATTTTCAAAGTATTTAATCATGATTTTCGTATTATCTCGCCAAAGAGGAAAACATAAGGAGGATTTTCTAATACAATCAACTACAACCAAGATATAGGAATAGTCTTACCGTGATTTCGGCAGAGATCCTTTCAAAATTGTACTGATTGCTTTGGTCGCGATATTTTTAAATGTCCGCATATCATAAGTCTACTGTTTACTAACTGTATTTTAATAAAATAAACCATTTGTTAGCGTAGATATGTTAGCAGTCATTGAAACCAATGAGGTAATTACAAGACTAATGCCTTATTAATGCTTCCGTGACCAAAAGAAGTATCTTACACATAACAGATTTATTTTTAAAACTAGTTAACAACGGTATACTTTTAAGATTTGTCGTTTCAAGTATTTGTTCATTATTGGTCTGACATTCCGTTAACAATTGTTAGAAATTTGTGCAATGAGATATATGAAAATAACAATTAAATATCTTAAATAAAACACATAAAAATTGTGATAATGGTCTCGGTATTGGCCATTTTGGAAAGTTAATTTTATGCCATTTGTGTTTGAATTTGATTTCTGAAAGATGGACACCGTGGCTGGCTCAAATAAAGCACAATCTGAAAGTCAAAATTTCGATCATTTTTGGCATAGACGTGGCGAATGTTTAATTCTATGTCGTCCATCGTCTTTGGTTTAACGCCGAAGACTAGCGACTTCAAATATCCCCGCAGAAAATGATCCAAAGGTGTTAAATCACAAGATCTTAGAAGCCAATCCACAGGTTCATTGCGCGATATTATGCATTCATCGATTGAGGCGCACGCTGTGTGACAATTTGCGCCGTCTTGTTGAAACCACCGCACTTCCACATTAACACCATTCAATTGGGGAACAAAAAAGTCAGTAATTATTGCTCTATATCGGTCCCCATTGACTGTAACGTTCTGGTCGGTATCATTTTTGAAGAAATAGGGACCAGTGATTCCAACAGCACGTAAAACACATACAGCAACTTTTTGTTTGTTACGCCGTCTCAATAATGGCTTATGGATTTTTTCCCCCCAAAGGCAAAAATTTTGCTTGTTTACGTAGCAATTTAATCAAAATTGAGCCTCATCGCTGTAAAAAAATTTTGAAAACAATTTGCACAATTTTCAAGCGTTGTTCTTGCCAAGGTGTCCCTTGATTCTGGCTGTCAGCTATCGCTGGGAAAAGTATCGCCAATTCGAAAAACAAACCTCTAAAAAAACACCCGTTAATATAAAATAACATTGCATATTTCATAATTATGGACTGAAAACGTGCTTTTTCACCAACCATTTTTTTACCGCAATCGTGTCTCGAACAGAAACATTAGTAATAAATGTATTAATGTTCTTGATAAAAAATTGTAAACACATGTTATTTTTCTTATAGATTTTATTTGACAACGTTACAATTTACGATTTTTGTATAAGAAATTAACTTTAGGCACAAAATGTACACCCACTGGATCGGACCATTGTGAACGTTAAAATTGATTCCTAAAATACTAATCGCAATTGATAATTGGGTAACTCTGAACGCAGCTTAGCAAGTAGAAGTTAGACTAAAAATAAATCCAGAGATTTTTTTTATAAAAAGTCAAATTGTAAATAGGGTTGCAAAATCACGTTAAGCAATTAATACGATTCACTTTCAATCAAAACGATCTAAAATGGGCCCATAAACCAATTTTTATAAAAAAAATTCATGAAACTTTATTAGAATATGACGATCAGTGAAAACCCGATGTGAAAATTCCATATATTACCCGAGATATGATTTTTTAAAGTTTGTGTGACGTCACTAGTACTCCTCCAGTTGCACTTGAACAACGATTTTTAATGATAGTAGATATTATATATTTTTTAATGTAAAAATAATATTTACATATTATAAGTCTTAATTTACAACAATTAAACTTAATATAAATAAAGATAAAATTAATTTGGCAATTTTAGAGTATTTTACTTGACATTCGAGTAAACAACATACGAAAGTTTGTGAACAGTGGCGCTAGTAATGATGTAACCTAACCTCAACACACAATTTTATTCAATAGTTATTCAACACAGCACAATAAAACAGTGAAATTATAAAACAAGTAATAGAAGCTCAACAAATATAATTTTAAATACCAACAAACAAAACAAATGAAATGACATTTCGTAGTTCTATTTTAGCCCATAATAGGCGTTGGGCGCAACGGCAGACGCGCGATTTGCACTTTTCATATTTCTGGCCAATAGAATCAATGCGAGTACCCGTGACGTCAAAATATGTTCAATTCGTTATATCGTTTCACTGCCGAATATTTAAAATATAAAAATACTTCACTACTAATTCTTCCGTAAGTGTTACAAGATTTTGATATAAATTTGTCATATTTCGTTTATGGTTTATGCGCCCATTACAACTACATGAAGTCGAATGACCCAGCTATGATGCCACCAAGCCCAAGCATCCAAGCTCGAAGTGACCGACGCAAAACACAAAATGAAATATAGGTGTGTCCATTTGCGAGGTATTTCCCACCAGCCACCTCCAGCAGCAGAACATTGAACAGACAGAGATAGTTGTTGTAGTGCACCTTTACCTCAAAAACTTATAATGAATGCCAGCGACACCACTGACACCAGCAGCTCTAAATAAACAGCCAAAGCTGAATGGTGCTGTTCGCAGGACCGGATTAAGAATTTAAAAATATGTTTTGTAAATAATACGACAAATAGTTCAGTATGAGATCCTCAGTGCGATTTCCACTACTAACCATTTTTAACCCTGGAATGCTACACTGCGGTCTAAAAAAGCGTGCATTACACAATGAAGATTTTCTTTTCAAGTGACATTAAAAAGTTTTCTCTCTAGCACACAGATATAAATGAAAAATTTGTCCGTACACTTGCACATTGCTGTTTTACTGCATTACCATCTATCCGCATGTTTTGCAATAGGCGAATTAGCTATCAAGTGCCATTTTAGAATCACTTGAAAAGAAAAACTTCATCGTGTAATGCCCGCTTAAGAAACCCCACGGTTTTCATATAATTTTCCACATGCGCAGCATTCGCATAACTTCGATGCTACATACCTCGTTGTATATTCAGTTTTTATAAACCTAAACAAATATTCAATGTAAAAAAAGTTTTGGCAAAAATACTGTGTTTTCAATAAAATAAATGGTTCAGAAAGGTTATTAATTGTTTAATATCTTTCTAAAAACATAAACAAATATTCCATATTTAAAATCCCTAGAAGAATAACATCCGGTTATTAGAAAGTAGCATTTCTTTTCTTGGGGGTTCCCAGACCCCAGTGTGACGTTTGTGTAATTGTGAAAGTAGTCCAGGGTTAATTTTTGTATGACTTTACGGATGGTATACGCATTTCACGCGCATAAATATATCACCTACCGATCTGAGACAAACGGGGTAAATAGCTCCATGGTAACGTATAAGACAATGACTACGCTTATACGTAAGGCAAAAATATACTTTGACTTGAGTTTGACTTTAAAAAGTCGTCTTCTGGCACTGTGTAAACACTACCGACTAACTACTTTTCTTCCTAAAGTCCAATATAAAATAAATCAGACTTGACTCATATAAGTGATTTTGAAAGAGTCATGTAAAAGCATATCGACTTTATTTTGTCATCAGTGTCATTCAATAGGCTCTTCAACCAATTTTTTTTTTTTTTAGAAACTAGACGTTAATATATGAATATTTTTTTATCTATATTGTAATATAGTTAAACCTGTAATTAATTACTAAAGATTCTATATAAAACCGTGTTACGTCATAGTGCCTGATGACAGAACAGCGCCGAATAAATAATAATTTTGAATACTTGTTGCTGTTGTTTTCATAATTAGGCACAAAGCAATACTTAATAACCATAATTGTAATTTCAACGAGAATTTAAAGATTTCAACAGATAACAACAATAATACAATTGATAAAACACAACACTTAACGCCAAGATGGCCAAAATTATGGGCGTGCAACCTCTATCTGTCAGTCGGCGGTCTGACGTCACAGTTGAATTGGAGGAAAAATAATGTAATTTTATTAATAAATTACAGGCGTAATATTTATTTTTAAAATAAAGTGTTATATATTTTGACATTGTTTTCAAGCGTATTATTAAAAATTTATTCAAAATATGTTAAATTTTAACGTGATTGAAGAGGTAATTCCCTCATAATTTGAAATATATCAGCCGTTGTTTCCTCAATTTATATTGCACCCAAAACTGTGATGCATCTGCACTGTCATCATATTAAAAAAACCACGGTAGTATTTAATATGTTTAATTTCAAATTACTGTCCATGGTTTTTGTTTAAATAATATGAATGGTATTTTTTGCGCAGATAAATATATTATTTACCTGATAACTAGTCTTCAAATTTTAACAGAAACACATAAATTACTGGCTGTCAACAAGTAAAGAAGTAAAGCAGATTTGTTCTCAATGTGTAAACGTACACAATTTTACTTTTAAAAAGTCGGCTTTTCAAAGTCAAGTCAAAGTAAACTTTTGCCGCACATGTAAAGCTAGTCTGACTCCTGAGATCTTCATACGAATTCCACGACAGTTGTCATTTTTAACTTTTCCAAGACTTGACGGCTGGTAAACGCACTTCACACGTAAATATATCACGTAACAAGATCTACGAAAGCAGTGCAACACCCAAATTGGGTAAATGGTATGATGATATATTTATTTATTTTTATTTAAACGATGTTTCTAATTAGCAAGACAATGATTGTTTATAATAAAATAAGATAAACGCCGATTTGAATTTGACAGTTAAGATCAAAGTGAGATGTGCCAATTTTTACAAAAGTCCCTATATACCAAGTATATACCTATCTGATGATGCCTCTCATTTTGACAGACGAAACTTCAGATTAAGAATACACGTAGACGAACCATGAATTGCTATACTCCCCAAGACCGCGGAATAATTATGTCAATGTTTAGACAAATAATATTAAAAAGAAATTTAAATAAATGATAAAATTCTAAGACTAAGGGCCGATATTTCCATCTACGAATAAAGTACCAAATAAATTATTCGCCGAATAACTGAAAAATGTCGCATCGAAATCATAGCTCAAATGCTACTTTTTGTTCTAGCTGTCTAGCTGTTTTTGATGCGTATTTAGGCCCTAATAACAATTTAAAAACACCTAAGTCTTAAAGTATATATATATATATATATATATATATATATATATATATATATATATATATATATATACTTATGTTTTTATCGTCAGTAGATGCAAAAGGGATAAAATCAAGATTACACAACTTGTAAACCAAGTCAGTGGTCAAAATCTATTCAATCTTAAAAAAATTAAATACATAATCTATAGGTAATAGAAGATTCGTTATAGTATATATTAGGTATTTTTATTTTTTAATCTTGACCATTGACTTGATTTACAAGGTATGTAGTCTTGATTTTATCCCTTTTGCATCTACTGATGACAATAATAGTTGTCGAAATAAGTATTTCGATATTTTTAAATTACTTTAAGGTTAGACTTATTTTTCACTTCAAATTAGAATTGTTCTCCAGATACTAATCGTAATTTCGCAAGGGAAGTTATAATACCAAAGTAAATTTGCTCATTTTGTCCTAGTTTCTAATTCAAATCTGAGTTGGCATTAAAATTAATTCCGTGCTTATTTTGCTGACTAGTAAACACGCATACATGCTTAGATTTACCATATGTCTTAATCACTGGGACAGCCCAGTAGTTATTCTACTGCAATTTTTTTGTTTTTTAGTTTCCAATTTAGATAAAGCTGAACAGAATTTATAGTTAGTATTACTTGCTCTCATTTCTATTTCAATTACCTATAAAATGAATAAATAGATGTAAATGAAGGATATCGAAAAGTACTAACATTTTTTTAGCATTGTAAGGAATAAACGAATAAAATATGTACATGATGTTATCTTTAAAAATTAGTATTTGCTGAAAATGAATACGCAGAATATAGAGTGCAGGATGTACGAAATCTATTTCTCTGCAAAGTGTACTTTCATTTTAGAGAAAAAAGTTATCAAATAAAGATTCTGCGTCTAAATCAGAAAACAAATTTAGTTGAACTCATCGAGTAACCGTAAAAATTTAGAATTTCCATGATACTATGGAGTTTTTAACAAGTCTTCCATTTTTACGACTATACGAAGCCAAAGTAAATGAATGGACATATTTACTTCACTCGTATTTTGTTCCCAATTTATTGTTGAAAATATGTTAAGTCTCAAGTGCGCCATGAAGTATGTATTAAGCAAGAATTCTGTTTCGGTTTGGGAGTAAAGCTTCCACGCTTACAGCTTGCACAACGACAAAGTCAACATGCACTTTGTAAAACTATATTTAGTTACGTACACACATACACAAATAATATTTTCAGTATCTCGGATTGTCGAGTGTTCCGTTAGTGTTATTGTGACGTGCTTGAAGTTTATTTTCGTATAAAATGAGTAAATTTGACTTTTATAATTGTATGCACCCATTCGTAAACATTCCGAGAAGTCGGCTTCGACTCGTTAGGAAAAGAGGAGATTTTTTAAAAACGTTACGCCCAGTCGAGCGTCACGTACACAATTGCTTTCAAGAACATCTTCATTCTTCGTATCATACGCCAAGTTTAAATCAATGTTATTAATAACAATTGAGCACTAACACTTCTTCTCTACTGAACTGAAATCAATTCACATTCACGACATAATTTGACAAAGTTGAGGCTTGTAATTGTATAATAGAGTCTAACGTGGGTTTCTATGATGTGTGCATTGCATGTGCTCATGTGCATGCGCGGTGCGCTAGAAAGTGCAAGTAGCAACCGTACGCACTTAAATTGATCTCAATTACGTTGTGAATGAGGCAAAGGTAAGCAAGCAAAACATTGCACAGTGCACACTAATCTAGGATATGATCAAATCAACCTATTTCTGGCCATTTAACAGATTTTCATTTTTCATTAGCTTCAAATTTACAAATATCTAAATAAAAAGCATTATTCAAAGTTTAAAAATATTTTATTTAAGTAAAATATAAAATAATGAGCAGTACAAAAATAAAAATAATATAACTCTCATGTGTATGTCGCTAAAATTTTAGTTTTGAAGCATACAAAATATAAAAAAGTACAAATGAAACCGAACGTAACAGAAAATCTTGCGTAGGATGAACCAACTGTACCAGTTATAAGAAAGTAATAACTGAACATTTTTTGCGACTCATTGGTATCATATCATAAACAAATATTTACTTGTGTAACCATACCTTACAAGATGTTGTTTTTATTTTTTCATCCAATGCACCGATTAGAAAAACCAAGAGACCAAAGTACAACGTGAGTAGTCACTTTTTTCGACATTTCTCTCTGCAAAAAATTATCAATTATTAGAATTTCAAAACCTTTGATTTTCTAAACACAAAGTCACTGTTTCATCTATTTCTGCATTTTTTATATATTGAAAATGTTATTAATATAAACAATGCACAGTTCGTACAAAATCAAGTAATAATTAATTGATCACACAAAAAATATTTTGAACGCCTAATACATTGTTCAATCAGCTTGGATAAAAATGTGATGGAAATATATACAATTGTAAAAAGACTCATTTTACAGAAATTATGTACGATACGCCACTGCTTAACCTACTCTAGGGCCAGTCAACTTTCACTCATTGGCAAGTGTGGAACAGAACAGCTTGTGCACTAGCTCCAGCGAGCGCGAACAAGTTGAGACATTGACCGTTTTATCCCAATCTTAGCTACACGTGTCTTCTAATATCTACTATACATTTAGCAGACTAGGCTTGAATTCTTACAGGAATTAACACTTATGTAAAATATGTGCAATGGAAAAATGCTGCAGATCTCGCATCAAAAGTTTCTGTCTGGAAAAATGGAACTGTCTCCATGCAGCTTTCGTATGCGCACTACTTTTACTTTCATTATTCTCATTAATCAATCGGTTTATTAATGTATACTATTTATGAATGTACTCATTTTTAAGATTTGTAACATAAGATGTAAACAAATAAATAAATAAATAAATATATATATATATATATATATATATATATATATATATATATATATATATATATATATATATATATATATATAAAATAGGTTTTTTTAGGATGCAATAATTTGGATAATTATTTCGAACATACCATTACATGGTTTGACCAAGCGTGAATCTGTTTTTTATTATTTTCAACTGCAAATAATTATGTAATTGATAAAAAAACAGTTGTCATTTTTTCACAATAATATCAAAATTTTATCAAAAAGATCCTAACACTAACATTATTTTATTATAACTCGTAACATGTACTGTATATGAAATAACATGTAGTTTTTATTATTCACTTACACAGAAATAAAGTAATTTTTATACACGTTACATCAGTCAAATTGTTCAAAATTTTAGGTATAAAACTTACGCCCTTCAAATTATTATTTGAAAACTATTAGATACTAAGATAGTGGAAAATAGTTAATATAAATAATAAAAATAAAAACACTTACATTCGGTGTTGAAAATTAAATTTACATATTATGTGCACAATAATAGATGCATGTTTATTCAAGTCTTGATTTCCTTTTTTACATGAAAATGGATGACACTATTGAACACGCAATAAGCCGCTAATTTGGGGTAATAAAAACACAGTTTGTGCTCATCCTGACATAACAGGATGAAGAGACGCGTCGGGCGTCGGGCGCCGGGCGAATAGTGCAGCGATCAGCGATGTGGATGTGGGATAATAGTTACCCACATCAAACCACAACAGGATGAATCGGTGTAAATGAAACAAACTAGAACCGTAGCACCTAACACTGAAGCATCCAGATCCAGAGCCAAATACAATAACGAAGAATGAGCAATGGTAACGGTAACAGCAACAGAAACAAACACTGCGGCATATAAGAACAAAACGATGTTCTAGTGAGCACGAGTAAAGCAGCCGCAGTCACCCTTTTCCAAGTCCATGACTAGGCACTCGTATACAAGCACCATCGGGCATCGGGCCCTGTCTAGCTAGTTTGTAGTTTCCCCGAGCACTCCGCGCAGACCACGAGACTATTAAAAACTAAAAATTCAAGGTCAATATATCACTTGATTTTTCAACTTTAATTATGCATTACCTTGAAAGAATCAAATTTAAATGGACGTTTTTGTACAGTAGGTGTGCGTTGATTATGGCAGAAAATAAAAATACGATAAATTTATTTGTATAAACATATATTTACGTAAATATAAATATTAGAGTGGTAGACAAGGTTTATATTTATTTTGTCTCGTGCATTTTTTTCTTCTCCTAATAAAATGACAAAACAATTCAGCGAACCCAACATGTCATGAATAGAGTCCAAGAATGATCTTAGAACAGTTTAGAGGGGGAAGGTGACCTTAAAAATTTAACGGAGACTGAAGTGTAACATTGCTCTAACATCAAGGTTAAAATAATGCGGAACAATTAAATTAAAGTCAAAGTAAGGAGCAAAGACAAAAAGACTAACTACAAACCGTTACATATGATTTTAATCGATGCCGAGGACAAGTAAAAATAAATGCCGGTATCTAGCGTCATTTAAAATGTAAATAATGACAGGGGTACCGCACGGGGATGATTGTTCCAATGCAGAATGCGTATGTCGCACACACGCACACACATCACTAGCACACGCGCCGCTCCATAAATATTTATTAATAATTACTCAACCACAATGCAACAATATCAGCAGTTATTTACAGACATGTAAACAAATATAAAATTTACGACTACAATAAGTACAAAAACATATATAAAATCAAAACAAAATACATAACATAGCGGCGATTTATTACTGTACACAATGTCAAGCATTGCACATGTAGTCTGCATACACTTAACAGTGCAAGTACCATTCATCAGCTGCAGATAGGCAACAATACACACGTCCCCCATACTTAATAGTTTATTAATTAAATAGTAAAAATCTACATACGTGTGTGTGTTGTATGATAAGACATATGAAGAAAACAACGCCATCGGAATCAATGAATTGCCATATTATCTCAGGTTCATTAAATCAAATGTCCATTTATATTTATTTAATCGCACACAAACTCGGCTACTCATCAAAACATATTTTTTCATTCGCACATACTATTGATCTACCTAACCACAATCACAACATTATACTTTCAAAATATAACATTAGAACCATAAACATGTACGGCATGCCCATCGCAGCAGTCGTTCAACTTCAGATTCAGATCCTCTCGAAACCGAAAGCAAGGCCAAATTATATATAGCCAACAAAAGATAACTGAAATACTCTACATGTCAGCCATTTTGAGCAATCTCTGATCAGAAATAATAACTAAACAAGAGAAACGTAGCTGAGCTGCAAATCATCGTAAACATTTGCGACATCTAGCAAAGGAAGAGTTAATTTGTTCAAAAACAAGAATAATTGTAAAAAATTATTTATTAAATAACATCAAGTACATTGCAAACAATAAAAATAAAAGTACATTATTGCAACAGTTAAAATAGGCGAAACGTAATAAAAATCATTTTCTCTCAGCAGTTCAGGCAAACGCAATCATCATTTTCATCGTACCTACAACATTACTGTCAATACTAGTTTGATTATTACTTTAAATTGGCACTTACAATTTTAATGAATGTGCTACACAGAATATTTGTGAGCATTTGTGACAAGCAGCACTGCACATCTGGCACATCCATTTATCACAGAATGAGCATTTAGTTTCAGCGACATTTAAATCATTGCATAAGGAACAATACTCTGAAACATTCTAATAATTTTCTATATCAAAAAGTATTTAACTATCCTTAAAGTTACCTTAGAATTATATTTATTTTCTAATCCTGCCGGATGAACAGCTGATTTAATTTGCACGGCATTTCCATTTACTTTATAAATCTCTTTGGCACCATTAAATAATAATTGCAATGTTTTATCTATTAACACAATGAAAATAAGGTGCTTATTTTTATTATATAATTTAGAAATAATAATAAATTACTCATAACATAACCTGAACTTACCATGAATTTTCATCATATTTTCTTCATGTTTTAAATCAAATTCTTTTTGTCCTAAGTGAACTTTCAATTGAGGCAAACAATTAAATTCAAAAGGACACGCTCTTTTAGTCATAGTTAACAAAATGTCCCGAAAATAACAGAATTCTAATAAGATGACAAATTTACACAGATACAGCCTTCTACCATCTACGGCAACATCAAGCAAATATCAACAACGCAGCTGTACCATTTGATAAACGCGTGCTCAGCTATAACGTCAATACCTGAAATTTACTTTGTTTTATAATCATTGTACTTCAAGGAGCCTTATTCTAATTTATAGCAATATGTCATTATTGATATAAGATGACAGAATACAATACATATTTTAATATTGGTACAAGCAACTAGAACGTGTTTTACGACATTTACATCATATTTATAATCAGAAAACAATTTAATTTACGTATATAATAAACATATTCATATTTTAAACATTTGTACACCAATTTACACACTTACTTGTTATGATCGTAACAACATTTGGTACGACCAGAACCTTGGTACGCGTACGCATACAAACTCAAATGTATATAGGAAACTTCCAAAAAAGTCCGCTAGGTGGATATCAAGATAAATGACATATCAACTTGTTATTTAAATTGGAATAGGTCTCCTGAATGAGTAGATTTATATTTTTAACATATTTTTATCAGTTTTCATACCACGAGCCTCATAATAGCTAGTATAAGTTAAGAGTTACTGAAAATTTTTTTTTTTAAATTTTTACAAATACATATATTTTTAATATTAATATAAACAACCAGCACTCAGAAATCAAATTAATTTTACTTCATTAAAATAAATATTTCCACTTCCTTATTTTATAATAGTAATAAAACTTTAATCGGCCAAGTTTATCAGTCATACCAGAAACTTTTTAAAATATCCGCTACGTGAATTCCATTACTACTTGATGAATTATAATACGTGTCAAATAAAACTTGACGATTATACATTCAGCTCGAAGCAAATTTTTTGATAATATATTTATTTATTACAGTTTAATTAATTATTTTCAGAGATGTATCTCCATTTTTTAAGAGGAATATAGACTGTTTTATTAATCTATTACATCAGGAAGGTTTTTGAAAAACAAAATGATTGATTAATTACAATATCTCCGTCGTCTTAGCGCGAAGTAGATTATTAGAACATACGTTAGTAGGATGTGTCAGTATTATGATAGTGGGGATAAGTTAGTACTGCTCTAGATACTACTTGTTGTACGGGCAAGTACTACGGACACTTTCTGTACATAAAAATTCAATTATTATAATTTTTTTGTAAATCATTAGAAGTCCAATATATTAGGTATAAATAATTAAATTTAAAATCCAATGAACAGGATTTACAATATACTGTGAACTGATATGCAATTGCATTTTTTTTTCCAAAATTCATTGAAAAATAAGTTTTTAAACGATTCAATTGTGCGGAAGATTGTGACGAACCTACTATATCTCATTTTTCGTATTGGTAAGCAATTTTTTTTTAATACTTACAAACGTGTTTTGATGTAACATATGAAATATTCTAGAGATATCAAATTTAATTTCTTACAGATTAGAGTTCTATTTATAGTGCCAAGTAGTGTGAAACTAACATAGATGTTATAAATATTTCTATTTCTATTTTCAATTAACAAAACAATTTACATTTCTTGTTAGTAAATTTTTTTATTATGAATTTATTTTAACGATACAGATTATATAACTTTTATACAATTTAATATGTACAATTGTTACATTGCTACAAATATAAACATGTAAAATTATTATTAAACAAAATATTTTTTTCACATCTTGAGAGCACCATGGGAGCAAACTCCATATCTAAAAAATTGAAATAATTTATTGTACTCTACTCGACTTCGGAATTGTAACGGCATAAAATGAGTAACTTTTTGTGATACTACATGCGAAACATAATATAGGTACTCTAACATTTTATAGGACCATTGCTTTGATGCATTGTATTAAAACACAATATTTGAAGACGCATTTTACTTCGAAATTGTTTTAATATATTTCCTATTATTCTGAAACAAAAATAGAACACTATCAAAAAAGATACAAGGCTTATTTGAAGTAATATACACTAAGGATTTTCATACTTGTAATACATAAAACAGCGGTCAATATAAATACAATATTACGTTTTAAACATTTTATATATTACAGTTACTAAAATCCTCATAAACTTGTTTATATTTTGCGTTCAAAATGAAGTGATTACCAACCCAATTGTGTATCGAAAGAGCTATCATTTTTTGTTTTAGAAGGTTGTATTAGATGACATTTACTTAACCAAATCACAAACTTTGTATAATATTATATATACAAATTTCGCTAAATCAACTTTGTTTAATATCGGAGTTTTTTTATTATTTTTAATATTTGAGTATATAAAAGATGCAAAATATAAAAAATTGTATAAATAGCTTATTTTATAAGACTTGTTTTCACACTTGTCTTGACGCATGCAAGAAAAACACATCTTATAAAACTTAGTTCTTTAATTATACTATTAACATTCTTATATTAGTATACTCACTTTTCATCCTGGTCATCTATATTTGGAATGGCTTCTAAAGCTTCATTGAAGAATATTCTGTAAAACAAAAAAACAAAAGTAAAAAAATGGTAAACGAGAGAATATATATGTATATATATTTACTTCGCTTTTGGTGTCGTGTAAAACTGCAGCGTTTCTTGTAGTGCTATGATGTCAGCTCTTGCTTGCAAGACTCCATAAGAGCTAAATTTATTCGCACACGACATAAGCCTAGACAATTCCTCAGCAACTATTTCAACAACTTCGGTTAAAATTTTTTCTACTAAGGCTGGGGATACACTATGTACTTCTGTATGAACACCTATTAAATTATTTATGCATTCTTTGGCATAAGGCTTCACATCAGTGGGCTTCATATTCGTGTCCCAGTCAAATCTGCCTAAATACATACTGGGTTCAATAGTACCCACCAAAGGATCACTTTTCTGTTCGAGATACGTATCTAATATTGACTTGTCTAAATTACTCAATGATACTTTCATATTTTCTAATGGCGCAGCTGGAACTGGGTGACCGTTTTTCGTAAACAGCTCAGGAATCTTTGGTAGAATAACATTACTGGTATAATGACAGTTTGAGAGCATGGTAAGTAATCGTTGTTCCCAAATAGGCAAAGAATTTGTTTTTTCAGGACTCCTATATAAAACTGGGCTACCAATTAATTGCGAGACAGCACGCGAATGATCTTCGTCATCATGGCTTTTATTTTGATATGCCAAATTGTTTAACGTATTACAGTAACACTGTAATAAAACATTGACTTGTTTTTCTAATTCCCGTTGCGCAGCAGGTGTCTCAAATAATGGCCCTTCTCTCTGTTCGCTTACCAACACAGATTCTCTAACTAGTTGCACTACTTCTTGAATAATTTTCTCAAACTTCAATGGCAACTGCGTGATTCCGCTGTGGCCACTTGAGAATACTATTTTCCAAGATTCTTCTTTCTCCAGCGATTTAATCTGTTCGATAGCTTGTTTATAAAGTACGGTCATGCAGTGTAAACGTAAATCTAATATTAACGCGGAAATTATATCAAGTGCCTCGCTAGGCAAATCTAATCGAATGAAGATACTATACGTAGAACGAACGTATCGTAAGCAGTGTGGAAGCCAAGAAGCGATTACGTCAGTTTCCAATAGAGGCCAGACTCCGTGTTGAGTTCTGTCTACTGATTTGTCGAAAGTGTGGGGTAGTAAAGCCGATCGTAATGTCTTGCAAAATTTGTCCATTAACGTTAAAACTATGTGCTGCAAGAAAAGTTTATACAATTTTAATACAAATAAATAATAATGGAGTCTGTGACCAAATTGTGTGCTTTTTTTTAAATCAATAAATTGTTTATATGACGAGAAATTAATTATCAAAAATTAAGAGGGATACGTGTCCTAGTTTTGATGAAAGACAGATAGACAGATTTGGATATAAAACAGATCTCAATATATATATGCTGCCCCCAATGAACATTATTGTCTCCTTGATTGACTCCACCAAAACTACGTCACGGCAGGGCTCGACTTGTATTATTTGAATTTCATATTGAAAATACCATAAAATTATACGATTATATCTAGCTTTTGTTATTACTTATTTTATAATTTGTTTAATTCAATTACGGTCACATACCTCATTCAGGTTATTCAATAGAAAATAAAAGAAAATTCCCAAATAGACAAAATATATTAAATCTTACTTTAAAACTTGTTTGTCGGCCGGGTTCTACTTTAACTTGAAGTTCTCCCGAAAAATAAGCTTGTCCAAGTTTCCATAAATCCGGAAACGAAGTCGACATTATTTCACATACTTCTTCAACAAACAAAACAGACTGGGGCATAGTTTGTGAATCTTGTACAGCGGTATATTTTTGATATTTAGAACTCATGTAGGAATTTTTTGTTTTACCTGCAGAAAAATTAAAAATACAATATTTAAGCATTTAAACAGTTTTATTAAATTTACCTAATTCTTCCGCGAGACTATTTTCAGCAGCTCTATGCTCTTCATAACATTGTTTTAGTCTATGAGTTATATATTCCGAATGACTGCTAATAGCGTCCCAGGCTGGTTCACCTTCAGCTTCCAAATTCACAAGATACCTTATTATTCGTTTCTGTTCTTCTACACTGACGGGCATTTGTTGTAGCTTATCGTGTAACATTTCTTGTAGGTTTACCACTCGTTTTTCTATTTCTGTTAAAGCTTTCTTGAACACCTGAAAGAAATCAATCAATTAAAAATATATATTTAAGGTCAATTAAATAATATCATACAGGGACATCAGTCTTTCTGAACAAATTCTTCACTCTCGAATAATCATTTATGATAATATCATAGTCGCCACGTTTAATATTACGATCGATGGCACATGGTAAACAAAATAAAAACCTAAACCTTGTTAATACGTTTAGAGCACTTCGTGTTGCGTCTGCTCTATCTCTTCTTGCCAAAACATCCTCAAAAAGTTTATTTGCTTCATGTACAGATTCTAAAAATAAACATAAATATTTGTAATATAAAAATTATTTGTATTATATTTATGTGTACCCACCTTTTATTGCTTTTTCTAGTTTAAGAACAGGTTCAGAACCATATTTCTGTTTGTCTTCTTCGAATTTTTCTTTTAATGATTTTAATGTATCTATTTGATCCATAACAGACCCGACATTAGCTTTCAAAAATGATAACTGCCCTTCTTTTTGTCCTTCTACTTTTCGTCTCAAAAAAGATAATCTGTAATCATTTATAACTGTATTCAAGAAGTTACATTATTTGTATTAATTAATATAATACACACCCTGCTTTTAAATCATTAAAACTAGTAGCATGATGGTTCTCAAGCAGAAACCATCCAGCAGAAAAATTTTCCGATGCTATATCACCAGATCCATTTGAAAACAGTTCATGTAGATCATCCTCTGGAAACTTTTTCTCATTTCCTTCAACCGATAATCCCAGAGGATCTTCATGTTGATAATTGCTTGGTGACAATGATCTACGACCCCAAAATAACAGCACAGGTGCTTCTTCCACCCACACTGCACTTTCCTTGGTTGGGCCAATAGTTTCATAGTAACCTAAAATAATTCAATTGTTCAATTGTGCACTGCACTTTAAATGTTTTTGTACTGAAATTCACCTCTAAATTGCACCGTTGAAGTACCAACTCCACCACCCCTCGTAGTTACTATAATATCACCTTTGCCTTTGCCAGGGCCTGAGCGAGCTATAATTTTTGCGGATGATTTCCATTCAGCCGAAAGCAAACAATCACACCCACAAATACTTAGACCTGTTAAAGTGAGAATATCAATGTCGAATACAAACAAAATTCGTTTCTATCTCACATGCCTACCTATGAGATCATTAGGGCTAGTTCCTAAATTTTCTCCTCTTATAGTTAACCTAGTACCGGGTGGGCCCTCAATTGGAGATAACCCCGTTACAACTGGGGGTGGTGCCATAATTGAATCAATAACCTCACACTATTACAACTCATTCCCGGCTTGAAAACTTTAATTTAAATATCTATTCAAGTAATCGAAAAATGAAAAGTAACAGATCTTAACTGCACTCACATCATCACTATCATTGTATTCCGCCTACTACAATAAAGATAACACAGTTAATCGTGTCTCAGCGTAAAACGTACATCGTAACTAGTACCATAGAACAACATAACGTAGCCTGTACAAGTCATGAGGGATATATTATTATTATAAAATAGGAAATGAAAAAATAATTACCTTAAATAACTAAATTACTAGAAAAAAAAAGAGAAATATTTTCATTAAATCATCAAAACGGCATTTTCGTAAACAAATATCGACATACTAATTTATTAAACAGAAATGTGTTTATTGATTTCGTTAAATTTGGTTTTGTATAATAAATACTACAATGGTAAAAACTAGAACTTTGAAAATTTATTCCAAAATTTATTATACTATATCTTTTCGAGAAAAAGGAACTAATGAGAGGGATTACAACCTATTATTTATAACTGTATGAGCTGTTTATAATTTGTTACGAATTATCTACAAATATCAATAATTTTGAAGTAATATTTGTATATTACTAGGGAAGGGATGCTATTGGTAATACTTCTAGAGTTGATCTTATTATTATATTATTAAAATATGCTACAGATTGAATCAATTAATAACTTTTATCAATTAAATTTATATTACATATATATATATATAATTATGAAAATAAATTTGTTTACATTATAAAATCATTTTTTGGTACTTTGCTTATAAATTTACGTATATATGTTATTTATTTTAATAAATTCAGTTAATTTATATTTAAAATTAGATGTCTAAATTGTTTTTAAAAGTATTACTTTATATAAGTCATATAAATGTTTAAAGAAAAATGATTATTAAATTGAATATTTTATTAAAAAGGATTATTTGTTACTGTTTTGTAAGTAAACAAAATAATGTATTATTATTACCATATTACTGAGAAAATATTTAATACAAATGTGTTTATCTATTTACTTACTAACATAATTTTATATCATACGTCGACGACTGTAGAAATGGTTTTCTAAAATTTATATAAATTTTAAATTTGCCGCTTTAAGTATCGGATATTACCAACTCTCGATACCATATACATTTTAAAATATTTATGTACATTTTTAACAATTATTTTATTATTTGACAATAGAAATTATTAAATTATTATTATAATACTTAAAATTAAAATAATTATAAGCATCAAATGTAATTACAGAGCTTCTCGGTTAAATTTTCGCGCCGTACTTGAAACTTGAGTTTCCGGTTATTAAAAATCGTTACGCTGGCACCACCTTTCCCACTGCTAGCAGATGAGTAGCGTCACTTGCTTTGGGTAGTTCATTTTCTGCAGATACATTTAATTTAATTCACATTGGTACTTTTAGTGTTGCTAGAAATACAGTGAACTGTTAAATACGAAATTCGTTTTATAAAATAAGGTAAGTTTAAACATATTACGTAATTCCCTCATTAATACCACATGCGCAACATTGAAACACATTTACATTGTAGTTGCAAATATTTATTAATGCATTCAAATTGTATATCGCAAAAGCATTATTTATTTTTACAAAACTTTTTATTATACATTAGTAGGTATTTTAATTTTTGAATAACAACATTTAAGTATATTTATCTCGTGGTAACTAGTCCATTCGCCATTTTTTTTTCCGTAACAACGCCGGACACGTATAAATATTGTACAAAACAGGAATTACGCAAGCTGTGTTGCTTACTGTTAATCAAAAATAGTTGCATGTATTCAAACATATTCATGTATTTGTGATACAATCCTAATTGTAGTTTTATATTGATTTGATTATATTTCAATATGAAATGTACGTGAGATGAAAGCTTGCCCTATTTTATCTACATTATGATATGCCGTACTTATCAGTATTCACTATCTTCTTTTAGAATAATACATATCTTACTTATAACTAAATATTTTCAAAATTCAATTTTTTTAGAAAGAAATTTAATTGTAATTTTTGTATTATGAAACAGTTTTACAAGTTTGTTATTAATTATTCTTGTTTTTTTTTTTTAATAGCCCATTACAAATTTTAAATACTGAACCCAAAATATTATATATTTTTAGAATAAATTAATTATTTTGAATTCAATAATAGTTTTTGAAATAAATGTCAGAAAAAATAATCCACAATGATTTATGTTTTAAAGTCATATTAATATGAACTATTCCATACGCTATGACAATAGGAACAATTAACCCTACGATCATAATTTCTTTCAAAGAAAATATCGTAATTATTATCACTGAAATTTATTGTGTATTTTTTTTTTTTTGTTGTCTCAGTGTCAACCTTTTATAAATGTAAATTACTTTTTGGCTAGAAAAATATCTACATTATTATACATTTATTTATTATAATATTTTTTTCATAGTTCATAGATATTATTGTTATAGGAGTAAATTATTTCTAACCTCATAGCATATGATTCACCTTAACTAAATTTATTTTCTTGTGAATTCAGTGTATTTAGATTTTTGTTATTCTAGCTATGGGTACGCGTGTCTTTGTGGGCGGTTTAACATACCGCGTAAGGGAACGTGATTTGGAGAAATTTTTCCGCAAGTATGGCAGAATTAAGGAAGTTGCAATGAAGAATGGATTCGCCTTTGTTGTAAGTTGTTGACAGTTGTTATAAAAATAGTGTTTGTAACCTAGATTTTTGTCTTTTAGGAATTTGACGACTACAGGGATGCTGACGATGCAGTTTATGAGTTGAACGGCAAGGAGTTACTCGGAGAAAGGTATTATTTTTTTAGTACTAATTATTTATCCTAATTTAAAATGATTATTTTTAAAAAACTTTTTTACATTTTGCATTAATGAAATAAATTTCTGTTGCAGAGTTTCTGTGGAAAGAGCTCGTGGTACGCCGAGAGGTAGCGACCAGTGGCGGGGCAGCGGAAGAGGGTACGGTCCACCTCCGCGCTTGCGGAGTCGTGACAAGTAAGCTGCTTAACCAAAGCAGACACTTGACTTATATCTCTTGAAACTTACATTAACACACTACACTCATAACGTACCAAGTCCCTAAACAATACAGACGTGCATTATAATTTTAAATAATTTTTGACTTGATGCATCGCTGACACTTGAGTTGCAAGTTTTACATAAATGGAATTTTACATTTGAGCAAAACTTATAATTTAAGTATCAACGTTGCAAGTCGCTATTAATCGATAGATTTTAATAAATATATTTTGTTTTACAGCCGAGAACCAGACATGCGTTCTCATGATAGGTAATTAAAATTTATATTTTTATATAATTAAAGAAATACATAAAATTTAGTACACCAGAAAGAATTTTTGTTTTTGAATTGAAATATTGTAATTTTAAAGATTTTGTTGATTTCTTAACGTTTATAAAATGTTCATCTGTTGCAGATATGGTCCACCCACTCGCACAGAGTACAGACTGACCGTGGAGAACTTGTCCAGTCGCGTGAGTTGGCAGGTAAGTCCTTCAGAACTTCTTGGGCTTCAATACGCCTAATGTCATGCCGTTTCGTTGAAATCATCGTTATTTTATCATAAATTCATGCGCGATCGATGCATGCTTACGAAACCGTTTATAATCGGGTTTTTGGGTTGAAATCTTTTAACAAACATACCGTCCGATATTAGCTTATTAGCCACAGTTCCTTCTAGAGATGTTATTATTATTTTAAATATTTTTGAAAAGTAAAAAGAAATATGCACGTTAATATTGAAATAAGTTTATTACAAAATTTTTATTTTATTAATAATGACATCCTTATTTGAGGCACACATGATCATACTGTTTACAATTGTATATTTGTAATTGTATTATATTCGCTATAGCACTGCGACAAAATGTGCAATGGTGAATATAGAAGCTATGATGAATGTGTTGCTGAGAATATTCCAATTCACATCTCTAGACTCCTGTCCTCCTGGAATCCTCTTCCCATTCGTATTGTCGCGCGGACATGCAGCCAGGCCAAGCCAAGCCAAAGTCGAGCTGGACGGACACGGATATGGACTGTCGTTGATAGCCACAACAACGAGCCTCGAGTCACAAGCGGTGAACCGAACCGAACCCAATCGAACGCAATGTGCGATGTGCAAAAGGGATTGCGAGCAACACCAACGCCAACGCCACCACGTCTTGTTGTTTCCTTATAACACACGATCCACCCGACACTCCCCAGTTATTCGAGTCATATTTTTCATTTCCGATACTAGATGTTTACATGGTATTATGAACCTACTAGTTTTTATTTAACGTGCATTCACATGCCTTGAGTTGAGTTATTGTTGATGTATAAAATAAAAGTAATTATATTTTTGTAAAGAGCCGCTCGCTCCCCCTCCGGTGAAGGGAGGTGTACCGTACCTTACACTAGGGTGTTGGTGTTGACATCATAGTGATGTGATGGTGATGTGATGCGATGTGCAATTCGATCCCGATGCGATCCAATCCAATCCGATCCGATTGGTTAGGGTGCTCAGTCAGTGGTCACAAACCAGTCAATCACAAATCGAACCGAACCAAACCGATTCAGTTGAGTCCGAGTCACAGTCAGTCAGTCAGTCAGTGTCAATACAAAAGCATCGAAACGGAACGGAAGTACGAAACAGATTACGATTGAACGCTAGCGATGGCGACTAAGAGTTAACGCATGACACGGAGCTCGTCATTTCCCCATTCCTTAGTGCCGGCCGGGGATCTGGGACTGGGTACAACCCTCTGCCTCTCCTCTGGTCTCGCAATGGTCAGTGGTCAATGGTCTGTTGCCCCCGAACTCGAGCCGAGCGCGGTGCGCGGCGCACTGGCGCACCGGGGCGGCAAAGGCCATCAGGTAAATCGTTCACTTTGCACATAGAGGCCCACCTCTAGCATGTTTGCTGCCGCCAATTGTCACTTTGTACGGGAACACGTTTCTTATTATTATTATTATTATATGTACATAACATTATTATATACATATATACTGTATTACCTATATACGTTTACGTATACGTTGTTGCATTATATTCATGTCATGTATGTATATAAATAACAGATCAGTGCTCGAAATTAGGAACATTCACAGTTAATACTGAATGCGCGCGTTTTACATGCGCCCCAAGGCATAGATGGACCAGTGCCAGGAGTATCAGGCATTATTGGGCTTTCCTTTCGATCCATTCCATTCATCCCCGCGTCAGTCTATTCATTCCAATCGGCTTCATTCGCTCTGGACGTCGGTAATCAACTTCATTGATGTGGGACCTTCGTTTGGCCCGGAACTTAAACAAGGAACACAAACTGAGAGACGTGGGAACAGAATGTTCCCATTAGATAATGGTTGAATACCAGTAAGACATAGAAGAAGGAATTGAATTGAATTGGCTCAAAACAGAAGCTCGAGGAAGGAAATCAGATTCAATCATAATTATGGAACTTTCGTAAATTTCAATCAGATCAGTGATTCTAAGTTTTCGAGAATACGTCTAAATGTTACCTAATTTTGAGCACTACAGTATTATGTTCCATTTTTATTTGTATGGGTTTATTTCTTGTCAAACATTGGGAAGGTTTTTCTTACTTTTTCTATCATTTTTATATTCTTAAATACATTATCTTTTATTATATTTAGAAATTTATATAAATATAGTTTTCCTATGTTTCCATTAGGATCTGAAGGATTATATGCGTCAAGCAGGTGAAGTAACTTATGCTGATGCTCACAAGCAACGAAGAAATGAAGGGTAAGATTTCATCATTTTTTTTTCTTCTACAGTTTATATTTAACCTTCCGTCGGGCGCTGGGTCTGGCGTAACGTGACGGGTATATGCGAGTTGTATCAATTTGATACAACCGCGCCCGACGGAAGGTTAAAACAAAAATTAATAAAATGCCATTTTCCCCTTTCGGTCGTGGTACTTTTAATTCGTAGATTCGATAAATGGTAATATTTTCGCACGTGAAGTGCGATTATTAGCCGTCTAATCACGCCCCCCAAAAGATATTAGTATGAGAGGAATCTGTATATATGTATTTTTTTTTATTCCAGAGTAGTTGAGTTTGCTTCTTACTCCGACATGAAGAACGCCATTGAAAAACTGGATGGGACTGATTTGAATGGACGAAGAATCAGATTAATTGAAGACAAACGACGTGGCAGTGGTCGTCGTTCAAGATCATCCAGCAGCCGATCCCGCTCTCGCTCGCGTTCTAGACGTCGTTCTAGATCTCGCTCTAGATCCAGGTAATATTTAAAATTTTTATCGTAGAATTTGCCCGATTTCGGGAATTGCTTTTTTTAATAATTGTGAATTTGAATATAATGGGAATGATCGGCGGTCATGTAGTGAAATAGTGGCACCACCACTGCAAACTTTTTTGCCGCGATTATGAAAATATCTTTGCAAATTAGACTAGCACAAGCTAGCGTAAACCATGAACTTTAGAAAATCTGGGGCAAATTTTGACATTTGGTCGTCTGTGTTATCGTGTATTTGGTGTGTGCTTTGCGGTTCATCCAAATAAAATTGAAGTTCTGCTGTGTATACAAAAATAAAATAAACCTGCACAAGTTTGCAAAAGATGAAGTGAAAAAAAAAACAACTTGTGGATTCAAGAATTAAACTTTCAATTAATTTTTTATACTTTTTAATTTCCACGAGTGATACATTTTTTGCGTTTAACAAACAACACTGTCTTCGTATCCTATCTGTCACTTCGCAATCATTTTAAAGGTGCAGTGGTGCTGCCATCTGAATTAGCTTTGCCCGATCATTTCCATTTATTATGAAATTTTTTTATTAAAATTGCTTGCTTCAGGTATTTAAGTGTACGGAAGGAGTTGGCAATTTCGCCACACGGTTTGTGGTGCTTAAATCAACAGCAACCAGAATAATCTTGTTAACAATTCCATCCTCATAGGTAACATTAAGGAAGTGCTGCAAAATTGATTAACACTTATTTATTGTTCTGTGCAGGTCTCACAGTCGTAGTCGATCCAGGAGCCGATCTCGCCGTAGCAGTCGTTCCAAATCTCGAGGTCGCTCTAAGAGCAAATCACCCGCACATTCAAAATCCAGGTCTCCATCTCGTTCCAAGTAAGTTTTCCACTGCTTGCATTTGTGTCTCGCTTATTATTGTTTTGTTACTGATTTTATTTAGTTAGTTACTGACTGCATCTTTCGTTCGTTGTTCTAGTAATTTATGTTCTTCCTTTCCATAATTTGTTGTACAGGTCTTGTAGATAGTTATTTTTGGTTTCCATTTGCTGTTTTGAATAGATCTCGTGAGCGCTCTAAGTCTAAATCACGTTCCCGATCTCGTTCAAGGTCCGAGGTTAAACGAGAGTCCCGTTCTCAATCTAAAGGAACAGCACAATCAAAGTAAGTTCGTGTTCCACAGGTTCACTCACACACAAGTTGTTCATTTCGATTGTTTTTAAATCTGATAAGATCGCTTATCATGTTCGCGGCCTTGTGTTGTGATTTGATCAAACTTACTTGTTGTGGTTCTGTTCCGTCGACGATCTGCAACCATTTACTTTGAACTGCTTCATTAGTCAAGTTCAACACAATTTCTTTTACATATTTCAATGTCGCCAATTCTCTTATTGCTAACCATTTGCTGTTATTAGAGCTTGTATGTAGTATGTGTTTTAACAATATTAGAGTCGAGACTGAGCGAAAATACTATTAAGCAAGTGCTGCATGTTTATAAGGTAATGCAATAATATATTTCAATGGATTTCATGTGGCAGGCTTTTCTAATTTGGTTACATGAAAAATGTTCCAACCTAGTAGTTGCATAGTATGCATAAGATTTGTTGCATAATGTGACATCTGTTTTTGTTAAATTGTTATGATGATGTTTTTATTTGAAAGGGACAGATCACGGTCCAGATCGGTAAGCAAGGGACGCAGCAAGTCAAAATCGCGCAGTCACTCGCCCACAAAGGAGGACTCCCCCAAGAAGGAAACCATGGATGATTAAATGCCTACAGCGTGTATATTTTGTTTTTATGATTTGTCTAAAAGAAATAGACAAGAAAGCACGGCCACGCCCGCGCCGCTTTCATCACTTGTGTATTTATCGGTTTAGTTTTTGCACATTCTTTGATCATTACGTGCTAGTGGATGGGATTTGTCGCTGGTTCCGCTACGAGAGGCTGGTTGTTGGGTCCACTTTTAATCAGCATAATCTGTACAATAATTACTGTTGGATATTATATTCTTAATTTTTACTTAACGCATAAGTAAACTTTTTTTTTCAAATTGCTAGCAAATCATTAATTTTTCTATATTTTTTATTATACACAATCTAAATCGTGGCATTTTTCCTATGCACTATAAATTTATTTTATATCTCGGATTGTCGAGAGCTTTATCTTTTCAATTATTTTGACAAAGAATTTATTTTACTATTGTTAGAATGACGAATTTGGCAGACAACTGACGCCTCAATTCCTATTGCTTAATAATTATTTGAAAACAGAGTATTTATTGTAATTTTTATTAATACCGGATGCGGCCATCTAAATCGATACCTCTTTTCGCAGCATTGAGTTAACACTTTCTGCATTTTTGGAATGAGTCGTTTCCGATATTTGTTCTACAGTTTTTCTCATTCTCTAAATGTTTTTCGAAATATTTTTTTTCTGTATATAATCTACTACATGCAAGTGTAATTATTTTTTATGTTGTGTGTATATTTTGTAGTGGAGTACGAAACTTAAAACTAATTTCATAATCATAAATGTTCTATTTAACTTTTCAGTTTTGAGCGTATGTTCGTAAGCCATGTATAAATACAATTCCATTTGTTAACGTAAATTAAGTACCAAAAATTGTTTCACTTTAAAGTGTTTTTTACTGTACGAACATAAATATATCCATTAATATTATAAGAAAATTTTAATTACTCATATTAGTATATAAATAAGTATAATTGTAATAAACAATGTAATATAAATAAATTAAGTTTTTGAACTTAATTATGTGATCAATCATTTTTCTCCTCAAAATATTTTGGGAAATAAGACAATCTTTTCGAACAATATATTTTAATACTGATTTATATAATCTTATAGAACTAAAGGAAATCAGTTTCACAATATCAATTTAAACATACGTGTAACTACAGAAAATTATAAATAAATTTTAAAAAACTAAAGGACATCAGTCTTACAATATTTAACTACAAGAACTAAAGTATAAATTAGCTGTCTCTAATATTTGTTACGGGTTCTACCGGAACATTCTTCCAATATATTTTTTTATTTTTATATTAGAACCCGTACCACATGCAATAATTATATTTTTATTTTAATACGTTGCAATGTAAAATTCGTAGTACAATCTAGTAAAAAAATATTAGGAAATTCCTTTTAATGCTATACACGATTTAGTGAATCTTGAAAAAGTAAAGGGCATCAGTCTCACAATATTCAGTTAAACATACATTTAACTTCCAAAAATTTTTAACTAAATTATAAAAAATCAGATGTCTTTTACAAATTGGGCTGTCTCTAATGTTCGTCACGGGTTCGACCAGGACAAACTTCTAACATATCTGTTTCATTTTTATATTTGAACCCGCACCACATGCAATAATTATATTTCTCTCTACGTAGTTCAACCTGTAATAAAAAAATATGAAATTCCAGCTAGCAAAATTTTATAACCAATCTGACTCACTTCGTCAGGCGTCAAAAATCGAGATTCCTGTTCCGAATCAGCGGATATTATGATCATCTGATCTGAGTACGAATCGGAATCTTCATCCTCAAATTTAGGCCAAAACCATGGCAAAATTGGTCGTTGTAAGTCATGCTAAATAATTATAAATTATTATTAAAAAAAAAATCTACAATACAACCTTAAGAATAGTAACCTGCTGATCCAAAATTTTGCACACTTTTTGAATTCGCCAATAGTTATAGTTCAATTCAACCGAAAATGATTCGTTTCTACGAGCTGTAGATTCCTCCAGTGCTGGCTTTTCATCGGAATCTTCATCGATACAAATAACTACTGGTTGCTTATTAATATTTTAAAAAGTGGTATCTTTACTTCTTTCATCAGGAACTACAGAAATATTGAGGTGTTTGAACTTTCTTATTCTTGCGTTTTTTACGACACAAACCAGGCCGAATATCACACTCCACACTAAAAATAATCCGTTAATAATAATTTTAAAAAATCAAATAAAATGATGAAGTTCACAATATGTCCAAATATAATACTTTTAAATTAAAAACTTATTGACAATTACATGAATAATGTTAAAATATGTCTAATATGTAGGGCTGTTCGATATCTTGTTTTGAATATCGATATTCGATATTAGAAAAATATCGATAATATCGATGTATCGATATATTGATATATCGATGTATCGATATATTGATATATCGATATATTGATGTATCGATATATCGATGTATCGATATATCGATGTATCAATATATTGATATATCGATATATTGAGATATTGATGTATCGATGTATCGATCTTATATAGTTAGATTTTATTGGTAATTAAATAATGATTCAGGATGTCGATCTGTACTATATAAATAGTAAACAATCTAATGCAGATAGATTTTATGGAAGGATTTCAATGGTTCAGGATGTCGGCAATTTTATTGTGAAGAGAAGTAACGGGTGTTTCAAAGGCGAAAAATTGTAACATCTGGGGTGTTTGTGTACTTGCTTTATGGTGCTGGGCGCCAGCCGCCAGCATTATAAAACAAACGGGAATCTACTTAAAATATTTGAAATTGTACTATGCCATGACTGGAAGGTAGTTTTATGAAA
Source organism: Poecilus cupreus (assembly GCA_963942605.1). Lineage (NCBI taxonomy): Eukaryota > Metazoa > Arthropoda > Insecta > Coleoptera > Carabidae > Poecilus > Poecilus cupreus. The sequence continues at coordinate 9,592,393 of OZ012715.1, forward strand.
ACTTCTGCTGGAAATTGTACCTATACATCGTCCCAATTATTAATTCTCCACTTAATCCCGACTCCAGAGTGAAAGTAAAAATAAATATCAGCATGCAATGCTATCAATAAATCGAGCACAACCCCTTTCATTAGATGGCATTATAGGTAAATTTTATTTCTTTTTCACAAAATACATCGATACATCAATACATTGATACATCGATATATCAATACATCGATATATCAATACATCGATATATCAATTCATCGATATATGTATACATAGATATATTGATACATCGATATATTGATATATCGATATATTGATATATCGATACATCGATATATTGATATATCGATATATTGATATATTGATATATCGATATATTGATATATCGATATATTGATATATCGATATATTGATATATCGATATATTGATATATCGATATTTTTTCTACTGAATATCGTTATTCGATATATCGATATAATATCGATACATCGATGTAAACGCACAGCCCTACTAACATGATACTTTATTTAGTTATTTTTAATCTAAATTAGAATACATTTCTGCTAAGAATAATTTATTAATAAAATTGGACGATTTGTTAAAATGTAGGTCGAATTCTTTCTGGCATAATATTTTCTTACCATTTGTCAACCATTGCAATGATCTGACATTCCTCATCTTCTCTCAACATAATGACGATGGGCGATTTTTCTGTAATGCAAAAAAACAAAAATATGTAACAATATCACAGGTGCTCATTGATTTTCATTTGCAACAAGAGCTAAACCACGAGGCAGCAGGCAGCACACATATACTTCATTTTGATTTTTATTTCTATCTAAAGATCTTTGGTTGTGAAAAACATTATGTACAAATAATGTATTTAAAAATTAAATTATTATTTTCCTTTATCAAAGATCAAAATACTTTAATTCTTTTTTGCATTTCACCTGTTTTGTTATTGTCCTCGTGCACGACTAGCTTCCAGGAATACTTCTCAAGTGTACAACGATAACAGTTTATCTTCCAACATTGTGCAATAGACTTCATGTTAATGCAATAATTCACAATATAGAGAAACCCTGAGCTATGTAACTAAAATTAGAGAGCGATCAAATTTATTATATATGTTACCGGCCAAACCCGATTTCAGGATAAACTAGTTTTGCCTAGGCTAAACTAATTCTTCCTACATGCACTAGGATAAACTGGTATAGCCTAGGCTAAACTAGTTCGTCCTAAGCACGATAGGATAAACCAGTTTAGCCTAGGCCAAACTAGTTTATCCTGACAGAAATACACACTCTTAGGATAAACTGGTATAGCCTAGTATAAACATTATAGAATATCTAGAAAGACAAAATGAATAGGTAAATTGAATAAAATACTATTTAATTATAAACAATCATTTTTATTAAAACGATAATGATTTGTCGCAATAACTATTGGATGATTGGTAACACAAAAAATCATATTGTAACAAATAATAAAGTGTTTTAATAGAAACAATAACTATACCTGAATAAAATAATTATTAAAATTATTATTTATTTTTACATGGTGTGCTTTGGTGGCACTTAGAATTGCAGAGTATCATTTCTTTCTTGCACTTGCATCTGTTTGTGGAACAGTTTTTGTTACAGCTACATCTCACAAAACAATACAATAAAAAATAAGAGTACTGTAAAGTCCCATTTACCGGACTTAAGTATTACGTATAGTAATTTGAAACTTTGTATTTAATAATAATAAAAGTTTGTTGAGCGTGAGTTGTAAAGACCATAGCGAATGATTACTAATTATGGTATTTCTAGAAGTGACTTCTATAATTTTTAGGTTTATTTCATGATCAAAAACGACAATAATATAACCTTTTCAGCACATTTTACTTATGTATTGAGAAAAACAAAAGATTATTCCCGAAAATAACCTGTAGAGCTTTATATTCAGTAATAATATAACAAGAGAGTGAGAATAAATTGAAAATAGATTGAGAGATCTTTCGAAAACTTGTTGTCAGGCAATTGCCCGAGGCCAAATGGGAACAAGTTTGAGAAAGGTAATGGAGAATTATTTTCCAATTTATCGATCTGTTGAGTTATATTTAATTAGATAATATTTTACTCAATTTACCTATTTATTTTGTTTTTCTAGGTATTCTATAATGTTTATACTAGGCCATACCAGTTTATCCTAAGAGTGTGTATTTCTGTCAGGATAAACTAGTTTGGCCTAGGCCCTAGGCTAAGACCTTAAGAGAGAACAGTAAGTTGTACATAGCCTTTATAGACCTGGAAAAAGCTTTTGACAGGGTACCAAGGAATAAAATGTGGGAAATATTAAAAGAAAGACGAATTAATAAACATCTCATACAAGCAATTAAAAGTATATATAATAAGACATCCAACTATGTTAGAACAGGAAATGATACATCCAATGAATTTACCACCACACAGGGACTAAGGCAGGGAGGAGCATTAAGTCCATTACTATTTATTATATATATGGATAACATATTAAAAAAAATAAAAGACAAAACCAGAAAAGTAGAAGTAGGCCACTATAATTTGAACAAAATAATGATATCTGAGTGCGCATTTGCAGACGACCTTGCAATACTGGCAAAAAACGAAGAAGACACAATATAATTTAAATTTATGGAACGAGGAACTAACAAAACACAATATGTCCTTAAATATAGAAAAAACAAAAATAATGGTGATCTCGAAAGAGGAAACAACATCGGATATAAAGATAAATCAGAAATACATTGAGCAGGTAGATACATTTAAATACTTAGGACACACACTGAATAACAAAGGAAGTTTAGAGCACGAAATAAACAGTAGGATCCTAGCAGCAAACAAGAACTACTACGCAATGAACAAATTAATAATAATAATAATAATAATATTTATTTACTGTAAAGCAATAATACATGCACAGTACGTCACAATATTAATATATAATTACATACAATACATATTGTCATAACCAAACAACAAATTAAAAAATAGAAAATTAACATATTTTTAAAATTAAATTTTTTACTTTAGAAATTTTCGTCTGTCATGTACTCATTAACGTTGTAATATGATTTAGTAAGCAACTTTTGGATAACAATATTTCTAAATTTGTTTCCCTTTAAATCTAAACAACAAACAAATAAAGGAAAAGACCAAAATGACACTATTCAAAACAATATATAGACCAATACTAATATATGGAAGTGAAACATGGACGATGAACCAAAGAACGAAGAGTAAGAAACAGGCCGCGGAAATGAGATACCTGAGAAGAGTAGCAGGGGTAACAAAATTAAATAGAATAAGAAACGAAGATATACGATCAAGACTACAAATAGAAAGTATACAAACTACAATAGAGAAAAAACAACTTGCTTGGTACGGTCATCTTCTAAGAATGCCCGACAACAGTCAAACTAAAATGGCATGGAACGCAAAGACAACAAAATAGAAAAGTAGAGGAAGACCACAGAAAACATGGGAGAACAACATAGAAGAAATATTAAAAAAGAATAATATCAGCTACCAAGATGCAAAAAGAACTGCACCGGACAGAAAAAATGGAAAGATTTAATAAACAAAATAGGAGAAAAAAAAATATATATATATTAGAACCCGTACCACATGCAATAATTACATTTTTATTTTAATACGTTCAATTCAATTTCTTTGCGTTTTTTGCGGAAAAACGAAAATGATTCGTTTCTACGAGCTGTAGATTTCTCCAGTGCTGGACTTTCATTGGAATCTTCATCGATACAAATAACTACTGGTTGCTTATTTATATATATATATATTTTTTTTTTATGAAGATGGGAAGCGGACTAACTACTATGGTCATATGCCACCTCATGAGTTGATGATTGTGAATTTGTGTAAACATCACAAACGACCATGCTCTTCAGTGGGATTCGAACCCACGATGACATCTGGCGTGCTAGGCTAGTGACATAGCCACCACGCCACCGAGGTCGGCATAACTTATTTATATTAAAAATAGTGGTATTATTGCAAGTCATGCAACACTGTACGAACATAAAAAAAAGCTGTACACATATCGAGTGCAGAAAGCGAAACTTGCAATAAATAAATTGTTATATCTATTTCAATGTTATGTGATATTTTGTTTAGTTTTGTATTTAATTATTTAATGATACATTATATTAGGTATATAAAATTAAAATAAAGTTTTCATTGTTTATAAATGTTTGTTTAATTTGATTTCTTTGTCAATATTTTTAAAAACTGAATTTAAAAATATGGAATACGGATTTTTTCTACGGATTTAAAATATCCGCCTACGGATTTCTAGGGATATTTTCAGCAACTTCTACGGAATTTTGTAGAAGCAAGGTTGGCAACATTGGGTAATCCTTACCATGCGCACTATTCAGTCAGGTGTTAACTTGTGTGTAACTGTGTTACCTGTTTTCTCAGAGTATGTTTTTTTGAATATAAATGTATTTAACTTCTGGAAAGTACCATCTTTCATTTCTCCGCAAAATTATTTTTATCAACAATTTGTTTTTCCCTGTGAATCGATTTTTACAACTATTAATTTTTCGAGGCTACTGTTTGGCGGGATTACCTATTGGTTAATCCAGCACTGTAATTCATAGAGATTATTGTTATAGGAGAAAATTATTTCTAACCTCATAGCATATGATTCACCTCAACTAAATTTATTTTGTTGTGAATTGAGTGTATTTAGAATTTTGTTATTCTAGCAATGAGTACGCGTGTCTTTGTGGGCGGTTTTAAAAGCCGCGTAAGGGAACGTGATTTGAAGAATTTTTTCCGCAATTATGGCAGAATTAAGGAAGTTGTAATGATGAATGGATACGCCTTTGTTGTAATTGTGTTAGCCGTTGTTATAAAAATAATGTTTGTAACCTAAATTTTTGTTTTTTAGGAATTTGACGACTATAGAGATGCTGAAGATGCAATGTATAAATTGAACGACACAGAGTTACTGGGAGAAAGGTATTATTTTTTAGTACTAATTATTTATTCTAATTTTAACGTATTATTTTTAAAAATCTTTTTTATATTTTGCATTAATGAATTGAACTTCTGTTCCAGAGTTTCGGTGAGGAGAGCTCGTGCTCGTGGTACGCCGAGAGGTCGCTACCACTGGCGGAGCAGCGGAAGAAGATATGGTCCACCTCCGCACTTGCGGAGTCGTGACAAGTAAAGCCCTGGTTTAGACATGGACACACAGAGGACCCATTCAAGCCATACACAGGCAACAGTTGCTCAATGAAGATGAAGTACTGAGACATACGGAAGACACAAAAATTTGAGCCGTTCACACATGGAATTTGTTTGTGACCTCAAAATTAAAGCAAAAGAGGCACTCTAAATTAGTTTTTGTTATTTCTCTATTTTTCTTTATACAATCAAACATAAGATTATACTCAAAAACTAAGCCATATTAATAAAACCAAAAGAAAAATTACAATCGACAATAATCAACAATGCCAAAAGAAATTGCAAGTGACAGAAGAAATAAATTTTTAAGCCTACAAACAAAACATTTCGATGATATGAAGTTATCAGTCAATTGTACTTCTACTTTTCCAAGACACTTTGAAGCCACAAATTAGCGGCGCCTCTATTTGACAAGCGACACACACCGCACTTCTTCTTCATTGTGCTACTGTTGGCTGTGTGTGGCTTCAATGTGTCCTCTGTGTGTCCATGTCGAAACAGGGCTTAAGCTGCTTAACCAAAGCAGACACTTAACTTATATCTCTTGACGTTTATATAATGTTCGTCTGTTGCAGATATGGTCCAACCACTCGCACAGAGTACAGACTGACCGTGGAGAACTTGTCCAGTCGCGTGAGTTGGCAGGTAAGTCCTTCAGAACTTCTTGGGCTTCGATACGCCTAATGTCAATCCAGGAGTAACAGGCATTGTTGGGCTTTCCTTTCGATCCATTCCATTCATCCCCGCGTCAGTATATTCATTCCAATCGGCTTCATTCGCTCTGGACGTCGGTAATCAACTTCATTGCTGTGGGACCTTCGTTTGACCCGGAACTTAAACAAGGAACACAAACTGAGAGACGTGGGAACAGAATGTTCCCATTAGACAATGGTTGAATACCAGTAAGACATAGAAGAAGGAATTGAATTGAATTGGCTCAAAACAGAAACTCGAGGAAGGAAATCAGATTCAATCATAATTATGGAACTTTCGTAAATTCCAATCAGATCAGTGATTCTAGTTTTCGAGAATACGTCTAAATGTTACCTAATTTTGAGCACTACATTATTATGTTCCATTTTTATTTGTATGGGTTTATTTCTTGTCAAACATTGGGAATGTTTTTCTTACTTTTTCTATCATTTTTATATTCTTAAATACATTATCTTTTATTATATTTAGAAATTTATATAAATATAGTTTTCCTGTTTCCATTAGGATCTGAAGGATTATATGCGTCAAGCAGGTGAAGTAACATATGCTGATGCTCACAAGCAACGAAGAAATGAAGGGTAAGATTTCATCATTTTTTTTTTCTTCTCCAGTTTATATTTAACCTTCCGTCGGGCGCTGGGTCTGGCGTAACCTGACGGGTATATGCGAGTTGTATCAATTTGATACAACCGCGCCCGACGGAAGGTTAAAACAAATATTAATAAAATGCCATTTACCCCTTTCCGTCATGGTACTTTTAATTCGTAGATTCGATAAATGGTAATATTTTCGCGCGTGAAGTGCGATTATTAGCCGTATAATCACGCCCCCCAAAAGATATTAGTATGAGAGGAATTTGTATATATGTTTTTTTTTATTCCAGAGTAGTTGAGTTTGCTTCTTACTCCGACATGAAGAACGCCATTGAAAAACTGGATGGGACTGATTTGAATGGACTAAGAATCACATTAATTGAAGACAAACGACGTGGAAGTGGTCGTCGTTCAAGATCATCCAGCAGCCGCTCCCGTTCTCCCTCGCGTTCTAGTTCTAGATCCAGGTAATATTTAAAATTTAGAAGCTAGCGTAAACCATGAACTTTAGAATTTTGACATTTGGTCGTTTGTGTTATCGTGTATTTGGTGTGTGCTTTGTGGTTCATCCAATTAAAATTGCCGTTCTGCTGTGTATGCAAAAATATAATAATTCTGCACAAGTTTCCAAAAGATGAAGTGAAAAAAAAATAACTTGTGGATTCAAGAATTAAACATTCAATTAATTTTTTATACTTTTTAATTTCCACAAGTGATACATTTTTTACGTTTAACAAACAACACTGTCTTCGTATCCTATCTGTCACTTCGCACTCTTCGCAATCATTTTAGAGTTGCAGTGGTGCTGCCATTCACATCTATTATGAAATTTTTTTTATCAAAATTGCTTGCTTCAGGTATTTAAGTGTACGGAAGGAGTTGGCAATTTCGCCACACGGTTTGTGGTACTTAATCAACAGCGACCAGAATAAACTTGTTAACAATTCCATCCTCATAGGTACTTAAGTGGTGTAACCCCCTTAAACGAGGGTACATTATAAAAAGGGTCCTGTCGAGACTGGGAGTCAGCAACAATAAGAGGCTTCGATCCGTCGCCTACTTACATGATCTTTATTGAACGATAATCAATGATGATGGTACTCTACAGCTTACTATACTCTACTGTACTTACTTACTTACATATTACCATTACCTAAGTCAGCAAAATAAGTGTCACAAATAAACAATAGCTGACCTACTTACTTAATCATTACATGAACTATAAAGTGCTGACTTAGACTTGTTACAGTGGTAACATTAAGGAAGTGCTGCAAAATTGATTAACACTTATTTATTGTTCTGTGCAGGTCTCACAGTCGTAGTCGATCCAGGAGTCGATCTCGCCGTAGCAGTCGTTCTCCCTCTCGTTCCAAGTAAGTTTTACACTGCTTGCATTTGTGTCTCGCTTATTATTGTTTTGTTACTGATTTTATTTAGTTAGTTACTGACTGCATCTTTCGTTCGTTGTTCTAGTAATTTATGTTCTTCCTTTCCATAATTTGTTGTACAGGTCTTGTAGATAGTTATTTTTGGTTTCCATTTGCTGTTTTGAATAGATCTCGTGAGCGCTCTAAGTCTAAATCACGTTCCCGATCTCGTTCAAGGTCCGAGGTTAAACGAGAGTCCCGTTCTCAATCTAAAGGAACAGCACAATCAAAGTAAGTTCGTGTTCCACAGGTTCACTCACACACAAGTTGTTCATTTCGATTGTTTTTAAATCTGATAAGATCGCATATCATGTTCGCGGCCTTGTGTTGTGATTTGATCAAACTTACTTGTGGTTCTGTTCCGTCGAAGATCTGCAACCATTTACTTTGAACTGCTTCATTAGTCAAGTTCAACACAATTTCTTTTACATATTTCAATGTCGCCAATTCTCTTATTGCTAACCATTTGCTGTTATTAGAGCTTGTATGTAGTATGTGTTTTAACAATATTAGAGTCGAGACTGAGCGAAAATACTATTAAGCAAGTGCTGCATGTTTATAAGGTAATGCAATAATATATTTCAATGGATTTCATGTGGCAGGCTTTTCTAATTTGGTTACATGAAAAATGTTCCAACCTAGTAGTTACATAGTATGCATAAGATTTGTTGCATAATGTGACATCTGTTTTTGTTAAATTGTTATGATGATGTTTTTATTTGAAAGGGACAGATCACGGTCCAGATCGGTAAGCAAGGGACGCAGCAAGTCAAAATCGCGCAGTCACTCGCCCACAAAGGAGGACTCCCCCAAGAAGGAAACCATGGATGATTAAATGCCTACAGCGTGTATATTTCGTTTTTATTATTTTTTGCACATTCTTTGATCATTACGTGCTAGTGGATGGGATTTGTCGCTGGTTCCGCTACGAGAGGCTGGTTGTTGGGTCCACTTTTAATCAGCATAATCTGTACAATAATTACTGTTGGATATTATATTCTTAATTTTTACTTAACGCATAAGTAGACTTTTTTTTCAAATTGCTAGTAAATCATTAATTTTTCTTTATTTTTTATTATACACAATCTAAATCGTGGCATTTTTCCTATGCACTATAACTTTATTTTATATCTCGGATTATCGAGAGCTTTATCTGTCCAATTATTTTGACAAAGAATTTATTTGACTATTGTTAGAACGACGAATTTGGCAGACAACTGACGCCTCAATTCCTATTTGCTTAATAATTATTTGAAAACAGAGTATTTATTGTAATTTTTATTAATACCGGATGCGGCCATCTAAATCGATACCTCTTTTCGCAGCATTGAGTTAACACTTTCTGCATCTTTGGAATGAGTCGTTTCCGATATTTGTTCTACAGTTTTTCTCATTCTCTAAATGTTTTCCGAAATATTTTTTTTCTGTATATAAACTACTACATACAAGTTATTTTTTATGTTGTGTGTATATTTTGTAGTGGAGTACGAAACTTAAAACTAATTTCATAATCATAAATGTTCTATTTAACTTTTCAGTTTTGAGAGTATGTTCGTAAGGCATGTATAAATACAATTCCATTTGTTAACGTAAAATAAGTACCTAAAATTGTTTCACTTTAAAGTGTTTTTTACTGTACGAACATAAATATATCCATTAATATTATAAGAAAATTTTAATTATTCATATTAGTATATAAATAAGTATAATTGTAATAAACAATGTAATATAAATAAATTAAGTTTTTGAACATAATTATGTGATCAATAATTTTTCTCCTCAAAATATTTTGGGAAATAAGACAATCTTTTCAGAGACAATATATTTTAATACTGATTTAGATAATCTTATAAAACTAAAGGACATCAGTCTCACAATATCAAATTAAATATACGTGTAACTACAGAAAATTAGAAATAAATTGTAAAAGGACATCAGTCTTACAATATTTAACTACAAGAACTAAAGTATAAAAATCACATTTCTTGTATAAATTAGCTGTCTCTAATATTTGTTACGGGTTCTACCGGAACATTCTTCCAATATATTTTTTATATTTGAACCCGTACCACATGCAATAATTACATTTTTATTTTAATGCGTTCAATTCAATTTCTTTGCGTCTTTTGCGGAAAAACGAAAATGATTCGTTTCTATGAGCTGTAGATTCCTCCAGTGCTTGGTTTTCATCGGAATCTTCATCGATGCAAATAACTACTGGTTGCTTATTTATATTTAAAAAAGTGGTATCTTTACATCTTTCATCAGGAACTTTTTGAAATGTTGAGGAGTTTGAACTTTCAGTGCCTTGCTTTCATCGGAGTCTTCATCGACACAAATAACTACTGGTTCCTTATTTATATTAAAAAGAGTGGTATCTTTACTTCTTTCATCAGGAACTTCTTTGAAAGTTTGAGGAGTTTGAACTTTCAGTGATGCGCTTTCATCGGAGTCTTCATCGACACAAATAACTACTGGTTCCTTATTTATATTAAAAAGAGTGGTATCTTTACTTCTTTCATCAGGAACTTCTTTGAACGTTTGAGGACTTTGAACTTTCAGTGATGCGCTTTCATCGGAGTCTTCATTGACACAAATAACTACTGGTTCCTTATTTATATTAAAAAGAGTGGTATCTTTACTTCTTTCATCAGGAACTTCTTTGAACGTTTGAGGAGTTTTAGCTTTCAGTGCTGCGCTTTCATCGGAGTCTTCATTGACACAAATAACTACTGGTTCCTTATTTTTATTAAAAATAGTGGTATCTTTACTTTTTTCATCAGGAACTTCTTTGAAAGTTTGAGGAGTTTGAACTTTCAGTGATGCGCTTTCATCGGAGTCTTCATTGACACAAATCACTACTGGTTCCTTATTTATATTAAAAAGAGTGGTATCTTTACTTCTTTCATCAGGAACTTCTTTGAAAGTTTGAGGAGTTTGAACTTTCTGTGATGCGCTTTCATGGGAGTCTTCATCGACACAAATAACTACTGGTTCCTTATTTATATTAAAAATAGTGGTATCTTTACTTCTTTCATCAGGAACTTCTTTGAACGTTTGAGGAGTTTTAACTTTCAGTGCTGCGCTTTCATCGGAGTCTTCATTGACACAAATAACTACTGGTTCCTTATTTTTATTAAAAATAGTGGTATCTTTACTTCTTTCATCAGGAACTTCTTTGAAAGTTTGAGGAGTTTGAACTTTCAGTGATGCGCTTTCATCGGAGTCTTCATTGACACAAATCACTACTGGTTCCTTATTTATATTAAAAAGAGTGGTATCTTTACTTCTTTCATCAGGAACTTCTTTGAAAGTTTGAGGAGTTTGAACTTTCAGTGATGCGCTTTCATGGGAGTCTTCATCGACACAAATAACTACTGGTTCCTTATTTATATTAAAAAGAGTGGTATCTTTACTTCTTTCATCAGGAACTTCTTTGAAAGTTTGAGGAGTTTGAACTTTCAGTGATGCGCTTTCATCGGAGTCTTCATTGACACAAATAACTACTGGTTCCTTATTTATATTAAAAAGAGTGGTATCTTTACTTCTTTCATCAGGAACTTCTTTGAAAGTTTGAGGAGTTTGAACTTTCAGTGATGCGCTTTCATGGGAGTCTTCATCGACACAAATAACTACTGGTTCCTTATTTATATTAAAAATAGTGGTATCTTTACTTCTTTCATCAGGAACTTCTTTGAACGTTTGAGGAGTTTTAACTTTCAGTGCTGCGCTTTCATCGGAGTCTTCATTGACACAAATAACTACTGGTTCCTTATTTTTATTAAAAATAGTGGTATCTTTACTTCTTTCATCAGGAACTTCTTTGAAAGTTTGAGGAGTTTGAACTTTCAGTGATGCGCTTTCATCGGAGTCTTCATCGACACAAATCACTACTGGTTCCTTATTTATATTAAAAATAGTGGTATCTTTACTTCTTTCATCAGGAACTTCTTTGAAAGTTTGAGGAGTTTGAACTTTCAGTGATGCGCTTTCATCGGAGTCTTCATTGACACAAATCACTACTGGTTCCTTATTTATATTAAAAAGAGTGGTATCTTTACTTCTTTCATCAGGAACTTCTTTGAAAGTTTGAGGAGTTTGAACTTTCTGTGATGCGCTTTCATGGGAGTCTTCATCGACACAAATAACTACTGGTTCCTTATTTATATTAAAAATAGTGGTATCTTTACTTCTTTCATCAGGAACTTCTTTGAACGTTTGAGGAGTTTTAACTTTCAGTGCTGCGCTTTCATCGGAGTCTTCATTGACACAAATAACTACTGGTTCCTTATTTTTATTAAAAATAGTGGTATCTTTACTTCTTTCATCAGGAACTTCTTTGAAAGTTTGAGGAGTTTGAACTTTCAGTGATGCGCTTTCATCGGAGTCTTCATTGACACAAATCACTACTGGTTCCTTATTTATATTAAAAAGAGTGGTATCTTTACTTCTTTCATCAGGAACTTCTTTGAAAGTTTGAGGAGTTTGAACTTTCAGTGATGCGCTTTCATGGGAGTCTTCATCGACACAAATAACTACTGGTTCCTTATTTATATTAAAAATAGTGGTATCTTTACTTCTTTCATCAGGAACTTCTTTGAACGTTTGAGGAGTTTGAACTTTCAGTGATGCGCTTTCATCGGAGTCTTCATCGACACAAATAACTACTGGTTCCTTATTTATATTAAAAATAGTGGTATCTTTACTTCTTTCATCAGGAACTTCTTTGAACGTTTGAGGAGTTTTAACTTTCAGTGCTGCGCTTTCATCGGAGTCTTCATTGACACAAATAACTACTGGTTCCTTATTTATATTAAAAATAGTGGTATCTTTACTTCTTTCATCAGGAACTTCTTTGAAAGTTTGAGGAGTTTGAACTTTCAGTGATGCGCTTTCATCGGAGTCTTCATCGACACAAATCACTACTGGTTCCTTATTTATATTAAAAATAGTGGTATCTTTACTTCTTTCATCAGGAACTTCTTTGAAAGTTTGAGGAGTTTGAACTTTCAGTGATGCGCTTTCATCGGAGTCTTCATCGACACAAATAACTACTGGTTCCTTATTTATATTAAAAATAGTGGTATCTTTACTTCTTTCATCAGGAACTTCTTTGAACGTTTGAGGAGTTTTAACTTTCAGTGCTGCGCTTTCATCGGAGTCTTCATTGACACAAATAACTACTGGTTCCTTATTTATATTAAAAATAGTGGTATCTTTACTTCTTTCATCAGGAACTTCTTTGAAAGTTTGAGGAGTTTGAACTTTCAGTGATGCGCTTTCATCGGAGTCTTCATTGACACAAATCACTACTGGTTCCTTATTTTTATTAAAAATAGTGGTATCTTTACTTCTTTCATCAGGAACTTCTTTGAAAGTTTGAGGAGTTTGAACTTTCAGTGATGCGCTTTCATCGGAGTCTTCATCGACACAAATCACTACTGGTTCCTTATTTATATTAAAAATAGTGGTATCTTTACTTCTTTCATCAGGAACTTCTTTGAAAGTTTGAGGAGTTTGAACTTTCAGTGATGCGCTTTCATCGGAGTCTTCATCGACACAAATAACTACTGGTTCCTTATTTATATTAAAAATAGTGGTATCTTTACTTCTTTCATCAGAAACTTCTCTGAAAGATTGAAGAGTTTGAAATTTCTTATTCTTGCGTTTTTTACGATACAAACCAGGCGGAATATCACACTCCCCACTTAAAATAAAAATAATGCGTTAATAATAATTTTAAAAAATCAAATAAAATGATACAGTTCACAATATGTCCAAATATAATACTTTTAATTTTAAAACTTATTGTCAATTACATTACATTTTTATCCATTATTGTGTACTTTTTGAATAGCATGTGAAAAAAGATCATGCCAAAAATGTCAGTTATTGGACAATTTTGTTAGTTATGGGACATGGAAGTTTTAGTTATTGGACGGAAATAAATTAACAAATTTAGTAGGTTCTCAGGCACTAATTGTCTACCTAACTAGGTACCTCAAATAAAATAAATATATAGGTAGATATGTAGCTGTATTTTATTACAGAGGTAGCAGAGTATAATATATTATATACAATTTTTAACAATACCAAGGTGCTTACCTAGTAGTAGTATTTGGCACTTTCGCGCTTATACATATTGTACAAATCATTTATGTCAAATTCTTCATTTGCATCATCTTTCGCATTTTCTCCTCTCACCTCATCTTCGTCATCTTTCACATCATCTTCTCTTTCCTCATTTTCCTGAACTATTCCGACTTCATCTCCCCTTTCCTTAATTTCGTCACCTTTCGCATCATCTTCTCTTTTCCTCATTTTCCTGAACTATTTTGGTTTCATCTCCCCTTTCCTTATTTTCCTGAACTATTTTGGCTTCATCTACACTTTTCTTATTTTCGTCGCCTTTTACATCATCTTCCCTTTCTTCTTTTTCAGCTTCACCTAACAAATATAAATGTAGGTAGTAGGTACGCATAAAACAGACTTGTTTTTGGTAAACTTACTCTACTAACTCAAACTCCTCTTGCACAGTAAGTATGGGTGAAAGGCCGCACGTGTCTTTATGTCCCGGATTTTTAAATTTAAATTCCAGCGTAGATTTTGATATCCCATATTTTTTTCCGCTGCCCGTAACGATATTTTATTGCCTTTTATATCACTTAATGCATCCTCAATGTATTTAACATCATACAGCTTCTTCTTTGGCATTATTAAAAACCTATTGAGACCACTGAAACAACGTATTTTAGTTATTGGTCGATTCTTTATTTAGTTATTGGACACGTGTCCAATAACTACTTATATTGTGAATATATCAATAAAAGTTCTATTACAAGAAACTGCGAGAAAAAATCTACAGAGCGGTATACAAAGTGAGAAAAAAATACTAAATCCAGTAATTGGACAGTTGTCCAACAACTAAAAAATATGGAAAATTTGGTTTAGTTATTGGATACCCCTTCAAGAACCTAACCATACTATATTCTGGCACTTAAATTACCATAATTATGAGCCTTTATCATTGTACCAATAGCACGTCACTTAGAATTTATCTAACATGTATGTTTCATTAATTTAACAATTATTTCTAAATCAACTTGCCTTAATAAAGTAGTAAAGCGTGCGATACATGATGAAGTTTTTCTTATCAATTGGCATTAAAATTTTATCTCTCTCGCACAATTACGCAAGTGTAAGGGTAATAGATGAATCAAAAAACAAAATATGTGGTAATTTTTCTTGAAATTTCCTAAAAAAAATTGGCCGTACACTTACGTATTGTTGCTTTAACGCATTACCATCTAACCGTTAGTTTTTAGTAGGCGAATTAGCTATCAAATTACTTGAAAAGAAAAACTTCATCGTGTAATCCACGCTTTAGTAATTATGAAACGTGTTTTCCCGGCAATACAGCAATTTTAGCAGGTGTGGCTCTACAGAAGTTCAGTTAGAACGTTAGAATCTATGAGAAACCAAGCGAACTAATATAAACAAAAATCTTATTTTCTGTCCAAGTCCAATAACTCCCGCATGTCCAATAACTGGGTGGTTTACCCTATAATACTTTTAAATTAAAAACTTATTTACAATTACATGATTAATGTTAAAATATATCATATACAGTTTGAGAAACACTGAGCTATGTATACCGGGTGGTGCTCGGTAAGTGCGAACATAGGGATTTAACATGGGATATTAGTATTATGCAATTTCCTGTTCTCCTGTAGAGGGAAGATTTATTCAGAATTAAAAGTTACCCACGAAACTGTTTTTACATGTTTTATTAAGTTTTTGGTTTAGCCGTAACATTAAAAATAAATTTCGAAATTTCTGTTACTTTGTCGCAATAGCCATGACTTTTGTTTTATTTTTATGACAAATGCGTTAAATGTCAATTTTTGATGTTTATAAACGTGAATCTATCTTATTAAATTAAATCTTTGTGTAAGCTATAAAATGAATGTTTATTCAAACGAAGAACGTGTCTTCATTATTAAAAATTATTATGGAGGAAATAGTTATAGGAGGGTGCGGGATTTATTTTCAATTAAATATGAAGATAAACCAATTCCAAGTGTATCAACAATTTCAAAACTGGTTACAAAATTTGAGAGTACAGCTAGTGTAGCTGTGACCGATGGTAATGAAGGCAACAATAATAATAACAGAATACTAATAACAGAATACGTCATAACGAAGTGAATGAAGAATTGGTATTGGCTATGATATCTCAAAATTCAAGGTACAGCATAAGAAATATTGCTTCTGAGTGTGGTTTGCATCATTCAATTATATATAAAATAAATAAAATTATGAGTATTTTCAAAATTGAAAATACGTAATATTAAGGTCAAACATACGCGTCGAAGAATGTATCCTTTATTTTTTTTGTAAACAGCAAATTCTGTATTCTTCATTTATTTTCATGTTCTTATGGTCCAACACCTCCATCCGTCCAATCCAAAATTTCATGGATTCATGGACAATTTATAATAATTCTTCTTCGCCAATTCTTATTCATTTTAGTTATTATCGAGGTGACTTATCGCCAACTAAACCAAATGAGTTCATTCAAACGTTTTTTTTTTACACAATTAATAGAATGCACCCCAAAATAGCAAAAAAGTTTGGAGCTAGCAAACTTTTCTACAAATTTAAATTCGGTGTGTAGCAAATTAAGAGCTGTGAACGCAAGTACACATTCCCATATGACAAACTTCACGAATTTCACCGAATTTCGGGCTGTGTATGCAGCTTGACTTGTACATACATTGCAATGTCAGACGAAGTACATATTTTCGTTGGATTCGTTCACTCCCAGGAATTTTGTTTTGTAAATTCAAATTAGAATAAATTATTTCTTACAACTATTCGTATCTAAAAACAAAACAATTATTACTGTGAAGTCTTTGAACATTCTAGTATTTATATATGTGGATGAAAAGGATAGCTATAACATTAAACTATAAAAAAATATAAGTTGAAGTCTAGTTGGTAAAAAATTCAGATACTGTATTTCTCATTCCCATGAACGACTACAGTAATGAAAATAATTCGTATATTTATAAATATGGTCATCTATACTTTAACATACTAAGTTTATTTTCAATTTTAATTTACAGTTTTTATTTGTTTCTCAATAACTGTAAATTCAAATGGAAAATTATCTTAGTATGTTATAGACTATAGAGGATCATATTTATAAATATACAGATTATTTGCATTACTGTAGTTGTTCATGGGAATTTATGACATAAATTTCACTACTTTGAAAATTATGTTCATGTATAATTTGCTAACAAAATTAGCTTTTTAAATTTTATTATAAAACTTTGGACTTTTATCTACAAAACCAACGGATTAAGCCGACTAATTGTCAATCGCCGATTGCTGTCGGATTTTGTCATAAATAACTTACCTCTACGTCCTAGTTTTTCTTGTCTTTTTTTCAAAATATTTTGAGAAATACGGAAATCCTTTCAGAGACAGAATATTATTATTTTTAACTTTATTTGCTATTAATACCATACAGTATTTAAAGAACCTTATAAAACTAATAGGACATCAGTCTCAATATATTAAGTAATATATAAATATAAGTATAAATTAAAGAAAAATCTTAATATAATAAAGTTAGAACTAAATATAAATATAAATATATATATATATATATATATATATATATATATATATATATATATATATATATATATATATATATATATATATATATATATATATATATATATATATTTCCCTTTTACCTTGCGGTGTAGGGGAGAATTAAATTTATAAAAATCATTCATTTCTTTGTACATGTTGGCTATCTCCCTCATGTTCTGTACGAGTTCGACCAGGACACACTTCTACCATATCTTTTTCATCATCAAATTTGAACCCGCACCACATGCAATAATTGTATTTCTCTCTTAAATACATCACAATATGCGAGATTCGTCGTTCGAGCTGTAATAAAAAAATATATATATTGAGAATTTCTTGCTAGCATAATTTAATAATTAATATAATACTCACTTCATCAGCAGTTAATATGCCTGACGATTTTTTCCAATCCTGTTCTGAATCATTGCCATCGGAATTCACCAACTCCTCTGAGTTTGAATCGGAATCAGATGTATCTTCTTTTTTAACTGCATTTTCTTCTTCATCTGCTGCCTCAGAATTAGGCCAAAACCATGTCTTGATTGGTCTTTTAAGGTCATCCTAAATAATTATAAATTATTATAAAAAAAAAACAACCCTAGCAATAATTACCTCCTCATCAAAATGTTTGCAAGCTCGTTGTATACGCCCATAATCATACTTTAAGTCACTTAATTCTTTGCGTTTTTTCATAATTGTACGGTAAGCTGAAAATGATGCGTTTCTCAGAGATATTTGTTTCTCCATTGCTGCACGTTTATGGCCTATTCCAGATTTGTCTTCTTTTAGTTCTACATCAATTGGAGCGTTTGGGCCGGCTTCTGACTTTCCTACTCCAGATCCAGGTTTGTAGCCCATTTTTTTAAGTAATTCAAATCCCTTATTTGTCTCAGGAATAGCCGTACTTAAACCTTCACTCCTTCTCTCTTCTGAAACTTCTTTAAAAGACCGAGAAGTTTCTTGTTTCTTTTTGTATAAATTGTGATCTCTTCGAAGTTTGTTACTGTACAACAAACCGGGCCGAACATCACTTTCCACGCTAAAATAAAAAATAATACAAAAATTGAATAAAATTGACCTACAGGAAATTTAAAAAATATTATTATAAAATGAAACTAATTATATCAGTTCAGAATTTGTCTAAACATAATACTTCGAAATTTAAAACTAATTAACGTTAAAAATATGTCTCAAATAATAATTTACTTAGTTATTTAAAAACTAAATTTAACTAAATTTCTGCTAAGAATCATTTATTAACAAAATAGGTTGATTTGGAATTCATTTCAGACATATCTATTTTCTTACCATTGGTTCAAAATTTTATCGGACATATAATCGTCATCTTCTTCCGACATTTTGGTTGTATTATGATTCTTTTATGCTGCACAAGAACAAAAACTAAAAATATAACGTTATTACAGGTGCTCAATGATTTTCATTCGCGATTGAATCAAACTGCGATGAAATAAAAATGTATAACATTATTTAATTTGAATTTTTCTCTATATCATAATCTTTAAATTATGAGCTTAATTTCAAAAAGTAATTATTTCATATTTTTAAGTTTTGGGATACATCGAAAAAATTGTATCATACAAATTTGAAATGATGTATTTAAATTATTTTTTTTTTTTCACATAGTAATTATAACAGTATTTGGAATTGAAAAATGTATATATATACATATATATATATATATATATATATATATATATATATATATTTTTTTTTTTTTATTTATTAATTAATTTTGCATCATAAATGTGATTTTGCTGACGTGTTTTCTAATTTTTACTTTCTCTTGCTCGTTTTGGTGTTTGACTGTAAACATAGGATTAATATTTTCTAGCTTGTTAGTGTTACCAAATCACATTTGTACACACTTTTCGATTTCATAATGTTCCAAATCTAAGAAGTGGTCTGTGTAGTGAGTACCTATTAAAATAATATTACAAGTTTTATGGTGTAAACATAACCTAAATAACACATTTCTACCGTATATGTTTGTTTCTTTCTGCAAAAGTTTTATTTTTTTGCACGTTTCATGACACAGAACTACCATCCTTTAACTACACTGCGGACTTCATGATAACACAAAAAAAAATCACACAAACAACAAAATTGAAACATGCAGATCACAATTTTTGTGATTTGACAAAGGAATAGTTAAAAGTTTGCTCAGTAAAAAACATATAATGCAGTTTTGTTTCATTTGAGTTGAGGAAATAATATTGTTTTAAAAGGAAGGTCATATTATAGCAACAAAATTATATGGAAAAATTAAACGATGTTGTTGTGTTGGGTGAAACTGAGGAGCAATTGAGAAGAATGATTGTGAGCATAAATGAAGTAGGGAAAGGTTTAAATCTGCTATTGAATGTCGATAAATGTAAAGTGTTGGTGTTTGAGAAGAATGATTTGGTGACTGATTGTAATGTTTCAGTGAATGGTGTGAGATTGGAAGAAGTGAATGAATTTGTATATTTGGGTAGTATGTTCTCGAGGGATGGACGTATTGACCGGGAGATTGAAAGTCGAGTGTCTGCAGGGTGCAAGGTATTGGGTGCTCTGGGTACATTTGCTCGAAACGTGAATGTATCTAGAGATGCTCGATTGAGTGTTTATAGTGGTGTGTTAGTGCCTACATTGATGTATGGTTCTGAATGTTGGGTGTGGATGAAGAAGCATGAACGACGTATAGCTGCTGTGGAAATGAAATATTTGAGAGGAGTATGTGGGTATACGAGACGTGATCGTATACGGAATACATTGGTGTATGATGAGTGTGAGATTGAGAAGAATGTTGTTAAGAAAGTGGGAGTGAGTCAGTTGAGGTGGTTTGGACATGTTGAGCGAATGTCGAATGAAAGGTTGGTGAAACTAATATATGTGGGTGAGATTGAAGGTGAACGATTGCGTGGGCGTCCGAGGAATAACTGGTTGGGTATGATTGATGGTTTGTTGCGTGAACGAATGATTCCGAGTGTGAAGAATAAACGAGCATGTATGAATCGCACTATGAATGTGGACGAGGCGAAAGTGGTGTGTCAGGATAGGAATGTTTGGAGGAGATTGATTGTTGGTTGACTGTTTTTCTGGGTTCGTGCTACCCCACTAAGTGGGACATAGCGTGACGTTATGTATGTATGTATGTGAAAAATTATTCGATCACCTTTACCTTTTATGCATATAGTGACATCTATAGTTTATTTTAAGTAAAATAAAAAAATTAAAATTACATTTGGAAATTAAGCTCCTCAATTGTGAATTGAATAAATATCGTCTTTATTACTACAAATGTATTACTTATTACTCTTGCTTATAAAATAT
This sequence comes from Poecilus cupreus, assembly GCA_963942605.1. Taxonomy (NCBI): domain Eukaryota; kingdom Metazoa; phylum Arthropoda; class Insecta; order Coleoptera; family Carabidae; genus Poecilus; species Poecilus cupreus. The sequence continues at coordinate 9,613,358 of OZ012715.1, forward strand.
TGAAATAATTTTGTTCTTAGCTATTTGCCTGCTTATTATTTTCAAGACTACGATGAGTTTTTTTAGGTACAGGATTTCAATTTTAAATCGAAGTTATCTTTAAACTTTGTGCAACTATTTTCACATTATTGAAATGATTCACAACTTACATTACTGTTTGAGAATCACTGAGTCACATAACCAAAAATTAATTAACAAAAACTAATAGTTTGAATTTGTATTTACGTATTTTTAATTCTATTAAGTTCGTGATCAAAGAAATACGTTACCTTACTGAATTAATACATTTGGAAAAATTTATCAACTAAATAAAAAAAAACGATAACAGCCCAATAAATCTTCATACCAGAAACACGTACCCAGTTTGGTAACAGTAGTACTGAAACAAATACGTACGTTGGTACGTTAGTGATGATTAATTTCTGAAAACATAAGAAATATCGTTCTTTTATTAATTTTAGTTAGGTTTATATGTGCCCATGGCTTGGCTGTCTAACCTTGCAGGAAAAGCTGAAGATCTTTTAAATCGCTTGGATCATAATGCATCTCTCGTATTGGTGCAAAATGATTCAAGAGATAATAGTGATACAAATAATTCTGAAAACAGTGACAGCAGTGACTTAGCTCCAGGTTGATATATTAATAATTCACCAAGTTGTGCAAGTGTTGTTGTATTAATGTTACAGCCTCTGGTTTAACTCAAAGCTCCAATGAAGAAACTAACTTCTCATCAGAAACTGAAGATTCGTTTAACGATGGCAGTTCCTTAAATAATCTCTGGAAAGATCAGTCATCTCCTGTGCATGGTATACAAATGAATGATGATTTGGAAAATAAATATTTGCAAATGTCAGCTGCAGAATCTGATGCTTCAGTTATCTCAGGTTGTTTTTTTTTTTGTATAAATGTATTATTTTTCTAATGTAATTATTTTGTAGACTCCAGTGCAGTTGTAAATTATTTAAATGAATTCAGGTAATTTTTATAATATAAGTTACATTTGATACTTGGTAACTACTTGAAATTTTAGTGAGACAGCTAGCAAAGTTCAAGATATGGAAAACAGACTTGAAGAACTAGAGACCAAATACATAAGCTCACAAAAAGAAATAACAGAACTTAAAGTGGCTATTACTGATCATGAAGGCAAAAATTCAATTTTAAAAAGTCGCTTAAAGCAAGCAATGGCTTCATTAACTGCTACACAAGAAGAAATGGAAAAACACCGGAATAAAGCTCAAAAAATACTCGAGGATAAAGAGCGACTTGTAGCACAAATAGAAAATTCGCCAGTGACTTCCACTTCCAATGAGCACATTGAATACGTCTCGAAATTAATGTAATTGTTTTATTGATAATTACAGTTGCTTGACTTTATTTTGATTAAATATTTTCTAGTAAAACGCGCGATGATCAACAAAAATCAGTTGATGAATTAAATGAGAAACTCGAGTTAGTACAAAATGATTTAGCAGCTACTCAAAAACAATGCTCACTATTTCAAGAAGAAGCATTTGCAGCAAGACAGGCACTACATAAAGAAGAAAAAATTCGCCTAACACTAGAAGATGAACTTGCTCATAGTAAACAGGTATTTATAAGTCGGTAATATAAACCAGTTAAAATTTATTTGCTCTTTACCCGCTTTAGGAACTAGGTAGAGTTTACGAGGAACTTAAAGAACATATAAATTTGATAAATGTGAAAAATGAAGAGATTGCTTATCTCCAAAAGCAGATAGAAACTAGGTCGACTTCGTCCGAGAGTGAAGAGTTAGAATCTAAATTCCATGTCTTGACAAAAACTTTGATTATGAAACAGAATTCCTTAGAAACCTTAACCACTGAACGAAATGCTTTGCGCTTGCAGCTGGAAAGAATGGAGGTATATATAATTATATACCATTTTTATGCATATAATTTTGTACCAATTATTGTAGAGTGACTACTCTCGAGTATTAATAGAACTGAATTCAAAGCAAACATCATCAGTTTTAAACATCGATAATTTTGACGAAGGTACGTGAAATTACCGGAAAGTAGAATTGCTTTTACATTTTTCTACGTTTTAGGTAAGTCAAGTTTTTTTACAATGTCTCCATTTGATGAAGGCGTTACTCGTAAAGTAAAACGTGCTATATCCACAATAAATACATTCAGTATACGTCTGGGAGTATTTCTGCGCCGTTATCCAGTGGCTCGGGTATTTCTTCTGTGTTACATGGTATGTATTTAACATATATGAAATTATTATAGGTTGTCCTATTTTTAATATTTTAGATTCTACTCCAAATTTGGGTCGTTGTGATATTATTTGCGTATGTACCTAACAGTTATTAAGAAATATTATTCAAAGTATTATTGTAAAAATTGTGTTATATATGTAAAACAAAAATTAAATTTTTATTGCTGTTATGTAGTAGAAATAAAATATTTTTTATATAAATATATTTTATTAATTGTTAACATGAATAGATATGTACATATAATGCCACATTATTTTTTTACTAAACTATTATTTTTTACAATACTTAGCTCTTTTAACAAGGTAGAAATATTAAATCTAATTTCATGGAATTTTTTTATACTTATTTCCAGAGTACATTGTTTTCCATTACTTAGTGTTATATTCCAAATAATAGTAGGAGACATGGCCCTTTTAAGAGTGCTGTAATAAATAAAAATGTGTTGTATTTTGTTGGTATCAAATTAGTTTAATTATACATACTTGTTATATAAACTTATATCTATACGCCAGTTAAATTTATCCATGTGCAATATGTAATTATTATATTGACATACTCTCTCCCCTTTATTTAAAACTAAATTTAAAAAGTTATTCGTCCATTCCCCTGTGAAGCCTTGTTCAATTAAATCGCTTCTTATTTCTCTGTCTGAGTGTGATTTGAGTTGTTGACACCATCGAATTAATATTAACAACATTCCAAAAAAATCTTCAACTTCTTGTGGAGTCATGGTTAATTTTACGGATAATGACTTAAAATTTATATTTTGATAATTGTTTTCGTTCATACATTGCACAGTTACTGGAAAAAAGGATGATTTAGTACATTTTACTAATTACTAATTCAACTTTACATACAATGCACAATATTTGTAAATTCAAGTGTGGGTACTTTGGTCATTTTATTAATAATGTAGTTTATGTCACTTGGAATTTGTAAAGAATGCATTGCTCTCGAATTTTTGATAATCTGGATGACACTAGCATATAGTATATATTTTGACTACGAGAATATGACAAGATAGATGAACAAAAAAAACCTATGTAGGTGGCAGGTCGACACTGGAAAAATGGCGACGATACGGGGAAAACAAACTATTATTGTTTTTGTTGTTCTGTGAGCATTAGTTCGAGTTGTAAACATATTTAGTAACATTTTTTGTGAAATTATGGAGAAACTTAAGTTTTCTATTGGGGACTTTTTGTGATGGTGCAACCTCAAAAATCTCTTCCTCGAATATTTACGAACTGAATGTTATTTATAAATTTAAGTAAAACTAATGACATACAAAACTAACTTAGATGAAAATCTGTAGCCAGAAAGTGATCGGAACAAACAGATATGTATGCTTCCCTATTCAGAGAACAATTATCCATTTTTTCCGTTAATAATGGATGTAAGAAGTGTATACTGACACTGTTTTCTTATATTATTTTAACAATGTCGCATTGAGCAATATATTTTGCTCTTTACTCATCATTCTTCGATATTATATAATTACAGACGATGATTGAACCAACAAATGTACTAGTAAATTTGAAAACAAATCTTGTATTTATATACAAGTATATGTTGTCTATGATACAAGCAAATGAGTGTTTTCCTCGTTTCTTTAGTTTATATTTCTGCTGCAAGGTATCAGTAACTTTGATTTTTTCCCCGAGGCTTGTTGCTTGTAGCAACCTTCGCAATGTTTAAGAGCGGTAAATGTGTTTGTTTTGTTTGGTTAAGAACTTTTAAAACTGTTTATTACGAAAATTTTAACATTTATTCTTTGTAATAATTCTATTTCTTGAATTCTTTATGTATTTTTTATGAATAATCGAAATATTTTGTTATACGTTATATTAGTTAATTTTTTAACGGTACAGAAAGAGGTTATAATATCGAAATTGTATGTGTGTTTCGGTAGTGACATATTAAGGAAGGCTTTTTCATATGCAACGTAGAAATGTCGAAAGAAAATTTTTCGTAAGTTATCTCTGTTACATAGCAAACTTTTTTTAAGTACTAGTTTTCAGGCACTGGAGACGGGTTTGGCAAATAACTTCAGGAAATCTCAAAAATGTTTCGCCACAAGAAGTACATAATACATTATTCGATAAGAAGGCTGATTTACTATTCGGTATTTTAGCATTTAAAAAATCTGATTCTGAAAAAGACGGTGAACTTACTGACAAAAAAGCCAAAGACATTGAGTATATCATTAATCGAACTGCTGAATATATGGTATTTATAATTGAAAGATTATTTTTAAATGAAATCATTCATTTAAATTTTATTGCAGAACGTTAACGTACGCACTGCCTGGGGAATATTAAAAAGTTATATTGTTAATGAGTACTGTGGATCAATAAAAAATATTCAGCAAATGAAATATGAGATGCAGATTTTACCAATGTTAAATAACTGCTGGAGATTTTTTACTTCGGAACGAATGTTTTTAATTAAAACATTGAGGAACGTAATTGAATTTTTAGAAAATAAAGAACATCCATTTTGTGACATTTATAGAAAATTTGTCGAGCAAGCAGATAGTGATATTATTTGGAATGCTCTTGTAAGTGAATTGGATTATCTGATAAATGAAATACAAAGCAACGTGGCGGGAAAAATGTCAGTGAATGTACAGAAGAATTGGGTACAGAGAAATATGCGAGAGCTTATTGAGATTATTCACTGCATAATAATGTTTACCAAACATATGGACATTCAGATATCCCATTTTCACGCCATCTTATCACTTTGCAAGAAACATGGATTTGGTAACGAACCACTTTATTTTGGCTCCCTGGGCCTTACCGAACCATATCTATTAAACAAATTAAGATATTCTGAAATCGCATTATTACTTTGTATTGCAAATCAATTATGGTACGGTTTTTTTAGTATAATTTTAGAAAGAATGATTAAAATGTTTTTATTTTGAAGGATAACGAAAGATAATCAATGGTACTTGGGTGGCGACGAGTTAAGAAATGAATTTATTCCCTTGGCTTATCGAGAAGAACATGGTGCCGTTTGTTATATTTGGGTTACCTTGCAACTTTCATTAAGAAATAATTGTGAATTCGATGAGAATTATTTTCGAAAATATATTCAGCTTGCGATTACATTAAAATGTTTCAATTTTTTTAATGAAATGATTAGTAATGAAATGTTTAACGACGTAAGGGAATAAAATAGATTATTATTGTTATATTTGAATAAATATATTTTTTATTTTAGGCAAGGTGCCTTGCCGGCGCATACGTACAAATTGCTTTATACAACATGTTTTCTACGACTTTTGAAAACATTGAATTGTGTAATAAACATTTACATTTTGTTGAAATTGCTGAGGTAATGACAGAGTTACTAAGAAATCGATATATCGGTGATCAATATTTCCAAGAAAATAAGTTTGTAGCTCTTTGGTCAACCGCCGTTGAAAGATTTCCGCTTGAAAAAGATATTATGGCTAAATTAGCTGAAGCCATTGTTAGTTCCGAAGTTTCTGTTGCAGATGATGTAAGTAACAATAAAAATGTTGAAATCTTTCTACAATTATATATTTTAGATTATAGATCAGTTGGCGTGTTTACCATATTATACTGAAATATACGAGCCTTTAAATATGTACCATACTCAAAGGCATAACAGTTCAGACATGTATACTGTAAAATTGCTCAATCAGAGAACAGTGGTGACGGCAGAATACAATTTAATAATTCCATTACATACTGAAGCTGTAATTAAGAAAGAATTCGGAACTACATACATTCATTACATGAGAGAAATGGATTATTGGTTGGTCTTTTTAGCAGAACTGAATGTAATGCTGCGCGATAGTGGTTATTGCCCTAATTACGATTCTGTGAATTTGGGTTTCAAAGTTTTGCTTGCAATTCTAAAGTTTCGCCCTAATGTATTAAACGAAAAACCAGGGGTCTCTGAAATTATTCTTTCGCTATTTTCTGTACTAGATAAATTGTCCTGTGAGTCAGAGCATAAACCTTTGCAAATGCTGTCTACTTGTATTGACATCTGCACTGAATTGTTGCCAAAATGTAGAACATTCATCTGTTCACAAATGGAAACTCATAATTTGTTACCAACTTTGGCGAAAATGGATTTTTCATATGAAGAGATATTTCACATAAACTTTTTGGATCCTGGTAAACTGGGTAATTTAATAGTCCGTAGTGAACGAGAACAGCATCATGATTTATTCTTAATTTCGTATTTAAATTTCTTGAGAACTTCTTTTATGGTGAACGATGGATCTTTTGATATAATTGAACTCCCTGGATTAATTTTCGTTTTAAAAGAAATTTTTCCTCATTTCATGTTATGGTATGCCAAACGAGATCGTTCTTATTTAGACATTTTGTATCAAGTTGTCCATTTTCTTTTTGAAATTTTTCAATTTTCTCCCGATAAATTAGACACTAAAGAATACGCCAAAATGCGCAAAATTGTATATCAGTGCTTCTTGAACGAAACTTGTGGGCGCTGTTTGCTTCGAATTTTGTCTGTTGGAAATACTGGTGTACAAAATGTAATGGAAGGACAAACAAACTGGCGTTCAGGTCGTGGGATTAAATACATTAGTGTTATTCAAAAAGTTATGTCAATGTTAATGCAACTTTTGACTCAACGGAAAAGTGTTATTGGAGATAATGGTTTAACGCCGTTGGAACATATGATTTACACGGAAAGCGACGGAGTTCATTCTGTTCAAGCGATTGCTAGTTTCTTGAACCATTCGTTTAATGAAGCTATTCCAAATTTGGCTTGCAGACTATTGAAAAAATGTACAAAGGTAATTTCTATTTACTGTAAATTGCGGTAATTTAGCAACTGTATAACGAGATGAAAGCATAAAATGTTTGTACAACGTATATTTATTAAATTGTTTTTTTGTAGGAACTGCAGATGTCAATGCTAGCTGCATTAGATCTTGGTCCTGATCAAGTTCGAATGATGTTCATTCAGCGACTAAGAGATCATTTAGAAAGTGACGAAATGAAATTGGCAATAATTGAACTTATTACAGCTAGTGTCCCTAAACAACCAGGTATGACTGAAGCATTTTTCAAGGTATCTAGTACTAATTCTACAGTAAACAGTGATGCTAATATTAGTACTACTGTGAGTTCTGCGTCATCCCAGAATTCATTCAATGAGGGAATAGGAACTTTCCTAGTGGAGTACTTACACGCATTTAGTTCGGTAAGTACATTTATTATTATTTCATAGTTAAGGTTAATTTTTTTTTTTTGCAATTTAGGAAAATTCTGCAATAAGTAGCCCACTGTTATCACGTATCATGGAACTAATGAATGTTTTGTGGATGCATCAAAAAGAAATATTAATAGCAGATATTGTTAAGGACGAGCAGTTCTGGTCATCATTATGTTTTCCTCTATTCAGAGAAATTTGTATGCATGATAAAACCTACACAGAGATATTTAATATACTTGGCAAAGAGATTCACAAAAGATGTGGCCAAGTAGATGAATCTTTAAAAGGCGTTTTATCGAAATTATTTTCGCCTACAGAGCCATACATGAAACGATGGTTGGAACATATTATGAGTTATGGAGATCATACAATAAGAAATATAAATGATATGTCAGTTAGTGATTGTCTTATGCTGTCTTTCAAATGTTTTATAATCATCGCCGTAAAGTTTTTACCACCAACAATTTTTTCTCAAGAAATTCAAACCATAATTACAGAAGAATGTAGAGCAGCTTTAAAAGAACATATTTTGAATTTAAATGCTAGTTGTATGACCACATTTATAACAGAATTATATTTGTTCCTGATGGTACATTGGAGCGAAGTTTGTTTTAAAAACGATGTTGAATGTTACTCTGACATTGTATGCATAATTCAGAAAGTTTCAGTAAGTTATCGAGATCTAGAACCCCGATTTACTGAGGCTCTTTTAACAGTGATTGTATTAAGTTTGCGTGGATTGAAATCTGCTGCAATTGCAAATCCAACGTCAACGAAAATGTTTATTGAATCAGTTGGAACTATTTTTAATCATGAATATGATGCTTTTATTTTAAAATACAATAATAGACTAGTAGATGTCACAGTCGGAAAATATTCAGAGCAAAAAGTTTTCATCATGTGTTTCGAGGCTCTAAATGAATTAATACTTATACAAAATTCTACTCCTGGTGAGGAATATAATCAGTGGATTGGACAAACTCAGATGCTACATAAATTTATAGATTGTGTCCGAAAGTTTATAGAATATAACAACACAGTTAGATTGACGAAAGTTGTAATAGAGTGTTTGATAAATTATGCACAGTCTGCTAACACTAATGACTTTTTAAGTTCTGATATTGATATTTATTTGTGGGAAAAGTTACAAACTCCAATTGCAGTGAGAAATCCGAAATATCTTGATCTTATTGTAAGTAATTTATACAATGTATTCAAAAAGTTCCGGGACGGTGAAATATCTCGAGAAATACACTTCGAATCAAAAATCTATCTTATGTCATCAATCTCGGTCCCCCACCGCCATCCCCTGGGGGTAGGTGTATTTCTCGAGATATTTCACCGTCCCGGAACTTTTTGAAAACCTTATATATGTAATTCATACAAGCTGCCGTGATCTCTAATATAATACCATTATATTTTATTATTATTTGATGATTATTGCAGCTTGTTTGATTAAAAAAATTAAACTATTAATGATTTCAGCATGTACAAAATTTGCCTTGGGAGATAAAAGAATGGTGGAATCTTTATAGAAGGATAATTATTCTATTAATTTTACTTTTAAAGAAACATGGTCATAAATTTCTTAAAAAGTCTTTAATGTTTGTGAGTTTGCATGAAGATTACATCTGTGAAATTGTACTTCTTGAAAGATATACAGTAGAAACAACAGCACTTGATCTTATAAAAGTTTCGTTAATGTTCCTTTATGAATTGTTTAAATATCAAATGTACTGGAGGCTTGATCATGAACAGTCGCTTTCAAATCTCCTTGTAAGTTATAAATGTGTATTTAATTTTGATCTGAAATTAAAGTATGTACTTTTTAGGACGCAGTGAAAATGAGCTTGAATTACAGTTCAGCTGTACTTGTAAGACCATCTGTTTTAAAATATTATACGAGTTCAACAGGGTCAACTCAAGAAATTTTTACACCTGATTCGCTTCCTTGCGAACTTCTTGTGGAAATTATGAATAAGTAAGCACAACCAATTTTCAATTACTTCAAGTTATTTGAAAATAGTGATCAATACTACAGTTCCTTGATATTATTGTTAATATACTTATTATTAAATGAATTTTTTTTTCTTCAGATTGACAGACATTATAACTCTAGGAACATATTGCATACTTGAGTTCAGCCCTCCATTATATAGATTATTACGTGATGACAACGACTATAGACCATGGCCTTTACAAGTTGGATCTAGTTTTGGATTACCGACGTTTGGAGATAATGAAAGTTGCGAACTTACATTTGGTTTACTTTTCTGTGTTGCCAGTGTTTATGTTCGGATATTGCAACAGGTAAATTTAATACAAGGGAACTGTAATTTAAACTATATATTTATAAAATTGTTCATTACAGGCTGCATTATCAAAAAAGGCGAGTCAAGTAACATCTCCCCGAGAAATATTAGTTGCCAGAAAAAGTAGGACATCAAAATCAGAAGAATCGAAAGAAAAATCAGCTAAACCAAATGAAACAGCTACAACTTCTTCTGTACAAAAGCCAGCAGAAGAATCTACTCCAAATACTGATAAAGAATCCCATTTCTGTTTTGCACAAGTAAAACGACTAGCTCCAAAACCATCAGCTCAATCATCCGCAGGGTTTATAAGAATTGACTACTTAAATCCAACATATATTATTTCCGCGGTAGAAAACTTCGGTTCTTATACAAGTCCTATAAAAACATTCCCATGGTATGCCAAATTAAGCGAAGATAAAGTTATTCGAGCTTTAGAGACAGTAGTATCTTTAATTGCTTCTCAAGTATCACATATTTTATATCCCAGTTCTCAAGTTAATAAAGACGCTCGACTTATAAAGAGAGAACTATCTTCTGAACTGCAAAATTTCCACGAATTTGTAAAGCGGCGATTGATAGAAACTCAGCGATATGTTTCTTCGGATCGTAGTTTGTTGCGTAAAAAATTTGGTATTATTGAGGACGATATTTTAAAGTCCGCTTCAGATTTAGCTGGTAGAGTTCCTAGTAAAAGATCTCTTGACACAGCTGGAAAAGATTCATCTTCTAGAATGCGACTGTCAACTGAAGAAAGAGCTTCAACCTCATCTGGTTCAACTAATGGATTATTTGAAGTTAAATTAATTACGGAAGATTATTTACATTTGTTATCAGTTTGGTTTTCTTATTTTTTGCATTATGACTAATATATTCTAAAATAAATTTGTAAATTCTTGTGAATAAAATGAGCAATTTACTTTTTTGTAACATGCTAACGTATAAGAATGAATAAAATATATAATACAAATTAGGAAATAAACGAAATATTTATTTAGAAAAATATTCAAAATTGTTGATACATTTAAATATCAATGTACATAAAATAAGACAATATTGTAGAATTTTTTTGAGGATAATTGAAGTTATAAATGTCAAGATTATTTATTTTGCATTACAGCGCAAGGATTTCGAACAACTAGAATGACCGAATCCCCTCTCAAAAACATTTTGGAGATAAATCTATCCTTATTGACTGGTTTAGCCTGTAAATAAATAAGATAAAATTACTTTCAAAAGGAGCAAATAAAACGTGTAAAACATACCTTCTTTTTGCCTTTGCCAGTACGCGGTAATTCGGTCCACATCTCTTTAACGTTCTCCAAAACCATGTTACAATGTCGATCGAATGCCTTGATTCTTCCTAATAACTTTTTGTTATTTCTGCAGTTAATAAGGACTTGCGTATTGTTTTTTACAGATTGCGTTAATACTGACAACGGACCAGTGTTAAATTCTTCCTCCTCCCGCGCAGCAAGTTCTTCTGCTGTCATTTCAGACTTTGGTTTTGTTACGAGAGCCCTAGAATTATATTATTATGTCAGATAATATTAATTGGCTGAATTTAATTTAAAAACATCGTTTTCGTATAACCTTCAAACGTATCAGTTCGTATGTACTGTGTTAAAAAAAACTTACATATTTAATGATACAACGTATTTCTTTATACTATGATCACAGTATAGCACCTATACTGTGCTATGATACAGATTTGTTATGTTGAATTAAACAAACACAGAACTTTTCACCGGCGTAATAAAATTCTTCCAAATATGACTGAATTCAACAACTAAATTCTTCTTCATGTTTCTCTTGCTCATCCGATATCTAGTGACTTTTAACGACAAACAAATAAGCTATTGCGCAAACTCACAGAACTCGCACCCAGTGGCAGATGCGAATGCTTTTAGGGTTATTTTAGCACAGTAGTCGAACTGTCAAATATATCATCATGTTATGTACTGGAATGTTAATTGTTGCAAGTTTACAACTAATGATCTCAATCGACAACATCTTGTAGCATGATCGTTAGCTACCAGCTGTCAAATTAGAGTCCAGGGGATGAGGTGCAAGAATGATTTTATAACTGATATTAGATCCAGAGGAATTAACCAGTCAAAATATTGCTTGACTGTCTGCTAAAAGAACGTAGGTAAATTAAACAAAATAAACATTTAACCTATTTGTTGATACAAACACAAACTAATTTTATGTTGTATTTTGTAGATTACAATTTAGAATTACTTCTGAGAAATGGAACCATCTGGTTGACCTATGGCCACAATGATAGTTCTGGAACAGTATGGAATACTTCAAAATGTAGTAATTTATTTATTTATTTCAAGATACATTAACAAATAATTAAATTGCATATTGTTTTAATCTGATTTATTCTTTTCAGGTTGCAATGATGCTAATATTTCACGCAGGGTTCCTTGGGATTCTGTTCAGTTCTGGCGATACAGCGATTCACACGACCAACCTCGAGGTAAACAGCTACATCTTCGTCAAGAATCAACGTCTACACATCTGGAAAAATGTCCAATTGTTTAATTTCTCAGAAACTATTTAAGTTATCATATAATGATTGAAATTATAGATTTCTTAAGATTAATAACCGGAATAATAGTTAAATTCACTAATATTTTGTAAAAATACTTGACATATTAACGAAATAAAAATGAACGATATGACTTCGTATTGAGTTTTTTTATTTTGTTAATGTCATCAAAAACAATTAAAGTTATGGCGTTAATTCTGACAAATATGGATGGAACACGGTATCTAGTAATAAGAAATTTTAGATTTGTTAAAATTTTGCTAAACATTATTGACTTACTGGCGAAATAAAATTGTTTGATGTGACGCCATTTTGAAATTTTAATATCATAAATTTCTTAAAAATTGTTTAAGTTAGAGTGTTCCAGTAAAAATTTCTGAACTCTAGTTTAATTGTAGAGTTAAAAAATAGTGAATTTGTCAATTTATTATTGTTAATTAAGAAGATATAGATGATTTAAAAATATTCATCTGTACATCATGGCGAATATTTTTCTACTGCAGTTTATTCTTAAAATGTTTGAGTTAAAATTTCCTAGTTTCAATTTTTCATATCTATATTAATTGCAGTATCAAGAAATATAACATAATAATTAATTGTTGTTAATTAAGTAGATATAAGCGATATAAAATGTTCATCTATTTGTAATGGTGGATATTTTTCTCTAGTTCATTACTCTTAAATTATCTGAGCTTAAATTCTGTAGTCTCAAATTTTCAGCTCTAGGTTAATTGTCGAGTTGAAAAATATCTCATTTGATAATTTATTTTTGCTAGTAAATAAATATGTGAGTGTCAAGGGCCAAAGGTTATATATCAAAATCCTGGAGTTATTTCATTTTCACCCAAAATGTCCTTAGATTCTAACCGGACATTTGACATTTGTTTTCAGTGTTTCAAGTTCCGTTGGCAGTGTCCGGAGGCTCCGCCAGCATATGCGCAGACCTGGGGATCATCTGCTGCTGTTTGCGGGTCCAGCGTCTTCACCCCTGGACGAAAATCTTTATTTTTTGTATCAATAAATAAATGCATTTGTACAAAGTTAACAATAATTAAATTTGAATGTTATATAATAAATGATAAAATAAATATTTATTTTTAAAATAACATGACTTTCATTTAATATCCACCCCATGATCTAAGAAATTAAAATGTAATTAGGGTTTGTCTTAAGAAAATACTTATTTGATTATTAAATTTTAATACCCATACTGCCATTTGTTGCTACGGCTAAAATATATCAGACCTCGCGATACGATTTCAAATGCGATCCTGGAATAAATTCTTCATAATGGTTCACAAATTTATTAAGAGATGGCGGCACTATCGGATGTGAATGCGTCAATTTATATATTATGAACATAGACAAATGTTTTACAAGCAAACATATATATTATGAACATAGACAAATATTTTACGGACAAACATATATATTATGAACATAGACAAATGTTTTACAGATTCGCGATATCTCTTACCGTTTCAGAGATACAGCCCTTTGAAAATAATGTAGAGCAAAGCAACCCTTAAAAACTACCCTATTTTCAACTTTTCGGGTGTTTTTTCTCGATGATCAGATAGAACAGAGCTGTATCTCGAGAAGGTTTTCTTCAGATCCGCGATATCTCTTACGCTTTCAGAGATACAGCCTTATAAAATTAAATAGAGCAGTGACAGATTTCAAATTGCGAATTACGCAAGAAATACTAACCCTAGGCTACTTTATTTCGTAGATTCGGAATCTAAGAGCCCTAATGAAAGGTGTAGCGCCCTTATCTTATCTTATCTCAATTCAAATCACGTAATTAATCAAAGGGATGGAAATGCTGCTCTAATTAATGGAACTGTACATCCTACCGCGAAATGGTTTATGAAACCTTATTCAGCACTCTCAAATTAGGGATATATAGTCATTTTAACCCTTTAAAGTTAATATTAAGTGTGATTTTTAAGGGAAACTATTTTGAAAACTTTAAAGCGTCATATCTCGGAAACGGTAAGAGATATCGAAAAAATAACGAAAAACCGCGGTCCCTCTAGTAGTACCCTGAAGAATCGACCCTTCTCTACAACATATGTGAGTGTCAAGGGCCTAGGGCCAAGGGTTAAGAAAACGCTAATTAATCAAGGTCACAATTTCAAAAAACGAACATCTTCAATTAGTTTCAATTACCAAATCGAAAAAATGTGAGTGTCGTGTTACCGCATTCAGTTGTACTGCCATCTCTTACAAAATTTATGAACTATTGTTGTATTGTATTCTACCAGTCGAGTGTAGTGATTTTTTTACGTTTGGGAACCTATACTTCTGAAATAAAATAAGAGATGGCAGTACTAGTCTCAAATTTTGAAAAATCCTATTTAAGTTTTAAAATGTCTCGCCCCAAATGTTATATTACTTTTTGTTAGTATAAATAAAACAAAATAAATCTTTTAAACACATTTATTAATATTTTCAAACAGAATACACAATATAATACAATTCATAACTTACATATCAATATACAGGGTTGTGAATGTTCAGATCTCCTAGATTGATTGTGGAAGGAAGAGACTGAAACTTCTCTGGCATTTGCCTGACATCCTAAGGAAATCTTCCAAAAACCCAGCACAGAAAGTGGAGTTGCCGCCCCCTAAACAACACAAATACTTTAGTAAATCATTAATTAATAAATAAATTAAATAAACTTACATTTGTGTTAGGAACAGCGAACTATGTTGAAGACCCCCTTGAAGGCATCTGTATCTCCTGGTCGTAGGCTCTTGCCTATGAAGTGAAGCTCTCTTGAAGACTCTTCAATTGTATCTTCCAGTCGTAGAATCTTGACTGAAATAGACAAAACAAATAAGAAACTGTGAAATAAAATGAAGCAATGTATAATTACATGTGTGAAGTATAAAATAAACTCGTAGAAATCCAGCGACTGGATCCGTTTCGTCTTCATTCCTGTCTTAAGAAACAAAACACATACACAAATGCATACACAACAAACAATGAAAACAACGAACACCTATAATAAGAAAAATAACAAATAGAAATTCTCCACAAGAAGCCATGCCCCACTATGGAAGAGCCACTTCCATCGACGGTAGGCTCTGCAATTTCATCCCTCGGGGGTTGACTCAGCTACTAGCTGCTGCATCCCTCACCGGCAGGCTCAGCTACTTTGACCATTTCCCACGGTGGCTGACTCTGCTTTAATTCTAACAACATAAAAACAACAAATTAGAAATAAATAAACAACAAAAATGTTATAAAATAATAAAATTAAATCTTACTTCTAGTACTACTACTTCTTCTAGTCTTCATTATTCTTGATCTCTGTAAACAGATAAAAACAAACACAAACAATAATATTTAAATAATTTAAATCTGGAAATAAAAACTTACGTATGAAAAATACAAATCTGAAATAAAAAAGCTGTAAAGGATTACAAGTAGTAGACTTAAACCTAACTTAAATTAAAGCTGAAATAAAATGGATTCACTTAAAATTAGTTTAAAGGTACCCAAAACGATTAAAGCTAAATTAAAACTAAGATTCACAGACATTCCTGTGCCTCTAGGACTCTAAGGACAGCAACCGGTTTGTTTTTATCGTGTTTATTTTCCAAAATTTAATCATATTTATTAATATGCTCAAACAGAATAAGAATATTAAGAAATTCAATTAAAGTAGCTGCTGGTTCTTGGTGAAACGTATTAAATATTAAGTAAGTAGGTAAAAACACTGGCTGTTTGTTTCACAAAATAAAAGATGAATCTTCATTGCAATTTTGGCTGTTAGGCCATCATCTAACAAACAGCGAGCGTTTTTACCTCTTTACTTAAGAATACAATTCAATTCATCAACATATTCTTATTTATTTGCTGGAAATTGCTCCATTGACTGTGGAATTTCATTTAATTGTAAGTACAGAGCCTGTTAGGAAATATCTGTCAATAATTTGACATCAATCAATCAGTGTTCGAATTCTATGTGAGTGATCGCGTGTATCTTTTTTCTCACACACGGCGGTATTAAAATAAACTGAAGAATCCAGAGATATCTAGCAAATACAAAGGAACTTAGTAGAATCAGATTTTTCGTTTTGTAACCCTAGACAGTCGTAAGTCTCATTTGACAACCACAGAAATTCTTTAATTACTTAGTGTTACGTTATTGCGGGATTTTACATAATTTAAAGCCATGTATTTAAAATAATTGCACATATATGTGCCACATAATATCTTGTTTTTTTTTTAACTAAGTGTTAATAGAAGAATGTTTTAAATAAGATCTAATTTTGTAAAAAGGTACTTGAAGCATTTTTCTCTATAAAAATTCGGGAAAGTTTGCGGGCACCATGTCTCTAATTGCAATAATAAAAACTAAACTGAATCATTTAAGTAGCTAAATATGCAATAAAAACGAAACATTATGGGGGGGGGGGGGGGTTTGGTCTAAAATACTAGACATATTTTATTTATTTATGTAGACAATAAAGGACAAATACTATAACTCGAAAGTTAGTATTAAACGTGTAAAAAATTGTGGGCCAGCAATGTATAAACCAAAGAAAAATTAGTAACAAAAAAAAGAATAATGATATATTAATCACAATATAAAATATTAAAACGCTTTAAAATCTTTCATCATATAAATTACTAAAAATTCTAAAAAGACCCTGGCTTGGTTAATAAAATATTTTGAATATACAATTAACATTTTTAATTTGAATTAGTTATTCTATTTCTATACGTTCACGCATGATAAATAAATGTAACACAATCACTGGTTGGCCTTACCTAGGCCAGTTGTATATTTTAGAATAAAAAAAAAATTATATACGTGCATAATATAATATTATTGTAATACATATATAATTTATTTAATAAGTAATTACTAATAAATAGTATAAATGAGAACATATAAACTTAAAAATCATGAGACATACGTACAGAGTTCTGGGGCAGATAAAATTGGCCTCGTTGTGCGTACCCTGCAACATATATTATATCAATAATAACCGATGAACTGAGCAGGGGGCTTCCAAATTTTGCCATACGCTTCGTCTCCACTAACACTTATCTAAACTTCTCCGATGTTCCAGATGGAGATGTTGGCTGCGGTGATATGTCAAACTTGGGAAAATATGTCAAAAACTTGAAATGTCACATAACCGATACAAAGTTAACAATAAATGCAACAATTTTAGTGATAACAGCTAATGTCAATTAATACATTATATATATATATATATATATATATATATATATATATATATATATATATATATATATTGTAGTTGAAATTGCCCTAAATTTCATCTTGTTCCATTTGCTGATAATTTCAATAACTGATTTACAACCAAAGGAGCTACTGTGATGAATGAAACTGTATAATCCGCTTTTTATAAAATATATAATTACAATATAGGATATTTATAAGATTTTACAAGTAAGTAACCCTTTTTCAGGGAGAAATATAACAAATGTCGATTGAGTACATTTAAATTATAAGAAATTATCATTTTTTATCACACGAGATTCATTAGTAACTAATGCGTTAAGTAATATTTTCATTATATCTAATTGTTTGCTACCTAATAAATATTTTACATCAGTGAATGCTGGCCTGATATATAATCACATTACGATATAAAAGAAGTGTACAAAATGGTAACGAACAAAAACGAATAATTAACTTAGGAATCGTTTAAACGCTATAAAAATGTATACACTTGGAACTTATCACCTTACAAAAGTATTACTTAATTAAAAAAAAATATATATTATTGGTAGCTACTGGAATACATTGTAAGTAATGATTGCTTCTCTAGCTTTGATTAAAGATTAGAATACAAGAGATTATACATTGAAATACATGTGAGCATGAAAGTAAGAATACTGAATATAATAAATAAGTTCAGGAACAGGGTATTAACTGGAATTGGAATCTTATTGAGTGCAGGCATGCAAATATAGCGGATAGTGAAGCTTAAAATATTAAAAAATCAGTATTACCATGTTCATATGCCTTTACAAACAGCTATACTATGATTTGTTTAAGTATCACCAAATTAGTATTGTTGTACTTTTTCATATCAAGAGGCTTAGATGGCTCGTTCTTTTTAGTTTGCGTGTGCCAAGCTAAAACCTGTGAAAATATATAAAATATCTCATTAGAAAGCTTATTACAGTTAGGTACACTATTAACTACGAAGTAATTAAGTCTGTTTCACGCAAAAATTATCCTGTTATTTTAGAAAATGTAAATTAATATTAATAGGAATTAATTTAATAAAATAGGAACTTTATATGAAATTATAAAGCAACTTTTAAATACCATTATTTTACGATTAAAACATGATTAAGTAAATTTAACAATTTTAATAATTTCTTTTGTCAACAATCAAATATGGTCAGTGTCTCTACTGGAAAACTCGCTAATTATTTATTTATTTCAGGATAGTTCTTTAGTTACAGTTACCAAGGCAAACCCACTTTTGTACAGTTTGAAGCAAGCAGTTCAATATCTTGAGGCTCGAAGGGATTGAGGCTTTTAAGAAACCCATCTTCTTCAAATCCAGGCTTATAGGGCATACTCGCATTTGGACGTTCTAGTAAGAATTTAACGGAAACAGCGAAACCTGCCATGTCTACAGGAAACTTGCGACCGGCGATCCAGCCATCGTAAAATCCCGAAAACTTGCCGTTCCGGACCACTGGAGTGCTAACTCCTAACTTCGTGATCAGTCCCACTGGCCACATCGAAACGCGCTTCGTATACCTCATCTAGAATCAAACACATTTGGATAAATTAAATAATATTCAATTATACACAATTGGGAATGGGAAGTAAGTCATTTGAATAATTAAAATAACCGGGTAGTTAAATTATTGATTTTTACGATATGCCAATTTTTTTAATGTTTTAAGCACAGGATAAATATTTGTATTACGAAATTACATTTTTAGCTAAAAACTTCGACACTATTATTAAACCATTAATTGTTGATACTATTATGTTTATTGATATAAAATAATACTTCTATCTTTTAGTACCACACCTTGTAATAAATGTAACGTTTTTATGATCATTCTCTTCAAGATTTAGGTCCATGTTCTATTACGAATGAAATATGTTTGTGCGATAATTTGAAAATTTCTATAATTACAAGGAAAGAAAATAAAATAACAAAAAATGAGATATTTTCCATAAATTCTGTTCCATACATAAAACGTGTAGTGTCTATTATGAGCTAATAAATAAAATAATAATAAATATGATACATACTTTTTATTTACATTTCAGCATTTTTATGGCCGTTGAAATAAAAAAAAATTGTATTTAATATTCATTACGTAATCTCATATTACATTTAAAATTAGATCAATTAATGTAGAATCATGATATTAAATGCAGCCATATTTGCCTGCAATGTCATAAAGTACCGTAAATTAATGTTCAGTGAACAATATGCATTTGAAGAAATACGAAAATTCTTGCAGCTAACAAAAGGAAATATAGTACAACATTATCGTTGAATTATAGCATTTTTATTACTGCATAAAAATTGTACTATAAATTATATTTAAGTAGTACATGAAATATTACTGCTCTATTAATTGCAATTTCGTAATTTTACAAATTAAAGAGCATTAAAACGTAGTACCTACAAATATTTGATATTTGGTGAATTAAATAAATTTTCTAAAAACATCGAGCTTTATTTTTGGCTGTACTCAGAAATTTATTTCAATACTATAATAAATAATAATTTGTGAGCCTTAAAACAATTCGCTTACTACGTTCAAATACAGTGCTTATAGTAGCAATCAAAATGTTTATGGGGGGAGCCGAAAATATATTTTCGATCATATCTAATTAAAGAATCTACATGGTTATGAAGTTGATTTACTGGAAATCTAGATAAATCGATAATAATATAAAGTAAAAAATGTAATTACCTCTTCGAATATTTGTAAATCATAAGTATTGTCATCATCGGCGAAGTAAAATACACCAGTGGTTGCGTTCGCTCTCAACCACTCAAGGCCACGATTTCTGTTCGATACACCTCTAGGCTTAGCACCTTTTCGGTTCTTGTATACGTCTGGCATGGGAGCTGCAAAAAATTAAAAAATCAAAACTAATTTTAAGGTACAACTCGATGCTATTCACCAACTAAATGTTCGAAATTCAAGCCTGTCCTCTCCAGCAGTTCTGTAACTTGCTGGTTTTTTTCCTTGGCGTCTTCTATTACCAGCCAATTCATATTTGGGACCAGCATCAGTGTATGAGACATTCTCGTCAATTCTGGAATTTGTTCCGGACGCCGATACGTCGGCGTTATTACATACAACGGTGGCACTATTTTTTCTGCAGCATTTTCCTGCAGAGTTCTCATATTTGGAATAATCTGACACGAAAATAATCCACAAATTACTTGTAATGCAATAAAATAAATGAAAATAACGTACTTTCATTGTAGTAGGAAGAATTGTGGTAGATGTAGTTGTAGATGTTGAACGATTCTGGGTATTTAGTGCTGTGTTATCCGTTTGAATTTGCTGTAGATCTTTCATAGTATTGCGTTCTATGGTTTGAAGATCCACGGGCTGATTTTGAGATATTATCCATGCGTTTGACAAATGATACTGATATAAAATTAGAAAGGCGCAAATGAAAATGATCAAATATGTCATTTTCAGGGAAAATTTCATGATTCCATGTAGGAACTAATATGCCTGAAAGAAAATAGTTACTTAAATATTTATAAAATCAATAGTTAAAAATAAATTGCAAATAATCAATTAATTATTTTTGTACACTATTACGAAATACGACTATACATTGTCGAAATTAAAATGTTCGCATTATTTTATTTTAAATATATAAAATAATAAGTGAAACAAATAAAAAACCAAACAATATCTTTGAAAAATTAAAAAAAAAAAAACTATATGTACCTTTCTGTAGTGTAAGCATGTGTCCTTATTGCAGAAAAAATATATAAATTAGGCAGGTATCAGTGTACAGTCAATGTTACGAGTCAGAAACTGTTATTATCATCACAAATACCATACAAATTCTGCTTATATCTGCTGAATTCATTGCACCTCTCTAAAACAGGGCACAAAATAGTTTACGTCAGGGAGAAAAATGCTTATATTCGCGTTTCTTTATTTCCTCTATAACTAAAAAAACACTATTTGAATTATACTATATGCAACACGAAAAACATTTCAAATTCAAAGAACATTTTACAAATGCCACGTTTTTTATTCTTAACTTTATTTAGAAGTTAAAATCCCATTAAAACTCCCACAGTTAATGTTATCACAGGAAATACGCCAACACAAAAATTTTATATCCGGAGACGTAAATATGTAAATTGTGTATAATCTATATTTCACGAACTTGGTAAAAATAATGTTTTCGTAGATTTTTCTTGTTGTATTTCTTCATTTAAAACAAGTAAATGTCAGATGCCGGATATAATTATACTGAGATTGATTGACCGAAAGAAATCGGCACATCTGTTTTTCATTTGTATCTTGTATACAACACATTCTTACGAAGAAAATAAAAGAACAAAAGTTAAAAATGTATTTTTAAATGAATAAAGGATGTCTACATAGCGTGAACATAAGAGTAAACATGTAAGGGAAAATCCACTGTACTGTCGTTGCAGTTGTATTTTATCATGTTTTGGCCAATATCGATCCCCGGGCACCGCAACATGAGAACCGACAAGAACGATAAGAAACATGTGCATGTTTGACAAAATATTACTAGTAAATTAAATATACTTAAACAATATGTCACAAAACTAATTAAATCAAAATAAACAAGAGATCTCAACGAAAACAGAAAAATTCTTACCTAAATTCCATACATGTTGGTCAACGTGACCGTAAGTAGACATTATGTGCAATATTTTGAATATATACTATAATACGTTTATAAAGCAATTATTTTTAACTTCACACTCATTACATTTTCGAGTTTTAATTTAGTTTTTTCGTTGCAAATGTTTGATATGTGACTAAAGACTTCGACCATGCGCCATTCTGTTCCCGAACTAAACCGACGTTGAAATCGTGGCGTCGCGTCGGCTGATTCAGCGTCACTTTCCTCATTGCCCAATCAACTCTATTCAAACCTCATTTATTTGATAAACAAATGTAGATATGAAACATTAACTTTTTATTAGGAAAAATTTATGACTTTCATGTGACAGGTACATTTTTATTCTTAACAAAACATTTACATATGTAATACTATCATAAATGTTTTAACAGAGCTGTATTAAAGAAAATTTGAACTTTCATTATTTACCATTAGGGGTATGCCAAATGCGAAATTTAATATCGGTATTCGATATTGAAAAAGTATCGATAATATTCGATATATCGATCGAATTGAAAACAAATTATCAAATTAGTGCAAAGATGGTCAAGCAGATATCATGCATATTTATTGATTTAGCAATTTCTGACACATAACATGATTTATACTTTTGAAACATGTAAATGACAGCGGATTAGCGAATTGAAATTTGTAATATCGCCTTCGATTACCGGGTAACTAACAGCAGCTTTGAAATGAAAGATAATATAATTTTTAACATGCACAAAGTAAGGTACGTAAACTTTGCTATGTAGGTATATTTTTTCTATAATTTAATAAAACATATCAAAATAATATTAATAATAAATGATTATTCGCGGACGTCATGATCCACCGGTGGGTCACGGTAAAAAAATGTTCAAAAATAAATTAAAATCACTAAAGACAGTATATAATTATTACCTTAAAAATGCACACGCACACGTAGGCTATTCCACCACAATTAAAAATGGTAAACGTTTATAGAAAATATGAAAGATAAGAATTAAAGGATGCGGAAAATTCCATATTTTTATTTATAAATTACTACCTTTAATAAATACGGCATGTTTTGTTTATGATGACGCTCGAGGTGTATGGCAAATGGGATTCAAGTATTTACTCCTACTCCTCCTTAAATAAGAATATGCACATTCGGGCGTGTCGGATCTATTCCGATTTTGCTCGGGTGATTTCTTTGTCTTTGCGTGCTTGCTGCATAAAAATTATAATTTATTAGCGCTAATACTTTTTTTAATTCACTTCGTGATATCTTCCCTATTTATAAAGATATAACAATAATTCTTTCACATTTAAATTTTTGCATGATATGTGCGTGTAGTAGTGCATAAACTCATTATATATCTTGATTAAAATAGTATATTAATTAAAAACAACAAAATGGGAACGCGATTTCATGTTTTTACAGGGAAATTTTCTATCAGCGACAAACTTTTCGTTATTAAGAGATGGACGCTAATATATAGCGACAAAGTTGTACGCATAACAAAATTAATTTTAAACATTTCTTTTCTAAAATGAACTGGTTCCGAGTAAAACGAAATAACGAATGTAAAATTGAAGAATGTTTATGTTGCTGTGAGATACGTGCGGTCATGCTAGCTTAAATGGAAAGTCGAAGTCCTCTTTTGTTACTCGATGCACTTTTTAGGGTAAATATAATTTATAAACTATAAAAATGGAAAAATCCTAAATACAGTAGAATATTTTTAAAATATACATTTATTTCTGGTATAATACACCTCCTACGTCATCAGTGTAATTTGAAATTCAGACCTTAATATCTCGCTTATTTGGAGGAATTTTTAACTGTGGTCTTATATTTTTATGTACTTCAAGAATAAAAAGTGTACCGTGGAATAGCCTAACGTGCTAAAATTATTATTTTCAAATAACAATAATTTAACTTACATGTATATGTATATCAACATTTAACGTATTGATGCAACATATTTTGCTTAAATCGATATTTATTATTATTCGATAAGTATGGATTATCGATAAAAGAAGATTTATTAAATTTATTCGATAATTTACAAAAATATCGATACTTATCGTAATTGGCACACCCCAATTTACCATTCATTACTCTTAGGGTTTATGACAATTTATACTAAAATAATATCTTCAGTACCTACAGATAATATTAGAGCAATAAATAAATATTAATATAGTTAAATAATTCTGAAATTCCTTTTTAGAACAAAACAATTACTCATTTTTATTATCATATTGATCTATGAGCAAAATTAAAGAAAGTAAAATATTTATGCTTATTATAAAACAAATTATAACACCTGTGAAATACACAAAATATTTCCTTTATATTAAATTTAAAAGTAAGCCGTGAATAATATTTAAGTATAAAATATTGTTTATCCAAATTAATTTACCATATTATTCTTTGTGGCTCTGAAAAATCATCCCAAAATATTTCTTTTGTGAAAAAAATGTGGAAAGACCAGTAATTAATTGCCAAATATATAAAAAATTCCAAAAGAATAATAGCTCCATTCTTTGTTTTAAATTTTAATCTTAACAAAATAAACGGAATGAAAAAATAACGTACATCCAATAACTTTTGTAATATCAATACTAAAGATATACATGGTAAATAGATCAATACGAAACCAAAATTTTTAATTGCATCAATTCTCTTCAAAGCAGCATATATTCCAAATAAGTACACCCCTGTTAAAATATATTTTGCAGCGGCATACTTTCCATAAATTCTGTTCCATACATAAAATGTGTAATGTCTATTATCAGCTAATAAATACGGATGAACCAATGTATTATAATGAACAATTATAATAAATACGGTGATTAATCCAGTAAATAAGAGTATGTTTCTAAATACATATTTAATAAAGGGAAATATTTCTAGACAAAAGTGCGGCAAAGCGAAAATTACACAAAATAATGAGAAATAAAATAATTGAGGAATGTGTATGGCAGCTTCATGTGCATTTTTGTCACCAACTACAATGCTCCCATTTATAAAAACAAATACAACAAATAATGCCATTACAGTTAAGTACGAAAATATAGAATAGTAATTATTTTTGGTCATTTTGTTAAAATTACAGCCTTTTCTGAGGAAGTTTCTGCCACATTCATACAAGTTCTGAAAAAAAAAAAAAAAATTGAATATAGAGGAAAATATAAAGTCAATGTTATTATTTACCCAAAAATCTGTATGATTGTCGGATTTTTTTAAACGTCGAGATTTTTCCGATGTTATATTTACAAAAGCGTCTAGTACATTTTCTCCAAATAACATTGCTACCCAAATTATATTAGTTTGTCGAACGACCACAGAGCAAATACCTACATAAACATTCAAAAATATTATGGGTTTTCCTTTTTAGATAATTTAATATATTACATGAAACATTTATTAAAGTCTATAATTATGCAAAGTTTATAATAATTTTAGTTTCGTAATCATTAAGATAAAATATAAATAAATAAATATTTGATAAATTAATGAAATCATCTTTTAAAATAGATAAACATTTATGTCAACATAAATATGTCGCTGTTATTTATTATTATTTTAAACAAATTTAATTTTAAAATAATGAACAAGTTTAAACAAAAAATGAAACATTAACCATGTTTCTGAATCTACCATCCTTTTTTTTGTGTATTCGATTCTATATTTAATAAGACTTGCCTGTTAATGATGCACTTTTGTGGTGCCCCTTTTTAGCCAGAAGAATCATTAATAATACACAGGTAACTGATATGGTATCAGTATAGTATAAATGATTAAAAAAGTATAGTGGAGGCAAAATTCCTACACTTATTCCCGAAAATATAGCAGACCAACTAAGTGGTTTCTAAAATTTGGATGCTGTTAGTAAAACAGATATCACAGCGGAATGTACCGTAAACTTACAGGGCCATCGTGTTCCAAGTGAAATAATGAAACAAATAGACAAACATTCACACAACCTGCAATTAAATTTGTCAATCTTAATCCGTAAATTGTACAAAATCCAAGAGGGGCCATCAAGAGTGTTGAAAAAAGATAAAGACCGGGTAGTGTAGTTATTTTTGGATCCCACTGTATGAAACAATAAAATTAATATTACTATTGGGATTCATTTGTTATTGTGAACATTACCTTAGTAAAGTTTAAATGGCAGTAATTCAGTCCTTGCGGAATGTGGAACAACTCATCAACAACATAATCGGAGACATCGTACACATTTATAAATAATATTTTACTAATAACACAGAATATTATAAAATAAATAGTAAATATTAATGTTTTTAACGAAATTGAGCCCATTTTTGTTATTTACAAGCACCCGTATTGCACATATAACCTATAAACGTCAAACATAATGCACAACACGTTTCGTACACCGGCAAAACAAAACGATACGTCGCTCTGTTGGTACAATTTTCAACTAAAAATAGATACTGCTCACTAGAAAGAAAGTACAATAGTATTTTACTGATTCAAAAAGTAAAAGATTACCTGTCGTAGTTACATAAGTATAATTTTTTTATATACCTAAAACTTATAAACATATTTCAAATTCACTGTGGATTATGGGAACTATATTCATAATTAAAACAAACATTTTTGGTAAACTTATAAATCCCATATATAATAAAGTAATACAGTGTCACATTACAAATAAGTAAAAACTTATACAAATTTGTATATTCGTTCGTACAATTCACACTGAATAATGATAATAAAATGAACTTTATTTCTTCAATGACAAATGGTATAAAATAATAAAAATATATAATTATCTTACAGTGTATAAGAGTAAATATATGTACATTGGATAAGTGAAAAATTAGCCATAATATAAAAAAGAACAAAGTGGGGCAATATCAGAGCTGAGCTAATAATAATTGAAATACTAATTACTAAATACTTTGAATAACTACTTTCAGTACACTGAAGTATTTGAAAAACTAATGTATATTTCAAGTACTTCAATTACCAATCACCTATATTTCATTTTAAAAAAATAATAAATTACCTTTTGTTGTTATGGTATTAAAAATACCCAAAGGATAATAAATGCAATGCTCATTATATTTAAAGAATAAAAATATGTTTTAAATATAACTATTAAAAATTCGAGTGCATCAATATATTATTTTTTTAAAAAATTGTTTTCATTATTAAAATATATTTAGGATTTCAATTACTTTTAATTGAAATACTTGTCAGCTCTGGTTAATGTAAACTGTAAATATAACATTTAACATACTTTTTCGTCTTTCTTGAATCATTATTCTAATTGTACCATGTTATCAGACTGGATACACTTAAAGAAAAACTCTAACAGAATAAAAAGATATACTTAACTGATATATTGTAAAAGATGACGTGATAACAAAAATAGACTAAGACACTACACATTTCACGCATGCTCTTATTAATATTTTCTCGAGCTGTTGATAGACTTGTAATTATCAAACCTGTCCAACGAATAGCTACTGTTACCCGGTGGTGGTGGGCAAGTCAACCCCGGCCCAATACCAGACATGTTGGAATTGCCGCCAGAATAGATGGCATTTGGGACACCGGACGAGCTGGACATAATTAAGCGGGACGAACTATTTCCCCACCTACACATGCAGAAACAGTCATTAAGTGTTAGTGTCAATCGAACGAAATAGGAATGTTAGATAAGAAATACAACTACGATTACGGGTGGTACAGAAACTAAGTAACTTATGAACTTGTGATTAGGCTTTGAATAATGGTTTCATTTTGTAGTGTGAGAACCTTTCATTTGAACTGGCTTCCATTGGTCGCCAGTTGTCGGATTTGCTCCAAGATTCCCGTGAAGAACTAGCGGAACCACTTATGCCGCTGAATGGCTTCACAGCTGGTGCTCCGCTAGAATGCCACGAACTGCTTTCACGATAACGGGTTCCATCTGAAAAAGATACATTTGTATTATAAAAAAATATCATTTATCATTTATTCAATGTTACCTTTCATAGTAGTCTCGGCATAACGATGGTCCCTGGAAGACCGAATGTCACTTTTCGGATGATGATCAGCAACTGGTCTGCGTTCCCGCTCGTCTCTCACTGGACGATAAGTAATAGGACTACGTTCGCCACTACGCTCTCCATATCTATTTTTAAAAAAAATGTTACATTTACATGGTGTATGGTGTTTTAGGATCAAAACTGCTTACCGAGTTTCTTTTGATATTCTAGGTGGGGGCACATTTGGAATGATAGCTTCTCTGCGACCAGGCTCACGAATTTCACGTTCTCTTTCACGGTTTACGTATGTAGAAGACTCATACTTGGATGAGCTAGTCGTGTTGTTAATACTATGTACTAAATGGCTGGGATGACCACCCGAATGTCTCTCAGTTGGTGGATATTCACGTTTGAATTCACCGCTTCGCTTTGGGTATTCTTCACTACGTTTAGAATAAGCAATTCGTGATTTGTAATCCTTTGGTATTTCTTTCTTAGGTGTAATTTCTGATGTTGGCTCCCTACAAAATATTCAGGCATTCTAAATTTTATTTGTTCACTAAAAAGTTATTCATAATAAATAAAAAATATGTGCTAACAGTTATGCATTAATATCTGTTTCATAAGGATGTCCAGTTTTAAATTCATTCTTTCGTGATATCTATACGAATATTATAAAGGGGAAGGCCTTTTTCGCGCTGAAAATTTGGACAGTAGGTTTATTTTATGGCCTAAGCAAACAATAAGAAAAGATTTTGGAAGTTCAGCCTTTAAGGGTGTAAAATAGAGGTTGAAAGTTTGTATGGAGTGGGTGAAGAAGTCTTTTGACTTGAAAATTTGTACTTAGACTCTTAAGTAAAAATAATGAAACACGTG
Organism: Poecilus cupreus; assembly: GCA_963942605.1. NCBI lineage: Eukaryota > Metazoa > Arthropoda > Insecta > Coleoptera > Carabidae > Poecilus > Poecilus cupreus. The sequence goes on from OZ012715.1 coordinate 9,642,454, forward strand.
TCTCAGCATTTATCAAAATTCATCAGAAGGGTATAAAAAAGGGGTTGTAAGTTTGTGTTTATATGTTTGTGCCGTATGCGTTCCTATATCATTCATCCGATTACGATGAAACTTTGGGGGGTTGTTGTAGGCACCCACGCGAAGGTTTCTGTATTAGTTTGGGCCCGCTAGGTGGCACAGGGGTCGAGATATTTCGAAAAATTGTATTTATGGTTCTATTTGAGTCATATTCAGAATACATATTACTTACATGAAAAGAAATATTTTTCGCAAAAAATGGATCCGCTAGGGATATATTTATTAACCGATTTGGGTCATGTTTAGAATACGTATCAGTTACGTGAAAGAATGGAAGCGAGGAACGAAGTGACGAGCTTGCTTCGCCAATGTACTCACATGGAAGCGAGAAATGAAGTGACGAGCTTGCTTCGCCAACATATTGATATGGAAGCGAGTAACGAAGTGACGAGCTTATCTCGCCAATGCACTGAAAGAAACGAGAAACGAAGGTACGAGCTTACCACGCCAACATACTGACATGCAAAGCGAGTAACGAAGTGACGAGCTTGCCTCGCCAATGTACTGGCATAGAAACGAGGTGGCGAGATATCTTCGCAAATGTATTGACATGCAAGCGAAGTGACGAGCTTGCTTCGCCAATTGTTTGGTATCAAATACAAGGTATTTAAGAAAAATTATTTCTTTGAGTGGCATTTCAATGCATGTCGGGTATTAGCTGGTTAAGAATAAAAGCACAAATACACAATAATTTTTATGTGAGCTAATTAAAACGTAATCGTAACGATAAATGAAAGTAATGTCAGGAGAATTGCAATGACAAATTGGTGAATGATGTTACAATATTAAGATAAATACCTAGAAGCAACTTCAAAACGCGGCGGTGGTGGAGTTTCATCATAATGCCGATCAGTAACAATACGTTTACGATCGTCAGTGTATGCGCCACTATCTCGTCTGTAAGTTGACGTGGAAGTCGTAGATGGTCGTTTAACAGGCCGCCGTGCTTCTTCTAAGCGCATTTGTTGTCGCCTGAGCTCTTGTTTCTCTTGTTCTAGTTTCTCGCGTTCAAGTCGCTGGCGTTCTCGCTCCAGACGAATAATTTCTACGCGTTGTCTGTCGAGACGTTCACGTTCAATGCGCAATTTTTCACGTTCACGTTCTAGTCGAATAGCTTCTTCACGTTGGCGTTTTTCTATTTCCCTGGCACGTTGAATCTCACGGCGATGTTTTTCTTCTTCTCGCATTGCTCGTTCTCGTTCACGTTGACGCTGCCGTTCTCGTTCCTCCTAACAAATTTTAAATCAAATTCACAATTCACTATTTAGGAATTGCATCGGATGCAATCACAACTCACCCTTATTTTTTCGAAAGTTAATATTTCAGACTTTCGATCTTGACGATGTGCCGAAGATTTGGATAAGCTACGGTTTTTCTTAGCGCTGCTGCTTCGACTGGTATTTCGTGATTCACGTTCTCCGCCCTCTTTGCCATCTTTTTTAACCTGCTGGAACATATTATTTCATGGATAGATCTCACTTATATTATGAATGCAAATCTTACATCGTCTTTCTTTTTGTCAGTAGGAGAACCAATTTTCTTCTTGTCTAGCGTTTTGTCTGTACTGGATCCATTCTTTTCGGGTGTTCCTTTCTTTTTCTTTTCTTTTTCTTCGGATTCAGATTTCTTTTGAATCTTCATAGGTAAACTATGTTCTGGTCGAACCTTTAATCATTGAATGCAATATATTTATTAATTGAATGTAAAATTATGACAGATTATATTAACCTTAGCCACGCGAATAATTTGCCCTTTAAGTTCAGTGTTGTTGAGTTTCTCTATACAGAGATCTGCAGCAGCACGAGTTTCCATAGTTACATAGCCGTAGCATCGTTGTCGTGGGTAACGAGAACTCTGAACCACTTTTGCTCCGATGACTTTACCATATCGGGATAATAGGTGCTTTAATTCTTGAGCTCGTGTACTTGGGAGTAGATTTGTTACCCACAAGCTGCGGCCAGGGTTACTCTTAGTGTTCTTTTCTTTCTCCTTGTCTTTGTCACTTTTCGAATTATCTTTCTCACTATAAAACATAATGTACTTGTAACAAATAAAACCATTAATTCTTTTATATTATTCAGTTAAAATTGGAATAATAATAATGTACTTTTCGATTCAATTTCTGGGAATATCAAAACATTAGCTTGATTTGTTAAAACGAAAATATAGCAACAAAATATATTTGACTATAAGTCATTTTAAATTATTTCGGAAAAGTGATTAAAATATCAAGTAATGTTTTTCACTGTAACATAATAATAAAAACAATTTGTGTGTCTCATCAAAAAAGCTTTGTTTGTTGTATTTATATGGATTGCATACGAATCCTGGCACAAGATAGTTGCGATGTTAAGTCTTGAAGTTGTAGAGTGGCTTGATGTCAATAGTAGAAATCCGCGTCATATGGACCAGGCTGCCAGGCACCGCGAGCCAGTGACAGGACGTACAGCAACCAGAAACATGGTAGATGGGTAGAGCAGAGCCACCCGGTGTCTTCTCCAGGCGTGCTGGTATGTTGACAGGACGTGCCGGGAAGTGGAGACCGACTTCAGCCAGCGATGCTGGACGCTCAGAGAGCTGATGAGTTGTGCACCGTTCATAATACAAAACTTTTTTGATGAGTAATACATGTCATGTAACGTAACGGTAAACGGTAACGGTTTACGAACGAACGTGAAGGTGGGTGCGACTGGAGAATCCACATCTCAGAGAACTAGAGAAAACGAGCTGAGCTCTGCAACGAAGTAGAAGTAGAGCCAAGTGTAGTGAAGCCAAACCAACCTCTGGAGAGTTGCGTTAGTCGATGTAGCTGGAACAGCCGTCGCACTAGTAGAGGACGTGACCTCGTTGGTAGTGGATGCGGAGTCTTCATTTTTCGAGTCGTTGCGGCTGCCTTCTACCACAGTGTCATCGCGCTTTGTTGCTTGTTCTTCCTCTGCGTCTGCGTTTTCTCCTTCGTCATCTTCCTTATCTTCGTCGTGTTCTTTGGTCGTGCTATCCAGTTCCTTGGCATTATCAGAACTGGCACCGAGGTTGCTAACTGATGTCTTCTCATCTACATTAACAGATCTGGGGTCAATCACTTCTACTCCATTAATACTTGTATGTTTCAAACACACTTCACAGGAAGTTAAATTGTAAGTTATTACATATTACTTCAGTTCAGATCTCCTACAGAGTTACGATATTTAGTGAACTACGTGTAACTTATACGTGAAGAGCGATCGAACTAATACGTTAGAGATTGCGGAGCGGAAGCGAAAGGTATGATATCGAAGGGGTATGTTGAGGACGATCTCGATCTCGGTCTCGGCTCTCGGGAACTATTCACTCGTCGACACTTCAGGGTCTTCGCATGGTACACGAGACAAACGTATCCTACCATGCATTCTTGTCGCACTTTCAAACTTATCATTTTATCCAATTTGGAAGAACTCAGAAATTATTTTTTATATATTCAATTTTAGTGATTTTTTTATACCTTACTTATTTTTATATGTACACAAAATTATTAGTAATTAAATTTTTGAAATGCAGAAAAAGGTTTAATATTGGGTAATTTTTATAACAGAATTTCACAACACAATGCACAATATTGCACTACGTGTCACAATATCACCAATTCTTCTTTAAGAGGTGACTTCCACTGAAGTCTTCACAGGATTTATAATACCCGAAGATATAATATAAAATTATTAATAATATATATAGTATACATTATGAAATTATTACGTTAAAATATGAATGATGAAGTAAGCTATAGAACATGAACCTTATAAAACAATACAACGTACCTTCCTCTTTTTCTTTCGTATCTTCTCTAGGTCGGTCATGTTCATCTCCCTATAAAATTTAACATTTTGTCAAATCTCAAGTTTAACAAGCAAATATTATTTATCTTCGACATGTTTACTTACGGAATTCATTAAAAGTTGTTCTTCTTCTTCTCCAATTGAAAGATTAAGTGGGCTTTCTGGACCTGTGATTTCGTCCTTCTTTTCTTTGTCTTCTGCTTCTTTATTGCGTTCTTGGGCCTAAATAACAAAAAGATTATCCCACTTTAAAAATATATTAAAAAATTAAATTACCGTATCAAAGCCTGTATCCAAGGACGGTGTCTCTATCATCTGGAAACATATTTCGAATTTTGAAATAACTATTTTTATAATTCATTCAATGGCAATAGATGATTAATTAACTTCAAATAGGGAAAATAAGTAAATTAACGTCCAACATGTGCCATGGAGTTCGTAGGAAAAGTAAAAAAAAATCCAAAATTAATCTATTATAATTTCTTTTCCGCATGCTTACGAAATAATAAAAATAAACAACTTTGTTTCAGAAATGCACTTTCTGATTAGATAAATACATAGATGTGGTTCTTTGATATCTTCAAGCTGTTTGTGACCACAATAGAATTTAAAGAAACAAATTACAAAATAAGTATATTAAACATAATATTGACATAACAATATTAAAAAACACATATTATAATTTAATGATATTTTTAATTTGAAACTGAATTTATTGCAAGTCGCGTCACTGACGTGACGTCAAATCCAATACCGGCCACTTGATGTCAATACTAGCGTCAATATTATTTATTCTAAAATATATATTAAGTTATAATGTTCATATCTAATTACTGCTTAAGTGTTTATAGTATTTATACTGTGATACCGCTTTGAAATTGACGTAAAAAAAACTATGGTTTCCAGGTTTAAAAATTATTTATATAATAATATAAAAACATAGATCTTTACCAACATTTAAATATCCAATATATAAAATTACAACAAATGACACTTCTTTCAATTCAATTATCGCCATTTTTTTCAAGCCAAAATAACGTCATGCATTACTTCTGCTAATTTTCAATATTTAATTTCAGGTAAGCGTTAAACAATTCATCGATTTTAGAAATACGGGTATTTTAATTTTTGTATTTAGAATCATATACAAAAAAAAATTGTCACAGACCTCATTATGAATCCATTACCATAAATGTTCCGAGTACATAAATTTTAAAATATTTTCCAAAATTCAAACTTTGAAAATGATTTTTTTCATAATTAGATAGGTTGTATTAAAAAAATATGTATATTTAAGATAAAGACATGCGCGAATGAAACTTTCTATGAGTTGTACATATGTTCGTAGCCAAAGCATCAAGGTTTCATAACAATAAGTCAATTTTCATAAAACTCTACTAGTTTAAAGTAAATAATTTTCAGATATAAAAACTTTGAAACGATTTTCTGAAATTTGAAACATTTGTTTATATTTAAAATTATGTGTAATTTAAGTCACTATCCGCGAGAACTCGAATAATGAGAGTATTCGAGATTTCGAATATTAACATCAAAATAACAAATTCGAATACAGGTATCAAATTTTATTTTTTAATTTTATGTACTTTATTCTTTAGTTTCTCATAGTTTAGACATGCTAAAATAGAAAAACTCGGTATGAAATAAGTATTATAGTTTATTAATTGTATTGTAATAAAAATGATCGAGGTATTCGACGGGATGGTGTGAGCGTACCTAAAATTCAACGTACGTATTTATACATATAGGTTAAGATGGAATTTTCTCCAAAAAAATCTACAAAGAACATGATAATTTACTGTATGTATGGCTGCAGTTCTGCTGCCAATAAAACAGAAACTACCAATACATGCATGCAATATGGGTAATTCCATGCCAAATTTGACAAAATATTGTTGACCCCTCCCGATTCGTTCGAAATCTCTTTATACATATTCATTTTCATCTAAAACCAAGGAAAAATTACTTTATTTGTCCATAAGTAGTCAGTGTTGGCAGATTTGGCCTGAATTTAGGTAAATTGTAGAGGAAAACGTGAATTTTACCTTAAAATTAAAGTTTTTTTCAACAATTTACCCAAATTCAAGCCAAATCTGAGATGGAGTATTTGAGAAATGAATTTTTGAAAATAAAAGGAAATTTTGACCTCTGACCTCATATCTCGCCGTTATTGTTCAACAATTCCTCTTCAGCGTGCGATTAAGATCTAATCTATCGCAAAAAATTTGGTCTGAAATACTCAACTAATGGATGACGTATTTCTTACGGATGGTCTTATGTACCTACATAAACGTAAGAAATACATAACGGCATTGTGAACACTGCCATTGAAAACCATTAGCTCAACTTTACGTTTATGTATTTTCTTATGTAGTTCTTATGCTTATGCTCATTGTGAATTGGGACTTATATTTATATGAATTTTATTTAAATCCGGCCTAAATAAGAGTAGTTTGGATAGAAAATAATCGTCTATTTTTTCATTGTTATCTATCCAGATATAAATAAAATACATGTAAATTTAACTTGCATTTTTCGAAGTTATTTTGTTATTTTATGATATATGTTTATATCGTGGTATTTATAAAAAAATACTGAATAATAAGTGAATTTAAATAATAGGTTTCCATTTAAAATTAGAAAGTTTAATCCCGTATATTTACTAACACATTTTTTGCTCATTGCAATAGTCTTGTAAAATAGAAATTGCTTGCTAATTTTGCCAACCTCGTAGTTCTTAGTTCTCCAAATAGTAATGGTGGCACACTTAAATAAAATAATCTGTAGAATACCTTCACTGTTATACATATTTCTAAACACAAACAATTTATCTAATTTTGAAAAAATTATACTAAAGTTTTGCATTTCTGAAAATTATTTACTCCAAACCAGTTAGAATTTCATGAAAAAGAATTAATTATTATGAAAATTTGATTCTTTCTATTGTTCAATACATAAGTTTCATTTATTATATTTTCTTTAAAAAAATATATGGCTGAAATGTGAATGGGCGCATAAACCATAAACCAAATGACAAATTTATATCAAAATCGTGTAACACGGAATAATTAGTAGTAAAGTAATTTTTTTTCTTTTAAATATTTTGCAGTAAGCGATATAACTAATTGAACATATTTTGACGTCACAGGTACTTGCATTGATGCTCGAATATCAAGTAAAATACTCTAAAGTTGCCAAAGGAATTATATCTTTATATTAAGTTTAATTGTTATAAATTAAGACTTATAATAAGTAAATATTATGTTTAGATTAAAAAATATATAAAATCTGCTATCATGAAAAATCGTTGTTTTATTGCCACTGGACCAATACCAGTGGCGTCACACAAACTTAAAAAATCATATCTCTGGTAATATATGGATTTTTCACATCGGGTTTTCACTAATCGTCATAGAATCTAATAAATTTTCTTAAAAAAATGGTACCATTATACTTAAAGTCATAGTGTATGGCTCACCTTAAAATCAATGTGATTGATTTAAAATTGTATTTGCACTATACTGATAATAATTGATAATATATGTAACCTATATAAATATATACTCCAGGGTAATGATTCAAGTACCGATGCCCAAAGTGTACTGGATAAAAAACAAATGAATTTAAAAAACACACTTGAGTATTCATAAAGTAATGAAAAACAAATGAGTCTACTTGAATACAGGGTTAAATAAAAACAAAAACAAAACAAAATCATACCAAAACAGACGAATCATTCGCAGATTGGTCAGCAATAACGTCGACTTCTTCCGGCCCTAGACAAAATATTTTGATTTTGTTAACTAGAAATACTTTTATTCGAATAATTACTTAATAACTTACGAGTTGATGGAGATAATCTTTTTGCTGGTTTCTTGTCACTTAAGTCAAATTCATATTCTTCTGGATCCTTTCCTTCCTGGATAAGGGCCTGAAACAATGTTTTTTTGATATATAAACATGTGCAATCATCAATAGTAAACATAAATTGCATAATGTATACTAGAATTACCAAAAATCAATAAGTATGTTAGCCTTGCAAGTCAATTTTATAAAGTAATTATATATAATTACATGCTAGTAGTTTACATATTTTTAAATATTAATTGTCAAATAATCCGCCATATTTGGCGTCCGTTATCATGAAGCCAGTACTATAAAATGTTAAAATCTAAATATTTTAATACTTTGGACTTTAGCTAATGGTTAGGTTTTACTTTGTAAACAAATAACTTAGGTATTACAATACTAGAACGAATAAAACATACCTTTTGTAATCTTTCTATTAGATTAGCTTTTACACCAGTTTTATCAAGACCTCGTTTTTCTAATTCTGCACGAAGATCTACTACACGTAAATCTGATAGCTTTTTACTTTCACCCTCCGTAGCCATATCTTACTAATGTCTGATAAGGCTATGATTAGTTTTTAAATACAAAATATCCGACTACACGATACAAAATGGTGTTGAACGGTGTTGAACGTAATCTGGATCTAGGTGAGTAGAGGAACGCTTGTGACAGCTTCGCGCATGCGCATTCATCAATTTACTGAATGAAAAATCGAAATATTTAATTTTGTTTGCAAATATATTTCCTGCCACGCAATTGAATTATACACGTATTTCGTGTAATGTAAAATAAATAATGCAGCAGTAAAATAAATAGAACTATTTAAAGCGTAAATTTTTATTGATATTAATAGTTTTGTATTTTGCCGCTAGAGCAATTCAAAAAAATATATTTCATAAATTTGCGTTCTTTTAGAATATCTTGCTTCTTGGAATGTATAATCTATTATTATTCTGCAAAATTTAAAGGTATGAGAGTTAAACACGCATTGATATTTATTTAAGTAAAATGGCGTCTTTGAAATTACCTCATTTATATTTTTTTTATAACAAAAATACACGAATACTTAAAATTTGTATTGGTTTTGTTCCAGTAAATTACATTTAGGATCACCTATTTGCGCACGGTAGAGGGATGATCAGATATATTCAAACCAGCCCAACACTTTTTACACAATGCAGTTAAATAACTTTGCTTATAAAAGCATAGTAACACATTTGCATTTGAACATAGTTTATATGATTTAACTAAAACTTAATTTAAATCAGGTTATATTCTTTCTTATTTGTAGGTTTATAAAAAATATTTTGCTACGAGTATCTAACTCGAACAGCTGAAATATTTCATTAGGAAAAACTAATTGTTTTCTAGAAATGAAGAATTGTGGTCTATTTGATCACATAATATGTAAAATTGTTTTTGATGTAAATGGGTTTTAATGAAAATAATTAATGATGCATAGCTCGGCAACTCTATTTCATATATTTAACATTTTTACCTAAATTTTTTGCAGTACAAGAAGCGATGTATTAGTTTTCACCTAAACAAGTGGATAACAAAGAATTAGATTTCACTGAAACGAATTCATCCTTTCCTGCGTACCATAGATGGCTTAGGACTGTAAGAGAAGACTCATCACCAAGGCTGTTCGATATCTTGTTTTGAATATCGATGTTCGATATATCGATGTATCAATATAAGTGTAACGATGTTTACTGTGCTTAATCTGGTTTTGGAATATGCTGATACAGATTGTTAATCAAAAAGCGGATCATAGGCATTTAACATATTAAATCAGTTTTTACCCACCGTTGCTTTATTTTAGAGAAAATTACTTCAAATAAAAGAGAATTAAATTCTTCATATAATTTTACAATTTGGTTTGAAATAATCTATGCCTAGCTCTGTCGATGTAATTACCAAAATAATTTAATTTTTGTTATATTCAGTTCAGTACACAAAACAATGGACAACGGAGACATATAGTCTGGACTGTATAAATAGTAAACCATCCAAAGTAGATAGATTTTATAGAGGGAGAATGGTTCAGGATGTCTCTGTGGAGAGAAGTAACGGATGATCCTAAGGTGAAGGAGAATAATTTGAACATCTGGGGTATTTTTCTGGCGGTAGGCGCCGCCCGACAAGTCTAGGTGCCTATTCAGTCCCTTGACAGATGCATAGCCCGGCCGTCAACTGATATGTTAATACTTTTATATCGATGTATCGATACATCGATATTTCTGTGCTGAATATCTTTATTCGATATATCGATATAAATGCACAGCCCTACTCATCACTAATACCCAAACATAATCTGCGAATTTGTTTCTCGTTGCTTTTCGTAGTGAATAAATTCTAAACATACGTATAATACTAAATATTTATAATATTTCTATTTATTTTGAACCCCTTTGAAAAGAATTATATCTACATTTATTGATGGTACCCGTATCTATACGAATAATAAAAGAAAATGAAATCAAATAAAAAAAATAATAAATCAGAGGAAGATTTTTACCACTTCTAATCCTACCCATTCGCCAACACAACCTGGACCCTGGACTTTTTACCAAACTGGAATATCGATAAAGATAATTTTTTTAAATTCTTTTCTTCGGAGAAGACAACAAATACAATCAGAAAAATATTAAGGTCAAACATACGCGTCGAAAGAACGAACCCTTTATTTTTTTAAAAAACAGCAAATTCTGTATTCTTTATTTATTTTCATGTTCTTTATGGTCCAACAACCTCCATTCGTCAAAATATCATAGATTTTTTACAGTGACTTGTACATTGCAATGTCAGATGAAGAACATATTTTCGATGGGTTCGTTCACTCCCATGAATTTTGTTTTGCAAATTCAAATTTCAATAAATTATTTCTTACAATTATTCTTATCGAAAAACAAAACAATTATTACTGTGAAGTCTTTGAACATTCTAGTATTTATATATGTGGATGAAAAGGATAACTGAAACATTCAACTATAAAAAAATATTCGTTGAAGTCTAGTTGGTCAAAAATTCAGAATTTTGATACTGAATTTCTAATTCCCATGAACGACGACAGTAATGAAAATAATTCGTATATTTATAAATATAATCGTCTATAACATACTAAAATTATTTTACATTTGAATTTACAGTTTTTGAGAAACAAATAAGAATATACCAAAAAACACACTTTTTGGTATATTTTTATTTGTTTCTCAAAAACTGTAAATTCAAATGTAAAATAATTTTAGTATGTTATAGACGATCATATTTATAAATATACACATTATTTGCATTACTGTAGTCGTTCATGGGAATGTGTGACATATATTTGACTACTTTGAAAATTATGTTCATGTATAATATGTAAACAAAATTGGCATTTTAAAATTTATTACAAAACTTTGGACTTTTATCTACAAATGTAGGTATAAAACATTATATGTTTCATTTATTACAATAATGATATATTGTTTCAAAAAAGTCATGTTCATCTTGAGCTATCTTCAGCCCGTATTTGCCCGGATGGTTCACCTTAATATACATTGCCTAAATACAACTTTCTAATTATTGAATAAATTGTGTCAACTAAATATATATTTAGTTCTCTTTGTATAAGCTCTTGCCCGAAACGACGTATTATTATTATGTGTGATTTAAAGAGAGATGGGAAAGGATTATTAATGTAATAAAATATATTACATAAAGAAACGCATTATATATTATCGAATACATAATATTTATGAGATAAAAAGCTTTTACGTTTTCAGTCCTATATAAAGACATATTGTATACAATATTATCTTAAACATATATGTTGCCCTTAATCGAATGAATAAATGAACAAGAGTTCAATGTTTTATAAATATTAGAAATATACTCAAGTATTTTCAAAATATAATTAGTGCTGGTAAAAAAGGATATTATTTTTATTTAGTTTTGCAAAAGCTTATGACATATATTCACACTAAAAATTTAATTTACCCTAATTGGTACGCCTACAATAATTTGGTAATACAAACCTAATCACAGATTCTTCTAAATTTGATTGAGTATTGTTTAATATTATCCCCCAGTGAAAATAATATTCTACGTCAATGTGAGAGAAAAAAGAAAACATTGCAATATAAGCGGTTTACTTTAAGTATGCAGAAGGTCGCCTTGTTTGAAGAAAATAAAACAAAATTTCGCTGTTTTGTTCTTCATAAATTGTTGTATCTATCCAGCAACATTCCGGTGTATTTAGTTGTTATTCGTGACGTCATTGTTCTCATCACGAACATTTGCACTTGTCGATGCAGTTTCTTTGTGGTTGATGTATCTTTGAACAAACGAAAATGTTGAAAAGCAGAGAAGGAAAAAATATATAAATAACTTACAGATATGGCAGTGATAATTTGCATCGCTTTGCTTCGGACGTTATCAACCACAAAGCCCGCATAAGGCTGGCTCCTATCTCGAATAGATGTTTTGTGTTGATAGCTTGAGCCTAAAAATATAAAAATATTAAAAGCAAGTGGCAGTACAATTTAAATATTTTACTAAACAGAAAAAGAAAATTTAAAATTATGGTACTGTAACATACTTTGTACGGTCCAACATCAAAACCGCAGTAAGTGCATTCGACGGTGTATGAGCACTTTATTCCGAATTCGCGCCATATTGCCACGCGTGCAGTACTTTCTCGATTCTTTTCGACATTGAACTTGCATGATTTCAGTGAAAGTGCCTTGGAACTCTCTGCTAACACCGTGGGATAATGCTGTAACACGCATAATAACCATTAGACAACAATTTTGTATTAGTATAATACTTATTTTATACTATAGACTGTACCCATAGTACTATAAAGTATTACGTTTATAAATACATATACATGAATGTGCTACATATTTTCGATTTTGGAATTGAATTCGTGACCAAAACTATTTTACGCCTAGTGGTACACGCAACCACACAATTCTTAGATGTAATGTTGTTTTTCGCAATATCAAACGTTTAAAAATAGATTCACATATTCAAGATAAAGTTTTAATATTATTTTGATTTATAATATTCTATATCTCTTAATGTAATTCAATTTCAATCTTATTTCCACAATAACAAATTTGGAACTAAAAATAATATTTGACGTTTATACTATGACTCCTTATATGAACGAGCAACTGTAGTTTACTAATATTTAACGAGAAAAATAGCATAAACAAAACATTTTGTGAGTACACAATTGAATTGTGAATTCTTAGTGGATACCGTAGTTAACAATTGGTTAGTGATTCAAGAATACAAGTGGACAATCTAAGTTGTGGTTGCGGTGTGCACTGAAGCTGTCAGTAAGAGTTAACGAAATCATGAGTGACACTAAAAACAAAAGTACCATGTACTCTTCAATGTTATCTGTCAGGCGGCGGTCGCTTTTTTTCCAGCTGGCCTTATTTGAACACCCGTACAAGAAGAAGTTCCTCTTGCGACTGTGTCCGTGGTAGTCAAGGTAGAGTGACACCGGCCGCTTGTACTCCTGCATTAGTTTCTGCACCATAGCCTGTGCACAACAAACAAACTTAAATGCACTACTCATTCTGTTTGCACCAGGGCTGGATTACCAATAAAGTAGGGTTGCGATGATTTTAAACATGTGATGAAAAAGTTATTTCAATCTTCTTCTTGGACAATTATTGTAAATATAACCTTTAATTATTTTTTTTATTCAGAACTATTTACTAGGCTTGCGCAAATTTAACTTTACCTATGTGCCTACCCCTCCAGTAACATCTGTGCCACGCTTATTTATTTTATTTTATTCATAACTTAAAATTTATTAATCAAATTTTAAAATTTAGGACAGATTGCAAAAACGGAATTTTTACTGACCTTTGATTAATAATTTGAACCAAAATCTCGCAAATTAAAAAATAAATTTTCAATTTTTAGATATCCCTTACAAGGAATAAATATACAGTAGAATTTAACGAACTATTCGGAAAATTGTAAATTTGGCAAACTTTTTGTTAAATACTTCTAATTATTTAGTAAATAATTAGTTTCTTAATTATTATAAAATTTTCAGAACATGCATCTTATATCCTCAGCTTACCAAATAGTTTGGTATATTTTACGGTACTTTTTCTTCCGTGCAATTTTCAAAATTTACAAAAGTGTATTTTGAAAATACTTTAAATTTAAATAAATAAATATATTATAATACCATTTATCCATTTCTGGGTGTAGATTATGCTTAAAGCAGATCTCGGTATTGCTACATTTTTGAGCGGGAAGTGCAGTTACCAGCCGTCAAATCACGGCCTCCAAGGATGGAGTGGTGCAGGAGTCATAGGTGTCATTTTATGTGATGGTTACCACACACTATTTATCCCATTACTTTAAATTTTTCAATTTTCTATACAAAATGTATGTCCAGTTGAACAAAAACAATTTATAGATTATGTCAGCTGATATCTGATGCTGATACTCAGCCAATATGACGTCACATGCGTGGCACCTGTTGCATTGTATTTTAGTTCAAATTAAAATACTATAATATTATAAGATTATTTATTGTTTTTATTATTATTATGAAATAACATAATAATGGTTAATTTACATATTTTGAAATTTTTTTAATTCGACTATTATCAAAATACGAATATGTCTGAAATATTTGCTCAAATCCACTTTATCTCTTAATAAGAGTAATAATAGTAACAATTAGACTTGTCTGCCTCTGGAGTAAATGCGGCACTGGATGGCATTCCAACTTTGGTTTACTATTTTAATAACATGCGTACGAAGTTTACTGTGTAAACTGCACTCATTTGAAACTGAACGCACAAAGAAGGAAAATATGAACCAAAACAAAATTTGAAACGAAGTCAAAATAAACTCCTTCATTTTAAAAAGAGTGCTTTTCATAAAGAAGATTTATGAGTCATAATGCTATTAATAAATGTACTTAATACTGGGCAATACACTTAACTGCTACCGTCGATATTTGAGCAAATGAAGGAAATTGTGCAACTTGAAATCTAATCCTAAAAATTATACTAAAACCATCGGTTTACTTTGTTAATTTATATATTTAATTTCAACCTTAGCAAAAAAAACTTCAAATTTAATAATTACATTACTTTAGAAAAATCCTTGTAATGAAAAAATTAGCAATAAAAATATGAAAATCAGAGAAGCAAAGATTTCGAATGAACAAACATTTCTTGTTTTATGATTTCGTGGACACTGTTTACACTAAGCATATTTGACAGTTACTGAGATTTAAAATGATTCATTTTACAGAAAAGCTGTAATTGTAGTGTAGTGTTTTTGTTTTGAATTATTATTTCAGTGACTTCTTTTTGTGATATTCATTCAAACAGGGAATAGAGTTTATGTTTAGGTGAAATGAAATCTCAGCATGACGTGCGGTACTGATTGAAGTTCTAAAAAAACTAAAAGTCAAACCAGGGTCACGGCTTAGGAAACAGAAAATCTGTGAACTGTGATTAGGTAGACTTTACAGTTTAGACTTTATTGTTGGCCATAAACATAGCTCACGGAATAAATTAAACAACGCTTTTAGAATCAACCGCTAAGGTAATAATGTTAGAATAGAAACATTAAACGCATAGACTACGGCAATAATAAAAGGATAAAGCAAAACAATAAAATTTGTTTGAATTAATATTTACTATAAACCACAAAACTACTTTAGTATTTTTACTTTCCTGGGGATCATGAAAATAAATTAAGTAAAATAAACAAAAATATAAGGTCCATACTTTACAGCTCTTGATGGATAAGTGTATAATGACTAGCAAAAGGATTTTTTGTAATTATGAATACATATTGTTAGAAAACTTTGGTGATAATGATCTTTTGTCTCGAGTGGAGAAGAGCGAACGATAAACGAACAATAAAATAGCAAAAACCCTATGACGATGCACGGAACTTAATTGTATGCAAAGAAAAAGGTACAAATACAAGCTATAGAAATGTTTATAGCAAACACGCATGGTGAATAAGCTGAATTAAAAATTCTTTCTACAGCACAACAAACATGGCGTCGGCGATCGGAATTGAGGAATGTTAAATTATATTTTACCTTGACGTGAAACACTTCAGGATGGCGATTCGTGTCAGGATTCCGCCAACAGCGGTTTAAATCTTCAGTTGTTAAGCCGCATCGGTAACTGCGAACAAAATACGGCAAATCAGAAATATATGTTTGTAGAGTAGGAATATGTACATTATTCATTCATTTATAGATGGGCGTAGCAAAAAGAACAACTAAGACATGATTAAAGCCCTACGCGAATACATTTTTTTTTCGCATCCAAAGCACACCTGTATAATGGGGGTCCTTCACTAGAGTCACAAGTAAGTCATTTATATTATAACTAGATCCAAAAACATCGTACTAAATATAATACAAGTTTTTTTGCTGATCTCGGTGGTGTAGTGGCTATGTCACTAGCCTAGCACACCAGAGATTGTGGGTTCAAATCCCACTAAAGAGCATGGGCGTTTGTGTTCATAAAATTCATTATCATCCACTCATGAGGCGGCATATGACCTGAGTAGTTAGTCCGCTTCCAATCTTCGTATAAAAAAATAATAATAATAGAAGTTTTAAAAATATTATTAATTATTAAGATATTTGAATATCAAAGACAGCAATTCTGGCCTCAGAGTATTATGTTTCTCTTTTTAAGTTTATCTCACACATCTATTCTAATCATAGGTTAGCAAAATTTATTAGTGGTAACCAAAAATTTGACTAAAATATTCTTACAATTTATTTATGTTTCTTCCTGGAATAAATGGTATTCATGTATATTTTAATTATTTACTACGAAAAGTTATTTTAATTCCACACGGAAAAAATGGATTCTACAAGAGCAATATTTATCTTATGTATGGTGATAGCAATTTAATTTTTATTTATAATAATAATGTGATATTATTTTAAATAAATATATATCATCACGCCTTTTACCCATTATGGATGTGGCACTCTGCTTACGCAGATCTCGGTAAGTGAAATATATTTTATAAATACAAAAATAAATAAAATAAATATATCATCACGCCTTTTACCCATTACGGGTGTGGCACTCTGCTTACGCAGATCTCGGTAGGTGATATATTTTTTCGTATGAAGTGCGGTTACCAGCCGTCAAATCGTAGCCCCCCAAGGATGTTAGTGGAGGGGGAACCACAGGGGTAAATTTAAATTTGTAACTGTCGGCAGTGGGATTCGAACTGAGGATCTCACGATCCACAGTCCGACACGTTACCACGGAGCTATTTACCCCAAATATATTTTATTTATTTTCGATTGCTGCTTCAACAATCTAATTATTTATATTTTTTTTTTCTAATAATCTAATATTGTTGCAGTATATATCTAGATCATATATATTCAAATCAACAACTAATATTGCTATTTCAAGCAAGATAATTTAATTATGATAAATATATATTATTGCTGAGAAATAAATATAAATGTATTGTTACAATAAAATATATAAATTGCTGTCACTTTACGTAAGACAAATATTGCTACTGTAGCAATCCATTTTTTTTTCGTGCATTTAAATCATTTTCTAAACAATAAAAGAAAACATTTATGTGACTAATGACTACTGTTTGAGATCCACATCACACGACACTCTGACGTCACAACATTTTTTTAAAATCATTGCGGCTTAATGAATAACAATTAAGACATTTTAAAACCGCAGAAAGGTCTAATTTACCATGTTTATCAATAAGGGAATATTCTTCACTAATTTCTTTTATATTTAAATTCATTTCAACTGGTGTTGATGTTAATACTTTGGAAGATCAATTAAAACTGAATGTAAAACACGAAAAATATTAGAATAATTTTTTATTGAATTTTTGTTAAAAGTTTATTTCAGAAAATATATTATTTTGGGTCCCTTTGCTATTGCAGTCAGGTGTTCCAATAACTTAGAATTTTCCAATTTTGAATTTGAGATCCCCGGGTTTCGGTTATCTCTTTTGGAACTTTTAATATTCGTTTCATATCAATGTTTGGCGATACGATTTTAATTAATTGTAAAATTTTATTTTTGTTTCTAAAAAAATGTATTCTTTATAAACATACATAAGTATATAACTATATAATCAATATTGTCAGCACAGTTAGTTTTAAGTTAATGTGATTTTTAAGTTGAGTTTTAAGATTCTTTTGTTTTATTTATTATTCGATGTTTGTTTGCATAAATATCTGTTTGCCTCCGGTTTGACGACCAAGAAATCTGGCAACTACCCCTAGCTAACTTTAGGACACGAACCCAGAATCATATCATTTGACCCAATTAACACTTCTAGAATAAAAAATTTGTTCTGATCTTACAAACGGAAAATTGTTGTACCCATCTTAAATTCTATTACTTCTAAGAATAGTTTAAGGAAAAATAACAACTGAAATAATAACAAATTAACATAAATCACTAATATAATGTTTTCATTTGACCCAACTGTATTGGCTGGTACCATGAATACTGTTTTTTAATCTGATGCCAACAAAATATAGAAAAATGTTTCAAATAAAGATTGTAAATTCTGCATCTTCTTGATTTCAATGAAATTACTCTATCTTATTTATTTACTAAGATATGCCCAAAAACCCTGAAAGGCCTTCAAATAATCTCCATGAATGAATGATGAATTGTTCCTAAAATCAAATCAATTCGTAACATAAACGTAATAGGTACCTCCCTTGTGTGTGCGGGAGATAAAAATGGTAGAATTAAATAATTTTCCTTTGTATTATTTTAACTGGGCCAAATGATATGATTCTGGACTTGTAAATCTCTTGCGTGTGTTTATGATACACCCTCTATATTTATAATAACAGATATATAATTATGAAACCTTAACTTTGGACTATAAAAATATGTGCAATACACAATGGGTGGTACCACGAGCTCTGTTTTTGGGTGTCTTAAGAGCAGTGTTTTAAGCTGGGTTTTAGCGCTGTACAATGGTCTACAATTATTTTATTTAAAAAATGCTTCAAATAGAAATTAAAGAGAAATTTATTATCTACCACTTTTATTTGAAGTATTTTTAAAAAAAATAATTTTAGAGCATTGTAGAGCGCTAAAACAGAGATTAAACACTGCTCTTAAAACACCCAAAAACACAGAGCTCGTGGTACCAGCCAACAAGTTTAATTCGTGTTAATAACGATATTTAGTTTGAAAAAAAAATGGTCGTAAGGTTGACTGATGTTAACTACTAACTAGGTATAAAATAAACTAAAAGCAGGTATAGAAGTGGGCAGAACCGCGCAGCACTATAGAACTTAAACTGTTATTTGATTTATGACATGGGTTCCTAGATTAATTTTTAATTTAAAACTGTCAGCTAACGTGTGAACAATTTCACGAGGGTCTAATTTAATTAAAAATTTAGGATGTGAGAAAAATAACTTACTACCATCTCACTAAACAGAATACGTCTTAAACATTAATAATAGTTCCTTTTAATTTGCACATATTATGCATGCAATATCATCGCTTATGGCTATCGCCATAGCATCTATATGTAACATAAGAATGAAGGTATATAACTCGTAAGTCCATTGTACATAATTGCGTATTGTGCGGAAACACGTGACGCATATATGAAATGAGCTGGGTGCTGGGTGTTAGGAGCGAAGCCACGATATGGCGTCGTACGATATACGATGGTAGTAACGATAAGTGACTTGTAACTCATGACTAACTAGCGAGATTCGAGGCGACAGTAACAATAACAATAGTGTTCAAACATTAACCTTAGGTATTGTCCACTTTGAGCTGTATAGAGTTGATTTGAACGGGTAACACTAACAACACATTTCTCCAATATACAAATCACAAAAATATATTTCCCAAATGTAAAAATGTCGAATGTTACAAATCTCGAAAATACATTTGTCAAATAGCTTCAGAGTTTGTACATTTATCAAAAATATAAATGTCGAATGTTGGAAATGGTACAAATGTCGAATGTTATAATAATAATAATAATATATAATCACGCCTTTTACCCATTACGGGTGTGGCACTCTGCTTACGCAGATCTCGGTAGGTGATATATTTTTTCGAATGAAGTGCGGTTACCAGCCGTCAAATCATAGCCCCCAAGGATTTTAGTGGAGGGGGAACCACAGGGGTAAATTTAAATTTGTAACTGTCGGCAGTGGGATTCGAACTGAGGATCTCACGATCCACAGTCCGACACGTTACCACGGAGCTATTTACCCCATTTGGAATGTTATGCTAATGGAAATTAGGGCCGGCGAAGTAAATTTTGCTGAGGTATGGAGTAACATTGAAAAGTGTTGGCGGGGGGGGGGACATATTCAATTATTGTCCACCGCCCGCTACTTTAGAAATATTTGTATAAAATTTATTAATATCCTATTTAATTATGTACAGGGTTCAAATGAAAAGGGAGCTAAATCTTCAGACCTAATAACATTGAATACAATTATTTTTTTTACTTTTTGAGGTATGGAATTCCATACCTAGACTTTTCTGAGGTATGGAGTGCTCCATATCATCCAGACAATGTTCGCCGGCCATGATGGAAATTATCTGTAGGTAAGCTCGCTTCGCTCGTACTTTTAACAAACAAACCCTAAGCCTACACAACTCACGCTAGACAAACTCGAATCACAGTATTTATTTTTAATAAAAAACTGTAGGTATTATTCGACATTTGTATATTCGAGATATGTACTATCCTAGCAATTCAACAAATGTATTTCCGAGATTTGTAACATTCGACATTTGTATTTTCGGTAGATGTAAAATCTCTGAAAGTAATTTTCAACATTTTTGGTACATTCGAGAAATGTATTTTCTCATGGTTTATATTTTCGAGAATTTTTTTTTTAGAGAAATGTATGCGTTTCCGATTTGAACGAGAATAAAGTTTGCTGTTTTAAAACAATTTATGCTATTTGATGTTTATAATTGTTTAGATATAATCATAGTTTATAATATCGTACTAATTTAATGTATAAAATACAATATTTCTTTTTCCAACAAATATATCAAAATTTATTCATAATTTTTGTACTTCTTGCTTATGTTATAAAGTTGTAATTTCTTGTTATAAATATCTATAATAAATAAGTTAAATACATATTACAAGATATTTTATTTTTCGCCTATATTATTTATTTTAAATAAATAGCTCCGTGGTAACGTGTCGGACTGTGGATCGTGAGATCCTCAGTTCGAATCCCACTGCCGACAGTTACAAATTTAAATTTACCCCTGTGGTTCCCCCTCCACTAACATCCTTGGGGGCTATGGTTTGACGGCTGGTAACCGCACTTCATACGAAAAAATATATCACCTACCGAGATCT
This sequence comes from Poecilus cupreus, assembly GCA_963942605.1. Classification (NCBI taxonomy): domain Eukaryota; kingdom Metazoa; phylum Arthropoda; class Insecta; order Coleoptera; family Carabidae; genus Poecilus; species Poecilus cupreus. The sequence goes on from OZ012715.1 coordinate 9,663,603, forward strand.
GCGTAAGCAGAGTACCACACCCGTAATGGGTAAAAGGCGTGATGATATATTTATTTATTTTTATTTATTTAAATAAATTAATTCAGTGGGTCAACTTCAAGCCGGGGTTTGTATATTTCAACTTTCAGTTAAAAAGACAATTGTGAAAACATGCTTTATTATTTCGAATTGATTTTTAATAAAATGCAAGACTTAGTCAAATACTAAAAAATTTATGATAATACATCAAAAAGATCACGGGAGGTAGAAATAAAAATGGAAGGACAAAAACTAAAACAAGTGACAGGTTATGAATATATATGGGAGCATTATTACGGCCGACATTAAAATCGATATAATAAGTAATAAAATGCGAAAAAGCAATAAAATATGCTTTAATCTGAACTATTTTCGGAAAGAAAAAAGAATAGAAATGAGAAGAGGAAGCTGAAAGGGTTACAGAATAAGTATGCCAACAATGACATACGAATATGAATCGTTAGTAGGAATACAAAAATATGAACCATCAATTAATGCTTCAGTAAGTAATGCAGATATGAGGGCATCATAACAAGAACCTTCAGAAATAAAAATATATATATAACCAATAAATTGAAATGGATATATTAAAATGGGACACAAGACAAAAAATAAAGTAAGTAGAAACACAAACAGAAAAGAAAGGAAGGTCGCGAAAAAGTGGATGGACGAAATAGCAAAAAATAGGAGACAAAAAAACCTTAGATGATGAGAAAAAAAAATTGCTAAGAAATGAAGTAGATAAATAAATATACAATCACGCAATATACCCATTTTAGGTGTGACATTTTGTTTTTGCATATTTCAGTGATATATTTTTGAACGTCACGATCCCAAAAGAAGTTAGTGGAGGAGGAACAATAGGAATAAAGTTAAAATGGCAACTGTCAACTGTGGGATTTGAACTAGGGATTTCATGATCGTATGATCCAGAACAATATACCAATAACTTGATAATAACGGGTGTTTTTTTTTTTTTAGAAATATGTTTTTCAAATTGACAACACTTTTTCCAGCGACAGCCAATTTGACAGCTGATAGTTTTGTGTTCAGTTTGGTTTTCATTTTACCATAGACTTAAGCTAGAACTACGTTCGCAAATTGGGCAACAAGTAAAATTATCGCCTTTAGGGTGAAAAAAATCCACAGGCCATTATTGAGACAGCGTTACATAAACAAAAAATTACTGTTTGTTTGTGGATTAATGTGGAAAAGCGATGGTTTCAACAAGACGGCGCAAAATGTCACGCAGCGTGCGCCTCAATCGATTTATTGACCGACACATTCGATGAGTGCATAATATCGCGCAATGAACCTGTGAATTGGCCTCCAAGATCTTGTGATTTAACACCTTTGGATCATTTTCTGCGGGGATATTTAAAGTCACTAGTCTACACCGATAAACCAGAGATGATGAATGAACATTCGCCGCGTTAGATTAAAAATTAGACTTCCAGATTGTGCTATATTTGAGCCATCTTTCAGAAATCATATCAAACACTAATGGCATACAATGATCTTTCCAAAGAAGCCAATACCGTGTCCATTACCATGATTGTGTTTAATTTCATTTTAAAGTTTCTAAACCTCTAAAAAACATTCGTTACATAAATTTAATCAAAAATTAATTTCATTATTGCAAAATTTCCTTAAGATAGTGACCTGTGAATAGACTTCTGTTACGATCCTCCTAAAGTCATTTTCACTTAGCATAAAATGGACTAAGCACTATGAACAGTTTCAAGATTATTTTTTACTAGACCACGCAGTAGGCAATGGAATAAGAGGAGCAAGCATAGAAATAGCGCCTCTATAATATAGTAATAAACGGTTTCGCGTATAAGAATCGAATACATGATACAAACAATATGACTATATCGAATGTTTACAACATATATACATACAGGGTGTTTGATAACTTCAGGTACATACGTTAATGATATATGTTATTTGATATGCTGATTACGAATCAAAAAGAATTTTTTTTTTAAATCGCAAAATTATTTTCCATGTTTCCGAGTCCAAAATTTTTCGTTGCCACTACCACTGGGTGGATGATTATGTTAATAATTATCGTTTCATTAAAAATTATTAAATTTTGTTTGTTTATTTTACTAGTATTATGTAATTTAAATTGTTGATTACCTACTTCATTGTTTGTGTTGAACAGGAAAGCGAATCCAGTGCAGTACTACAAAAAATGTTTTAGGTACACAACCCTTAATTTTTAAAAAAATAAAAAAAAATTCTTTTAGATTCGTAATCAGCATATCAAACAACATATACCATTAGCGTATGTACTCAAAGTTATGAAACACCCTGTATAGTCAAAAACCCTTCTACCGTAAGGTGTGGGGTGTAAAAAGTCTATTAACCGTGCAAAAATTTCGCTCATTATTCATCGCCATCCTTTGTGCATCCTATAGTGTAACGTTCCTCTTCCTCAGTCTTGTTGATAATGGTATCCCAGATGTCTTTTGGTCTTCCATAACGTCATCCTTTGCTGCACCGGTCTCATTCTTATCATGTTAACAGAAAATAAATAAAAATATAATCAGGCCATTACCCATATTTGGTATGGCGTATCGCATATTTCGATATATTTTGCGCGTGATGTTAGGGGAATAATATCAGAAAAGACGAAAACGAAATTGTTAACATCACATTCTCATCGAAAGACATTTCTGAACTTCAAAACATGATGAAAGGTCTGATGAAGCACAACCCTCGTTCTGAAGATGAAATAATAAGACTAAAATCCCACAAAATAAACTAGCCGTTAAACTCGTGCAGTGCGATAATGTTAAACATTCAAAGTGTTACAACCCTCTAGGTTCACCGGACTGATATAAATAGATAATCTTAGGGTTAAGTACTTACTTTAACTTTACATTATTATTCAATTATAATGGGGTTTTTCACCATTTAAAAAAAAATTTTGTATGAAACTTTATTTAAATTGAAGACTATCTACACTTTTAAAAAGTCTTAATTGTTATTCATTAAGCCACAATGATTTAAAAAAAATGTTATGACGTCATTATAGATATGTTGGTGAATCTCAAACAGTAGAGATTTAAATAATTTTTATCACATAAATGTTCTATTTTATTGTAATAATAATAATAAAATAAGTAAAAAAATATATGACTGCAATTATTTACAATCTGTACTGTTTTGGATCCAGCAAAACCTCTACAATGACGTCACAACATTAAAAAAAAAATCATTGTGGCTTAATGAATAACAATAAAGAATTTTTAAGTGTAGATAGTCTTCAATTTAAATAGAGTTTCATAAAAAAAAATGGTGAAAGACCCCATTATAATATTTAAATAAATGGAAGTCAAGTATTGCATATGGGCAAATATTTTCTCATGTTATTTAATCTGTTATCACTAAATTTACTGAATATCTTCGTAAAGATATATTGTAAATATGACTGGGATCACAAACAAAAATTAATACTTCCTCTGTCCCTAATAATAGTAGCAAGTGAATATTAAAATGGGAATTATTGGCGAATGCAGCTGTAAGTTATGTTGGAGCAATGTTCCATGAAATCTTTCGTTTGTTTTAACATATCTGTCAATTTTTTCAAGCATAGGGCTAGAAAATCTTCGCAGCCAACAGATAATACCTACAAGTTTAGAATGCAGTAAAGAAATTATTGAAAAATCCAGAAACTATCTGTACACTCAAAATAATAATTAAAACCTTAAAAGTAATATTTTCAATTTATTGTTTAATTATATCTACTTTTTTGATAATAAATGTTGCGTCCAAAATTTATTTTCATTTGCTACTATTATTATGGGACAAATTAAATTCATACTGCTACTAATTATGGGACGGTGGGAGAGTAAACCACAGGGGTAAAGTTAAAAGTATCGTTTACTATGTGTCTCATATAAAATTCTGCAATAAAATAACTGTAACAGCCACGATAATAGCCAACTTCCAATAAAGGCGGTATACATCGTATGTTGTGCGTTACCGTTGCGGAAGAGGTTTACGTTTCTGTTTTTGTTTGGTGCCACTGGCACCGGATCAAACGCGAACCCAGTCACAGAGGAAATGGCCAGTGCACACCGAAAGAATACATATGAGCCACAGCGGATCTAAGAAGCTCGTTGCCTTCTGACATTTACATATGTACCTATCTAACAATCTATTGGTGATTTGTCGTGTGATTATTATACAGGGTTGAAATCAATGAATTTTATGAGCCCCGTCACTCAAAATACAAGCACAATTCTTGCATAATATATATTATAAAGTTGTAATTGCTTGTTATTGATATCTGGAATAAGTAAGTACAATACATATTACAAGATTATTTTATTTTTAACGCTGAATGATTGATTTTAAGTAATTTAATTCCAATGAGCCGGAGCTCGTATATTTTAACTCTTACATAACGTCACGCTATATCCCACTCAGTGGGGTAGAAAGAACCCAGAAACACAGTCAACCAACAATCAATATCCTCCAAACATTCCTATCCTGACACACCACTTTCGCCTCGTCCACATTCATAGTGCGATTCATATGCTCGTCTATTCTTCACACTCGGAATCATTCGTTCACGCAACAAACCATCAATCATACTCAACCACTTATTCCTCGGACGCCCACGCAATCGTTCACCTTCAATCTCACCCACATATATTAATTTCAACAACCTTTCATTCGACATTCGCTGAAGATGTCCCAATCATTCTTCTCAATGTCACACTCACCATACACCAAAATATATTCCGCACACGATCACGTCTCGTATACCCACACACTTCTCTCAGATATCTCATTTTTACAGCAGTTATACATCGTTCATGATTTTTTATACACTCCCAACATTCGGAACCATACATAAATGTAGGTACTAACACACCATTATAAACACTCAATCGAGCATCTCTACATACATTCACGTTTCGAGCAAATGTACCCAGAGCACCCAATACCTTGCACCCTGCAGACACCCGCCTTTCAATCTCCCGGTCAATACGTCCTTCCCTCGAAAACATACTACCCAAATATACAAATTAATTTACTTGTTCCAATCTCATACCATTCACTAAAACATTACAATCAGTCACCAAATCATTTTTCTTAAACACCAACAACTTAAAAATTTATCCACATTAAAAAGACAAGTTATTGTGAAAACATACTTTATTTGAATTGCTTTTTACTAAAATGAATTAGTCAAAAACTTAGAAACTAACGATGTATTGATGATTTGTCGTCTGATTATTTTACAGGGTTGAAATGAGTCCCATCACTCAAAATGCTAACGGAATGCAACAATTTTTTACAAAGTCTCTGGAATTTAATTCAATTTTAAATTCTGTATCACCATTTAAAATTAAATTAACTGGTTTATACTCCAAATAAAATATCTTAAAACAACTAACCCTGTCATATTTTCGGTGAATGAACCAACATAACATTTGAAAAGAATGTCTTAATATGAATAAAGATTTTCTAAATTTTACCCGCCTATTCAATAATTCATAATACCACCAATTCTTACTTTTACTTTTCAAAATGGTTTTTTTGATACAAATAATTTTACATAATTTTTCAATAAATATTTCTTGTCATTGTTGACAGAAAAAATATTAGGAATTTTAAGTAGTTAAGGGTTGCCAGGATGCAGACAGGTAAAATGCATTCAATTTCCCGTGAACGTAAATGTAAAATAAATAAAAATCTTCCATTTATATTTATGTTATGGTTTCCTGTTTATGTTGCGCGTAAATGTAGTTATGTTTATATAATTTTATTACTTCTTATTTATTCGTTATATAACAATACACAAAAGATTTGATTAGGGTAAATGTATATTAGTTTTTTGTAATCGTTAGTGAGTCAGACCGCCAGATGCTATTTTTAAATTAACTAATTTTTTCTTTGTTTCCTTGATGGATCTACCTGCTTATTTCTTAGTAGAAGCCAACTAATTTGTTTTCAATGGGAATTATCCTTTTGTTTTCCAATTCTAACAAAGCTATTGCTATTTATAGCCGCAAAAACAGGCGCTGCCATTTTGCTTTTGTTAAGAATTTTGATTAGGTATATTCTTAATTTATCTGGTAGCATTTGATGCATGAAATACGAAATTTACTTAAATTTTCATTAATTATATTTAACATACTTCAAGATGAATCATGTCAAGAGATCCTCAGTTCGATTCCCACAGCCGACAAATTTTCTACATATTGTAGTTTCCCACTAGTATCTTTAGGGGGCTTTGCTTTGACAGCCACTTCACGCGCAACCATATGTATATGCTACGCTCAGAAATGGGCCCAACAACAATATTTTTATATATTTTTTTTTTTTTTTGAAAATATTTTTCGTGTTTTCATCTATATTGTAATATAATTAAGCTTGTAATTAATTACTAAAGATATAAAACCGTGTGACGTCATAGTGACTAATGACAGAACAGCGCTGAAAATAATAATTTTGAATTTTTGTTGCTGTTGTATTCACAACTTGGCACAAAGCAATACTTTATAACAATAATTGTAATTTTAACGAGAATTTAAACATGTCAATAAATAAAAACAATAATACAAATGACAGAACACAACACTCAACGCCAAGATGGCCAAGATTATGCGCGCGCGATCTCTATCTGTCAGTAGTCGGTCTGACGTCACACGAAAAATAACTTAATTTATACTCATTTATATAAAAATAAATGACAGGGTTCTCAACAGGAACAGTGTAAATAGCTCCGTGGTAACGCGTGGGATTGTGGATCGTAAGATCCTCAGTTCGAATCCCACAGCTGACAGTTGCCAATTTAAATTTACCCCTGTGGTTCCCCCTCCTCTAACATCTTTGGGGGCTATGAGTTGACGGCTGGTAACCGCACTTCATATGCAAAAATATATCGCTTACCGAGATCTGCGTAAGCAGAGTGCCACACCCATAATGGGTAAAAGGCGTGATGATATATTTATTTATTTATTTTCTCAACGTATTCCGGATTTTCGGAATAGCGACAAAATTTTTATTTTTTTACGATTCTGGATAAGAAAATAAAATATTCGTATTTTTTTATAAATAAAATAAATATATAATCACGCCATTTGCTAATTTCTGGGTGTGGTACTCTGATCAAAGCAGAGCTCACGCTCAGTATTAGCATATATTTTAGCGCGCGAAGTGGATAGAAGGGATAATTTTATGTGGTGCAAATTTTCCACATTTAATTTCGATAAATTTTCGACTGTGAGGCTAGAACCGATGATCTTATGTTCAATATTCCGATGCGTTACCACGGAGCTATTTTGTTTTTAAATCAATAATTTTGGCAGGATAAATATTGACATATTTAGAGAGAAAGCCATAGTTGTAAATGTCATTTGATATAGTTCTGCATTGTGAAGTAGGTAAGTATGTTGTTTTACTATTGTATGTATAACTTTTAATCTTGGTTATTGTAATTTTATTTTTAATTTTTGTATAATAGTTATTACACGTGCACATATTTGTAAATTTTTTTTTATATTATTGGATATTTACATACGTTAATTTATACTCAGCTAATATGGCGTCACGTGTGAGGCGCAACTTACATTAAGTACACAAGTACAGTTTAAAATTGCAAATACAATATAATTATAGCACTATTTGTAGTATTCATTATTATTATTGTAACGAATACAGACATATTGAAACCCGTCTGGGTGACATCACGCCCGATCAGTACGCGGTAGCTTTTCTCGTAGATTCGAGAGAAACGTAGAACGTTCCAGAACCCGCCACACAAGAGTACAAAGGGGGTGCCGGGCTAACGGCGGACAGTCCTCTATAGACCGTGAGTCTTCTATAAAGCGTGAGAGTGTGATAAACAATGAGTCTTCTAAATACCGTAAGTCTGTGATAAAGAGTGAGTCTGTGATAAACCGCAAGTTGGTGATAAACCGTGAGAGAGTGCAGATAAATATTCGACATGTGAAGATTTAGTAGAAATAAATAAAACGTTTGTAAATAAATGTAATTATTAGTGTTTTTTTGTGTGTGATAAATAAATAAGTGGTAGTGGTAATACATAAATCATTTATGTTAGTTATAATTAAACTTTTATGTATTCTTTCAACTTCACCGAACCCGAGTAACAAGAAAAATGTTACATTATGAAATAACAATACAATTAATTTACTTATTTTACCGGTTTCAGCAGATTAAACCTATGTTTACATGCACAAATGTAGGTAGGGTAAGTATGTCATAACTCTATGCTGTACGGTAATATTACTATACTGACCTGTCAAAACAGTCAAGAAAATTAAAATAAAACACAATGACGCTATTTATTAATACACACGGAATTCCTAATATTTTCAGGCAATTCAGTATCGCTAAAATCCATTTTTTATCTAGCCATTATGAACACGTTTGATGTTTAAGTAAAAAAAAATTATAAATATGATACAAAACAAGTGTAATCGTGGTGTTAAATAAAAATAAACAGATTTACTTGATCACCTTCTAAAATTATGACAGACGTTATTCATAAAAGAATTTAAAAAAATAATATTTATTAATGACATTAATTTTCATATTCTAAAACCGGTAAACTATTGAACAAACCACGGATGTTATGAGTCATAACAGGCCTTAGATGTCTTAAAATCCTCGCTCTACGGGCTCAGATTTCAAACTGACATATGCGGCTGTTATGACACTCATAACATCGCTAGTAATGTTAATTGCTATTGCAATTTGATTCCTAAAATTAGACTATGGTCAAATACCCGCATAATATGGTTATACAGAATCTGAAAGAGCCTAGTGGTAATAAAGTTTTGTGTTTGACTGTACGCGAAAATGACTTTACTTAAGTTGTAATTTTCTGGAAGCTGTAGCCTTTAGATCAAGATTACGTTGGGTTAGAGTTTCCATATATGCGCAAACAGAACTAGTAATTAGAGGCATCATTATAGATTGTTTTCAGGCTGCAGATAATATTGCAGTTGTTTGAATATTTAGGCTGTCCTTGAAATGCTCTGTGCACTGGCCGAGTCCCGACGTTACTCATGTTTTTATTTTCTTTCAGACATGCTAGGCTCGAGCCATGAGCCTACATACGGATACGTAAGTACGTATGTATGAGCATACATGTTTGTGTTCGTGAAGCAAGAACAACGTAATGAAACATTTCATTGGTAGGTCTTAGGCTATATTGGCAAGGTGTATCGTAAAATATTTGCCCACAACGCAGTGCAAAGGTAAGAACCACATTCGCTTGCTGTCAGTGGCAGGCCCACGATTTTATATCAGTAGGGTTTCACGTTCATAAAAACGCGCTATTATTGCACCATTCACCACCCACTTGATAATCACTAGAAACCATCTTGGTTGCAAAAAATTATAAAATAAATTGTTGGGCCTGGGCAGAAATTATCGAAGCGCAAATATTTCCTTTAAATTTGTAACAGCAATTATTGATTAAATAATTACTGTATCCTATTAACGATACAGAAAAAACTATTAAATGAAAAACTCTGTGGTATGAGATCCTCAATTCGAATCCCACATTCAGCAGTTGTCATTTTACCTTAAATATTTCAGGGGCATGACTTCATGGTTTGATGCAAAAAAATTTGAAAAGAAATCGTTAGGTTTATATAATAACAAATAAAATTTAACCCTGGACACACTACTTTCATAGTTACATAAACGTCCCATTGGGGTCTGGGAAATCCCATGAAAAGAAAAACTATTTTCCCATAACCGGATGTAATTTTTCTAGGGATTTTACCAATTGAATAATTGTTTAGGCTTATTGAAAGACATTAAAGAGTTAATAACATTTCTGAACCACATATTTTATTTAAAAAACAGCATTTTGCCAAATTTTACCTTTTTTATTTTGAACTATAAGAAGAAACATAGGGATTTTACATTGAATATTTGTTTAGGATTATAGAAACTGGCAGCATTGAAGTTATGCGAATGCTGCGCATGTAGAAAATTAGATGATAATCGTGGGGTTTCTTAGACCCCAGAGTAGCATTCCAGGGTTAAATAATTACTGCATCCTATTAAGGCCGTAAAGAATAGCATGTCATACACCAAGGATGAGGAGACAATCAGGACTCTCGGGCTATAATATTGCCGCCGGGTCAATAATGATCTTTTCAATTGGGGTTTATATACTTTTTTTTTTCACTGCTCTTAAATCCTATTTCACCAATTTTATATTCAGAATAACACCAGTATTTTTTCATATGAATACTTAAAAACCAAGAAGAAATAATATTATTTTTTTAACACTGTTTTTATTATCTGATATTTCATTTTGGTATCTGCTAACAATGTTTGAAGAACCTGATACGGAAAATTATACTCCTCTAAAAATTTTGGAATCAGGTTAAATTCATAATTAATATTTTCCAGAGTTAAATAATTCAAACTTTAAATTTCCTTGAAAAGTTACAATTTGTCGGTCAATAAAACCTTATCTGGTATTATGAATTGTATTAGTTACTAACAAATTCATGACTCCAAAAGAGGTCAATAATAAAATCAATTAATTGGAATATTTGGATATTTGTGATAAATAACTGCGTAATAACGTGAATCACAAGATCCTCAGTTCGAACCCCATAGTTCCCCCTCCACTAACATCTTAAGCGGCGTGACATGTCAGATGGTAACTGCACTCCGCACATGCTCTTATTTTCTGTAAGTTTTTGTTGATTATTTAGGTTATTTACAAAAAATTGATTTGTTAATAGCATTTAAAGTTTTTGATCCGCCACTGTCTCCCTTAAAAAGGTGCTATTAACACGAACAAACTGCTTCTTGGAAATATTATATACATATATCTCTTTTTATTTTCCTTATTCTTTCGACTTCCAGTCTGATTATATTCGCAGTGAACATAATCTCATTAAGATAAAGCACATAAAACCGTTTGACACATTTTATACAACAATGCGCAATTAATTATGCTAACATACACCTATATTTTTATATTTACTCGCAGTCATGTTTTGCTATAACTAAAACGATTAATTATTTATAAGATTGTGGACTGTTAAACCTTTAAAAATTTAACCGACACCCAATAGTCTCAAGTCGTTCTTATCTGGATGAATAGAAGATACTGACTTTATATTTGTTAGAACAGAGATGACGAACCTTTTTGAGACGTGGGTCAAATTTTGTTCATATCTTTTTTTAGTACTAGCTCGTGGGTCACTAATGTCTATTTTCACTAGAGTTAAGTTGAAAATTTTTTTAACTAAGTATTTTTACAACTAAACAGCTTTAAAATTCAATTGGCTTAACGGGCAAAAATGGACGCGGTTTGACGATTTAAAAATTTTTATTGGGGTTAAAAATTCTTAAGTGTTTGGTGCAAATGGCAATAAGTGTTGGAATGAAAGAAATCGTGGGTCAGTGAAAAATCTTGCGTGGGTCAGTGTCTGACCCACGGGTCATAGGTTCGCAATCATTGTGTTAGAATAAGGTACTTTGATTTGAAATATTAAATTAAACCTAACAAACAATTTTGCTCACAGAATTTAATTAATATATTTCAGTTACGTATATTTTTACAAAATTTAAGATAGAATTTTGAATTTGCGAATGTTGGTTAAAATAAAAATGTATAATATATCAGTAATTGATACACGGCGGTTACCAGTCGTCAAATTACTTCCTCCAAAGGAGTTAGTGGGGGAACTTTAGGGGTAAAGTGGCATCTGTCGATTTACCCATTATTGGTGAGGCACTCTGCTTACGCAGATCACGATATATATTTTTGCTCATGAAGTGCGATTACCAGCCGTCAAGTTATCCCCCCCCCCCCCCAATTGTCGGGATTCGAACTGATGATCTCATACGATCCACAGTCGATGTGTTAGCAAGGAGCTATTTACTCCATATGTTGGTTTAATATGAGTGTTTATAATTAACAATTCACAAATTTGACTTTAAGAAATTTTAATTTGCGAACTTCAATTCCAAATCTTCAACCTACAAGTCAAAAATATTAAATTTTCACAGTTTAAAAATCTGGAAAATCATTTTTTTGAATTTGTGAATTTATATTTCACGTATTTGTATGATTCTGGCTGAATTAATTATACTAAAACTGAATAATTATATACTATATTTGTTCAATTTACCTATTAATATTTTATAGTTTTCTTCTACAACTAATATGATAAATATAAATAAATATATCATCTCGCCATTTGCCCAATTTGAGTGTGGAGTCTCGGCAATGGATATATTTTAGCACTAGAATACGGTTACCAATTCTCAAATCATGATCCTCTAAACATGTTAGTATAAGGAAAACCACTAGGGTAAAGTTAAATTTGCAACTATCGGCAGTGTGATTCGAACTGAGGAACTCGTAATCCAAACTCCTATACATTATCACGGAACTATTAACTAAGTATTATATAAATAGAAAATTTCATAGTAATACGATGCTTTTGATTACTCTCAATTAAGTAAATGTATGGTTATACTCCTAGAATATAAGTAAAAGTAATTTTGTGGCCATCAGCAATTGATAAAGATGTATGTATTCATATAATTAAATATGAGTATATTATTATTTCATAATAGTAAATCATATAAATTTATATATTTTTCGTAAGTGTTATGGCAAAACGATTTCGCAAAATAGTCATAAATATAAATATAATCCATGGTGTAAAACTCGCAAAATTGTATAGCTGATATAAAACAACAATAAATTATCAATAACTGCATTATTGACAAGTAGCAAATTACAAAACAAGTATAATGATGAACAATTTCAGGAAACAGGTTCACATTTTTGTTTTTCTTCATCATGTGTAATCAAAATAGTTCTTAGAAGATGCAGTAATTGCTATATTTATGTATTTTTAGAACAAAATTGCCAATTGCATTTGTAAAATTGCTAAAATAAAACATAAATTTATTCATTTTTAAATAATAAAGGGGAGAAAATAATTATAAATTATATTTGCATATTAATTACACGTTGTGGGAATTAAACAGGTAACAGGTAATTAAAAACTACATAAAACATAGAAATTTCGACGTTGTAAATAATTTAAACAAACAAAACAGGGCCAGAAAAAATAATTAATTTAGAAGACGCAGTACTTGTCAGTTGCAATAATAAAAATGCACAAATAAAACAAATTAAAAAGGAGTGGGGGGGAGGTATAATTATTAATTATGTTTCTGTATTAATTACCTGTTGTGTGGGAAATTAAACTGTTAACTCGAAATTAAAAACTAAATTAAACATAGAATTTCGTCGTTATAAATAATTTAAACAAACAAAACAAAGCCAGAAAAAAATAAATTATTTAAAAGATGGAGTAATTGCTATATTTAGGTATTTTTGTAACAAAATTTGCCAATTGCGATAATGGACAAATAAAACGAATTTGTATTAATTTTTAAATAATAAAAGAGGAAAATAATTTTAAATTATGTATCCATATTAATTACATGTTGTGGGAAATTAAACTTAAATGACGTAAACTAGTAATTAAAAACTAAATAAAACATAGAATTTCGACGTTGTAAATAATTTAAACAAACAAAACAGAGCCAGAAAAAATTAATTGCGCCCGGTTAAATCAGTCTTCCGGGCAATGAACTGCAGATCCTCAACGATAAGTTTTTGTTCGTGATCTATTCATCATGATTCACTAATTCTAAAGTCTTCTAACGGCGGTGGAACTGAATCCGAAGATGTGTTTTTCCACAGTTTTTGTACATAAGCAAGCAATAATATTGTGCAAATATAAGAAACAAATATTTTGTTGTTCTTTTGAACATTCCACACGAAATCGACGAAAAACTACAAATTAGAAGAAAAACGTATAAAATTCAAGATATATCAATCAATTAGTATTATTGTTATTCTCTAAGAAGATTTATTATATTTATGTCACATTTATCGCTAAGATTAATATAATCTATAAATACATGTACTTCTTCAACAATGTAAGAAATAAAATATAATAAAATGTAGTTATTTTTGCGATAAAATCCAAACGTACACGCATTTTGGAATGGAATTTTCAGTTATTCTTTTACTTCCGGCTATTCTTCATGGCTCAGACAATACAAGAATTGAATTTCTAAGTTTTAGATTGACGCGTTATGGAGATTTAGCTTTGGTAGGAAAATATTTCTAGTTGCCTGTCAATTTCACATGTTTAACGCAGCGCTAATAACAAACTATTTTTGTAAATTTGAATTAATACGCTTAAAGCTTTCTGTCAATTGCAGAATTATATGGAAGCGATTCATTTAAAAATAAAAGTGTATTTTAATAATGGCACGCAACGTGGAGAAGAACAAGTTTTTGTTCTAACGAGCATTATTTCCGTTTCCTTAGAACACGTTATAACCGAGTTGCTATTTATAGCGCAAAGAGATTGCAGCAGAAAATATTTATCGGCGCCAATTCAGGAGCGGAGCTGACATAAATCGAAAAGGGACACGCAATATTTAAAATGATTAAACAGATTAAGTTTAGTACGCCACTGGGCTATATGTGATATAAAAGCACATTTCGTTCTTAATCTATAAATAAATATAAACATGTATTAGAAGAAATTTCAAAACATGTTTATTACTATGTGTCGCGTTTTTGTGGGTGGATTACAATCTGCCTTTTTATTCTTATTAAATTCACATGTTTTTGTATTTCCGCAATTTAAAAATAAAACCTACACCGTGAAATATCGGTCCTGTGAACCAGTGTTTTTGAAATAATTAAGCATATAATTAAAACGAAGAATAAAACAATAATGCAAGTAATGACGAATAAAAACAAAGTATTGAGAAGGCAGCAAATTATAAATCAAAAAAGGAAGAGGAAAAAATTCAGAAATAAAATTTCGCATGATTTTTATTACAACATAGTCCTTGGAGCGCGTTTACAGGTATTATATTCTGAATGCTTTTCATTAAGATGGCTTAGTGAATCGGTCAAATTTATGACCGTCTTGACAACAAAGAACCCTTGAATTAAGGCCGAGTCGCGAGAAGAGAAGCGAGAAGCGAGAAGCGAGAAGCGCCCGCAGCCGCCGATCCGCCGAGTCGCATTGCGTGCAGCATGTATGTATCATCTTATACACGCACCAATACTACTCGAAAACGCTGTACTGTCTGGAGTCAGCCCACTGGCCACTAGCCACTGCCCAGCGCCAGCACTGGCCAGCACTCAACAAAACATCCTACAAATATAGCATAGGTGGCTGCGTTCTGCGTTGTTATCTTCGCTAGTGAAAACCTGCGGCATCCGATAAAAAATGCACAAAGATATGGATTCATTATGCTACGGCAGCGTCAGCGTGGTTCAGCATACAGCGTCAAGGATGAGTCCAGCCACAGTCGGAGCTGGCCAAGTGGCTAGGGGGTGGGGAGACCGCGGGACATCCGGTCAACACAAACAAAAGCCAAGCGTCTTGGGGTTCCATGGCCAGTCCACCACAAACTATTAAACTCTTCGGGTTCGAAGAGCTCCGCAGCTCATCAGCTCGTGTTCACTTACGTTGAGATTTTACTCGAAGATATCGATATGAAGTTTCTCGCGATTTTATCAGTGGTTCTCTTTTCCGTTCTCATTGTGCCCTCACGTGGTAAGTACCAAATTAACTACGTCTGCATTTTCGTTTTCAATTATTCTGTCATTCTGTTATCATCTCATGCGTTGTGATTGCTGTTTAAAAATCAAGTAGTGCGTATCGCGTGTGACCCTGATGCCAATAAGTCATCAACCTAATCAGTTTATTAATCAAGTCTTTTGAAAGCCGGCCCGCGGTTATTCAAACTATAATCGAGCTTACTCCCAGGACCGGACTCACAAATATTTAGACCGGACCGAGATTCAAGTACTTTATTTACAATGCCTGTTAGAAATAAACTAAACAAGCGCGCTATCTCTTATACGAGAATTCCGCAAGAACTACTTTTATGTCAAGCATAAAATTCAATTATATTTAAAATGAATGCACGTATTTGTTCGGCAAGCCCGTAAGTCTTATACAACTATGTATTTCCAGAACAAAGGATAACAACCATTCAACTCGATGGCGTGCAGTACTTCGTGAGTCGCATGAATCCTTACTCACCGGAACTGAATTTCTTTTTGGCATATCAGTACTGCCGCTCGTTGGGACTTCAATTAGTGTCGTTCGAGACACGCGAAAAAGCCGATTCCATATCGCAGTACCTCAGCAATGCAGGTTCGTATAACTGTAGCAATAGAGGAAATGGTTCTGTCTTCTACGATTATCGTCAAAGTACTATTTTTATTCAAGCAACTTTTCGGGAAGGACCAGAAATACACTAAATTGTTTTTCTTTCGTTGTTTACAGTATCCGCAAATAATACTAAACTTTACCGGACTATTCCGCAAGTTGAGGATATAAGATGCATTTTCCGTAAATTTCATGAAAATTACGAAGCTAAACAGGATAATTTGCTAAGCAATTAGAAGTTTGGTAAATTATCAGAAAATGCATTTTATATCTTTAGTTTACAGAACTGTTCCGTGATAAATAGTACTCTTATATTCTACAAAAGTCAACTTAAAATGAATTGAATGTAATTTGCCAATTCAAGTCTACTGTTAGCCGGTTTTACTTGATAATAGTGTAACTAGTTATTTTCCGTATTAACTAAACACAAATATTTAACTTGGTTCATTAGCGTGCGTTTCGTTTTCGCAGTGTTGCCACTGTTCAGCAACTAGTGTACGTCATTATTTATGAATTACAATTATATGTGTGATGGTTTTGTGTAGGTTACACAAAGTACGATTTCTGGACGTCTGGAAATAAATTGGGCACGGACATGTTCCTCTGGATGAGCACCGGCTTGCCATTCAACGCAACGTTTAATTATTTGAAGCGTCCGGCCGACGAGGCCTCGGCCGCCCTCACTGACGTCGTTAACAGCAGCACAGCTCCTCAACGGACCGCCCGAGAAAGGTATTTTATCTTGCGTAACAAATAATGCGCCTACAAATTGTCGAAATTATAACAGCACTTTTTCCAAAACAGTTTCGAAACGTAATACCTGAAAGATGATCTATAACCAGTTTATTATTTATTCGCTTTAATATGTATCAATTTAGATTAATTTCTACAGATTAAATTCATTTTCTTAATGCTGTTCAACTTGTCAAAATTAGAGTGCACGAAAAAAGTACCTTAGAATCTACGGAACTATTTGGTAAGCTGCATTTTCGAAAATTTTATATAATTAAGAAACTAAACACGACGATTTACTAAGAAATTTGAAATATTTACCAAACAGTGCGGTAAATTCTACTGTACTCTTTTTTCCGTGTAGTTTGTTTCTTTTTCTCCTATCGCGAAGCAAAGGGCAGGAATTCTACCGGTTTCAATGACCGAATGTTTTACTTGTATTAGCGAAGTTGATGATGGTTAGTCAACAGACAACTGCAAGATCCATCTGTGGTCGTTTAGTACAGCTACGAATTATAATTATTTTAATAATTCGAAATGGATCGTGCGGAGCGCGAACCCCGACCGTCAGATTAGAACTGTAATGCTAAGCGCTGTTAACCTCTTGGCCACCAATGGCTGTCATTTGTCCGTGTGGTTCCTCTTAATTCGTGTTTGTTGCAGCGGCGACAGCGGCTCAAGCAACGGTTGCGTAGCCCTGAAAGCGCCCAATCTCGAGTGGGCTCCCGATGATTGCACCGCGATCAAAGACTTCATCTGCGAGCAGACCCGCTGCTACTACTACAACTACGGATCGATTCCGGTGTCCTCGGCCCAGGGGTAAGCACAGGTGAGCCCACGCACAAGCAACGCGCCACTTCGGCCCCGAGGTGAACGGTTGCACGGTGAAAGGGCACGGCTTTACACATCACTTTTCACTTAGATCGCTGTTACACATGCAGGACTTGCACGAGGTTTGTCCGATCATTGCTAAGATACAAGACTTGCGCAAAATATATAATATCTTCGTATACTAATGGAATATTAATGTTGTTAGTGCCCAGTTAAAATTTCAAGCCAATCAATAAATATATAATACATCTTGGAATGACAGCCGCCCGTTTTTTTTATTTTTTTGGGCATCAATATTTACATTTACTCAGTTTTGCATAGTATTGGTTTCCTTGCTTCGTAGTATGATTACAATAAATGAAGAAAACGCATCGTACTGGTTTTATATTATTTTTTATCTTATTCTGTCGTTTTAAATGTACTAATGCACATTGCAACCTAATCAACTTTACGACATAACATTTTCTTTGTGATTGCCTCGTCAAAGAAGCAGCCTCGTGTTTTTATTTTTCATCGGACAAGTCTCGTGCCTCGTAAAAAGTCTTACATATGTAATAGTGGCTTTGCACAGTGGCGTATTCAGTCAGATTTACAGATCATAAAATAGGTAATCTGGCTGACAATCTTCTTCAACGCTTTTCATGGTTTAACTTACGCTAAATAATTCATTTAAAAAAACCATTTTTTAAATGTATGTAGAATTATTTTCATCCGACATTAGGGTTTTTCAAGAATTGAGAAGCCAGCTAAATAAAATTGAAAAATCTGTTATCATTTTCATTTAACATGATACGCCATTGTTTTCAAAACTATTGTAATTATAGAGCTTGTGCTTATACCAGAGGTTATTAAATAATCTATTTTATTTTCAATAATGACATTTAAAATTTAAATATAAGAATTTTGTCTTTTTCAGATAAATTAAAATAACGTGGGCGCCACTGGTGTAGGTACAAAATATTTGATATAAAATTTTTTTCTTAGCTTTGACACAAATATTAGATTTGGGAAATTTAACAATAGCTAACTTTATTATAAGGATAATAATAAGAATATTTAATAATGGGAAAAAAGCAAATTAATTTTTTCTTCTCACACGCTTTAAAAATTACTAATTGTTCATAGTATTTAGGTATTTCTTTTAATTGAGATATTGTGTCGTTCTCTAAATTTATATTCGTTCTTCTAAACTTTGCATTTCTGCAAAATTCAACGTCAAATGTGTACTAATTTAATGAAACTAGTAGATCTTTTAGTGTCATAAATAATATTTTTGCACGATTGTAAATCATCATCTAAATCTATGTAACTATTTCCAGGAAACCAAATTCCGACAAAACCCCTAACAGACTGTCTCCATCATCATCATCATCCCCTTCATCCTCGGTGGGCGTCTCCCCGTCGCTCGGCGTCGCCGAGTTCATCAGCCGTGCCCGTCCGCAATCTGCCGCGAACCCGGCTGCCGTCGCTCCCAGCGACACCGACGCAGAGATGTCCACCAACGGACCGTACGACATGAATGTGCATATGCACGACGACCCCCACGTTCATGACGAGGAGGATGAGGACCAGTATGTGTCCACCATCGTCCCTGAGTACGTTACGACTTTCAAATCCGTCCACGAGTCACTAGATTCAATGTTGTAACTTATTGTAGTATTTAACTTTGTGATTTCATACCGACAATTCGAATTTTCTTAATAAATAATATTAAACAATTATTGTTGTTTTCCTTTTCTTACAACAATCCCTATATGCTTCACTGTTATGCTATATCACATCAGCATGAATCTGTTCTTGTGCGATGAAAAGTGCATGGCAGGGGTCACACTGGTACAGCAAAAACCATAAGAAAATTGTGCTGTTTTTAGTTTTGCCAGCTCATTTTTAAATATAAGCACGGTATAACTGCAATAAGCATTAATGTGATGAGTTCGAGTATATCAAAATAACACAACAACTATATCTACACTATACAATAATACATAAAAAATGTACTAATAATAATATAAAAAACACGAAGTTTAATATGAGTCTGTGCGATTTAAATAGCGGCGCTCCTATTTTCATAGCACAAAAGGATGGGAAGCGAACTAACTGCTTTGTTCATATGTCGCGTCATAAGTGTATTGATTGGATGAATGTGAATATTATGAATTCAGTGGGACTCGAATACACGACCCTTGGTGTGCTAGGTTAGTGCCATAACCACTACGCCACCGAGATCGGCAAACAAGGGCTTTAAATAGTATTTTATTTACGCAGGAAAAAAATTACTCCTCAGAATTTTGTTCTATAAAAACTACTGGATTATATCAATTTCTTTTTCGTTTGCGCATAATGTACATTGCTCCCGGCTAAATAATTATCTGATCTCATCATGCATCGCCATATAAAGCGAAAATAGCTTTAATAATGCTTTTAGAATCCTACCTTCCATAGATGACGCCCTCGGGATTCTGCATTGGTACAATTTTGAAGATGTATTCTTCTCGTAATTGTCTCGGAGCAGTTTCATCTTGCAGAAGATACCGCAATGTTCCTTCCATAGCCCAAGACGCATTGCTTTCGGCAGGATGAACTCTGCTAGTCAATACGATTATTTTCCTTTTCTAAACATTACAAACAGAAATTGTAAATAGTACGTTGTACGCCGGAGAATGGTCTGAAACTGGTAACTTACATGAATAGGATTGTTGTTACTTTTAGGTGCAGTAATAGTAACAACGGGAACTGGATTATTAGCCAAAGTGTAACAAAGAGTGTCTACACTGTAATGGACATTGTTTGGAGGGTTTGCTTGCAGTCCATATAAATATGTCTAAAAAAAATAATGGATATTTAAATTTTATTTTTTATTTGTCTAAGCAACCAGCATCACTCAGCTGCAATACTAAATTTAAAAGAAAACATTTTGATGAAACTAAAGGAAAATGCAAAATTATTTTTTAAATAACTTTATTTTGAAAAATAATAATATTATTTGTGCACTTTCTGCTAATAAAATGTATACTTAAACTTGTTCAAAATATTTCAAAAATAATATTTAGTACACTGATTTTAAAATAATGAAATTTAGAACTGTTTATCTCTATTCTAGAGTGTTATATATTTAGTACCACAAAATTCGCATAATAATAGCAACATAACTAACATAATGCATAACCAAAATTAAATTAATAGAATTCATTTATATTATACATACATAATAAATGAAGGATTATTTATAGTTTTTGATACTTTTTAATTATTATCATACTAAAAATAGCTATCAATCCAGAGACACAGTATAAATGCTACTAGCAGTAGTCGCACTTTCTGTCTGCACCTTTGTTGTTCTGTACGTGTCAAATTTTCTTGCGATTTTATGCTCCGCCTCCTAGCAGGCGAAGCGGTGAAATTTAAATAAACGTCAAAATTAGACTGACAAAATAAATGATACAAGTTTCGTGTATTTTAGCAAATAAGTATGCATATTATAACTTAATATATTTTGTGGTATAAAAATTTATGGGCAATTGCATTGACTTTAAGTGGTTGGTATTGGAACTAACCGACCAGAAGGAGGAGTTTACCGCTTCAAGGCCAAATTTTCACGTTACAAAATTACTGGGGAGTGTAACTACTGCTAATAGCATTTATATC
The DNA here is from genome assembly GCA_963942605.1 of Poecilus cupreus. Lineage (NCBI taxonomy): Eukaryota > Metazoa > Arthropoda > Insecta > Coleoptera > Carabidae > Poecilus > Poecilus cupreus. The sequence goes on from OZ012715.1 coordinate 9,685,094, forward strand.
GTGTCAGTGTGTCAGAGGTATACTTGAAATATATTTTTTTTAATTCGTTACTTTCTGTGATCAATGTATCGTTTTACATCTACTCTTAGAATTTTTAAATACATTGTTTTAAATTAGAAAATTATTTAAAAAAAACTAAAATTAAATAGTTCTATGAGATCTTCAATACGAACCACCCCATCTTAGGGGGTCGTGACTTGTTACACTTTACTCTTAAAATATATCTCATACACAGAGTGCCACACCTAGAAATGGTAAAATGGCGTAATAAAAAAAATCATCACGTCATTTATCTATTTCACATGTGGCATTCAGCTTTCGCAAATATCAGTAAATGATACATTTTTGCGGATACCAGTCGTCAAGTTACGGCCTTCAAATATGTTACTGAAGTGAGAACCACAGGGGTAAATATAAAATGGCAACTGTTGTCCGTGGGATTCGAACTGAGGATCTTTTGGTTTACGGAGCTGTTTATCCTATTATCATATTATGATATTATTTAATGAAGATCGGAAGCGGACTAACTACTTCGGTTATATACTGCCTCATGAGTAAATGATTATGAATTATGTAAACAACACAAACAATCATGCGCTTCAGCGGGATTCGAACCTGCGATCTCTCGCATGCTAGACTAGTAACATAGCCACTACGCCACCGAGATCGGCTGATAAATTTATTTATAAATTAGGTATTTTCAGACTATTTTTTTCAGATTATGAATAATAACAACTGAATTCCATAAAACAATTTACCATCTTCAAAATGATTTATCTCAAAGAAATAATAATACAAGCTCATGATTTATTAAGTCCAAGAATCACTTATTCACTTCGCTACATTCTTTTAAGTCCAAACACACCTTTAATCATCGTTACACTTAATAAAAAATGAGATATATAGGCACCCTACGGTCCGAATAAAACTTACCATAAGTCTTGTGTAAGTATATGGGTAGTGGTACGCAATGTAGCAAATGTCGTTGCTGTGGGGAAACCTGACAGTGAAGGACAATGTGTGATATACTGCAGTCTGTAGTATGGGATCACTGTAATTATTGCGATAATAAAAAATGTCAGACCCTGCGCGAACCCAGCCTATAATACGGAAAGTAGAATTAAGTTGTTTGCGTAAATATAAGGTTCGACGTATAGAACTGACTCATTTAAATTATTAAACAATAAACTTAAAACAACTATAATACACTTTTGATATAGCAATTAGACAGAAAGCTAAGAACGACCTAATGGGCATTTAAAAAAAAAAGAATGCGATGTAAACGAGCAGAATAGGAAATAGACATATGTTTTTATGTATTTATTAAGTGCAACTGCAAGATACAAGTCTTTAAAACTAAACCAAATGTCAACATATTAGTTGGTAGTTTTTACATTTGATGAAATATAAACAGTAGTTAACTATTTTTCGACAGGATGGACAGTTGCAACATTTTGTTTTAAATAATTATAGTTTTAACAACATGCCATGAAAAAGAAATTGGTAGTGTTTAAATTAATACCTTTAGTGCAGATTTGATTATATTCTTAAATTACGGTGTGGTATTATCGGTAACGTTTGGTTTGTTCTTACAGTCACTGCTAGTGCTAAAAAAATTAAATTATGACTATTCCTAATAAATACAACAAAAGTAAAAAACATATTTAAATATAAATTAGTACTGCATTTCTTTGTAAATGAACTATTTTTAAAGTACTTATCCACATATTTTGACAATTTAAAGAATTGTTCGTCAAACAAAACCTGTTATTATTTTATTTTTGACAACAATGTATGATAGGATACTATATTGTAATTGGTTATTTTGTCACATATTCTAGAGCTATTTCGAAATGCCAAATTTAACTCACCCGCCAGCCTCCCCTTGGTATATTGTTGTTTATAAAAATTTAACATTTTAATCGTTATTTGCAAAATGTAAAATTATTATGTGGTGTTGCACACACCTTTACCATTTACAAAACTATAATAAGACCTGAGTAGTACATGGCGTTGAAACACGAATACTTATTCAAAACGGAATAAAGGTATTGTAATGTTCTGAAAGGAAAATCCTTAGGAAAATATTGATAGCAGTAAAAAAAGGAGAACTATGAAATACTATAATGAACTGTGAGTTAAAAGGAATATACGAAGAACCAGAAATGGTATACTACCGAACACCAAAACCCGAAGGATCGTAATAAAACACTTAAGCACCCCTCATATTAAAAGTACAAAAGAATTATTCAACATTTGTTTATATCGCAAATTGCTGCATATTTGTCAGAATACTTGCAATCATTGTCGGATTAAAAGAAGATTTATTCTTGTTTTTGCAATTCATTTTCAATAATATAGTGTAATATGGATTATATAATTAAAGATTGTTGTAATAAATGTTGCTGTAAAAGTTGTAGGTGTAAAAATTTAATATTGTGACCTATTTATTTTCTATAATTTGTTCAAGTCTAACTGTGTGCTTAACTTGAGATACCTGTGACAATGTTCAGATTTTTATTTATAACAAATATAATTTAAGGTTTCTTCGTAAACGTAATTGAGGTGTTTAAATGTTTTACTATGATCTATCGAGTTTTGATGGACTGCACAATAGCAGTTATATCCAGAAATTCAGGTGGCTGGGACACCTAGTAAGAATGGAGAATGATTGACTGCCCAAAACAATTGTAAACAGACAAGACCAAGAAACAGGCCAACAGCAAGTGCAAGTGGAAAGATGATGTAGAAAGAGAATAAATAACTATAGCCGATCAGCACAGAACACCGAAGGATAGAAAATGCTAATTAGAGAGGTGAATATCCTACTTGGATAGTAAAGATATGGATACAAATTATCCGTTTGAAAAAATATAACTTGTAATTTTATTTGTGCGGAATAGTTTTTTGTTAGCCCTGTCTTTAAAGCCAATTATTCAAATGAAAGTGGTAGAATATGTAGTTGTCTGTTGCTTTAAAATAATTCAGTTGTTTTTGAAACCTGAAAAATAGTTGCGAAGTGCGCCAAGCCCAAACAGAACATTATGCATCAACTTAAAATGTTTTAAAGTTACGTATGATCCAAAACAATATAGTTGTCAGTTCTATACGACGAACAAAGCATCTTTTGAATTCCTACCAACTTTGCCAAGTGTGGCGTCTTTCACAGAAAACAAAACCGGCTGCATCCCATGATTGTACTGAGTGTTCGATTTATCACAGTTAATTATATTGAACACGTAAGAAACTTGAGCTTTCGTATTTGATACTTCAAAATAAAACCATTGATATTTACGATTAGTATTTACGTCTGGTGCCAAGATCAGATTGTACATATGTTGGCTGACCTGTCAGCATATCAAAACAAGTCCTAAATAAATAAAAGCAACTAACACTTGTTAAGACGATCTACCTTGTACGCTTTTCTTAAGTTGCCTCCCTCGAATCTTGATTCGAATTTTAGAGACGAGGAATTAGTTGTGCTACTAACTAAATTATTTAAATCATCACATTTTAATACATCACAACTAAAAGTTAAACCAAATAAAGTAATTGCCAATAAAATTTTTTTTGAAGTAGGACTTACTGTTCAGCTGTCTCATTTCTCTGAAGTTCATCCAAATCATAGACTTTCTGGTGGTTATTATAAGCTCGTTCATTGAAAGACCTATCTATGAGATCTAGTAGTTTTGTTCTACAAAAACACAACTTGGTAATTTATAAAGAATGATAACACAGGATGTTCGGAAAAGTAGAATGATTCTTTGATTAATTCTGAGTCAACAATCCTAATGCAAAAAATTTGTACGGCCCTTCGTAAAACCACACGAAGCCATCAAATGTGCGATTAGAATTAAACGAATTTTTAAAATTGTTTTATGAAAAATTTTTACTGTTTAGTTTTAAGAAGAGTAGTGTAGAATTGCGTTGATGTAACTAATCTTTTTAGTTCCTCTTTAGAGAAAAATAATTTGTTAAATTTCGACATTTATCCTGATGACTGCTATAACAATTGTTTGATTAGGTGTTGCCAAATTTACATTTTTTTAAGCAGCTCGTGTGGCTGTACTAAGGGCATTAGGATTATCGATTCGGAATTAATCAAAGAATCATTCTACTTATCACCACTTTTCCGAACTGTATAGAGTAAATTTTACCTAGAAAACTTGGAGTAATTCGTAAGCAAATACTGAGGTTGAGGAACACATTGCGCTGCGATCATATCAGGGTACGCAGCTTTTACAAATTGTCTTTTAGTATTAACCAATGCTGCCAAAGTACAATAAACATTATTCTGTTTCATATTCGCATTTAACTTTTCAAAAATCTTAATATTACTCTCTATTTCAATCTGGTCGAAGCTTTGTTCAGTGCTAAGTTTCTTCGAATTATATCTGCAAAAATAATTAAATAACCACCATTTCAATATATTAAATTATTTTCGTACAGATTGACAGCAGTATTAAGGGAAGGTTTCGTTTGCACTGAATCCTGTGTCTGCAAAATACGTTTCCAATCTTTTCCTTTAACGTTTTCGTTGTTGTTGTTAATTATCATATTATGATCAGCTTCGTCTTCGTCATCGTCTTCTAATTCATCATCATCTTCTTCCTCGGCATCGGAGTCTTCTGATAGAGTACTCATACATTCTTCATCTTCATACATGCTGCTCTGGTATTCCAATGCAGTTCTTTTAATGGTAGGAATAGGGAAAGTGTACAATTTGACATTGTCTTCCAAGATTGAATGTTTTGGCAGACAAGTATGTATAATGGAACAAGCTTTTAGTAATATAATGTGATGTTTGTCCTCAGTGACAACAAAATGAGCACAAAAACGATGCAATAGTCGAATATTAGCATTGGTTTTGAAACAATCCAAAAATGATTCTAAAATAAAACTTTAAGTAAGTTAAACAAATATACGATGTGTGACTGAATAGTTCGTAGACTGAAATAATATTTTGCAATTTATAAGTGATGAATCATTTTGTAAATATAATTTAAATATTACGCCAAACTATAAAACTTCAGTCTACGATTTTAAGTTATAATCATAATGTGGTATAGTTTTGAAATTACCATTTTTAATTATCTTGCTAATTGACAACACGATGGCCTTATACATACTGTAGCTAACGGGTAGATTGTCGTCATTAACCAAAATTTGTAATAAGTAGCTTATAATTTTTGTTTCAAATATTGATTCATGTATATCCTCTGAAAATTACAAGTTTAATACAAATTAAAGGACTCAATTATTTATAAATTACCATTCCTGGTTAAAAGCTTGATTAGAATAACCATGCTCTTAATTTTAGGAGATCGTTTAGTTTTAAACATTGTAAAAATAGATTCCAAGTTTTCAAAAAATGATTTGTTTGCCAGAAATTCGTTTGCATTTTCTGTAATAAACTCAGTGTTAATACAATATAAAAATTATAATATTGTTTAATTTACTTGTCTTAATTAAGCACCGGAAAATATCAATTAGAATTACACTCATTTTGAACGATTTGTTATATTTTCCTAATAAATATAACAACTTTCGTAGCACGTGATACCTGTCAAAATACCTGCAAAACTTTTTATCTGAAAGAAAATGAATGTCAGCAGAAATGTGAGCAATTTGTTAGTAAACGGTCACGAAAACCTCGTTTGCAGGCAATATCCAAAATGGATAATAGATAGAAATATGAGGAGTTGACTATTTTTGGCGGACATCCCACGAATTCGAGCTGATCTTCGATATTCATTAACACGTTAATTAATACTTGGCCTTCATCAAATATAAAAGAAGTTGACATACGTCTTGCCAAGGATCCTAAATTTAACAAACGAATTATTTAAATTGTTATGAAGGTATAGAAATTTAATTGTGCACCTTTTATATTTCTTTTTTGAGAAACACATTTGTGGATTAGTGTAAAAGAACGAAATACTACGTGGGGATAGCAACACACCTAGAAAAAATAAAGAAATCAATAACGTTACAATTTGTTCTAAAAGAAAAATGAAACCTTTAAAATAAATGCATGTCATTACTTATCAAATAATAAATAGATTTTCAATATAAATATTACTTTTGTATCGATCATACAAGACAAAGTAAACTTTTTATTACTTCTAAAAATAGAATTCATATTAGTTTTTAAGTTTGTTGAGGTTTTATACCAGCATTATTTTGGAAACAAAAGAAAAGTTAAATTGTTTTTACCAACTTGCGAAATTGAAAGTGTAAGTTGAAATAATAATTAGATGAATTATGATGAATACATGCCAAGTAGTTTTGAATGCAGCTTATGTTTTTAACGAATAATTTAAATTAGTTTTTAAAACTGGCATCATAGTCTACCAAAATATGTAATTTCTTCATAAATCTATTTTTATGTATTGCATAACACTAAGTGTTGTTTGTATATTTTCTGCCAATTTATGTGCCAGTAGTTAATCATTTAATCCTTTTGTCAAATATTAAAATCATTAACAACCGTAAAAAAAAATTCTGAAAGGTTGCAACATACCCATTTGAAAAAATGTATTGGCTTTTGCACTAAAAACTTCAATGCAAAATATTCTGTATAAATATAAAATCAAAATGATAAATACAGACACATGAAAGACAGAAGATTAATAGATAATTTAATTTGGCAAAGTGTCATATGTTATGTGAAAGCACAAGACATTGGCAAAACTCAATTTTGGACACAAACCTGGAATCCGAAATTTGTATTGTAATCATCATTAATTTATTTTTGACGTTTGACGACATATTTCAAATTAACGCATATTTTTGAGAGAAGTAATAAATTTAAGCAAGTGATTCGAGCAGTCAGTTTTGACGCCAAGAAGGTTCGTGACCAAATGTACATTTGCACAAATTTCTTGCATGTTGTAATAAATGCACAAGTAATAAAATATTGTGTTACTAAATTTGTTACTATAACAAATGGGAGTAAAACAAAACATATTGTTAACTATTAATTAGTTTTATAACTACAATATATAAAATAACAAATTTTGTAAATATTGCATTTTATTTGTAGAGTGTTCACATGAAACTCGTTTATATAGCAAAGCACGAATGTGTACAGAAACACAGGATATTTATTTTGTGAAGGCTTTTCGTGTTCATGTTCAATTTTTTTTTTCTTTAGAAACGAAAGTTAAATATAATAAATAATATTGCGAGTGAAATGCAATAATACAATAAGAGTATTTATGCCAAAAGTTTGAATACATCTGCAATAAACATTAAAATGTAATTTCATACAAATTATAAAAATAGAACTCAAATTCATTCATACGTAAATAAAAATAAAACAGGTGTTTTTGGCAGACTACTCTATTAATAAATATCTGTTCTTCTACATTCTTAAATTTGTTATGAATTAGAAGTTAGTTATAATGATTTTATTTACTTTACTTACATTGTCTAATAAAATTAAACATATAATAAATTTCAAACTTAAACATACATAAATTCACTTGCAGGCAGATTCACAAAAGGAATTAACGCTAACTCCATTTTTTCAACATCTGTAACTTTGTTTTTAAATTATTTAAATTAACAAAATGTGTCCAATGTTATGTTAACCAATCTTAACTACAATCTTGGTTAAAATAAATATGTTTTGAGAATGGAAAATGAAGTTATGACTAATAATAAAAATGGAGTTAACGCTAATCCCTTTTGTGAATCTGCTTGTTGATGTTTAAACATCGGGGTCTGTGACGTTGAAACGTGAAATTAAATTTATTGCACATGTAGTAATCATTTAGCACTTTGCAACATAAATATCGAATAAAACTATAGTTTCCAGGAATAAAATTTATTTATATAAAATAGAAAAGCATAGGAACGTACCTATTTCTAAATACAATATATAAAATGACAACAAATGACATTTGTACCTATCGTTTTTCTCCAAATATTGTCCACCTTTCTTGTACCAAAATTACGTCACGTATTCCTTCTCCTAATTTTTAATATTTAATTTCTCGTAAACTATAAGTAAAGCCTGTAGTACACGAGCCAATATATCATTTGAATTATCATCTTAATTGCAATATGAAAAATATGGTATAGTCTACTACACATTTTTATCCAATATTTCACACGATATGATTGTACGGATTTAAAATATTGAACCGATATCAGCGCATATCGTCACAATTGTAAATGACCGATGGACAGTTTTTAAGGTTAGTACAATTATACATATAAATTGACTTACTTTAAATGACTTCGTATACTTATTATTTCTAATTACACAACCAGCAAGTAAAGCAGTAAAAACAATACCAACAACATACAATTGTTGATCCATTTTACCGGTTATCAACAATTGTCAAACTATCATATTTTATTTCACCGCGCATGCGTATGTCTTATTTTCAATACGAGGAAATTTGTTTTTAAAACAATTTCTATTGAATACAATATTCGTATAATCAAATTCACAATGGATATCGTACGAGAAACAATATGATACACTGACTCGTGCACTATAGGCTTTATTCATCGATTAAAAAAAAATCTTGATCAAAACCCCATTAAATTTGCAGTTCATAGTTTGGGAAACGCTGCAGCATGGTATACAAATAAATGAACCTTGCTCTTTCATTAAAATTAAACACCGGTAAATTTCTTTTGAAGTTATATTGTTTTTCTGGCAGTTCCTATAACTCAAAACGAAAATAAATATAATTCAATTTCACGTCAACTTAGATATGTGATTCTTCCTGAATTATAATTAAATCAGTGCTGTTCTATTTATTCGCAGGCAGCAAACATTAGGTTCCTGCACTTATGTTACAGTTAAAATTAGTAATTTGCCTCTATTTATGAAAGCGAAAGCGCCATATGTACCTTACACATACACACACACTCTCATGCTTACGCAATAATAAAAATAAACAAGTTTGTTTCAGAAATGCAATTCCTGGTTAGCTATATAGATGCGGTGATATTTTTAAACTAGGCGGTTTCTCGATATTTTTATGGAGTCTGTGACCACTGACAAAATAGACAATAAATTAATTAACCATAATGTTATGTAATAATATTAATACAAATTACAGGTATAATCTTATAATTTCATTGTAGTTTCAATTTGAAATTAAATTTATTACAAATCGTAAAATTGACGTGACGTAAAATTGACGTGACGTAAAATTGGTGGAGCATAAATTGACATTTACGTACACCTGATATCATTAAAGATAAAATATTATTTAAAAAATTATCTACCTCTAATAAGTGTACATTTGTATTGTATCTATCCTTCTCTCTAAATATGTTCACCTTCCTTCTACCAAAATTACGTCACGTCACTCCACATTTTTTATATTTAATTTTTTAACTCGGCTCTCACTATGAGTAATTGGTTCATTTTGCTTTATAATGAAGGGAAATCAAACACAATGAGCCTGATTTGTTTTTACGGTCAGGATTTGTATTTTTTTGTAATTTTTTGAATTTTTTTCGGAAAAACAGGGTTTTACGCGAAAGTGAAGGTGAAATATGTTTTAACTGACAACAATTAATGTATGTGGAACACTAATGTATCGCTTATTGAACGCAAATACTCAGAAATACTAATACACTGGCAAAAGAAACGCACCACTTTTATTTTATAAAATTTTGTCGATTTTCTAAGTTGCGTAACTTCGCTAATTTCCATCGTAGGAGGTTAATCCAAACCTTCCTCTTTAAAATTCTGTTTTAAAATTTATTTATCATTGTTTACGCCAGAGTTACCACCCAAAACAAAGGTATGTTTCTGAATCTAATAAAATCAAACTTGGGTTTTCCAAAAAATAGGGATATAAAAATGAGTTTTTCATTGCGTAACATTTTTACCGAATTTTTTTTAGTATAATGGATACCTGTCAAGCGCCTGTAAGTTGGACAAAACTTTTATTGATCATCTGGAACAAAATTAGGGCAAAGCTAAGTTACAAAAAAAAGTAAAAATTTGTTGTTCTGTGTAATTCATCCATTTAAAAGAATGCGGGTGTTTTATTTTTGTTCAGAATGATGTATAACAAAATTTGATCACAGACCCAAATTTTAAATAAGCAAGCCTTACAGCTGTGATCAGCAAGATTTCTATATACCAGCCTTCAGTTTGTAACAAAAATTTAATAAAGTAATACTAAAACTAGCGAAACAATCAGATATAAACGCTTAATAATAATTTTTCGACAACTGTTACATATTCCTATTCATTATTCATAAGATAAGAAAACAATCAGCAGATGTTTGACAGTTTCATCACAAAATCATCGTCATCGATAACTCAAATTATATTTATGGAAATATTAAATGTAATTAAAATTATTTAATGCAGGATTGATTATTAAGGCTTAGGTACACATTTTAACCAAAATTCGAAAATTAATGAAGTTTTTAACAAATTCAAATTGTAATTGTAATTGTTAAAAATTAATTTAAAAAAAAATCATATTTATTTAATTGTCGTAGTTAAATAACTTAGACCAGAATTCAGAAATAATAACTAAATTTTAAAGTTTGCCAATATTTACAGGAACTATTATTTTTATGCAGAATTGTTTACTGCATACTTACATACATACAATACATAACGTCACGCTATATTCCACTTAGTGGGATAGCACGAACCCAGAAACACAGTCAACCAACAATGAATCTTTTCCAAACATTCTTATCTTGACACACTACTTTCGCCCCGTCCACATTCATAGTGTGATTCATACATGCTCGTCTATTCTTCACACTCGGAATCATTCGTTCACGCAACAAACGATCCATCATACCTAACAACTTATTCCTCGGACGCCCACGCAATCGTTCACCATCAATCTCATCTGCATATATCAGTTTCACCAACCTTTCATTCGACATTCGCTGAAGATATCCAAACCACCTCAACTGATTCTCTCATACTCCCACGCAACCTTTCACATTCAATCTCTCCCACATAAATTAGTTTCACCAACCTTTCATTCCACATTCGCTCAACATGTCCAAAGCACTACAGCTGACTCACTCCCATTTTCTTAACAACATTCTTCTCAATCTCACACTCACCACACACCAATATATTCCGGATACGATCAAGTCTCGCATACCCATACACACTCCTCTCAAATATCCCATTTCTACAGCAGATATATGTACGTCGTTCATGCTTCTTCATCCACACCCAACATTCAGAACCATACATCAATGTAGACACTAACAGACCATTATAAACACTCTCAATTTAAAACAAAATTCGGATATTAATAATCATTTTTTGCGAAAAATAAAAGATTTTGGTAATCGTGGATAATACAGGAATATATATTTATGTGAAGTATATTATACTCTCTCCCTCTCTCCCTCTCTCTCTCTCTCTCTCTCTCTCTCTCTCTCTCTCTCTCTATATATATATATATATATATATATATATATATATATATATATATATATATATATATATGTGTGTGTGTGTTTATAATGATCTGTTAGTGTCTACATTGATGTATGGTTCTGAATGTTGGGTGTGGATGAAGAAGTATGGTAATCGTGGATAATACAGGAATATATCTTTATGTGAAATATATATATATATATATATATATATATATATATATATATATATATATATACGAACAAATAATTTTAATTATATAATATATAATAATTATTATAATAATTTAATATAGTTACTCCACTGATTACAGCTTAATTTCTTAGATTTACTTACCGATATAAATTTAAGTAAGGCCTGAATGCAACCATTATCTTTGTGGAATATTTTTTCAACAACATAATCTCCATCTTCATCTGTAATTTTATTTAAAATTATATTTGAAACTCTTTAATTTCAATATGCCGGACAGTTCGATCTTTACTACAAATACTAATAATTATGTCTTCGTTCGTAAGTATATTAACGGAAACTAACTACAAGAGAAGTGCTGAGCGAAATATCAATAATGAAGATCGCACTAACTTTATACGGGTGTTAGGCGCATATTACGAACTATAAATTTTGTTGATTACCAGGAAAAGATTCTGCTGAAAAGAAATGATTTTGTTGTTTGGTCAAACATTACTAATATATTTGATTTTAATTAGTACTACATATTTATCGTGTATGCGAAACAATAAAAGAAATTGTGTGCTATTCAAACGAATTAGGTAAATCGTAAATTTAGATTTAGAATAGTTGAAAATAGAGATGAACACGCGCTGTAGGTAGCGATTAAAAAGGTTTTCATGTTTGAAAATAAAAAATTATTATGACACATGCACACAAACAGTTCTATTATTTTGTGAAATTTATAAATAAATCATAATTTATTATTGTTATTTTTAAATGGCTAAGTTGAAAATAATACTATGCTGCACTAGAAATATAGCAGCTTAAAATTTGTTTTATTTAGAATAACCCCGATTTGATTTCAACAACAAATATAGTTTGTATAAAGGACAATTAAAATTCACTTCTCCTTCTCCATCTAAAAATATTATTTAGGTTTAGATAATGTTACTATATAATCGAGCCAACAATCTTATTATAATGCGCTAATTAATATTTTTTAAGCTAGTTCTAAAATAAATTTGAACCAGGCTAAAATAATTCAACATTTGGTCTCATTACATAGGAACTTTAATTTAATTTAATTTCTCTATACTGTTTTCATTATTAAAAAAATATTAACTAATTTTAATTTTAAAAAAACACTATATAATTAAAAGATATATTTCAGAATAATTATAGAAACACTAATTTTTTTTAATTCACATTTATTAAATAGTACTTTAGTACTTAATGAAATTAAGTAAATAACAACTATTCATATAAAAAATAATAATAAAACCAATTTGCAATTTGAACTATTGTCCATAAATTATTTACTATATTTTACAAGATATTTTTCATTTGTAGGTATGTTAATTATTAAATGTTCTTCTTAATTAACAAAATAGAATGCATCGACTAACGAATGAAGCTAATTAAAAGAACAAAACAACATCAGAGAACTGGTACCTCATGAAGAATGAGTTGCAGGCGCCTACGGATTTCATTTCCGGCCACAATTTGGTAGTGGAGGAAGCGAACGACATCCTGCCGCTGCAGAAACTCATCGCTGTTCATAGCCAATGCGATGTTGACGGCACGGAAGAAAATAAATGACTGATTCGATTTATAGGTTTTACAAAAACCGAACACTAACCTTATACATATGTCATTGTATTGATAATTCGATGTCAATAAAATTGTTTCTACATTCCCAAGCCACGATATTACTTAAAAGTTTCGTGAAGTTTGCGTGAACGGTTTATTGGCAAAAAAGAAATTATTGGTGAACTATTTTAACGAGTATTTCAACCAGCAATGTACGAATATGCGACACGTTAACATTGTTATTGGTAATAAAATGTTTGTTGTAAATGAATAACAATAACATGATATTAAGGAATCAAACTATATTACCGAGAAAACGAAGCTAGTTCGTAGACTTGACATAAGAAGCAACTCAAACAATTAGAAGAAATAGTCGGTTATTTCGAGTTTCGTGATTTTCTATGGCTAGTTGTTTTACTATTTAGTCGGAAAGCATAATTAAAATCAATAAATGTATTTGCTCAAATCTTTTGGGCGGTAAATAAATCCGTAGTACCGTAGTAACGCATTGGACTGTAGATCATGCAATTATCAGTTCGAATCCCACAACGGACAGTTGTCATAGCCACGTTACCCCTTCGATTAATATCTGTGGGGGCGAGGACTTGACGACTAGTATGTGCAAAAACATATCTCTTACCGAGATCAGCGAAAGCAGAGGGCCACAGCCAAAATGGATAGCTGCATGATGATATATTTATTTAAGTTTTCGTGGTAACGCGTAAAACTGTGGATCATGAAATACTCAGTTCGAAACTCACAACTGATAGTGGCCCCAAATAAAACCTTTGGAGGCAGGAAATTGACGACTGGTAACCGCACTTGACGCGCAAAAGTGTATCAATTACTTCTTCGAAAGTTGAGTACCACACCCAATATTTCATTGTAAATATAAACTTAATTGTACATAAGACTTTTAAAAATAGCATTCTTTATTTTTTAAGGATGTAAAATTCAATGTGAATGTCTGGTCCAAAATAAAAGATCAAAGGGAAACAATGTGGACATACCTGAATAATACTTTTTGCTTATTGATTCTGGAATCTTGAAACCACAGTCCTTTGAACTCATTTTTAACAATTGCTATGTGAGTCACAATTGAGTAGTATAGTTATAAAATAGGAGCACATATGTATTTTAAGTATATAGATACAGAAACATTTTACTACCGCAAACAAATAGCTTGTCAGTCACTGAGCACAATATTAACACGACTGGCCTATACAGAATTATTGGAATTCTAACTCGCCAATACTTGCTAATATAATTAAAGAAATTCCTGTTCTAACAGAATATGAAATGAATAGACCAACATCTGCTTAGTAGAATTTATTATCCATATTTTATTAAGAAATTTAAAGGTAGTTCCTTAAAATACTATAATATTACAAATAATAGTTTTGAAGTTTAAAATAAGATTATTATTACCAATATCATAACAAAAAAATGTACATTCTGGCCAATTTGCTAATTGTACCAAAAAATATAAATATGTCGTATTAATAAATCATAGTGTAAAGTGTGAAACTCCGTTATAGTCGAATAAATTTTATTTTTGTAAAGTAATTAGGTGAAGTGGCGCTTGATTTAGTTTTTGGAAGAGAATAGATGTTTATATGTTGAGGGCGATCAGTTTTGCGCAAGAGTAACAGTTGTTTGTAATTAGTAATAGAAAAGTAAGTCTATTTCGAGGAAGCAGGTGTATCGCATATAATAATTGCATTGGAGCGCATGGCATATAACAAAATATATATTTACCAAACGTTAGTCACATTGCCAAAATTGCAGATACTTTAATCAGGTACAACAAAAGGATTGTTGTCAACCTGTCTGCCTACGTCAAAATCTACTAATATAAACTAACGAAACTTAAAGTAAACTATTTCGGTTGAAATCTTGGCACACGTCAAATCAACGGCCATGACCGACAAAATACAGCTGATCGAACTGTCTCGTGCATATCCATATTTTAATAGCTGCAGTCGAATATAAAAAATGAAATTTGCGTGCTTTGACTGCATCTAGGTTCTTGACATCTGTCTGACAGGCCGAATGTAAATAATCACACACGGACGGGCTCATTTCGAAAGCCAACAAACTGTATACTCAACTGGCAAGTTGTATAGTTGAATATACATATTGATATCAATACTTCCGCAAAGGGAATATGTTTTTTGTTTTTTATGCTTATCGAACGAAAAGAATATTTTTGTTCATAAATTGAAATCAAAGACGGAAATGTGTAATAAATATGTCGTTACCCGCTCAGAATATTTGGAAACAGTCACGGAATATGCTATTCATTTCAAGTTTACGCTTTTATGTTCGAATATGAAATATGGGATTTCTGAATTTTAATTTTGAATCGGGTTTTTATTACCTTTGCGGAAAAATAAATAAATAAAAATATAGACAAATTATAATAAAATTACCTGGTGTTATTAGTTTTTCTAATTTCGATATGTATTCAGATTGTTTATTTTGGTCTTCCTTTGGTTTATAAGTGAAATTAGAAATAGTTCGCACTATTCCTATCACTTGATTGACGTTCAAAGCTATAGATATAAAATACATTAAATAATCTATGTTTTTAAAGTGTATAAAAATATTAGCGACCGTATAATTCAAATATCTCCAATAACTATGCCAAAATTAAAAAATGTCTATTCAAAATTGTAAAAGTTTACTCTTTCTACATTTAAAAAATGTAAACAATAACATATATTATAATGTGTTAAATATTTCAAAACAAATTCTGCAAAACATTGTGTACCGATGGTTTATTCATGATAAGTAAATAAAAACAAAAATTCAAAAGAGCGCTTCAAAAAACATATACAAACATATAGACACTTCAAATTGAATGAAATGTTACAGTAACTTACATTCTTTTTCTTCAGAAAGGGGTGGCAAAATTACATCCATAAGTACACTAATTACTTAACAAAGTAATTAATAAAACAAAACACTGCTTAGCTATCAGACGCTGCAATGTTTTTGCAAATACAAGGTATTCTACGAAACCGTCACTGCCGAATAAAATCACTGCGGAGCGAGCCAAATTTTCCCACACAACGCCGAGTGCAACGAGCTCCACCTGTTATTCCTTCATCTAACTATCCTAATTTTTCCGAGTTATGTAAACTACTATGAGAATGCGGCACATTGTTTGCGATATAAATAACATCTTTACATATGTTAGAAAATAAATACAAATTAATTAAAAAATAATTTACAATTCATACATGTAGAGTAGCACGTTACTTACGTCTATAACATAAACATAAAATACGATTTTTTAAATGCATTCTGCAGAATGGATGTAATACGAAAAACTTAGGCAATTGTTTAACACAAACAAACATTTTTCTATTCACAGTGCCACATCTACCCCATGGCATAATATATAATAAAATTATGCAGTAACTTATTTCATAAAATAAATATATCATCACGCCTTTTACCCATTATGGCTGTGGCACTCTGCTTACGCAGATCTCGGTAAGTGATATATTTTTGCATATGAAGTGCGGTTACCAGCCGTCGAATCATAGCCCCCAAAGATGTTAGTGGAGGGGGAACCACAGGGATAAATGTAAATTGGCAACTGTCAACTGTGGGATTCGAACTGAGGATCTCTCGACATGTTACCACGGAGCTATTTAACCCATATTTCATAAGTATAATAAATCAAAAAATTGCAACTCATAGTTTATTGTTTAATGAAGAGAATAATACTTATTCAAAAACACTGTTATATAATATTCATGATAATAGATATAAGATAATAGCCACCAACATTAAATACAATACAATAACACCAATACATGAAATAGTACACTATAATGTTATCTTAAGAGTATGTAGGAATGAAAAATACCATAACTTATGACTCAATATTATTTTCCCAATGTAAGGTGATCAATTGTTTTTGCAATGTCACCGTCGAAATGATCCAGAAGGCGCGATAACCACTTATTATCATCATTGAACCCCATTTCTGTTAAAAGTTCCACAGCCATTTTTATTTTGGTATCTAAAAAAAAAAAAATGACCGTAAATTTTCAAATGTATATGTTAATAAATTTATAAAACGAAGTCAAGAAGAAAGAGCAATTTTTTAAATGTATTAAATGACCAATTATTCATCGAGATAATTTTTATTATCAAACTATTTTCGTTAGAAACTGATAAAATATATTTTTCATAAGATAAGACATAACTGTAAATAATCGGAACTATCAACAATAAAAAGAAATAATAAGACGTTAACTAATAATTCTACGTATTTTGATGATGAAATAATAAATGTTACGAATAAAAATGTGCATTTTTAAAACAAGCTCCAACGTTTTGACTTATTAAAGCTATGTATTAAATTGAAAATTAAGTACATGGTCTCCTAAAATAAATTCATGTTGCTGTAACCTTTTTGTGATTCAGCGTTGCTGGTGGAAGGAGCATCTTCTTCCATTTTATCGTCATTAGGACCTGATGGCATCGGTGGTCCCGATGGTATGTCAACAGTCTTCGCCGGAGCAGAATCCTTTGATGTAGATGGACCTGGTGCATTTTCAGGCTGTTTAGTAGTTTCTTGTTTATTTTGTGCATCCTTATACATTCCTTTCGAGAAAAGAAAATAAATCGGTAAATATAACAAGTAATATATTAGATTTTAGTATGCAACTAATTTCATGGAGTCAGAATATTAATGGTCTGTAAATTTTCGTTAATGGCACACAAATTTACCAAGAAAAATGTTATCATTTCGCTTTTTATTGCTTTTTAGCACGGAAACGAGTTGAAAATAAAACATAAAATTTTGTAAAATCAATATACACTCGGCAACAAAAAAAACGCGCCACTTGAAAATGCACGAAAAAACGCGAATTTTCAAACCGCTGTAACTTTGTTCAGTGTTGACGAAAATGGATGAACCTTTGACTCCGAGAAAGGTTGAAAGGTTTTCTTTAAGGCCATGTGAAGAGATGACTCGTAAGTTGGAATCTAACCCCCATAAAACCCCTGTGAAAAAAAAATGTTCAAAATGACAAAAAATGTCAAAGTTTGACAACTTGTAACACACGTGAAAAAAATCGTGGCTTAGTGTGACATACAGGGTAATAAAGTTCACTCAATTTCCGTTAGATTTAACAAACATTCAAGCCGCTATAATAAAATGGCGGGTAGTTATGAATTTTTTTAAAAAAAGTGTATTTTTGGGTATTACTCTGGCAATTTCTGTCGGAAATGGATGATTCTTTCGGATCTTGCTGCGTATAAATGTTCTCTTTCAGGTGACATGCCTAAGTTTTATAAAAAAATACAGTTCACCCTTTTGCACCCTCTAAAAGTGAAAAAATGTTGGTACCGTAAAAACATCAATGTTTGACATCTTGTACCGTGCGCAAACAATAACGTGGCTTCATGTGACATGATTAACGATACAATTCAATCATTTAACAATAAATTTCGCAAAAAATCAAGGAGATTCCATGACTTTTCGCGAAGTTATGAATTTTTGAAAAAAACATGTTATCAGACCAAAATCTCTGTTAATTATGGTTTGAAATTGATGATTTTTTCAGAGCTGAAATGGAAAAATGTTGTAGAGTAAATTTCATGTTGTTTGCCAACCCATCCCTAATAAGAAAAAGACAGGTTTTTGACTTGGCTACAGTATTTGTTTATGTGCATTCAAATTGAAAAACAACATGAAATTTACTCTACAACATTTTTCCATTTCAGCTCTGAAAAAATCATCAATTTCAAACCATAATTAACAGAGATTTTGGTCTGATAACATGTTTTTTTCATTCATAACTTCGCGAAAAGTCATGGAATCTCCTTGATTTTTTGCGAAATTTATTGTTAAATGATTGAATTGTATCGTTAATCATGTCACATGAAGCCACGTTATTGTTTGCGCACGGTACAAGATGTCAAACATTGATGTTTTTACGGTACCAACATTTTTTCACTTTTAGAGGGTGCAAAAGGGTGAACTGTAATTTTTTATAAAACTTAGGCATGTCACCTGAAAGAGAACATTTATACGCAGCAAGATCCGAAAGAATCATCCATTTCCGACAGAAATTGCCAGAGTAATACCCAAAAATACACTTTTTTTAAAAAAATTCATAACTACCCGCCATTTTATTGTAGCGGCTTGAATGTTTGTTAAATCTAACGGAAATTGAGTGAACTTTATCACCTTGTATGTCACACTAAGCCACGATTTTTTTCACGTGTGTTACAAGTTGTCAAACTTTGATATTTTTTGTCATTCTGAACATTTTTTTTTCACAGGGGTTTTATGAGGGTTAGATTCCAACTTACGATTCATCCCTTCACATGGCCTTAAAGAAAACCTTTCAACCTTTCTCGGAGTCAAAGTTTCATCCATTTTCGTCAACACTGAACAAAGTTACAGCGGTTTGAAAATTCGCGTTTTTTTCGTGCATTTTCAAGTGGCGCGTTTTTTTTGTTGCCGAGTGTATTATTACTGACACTAAAATTCTGAATAATTAAATATTAGTCAGTAAATAAATTTCATTCTGAAGCAAAAATTATGAAGACATCGGAAATAAAGGAATGTCATTTCATGTTTAAATTGAAATATTTATAGCACTTGTTTGTTGAAGAGTGAAATATAGCTTTGATATTTTGGGGGAGTATATTGTATTGTATTAAGCTAATAAAAATTATTGATTACCTAAGAATGCTCCAATAACATCACCCAAACCGCCACTGAGCATCTGAGGATTGAAAGGACACTCTCCCATGGGTTCTTCGGGTTGAGCAGAGAACTTTTCTCCAGAGTACTTGTCTCCGCAGTGTCTATCAATACAAATAAAATCAAATTAATAGAAACATTCGTATATTAAGCACTTCTATGAATTAAAATGTATTTATTTACCCATGTTTGCGGAATTTTTTGTGGTGGTGGTGTCCACGTTTTTCTTTTTCCTTCTCATCGTCCTTCTTGTGGCAATGTGACATTTTTTCACGGAATGCCATTCCCGGGCATCTCATGCCTCGAATAAAGTGGCTCTTCAGAATATGCATGCATTTTGGAATCTACATAAAATTAAGAAATATGTTTTAATGTTTTTTATAAACTTCGTCGAATTGTAAAATAAAAATATGGGAAGCTTGATAACTATGTAAATAATTATGTCTTCTCAACATAAAAACATAATTAGATATCAGTGACTCATGCTAATGCTTTTTGCAATACTGCGTATAAATAAATGACCTTCAGTTGAAGTTCATTATACACAACAAACATAAAAACTTAATTTTACATTAATAACAAATAAAAAAACAATGTATTATGTAGACTTATTAATTAGTTCAGATATCAGACAACAATGCATGAGAGTAATAAATATATCTACATGTAATTATGTCATTTCATACTTAATTTTGGATAACAATGCGCAATATTAAAGTTTACCATACCATAGAAAAAAAACAACACAACACAAATGCATCGTAATCAAATTAAAGTAGCGGATGTTTTCATATGATTTTATTTGAAAGACATAGCGGAAGTTTATATATATTTTTTTTTGATATGACACAACAATCACTATCACCAACGTAAATGATAAACTAATATTATCAACTTACCAGAGTGGAAAGAGAAGGATTCTTCGTCACCCTCAGCATAACATGATCAGGATGAACATTCTTATGTTCACAGTCTCCACATTGGTAATATTGCACACATTCTAAACACCTGTATCGGAAACCGGAAATCGGCTGCTGGCATGCGTGACAGTTCTGATCTCCTTGTAACTCAGCGAACAACGGGCATCCTTCAGCCCATGATGATACTGAGTTGTACATGTCGTGCATGCTGGGGACATTGATGCTGATATGTGCTTCAGGTTCTTGAGCTTCGGATGGTAAACGAACGATGAATTTAACAATGTTGGATTTAAATTCGGACAAAGCGATCATTAGTTCTTCGTCGGAAGAGATGGTTATTTCGTCGCCATCAGCGTCTGAAAATATTCGAGAAGACTTTGTAGCAGAATAATAAAAAAAATATATAAACACAATATTTTGTAATTATGAATTATTAATTTTATTTATTACAAATATGCATTAATGAAAAACTTGCACTTTAGAAAGTTAGAATTTCTGTTAAAAACTCTTTCTTTGCATTCCTTTTCTTTATATTGCATAAGTTGCTGTATCTCACTTTTAAAACATATCTTCCAAGTAAATGACAAGTTTTATTCCATATACCATCTACATGTTAGTGAATAACGATAATATTGAAATATGTGTCGACTACTGAGTTGAAGTTAGTTGTTACCTTGCCATAGAAGTTTAAAGGCCTTTTCTCGTAGTCTAGGAATTGCCATCTGTAGTCGTTCACGCATGTAATCATAATTTGTAACCACTCCATGATCAATTTCAAAACGGCGAACTTCTATGCTGTTAGTACCTTCCATAAGGTAAATTTTCAAAGATACTGTATTTTCTTCGTGCATTTTGCCTATAACACGAAATTATTTAATTATTTTTTATGTTATGTATGTATGTATTTTTTATAAAATCAATTCACATTCATCCGTTTAAAACATGCATAGTTTTAAACATTTAATCAAATACGTTATTAAGTTTAAATTACTAAACAAAGGAAACAATCTAATATATTTGACTATTCAATGCTATTTAAAAATTCTTATCTTATTAGCGTATTAATTTAATTCTGTAATTTTCCAAACAATAACAAAAGGAGTGTATAATCTCTTAAGTTAGAACAAGAAACAAATGTATAATAATATATTAAGTAATTTTAAAATTTTCAATTCAATAAAAACATCTTACCTTTTTGCATAAACACTATTAACTTCCAGGTATATCTGAGAACACCGGTTCATACACGAATGATACTACCGCGACAATAATTTGTTTATATATACAAGCTAGTTCGCAACGTGATGCAAGAAACTAGAGTTCATTACTGCTTATCATGGTCACGTGAGAATGAATCAACCGAGCTATTCGATAGATATAACGTTACTCAGCTAAGTTGAAGCTTTTAATGCGCGAAAAGAACTTTCCAGTGGATTCTGGAAGCCTGG
Source organism: Poecilus cupreus (assembly GCA_963942605.1). Lineage (NCBI taxonomy): Eukaryota > Metazoa > Arthropoda > Insecta > Coleoptera > Carabidae > Poecilus > Poecilus cupreus. The sequence goes on from OZ012715.1 coordinate 9,707,363, forward strand.
AGAATGCGAGAAAAGTGGCCGAGGATGACGAAACACCCTCACGTGACGATTTCTTATCAAAATAATTATTGTTAGTCAATTCAAATACTTGTTTTTTCTAATTTACATTGTTTTATTGATAATTCTATATTGAAAAATATTTTTAACGAATTTATTTTTTAAATATCATACTTAAGGTAAGACTGAAAATGTATAAAGTTAGAAATAATTAATCTGTATAAACTTAAACGTATACAGTTTTAATATTTTAAATAAAGAAAAGGTAAAAACAAAAATTATACAAATATTAACACTAATAGAAAATATACAATGTTGTGAATACTGAATATCGTTTATTTTAATTTAAATACTTCTTAAAATTATTAAATCTTAAATTACGAAAGTAATACAACGATATCGCAATATTAATAAAGTGAATATTACAACGAAACAATGTTTAATAAGAATCAATTTGTAAAATAAAGATTACATCCTTAACACAATTAAATTTAACACTAATGTGCATGTTTATTAACAAGTAAAGCATATGAGGAATTAAATTTTATTTTCACCAAACCAAATTTTAGTGTAAACAAACTGCTTAATATTGTTGCAAGTCATTGTTGTGGTAAATATTGAAGTGGAAACGTAAATTTAGACGAATATTTCAACTTTAATGTAAAATTGGTTGCCGGATAAACTTTAAATCCATAGATAATTTTTTTTTAATTTTACTTTCAATTTCTCTCTAAATATTACATATAGTTATATGGAAGAACAAAATAGTCATATATTTATTTTTCAAAATGATTATTCAATTATAAAACTTATAAATATGCGGTTTACTATTAAACAAAAAACTGTTTCACAAACTAAACAAGTATTTATTCTTAATTTAATGTGATAATTACTTAACTGGTAAGAGCACAATGAATGATGAAATGAATGCATGGGTGCAGATTGAAATGTTAGAGAAGTTCATTTTAACGCATTTATTTCAAACTGGTAACTGAACACAAAACATTGAAATCAAAAGGTATGCATCAGGATTCTGGATAAAAATAACACGTTTTTGGTACCCTTTAAGTGTCCAACACCCAAGAGGCACAATTTTATTAACTATACAACAATGTATTTACATACTTTCTATTAAGTGCCTTACCCATTGGCACAACGGAAAAAAGTATAAAACTAAACAGAAAAAAAAGCGTAGCTAACATATAATAAATATTGTACTAATGATTATATAAAAAAAAATTAATAAAATTGAGAACATTAAAATCTGAATGATGTAAAATAATTTGTTTTCTGATTAATATTTCGAAATAAGTATTCAGTATAGGAAAAAAAATATATATTCGTGTGGGACCGAAAGCAATCCACTAATACTAATACAATTGAATCCCATTTAGACACTTTTGGTGGTAACATTTAAAAAAATTTTAAAATAATCTTTAGGTAGGACAATGTGACAAACTATGGATTTTTAAAATAATCATGCAATTGTAATTAACTTAAGAAACGTATAAACAAAAGGTGAAATATTGTCAATCGGTTTAATAGCCTCGTGTTATACGGTCATGGTAATAGAAAATGTATATATTTCTTTTGTTTTTAATCGAATGAATAAATAAAATGAGCTTAAGCTAATAATTATAACTGTATACATGGTTCACTCTACTGGTTAAGGAAACGAAACGAATTCCGGACATTCCACAATCGTGTGAACAATGTCAAAAAACAATATACTCGGCAACAAGTTTAGTTTGTTGATTTGAATATAATTGAAAATAAGCGCACCGCAAAATTCAAAAGGTATTTATTTCATTCAACAGAATAATATTGATTTAGTTGTTAGGAAATAATGCACAATCGAATGTTGTATGGTTGGTTTGAATCAGCCTGTACTGTATGTTGCAACTGCAACAGTGTTGAGGGTCGTTGGTTGTTTGTGTTACTCGTTCTCGTAACTCGTACTTATAAGATTGAGAGGCAAAGTTCTCGGAGGAGGTAGGTCGATTGATTAGTTACAAGTGAGTATGCATACTATATTATGTAGTAAATTGCTCAAGCATAATAATCAAGTACAATATCACATGAATATATAATGAGAAATTGTAATTATCCATGGATTGCGAGTTCGCGTACGCATCGCATCGTATCGCACTGATTTACTTTTCTTTACCTTTACGTTACTAGTTCCATTTCAGACAAGTATACTAAAAGACAACGTTCACTACATTATGGAATGCGCAACTTTCTTATGCAGAATCTGTGATTTCAAGACTGATTAAATGTTATGTATTATAATCAACAATATTTCTTATTAATTATATCACTATAGAAAATTTCTCAACGGATCACATTCAAAGCGTTTAGTACAAAAGTACATGGGTACTCGTACTGCACTGCGTACGGGGTACTGGTACTGCACACATGTGCGGTGTGCGAGTGTGCGCACAAATCCAACACTCCAGACATCGTACAAATTATCGTAACGTAACGTACAAGGAGAATCACTAACTGCAATTGCAAATCGACAATCAATAAATCGCAGATCGCAATTGGATATTATATTTGAATCTGTATCAGGACAAGTAGCAATCACGTAACGTATATGTTTATGATGTTGTATATACGGCGCTTGCCCCGGGGCCGGGCAACAGCGAGTAGTAGTGTAAGAACAAATTAGAGCCACGGTTTACATTTTACAAATTTCACGTACAAGAAATAAAACGAACATTCTGTAAACATAATCATAATTCATAAGAAAAACAATTATCCAAAAATAAACTAAACCCGCTTTACAGTGTAAAAGCATTAAATCAAAGTATATGATGGTTAGCTAATTAAAGCGATGTTATTGCTTTTATCACTCTATTTTAATATCAACTATGTATTTAATAGAGTAAAAAAAAATAATTAAACGTTACTGCACATGAAAATGCAAAACTGTAAGTCATTGCCGTAACTGAACTTCTAGTCAAAAAAGAAGTCGTATTCAGACCAATCAGAATCTTCCGAATCGGAGAAGAAGGCCACGAGATCTTCCAAATCGTCTGCGATGGAATACAGCCAGCGATTTTCTCTGTCGTCCAAGAAGTCCCATAAGATAATTTGCTGCAACAAATATAAAATGACTTGCCAATTACTAACACAAAATCATAAAGACGAGGTAACTAACTTGGAGAACATCGATTTCTCCATCGTGAGCATGACGACGTGGCTGGCGAGGCGGTGGTCCCACATCAGTCTTGGTGCCATCGGGCAATGCGTGAAGGTAAAAGCATTTATTACCGAAGGGGCATTTACCACGACCTTGCTTGAAATACTTGCAACTCTTGTGACTCAGTGCACATTTATAATCTTTTATAAGCTTTTCTTTCTCTTCCTTCGTATCAACCCAGTACATGCTGGGGCACACGAAGTCCGATGTAACTCGGCACTCCGGGCAGGCTCTGTAAAAACCAGTTTATTTCATTAATTACTGTAATGAAACAAGACCAAACTAAAACACAAGTATTATTATACTAACCGAATAATTTTGTTATCAAACTGTTTGGCTTGTCGCCATTTTCGGATACAGCTTAAGCAGAAACAATGGTTACAGTTCGGTAAAATTCCAAAACGTTGCTCGCGGGATGATTTTTCCATTATAATCTCGAAACAAACTCCGCAGGATTTCTCTTTTGACCGGGCAACGGCAAATGATAACTCCATGTTCCTCTCGTGTTGCTTAATACATTCCTGGCAGAAATATTTTTATATATTTTTTCAAATATAAACAGATACCAACAAAGAATTTACCTGGATATGTAGTTTACGATTTTCGTCGTTATGCGGGTGCAATGCCGCGTTTCCGCATAGCTCGCAAATATCGCCATGCAAATAAGTACACTCGCCATCAGCGTAGCTGCATACTCCATGCATTTCGGCATATGGGCACAATTTCAACTCCGCATTATTTTCTGCCTCAGCCGTAGTAGACGGATTTAGAACCTCAGCATAAGACTTCATCTTAGATTTACTGGCCGATGGGACGAATTCAGGAGCCTCCAACCACTTGGCATAAACATTATCAGATGTTGAATGGGCTCCATTAGTTTGTTCAGCTAGGTTGAGCTTTTCTTCAGATGATGATCCAGCGCCAGCAACAGGTTGAGGTTGTTCGATTGGATTTGCTCCGGAAGTGCTGTTTTCGGTATGTAAAAATCGACAACGATCCCCAAACTGGCACAAACCGCGTTTAAAAAAGCGGCACTGTTGTCGCTGACGTGTTTCGCCTCCCGAATTCGCCCTGTTTCTAGGACCTCGTCGAATAAATTGCGAGGAATTACCGTCAGCGGAATGTGGCGGTTGCCCCAAACTACCATATCTAGGGTTGCTCTGTCCGCGTTGGGAATCATTGTTTCTTATTCTGTAATTATCGTAATACATATTCAAAATCATTGTATCAAAATGATGCACGCGAAGATAGATTTAATATTCACAGTCACCTATATCAACATCACAACAGAACTCACCGAGTACTAATGGAACTTGAATAGCCCTCCGCCATTTTAGGAGTTTATATACAAGTTATTTTCTGAATTTCTTTATAGTGATTAATATATAATTGAATTTTATATTAATTCCAAAACATTACTTTTAACAACACATATCACTGATATTTAAATTTTTTTCAACGCTACTTTTATTATAAATATTGACCATAAAACTGTTAACATATCTCAGACACAAACACCAGCGTGCAATAACTGCGACTGTGCAAATGAGTAAACCCGCGCAAACGCAATGGAAAATTACACATGCCACCAATGGTGTTCTCTACGAAGAACTGTGTAGCCAGGGTTGGACTGGATGAATTTTCATACATATTCTAGGTGTGGCACTCTGCTTTCAATAAGTGATATACTTTGAGCGATAAGAGCTCTTACCAAACGACAGGGTACATACCCAATAGTTTTTGAGGACTATAGGAATCGAACTGAGAATCCCATCATCCACTTACATTAGCTATTTAATGTACATGGATAAAATACATATATTTTTTAATCCCACCCAGCACTGAAACAGTTTTCAATGGTAATTTTTGCCGAACAAGTGAAAGTGGTCCTTTCGCACCTTTTAACCGGGCAATTATTAAATTATATTAAATTAATATTTATTAATTTGTTATTGTTAATAGCAAATATATAGTATATAACTACATTTAAAATAACCTTTTTAATTCTGAAATTGCCGCTTTTTCCTTTTGCCTAATCGTTTTCATTATGAAATTATCCAAATAAAAATATGTCTGTTCCTCCCAATATACGTTATTACAATTCTAGGTCAAATTTGTATTGTTGTACGAACTGTAATAAGTATATACAAAATAATTGTATCCTCCTCAGGCAATATTCTAGTTTGTTTTATTTAAAATAAAATAATTGTAAATGGAAAATTTGTTTTATACATTAATACATATAATATATTTACAAATCAATGTCACAGTTAGTTGAAATTAAGTGGTAATAACAAATAGTTTAAAATTGAAATATATTTTACCGAATGCATTTGTATACATACAATCAACAAGATAGGTATAATATGCAAATAAAGACCTGATGTATAGTCTACGTGTATAATCTTTCTAAATAAATGTATACTACTCCGAACAATGCATTTATTTGTCTGGAATTACTTCCAAGCCCTGAAAAAATATATTTTTATAGTTATATTTATCCATAATGCATTCTCATTATTCATAATTAAATGAAATAAAACACTCTACATACATTTAAAATATATGGGTTATTTGTCAACCTCCTGTCTCTTAAATAGGTGTTCCTGTTATATATCCATCGCATATCACGTTTGTAAGGCTGTAATTAAACAATAATTACATAACAATATTTGGTACTGCAAAATCTTTAACAACTTACATTTCCTAAGAAGATTTTGTGAATATAATACATTCCAATACCAGGTACTGAAAATGCAGCGAATATAATTCCTGCACTCGGAAGAATTTCAAACCACATTTTGTTGAACTACTCAATCTGAAATAGTATTAAAAATTATTAAACATATGTATTAACAATTACTTACGTTTTCCAACCTTTATTTTAGTAAAGAATCCCAGCTGAGTTTACGTAACTTCGAAAAAGTACAGTAGATGGCATAAATTCTAGAGATCGTATTGAATTTATTAGATCGTTCTTTTGTTGTTCATTAGAACAAAATTTAATTTAAAATTACGTCTTTTACGTAAATATGTTAGATTGAATAAATATGTAACTAAAAATAAATAATTTAAATATAAAATAAATATAATTTTATAAAGATAAGCGAAAATATGACTATGACTTTTGATCTAAAGGTAAAGGAACGTATTCATGTGTCACTCATTGTGGAAAGTAGTAAGAAGAAGGCCTGTCAATTTCACATTATTGTTGTATTCAATCATTGTTATTTTTCGCAGTGACATAGTAAAAGGAGTGTATATATGATAAAAAAATTTTTAAACTTTCAATATCAGTATTAGAAACCATGGACGGTGTAAATAAAGACTCTTCAAGTATGATTGAGAAAATATTGGGAGATGTGGGTAAAACATCTGCGGCAAAGCAATTAATTTTGGGTTCTGTTTCGGGATGGTAATATATATATATATATATATATATATTTTCTTATTGTTAAACTAAATTAATTTATATTGGGTTTTTGTAGGTGTACTGGTTTCATTGGAATGAAAGTTGGAAAAATCACTGCTATTGCTGTTGGCGGAGGAATAATTCTGTTACAAGTCGCTAATCATCAGGGATATATAAAAATAAATTGGAATAAAATAAACAAAAAGATCGATAAAATTTCAGATAAAGTTGAGGAAACTGTTACAGGACAAGCTCCAAACTGGATGGACAAGGTAATCTTCAGTTCTTCTACTTAATATCTGTATCATAACATTCCTTTTCTTCCAGGTTACCAAATTTGCTTCTGCTAATACTTATCTATCCACTGGTTTTCTTGGTGGCTTATTGATCGGAATAGCGTGCAGCTAACAAAATAATTTTCAAAGTTTGGCATGCTTATATTTTATTTCTCGTAATTATTTTATAATTATATTTTTGTGCAATGTACCGCTGCGGAATGTCACCGTATCTTACCGTACACATTCTTCCAAGTATGACAATCTATTTTAAAATTACTTGTTTACATAGTCTAAATGCTATGTACGCAGATGATTATTGCGTCAGACATACATTTGGCATGCATTTTATTTTATTTAGTATAGCAATGTTGAATGTGTACTTAATTTCGTCATGTAAATTATTGTTGATTTGGCAATTAAAATTTACTGAAGAAAAAATGTTGTTTTGTGTTTGACAGGTCGAGAGGTTTGTGGATCGGAAAGTTGATAAGGCTGAAGATTTATTAAAAAATCGTCAGCAAAAAGCCAAGTCCTGGTATAGTTCTCTCACTGGCAAAGACGATTTTGCCATCAGAGAAATTCACATCTTTTTAGTATCTTTTGTGGCTGGAATGGCAGTAGGAGTTGCATCTGGATAAATTGATTCCGTTTGTTTTTTGCAATTAGAATATCTGTTTAATACGTAGCGAATCTCTTCATTATGTTTATACCGTCTTGTGATTTGTAAAATATTCGTAACCAATTACCAAAATAAAGTTATGAACTGATATTATAATAAAACGCAATGCTTTGATTATAAAACCTATTACAATTAATTTATCAAATAAGACATAAAACCTAATTTTTCTACTTATATTTCACACATAATTTGTACATATTTGAAAATATATTAAAAGGAGTAACATATACAATAAATTATCTTAAATAGTTCATACATACATATAAATTAAATTCATTTCCCATTACATACCATATTTTAACTTTTTGTTATATATTAAGACATAAAACATTTAAATGAAACAAATATTGATAAAACGGAGCAATTTATTCAACATAAATTAAATAAAGAATACAAGTCGAAAATTAATTGGTAAAACATGTATATATGCAATAAAACTTATAGAAATGTACATACAAATGACACTATTTTATGTTCTTGATTGTATGAAATAATCTTGATGAATTATAAAACATGTACTATTGTACAAAAATAAACAAATTATGGCTATGTTTACATTACTTATGTTTATATCGCGCTAAATATAAATTAACATCAAATTATTATCTTACATTCATTTAATCCTACTGCCTCTCTAATTTCAAGTACCATAGTACACTTAAATAATATAAAATTACAATAAGCTTCATTATTTCCTGCATAAATTTAATAGTGGATGCTACTTTTAGTAAAATTTAAGAGTATTTTAATAATAGAACCGTTTAAAGAATTAATTAAAGAAATACAGTTATATACATTTAATATTAATTATATGTAAACATAGCCCATCTATTCGTACATATTATATTATGTACAAGTCATTTACAAATGACGTTTACCAATATCTGTGATCTTAATCATTACAAAACATAATATGGCAGTTACCGAACAAAGATCTCTTCATCGTACCGGAACAACGGACTAATGCTAAATAAAGCAACAGTACTTGTTGAGGCATCAGTCAGACGAATCAGAATCATCTGGGGTTTCTTGCTTAATGTCCATCTTGTTTTCATGATCGCTATCGGTATTTGCAGAACACTGCGACAAAATATATACAAATTTACATATGACAATTACACAGATTTATATATGTAAAATTACGTCATATAGAAAATATTCACTAACGTGGAACCATAAATGGAACAGATTATAATTTGCTGTCGTACTTTTCTTGATGTTTTTTTAATGCAAAATATATATTTGTGTATGTAAGGTTGGTTATAAAACAAAATTAAATGTATTTCTATGACGATTAGCACACCAGACAGCATACCACATGTCTACAACAAATATTATAAAATACTGCTAGCTCATTTTCGTACATTTGTAGATAAATGCCTTAAAAATTGGAAGGTACTCCACCTTTCAATATAAATATCGATGATGTACACGCTCCAAAATTCGTTTGCATTTGTAATAATAAACGATAAAAACATGTCAAAAATAAAAAAAAAAATGCCTGCGATATGTCGTGTAAGTGTGCGATCGGACTAAGAAAGAATATTATTTAGTTCTGTTGTTTGTCTTAAAATGGGCGACAGCGTTGCAATATACTACCGTAGTACGTACAAAACTAGCAATTTTTTATTGCGACTAACACTAGAATTCCTTTTAGTTTTGGCTAAAGTTGCATAAAAACTGTGCCAATGCCAAAGTACTTAAATATATAAACAGATACCTATAATAATATAACGCAATGAATCTGTAGGCAGTAAACAAATAATACAAATTTATTTTTAAACAAACTTATAGAATCTGTAAACACAAACGCCCAATAATCTCGATATTAGGAGCTCGGAAACTATAAGAGTTACGAGGTCGGCTAATGGAATTTATTGTATGTACCTTTACTATTTTTTTAAAATCTAGTCCACATAATATTATATCTATTTCACGTACACAAAGTCAATTTTGTGGGGACCCCAGTATATAAAATATGACAGAACCAAGTGCAATACAACTGCACTCGTCACAGCTGCCCTTGTAGGTGCTGCCATCAGTGACCAGTGGTATATTAAACACGGCATAAAATTTTATTTTATTTTTATTGAATTTCTGAACATGAAATAGCAAAAGTAGTATGAACAACTCGTGTTACAATGCCTAGTTGTTCAATATACTATTTACTTTAGTAAACACAGCCCCATTTAAAATATTAATAAAATCACTTACTTCATTATCCGACCCGCTGCTGTCATCATCAGAAGAAGCATCAGAATCTTGATTGTTAATTTTCGCAGTCTTTTTCCACTCTGAATACTCTTTTAATTCTTCTTGAGTTAACCCTTTCAAAAAGTTTTCGTAACTTTCTATGTAAACTTTCTTCATGTCCCACAAGACTCCACGATGAAATGCTCTGTGGTCTTCAGACATGTTTTCCCACACCTCTTGTGCATCATTTCTGTCAGGGTAGCTTGCTTGGTACGATTTTACAAACAATAAGTAAGGGGTTCTGAAAATTAAATTTCAATTTAACTAGATGACGATAGATCATCATGTAGTTAAAATAAATAGAAAGGAAGTAGTGTAACACTTTCTGTTAGTAACAGGAAATGAATATTAAAGAGTATTTTTTCTTAATGAAAGAGTCCATAGAATATATTGCTTACAATTAGTTGATTAGTATCTAGATTGTAGATTTTATTTCTAATTTTTTTTGTAGATTTTATGAAATTTTCTTGAAGTACCTCAGCACAATATATGGGACATCGCATGCACGCTAATAATTTATGCTGCAATTGCGCAAATAATCGGTAAAACCTATAAATAATATTCAAATAAGAACACACGTGTTAAAAACGTAAATAATTTTCCCATTAGAATCGATCCAAGTTTTTAAAGATAGATCACATCAATTTGACTTTTTCCTAATAATGTGATAGATGTCACATTTTTTATGCATGCAAGTTTATAAAAAAAAATACGTACGCAGGCGGAGGTTCCGGTTCGCCCTCATACAAATTAGAATCTTTCTTCGGTTGCTTCTTTACTTTGTCAGTCTTTTTCTTAGTCACCGATTTAATAACTTTTTTAGATTTTTTATTTATAGTTTCACTTTTAACAGTCGGAGTTGCTTTTGGTTTAGTTGTTCTAGGCTTCCTTTTCGGTTGGCTATTTAACAATTCTATTTGTCTTTCTTCTTCTGGTAGGGACTCTAGATATTCGGCGTATTGCAATTTGTATTGTTCTAACATCTGCAAATAAAATTCATCTACATAAATCAGAAATACTAATACATTATTTGTATATAGTGCCGGATTCGTAAGGAGGGAGATTTTTTTTCTTTATCCTAAAAAGTTCTTAAATAATGGTAACCTTTACGGAACTTAAAAAATAAATAACAGTTTCTACTCACAACAACAACATCGAGATTTAGCAGCTTGTAACCGCACATGTCAACTACCTAGATTGTTCTAGCAGAGCTGTCACCTTTAGAGATGGGCGTAAGCAAGATATAGTTATTTATAAACTAAAATCTGCATTACACACCAAGAAATTAGGGAAAGATTTGATGAAATTTAAAATAAATCTGGATACTTACATGTTTTACCCGATCAGAGTATTCTTTCTTTTCAACATCCGTACAATTTTTCCATTGCTGGGCAATAAGAAGCATCCTCTCTTTAGGAGTAACTCTCTTCACATCATCACTGACTAGCATAAGTCTGGAAAAAAGGCTGTATGCCGAATTTGGTGGCTTCTCTGGCTTTCCAGCCATTCTTTCCTTGATTCCCCGTTCCTCTTTAGTAACTACTGATTTGTAAGCGTGCGGAACAAAATCAGGATTTTCAGATATATATTTTTTTATTTCTTCATGGTATTTTCCTTCTTTGTCAAGTGACCAATTAATCCAGAAAACTTTCTTTTTGTCGCTCATAGTACGCCATTGTTCCTTACATTTGTCTACAAACGTAGCTTTATCAAAGTCTACTTCGTGTTCTACGCGCTTGAGTTTATCCTCGCAGAAGAGTTTAAATGGTGTTAATGGTCTAGGTGGAACATTGTCATGAGCTGGTGCTACAACAGCTCTTTCTTTTTTAGGTGTTGTTCGCACTAATTCAGGATGCAGTCGGCTATAATTTTAAACCTATATTAAGAAGGCAATACATAGTGCAAATATATATACATACGTAAATTCTTTCATTTTTTGCTCATATTCACGCCTTTGCGCAGCGGCCATTTCTTTGTACTTTATTTTTGATTTTACTGTTAGTTTCTTGTACATTTCAGCAATATGCTTAGATAATTCAGTCTGTAAATATTGTAATTAAATGGACGAACAATTATACAAAATTTAAAAAAAATTACCATGTCCAATCCTGGATGTTCCTGGAGAACTTTATCCCTTTTCTTTAAATAAAAAATCATGTATGTGGACAAAGGTCGACGAGGCAGATCGGGGTGTCTATTCTGATGTTTAAATACATGAAAAAAATCGCAATATGAAATGCATTCTAAAAAATTATAATTGGGGTTAATAATGATATTAATGTAAGCAATTATGAAATTTATATTTTTTTATTTCGCATAGAAATCTTCAACATACCAGTAAACAATGTAATGTTATCCAGGGTCACAGTGTAAATAAAATACTTTGAATGTGTCTTTAGTGAGAAATGTTTAACGTATTAATAACATAATTTCACGTAAGCTTCAACTCTAACATTCTTTAAGTTATGTGTAAATTAAGTGGCAAAGAATAAATATTTGATTTTAAAAATATTAATATAGCAAATCGGATACATTATTTTTGTATCCGCATTGGAACCGTCATACTATTATATTCGCAACAGATCTGCATCTAAAGCTTACCATTTCATAAACTGATCCACATCACTAAGTTTTATAAACGAATTCGATGAAGTATTATGCAGAAATAGTACTATTCGCAATATTGTACACAGCAATTAGAGAGAATATATATTTAAAACACCTTCTTGCTGAAGCAGTCAGTCTTAAAAAAAGATGGGATATTGTAAATGAACAAACAAATTAAGGTTTTTTTTGAATATTCTCAGTAATAAATATACTCTGGAATTTCAAAAAATAGACCGCTGAATAATTGATAAAACAACCATTACCAAAAAGTTTTCCTTAACAAAATATACAAATGTAATTATTAAAAGGTACCAAAATATCCGTTTTTAATTCGAATTTATTAATATATCTGCAAGATCCGCATCCACGTAAATTGTTTGTAAAATTATCTGAACCCGCATGAATTGTCAGATAAGGGTTCTGCAGATAACCCTAGATTGTGTTAAATATTAAAATATCAAACTTACCGTTTTGGATCCCCGATAAAAATTAGTCCATGGTTTAGAAATCCATGTCTTCGCATCTTCCACGAGTTCACGTAGAATTCGATAACGGCGAACTCTTTTCTGTATCCCATCCCACATTAATCGGCATTCAGAAGCACTATAATTATCGAACGCAATCTATAACATATAAAAGGATGTAAATATTTATAAAACTCCATCGCAAAAATTAACTTACTTCGCTCCAATTAATTTTTTCAATTCGCGATTTATATGTGAGTGTTTCGCGTTGTGGAAGAGCATATTCTAATCTTCGTAAGAGTTCCGACATATGTTCTACCGGCCAGGCTGGCAAATCTGCAATACGATGAATAAAACAAATTAAATATATTTTCATTTAATACACTGTTCAAGAATGTAATTCTCAATTTCGTACAGGAGGCTTACAATTAGTTACAGCGATAAATTACTCAAGACGCAGTTGCATAAATATTTTGTTAAAAAGTTTAAGCTTAAGCTTGTGAAACGAGCGTCCTAACCATAGTCCTGAAACTGCCCGTTAGCTAACTCTTGTAAAAACTATAACAATACATATATGAATCTAGCTTCACCTGGATTTGATGTAGTTACATCTGTTTTGGAACTGCCAGTAAGATCAGAAATGTCAAAATCCTCTGGAATCTCCTGTTTAACTTCGAGTATCTCCTCATCAGACTCTGGTGGCACAATTGTCTCGTCTTTGGCAGCTTTCGGTTTTCTAATTCTTTTTTTGGGCTGAGGAGATTGAACTTCATCAGTTTTTATTTTTTCTTCGGATTTAACCCTCTTTTTGGAAGGTCCAGCTTCATTATCAATTGTCGATCTTCGTTTAGACACCATTTTCTGTCAAGCATAAATAAAAATTTAACCTATAATCCATGTATTATCGTGTGTTAGCGCGGTTAATTTCTAAACAGTTAAAACGTGCCAATGAACATGAATACATTGCTACAATTATTGTTTATTTTAGATTATGTTTTCAAACATAACTTGTAATGTATACTTTATGATATATTTTTGTGAGATGTAATAGGTTAGTTCTTTACAGTAATTACAAAAGATATAAATGAATATTAACTAGATATCTATTGAGTGTTCGTTTGGACTTGGAGACTGTGAAGCAGTTCCTGTTTTCATGACTATTTGGTTAACTTGAAACATCGAACATGTATTAATGATTCTTCGTGTAACACTCATGTAATGCAGAATTGTATACAATGTAAAACTTACTTCTGTTGCAACAGGAACAATCTTTATAACTAATTTAATTTGCACAGCAATCCTCCATTGTAACCGCCATGCCGCAGTAATCACCTCCTAGCGGATGCTTTTCAAAATAAACTCCACGCGCCAATACTTTAATAATTATAATTGTTAATGTTTTCTCAACAATGTTTTTCAAGATATATATCATCAGTCTTTACCTGAATATGACACTCTGCAATTGCAGATCTTGATATGCCACATACTTCTAGGCGAAAAGTGTAGTTATGGCCGTAAATACGTCGATGCAGAGGAAGTTATATTTCCAATGACTGATTTACTCTACTCCAGCATTATACTTTTAATTTAAATATGATTTGAACAAATACAATGATATGGGAGTAAAATACATTAGTACAATATACAATAAACGCAATTTATTTTGTTCATAGTAAATTAGAGCACAAATCACACAAACGTACACAGTTCTTATACTAATATAAGTAGTTCAAGATGATAAATTATTTAACCAAAGGAAAGTATTCACAGCCATAAAATTATAATATGTTTTTCAATTTTAAATGGAAATTTGACCATTATAAAAGTTATAAATTAAGCATGCACATCTGAGAATAATGTAACATATGCAATATAATATTACAAATGGGTGTTATAATGTTGTGATTATATTGGTTTCATATGTTCTTTCCAATGAGTCCAGTTAGACGAACTCTGGTATCCACTGTGCTGCCGAGGCCCAGATCTCCTGCCAAGCTATCCAACTGTCATCCATATTAAATATTAAACTTACATCCAAATATTTTATATTGGTGTTCGTGTATATTATCATACATGGTAGGTAAATGAAATTTCATCTCATAAAATACTGATTTACCAAATAACAAAATCTTGATGCATTTCTTCAAATATAATCAAACTCAAAATAGGTACGTATATTGTATAGAAAGCTTAAAATAATTACAGGCACAAGCTAAACTTGATGACCACTGATGTGCTGGACACTCTGCAATAAGCAAATCAAAAATAAACAATAACTAAAAATAATACAAAAGAAAATATATGCAATCACACTTTCAAATACTCATTTCAGTTTTCGTCTTATTACTTTCTGCTCATATACATACATCCATTTTTTTATTTTAATAGGAAACAATAACATAAAAATAAACTACAAAATATAAAATAATTCTTCATATGACACCGTATTTTTTAAAATTAAGCATTCACCATACTTTTATAAAATCTATAAGAATGTAATTTTTACAAATTTTCTCAAAGTAGCAATCATCATAAATATTGCATCATTTAAAACAATCATGCAAGCATTCCTAGATGTACGAAGAAGATAAACATATCATGTTAAAAGTTGTATGTAAAAAACAGTTCTTTTTATATCTAACTACGAGTAGGTACTTAAAAAATCCGATAAAAATTATATTGAAACAATAAACAAATTTAGAATTTATACCGAGACTAAGATTATATAATCAATACTTACACGATGCGTACTTGATCGCCTGTCATAGGGCAAATCATTCTCTTCAATACACAAATCAGAATCTGAATCCCTGTTTGGTCTCATAGAGCCATCCTGCCAATCAAACTATCATTAAACACAAAAAATGAAGCCTAGCAAATCAAAGGTCAAACCTGCGTCATTTGCTCCGTAGTTGTAAGCAAACGTGCAAGAGGATTGCAACAAACAGGCAGGGTTTCAAGTAAAGTTGGCCGAGAATGCGTTAAAAATGGTTTCATATATCGAGTGTCGAATGAGCCCCACATCTGAGCCAAAATGGCTTTTTCGTTTGGTTTATTAGATGCTGCTGCTTCCATGTTAATCCCGTCTGTCCAATCGCGAGCTCGCATTGAAGTGGTGCTACCCTGGATTTTGTTACAATCAAATTTAATTTTACATGATAAAAATTTCGTTGATAAGATTTAAGGAAATTCATTAATGTATTCGTGATTACCTACCCCAGGAGTATTTTCCATTGAATTGTAAACCTAGAGTGCACAAGCCAAATAAAAGAACGTTAGGAGCTTGTAGAATAATTAAATTTAATCAAATTTAAAATATGAAAAAATTTGAAATTGTACTTGGAAGATACAACTACGGAGAGGCAATTAAATTGTCGGAATATTAATATTTGGAAAGAACAAAATGAATTAAAGAATATTACAACAAATGGCAATAAGTGCGAAGGAATAATAAAAAACGATGCAAAGATAAACATACATGTACATTAAGTACTTCCGGAATATTTGTTTATTTACCGATATTTTAATTACCCTCGTAAAAACTATTTAAAGAATAAAGTAATAAATTAAAAGTAGTTAAAATAGCACTCACACTTCTAACTCCTTGACTAGAAAGTGCCTCAGCTTCATCGTCTATTCCCAGTCTATAGTAAAATAAATTTCAAATAGAAACTATTATAAAAATTAGTAGTATTTATCTTACGGAATTTTTAACCAGTGCAATAAATTGATGGCAGCTCCGCCCTGTATTATAACAGTTACGATAACAATTAAAGATGTAGTGGTTAACATTGTTTGACGAGCTTCTGAGACTGTATTGCGAATAGCTAAAGCAAAAGACATTGCTCCTCGCAAACCTACAATAAAATTATTTCATGGAATAGTAGTAGTTTTCAACATTTTAAGCAACACAATTTTCTATATATATATATATATATATATTATTTGTTACACAAACTAAGATAATGCGGCTATATTTATTGTTTTTATATCTATTGTAGTTCTTACCAGCGAAAAAAAGCATATGTTGGAAATTAGCAGGAATTTTGGGTTTCCGTCCTAGATTAAGTAAAAATGATAAAGGATATATATTTATTGCACGGCCAATTGCAGCACATATCTGATAAAAAGTTAAGGATCAGTTAGTCAACATATCAATACAAAAATTAGCATTTCAATTCTAATAAAGGATACAAAGCCTGCTAATATAAACAATGGATCAAAATGGTGTTTCGGAAACGTGAACATCGAGACACCAATGTACGAGAAAATGAAATTCTCTGCTAAGAAATTAAGTAACTCGAACATATGTTTAGTTCTCGTTCGAGAATCATCTGACAAATTATTGTATGTATAGTGAGCTTGGCATATTCCACAAAATAGTACTGCTACCACTCCTACAAATATATTTATTCAAAATATGTATGGATGTATTCAAAATTAAAATCGTACCTGTTAAATCCGAAGCTTCAGCTATCAGGAATGTACTATACGACATAAGCACAAACAGTGCTGATTCTAAAAGTGGAAAATCTCGGACACGAGTGAACTTTGTCAAGTACACTGTGTTAAGGAAATTAACATTAATAATTTTGATACATAATAATTACTGAACACTGTAATAGAAACCCTTGTTAACGTTAATAGTTATTCTGAATTACGCTCATACAAATAAGTTAATAGGTTTATATTATAATTTTTTTAGGCAAGGTTCATGTTTTAAAATTTCATCTAAATTATAATTAGTGTGCTATATAAAACTATTTGTGCCAATCAATACTTAGAATATCGAAAAGGATATTAAAGCGGTAATGCAGCCCATCATAGCTCCAATGGTGAGTGATAACATGAATATTCCAAAGAAATCGCCTAAAGCTTTAAAGAAGGCTTTTGTCTCGAAACCACCTGAACCAGATTGGTACCGTTCACCGTAGTTTTGTATTGATCTGTGTAGCAAAGGAACAAAAACACCAAGTGTGTTGGTAAGTACAACATATCTCACTTACCCGCTAAGTACAATAGCAACAGCATCATTAAGTACACTTTCACCAAACACTAATGCGTAAAGATTCACATCCACATGCAGATCGTTAAATATGGCCAAGACTGTCAATGGATCAGTAGAGGAAATCAAGGCGCCGAAATACAAAGTATCAAGAAATGTGAAACTATTTGCCAAGTGCGCAGACAATAGTGGCACGCAACCATACATTAAAGCTCCGACCACAAATGACGAGATTGTGGTACCGATTATAGCGTAAGTTAATATAGCTCCCAAGTTACGGAAGAAATATTTCTGAAATGAAATCAGTACTGTTAGTTCTGAGATCTATATTATAGAATATTATTCCGGTAAATACATCGGCATCCATTGATATGACGTTGGATAATATTACTTTTTCATTGAACAATGAAATAATATACGATATTTAAAATATTTAAATAAAATAAATAAATTTCTATGTGATGTAGTTTACTGATGAAAAAAATTTAATGGAGCATATTGGCAAATATTGATATTTCACTAGAATGCATATTAATTTCATTATTCTATCAATTTAAGGAAAATAAAATACGACTCACCCTTTTTAAGCTGTAGCCGGCGTGGAAAATAATTGGGGGGAGAATGATGTTAAAAAAAATTTCAGGATCAAACGTTGCTTTTAAATCGATTTCATTATCTTGAACATCTACAATGGGTCCCCTGAATACATATTCATATGTCTTATTGGTGATGACATTAGACGGCCCCTTCACCGGAAAGTGAAGGGATAATGTATCCGGAGGTAGACTAGAATTATATTTGCTACTTTTTTCCGGATACACTGCCATATTTAGCACCGATGGTGAACTTCCAGCATATCGAATAATTGCTCCCACAATGAGACCTGTACAAGTAAAATTTCAAGTTAAAAGTAAATCTTTATCCAGATGTATGTTTTCACTTACCATATATCACAGCTAATCCGGTTTCATGTAAAAAACTCACTCTTCTATGTTTAAATAACCATATAGTTAACACAGTTAAAATTAATAACAAAGTATATGATAACAAATTTAAACTATCAATAATGTGTGTTGATTGAGCTTTGGCATCCAGTGCAATATCTGATTCTGCACCATTGCAATAAGCAAAAAACAGGAAATTTGTTGTTAATTTTACTAAAAGACTTATTGCCATTTTAATACTTGTTAGTCACAGATATTGTTTAATTAAAATACTGGTTTACAGCGACATGACTTCTGTTTTCACATTCAAATACTACATCGCACAATCCTTATCACGCAATTTTCTAATCAGGCGACTGCGAACCTAAAAATATACATATAATAGACAATTATGTTTATAGTGACAGTTTATCTAGTTACTAATATTTATTATCGGCGATTTTCATCGGAATATTCTGTTTTCATATGGATAAAAACTAAAGCGCCTTAAATATTACGTTACTTACAATTAACGTAACTCTATGTTTTGTATTTGTATGCAAATTTTCTGCGAACGTCAAATAAAATATTCTCGACAAACCTGTCAAATTCCTTCAATACATACTTGGGTTACGTCAATTTCAGTATCTCATTCCTCTTTGCCACAGCTCAAGGTGCGCAAGCGCTAAAGAATATCATTTTGTAAATTTATTGTTTTGTATTTAAAACTAATAATTGAATTACGTCATATAAACAAAGTACAATTATGTTCTTATTCACAGTACATATCCATTGATTTTTATTGGAAAATACAATTTAATCATTTACATTTGATAATATTTTAATTGCAAAAAATTCCGTATAATTTAATTGTTTTGATCTCAGGGATTAAATAATAGGAAGAAATAATTATAACGATGATTTAAAATATTTATTTTTTTTGACTTTGTACATTGGATAAAAAAGAATAAACTATATATAAATATATATTTTTTACATTATGCAGTATTTTATAAAAGTTCTATAATATAATTTTTAATAACATTATATGTTACTATAGTGTCAAATAAATAATCATTTATGATTTAGTAATAATAAAAAATTAAGTAAAAACTCCAAAGCGATTAAAATATGAATTAGTAACGAGTGATAATATAAGATATAAAACATATAAATAAAACATCAAATCAGTAAAGCAAATAACATAATATGGAATTGATCTCTGCATCTTCAATTAATCATCCTTTGACGAACCAGCGATTGAACGTCCCGCTTTCGCTCTAATAGCGGACCTAGTTCTTGAAGCAACTGTTGATTTTCTTTTGACTATCCCTAAAAATATGTGTTCTGTTGAATTGTTAAATTTCTTATTATAATTTGTCATAAAATGACTACAAACTATTTTTTATTTTAATGCGTTGAGTTAATTTATATTATATCGATCAATGTAGATCAGCTTAATGTATTTTTTCAAAGCTCACAGACCATTTATGAACAAGCAAACCAGAGACGTGAACTCGCAAACAACTCGGAAACAAAATAATTTAAAACAGGATTAAAATTGGAACACACATACATGAAAAGAAAAGGGTTAAGGAGGATATACAATATGATCATGCCGTTAAATACCTTTTGGCTTGAGAGGACACCAACTTTTATCTTTTTGATTATTTGGACTTTGGCCAGGGCGCTCTGAATCAATTGATCTTGCTCGACGAGATGACTCAGAATTGACGGTGCTAGTGCTAGGTCCTTCACCCCTTTTAAATAATTGTTATTGTTGTATTATATTAATATTAAATGACTTTGAACGAAAACATTTGGTGATTTGGTGGTGATTGTGAAACTTTTACGAAGTTATTTAATAACTATGTTTCATCCAGTGTCAATCAAATAAAGTCATCAAATTACAATGTTTTCATACTCTAAATTATATTTGGTTAAATTTTTTAGGTATTTGTTTAAAAAATTGAAATGTAATAAAAATACGTAATCTTACCATTGACTATCTGTTGTCCAACGTCGAACACGAAGTTCGCCAGTTCTGATGTTAAGAGCGTTCGGCACTAAATAAGGCCGGTTACTAAATTGAGGCGGAAGGGCTTTGAGGCTTGCAATGCGGTTCGGATCTCGAAAATGATCCAGGCTCGTAAATTCGTCTAAGATCTTTTTCAGTTTGGAATCTATCTTTAGTATTTTGGTAAAATTATAATGTTGCAGGAACGACCAAAATTTTTCTAAACCGTACAAATGACCTTTTTGATAATCTGCATAAGTGTATTTTTGAAAATCACAAAAGAGTCTAGGATAAAATTTCCGTTCTAAGCCGAAAGAAAAGTATCTAAATAGGCATTCAATTCCAAATCGACACCCTAATTCTGAATCCTCCGTTGCGAATTTTCGGAACTCATCATACATACTTCTGTTAAAGTTATCTTTAAGGAAGGTAGACCAGAAGCGGTATAAGGAATTCATTTCATCTGAGAACCCTGGACCCCTGGTCTCACGGTCTGTAAATGTTAAACAAGAATTACAACTAGTAGTGGTTAAAAATTGTATCATTACATTGCAATAACGTTTGGATAATTCATACCTCGGCAACAGTTTTTCAGAAAATCCTGGTAAGATTCCTCGTTGAAGTCTTTAAGGAGAGCTTCGGATATATGTTGAGGCACTCTTCCACTATTTAGATTACTCACATTGCTTCTCATGTCGTGGCTGCTGTTGTATAAATCAGAAAACAATAATTAAGACGTTTTGCTAATAAAATATTTATTAAAACATGACACGTTACACTAATTATTTGATCACAGAATTTCATATTGATAATGAATATGTGTGATTATGTGCAGCAATGCGATTAACAAGAAACCCATGTTAATGTTTTAACTGACAATAAAATGAAGTAAGTAAAAATACAACGTAATAACTTACCCCACGTTCATATTCATACATTCATTTTTCTGAAGATTGGTAGGTCGAGGACTAGAATTTCGACGAGTATAAACACGAAGATTAGGTCCCCAGGATCTTTGTCCTTCATATTGAGTAACGGTTTCATTTGTTTCTTCAGTCTGCTAATACATTGAATGTTGTCAATGCTTATACATTTGTTTTTAAAAGTATTAATAGTATACTTAATTTTCAAATTTAAAATATATATATATCGTGAGCTGAACATGCAAATGTCATAAGTAGACTTCTTGCTTAAAATGAGTCATTAATGTCACGTTATGTAGGTACACTACGAATGAAATTATCTGTAGTAAATCCAAAAAAATTCTACACAATCAGAACACCTAAACATAAGGCATAAGCCCTTGTTTGTTGAAAACAAAATGTATATGACTTATTTGACTCTCGTAAATTTTATGTTTTGTGGCTTTATGACATTTGCATGCTAAGCAGAAAAGTTTTCTTAAACATTTTACGTATTTACTTAGATAGGTAGACGTAAAAAATAGAAGCAAGCAATTCATCAACTACTAGAAAACATTTTCTTAAATTTGTATTTGCACTTACTTTATTTTGTTCTGCAGGATCTGGAGGCGGAGGAGTAACATCACGGTTATGTGTCGTTTGTGGTGGAGACGACATATTTCGAAATCTTGAAAATAATATTCACTAACCTATAGTAAACTATTTGATATGTCTTTCTTCAGGAGGCTTAAGTAACTATGTTAGAAGACGCTATGACGCTAAGCAACAGAGAGGGAGGTGAATCCCAGACGAAATTTCGGTTAACTCCGCCTTGCCGAGTGCTGGACGAATGAAGTTTACATTTACATTCGCAAAAACAAGTAGTCAGGTGTAAAATCATCATTGCATGCTGTTATTTACAGTATATGATTGGTCAACAGTAGTTCTTACAACACCTATAAAAATTTTAATTCCGATACTTAGTATTGAAAAGTTAAATACCGATATTACAATTAAAATATGCACTTATTGGATATTTATATGGTTATAATGTACTTGTTAAAAGAATAATACTGGGTAAAACAAATAAATAATTATTTTTAAAATTAACGTTAACTATAAAATGAATTCCTTTAACTAAACATTCTTTCTTTATAAAGAAATAAATAAATAAAGTAGGCGATAAGAACACCAAATATAATAAATGAATGAATTCTATAGGTGTAACAAAATAATTTACAGAGCCAACATAAATGTTTTAAATTAAATAACAAATAGATAATGTGTCTAGTAAATTATAATTATTGATATCGTCTTGTTTTACACAAATATCGGTTCTTAAAATTGTTCATGGTATTGTACTTGTTTATAGAACATGCAAACATATACAACTATATGTCTAAATATGAAACGATTATAAATAATTGATTATTGAACTCATGGATCATAACATAAATTGGAAAAATATAAACTAAAAACAATTTATAACAATATGTTTGTATAAAATAACTGTTTTATTGATACCAAATATTTTAGTAGCAGGTGTTCACGAGAACATATAATTTTCTAAAGAAAACAATACAATCATGAAGCATTTAAATTGCTATCAGTACCTAGTATTATATTTCGCGAGACAAAACAATAAACAACCGGTATATAAAACGCAGGAATTTTCAACAGTCGTAAAATCAGTGGGGGGAGAAACATTATGATTGATTAAGGCGGGATTATTTAAATTTTCAACAGATTATTTCATTTAAATTAAACAGCGCGTTAATTTGAAAGTAATTTTCTGTTCCTTGAATTACTGTTTGAATTCTAAACTCTAAATATTTGGTATCAATTTAAAGGTTTAATAAAACCACAAAAACGAATATATTAAAATGATAAATTGATGTCGTTCTTATAGACAAACATTTATAACAAACTAAAAGTCCAATAATGAATATATGTGTGAATCACCTTATTTATTTCTAGTGGCGACATTCCTCAATTATTTGTTATATCAAAAAGCTTGTGTACATAATATTGCAAATTATATTTTGCATACATAATATAATTTTTAATATTGTATATGCAAATGATGACATATAACCTGCAGTTGGTATATAATAAACAATCATCATACATCAATTCTCACTGAGATAAGATTTGAGGTAAAAAAATTGTCAAATCGCTTTATTTGTAACATTGTGAACTTACCTGATGATGGGTTTTGTCCATAAGTCTTCCATCAACAATTTATTGTTCCACATTTTTAGATATTATTACCTTGTCTCCTACAAGGGTTACATCCTTCTTCTTTTGGTAATTTGATTTATTTCTTTCATCAGCAACTCTAAAAATAAAAAAATAATGGAATAAATTAAATACGTACACACTTAATTTAATGACAAAGTTACGAAAATAAAATTTATTTACTTTTAGTAGAGCCCAAACCTAAATATATTTGTAAATAAATATCATCACGCCTTTTACCCATTACGGGTGTGGCACTCTGCTTACGCAGATCTCGGTAAGTGATATATTTTTTCGCATGAAGTGTGGTTTACCAGCCGTCAAATCATAGCCCCCAAAGATGTTAGTGGAGGGGGAAATTTGTAACTGTCGGCAGTAGGATTCGAACTGAGGATCTCACGATCCACAGTCCGACACGTTACCACGGAGCTATTTACCAATATATTTGTAACACCTGAAATATTTGCTATGATGAAATATAATTGTTTTCTCACTGGTATTCACTATATTCGTCTAAATTATTACATAAGCTATTGTCAGGGTGATATTTTATACTGTGTTCAGAAATAATTAACCTGCGTCAAATAAACAAATATATTCGTATTTAAATTAAAATAGATCTAATTTATTAGCCCACGTAAAACATTTATTCACCAAATAATTAAATATTGTTTCCAATTATTACACATTCAGTATATTATATATGCTTGAAAAATATTTGTATTATGGTCTGTGAAAGAACGTTATGTGCAGATTTACGAAAAGTATTGTGATCTCATTAAGACAGCAAATTTTATAAACATTTTTTGAAGAATTATCATTTACCTTAAGAGTACAGTGCAATATATAGATGATTTGTAAAGCGACAATAGTAGCGTGAAAAAAGAAAATAATTATATTTGATTATATCATATTTTTCAGGTGGTACAAATTAGAGATGGGCAGACCCGTTCGCGTAGCTGATCCGATTCTTTTGAATCGATTCACCAAAAAGATTCATTCAAAATGAACAGAACTGTTGTACTCAAAGATTTTATCTTGCACTGAGTAAAACTGAATCAATCATCCGACGTAACCGTTCGGTCAGTTTAAAGTTCTGTTTAGGATTGAAGCTAAACTATTTATTTTATTCTTCAAATTTGTAAAATATAATTATGAATTAAGAAGAAAAATAAAATTTGTAATTTAATCGATTAAATGACTTTTTGCAAAATAATCGATTGTTTAATGATTGAACGATTATTTTATTATTCAAATCTTAGATTTATAGAAAAAATTTGTTTAAATTGATAATGAATTAAAATTATTTTTAAAAAAATATTGAATTTTCTAATTACGCAGCTTTATACATACAGCTTTTATGAACCACAAGTAATCCGGGGAAAGAACATCCTGTTTTATTTGTTTGGAATATACATGAGATGAAAAGTAAAAAATTAATATTAAGCATTTAGTTGTTTAAATTTATCAACAAAATGAATAATGTTACAAAGATTCTTTCATGAAGAGATATTCAAGCTATTTGCTTGTACCTAACGGTACATTTTAGATCACTGTGTCTTAAGGGATAATGAATAAAACAAAGCATTATTTCTAAGAATTTCACTCTGAAAATCTTATCTACGTTTATATCCAAACTACAAAAGGGATTATCGGAACGTTTATGGCGGTGTTTCTATTGTTCGAGGGGTAAGATTTGTTGGAGGTATAGACCGAGAGGCGAGAGGCATTCTAGTTCTACAAGCATCCTAGTGAAGTATATCTTTGAAAATTTTGCGATGCGAACCGAATCTGTAATGAAACCCGGTGACTCGTTCGCGAACGAGAAAGTGATCCGAATCTTTTCGTTCACTGAAGTGATTCGTTCAAATTGCACGGGTCGTTCGCGAACACATCTCTAGTACAAATACATTTGGGATTGGGTTCGTAAATAGTGAATTTCAAATTATTCGTGAGAAGTTTTACTGCGTTTTAGTATTTTAGAACGTTATTATAATTAATATAATAATGATTTAATTCCCAAAGAGTACAATACTATTCATATTTTGATGAAACTGTTCATAATTTACCATTGGATGAAATATAGCATTTGAAACAATTTCATTATCTTGAATGGGTTCCTGAATGCAGCCATATGGTTTCTTCTTTGGGAAATGGAGGAATAATATGTACAGAAGTAGACTCGAATTATTTTTGCTGTATTTCTTTGGTCGTACTGCCATAATGAAGCCCTGGTTATAAACTTCCAAGATATCGAATAACTGCTCCAACAATAAGACCTGCACAACCAAATTTTAACTTAAAATCTATATAAAAATGAAAAAAAAAAATGAGCTATGATATTTAATGCAATAACTAATTCTATACGATTGCAATAATCAATTTTTATTGATATTTATCACTAAATATACAGGTATTTTGAATTTAGCAATGTTTCTTTTGTTATTTTCATCCTACAGAAACCTTGACACCCTCTGTCCCAAGACTTTTCTAAAGTTAATGTAAAGTGGCCTAAAACTTATAGAATCATGTAGATATTTCTTAAAAATATCAGAAAAAAAATATTTTTAAATCTATTCTTCGAAAAAATAAAAATAGGGATGCCACATTTTTAGAACTATTGCACCTCTGTACGTATATATATAAAATGATGTACTGATTGTATATCTATGAGAAAATAGGGAAAATAAATATCAGGCTACTATTTAGGATTTCTATCTGTTTTCTATTTGCATGCATATTTCCTATATATGTTGTGAAATGAAATATTTCTGCCAAACCTGTCAAATTATTTTGATGCTCAAATAGACAATAGAGTTATGTCATAGTTTGTATCTCTTATTCCTCTTTACCTGTTCATAGAGAGCGCAAGCGCTAGGGAATATTGAATTTGTGAATACCCGTGTTTATTTACATGTTTATTATTTTTAAGTATTATAAAAACAATTATTTTATTGCGACTTTAGCGTTTTATTTATTTGAAGCTATATACATTTATCAATGAAATCGTGGGGATAGGTACTACTTTACTACCCTCATCTTAACAATAATATTGATGATTTCAATGAAATAAATTACATTCAGTGGAATACTTACCCCTAATTTTCCTAGTTAAAGGAAAATGCCTATTGTATACAATTGCACTGGACTTCCCTATTTATATATTTTTGTTTATCTGTAATATGTTACCCATTTGAAAAATAGATTTATTACCATTATAATGTTATCCTGATGAACATACACATAGATAAATACTTAAAAATAGGAACATTAATGTAACATACAATTTAGCTGTTTAATAATTTTTATTTGGCAATTTTTTTTATTGTAAATATAATTTTTCAACAATAATCTAGTTACATTCTAAATTTAGCGATATTATAATAAATCATGGTGTTTTCCTGAATACTCATTCATCCTACCTCATATTTCGTAATGCATTACATGTTCCAATTGGTATTGGCCATATTAATATTTGCAATGATTTAGAATTTGATTATTTTTTTAATAACAATCTAAAAACCTGAAGTTAATAATTAATTAGCATAATTATAATTCTATATTTTCTATAAACTTATATACGTATGATAAATCATAATTATACAAATTAAGTACAGTTACGAGCTAGTACATACACTACATGTTAGGATTATTTGCAAGAAAAAATTTCATTAAAGGACCAGTAAAAATTCTTCTGTAAGAATTTAATCGTTTAAGAACTTAGGGATTAAAGGATAAAATTAAAAATCTCTAATGTGGGTTTTGAGTTTTTATGTAATTTTTTTAGCACTTTTTCGTGTACACTGGAAGACAAAGAACTTACTAACTTCCAAACACTCTATAACTTTTTTTTTACATTTTGTGGTAGAACTTATAATTATATAATATACTTTTTTTAGTAACATTACATGTAATATGTGTAGTCATCGATATTATATAAAACTCCCAATTTAATTATATGAAAGTATTCACAATTTTATATAGTTTAAAGCACTTATAAAGTTTATACATTTTTTTTTAAATTTTAGCAATCACACAGAAAAAAAAACTCAAATGATTAGTACAGATCAATAAAACTATTCAGAACACGAATCGACTCTACACAGGACGACGATGACCACACAACGCTTACGCTAGACGTGTGCAAACCAATAATAATTATAATCATAAAATAGTAACATACAGTAATGGTATGACTAAATTTAATCAGAAGTATTATATTATTTTTATATATTAATTATCCAAAATGCAGGCATCAGGATATCGTTAAGTGAATTTTATCCGAACTTCCGAACACAATAATTAACAATTAAATAAAAGAAATTATAAAACAAGGTAAACAATAAGCCGATTTGAGCAATGAACGGCGAACTAAGAGCTATGAGCCAGTCTTGGTCTCTGTCTCCAAAACCGTCGTATCGTTACCGTTTGAATCCTCTCCAGCTGAGATTAACAAGTACACAATTCATAAACGTTAGAGTGAGTGACTTGCGAGGAACTTTAGTGCGAAAAGTTATGTACGCCTGCAATTTGGCTGCAATTATAAACTACCAAAATCACCAATATTTACAATACAACCCAACAAAAATAACATGATTTAACAAGCATGAACAAAATGTAAACATTGTTACCACCGAAATAAATTTAAACATAAAATAATTACTCTTATTAAAAACTAAAAATGACTAAATATATTTATATATTAATAATGTATAACAAACTAACAACCGATACGGTTACTTTAGTGATTAGAAATGTTTATTGCGTAATTCATTCAACACTGTATTTTAGTGATTCCAATAAAACAAAATACCCAGATTGAAACAAGGTTTTAGATCAGTTATTCAGAATTATACGCAACAATATTTTATCTATTTCTCTACTGATTATAAAACCTTAAGTTTCTAGTTAAAATAAAAAAGAAAATATCATCACAGAAAAGAACAGCCATGGCACCAATAAAATAGGAAATATTATTTGCAATTAAAACAAAATTTAAAATAAAACATTTGATAATTTAATTTAAAATAGAAAATAGTCATCATATTAAGATTTGCAGTAGGTAGCAAAGTTATATTGAATCCAGTGCTGAATGTAAAGCGCAACATCACACTAATATACAGACAATATAGCTTTTGACTTATCCCACACACATGTCAAATTTATAAAAAAGAACACTTGATGTTTATATAAGACTGGTGAACAAAACAAGATTACATATGTACAAGTCCCTGCTCTGATGCGTCCAGGAACTACGCTTAAGGCTCTCCGAGTGAAGCAGTTTCTCCAACGTCACGAAGACTATTCAAACTGCGGTTGCGAGTGTTTTTGCACGGCACAATCATTTCCTCAGTAACTTTTATAGAAAAATAGGCCTATAATTGCATTCATATACATACTGACTAATTTAGGCCAGCTGACCAGCCCTCAAGTGCGTCTAGCATCACTGATCGCTTTTGTTTGATGAGGAACCTGCCGCTGAACTTGTGCTTGTTGATGGTTTGCTCGCGGGCACTGTTTTTCTATCTGTTGTAGAATCTTTGTTGTGTCCTAACATCATCAAAACAACGCATCAATATTGTGTGTTTCACAGCTTTGTTAGATTTTTTATTAAAAGAAACTGACTAAACTACATTGCGAATAAGATTAGTGGTATGTAATTTTCCAAAAGTTAAAATAATCACTATTAGAATTTAATAAAATATTTAATGACATATTAAGAAATTCTTACCTTAATTATAATGGAATGACAGCAGGAACAGGAGAGGAGACAAAATTAAAACCAAACAGAACCGCAGGACAAATAAGGAACAGGAATAAAACGGGAACACAGAGACAAGCCTGGATAAGGAACGTCAAATTATTTGTTATTACGTTAATTACCTTCTGGCTTTTTTTGTCGCCAAGATTCCTCTTCCTTATTTTTGGGGTAATGTTGGCGAACACGGCCAGAGCCAAATGATTGAGTGCGGCTACGCGATAAGTTTGATCGCATACTACTCATCATGTGTGAACCAGAGGGAGCACTACCGGCCATACTGGTTGATTCCGTCCTGTTATTACAAATAAAAAATATAACATGAATTATTCGATATACCGCATGTAGAACTGAAATGTGGCATTTGGGGATTTCAGTTCTGTTTTTTTATATTACTGTAAATATTTACATATTCACTTTACAACAAAAGTGTAAATACAAAAGTTGTTTAAAATTTAAAAATGCATGCAATAAGGCCCATTTGGTTACTTAAATATTAGTATCTATATATCAATTAAATTAAACTTAATATTTATATCTAAAAATTGTGATACGGTCAGGGAAAATTTAACAAAAACGGAAATTTTTAATATTTCAGAAAACATATTTTGATTTCTTTTATTAAAGTGTATTATCTTCTGTACAAATTTCTTAAAAGATTGTAATGATATTGAGAATTAATTTCACTCCATTTCTTTCTGTTAAATAAATTAATCTAAAACTGTTTCATTAAATGTAAAATATTTGACCGTGTTACAAAATTATTTTGTTTGCTATATGATAAAATACGAATCCGGTAATCAAATAGACCTTATTGTATGTATTTTTAAATTTTGAACAACTTTTGTATTTACACTTTTTTGTAAAGTGAATAGGTAATAATTTACAGCAATATAAAAAACAGCATTAAAATCCCTATACGTCACATTTCAATTCTATAGCTTATATACTGTATAATAACTGTTGCACTAAATGCGTATATTGAGTAAACCTACCGTTGCCTGATGCCAATGCTAGCCGACGAGCGTCGAATGCGAGGGTCGTCGATTCTGCTCGTGCTTGCGCCGTGCATGTAATGGCTCCCTCCTTGACTCTCGGAGATGCTGCGATTACGACTCTTCAAGTTCTTGATGCGATTGTTGCTATGTCCTTTCAACATTTCGTTAATCTGTGGTTCGACTACTCGGAAGTCTTCTATGCTTTTAAACTTCGACAGAAACTGTTTCAGTTTAGGATCCACTTGCAAGTTATCACTGTGTTTATAGTACTTAAGAAAAGCCCAGAACTTTTCTAAACCATACAATTGTCCATTTTCGTAGTCTGTGATTGTTTCTGTTTGGAAATCAGCGTACAAATGTGGGCGGAATTTGCATTCTAATCCATAGGAATAGAATCGGAATAAGCATTCAAGACCATATCGGTACCCTGCAGTGGAATCTTCTACTGCGATAGTACGGAATTCATTGTACATAGTTCTATTAAAGTTTTCTCTTAAGAAAAATGACCAGAATCGGAATAATGTGTTCATTTCGCTTGAATGTCCACTGCCTAACCTCTTGCGCTCTGTAAATCCAAAACAAAAATTTAAACTTTATTTTGCCAAGAAACTGTTATAAATTTTGATTTTTCAAAACTTAAATACAATTTCCTTAAATGATTTGAAAGGTCAATTGTTTGATATATGAAATTCCTACCTTTGAGACATCTCTGACGGTATTTGTGATAGGCCTGTTGTGTGAAATTATTTTCTTTCAACAAAGCATGAGACGGGTGTTGGAAAGTTGGTAATGCTTGAGGAACACTTCCATAACTCGTAGCAAGCTGGCTCTCGGTGGGACTTGTGCCAAAGCTGCTTCTATGGAAATCAAATAACAATTGCTAAATTTGCCAGTAAAATAATTATCAAAATATAATCTATTGCTAGACCGACATTAATAATAAAAGAAAAAAATTGATTACATTATTCCTTTGGTTGTAAAAGTAATGTTCAACTAGAAATAATAAGCCTACTGTTTATGATGAACTCTGAACCTTTCTACATGCCAGAAAATAACCTTACTCATTGACAATATGCTTTCCAGGTGTTTATATGAAACAACAAAGTGCTCCAAAAACCCTAAATAGTGGATTAACTCAAGGATTTGTCTTAGCTCCGCTTTTGTTTAACTTGTACATTGCTGATATTCTGGAGACTAATCCGATAAACTTGGTTATATAGATGATTCATTCATATCTACTCGACATAAGGATTTCGTGGTGACAGAGACTGTTATTATCAGACCTGACTATCTTAGGCGTATATTTTTGAAAGTGGAGATTGCAGCCAAACTCCACAAAAACAGTGGGAACATGCTATCACCTTTGCAATAGATCAGTGGATAGCCAACTCAATGTTCATTTTGAAAATAAATTCTTAACCATGACATGAATCCAAAATTACTTGGGGTTGTTCTAGACAAGTCGCTTACTCATAAATATCATTTAAGAAGTACCGCTGCAAAATCGATAACTCGTAATAACATCTTTCATAAGTTGTGTGGTTCCTCCGCCGATATTTTAGGCACTTCAGCACTTGGATTAGTTTATACAATGGGGTCCTTCACTAAAGTCACAAAATGGCAAAAAAGTCATTTATATTATAACTAGACCAAAAAACAGTACTAGACATAACAGACGTTTATAAAATATTATTAATTATTAAGATATTTGAGTTTTAAAGACAGCAATTCTGACGTCAAAGTTTTATGTTTTACTGCTTAAGCTTATATCTCACACATCTATACTTTCCAAATTCTTTGTACTTCTCTTAATATTGAGCTGTTAGATTGTCGAAGTGTGAAGATTTTTGTTTTAATTTGAATTCGTAGCCAAATAACGCAAATCCACAAAAATCATTGCTGCTTAATGAATAACAATTAAGGCTTTTTAAAACTGCAAATAGTCTTCAACTTAGATAAAGTTTCATAATTTTTTTTTTTTAATAGTAAAGGACCCCAATGCATATAGTATTCACGAAAAGAAGATTGATATTCAGCTCAATAACACAATGAAAATCATCAGCGGAACAATCAGGTCTATTCCTTCGGATTGGCTACCAATTTTAAGTAACATCCGATCTACGACGGAAGAAAGCACTTTTCGGATCATACACCAAGATTATTGAAAATCCAAAGCTTTCAATACCTAAAAATACTGCAACCTACAAATAAATACGCTACGATCCAGACAACCAGCTATGCTAACTGCCAAGAAGCTGTTCAATGAAGATTTCGGCTGGAAACTGAAATGACAAGATACCTGTCCATCACATTGTGTTATTGCCATGTATTACAGTGAAACGCCTGCATTTAATATGCCTCGAAAAACATGGTCGGCTATTTTAAGAATATGCACAAACCATGGGAGATGCACATATGCTTTATTGAATTGAGGTAAAAGTAAAATACAATTACCAAGGTGTGGGGTTAAAAGACCAACTGTGCATTATGTTATTAGGGAATCCGAGACTAGGGCCTACTGTGGGAACTTCAAAGACTTCTTAATAAGATGTGTGGTAGCACCACCATTTCAGCTACCGACACTGCGTTGGAATACATCCGTAATTTGGATATATGTTTGTGACTTTGTTTTGACATGGATATACCTTACTGCTAGCCTATAGAAATCTATGTTAACGCTGGTCTAAAGAAAATGTTAACGCTGTCCTATAAAAAGAAAATGTATGTAACGCTCAGAGTGTAACGAAAATGCATGTAACGGAAGTGCGTACGGGCAATAACCGCGGAAGCGGGATGATTCGTCGTATTTTTGGGGTGGCTAATAGACCATTTCAAAAATTCAAAGCGCATGTGCGAACTGTGAGACTGCAACCAAATTTACATGACAGTTCTGCCTCTGCTGTAAATTTGAGGTTTGATTTAGATTCTTAAAACTTATGAAACTTTTATTAGTAGTTATGACGGGTACAATTTGCTGCGTACCGGCTTGTAAAAATAATTCAAAGAGGAACAAAAACATTTCCTTTCATTCTTTTCCTAGCAATATAAATATAAAAGGAAAGCATGGATTCGTCGCATTAATAGGAAGCTATGGGAACCAAAAAAATATGACAAAAAGAATGGTATTTATTAAGTTTTTAAAATTGCTGCCTAAAGGTGATCTAAAATAAAAAATATGGTTATATATGTGATAAAAAACGATAATATTAAAATATTTGTAAATGATTATTGGCTAATACTCGTATGTTACACTTATTTCGATTTTAAATTATATTTTCATTTATATCATGAGCATTTTAAAATTACCTTGTATTTGAATTCATGGTGACACAAATGAAGTTTACGGCACTAAATTTGTAGTTCGAAACTTGAATGTAGAGGTCGCGGACATTTTTGAAATGGTAAAAAAAAAATTGTAAAAATCAAAATGGCGGATCCAATATGACGGACATATTTTGGAAAAGTTAACTAAAATCAACCATTAAAGTGTATAATAGGGTTTTTGGGGTCGCTATTATACAAATTTGATGCCGAAAATAAAAAATTCAAAATGGCGGATATATTTTGGAAAAGTTCACTAAATTCAACCATAAAAGTGTATAATAGGGTTTTTGAGGTCGCTGATTACGAATTTATACGCATTAATAGGAAGCTATGGGAACCAAAAAAATATGACAAAAAGAATGGTATTTATTAAGTTTTTAAAATTGCGGCCTAAAGGTGATCTAAAATAAAAAATTAGATTATATATGTGATAAAAAACGATAATATTAAAATATTTGTAAATGATAGTTGGCTAATACTTGTATGTTACACTTATTTCGATTTTAATTTATATTTTCATTTATATCATGAGCATTTTAAAATTACCTTGTATTTGGATTCATGGTGACACGAATGAAGTTTACGGCACTAAATTTGTAGTTCGAAACTTGAATGTAGAGGTCGCGCACATTTTTGAAATGGTAAAAAAAAAATTGTAAAAATCAAAATGGCGGATCCAATATGACGGACATATTTTGGAAAAGTTAACTAAAATCAACCATTAAAGTGTATAATAGGATTTTTGGGGTCGCTATTATACAAATTTGATGCCGAAAATAAAAAATTCAAAATGGCGGATATATTTTGGAAAAGTTCACTAAATTCAGCCATAAAAGTGTATAATAGGATTTTTGAGGTCGCTGATTACGAATTTGATATCAAAATTATAAAATTTAACAAACTACCGTCCACTTATATCTTGTATGGATGGATATTCATAAATTACTTAGAAAATAATTAAAATAAAAAAAAATGTGTACAGATCAAATAATTGTAACACTACTAAATCGGAACAAAAACAGAAATACCCACGATACGTCCCTTTTCCAAATCATCTATTTGCTCTAATGGACGTTGCTGTCGTCGACGAGGCATGCTAACTTAATAACAATAAAATTCAAATTCAAACCTACATATTTTCTAAATAAATGTGCTTAGCAATTGCAAATTTTATTTATTTATTCTACTAACAATAAACAACTTCTCTGTTGAGTTTCGTTCGTTTATTCCTTAGATTTTGGTATTTCGATCTTAACGAGCGCTAGGGTATTAATTAACAAATTGCATTAAAATAAAAATTAAAATAGGACAAAATAACTTACCCAACAGAAGACGTCCGTGGTCTATGTTCCTTAACATCCATAATCCATCCGACGTGATGTTCAACAGGTGGATTGTTCGAATGACGAGTTTTGCGTTTTCTGGGAGTTCTAGGATCTGGGGATTCGTCTTTGGTTACGGCATAGAATCTTGGTCCACGGTATTGCGGCTGTCGTTTACCACGCGACGTAGTTTCAGTCATATTTTCAATCTGCAATTACATTGTTTTATGTTAACGGTTGAAAATTATTTAAGTAAAATCTTAGAAATTGTGTGTACTTACCGCGTGTTGAACTGGTGGTGGAGGAGGAGGAACTTCAGGATTCTGTTTTCTTGGTGCTGGTGGAGCCATTTTTTCAAAATCTGCTTGAGAAATAATATTCACTGTCTTATAACTGCCAGATATCGTGCGTTCCTGCAAGAGACAACTAACAATCAACACTAATCCACTACAATCTACGAAGGTACACGAAGTGCGATCAAAATATGCCAAAACTATACTATAATTGTGGAGGATATCGAAAGAATATTGTAGATGTTGCCTGATCGGCTTCAAGAACGTGACTCCCAAAGTGTAAAATGGAAGACTAATCGCAAAATATTTTTATCGTACTTAATATATACCGGAGGTGACAAATATATACAATGCCGCAATATGAGCCTCATGTAAATAATTTATTGTTGGACTCATATTTTATTGAATTATATCAATACCAGGTAAGTAACAAAAATAAATATAATTCGAAGAAGTTAATCCACAAACAGGATGTAAATGGATCAATATTACATTCTGACAGACAAAATAATAAATAAATTTAACAATGAAATGCAGAACGATAAATATTAAGAAATAATTCATTAGCAGAGGTCCCCAACCTTTATTAGGTATAGTATTTTTCTCGATTTAAAGAAAGCGTATGATAGTGTTCTTCGAGATATCATGTGGGATGTACTTGTAGAGTACAGTGTGGATGGTAATTTGTTGGGAGCGATTCGAGCGTTGTATGAAGGAAGACTGGCTGTGGTGAGAGTTGATGGTAGATTGAGTGATTGGTTTCGTATAGATGTTGGTGTGAAACAGGGTTGTGGAATGTCTCCTTGGTTGTTTAATTTGTATATGGATGTGTTGTTACGAAAGGCATTGAATGGAACGGATGGTGTACGTATTGGTGGACGTATAGTGCCTGCGTTAGCTTATGCGGATGATGTTGTGTTGGGAGAAACTGAGGAGCAATTGAGGAGAATGATTGTGAGCATAAATGAGGTAGGGAAAGGTTTAAATCTGCTATTGAATGTCGATAAATGTAAAGTGTTGGTGTTTGAGATGAATGATTTGGTGACTAATTGTAAGGTTTCAGTGAATGGTGTGAGACTGGAAAAAGTGAATGAATTATATTTGGGTAGTGTTTTTGAGGGATGGACGTATTGACCGGGAGATTGAAAAGCGTGTGTCTGCAGGGTGCAAGGTATTGGGTGCTCTGCGTACATTTGATCGAAACGTGAATGTTCTAGAGATGCTCGATTTAGTGTTTATAATGGTGTGTTAGTGTCTATATTGATGTATGTTCTGAATGTTGGGTGTGGATGAAGAAGCATGAACGACGTATAACTGCTGTAGAAATAAGATATTTGAGAGTGTGGGGGTATACGAGACGTGATCGTATACGGAATACCTTGGTGTATGATGAGTGTGAGGTTGAGAAGAATGTTGTTAGAAAATGGGAGTGAGTTAGTTGAGGTGGTTTGGACATGTTGAGCGAATGTCGAATTAAAGGTTGGTGCAACTAATATATGTGGATGAGATTGAAGGCGAATGATTGCGTGGGCGTGCGAGGAATAACCGGTTGGGTATGATTGATGGTTTGTTGCGTTAACGAATGATTCCGAGGGTGAAGAATAAACGAGAATGTGTGAATCGCACTATGAATGTGGACGAGGCGACAGTGGTATGACAGGAATGTTTCGAGGAGATTGATTGTTGGTTGACTGTGTTTCTGTGCTACCCCATTGAGTGGGATATAGTGTGATGTTATGTATGTATGTATTTTGTCTCGGCTTACAGTGGATCTAAAAGACGAAAAGGTGGCCAAAATTCTCAAAATCAGTCTTCAATTTGGGGTCTTTTCAGGCTCTATTTATATAGGATGGTGTCTGCGGTATTCGGTTAGAACTCCAACCTACAAATTTGGACACGTGATTTTCGACACCCATTATTTGGGTGTCGCGAAGGCTAATGTCTGAGCTCTCTCCGGTCCCGGCCTTTCCCGAACAGTCAGTGAGATCGAACATAACTTTATTGTGTATGAAGTAAGTTAAATTTAGTGAAATGTATCCTCCCAATGACAGTGAATATTTTTGTAGTTATTTACATTACAAGCGAGGTAAAACAGTTTTTACTACCGAATGGAGGAAATGACCGGCAAGTCGGCTAGGCGAGCCTTTCACTCTTTGAAGCCCGGGGGTGCACACTTGTGAACCCCTGGATTAGGGTGAGATTATCAAAATTACCAATAAAAGTGATCTACTGATCATGAAACTTACCCGATGATCGGGTATGGTCCATAAGTCTTCTTGGTAGTAATATAATCCATCATTAATTTCTTGTTCCAAATCTTGAGATATTTTCACTCTTGTTGTCCAGTCTCCAGTACGGTCATATCCTTCATGTTTTGGCAATCTAGTCGAGACAGTTGGTGCTGCACCTTGTGTTTGCGTTACAATTAATAATTTGTTAATATCCCCGTCGCTAACTTCATCAGAATCATCTTCAGCCCTAAAAATAACAATTACATTGAGTAAACATAACAATTAGTAGAAGTCTTCAACGTACCAGTCCGTAGAGAATTGATTGTTCCTTCCAATTGGCATATCAAGTTCTTCGTCGAACTGAAAATCGAGTTCTTCCCGTTCGACCCGTATTTCTTTCTCGCGGGTTTCTTTATTCTTCGATGCAGCCGAGTTCTTGCCTCTTCTTCTAACTTCTTTCCATATGTCGGATTGTCCGGTTTCGTTGGCCATTTTTTCTTGTTCATTTTTGACAGGGGATGTTTTTACAGTTACTTTTTTGGTAGGGGCTGGAATTTTCTCACCATCACTAGGGGGGGAATTATCACTACCAGGGATGAATTCAGCAACATCGGGATTCAGATTATCAGGAAGTGAATTCGTGTCGCGAAACGTACGGGGAAGAGGTGGAGGAGGCATGTATACGTCTGAACTTTCTGCTTTAGGATCGTAGATTGGCCACTTTGTTGGATTTTCACGAGTACGTACCTACACAAAAAAAAAAATTAGTAACATACATAATTTAAAATTTCTCCCGCAGTCGGGATTAGAATGCACTTTACATAATATACAAATAATATATATCCCCAGATTTCAAAATATCTTATTTAAATGTAATTCATATATTCATATAAGACAGAAAATAGAGAAACTGAATATGATGAATGGTACAATAAAACGAACACTAAATAAGAAACTACAAAAAGAGATCACGATTAAATTCAATAAAACCATGACAGTACCAACAGCAATTTATAGAAACTAAACATGGATTGTGACAAAAAAAGAGACGTCAAGAATATGGAGTGTTGAAATGAGAATTTTTAGAAACGTAGCAGGACACGATTAGATAGGAAAAGAAATATGGATATCAGAGAAGATTTGAATGTAAAGGCATTAGAAGACACAATCTAGAACTACAGAAATCAATGGAAGGAACAGAACAGAATAGCCTAAACAAGACTCCCTGAAATATTCTGTGAATACAAATCAAGAAGCCAACGGAATTTAGGAAGGCCCAAAACAAGATGGAAAGTGGTCTAAAATATGTCTTTACATTAGGCGTAATAGGCAGTAGCCTAACACGTGAAAGAAAAATAATATAAATAAAACTTATCATCACGGCTTTTACTCAATTTGGGTATGGGACTCTGCTATCACAGATAATATGCGCGTGAAGTGCGTTTACCAATCGTCAACTTACGGCCACTGAAAATATTAGTGAAGAGGGAACCACAGGCACAGTATAGGTACTATAAGCAGTAGTCTCACTCTCTGTCGGCACCTTTGATGTTTTGTAACATGTCAGATTTTCTTGCGCATCCCTTGCCCTGCCCTGCGGACTGAGCGGCGGAGCGGTCAATTTAAATAAACGTCAAATTCAAATGTATTGTGGGGAATGCGACTACTGCTTATAGCACCTATACTATGCCACAGGGGTAAAGTTAAAATGGCAACTATCTTTTACAGGTATAAAAGCAGTGCTTCCCCGTATATTTGTAGATTAAAGTGAATAACCAAATGTTCGGCGAATACATTTTTATCAATAAAATTACATACATACTTCACATCATGCTATATGCCACACAGTGAGGTAGCATGAACTCTGGAACACAATTAACCAACAATCAAGCTCCCACAAACATTCATATCTTGGTAAACCACTTTCGCCTCAAAAAATAAAATTATCTCTACGAGATATATCTATGATTACAGATAGCGATGTGATGTCAAATCCAAAAACTGTAAACGTTAGTAAATGATGAATTTCATATTATCTGATCAGATGTTCACGGCAAGAATCTGCTATGGTCATATGCCGCCTCATGAGTGGATTATTGTAACTACGTGAACATCACAAACGACAATGTTTTTCAATGAGATTCGAATCTACAACCACTGGTGTGCCAGGCTAGTCAGATAGCCACTACGCCACTGAGTTCGGCAAGACAAGAATGTTTTGTTTAATTGTTACTTACTTTGAATCCGCCGTGCATTTCAAGTTTATCCGATTCAGAAATTGCATTAATGACTAGAGATACATCATTGGTAAGGGCCTGGACTCGATGAAAAGAAGCAATTAGCGTAACGGGTAAATATCCTTCCTCATCCATTTTCCTTCGCATGAAAAAGTCTCGAACTAGATTGTCTTCACTGAAGTAGTATTCTCTACAAAAAAAAAAAAAAAAATTGTAAAATTATTAAAAGTCCGCTGATTTACAGGAATGTTTTACTACCAGTTTGAAAATATTTCTGTATTTAAATTAGTGTTAAATATCAAGGACATCAAGTACTATGTTTAATTTTATTTTTATCAGTTTTTTTTGTGATAGTTTTACCAGTAGTGTAATAAAAAATATACAGTTATTGGCGCATATTGCTAAAATAGGAGATTTTTTTTCGTATTTAAAAAATCACTTATTCGACTAACCTAGATATTAAACTTACATTTGTTTTTTAATATATTCTTTTAGCGTAGGTCCGTCGAGATTGACGTAATTGTTACTGCTGTAGTAGAAGGTGCCCATATAGGGCACTAAAAAGGCACTAGGACCATCCATTGGCAATCCAAATTTGCTCATCTACACAATACACAAAATTAACAAGTGGAAATAATTAAATATGAAGAAAATTAAATTACATTTTTATTACTAAATTAAATGACGAGACAATAATTACTATAATATTCTTGATACGAAACGTTTAGTTGCAGTTGTTGATATCGTTTCTGAAATTCCAGGAGAAAGTAACAAAATAAGATATAGGTTTTTAATATGTAATACCACCATTTAACATTGCACAAATTAAAGACCTTTATTAGTAATTATAATTAGTTATACATTTTTACTTAACATAGTAACAGTCTTATGATTTAAAAATTAATTAACAAGTTAATAATTGTATAATATATCTAAATAACAATCAGAGAAAGGGCGGTATTCCATTTTATGAGTCTGTACCATATTTTGTTACTTTCCTCTAATTTATAGCGAAGAATAAAAAAAGGGTAACTTGATAAAGTTTAAGAAAGGGACTTGACCGATATATTGCCGTACAATGCAAATGAAGTTACCTGTGTGTAATCTGTAGGGTAGTCAGGGTACTCAGGATCGCTGGGCATGCGATTGGCGGGTCGGTTGAAGGCAGGGCGTCGGGAGCCCCTGGCCCGGCCACCGCGGCCACGCGAACTGACGCCGTTCCGCGACGACCGATGATACCTGTCGCCGTTGTCCATGCGGTGATCTTTCCAGTCACGGTCATTTTCGCTCACTGTTGATAGAGCGGAGTGTTCACCGCCGCCTGAAATGCAAACACGCGCTTGATCTTCCACTTGTCTCGTTTCGCAATGACAGTGATCTTCAAACTTTTTGCGTTCGTTAGGTTTTTACTCATTTTTTAAACTACGGAAAAAAGTTACAGATTTGGTGTGGATATTATTAATTATAGCAATTTTTTTTGTTGGATTGTAGAAATAATAAATAAAACACAATTACTGGGATTCAATTCTTCTAATGTGTTTTAATTTTTCTCAACGTTTCGAGATCATATGTCTCAACTTCAGGAGCTCTATTATATTTATTGTTTAACTTAATAAAAATATAAACACAATAAAATTGTTAATGTTTCATAAAAATCAGTCTCTGAATAATAACTAAGTTTTTAAGTCACAAAGACTTGCCAATCCAATCAATCGCTAATTACGGGCGCGTTTCGTTCTTATTGGAACTCATCAGCGTAGTGTAACCCGTCAACTACTGTGGTAAACGGAACTGAGAGGTAACTTAATACATCCAGAGCCATCTTCCGCTTTTATACTTCAAAAGAACTAAATACTTTCAAAAGAGGAAAATTATCTATGAAACAAATAATATATAAAAATATAAAGACAATAAAATTGGCTATGTTTCATAATATATTTTACCAATTTAATGGTGTAAATCTCGGCGTAAATAGCTCTGAGGTAACGCGTCATACTGTGGATCATAAGATCC
Organism: Poecilus cupreus; assembly: GCA_963942605.1. NCBI lineage: Eukaryota > Metazoa > Arthropoda > Insecta > Coleoptera > Carabidae > Poecilus > Poecilus cupreus. Next base: position 9,749,522 of record OZ012715.1, read on the forward strand.
TCGGTTCGAGTCTCACTGCCGACAAATTTTCGAAATTTAATTTCGAAAATTGTCACCACTATAAAATTATCCCTGTAGCTCCTCTACAAACAGCATTGTTGGAGGCCATGATTTGACAGCTGGTAACTGCACTTCACTAAAATATATCATAATACCGAAATCTGCTTTAATCAGAGTGCCACATTCAGAAATGGATAAATAGCGTGAAGATATATTTACCTTATTTAATTATATTTTACCAATTTTACGGAATATTTGTTGTTGCAAAGTAGTTTCAATTTGAGGATAATTTTATTTTTAACATGGAAATGCCAATTAATTACATTTTTCCAATTACAACAATCAAATAAATTGAATTGAAATAATTCTTTTAGAAATAGAAATGCATTTGTAGAATCCCTAACAAACTACTACGGATAAAAGTTTGAATATCACCATCTTCTTTGCAAGGTACAACGAAAACACTGCATGCCAAATCATAATGTTAGAAAAAATTCATTCAAAGCAATACATACCATGATCATTTTTCATTTTTGGTGAATTATCACGTTTACCCTTAGGTAGATCTATTTCTAATGGTACCCATTTTTGTTTGGCAACTGTAATATTATTGTTTATTAGTACAATACATGGGGATTAAATCAAAACGTGAAATATCTTCTCAGTCATTAGCAATAGATAAGCAAAGAAAATTAAACGTGAATAGTTATTTTTGCTGTGCCTTCAATTGTTACAATGATTGCATCATTTAAAGGAATTTAAAATATTTACACCTAAATCGTAATCATGTTTATAACATATAATCCATGTTCATAAATTTTGTATCTTTATTTAATATAATTATAATTAATTAAACTAAATATGATTGAATTATGTGTATTGTAAAGTACAGAACTGAGAAGATACCTCTAAATAAACAAAATCAAATCAAACTGGTCTGTGTAACTTGTTTAGGCAAACGAGAAGCACAAAATCAAAAACATCAAACTGTGCAACAAGTACTATTATCATGACCAAACCTTTTTTTTTCTTTTCTCCATCGGTTTCTTCGTGTTGTTCTTCACTGCTCCCCTTGCTACCAGAGCTATTGCTGCTGCCACTGCCGTTTGCATTGCTGCTTACTGGGTTGTTGGTTTTTTTCTGAAAATTCAACTTCAATAATTAGTAGGAGCTTGGTGCATTTATAAACAAAGAGAAAAAAGAATGTCTACAAAGATAACTCTTGGACAAGATTCAAATAGAGTGGCCTCAATTATACAGCTGACTAAAATGTGAACAGAACAGATTTGAGTACGTTGTTACATGAAGCGCGAACAAAATAAAAACAACTTTAAAATGTGTTCAGTAGTGCTTCAAATTTTAATATAATTCAGGATTTAATCAAGATATAAATAAACTAAGATATACAGAGTGTCTCAACCACAGGTCACCATTGTAACTTCATATTTGAAATGATAAAAACATGATGCAATTGTACAAATTATTTCGATAAATTCTACCGAAAAGGACGCTACATTTAAAACGTAATAAATGATGTCTATTGTAATAATAATAATAACAAGCAACGTAGGCAACTGGTCACAAAAAATCACATATTTGTGAAATAAAAACGCGAGTTCGAATTGTTACAAAAGTACTATTCCAAGAATACAAAGTTAATAATTACGATATTAGTAAGACATTAAGTTTTTTCGAAGCAGTGGATACATTATTATTGCGCCATAGTGCTTAGCTGTTATTTTTCAAAATTAAAAAGCTCTAATTCAACTCACCTGTTTGATGTGTAATTGTTTTGTTTATATTGGTGAATAAATAGCACAAAATTGTACATTGGCCGTTCATCTTTTCAAATAAAAAGTTAGTAATAATTGAACAGACTGTATACACCAGAAATTTGTAAAATTATTGTCAATTATTTTAAGTTATTTATGCGTATATTTTGTTAAATTTAAAACGAATAATACAAGACTATGTATGTTAAAATATACAGAAATATTTTGTAAGCGCTGTGACTAAGAACTGCTGCTATCTTCATTGTTTTCTGATAACATTTTTTTTAACTTTTGTTGTTAAAATAAAATATGACTCTTGTATTAATTTCGCACGTTATACGCTTACGAGTATAGCCCGAATTTTACATAACACCTTGTATATATTAATATACTGAATTAATATAAATGAGTAAATATATTTTTAAAAGCTTCTAAAAAAACATTGTATAAGAATTAAAATGCTTTGCTTCGACCTTGACCTAAGAAATGCTAATATTAATTATTATTAACATATTTTCCTCTATTTGCACATATGTTCAGTCGGTCTCTAACAGGTTTGATATATGAGTTAAAAGAGTAATTAAAATTACATATATGTATGTATAAAGTGCATGCAATATACAAGTTGTTTGTTACGAAAGATATTAAAATATATAGTAATATGTTACTATGGAAACTAAATTACTGAAGTTCATGAAAAGAACATGTTTTTGAAATACATGCAAAATTTAAATTAGAATTAAATTTTGTCAGCGTGATTCTCTACCTAGAAGAAGTTTACATTATTAGTTTATAAATATGGATTTAATTAAACACATATTTATAAACTGTTTAATTTTTTAATGTTCACACAAAGGAACTGTGCAAGATTCAAGAAAATATTAACATTTTTTACAATTTATTTTTCTGCACGCATACTCAGCGAAAAGTTGATCTCATCAGGTAATTTTCTCCAAGGTATTTTGTTGGTTTATTTAGCAACGCCGGAACTTTTTTCATGAACCTTCAAAAGTTTCTCTATGCGAACAAGTTTAATTAGTTATGCTTGTATTTAAAATAGGTAGGTAGTGAATCTTCTGAAAAATATGTATACAACTAACAAACAACTTACTTCAGCATTGTGATTTCCTAACGATGGCCAATCGCAAATATCCGTAAAATCACTCGCCTGTAAATAAAATTATTATTAATATAGCTTGATCAAACAAAATTTAATGTTAGGAATAAATTGTTTTGTTCACATGCTCTTCTAAATAAAAAAAAAAAATCGTACTGTACAATCAATTAGAATTAGATCATATATATTAAAAATATGATAACTTATATCCTGACATATACAGAAGAGAAAATATGAAGAGAAATACCGTAAAGAAGAAATAGACAGATTAGATGATATATGCATAAGAAATCGTTGGACGATTGTAATAAGATGATGAGCTAGCCGTTTTCAGCTAATGTTAATATTACAATACAGTTTAAAATCGCCTGTATCAAGTTGAAATTTTTTACATTCTGCGCATGGCGAATATCTGCTCAATCAGAGGTGAAGTTTGCATGAAGTGTGATTGTGTATTCGATATACACTAACAAGCCCGATGAATACTGGGTGACTCACGTATCATTTTAGAAAATCCACATTTTAATATTCATGTGCAATGTGCTTAATATATTTTTTATTAATTGCAAGAGCTTAATAAGAATAAAAACTATTCATTCGTTTGTAACAAGACTATGTATACTGTAGCAGTTGCTTGTGACTCGTTATTTATAATTGACTACATTTACTAAAGGTATCTAGTTAGTGTCTAGAGAAGTGTTTTGCCCGAGGCAAAAGAGCATTTAAATGGCATTGGCTCACAAATACATACAAACATATGATTCATTGTCCTTCCTTCCGGGATTCTGCAAGTTGCGATAGTGCGAATAACATGAGAACATCTAGCACGGCCAGAATACTACTCCTAATCTAATTAATTTTATTATTCCTGTTGGAAAGGATAATATACTTCAATTATTTGCTACAATTAAGCAAGTTTTCATTATACTGATTCTTGATAAAAAAATAAGTAAGCAAGACAAAATAATAAATATTTGATACAAATAATAAACTGGAAACATGTTTTCCTCCGCTAAGAAATGCAATTGTTTCATGTGAATATATTTTAGTGGCCCGGCCTTGACTTTATAAAAGCATAGACCATCACCAATAATGGATAAATGATGTTTATGGTTTATTTGTTTATATTTTTTGAACCAATGTAAACAATATTGTTTCTCTTAGTTGTTATTTTGGTCAGCAAAATTAGTTGCATAAATATACAGTAAGATAAAAGCACTTATCGGCACTCTTATCGCTTTCAAAGCGAACCCTTAACAAATAAACAAAAAGTAGAAACAAACTTATAAGCAAATAATCAGCGAATTTATTCGTTTGATCTAGATCTAAGAATCTGAATCGCAAATACAAATATCATATGAGTGTTGACTGGTTAATGATATTAATCAATTATATAAGACGAATAATGTCATAATATCGCGAAATGTATTGAACATTCAACTGAGAGTGAATACATTGAAAAATTCTAATAGTGGATGCCCCAAAAGCTACTTGTACCTAAATTTGTATCCAAGGACTGAAATGTTGTAGAAATATAGCCTGTTTTAATATCTAGTGGCTTCACTTTGGAAGCACTAGCGCTATAATTCGTCTAATATTCAAGAGATTTCATATGCTCTTTTAATACTCTACTTCTACGTATGTATTTTGCAGCGTAATGGGGGGACATGAACCAAATATATATTTTTTTCGCTAGATGTCACTAGTTTAGTGTAATATGGCTACATCTAGGGAAGAAATAAAGAAATATTAATTTATTTACTACAACCCTCATTACGTCTATGCACTTTGGTCCACTTTAGTGTGAAATTAGGCGATTATGTAACTAACGATAGCTTCTCCATAGTGTAGGCTTAAGACATGTAATTAATATAACACAGATAAACAAATACATTACAAGAAAAAAGATAATTTAACCAAAAAGAACCCTAAGCGCCACAAATATATAAAATGTGATTTGTGACACGAGCATATTGGACAAAAAATATTAAAATAGGTATGTAATCTCGCTTCGCTGCCACTTTTCGCAAACAAACCCTAAGCCTACATAACTCAATATATTCGATTCATAGTACTCATTTTTAATGGAACTTATCTGAAAATAAACTCGCTTCCACGTCCCACGTTGAACGAATAAAATGACCCATTGTTTTGATACTGCTATATTTTTAACATGAATATATCTTGCGCATGCGTCATAATAATTTTTATAACATTTCTGTGTTTTCATGTAACATTTCGATATTTCCGTGTTCAACTTATGTGTAATATTTAATTTAAATATATTCCTTTGTTTAATAAGCTGAAACGCTAGAATTTACTTTAGGGCCTCTTGCAGAATCTTGTAATTGGTCAAAGACCGTGGTTATTCTTTAGCTGTTTAGCTTGTCCGGTATTGTACTTGTACTTATAATTATAACTACATACATGCGAATAATTAGGATTCCACTGCGCACGCGTTAAAAATACCTGTATAAAATATGTTTAATGTGCTACTCACCAGACCAAAACGACTTTAAATTAATAAATTATAATGAAATGCTCCATTTACACCTCGGAAATGCTTTAACATTCAATGAATTTAAAAACATTCCAGAACTCAAGGCTAAAGAAAATCAAAGTTTTCATGTTTAGCAAAATTATACTAATAACTACACTATCAGAAATATAGCAGCGTTTTCAAAATATTTGGAGAGAGAACCAGTGTTTCTTTGTAGTATGTAATATAATAATAACTAAATTTACATAAAATATGTACTATAAATATGCTTCACATTACGTCAAATGCCAACGTGTGAATTTTATTAAAACCATCAGAAATATAGCAGCGATTTAAAAAAAATTGGACAGAGAACCAGTGTCTCTTTGTAGTTTGTAATATAATAATAACTAAATTAACATAAAATATGTAATACAAATATGATTCAAATTACGTCAATTTGCAACATGTGAAGAATTTAATAAAACTATAAGAAAAATAGCAGCGATTTTAAAATTTTTGGACATATAAGCAGTGTTTCTTTGTAGTTTTTAATATAATATAACTTAATTAACATAAGGGCAACGGCTTGGCAGGTAGCGTTCAAACCGGTCATGGGGTAAATAGCTCCGTGGTAACGCGTCGGACTGTGGATCGTGAGATCCTGAGTTCGAATCCCACAGCTGACAGTTGCTAATTTACATTTACCCCTGTGGTTCCTCCTCCACTAACATCTTTGGGGGCTATGATTTGACGGCTGGTAACCGCACTTCATATGCAAAAATATATCACTTACCGAGATCTGCATAAACAGAGTGCTACACCCATAATGGGTAAAAGGCGTGATGATATATTTATTTATTTTATTTTACATCAATTGTCAACGTGTGAAGAATTTATTAAAACTATCAGAAATATAGCAGTGTTTCTAAAATTTTTTAATAGAGAACTAGTTTTTCTTTGTAATTTGTAATATAATAATAACTAAATTAACATAAAATGTGTACTACAAATATGAATCAAATTACGTCAATTGCCAACGTGTGAAGAATTTGTTAAAAATTGCAGTGTTAACGTTTCAATGTTTCAAATATATTCCAACTTATTTTTATGAAATTATACGAATAAATATGATGACGTGTTGAGCGATTTGGCGGAATTTCTTATGAAATAATACGGAGGTGAAGACAGCGAACTCAACCACATTTGATAGTTTTAATTTCGTGTGCGTGATTTGTGATTCCAACGCATTGACGTGATTAAGGTGTATCTTTCACTGGCTTAACAAGAATAGAAATTAGTACATGAGCTATTTTTCGGCGTACTAGTTTAAAATAAATAAAATATGTATAGCAAGACAGCATCATTTTCGAGTTGAGTACCTATAATCTTCAGTTCTATTTTAAGCATCGACAACTTTGTTGAATACGATTTTATAGCAATTCGAACAATTGATATAAAGGGTTTCTGATTTATGGCAGTTTTAATACAGCAATATTTTAAGAATTGTAGCACTTTCCAAATACTATTTTTGCACTCATCATAACCCAAATTTATTATGATAATATAATTTTTTGTTCTATTTTAAACATCGACAACACTGTTGAATACGATTTTATAGCAATTCGAACAACTGATTTAAAGTGTTTCCGAGCTACTAACAATTTCAGTACAGCAATATTTTAAGATTTGTAGCATTTTCCAAATACTATTTTTGCACTCATCATAACCCAAATTGATTGTGATAAGTTATGTAGTAAAATAAAAATTTAGTACCAGTTTTTTGAAAAACTGCCAATTATCTTCAACATTTTTTATTCAAGGCTATATTCATTAATTTTGCATTAAAAAGAAATTTATTAAGCCATTACCAAATTGAAATATGGCAATTTTCCCGAAAATTAGACCCACTTTGCCTAATTTCATGTTTGTATCAATAACCTGATTCATTTCCTTTTAACGCTTACAAATTCATCACAATTATATTTATGAAAAATATAAAAACATGTTTTCCCACATTTTCGAAAATACCTGAAATAATTATAGAATTCGATACCTGAATAAAATATAAACAGTACGTAAGAATCTGTTTTCATCTTCTAAACATATTTAGAATTCTCGGTTTCTATTGTCGCTAATCAGTTTTGACGTTTTATAACTAAGTTCAACTGCGAAAAAATATAATTATTTCATTACAAAGCAATAAAATAAATTCTAAAATTAGTCTCGGTAAAATAACCTATCACAAGAAAATCTATTGCTCTTTGCGAGTTACATTTATTTATTTAATTAACACTCAACAGGAAATGAATCTCAGTTTAGAACAGGTAAGCCCAAAAATCTCGGACACTGCTCAACTCCCAATTGACAAATTTTCATCCCCCTTTTACTCATATTGTTGGGGCTGTTATTTAATGCCACTTTTCGTACAAAAATACAGGGTGTTTGGAAAAGTGGTGATAAGGTTTAGATAGAACGATTCTATGGTTAATTCGGAGTCGACAATTCTAACGATAATTTAACTCCAATATAAAGTAAGCCATAAAGAAAAAACAATTTATCGTTTTGACAGCGGATAACTTTTTGAAAGTGATAAAACGTTATTTACCGTTCTCCTCGCAACCAGATCAAAACACTAACTACATTAATGTCATTTGCATTATATGTCAAAAATATGATTTATAATAATTGTGTTTTCGCCAATTGCACTTTTAAATAAACCTATTCATAAATAATGTCGTTAAATTATCTCGCCGAATTACACTCGAGCATTTCATTTTCTTCGGATAAATTTCAGTTTGACAACTCAGCCTTGTCACCTGACAGCAATTTGACTAGGAAACTGTTTAAAAAATAAAATCACTCCACCTACGGTGTCGTGATTTTATTAAAACAGTTTTCTTGTCAAATTGCTACGTAACAAGATTTCGTTACAAACAGAAATTTATCCGGCAAAATAAAAAGCTCTTGTGTAATTACAGTTGAAAAATAAATTGTATGGCCCTTAGCCACACGATGTCATCAAACTTGTAAATGTTCGATTAACATTAACCCATTAATGCCCAATCATACGTAAAGATGTCTCCCTTTAACATTATGTCTCTCTGCCAGGCTTTTTTTTTTAAACTGGATAAACTATGCCAGGTTATTCATTTGATATTGCTCTGTGTATTTAACTGTATAATATTTTATACATAATTATACTAACAAGTTACCAACATACAGAAATATGAAATCAATGATTAAAGAAAAATACTTCTGGGCATTAATGGGTATATGAAATTTTGGAATTTGTTATGGAATATGAGTGCAGTGGCTAAAATCGTGTTGATGTAACTAATCGTTTAATACCAACATCTTAAGATTTTAACTGCTCTTCACAGGTATTTTTTTGGTTTTATTACTTATGGTAACCTTTCACAAAAAGTTTATTGTTTGACAAATAAATGAACAATAATTTTTTTGAAAGAATTAACGTTATTTTATTATTTTTATCATTACATAAATACTTGATAGCATCGCTTAAATAAAGAATTTTTTTTAAATTAATTTTAATCATGTACTTAATAAAGTAAACAATTTTAATTCGGCATTTGAATTTTCACTGCCTACCTATGTCAAATGTAGACTTAATATTCGTACTGATTTGCATAGTTATAACGGAGGTTTGTTTTTCGAATTGACAACAGTTTTTCCAGCGACAGCTAATTTGACAGCTGACAGCTGTTTTATGCTCAGTTTGGTTTGCCATTTTACCATAAATAGACTTAAGCCAGAACCAAAGAGATCTTCGCCAGAACTACGCTTGCAAATTGTGCAAATTTATTTCGAAAATTTTATTCAGCTATGAGGCTCACTTTTGATTAAAATGCTACGTCAACAAGCAAAATTGTTACCTTTGGGGTGGAAAAAATCCACGAGCCATTATTCAGACGGCGTTACATTAACAAAAGGTCACTGTTCGGTGTGCTTACGGGCTATTGCAATCATTGGTCCGTATTTCTTAAAAAATGATACCGGCCAGAACATTACAGTCAATGGAGATCGCTATAACCATGATTAGTGACTTTTTCGTTCCAATATTGTATAGCATAGATGTGGAGGAGCAGTGGTTTCAACAAGACGACACAACTTGTCACACAGCGTGCGCCTCAATCGATTTATTGAGGGACATATTTGATGAGTGCATAATATCGCGCAATGAACCTGTGGATTGACCTCCAAGATCTTGTGATTTAACACCTTTGGATCATTGTCTGCGGGGATATTAGAAGTTGGTAGTATACGCTAATAAATCAGAGACGATGGACACCATGGAATCAACAATTCTCCGCGTTATTGACGATATACGGCCCCAGTTGCCTCAAAAATTGATGAAAAATGAGACTTCCAGATTGTGCTTTATTTGAGCCAGCCACGGCGTCCGTCTTTCAGAAATCATATTAAGACACTAATGGCATAAAATTCTCTTTCCAAAGAAGTCAATACTGTGGCCATTATCACAATTTTTATGTGTTTTATTTCATTTTAAAGCTCTATACCTCTAAAAAAAAAACCATTTATAAATGTATCATCACGTCATTTCATTTAGTCATTTTGTTTAATTCGCAGATATTACTAAAATGCAGTTCCCAGCAGTCCAGTTACGCCCCCAAACATGTTAATTGAGGCTAAAGTTTAACTGTTGGCTCTGAAATATAATAATACTGGAACGCTAAAGTTGAAAATGCGAGCCAAAAGAGACAGCTAGTTGTTGGGCTATCTGTCTTTGTTGTACAACGCTTTTACATAGCAACTGCTCAACAAACGCATAGCAACCATTCTACAAACAAGTGTTAGGCCTATGGCACACTGGTCGATGAGCTCTTGGATGAAACATCATAACGAACCCTCCTTTCAAGATTTTTAAGTTCATTAATGACAAATACAGAAAATTTCTCTGTCACAAAAAAAAAGCTAATGTGAAATGAGACACAAAGATACGTCTGAAATGAGACACGCTTGTTTCATCGATGAAAAATAGAGGAGCCTCTATTTTTCGTCGATGACGGGTTCGTTCTGTTGTTTCATCGATGAGAATCGATGCTCACCGACCAGTGTGCCATAGGCATTAGAGAAAGAAGCGTGGCCTTACAATATCTATCTCAAGCTCGTTTTTCGCTTTCTTACTATATTGCAGTACGGTGCCAAACCCAGAAATGGGAAGATTGCAATGTAAATAAAACAAATAAAAAACCAGTAACTATTTTTGTTGTACATTATTTAGTGTCTTAAAAATAATATGTAGTGAAAAATGGTCTCTTTCTCTTTCTCTTGTATTCCGTGAAATGAATATATTCCTTCACTATCGATTTCCCGAAGCAAGGGGGACTAATCCGCCACGGTAGTTGAGAATGATCTCACGTACGCACATCGCCAGGACGCCTCAGTTAGTACGGAATTGTGACGCCACTGACGCTTGTCTCAGCGGCGCTGTGCTGGCGTCGCCGTGCACTAGTTTTCGCGTTGCCTGCACGCGTTTCTATTTTGATGATAATACGAACATAAACACAGCAGTTTAGCAAGACAGAAACGCGTAGGTGTGGGTGCTTCAGTGGGAATAAACAATAATATAATTCAGGAGAATTTTTCCTTACTTCTTATTTTAGACAGTTTATTGGACGTTAATATAGGTTTTGTTTCTATTTACGAGCATATCACAACGATAATAAGCTATAAACCAGCGTAGGTTTCGGGAGTTTGATAACAATTTTAAAGCATTTTTTACAAACACGGAAAATAGTATCGAAATCCTAACAACTCATAATTCTTCAATTGTTTATACTTCGTTCAAATATAAAAGTATAATGACTACTGTAAATATAGTTAATAAAAAATTATGAATTAATTACACTTAAATTACCAATTAAATAATATTTATTGCAATCCGGAACAAACAAACCAAACAACAGAGTAATAGTGCCATAATTCGATAATAAATTACGTGTATTAATACTAATTTATTACTTGTATACACTGCATAAAAAGTAGTACATTAAACAAACATAAAATATTTTAATATTAGGCTCTCTTAAATGTAGTTAATCATTTGCTCATACCATCGTAGCACATGAATTCGTTCCAGGAAGAGTCGGAATTACTGGAAAAGGGCTGATGATTATTAAAAGTAAATCAAAACGAAGCTGCTTGGAAATATGAATGAATATGCCTGTATTACATTTATGTAACCTAGAATGTGTATTTAACAGCTTATTGCAAACAATTAAAATAGTTAACAATAAAATTATTCACCGGAATTTACATCTAATTAGGGAAATTTTCTAATTCTACTGAACTCGTCAAATTAATTTATAATCTGATATAAAATAAAAACATGTATATCTGCCACATGTGCACTGGGAAGTACAAATACCTGAGCAAGCACTGTACATAATCATAACCTAAACAGAGCAAAACATAATCTATTCTAGTGTCAAGGTTAGCAAATACTTGTCAACAAAAACGAGATTACGTCGATGACCCTTTGGCTTCTCGAGAAATCGGGAACCCCAGAATAAGTTGTATATAAGCCTACAAACTTCACAGATTTGATATCAGACTTTCGTAGACTACCCTACAGCTACAACGAACTATCAACAGTAAACTGTAAACATGTTGAAGAATTTAGTGATTTTCCTCGTCGCCGCTGCAGTGCTGGTTGAAGGTAATCACATACTAACTTATTTAACACGCGTACCGCCTTGGCTATTATAATAGTTATTGCATCATCTCACTTTATTATTTATACTTTTCGCACAGTAAAATTTGTGTATGCAGTACATTTTTTATTAACTCGTTCAGTCTCAAAATTAAATTCATCACCTAAGCCTTGCTTGCTTTATACCATGAAGTTTTTCTTTTCAAGTGATTTTAAAAGTTTTTCTCTCTTGCACAATAATGTAAGTGTAAAAATTTGGTCGTACACTTGCGCATTGCTGCTTTTACCTCCATTTCCTATTAATCGCTTGTTTTGCAGTAGGCGAATTAGCTATGCAATGTCATTTTAAAATACGTAATGCCCGCTTTAAAAATATAAAGAAAAAATCATATTTCGACAATTAAGTTGTCATCATCACTAGAACGAAAGGGATACATTCTTTATTTCGACACCTAAGTTGTCATCATCAGTAGAAGAAAAGTGATACAACAACAAGGTTTACACAACAAGGTTGTATCCCTTTTGTTCTACTGGTGCTGGCAAATTTAGTTGTCGAAATTCGTACATATATAGATTTTTTTTTTATAACTTTAAGGCTTAGGGAATAAATTTACAACGTTTAAAATGTAAACTATTCACACACTGTAAGAAATGTAATTGTATAACTTCCAAATTATACTAAATTGCATTTCCATATTACAAAGACATGTACAAGGTTTGCAAACCATTGTTAAAATATAAATATTCATTGTTTATTAACTATAATAATAGACGACTTCAAAGAGTAATAATTTATTTCAGCTTGTCCTCCAATTAAGAGTCGTTCAACATGGGGCGCAAGAAATGCCAAAAAAGTAACCAGAATGAATGGTCAAGCCAGGTACGTCCTTATTCACCACACAGCAAGTGGGCAATGCGAAAGTGAAAATGCATGTGCAACTCAAGTGAAAACCATCCAAACTGGCCACATGGGCGGGAAGAGGAATTACGATGACATTGGTTACAACTTTTTGGTAAGTAAATTGTGGATGTAAAGTATAGTTCGCACCATTAATGATTTTACAATTACACCATACATTTTTAACTTTGTATTGACCAGTCCCACTTTCTGTTTGTTTCGATTTTACTGTTTTCTCGAAGGACCAAAATATTTGGTGATATTATGAACACGCGCTAAAATTACAAACAAAACAGTTGGGAATATAGAATGAATTATGGTTAATTTTTAGCAACCTTGACTAGCATTACTTTGCGTCACAAATAAATCGATGCGCAATTAAGGAAGTTTTGTTACAGGTCGATAAATTCGGAAACATCTACGAAGGCAGAGGATGGGGCGTTTCTGGTGCCCATGCTCCTGGTTACAACAGCCGAAGTGTTGGAATTTCTGTTATTGGGAACTACCAAAGTAAGATGCTGACATAACATCAGTTAACCTTCAAATTTTAAGCATTATGACCATGAAATTTCATTAGCGACAACCAAAAATGATTTTTACTTGTCTTATTTACAGATAGTGCAGTAAGCGAGAGCGCTAAGAATGCTATCAAGAGCTTGATCGCTTGTGGAGTTTCTGGAGGAAAGATTTCTTCCTCGTACAAGTTGTTGGGGCATAGACAGACCAAGGCCACTGCTTGTCCAGGGGACAAACTGTTCCAGGAGATCAAGACTTGGACCAACTGGGCTTCCAGTCCTTGAAAGACATATTATTGTGATATTTTTATAATTTAGTTTACCAGTGCACTAAAATATTTGTAATTTTGTAAGAAAATAAAGTAGTTTTAATTGAAAATTGTTTTCTTTGTTATTTAATTAATTATGATTCATTATTATTATACGAAGTGATTGGCTGAACTCTGAACTTATATCAATGCATATGCATCATTTAGAAATTCAACCTTTTCTTCGTTTTGGATAATTGATATTTTATTTATGGTACGTTCAGCTATTTATTACTCTATTTTCAGATATATGATATTTATATAAATATAATTAATTTACATCCTATTTATTAGAGATAAACATGCGAAAATGTCAGGTTCAGGGTTGGCCAAGAACTTTAAGACAAACAATGTAATTTGAAAAATTTCCTAACTCTCCACTAGAAGACAAAAGTAAAAATAGTTGAATAAATGATGAAATGCTCTTTTAAATTGTATAAATGATCTAAATCCGAAAATATCACATACTACTTTTTATTGGGTTCCGTTAGAATATCCTTTGAACACTGTGGGTTATATGAAACGCAGATGCTATGTTTATCAGCAAGAAAGTTATATTCGTAATTTTTTTTCGTTGTGACGTAAATTTTTTTGGCAATTGAATAAGAGTTTTTTCAATATATAATGACAACCGAGTCAGGGAAATATTCAAACAAAAAATATATATTTTAATGGTTTTATTTCAATATATCCAGCATGATATTATAAAGTACAACCGGAATGCATGGTTTTATTATAAAAATATACATTTCTTAATTAATACTAAAGCACTCAACGTACTCAATTATAGATTAAATTGTAAATCTATAAAAAAATACTAATTTAGTGGTACATTAAACGACCAAGAAAATTATTGCAATCAATATTGCATTATAGAAATTACAACATACATTTTCAATTACAAATAGGCATAGATTTTTTCCCGCTACCTACACAATATAGTATAATAAATATTACTAATTTTCCAGCAACTTAAAACTACAAAATCATTGTGTTTTGGTGCTACTTTTTTCAAAAGGTAACCCTGAACAATAGTATGGCATTCATGTGATTTTTTTTACGTTTTTCATATTCCGTCCCTTTCTCTAACAAAAAAGGGTCTTAATTCTCGGTTTGGTTCTGTATCGTGAGGTTCAGGTAGTGATCAGATATCGTTCCAACTTCCAACGGTAGTAGACATACAAACATTCCGACGTTTTAAAAATAATCTAATTGGGTTCAGGGTTAGAACGTGGATAGTTAAAAATCACTTCGCCAACTTAAGAGTCGAAAATTTTGAAGTCTCTTGGTTTGTTTGCAAAACAAACGTAGAAAATTTTTAATACCTATAAAATGCATTGGTGTACGTGCTAAACTGTTAAAAATAAGTAGTCGTTAAAATTCGAAATCATAAAAACGTTATTAGTGAAATATAACTCAATAAATCAGATTTTTTTATAGTTTGTCCTTTGCTAAGAGATGACACTGTGAGTTATGTTTAAAATTAATTATTACAGAGGGAGATTGCACCGCTATTTTGTCAAAGAACAGATAAAAATACAATCTTATTTAGAAAACAGACAGCAAATATCTGTAACATCGACCGGCACACTTCCGACGTAGAACCTGTTTGCTTCAGAGTTCTACAGGGCACTGCGTTAGGACCTTTGATTTGTCTGCTTTGCTCTATACATCTGCTTTTCGCGGATGACATTTCCTCTTTTTCTTTCGAACTAAACACTACAATTTAAGTAAATGGTGGAATTCTTAAGGACCATTGTTATGAAAATAATACATAAATTATCGTTCCAATTACCTTAATCAAAGGGTCGTTTATTTTGAATACGTTGTTTACTTTAAAATATATTTTAGATGCTTTAGAAATATTAACTGAAGTACAACTCTAACTTTAATTAGTTGTTTACTTGACGCATTTTGCTCAATTATACACTATAATTTTTAAATTTAAACTCACTTTAATGGATAGTTCGAGAAATATCTTTCAAACACAGACAGATATAGAGCTATCGTTTTCCACTATTTCTTGTTGGTTGAAGCTCATGTATATGTTTATGCCTTATGGATATTTTTATTTTAAATTCTTGTGAATTCTGTCATAAGGTGTGTTCGATGAAATTTTTAAAAGTGCAGTGCAGGCTAGTGTAGGTTAGTGCATTGCACACTTATTTGAACTATTTCCACCTTTCCAAAGAACACGAAAGTTCAACAGCAATCATTCAATTAAATTTGATTAAAACAACATTAAAAACTGACATTTACGTTACCCCCACTCCAGCTTGCACTAACAATAGGTTTTGTTCAATGACTTGCACTAGGTAGTTCCAGTGCTAACGTTTTAAGACTGAAGCGTTCGATGATAAAAGTTCAATTAGTGCGGGTTGTTCGATGAGAAAAATGTCAGACCTAGTGCACACTTTTCTGACTCTCGAGGTGGTGGTAGTGCAATATGGACTGGGGGTAACGTAAATGCCAGTTTTGAATGTTGTTTTAATCGATCTAACCTTACTTCTGTACTAATGAATGTACTGCTGTACTTTCGAGTTCTTTGGAAAGGTGGATCTAGTGTCAATTAGTGTACATTGGAGTAACCTGCACTGTACTTTTAAAAATTTCATTGAACTGATCTTACATCACCTCGAGAGTTCACAAAAATTTGCAACAGTTCTGAAATTTTTCTTATCGAACAAATTACACTAATTATACTTTTGTCATCGAACGCTTCAGTGTTAAGAAGTTAGCACTGGAACTACCTAGTACAAGTCATCGAGCAGACCTATTCTAATCTGTAAGTTAGATCCCAATTTTAATGTTTATTTTAATATGTAGTAATGTGTGTTTTTTTTTTATTGTAAAATATTTGTTCATGCAACCAATGATCAAGATGGGTTCTGTAATATACTGTATAATCAATTAATCATACGAATCACAAAAGTCAAAACTTCCATTAAAACGTATCATTTCATATATATCACTCAAATTTTCAATCATTCAGCTGCAAGGTTATTTATGTACATAACTCTTTGTTTTTGTGTCACTGTTTTGTTTATTATTTTTATTGTATTTGTTGGTGTATTGTGGTAAATAAATAAATAATAATAAAAAACACAAAATTGAGGCGTAGTCGGCCTCATTAATAAAAACATTTACAATGTACGTACATTCAGGGCAATTATTAGTTACATGTATAATTAAAACAAAACCTACGTGTATAGTTCGTATAGTTCGAATGTGTCATAGAAAAATAATAAATATTTAATGAGTAATATGCCAATCAAACATTTATCAAAAAAAGTATAACTTCGTTCTTCTTCGGTTATTCTTTTATGTTACATATAAAAATAATGTTTATTCGTCACGACACTATATAACTAATGTCTGTTATAAGTTCATTATTTATTTAGCTAATATTCAAGAGATAAGAAACGGTTTTAATTCAATCAAACAGCTTGCCACACTAATCGTTCATTACTATTATTATTATTCATAATTACTTGATTATTATTATGTATTATTATTATTCTCAATTTCTTCAATAGTACTGCAAGAATTATCTACATAAAAAATCTGTTATGGGCTACAGATTTCTTATCAAACAATGCAGGAACATGGACCACCACTATTTCAAGAAACGCTCATCCCTTCAAAAAATTTACTTTTCGTGACATATCAAAAAATGACATTTTTCAACGTTGTTTTGTTTTTTTCAAAAAGCACAGGTTAGCATATTTAAACGAAAATTTTTAAATACAATTTTTTTAACGTCTTGTAATTCGTAAATGGTGACAATATGAGAAAAATGTTTCAAACAACAATTGTAGATTATAATATTTAATCCATTATTCTTATAACAAAAATTGTCAATAAACCGTAATTTACTGAGATATTTCAAAATAACTTGATAGGGCTTGAAGTAAACTTCCGGTTATTGGATTATCACCAAAAACTAATCAGCTCTTCCCAAGGGGATAACAATTAATATAACACAATATGAAAATTTTCTGTTCAATCGTTTTTGAGAAACTCTGGCTACAGAGATCCACACAGACCAACAGACTGACAGACACACACAGACATCATCGCGAAACTAGTAAAATCGTATTCTAGGGACCTTAAAACGTGCTCATCCACTGAAAACTCACTACCGAATTTTTAGCATGATTCCTATACCTTCCTTATAGGATGTATCGGAAGGTAAAAATCAATATCAAAATCAAAACAAGCTTTATAACCTTGATCAGCTAACCTATACCTTGAATTTGAGTCACTATATAAACTAATTTTAGATCTATGCGTAAACGATAACAAATAAAATATTAAGTTCTTCGCAGATAATTGATTATGTTATAAATCAGACTTCCAAACTTGATTTTCATGTTCTTTATAAGTTAAGAAAGTTACTGAACGAATCTACAATCTATTTGCACAGTTACCAAATACTCCAATTGTATAGAAATAATTTAATTTTGTAGTAAATTATTCTTTTTTTGGGAACTCACTGTGGGAGAAGCTAGTAATTCAAATAATTAATTAATATTGGGGTGATTGTATATGGCTTTGTAATTATCCTCCACATCAATGTTAGTTATTCATCGAGCACAATGGCGAATTTAATTAATATTCTAATTAAAGATTAAAATTTTTGAAACCAGTTAAATGTTATTGCTATGCAAAATTTTTATCAATTTTTTTCTTTCGCAGGGGATTTACGAAGTAGAAAACTACAGCAATGATAAACTTTTGACCTTAAAATCTAAAGATGATACAAAATCTACGTACTTAACCCCATTAAAACAGTACTTAGTACACATATATAAGAAGACATAAGGAAATTTCGGAACAATATCAAAAATGTTCAAGTTTACAGTGCTTGCAATACTCTTTGTGGCATCAGCATTTGCTACAGGTATTTATTATTTGAGTATTAGAATGGAATTTCAAAAATTCTGTGGCATTTACACATTAATTTTAAACTATATTTTATTAATTAGATTTCAAGTATGTGAAAGTTTTTGAAAATATGTTTATGCGTTTTATTTGAGCCATATACAATGTTGAAGTCAATGCATTAGGTAGTCCAAAGAAAATATTTTGAAATTCCTTCATTCACATAAAAAATAATTTACGATTAGGTTTTAGAAAACATGTCAATATTAAAGACTTAATTTGGTAAATAATTAACCGCTGTTTACGAATTGAATTTAACGACATATTGTGTTTCAAAATTGATGGAGTCAGCAGTCAAAACAAGAACACCATATAATTTTATTACTTTTAACTTTGAATACACCATTATTCTAATTGATGAAACTAACGGCATATTAAAAAAAATCACAAAAAACCTCTTTAGCTTCCTGATATAAAAAACCAAACCCGTTTACACAAAAAATACAATCCAGTTTAAAGTAATCTAACCTCTGCAGGTAAAGAGTGTCCAAGTATAAAAACCCGCGCGCAATGGGGGGCAGCCGCTGCGAATTCACAAAACAACATTGGAGGAAACCTGCCGTATGTTCTGATTCACCATACCGAAACGCCTCAATGCGCAAATGAGCAGGCTTGCGCAGCTCGAGTGCGATCTATTCAGAACTACCACAAAAACACCCAGAAATGGGAAGACATTGGATACAACTTTCTGGTAAGACAGAGCTGTTGCGTTCTGCTGCTATATATATAATTGTTATATTTATATATACATATGAATATTATTTATGACTGATAAATATTAGTTTTGATTTTTGACAAAGATTTACTGCAAACAAATTGCATTTTTATTACCAACAAATTTTTATTACCATCGTAATAATATTGTTTTGAGTTTTGTGTTTGTTTATTTAATTTTTATTACTGATTGATTTATATATTAATTAATAATCAAAGTTTAATTACTTGTTTATTAGTCGTGACGAAGGCATGCATTCAGCTAGTCGAAACGTTGACCAATACAAAAAGTTTAATGTTTCAAACACATTTCCTC
This sequence comes from Poecilus cupreus, assembly GCA_963942605.1. Classification (NCBI taxonomy): domain Eukaryota; kingdom Metazoa; phylum Arthropoda; class Insecta; order Coleoptera; family Carabidae; genus Poecilus; species Poecilus cupreus. Next base: position 9,769,282 of record OZ012715.1, read on the forward strand.
CCATATAAACAACTTTTAAACACTACCAAAGAGAAATATTTGAAATAAAAATTGTAGCTAATATTATTTTACATGTATGTTTGAAAAACTTCAAATGTCTTCAAATAAACTAGCACTTCCGGTTGATTGATTTCTACCAAAATCTAATAAACTAACAACTTAAACATCCTTATTATATTATATGATATTGTCACAATACCGCCCTTACATTATGTGCGGGAGGTAAAAATAAATACAGAATACTGTTAAATTATGAACAAATAGCCTAATTGTGGATCTTTTTAGGTTGACCAATTTGGCAACATTTACACGGGCCGTGGATGGGGAAAGCAAGGTGCCCATTCGCCTAACTATAATCGCAAAAGCATTGGAATTTCTGTTATCGGAAGCTACGGAAGTAAGTCTCAGATATTTAATCGTACATTGTTTCTCGAAGAAATTGCAAGAAAATTCATTCCAAAGCTTGGTTACGTCCAAGTCGTAATTTATTTGCTACTTCACATAAAAGTAATCCCCAATTACAGTATTTTACAGTGGAACACAAACCAGTACGACGTATTTTACTGTATTTGTGTAAGTAAAATACAGATAAAATAATAATACAATTTTTATTTTTAGCGACATCCCCAAGTGAGAAAGCTTTACAAGCAGTGAAAGATCTCATTGATTGCGGGGTCTCGGGTGGACATCTGTCAGCAAATTACAAACTTTTAGGCCATAGACAAACGAGATCGACATCTTGTCCCGGAGATAAATTCTATTCCATCATTAAACAGTGGCCACACTGGGCAGCACAACCTTAATAACTTTAAAGCTTTTACTTTGTCAATATTGCTGATGTTATTTGCACAAATAAATACGAGAATAAATACTTTTGTGTTTAGTAAAAATTATGCCACAGTGTTATGAATATTTCGCCACAATATGAAACTTTCAATATGTCGTTGCCCTGATTCTGAAAATGTCAAAGTAACATTTAAAAATTTGGGTAACATTCGAAATTTATGAATCTTTTTCGATATGTTGAGTTAATTAGTACATTTTAAGATTTATCTTTTCCAATTATTGTTTTAATGCATAAATAACAACCAGATTTAAAAAAAATTCCTAACGTCAATGACATCAAAGGGTACTAAAATTATAACTGTGCATAAAATATTGAGAAATGAGTTTTTTTTCTGGAAAAAAGTACATTTACATCAGGAACCGGATATGTTTACATCTAAATTACCTATTAGGTATTGTAGATAATTTAAATTTAGTTCAAAACATTATTCCTCATACAACAATAGTTTTGCATGCCGATAATATTTTTTACCGGATACGAAAGAAAACAAAAACTGAAACCTTTCATGTAGTAAAAAATGTTCCCATTTTAAATCATTTTTCTAAATATAACACAATTTAATTACCCGTTTTGTAAAACAGCCTTATCCATGTAAATACAAATTTTTACTCGCATTTTTACGTGCATAATTCCCATAAACTTTCGTAAAACTTATTAATTATTTGAAAAACCATTTTAAAAGCATACGAAAGGTTTGACAGGTATACAAAACACTGATAATTCTTTCTAGTTTTGTGTTCATTTTTACATGTCTAACAAGTGCAACTTCAAATTATTATTTTTCAAAGATACGCTATCGAGCACATTGTTAATCTTATTTTTAAATAAAGCATGTTGTACCGATAATTGACATATTTGAAATATATTTACACTATTGTTTCTTATACAATTTATATTATATGTCCAACAAATGTGTTTTAACATATCTCCCTCAATATTCTAGTATAGTGACATTGATTCCACCATAAAAATATATATAACGTGTACACGATAAATATATTAACATAATTAATTTTTTATATTTTATTCCATGCATTTAGTTGATGAAAATGTTGCGTGTATGAAACCTATGTCCGATAAAATAAAAGCAAACAGGATATGTTTCAATTTTAAAATATTCTGTTTGAAGAAATAACAAATGAAATAGGTAATGGTTCGTTCTATGCGCCAAAATCGAAGTTTTATTTCTTTTCAGATAAATAAGAATGTTATCAGTATGCATAATTACGCGTGGAAACTAATTTCTAAACAAAATTATAATTGTGTTTTTAGAATGATACGATTGTGACTCATATACCAATATTAAGAAATTAATTTGATTTTTGCCTTTATCAGCCGTATAATTGAATTAATGTTCTATGGAACAAATATATTTTTAAAAATCATAAAATTATTATTACAATTGCCAAATATTGCATCAACAGTATTAGTAAAGCAGCCTTAAGGTATTATGATTTCAGTATTGCTCATGTAAAGTAAAAATATGTGCAGCAATCGCAGAAAATATATACTAAAACATACCGAAGCTTCCGGCCAGGCAGATCGGTTCATGTCAAAACACAAAACACGCATACAAATTATTGTAACTGATTTAAAACTGGAACTATAGCGAAATTCGCGAAATTTGAAGATATATCTTGAAAAACACTAGAATCAACTACACCTGACGTGTGATATAAATTTTATAACCTATTGTGAGCTGGTAATATTTACACTGCCGCTGCTGAGCGCTCATTTACAGCATACTGTCCAAGCAACGACTGACGTACCACGTTGGTAACACGTGCATTGCCATATCACACCGCTATTCGGCGTTTGCCGGCAATGTTTACAGATAAACGCCATCACAAATTTCTACATGATAAACGGAACGCTGCATATTCAAATGAAAATTTATATTATTTGTTATCTATTCGCCTTTTCTAATACCAATACATATAAATCAATTCCTATATTTGCTGTGTAAATATCTGAATCAGGAAAGAATTTTATTCGGTTTAAGATAGGTTATGTTATGATACGGACTACATGGATTTTCATACAATATTTGATGGGGAGTTCGAGATCTGCGAAAGCAGAGTGCCACATGCAAAAATGGATGAATGGTGTGATTATACATTTATTTTATTTAATTCAATATTCTCTCAAAAAAGATAGTACCGTTCAGTCAACTTAACTGAGTGATCAGTTAATTTGTGTACAACTGAAGAATGTAGTACAAATGAGTACTGCAGTAATTTTTACTGAATATGGTAGTTAAATCGTCATTTGCTTTATTATGTCATATTGTCTAGATTATGTTTTTGAAGAAAAATTAGAAATCTGTACAAGCCTAATATTAAAGAATAGTTTTAAATTATGGAACTTTGTCACAAAACGTGAATGACAAATCAATTTCTTAGTAACTAACTTTTAGTTGATTGAACTGAGACCATCAGTCAATTCTTATAAATTTTCAGTTATTTCATCTGAGAAATATCAGGTTGCGCGCTGCTCAACTAATAAAAATTCAGTTGTTTCTCGAATAACTGAAATATTCTTTAAATACAACTGAAATTTTTAGTTAAAAATAGTATATAACTGATTTTTTTAGTTAAATTGATTGAATAATACAGTAAGAGTAACTGAACTACCTCTATGATGTTTTCGTGTGATTTTTACTAACTCGTTTTCTCTGGGTGCGGTAACAGGAATCAAGGAATAAGGATGATTCGTTGTTGCAGTTTTTGTCTTTTTCATATTTCTCGAAAAAATGTTACATGATGTTAAACCAGGATGAGAAATAATAGTAAATGTTCGTATCAGCTTTGGTTCTATTTTTCAGCTCTTTATTGGAGGTTACTAAATAGGACATTTTAAGACTTTACAGATTCTATGGTAAATCTTGCTTAAATTAATATGTAGGAAGAATTTTGGGCATCTGAAAAAGTTGATCTACAACTTGTAAAGTACAAATTAGTAACTACTAACGTAGAAGATAGCGGTCCAAGTTGTAGAAGTGAAGATTAAGCGAATTACAGACAAATACAATGTAACAAGTTATAATATAATTTACAATGTAACGTTTCGGTTGCACCAAACGTATTTGTTATGTTGCCGTATTATATTGCTTAAATAGGAAGAATTTTGGGCATCTGAAGACAGTGGAAAGTTGTTCTGCAACTTGTAAAGTACACATTAGTATCTGCTAACGTAGAACATAGTGGTCCAAAATGTAAAGTGAAGATTAAGCGAATTACAGACAAATACAATGTAACAAGTTATAATAAGAGTTTACAATGTAACGTTTCGGGTGCACCGAACGTGTTTGTTATGTTGCTGTATTGCAGACTCATAGATCAGTGCCAGAATTTAAAATGTCTTATTAGTAACCCTTACTATACAGCTGACAATAGTAGCCAAAGTATTTACAGGTAATTTTGAGTGACATTGTAAACATAAAAGTTAAGTCATCTTGTCAAAAGTAATCAACGTGCCTTCATGTGCTCAACGTCAATAGTGTACATGTGTAATAGGCCAGCGATTAAGATAGAGTCCAGTTTCCAGCAACATGATCTAAACATGGAAATTAGAGGTTAGGGACACAAACAACACGCGTTGGTCGGATAAACATAAGCACGGGCACGCGCAATCCGCAAAGTGACTTAAGAGGACTAAACGCACATGTGCGCGGATCGCGGAACAATCGCGAATGACGCGAACCCGTGTCCATATCCGGATCCGACCAACGGCGCGACAGCCAATATCAAGCAACCGGTTTGAATGAATTAAATATTTTATGCAGCATAACTTTCACTGGGTGCTTAGTCTGTTCAGGTTCTGTTATTTGTATATCGGCAATGTGACATTTTAACAGGCATAAGCATAGCTTGACACATGTAGCCGAATTATGAATTCGTGCATGCTTTTATATGCCTGCGAATATGCTAGCTAAACGTTTCGGCGATTACATAAGCGGTGCAGTGTTGATCGAATATAAAGGTCAGTGTGTTTGTAAAACAATAAATGTATTATCTAAAAATACGCCTGATAACCTACTACAATGATGTGCTGGAGATTCACGATTTCAATGGTATCTTGGATTTTTCAACAACTTCTCGAGATATTTATCTTTGCCTATCTTTCCATTTTATTTTCGGTAAATTCCACTCGGAATGATCGTGATAGGAATCATGAATACGTGGTTAAAAATAAGTGACAAGAAGCTTGGACACAAAATATAACTAAGGGACAACAGACGTCACTTCGAGTCAAAATCCACGTGTCACATTTATTTTAATTTAAATAAGTTCATTGCCGTCAGGTACATTAGCACGACAAAAATAAATTTAAGAAATGTGAAAATGAACATGGTGAACATTAATAACTAGCCGTATTTTAGTTATCCCCAAGGTTACAAAAAAGATCGCTGTTGGGGCATCAAGTTCAGCGATAATTACTAGATAATATATCATTACATTTAAAAACGAATATTGTAAATACAGTATGTGGCGTGAAGTTAGTTATCACTCGCATTTAGCACACAGGATGATTTAAAAACAGAGCTCGATTTTGAACTAGTTTCAGGATTATGTGTTAATAAATTTAGGCCTATAAGACGTAATTGATGAAGCTGTTTATGCCAAAGTCTTAAAATATTGTAAATATTCTACGTCTTACGGACATGAAATTACATAAGAAGCAAGAAACTAACCTTTTGGTTGAATTTACGTCTATCTTTCGATGCCCGAACAACGGATGGCTGGCTGTTCCCTGAAAACGTTTGATTAAGTTAATTAGTCTGCAGTTGAGGTGTAACGCTAGGCAACGCACCACTCATGTTTACTTCCTGCCGCTGAGGCTGCAGGACTCGTTTATCTTGGGCTTTCTGTTGCGGAGACTGCGCTTGCCCTTGCCCTTGCAAAACTTGGGCGGCATTTCGGTTCTGCCAGGGATTCACTTTGGGTAACGGGGCTTCGACAAACACTTTCTTCTCCGCTCCCACTGAATCGGAATCTTTATCATGCTGCTGCGTTGCACTCTCTTTGCTGATGGCAGTGTTTGGGTCTTTATGCTGGGGCGCAGCACCATTTACTACAGGCTGTTTATGGGGACCTTCTCGGTCCCGAATCTTTTCTCGTTTACTCTTATCATTATGTTTTCTTTCTTTTCGACTATGACTTGTAACTGTGGTAAAATTGTCACCGTCATCTTGTTGCGTGTTGGATGTCGTAATTTCATCGGGATTTTGAATTCGCACACGATCTTTATTATTCACATTGTTTTCTTTTACACTCTTGTTTACCCGGTGATCTTTAGTGTTGTTACGAACTGTATCGTTAATGTTTTCTTTATTACTGTCTGTGTGCTTAAGTTTGAGAACTGCGTTGGCATAAGTGGCCCCGGGGCCAGTAGGCACATGATCTTGTGTCGAAGTGTCTGCCTCGCTAGTTGTGGCAGAACCCCCTGAACTGTTACTACTCTGAGTTGTAACCACCTGGGTAGCCATGTTTCTCTGTATGTTACTAAAACGGCGATGTAGCACCTTGCATTAAAATGTTTACTAATGAAACTCTACAAAGTAACTGTTGCTTGAATGAGAAATACTTATTCAAAGTATTACGGCGATATTATCGGCGAATATACAATGTAACAACAGGAACAATATGTTATGCCATAGTAACCATGTTGGATCATGAACGCATGGCGAGCACACGCTGTACCAGTACAAAATCACTCTTAATTTGACTGGCACACAAGTCCAAAAAGTCTCAATAAGTCTCTTTAAAGTGAACACTTGTATGTAAAGTATTTATTCTAGCACTACACTAACTACACAATAACAAATATTATTTTTCACTCAGTCCGCATCCACACACATGCTTCTATTGCTCAAAATCGTGATCTCTTATGTTTAGGGATTTTAGTGGAATACAGGATTGACAACTTTTGTCACTAGCAAAACATACCGTACATGTGAATTACATAATAATGCATGGCATTTGTTAATTTTTGAGATTTGTATTCAAAATTTTGTATTATATTCATAATATTTGATTAATCATAAATTTTGTAAAAAGTAATTGTGTTTCTAACCATAATTTTGTCTAAAATTTACTCATGAATTCCTATAAGCCGATAACTAATGTTAATCAGTTGAACTAATTCTTTTTTTATGAAAATACTATTTATGTATATTCAAATTGTAATAAGTTTACAAAAATAATACAAATTTAAGTAATTTCATGTTTACGTATAAATTTTAAAAAATTATTCCCGTGCTGACATCTTGTGACTCATCGTTGCAATGAGTCGATCAATTCCACCCACAACTTCGAACTCCAAAATTACTTTCCGCGCCATCTCGCGGACATATAACAAACAAAATTTCTATAAATATAAACACGTGAAAAATAATTTTCTATAAATATACAACTCAAGCATTTTTTTAAAATGCATATTCAATTTTAACATACTTGCTTCAAGATTGATTGATATTATCTATTTACATGTCATATTGTTTTTGTTGACGCCATGTGCAAAGCATAAACAGATGCGCATTACAAAGATAGCTTGTTGGTGGTATTTCATTCCTTAATATTGTAGCTGTTCCCATCATTACGCTGTTGTGTTACTAGTTGCATAAAGCCTTAAGAATGTAATGACCTAGAGATAAAAAAAAAATTAAAATAAATATTTAATAAATACTATTATACACTATTTATTTAAAAACTAGCGTATTGTTTAAGTCAAGAAATAATAGCCTATTTATATTTTAGTTCAGCATTGCAAAGATATGCTTCAATGTTATTAAATTTCTTAATGTTGTTGTGGTCATAATAACTTAGATGTATTAAGAGTTGCATAAAACCTTAAGAGGTCGATGACCTCAAGATAAAACAATACTTAAATTATTATGTAAGTACTATTAATTTTAAATTTAATACATTGTTGTGGTCAAGAACGTTAGTGTATTTTACAATTCTTAATAATTTCTGTTTCATTTGTTTCGCAATAATTAACAATTATGTATTATATTTCATGTATCGATTTATAAGTTATAATTATAATTGTTTATACATTGCAAATAAGTATTTAAATACTATTATTCCAATTATAACTTCGCAATTTTATGTAACCTAACGATAATGAAATAAACTCGAAATAAAAGTACCTACTTGAAATTAATTTTTAAGCAGCTATGCTGATCAATTAACAAATTAAATAGTCAATCCTTATTAACTTTGACAAACGAGAAGACGATGCACTTTCCTATGGAAAATTGATTTCCATTTTCGTGACAAGCACGGCCTAACACCAACACAAACGCAGAATAAAATTCCGCTATCAAAACTAGGTAATGTTTTAGTAGCATACAATCTTAACGGAGAAGTACCAGACAAAATGTAGAGCAAATTCTGATTTTAGTTTAGTGAAGGAAAAACCAGTATTTGTGGAGGTGATTAGTTAGTGATTAGTGACAGTGGTTGCAATTAATTAAATAGTGTAGAGAAGTTATTAATTGTTGTTAATAATATGGACAGTCTTGAGAACGACGAGAATGAGGTATTAACAGCAAATAAATATATATTATTATGTAATATTGTAAATAAATATAAAATTAAGTTAAAAGTTATGTAAAATAAATAACATTTTTATGAAGATGGATTTTCTGTTTGCTAATAATACATTTACAAAATTTTTTATTACTTTTATTAATGATTGAAATTACTGATTAACAGTTTAATGTTATTTCACATATTAAATTTTAATTTTACGCTGTTATATTGGCTGATAAAATTTCAGTTTAGAATAAACGATCATTTCAGAATTATTGAAATATGTTTAGAGTGAATCTCTCTGTGTCTGGAAGTCAAAAGTTTAATTTGGACGATACTGATTAAAAGATAATAGTTGCAATAGTTAGTTTTGTATTAAATTGTTATATTTTGACAATCGAACATGTTTCCCTTACTAGTTGTATGATAACTACAATGAAATCCATGTAATAAAGATTGGTATATTTATAAATTAGATATAAAAAAGGAATAATCGTTGACATTTACAAATTTGGCCAAATTGCCTGAAAATACGGAGTACAATGTTAAATGTTATATAGGGTGCAGAATTGAAAATATTGAAATGTGAAATATAGAGATTTCAATGCTTTTGTTTGATATTTACAGCAAAAGTTAAAATACAACAGTTGTTCAGAATTTTAACATGCATGCAATAAGGCCCATTTGGTTACCTAAATGTTAGTATTTCACGATATATCAATCAAATGAAAATCAATATACAGGGATGTCCCAGATTTAAACGGCCTAACTTAAACCATATAATAAACACCTAAAAATAAGGTGACAAGTTCATTTGAGCAAATGTCCGTAAATGCTTCATTCCAGAGATATTCATGTTTTTCTTATTGAGCAGCGCTACTTTAAAAAATCAACTTTTTAACGAAATATCCAATATTATCTTATAAAAGTGTGCCATATTAAGTAAATTAAATTAATAATAAATTGTTTATTACCTAATTTCAATACAAAATTTAGTTTGCTTGCCCTGATTTCTTGGAAAAATTGAGAAACTATCAATGAATTTAAAGAAATTTAACATTTAAAATAATGAAGTAATAACATAACTTCATAAACTATTTTTTTTTTTTATAATATTTGTTCAAAATGTTTGCCTACAGTACGTAAACAGGCACGACAAAGATTGCTTGGGAGATATGATTTCGTAGTGAGTCTAAAATATTTATCGATTCATCATAGACTGTTCCTTTTATGGCATCCCAAAAAAATTCTTTAAATTCATTGATAGTTTCTCATTTTTTCCCAGGCATCAGGGTAAGCAAACTAAATTTTGTATTGATTTTCGGTAATAAACAATTTATTATTAATTTAATTCAATTATTATCTCACACCTCAATAAGATAATATTGAATATTTAGTTAGGAAGTTGATTTTTTTAAAGGAGCACAACCCAATAAGAAAAACATGAATATCTCTGGAATGAAGCATTTACGGACATTTGCTCAAATGAACTTGTCACCTTATTTTTACGTGTTTAATCTATGGATTAAGTTAGGCCGTTTAAATCTGGGACACCCTGTATATTAGAAAAATTGTAATAATTGAAAAATTAAACAAAAACGAGAAAAGTTCATAGTTCAGAAACAGATTTAGATTTATTTATTACAGTGTTGTATTATTTTCTGTAGAAATTTTATAGAAGATTGTGATTCTAATTTGCGAAATTCGACAGTTTATTTCTTTCTGTTTTGTTTAATTTTCTATGGCCGTATTACAATTTTCCTATTAATGATTTTAATTTAACTGATATATCGTGAAATACTAATATTTAGGTAACCAAATGGTCCTATTTTATTCATTTTTAACTTTTGAAGAACTTTTGTATTTACACTTTTGCTGTAAAGTGAATATGTAAAAATTTACACCAATATAAAAAAATGGCATGGAAATTCCTTTATTTCACATTTCAATTCTACACCCAGTATATTTCCTTTCCCTACGCGTCAAGACTATGATAACAAACTTATTTTTTCCTTTAATTCTTTAAATATTCGCGATTTTGGATATTACAAAATCCAAATTCTTGGTCCGATAATTGATCGTATCAAAATTTCCTGTTGAACTATTTGTATTCCTAATTTTCCCTTATACTTAATTTTGTCAGGTTTTTTACTTCAAGGGTGTAGAAAAACAGTGATGAGAGAATTATTTAAAGAAGCATTTTTTGCGTCAAAATTGGGAATAAATTGTTTTAATATGTGCAGAAATTTTTTTATGGTTTCAAAGAAAAGCTCCGTAAAATTTCATGTGCCTAAAGAACAAATATACATACATACGTTCACTTTTGTATAGGTAGATAAATCGTCTGTTATAACAGAACTCTCAATAAAAATTTATTCTAGATAATGAAAACCATTTTATTTGAACAAACAACTTCCAAATTGAATTTTTGATTAAATATTTCCTAGAATATTTCAATAAAGCTTTGAATGTCCCCTGGAGTAATATCCTAAAAGCAAATATCATTGTTTCCTTTCATCGTGACAGCAAATTTATATAAACATGTACCTTTTATATTTCCTGTTATATATAATAAACTGTATGCAGCTCTGACAATTTAGAAATATTCTACTTTTGTACTGAGAGTTATTGTTTCAATTCATCATGTATTTATAGGGCTTTGTTGTACAGGGAGATTATTGTTTTCATCTTAGAGAGTAAAAATAGATTTATGTATTCAAATTTCAATCATAAGTCAGTCTAAATTTATACGGTAAAAATAGATGTTCTTTTTACTGTTAGTGTAGTGCTGTAGGGGATGGAGAAGTTATGCTTGGGAGATTATGGATAATAATTTGCGAAGAAAAAATCCTATGACAAATGTTATATATTTATCGGTATATGTATAAATTTATATGAAGTAAATAGCTCCATGGTAGCGCATCGGACTGTGAATCATGAAATCCTCAGTTTGAATCCCACAACTGACAGTTGCTATTTTAAATTAACCCCATGGTCCCTTCTCCACTAATCAAATTTATGGGCGCCGTGATTTGACTTGATAACAGCACTTTACAAAAATATATCACTTCCTAAAATTTGCGAAAGAAGAGTCTTATACTCATTTAGAATCTACATTGATTAATGAAATGTCCTGTTTTTTTTTTACAGAAATGGCATAATTGTACTTCTTTATTTGCTTTATTTTTAAAACAATTCTTCTTTATATGACCAAACTTGTTGGATAAATGACATTTAATCTTTTTATTTCGCTCAAAAATATTATTATTTTTGACTGTAGCAAGAGCTATTTCCGATTTTACTTCACTTGCCTCCATTTTTTCCTCTTGAATTAACAGACGAGAAGTCAAGTCACCAAATTTTTGGCTCTTGATGGGAACTGACTCCCAAGCAGAAATGAAATGTTTGTAACTCTCTGACAATGACATTAATATTTTTGTGATTAACATCTGGTCAGACACTTTTTCTCCCATTTGATTCATTTGTTTAACTATTTCTTCCAGTTTTGAAATGAAACAAGAAATACCTTCTCCTTCATACTTCAAATTAAATAATCTTTGCTGGGCTAAATGTAATGATACTTCCGATTTATGTTCATACACAACCAACAACTTGTCCCACATTTCTTTAGAACTTTCTCATGACAACAAATGGTTTAATGGCCCTTCTTCAATATTTGTGGCAATTATTTCTTGTACTTTAGCTTCCTGCTTTAACCACTCTATAGCTTCTAGTTCATTCTTAGGTCTCTTATACGCTCCTGTCACCAGATCATAGACTCCTTTTGATTTCAAAATTATTCCAATTTCAAATTTCCAAACATTCCATAGTTGTTACTTCCTTTCAATTTAATACCTTGTGTGTTCTGGTCCATCTATCTTACTTTTGTGTAGTTTTAAAGTTATATTATTTTCATCAACCTTTATTGCAACCACAAAAATAATTTTTAATTTCTAGACTCACAAGTATATTTCATCTGACCCTTTCGTATTGAAAATCGAGTGAAACACACTTATTTGTTGAAATATTTATATTCACACACAAGTACAAAAATTAAAATTAAATTATCTTTATTTATTGACATTAACAACGTCTGACACTCAACTCATCAGCCAACTTTATATATATATATATATATATATATATATATATATATATATATATATATATATATAATTTTTATTGTTTCTCCAACAGGTTTGTTTCCCTGCCATTTGTAGATTCTTCAGGGCGAAGAGAATAACGTTCAACAATAAATCAAAGTTTTTGTCATAACAAATATACAAAATTTTATGTTCGGGTCTTTGAAATAAAAGTGAATTTAACATACAAATTAAATTAAATAAAGGTTCGCATTCTACTGAAGAGCATGGTCGTTTTTGTTCGCATAAACTATATTATTATTATTATAAATTCATAATCATCCACTCATGAGGCGGTATATGGCCATAGTAGTGCGCTTTTCATCTGTATAATAAAAAAACTTTTTATCAAAAAATTGAACAGACGAATTAAATAAACTAATAAGGCTTTTCAATTTTTCGTCGATTCAAATTTTTGTTTAATTTTTTGTGGCTACCTATTTTCTACCCTTAGGGATAGATTTTTTTAATCGGATAGCTCAGTTCAAAGTTATACGTGATAGAATCTGTTAACAGGTAAAAATTCCGTGAGTGCACAATCATTCATCCCCTATTTTCCTGCCCTCAAAATTGGACAACTCTGTGAAAAGTTATCCGTGGTCATACATAAATAAAAAAAAATTAAGAAAATACACACGTTGATTAGAGAACCTCCTCCGTTTTTTTTTCGGTGGTTAAAAAAAATTAAATAAAAAATAAATTTCTGCATTTCTTATTTTGTTAAACCTTTCATCATTTAATACAGTTTCATATAATTCTCAAGGTTATCGTTTTGTATATTTATAATTATATTAAATTCGTCTGCTTTTCAAATTACAAAATTGGAGAAATCGATTCAATCTATACTCTCGATCTACTTCTAAAAATACTCGCGATACTGAATTTTATAGCATTATTTGATCGAAACAAAATTTCTGATGAACTATTTGTATTCGCACTACGCCCTATTATCCTGAATGTTGTCAGGCTTTTTACTTCAGGGGTGTAGAAAATGCGGGGATGAGAACAGCTGCTTGGAAATTCATTTTAGTTAAAGCACATAAAAATGTGGGGTCCTTCACTATTAGAAAAAATCAATATGAAACTTTATCTAAATTGAAGACTATTTGCAGTTTTAAAAAGTCTTAATTGTTGTACATTAAGCCGCAATGATTTTTTTAAAAATGTTATGATGTCACTGTTGTGTGTTGTGGATTTGTGTAATTTGGTTACGAATTCAAAACAAAACAAAACTCTTCAAATTAGGTACCATTTGACACTTCGACAATCTAACAGCTCAATAACAAGAGAAGTACAAATAATTTAAAAAGAATAGATCTGTGAGAGATAAGCTTAAGCAGAAAAACTTAATACTTTGACGTCAGAATTGCTATTTTTAAAACTCAAATATCTTAATAATTTATAATATTTTTTAAATTTCCATTATATCTAGTACGATGTTTTTGAGTCTAGCTAAAATATATGACTTATTCGCCATTTTGTGACTTTAGTGATGGATCCTAATTCCTAAATGTAGTGGCTTTGTACTTATTTCTTTTGTATTTACAACTACACCACTGCTTTGCAACTGGTTATAATCTATAAAGTGATGTCAGATTTAATTTATAGTTTTCCTTTACTTAAAATTTATTACTTAACCTGTAGTTGTCACTGGAACCTTCCTTGTTATAAGATATAACAACGTTTATTAATGTAGACATCGGAGATGCCAATAAATTTTCCCAATAATAACTTAAGATAGGTACCGCAATATATTACACGAAATAAATGTACAATTTTGTTTTACGCATAGATGTGTGTGAAAATATTTTTACCAAAACAATGATTTAGTTTGAAACAGTATTTACCGCAAAATTGTTGTACGGCGTACCATTTTTTTTCGAGAACCATAGGAAATATAATGTTAAAATTGTCATTTTCAATGAATTTTAGAACAAAAGTGTAAATACAAACAAATGTTAAGAAAAAAAATCTACATTAAATGAACCTAAATTTATTTCCATTTTAAATTTACCCCTGTGGTTCCCTCTCTAATAACACCTTCGGGGCCATAACTTGACGGCTGATAATCACACTTCATGATCAAGAATGTACCACTTACCGAGATCTGCGTAAGCAGAGTACCACACCCATAATGGGTAAAAGGAGTAATGACATATTTATTTATATATTTTATTTTTACGAAACATACATTTCAAACAGTCGTATTGTTTGAGTTGGACAGATGCTATTTGTCTTTGCCCTGCCTAAAGTTTTAAATGACTATTAACTTGGTTAAATTATTTATTATATTAGTGTCATGGGGTAAATAGCTCCGTGGTAACGCGTCGGACTGTGGATCGTGAGATCCTGAGTTCGAATCCCACAGCTGACAGTTGCTAATTTACATTTACCCCTGTGGTTCTCCATACACTAACATCTTTGGGGGGCATGATCTGACGGCTGGTAACCGCACCTCATACGTAAAAATATATCACTTACCGAGATCTGCGTAAGCAGAGTGCTACACCTATAATGGGTAAAAGGCGTGATGATATATTTATTTATATCTTATATTATATTAGTAATAATATGTACATATAACATCTCAGCAAAAATGGATAAAATGGTATTTTGTGGAAAATTTCTTAAAGCAAGTGAAATATTTATTTAGCGTATTATACAAGGAATGTCCTATTTTTGCACGTGCGATTTGAACAGAACTATAAAGTTGTTTATTGAATAAGAAGTGTTGTTCGGTTATTCTTGTTTGTAAGGAGTGTTAAATATGAATTGTCAAACTCAAACAATTACAAATGTTTGAATTATATGTTTTCTATTTCATAGCACTCTGTAAATAGCTACTAAATCGTATAAATTTTATTTTACGTCTATTTCATAACAGAATTGTACTATATCAATAAATTCAGGCTCTTCAATAAATGGAAAAAGCTTTCAGAACTCATAATACTAAAATAAAAAGACTTTTGGATGTAGTTCTGTAGTAATTTAGGCTCATTTAACGTAGTTTTCATTTTTGAACACTTATTGTACGAGCCCAGAATCATTTGGCAAGACTTAAAGAATAACTGTTTTGATTTTACAAAGGAAAAATTATACTTAATTTATGTGTATCTTAAATTCTGTCATTTTTAGGTAACAACTGAAATAATAGCAAATTAATAAATAATCACTAACATAAAGATTTACAGTATACACCAAGTAATACAGAAAATGTGTTTTCTTCTTTTTTACTGTCTTTTCCAACACCGTTTGGTATGACGGAAATAAAGCATTATTGTTAGTGTTATGATTTATAGAACAAAAGTGTGTGGCGACATCATAGAGTCCAATTTATATATTTAAAAAATGTCATGTATATTTATTATTTGTTTTGTCAATAGTTACATAATATTATTGAATTTGAAAAGTAGAAATAAATTACTTTCTTCAATATATTGTCATTTGAATTTGCTACCTTTTGAAGACCTATTTATTTTTCTACATTGGTGACCCCGACAGCGCGAGATCCCCGATTAAATTTTAGGAACAATTCATCAATAGTAAATGGTAGATTCAGCAACAGTAAATGGTAGATTATTTGTAGGTCTATAAGGGTTTTTGGGCATATAAATGAGATAGAGTAAATTTCATTGGAATCAAAAAGATGTAAAATAATATTATCTACAATTTTTATTTGAAGAATTTTTTTATATTTTGCTGTCATCAGATTCAAAAACATCAGTGTTTGACTATAATAGCGTAAATTACTTATGATGAACTTATAGCAATGGAAAATAGGTTTTATTTACCAGCTCGCTTACAAGACAATTATTTAGAGAAATGACCTAACAATTTTAAATTCGTACCGATTTTTCTACGTACTTGTTAATATTGCAATATCAATTACACAATACATAACGAAGATCCTTGTTCATAGAAATTTTTTAACGGAATTTGTAATGCTATTTACAGATTACTTAGTCCTAATGAAATAGATTACGGTATTTCTTAGGTCTAACTGTGATAAACATCATTTTTTATATATTTAAATATATGAAAAATAATTTTATCACATGGAAAATTATCAGCAACGGCCTACGAGTAAAAAATCCAGTGAAACAATTTGTTAGTTGTCGTTCTTGCAAGGCATTTTTATAAGAAAATTTCCACAATGAGTAGTTACTGTCAATTCTTGATATAGTCATTGTGTAAGCGATTGTGAACCGAAAGTGCTTATAATTAAAACCTATTTTCTATCGATATAAATTCACCAAAAGCGGTTTTCGCTATTGTAGTCGAAATTGCAGGGATTGTAGAAGTCAAAGTTAATTAATTTTTTAATTAGTTACAGATCTATTTATTATTATCTATCAAATAATCGTTTACTAAGTAGATAGTATAATAAATAAGGAACGAACTATTGCCTAATGAAAATTTTATCATTATATGTACTACAAAAAGTAGACACCCGGTATGTATCTCAACCAAAACGTACAGAAACACAATATATTTACTATGTTTCCTAAGAAATGTCAAGTATATATTTCGACCGAGGATCACAATACATGCCACCTACTTACTCTTTCATGTATGTACACATTCTTTATCTTCCAGAAACCTGAACCAACACGTACAGGCAGTCCTCTTTGCCTGTTCTACTTCTCTCATCCTTTCGCTATTGGATCTCACAATCCCGTGCCAGGGTCATTGGCAGGACCTTACGCTCCGGTGACAGTTGATGAATCAACCAATACCACCAGCATCTTCAACGAGGCTCAGGCACCTCCCGCCGTCGCCGTGGAGTCCACCTGCAGGAGTCAGAAACACAGGAGTAGTCACACGGCCAACGGGAACGTGACAGCGGACCGTAAAAGGAAAAGGTTTGCGAAGAAAAGGAACGCGTGGACCCTCGTCAAATATTTGACAGGTCGGTCATGTAATATTGATGGTGCATTGTTTGTTTGCTCTAATCTAATGTCAAGTGCAGAATGTAATGTTGTTTCTTGGAAATTGTTTCTCGGGAGAGAAGAAATATTAAATTACTTTTATAAAATTATTTGTTGCCGAGCTCTAACATACTCAGTTTCTTGATCAATGTCTAGTTCACGGGTACAGTCTGTTTTTCTTTCTAGTTAAATGACACATGAACAGTTAGTGCCCAAATTTTTATTGTTTATAAATATCTATGATGCTGAACAAATAAATAAAATATCCGTGTTACTTTAAATCGATAAATTGTTTATAGTTTACGAGATATTAAGCTTTAAAAATTAGGAGAAGGCATACGACCATAGGAGACATAATTTTGGTACAAGAAAAAAAAGTTTCATACTATTCGAATGTACAATAAAAAATGGGGTCACTATTTGAGATTTCAAAGTGGCCGCCCGCCCCACTCCCAGGGGTTGGCGGTAGGGGATCATGCTTGTGACATAAGATAGGTTTTTGAAAAATATGAAACAGGTGTTTTGTTTTTGTTTTTTATTCGATGTGTATTTCTCGAGATATTTCACCATCCCGGAACTTTTTGAACACATTGTATAAATTTACTAGGATGCCCATATAATGTCGCTCGTTTTATACTTAGAATAAAACTTACTTCTCTTACAACAGAAAATCCGTTTTGTTTGCAAAATAATTTTTTTAATTTGGACATTTAACATTCTTATACTAATTTGCCTAGTTACCTGACGACTGTTATAACAACTGTTTGATCCGGTGTTGCCAAATTTACATTTCTTTTAAGTAGTTCGTGGACTAAGTACTAAGGACCGTATAAATTTTTTTCATTAGGATTATCGACTTTACCTACTGAAACTTATCACCACTTTCCCGAACATTCTGAATTATGTTATAATATATTTTCCCATTTTAAATTGGTGGTGTTTTGCGCTACTTCATCCTACGCTTAAGCCTATACTAATACAGTTAGATTGAGTTAGCAGTGACAGGCCGGTCAACAAAGTACCGTATTACTACGATTCACTACCATATTATCAAAAACATGATGCACATATTTATGTTTCAATAATTTAGAGGTAGACTTTTATCTAATTAAGTCTTTTCGACTGATTTATTACTTTCTCTCATTCCAAAATACAGAGACAGAAACAAATATCATCAGTTGTAATATTAAATTATTTATTGAATAATGAATATATAGATATAGGTCATTTTTTTGTATATCATTTATTTTACGTAAATGTACTTATTACGTATATATATATATATATATATATATATATATATATATATATATATATATATATATATATATATATATATATATAGGTTATATCATCGGTCCATCGGATAGTTTCAGTATATGTTCCACCAAGTTGACGTCACGGCAATGGAGCGACATATAATAATTTCGAATTGAAATTAATGAAATTATAAGATATATGTAGTTTTTATTGTTATTATGATGAGATAACGTTAAAGTTAATTAACTTATATTATAATTTGTTTCTTTAAATTTGATTATGGTCCCCGTTAATCAGTGGATTGGAGAAATATACAATTATTTATAACTTTTTTAAGTATAGGAAGAAATATATTTATATTTACGTATTTCAAACAACACATTAAGTCTGTTTATTTATCCGATAATAATGTTTGCAATGAGTCATGCTAATCACATCAATCAATCAAATTAAAATAATGCAGTGTGTTTCCAACTAAATGTTTCTAATCATTTATGTATATCAGACATTTTCACAAAAAAAAAGTATGTAAATTAAGAAGATTTAGGGCTCGATGTCCTTGAAAAGGTGACTTACTTCAATCTAAATTTCCTGAAGGTGTGATATGAGATCACGTAACGGTAACAGGCAGATCGAAGATGGAAATTTTCGGGACTTATGTTAATTGATTGAGTTAAAAATAGATTTTCCAAGTCTTACCTTCGATCACGCAGCTAGATGGTACGCAATTTCCAGGCGATAAGAGAAAATTTCTGCTATAAATCTCCAGTTAATTTATTTTTTGAAACAAGCCATTAAAATGTAGCCAACTTTTGTTGTTACTATTATAAAATTTATTTATGATGCAGAAGGAACCACAAAATAATTAATATAATATTATTTTTGTGCAGGGTACATAAATAAAAAATAAAATAAATATATCATCACGCCTTTTACCTATTATGGGTGTGGCACTCTGCTTACGCAGATCTCGGTAAGTGATATATTTTTTGTGTGGTTACGCGACTAATACAAACATTTTTGATCTTGACCTAGAATTTCATTTTGTGAAGTTATTAAAATTTATTTATTTGTATAAATATTTATTGGCCACAAAATTAAAATGCTTGCAAAACTGGCTCACTAAATTATATAGTAATAAATACATAAAAGATCTCACTTTCGATTTTCGACATTCGCTGTTTCGTAAAAAAAACCATAAAATATTTGTCAAACTTTTCGTTGCAATTTTAAAATTCAATTCAGACTGGATGGTCGCCGGACCATTTATAAAATGCCTTTTTCTCTTATGCTTTTGAGTTAAACCCAAGGGTGAACTATGTAATCAAATATTAAACATTATTTCTTTCCATTTCTGAACGTTACTGTTACTGTTACTTCCGCCAAGGAAAAGCAGTTAAGTGTACTTAAAATTTATTTTTATTCGGTCATATTGAGCGGACAAAGTGTATTGACATGAAATTGTTATTGTCACGCAACCCTGTACTAATTTTCGTATTGTTTTAATTTATTTTGTTTTTTGTTTGTTTGTAATAATAGAAGTTTTGATTGACTTTTGTTTAATGTAGTTGAAAACCATAATTTTCTATCTTTGTACCTACTGAATAATAATAAGTTTTAAATATTTTAAAAAATTGGTTTTATAGTAAATAACCTACTTAGCAACTGTTCGTTTTAAGCTCAAAATTATCTATTCAAAATAATAACTAAGCTATCTAAATCTAATAAAATTAAAAAATATAAATGATCAATTCTTAATCATAAATTACAGAATGTTTAAATTATGTAATCCTTACTGATATACTCGTAATTATATTCTTTCAAATTATCAGAACAAACTTATGTTATCTGTGTCGTATTTTTGAAGTAATCTGATATATTAATCATACGATAAATATTGTAATCTATAGGTAAAACAAATTAATGCAACATATTGATACAATTATTAGTTTAACTTCAATATGTTATCGTTCTTCTGAATTAGTTTTCTCACAAAATATTTCCAAAATTAGTTATTGCATAGAACAAATATAAATTAAGTATTTAGCAACTGATGAATATCCAATTTATGAAAATTTAATTCAGAATATTAATTATTTGATGTATAATTGTTTCCTAGGCTGAGTAAAACATTTTATACTAAAATTCGCTAATTAGAAATTAAATTTACATATTTTCAACGGATTTAAATTTTTAATAATGAAATTGGGAAATGTTAATTATAATTAAAATGCAGAGTAGTTTACCAGGCATAATTAAATACGTAAAACAAAAATTCGCAAATTAAAAATAAAATTGTAAAATTCTAAGGCTAAGAACAATCTAAAAAATTAAATCTAATCCATAAGCCTTGAATAATATTTCGATAACTTAGTTGTAATCATCAGTAGACGCAATGATAAAAATAAGATTATTTAACTTTTAAATTAAGATTGAATCCAACTTAAAAAAATACAAATACCTAATTTATTCTAAAACGAAGCAATCAATCGTGTCAAACTAACCAATAATAACAAAGAAAATAATTAAAAGCTTAATGTTTGAGTCAAAATAAAAACTAATTTCCCAATAAATCAAACAATATTAGGTGTGGGACCCAGGTCAGAGTTAATCGAATGATATTTTATTGTATAAATTATGTATTTTTTTTTAGTTGAATTCAATCTTGACCACTGTCTTGGTTTACAATTTGTGTAAACTTGATTTTATCCCTCTTGTATCTACTGATAATGAAAACTAATTAATAAATAAATATATCATCACGCCATTTACCCATTTCTAGGTGTGGTACTCTGCTCAATGCAGATCTCAGTGTTGTGATATATTCTTGCGCGTGAAGTGAGGTTACCATCCGCCAAATCACGGCCTCCAAGAATGGTAGTGAAGGAGAAACTATAAGGGTAATTGTAATGGCGAAAATTTTCGAAAATTTTTTCGTCTATTAGGATCTTATAATTCACGTAACCACGCACCTATTTACTTATATTTATTTATAAATTATAACTTACTTATTACGTATTTAATGTTCTTATTACTTTCAGGCTTAAGAATTAGATTAAAATTGATTGGTTTCCCCTCCACTAACATCTTTGGGGACTATGATTTGACGGCTAGTAACCGTACTTCATACGAAAAAAATATATCACTTACCGAGATCTGCGCAAGCAGAATGCCACACCCCCACATCCATAAAGGGAAAAAAAACTATTTCGATTTTAAACGAGTAAAGTAACAGATTTCCCAAGTGGGTATAATTTTGAGAAGTCACTAGTGAGCAATTTTCCAATAATATTAACACATAACACCTTGGTAACTACTTCGACTGACATTTTAATTTAGAAAATTTAAAGCATATGTCACTGTCAATTTTTTTTTATGAAACTATCTAAATTGAAGACTATCTACACTTTTAAAAAGTCTTAATTGTTATTCATTAAGCCACAATGATTTTTTTTAAATGCTGTGACGTCATTATAGACGTGTTGGTGGATCTCAAACAGAAATAAATAAAATAAATATATCATCACGCCTTTTACCCATTACGGGTGTGGCACTCTGCTTACGCAGATCTCGGTAAGTGATATATTTTTTCGTATGAAGTGCGGTTACCAGCCGTCAAATCATAGCCCCCAAGGATGTTAGTGGAGGAGGAACCACAGGGGTAAATTTAAATTTGTAACTGTCGGCAGTGGGATTCGAACTGAGGATCTCACGATCCACAGTCCGACACGTTACCTCGGAGCTCAAACAGAGACTTAAATAATTTAGGTCATATAAATGTTCTATTTTATTGTAATAATAATAATAAAATAACTAAAAAAATATATATGACTACAATTATTTACAAACTGTACTGTTTAAGATCCAGCAACACCTCTACAATGACGTCACAATATTTTTTTTAAATCATTAAAGCTTAATGAATAACAATTAAGACTTTTTACAAGTGTAGATAGTCTTCAATTTAAATAAAGTTTCATAAAAAAAATAAATAAAAACTTTGGCGAAAGACCCCATTGTTTACTTTGTGAATGAATTTTCATACATATTTTATCAATATTGCTAATATACAAATACATAGTTACAGATTTACAGAAATGCATAGACTCTAATCTAAACACTTGAGTTAATTATTTTCATTACACAAAGCAGGAGTTAAACAGTTGGAGGCCCATGTAAGTTTATGTCATCATTTCGGGGGTGAATATCTTGTAGTTATCAGAATAAACGAGGACAATTATTGAATAAATGACCACAGTTACCACGGAATAGTATAGATTCAACCGTAGTTCGTTCACGTGGTAGCGTGGGTCAGTCGTCTATCGACCGACTAGACACCACCACCACCACCACCACGAGCGCTCGCTGACGCTGAGTCGCTGTTCGCTGACTACGTCTCGGATATCGTTGCGTGCCGTCGCCGTCGCCGTAGCCGTCGCGACGCAACGACTGTCGTGCTATCGCTCGCGAACAGCCGACAGCTCAGTCTCGATTCTCGATCGCAGTTTTGCAGTCGTGAGTCGGTGCCTGGCTTCAGCAGGGCAGCGTGCGGAAGTGCGTATGGTTTAATCGCGTCATGGCCAATTAAAAGGTAATGATTTAACGTTTGACGTTTGATACTTAACGGGATGAATCGATTTTAATGTGGTGTACGTGTATCGCTTGTGACACATTTCAATTTTGAATTATTTATGAGTTGAGAGTTGTCGCCAAATTATACCGCATGTTATGTTTTCAACGTTGACGTATTCTGCAAAAGATGTCAAACTTTTACTCACCTAAAATTGTTATTATTGTTGCCATTTTTGTGTAAGTTTTTCTTGAACATTTCGAATTATTCTACATAATTCTTCATCAGGAAAACAAATGAATTAGGTACGTAGAATAATTTGAAACGTTGTACCTATTTAAATAAAATGTTTACAGAACAATCCAAAAATCTTAAATTTCACTATGAGTTCGGAAAGTATTTTTGGCATATATTATTGTTAAAAGTTCAATTAAAATAAGGAAATGAACAAATATTAAATGGAATGTTGAATGTTCTATTTAAAAAAAATTATTCTGAAAACTGTTGCTTTATAAGATTTGAAACAATTCAATTATTGTAACTATTGGTTGCATAAAATTATAGTATTTGAAAACATATAATCAACATAAAATTGTTTTTAAACAAGAGATTGAAGTTTGTTAAAAAGGATAATACTTTAGTTACAGTAAATAAATAGCTTGAAAGACGAATGTTTGATTTTGATTTAATTTAATAGTTTGTTTAAAGCTTTAAATGTTTATAAATTGATAAGGTATCAAATATTTGTTTACATATTGAAAAATAATTATTTATGTTTCCGTAATATTAATTACATTCATAGAGAGATTAAAAGCCAATAAAATATTGTTGCTAATAACAGGTATTATTGTTTACATTGTTTACGTACATAAAATTTTTGTTTTACAAATAAACTTGAGTATGTTGAAATGCAAGTGTGAATTAGAAAGGAATTCGGTTGAATATAGAATAATAGTTCAGATGAGTAACTCAAAATTTTAAAGTTATTTCTAACAGAGTTGTTTTGTAAGTAGTGAGAAACGTATGCCGGTACCGGTAAAACAAAAATAAACCATCACCTAAAATTACAAAATTCTTCTGTGGCGTGAAGTGTTTCACATTTTTTTCGTGTTCCCGATAAAAGTAACAAGTTGTTTGGTTGTGTCTCCAGAGAGTATTCGCCTCCAGTCCCGAAGGAACAAATTGCCATGTCTGGAAGATGTAGTAAATACTTTACAAGCTGCTTGGCATCAGGACAACGACTTGGTTAAATGCTCCAGGTAATTCGATACAAACAACTTTTTTATTTATTGATTTTGCTTGTAAATAACATATGAATGGACACTTTTACGTCAAACATAAAGAAAGTCATTAAGATAAATAATTTTGTTTCCAATTTGGTATTGGTAGGGTATAACATTTTTTGAACGTCCATATTTTATTTACCCTTAGCAAGTCAATTCAATTAATGATTAGAAACAGATTTATGGACATATTAATATTGACTTATACAACATACATATTTTAAAAATAATTTTTGTCTTAAAAAATTTCTATGTTGAAAGATTCAATCGAGCTACACAGTAAAAAAATTTACAAAGTTGACAAAATTTTTAGTTCCAGACGATCCACCGTTAATTTTTGTTAATTTAACAAGTTTTAAATTTGTTATTAAGTAACAAATTATTTTTGTGTGTTTCGTAACTAAATATATTTGTGAATATAGTAATTATTATCTTTTATTTTTATGTGCTTTAGACTAAATGTTTTAGTAATTATATTGAAGTAGAACAATAAATCACAGTTATTATGACAAATTAAGTTGTTACAAAGGATACAAACTTTCTTTAACAATTTAAAATTGATAAGTTAGCTAAATTTACTTGTTATTATTGACGAGTCTATTTGTTAAATTTTATAAATCCAACAAATAAATAAAAACAACAATTTTTCTTGTTAAAAATTCAGAATTGACAAAATTTTAATTTAACAAATTGTCATATTTGTTCAAATTGTTAATTTAACACAATATATTTGTCAATATTAACTAAAAATACTGAACAACCGCATAATTAGCCAATCGCAAATAAAATTTTTACTGTGTGTGTCTTTAAATTAATATCATTGTTGAATATTGAATTTAGGAATCTATTAATATTAATTCATAAATGACGACGTTAACAAGCATTGTTTTAAAAAAAAGAGTACACAAAAAAAAATTCCCTAGAATTTATCAAACTATTCGGTAAGCTCAGGATATAACCCGTATTTTCTTATAATTTCAAAACAATTACAAAACTAAACATTATTATTTACTAAGCAATTAGAAGTATATAGTATATACCAAAATGTTTGGGCAATTTTTAGAATATACGTTTCAGTTTATTGGATTGTTCGGTATATTTTACTGCACTCATTTTTTCCCGTGTACATAATTTTAGAGAATCAATCGAATTATATATTTAAATTAAATTGATTACTTAATTATGAATTTGGGGACATATTAATATGAATGTATAAATAAATACGGTAATTATCATTCTTTTAATATTTTCAAAGATATTTTTTGTTGAAGAAAGTACTTAATTTGAAAGAGTATTTCGAATTATGTATTTAAATTAATATCATTGCTTAATAAAGAAATTAAAGGCATATTAATATTGATTTATTAAAACAATTCTTATCTTAAAAAAGTATTAAGTTTGAAAGAACTTTTCCAATTATTTAATAATTAAATAAAATATTGATTTCTTGTTATTATTATATGTTTTTACAGCAATTTTTGACTTAAGTTTGAAAGATTCAATCAATAATTTAATAAATAAATTACGGACATATTAACATTGATTTATAAATGAATTGTAATATTGTAAAGTGATTTGGGCCTAACAAAAGTGTGTAGTTTGAAAGGATCAAACAAATTATTTAAATTACTATTCATTCATGTCTTATTCATTATTTAACTTTTAATTTTAAATTGAATGATAGTTTCTGTATTAACACATCTATACAATCAAGTGTTAATTAATTGCATTATTTCCAGGATACTGCTAAAATATGTATAATTTATATTTAACTACAGTATCTACAGCTTATATTATGATATCGATTTCTTACATTAATAATTTATCACTACTGCACGATATTCCTATCAAAGAAACTAATTTGGTTGTGCCTTGATTCGTCAGCACATTTTGTTGTACCTTTTCAAAGACTCGCTAACCTGCTTGAAAATAGTATTTCATTCATGGCAGCCATAATAGAATCGTAAATGTTAATTTAATGCGTTATTTATAATGAGATAAGGACAATATTATAATACTGATTATTGAATTTTACTGCGCAAGGTCTATGAACCTCAGATTCTATAAATATTTTCTATGTTTGCACTGCAGTTTGAATACCTGTTCATTTTATTTATGCATCTGTTTCTGAGAATATTTGTTGTGTCTACATACACCAATTTCTTTGATAAATGGCTTGATAAGCAGGTAAGCGGAAAAACAGTTGTGGGTTGTGGTAAATATTGAGCACGTTCGCTTCGTAAATTAACGCTGGCAATAATAACATTGCTACCAACCATCGGCCCGAAGGAAGTTGTAAGGCCAATGCGTTGTAATTGGAGTTTTTGTTGTGACGCGAATTATATTTACAAGATGTATAATGTTTCATATGGCCCTTAAGAGCTTTCGTAAATTTTAATTTGATATAGTAAAGAAATAAATAAATATATCATTTTGTCATATGCCTATTTTGCGCGGAAAGTGCGATGACCGACCGTATGTCTTCAAAAGGGGTACAGGGTTAAAGTAAAAATGCCAACAGTGGCTGTGGGATACGAACTGAGAATTCGCAGAACAATGCGTTACCACGGAGCTGTTTATTACCCACAGAGAAATCGAGTTAGTAAAAATAAAATAAATATATCATCAAGCCTTTTACCTATTATGGGTGTGGCACTCTGCTTACGCAGATCTCGGTAGGTGATATATTTTTGCGTATGAAGTGCGGTTACCAGTCGTCAAATCCTCGCCCCCACAGATGTAAGTGGAGGGGGAACTACAGGGGTAAATTTAAATTGGCAACTGTCAGTTATGGGATTCGAACGGAGGATCTCACGATCCACAGTCCGACGCGTTACCACGGAGCTATTTACCCCATTAGTTATTAGTAAAAATTGAGTAAAAAATAGTTCAGTTACTCTTACTGTATTATTCAATCAATTTAACTGAAAAATTCAGTAATACAGGGTGCTCTGAATTATTATATTATTATTGAATATTTTAGTTATTTGAGAAATAACTGAATTTATCAGAGGAGCGTAATGGGGTCTTTCACCACTTTTTTTAAATTTTTTTTATGAAACTTTATCTATACTGAAGACTATCTACACTTTTAAAAAGTCTTAATTGTTATTCATTAAGCCACAATGATTTTTTAAAAAATGTTGTGACGTCATAGTAGAGGTGTTGCTGGATCTAAAACAGTACAGATTGTAAGTAATTGTAGTCATATATTTTTTTACTTATTTTATTATTATTATTACAATAAATTAGAACATTTATGTAACAAAAATTATTTAAATCTCTACTGTTTTAGATCTCTACTATGACGTCACAACATTTTTAAAAAATCATTGTGGCTTAATGAATAACAATTAAGACTTTTTAAAAGTGTAGATAGTCTTCAGTATAGATAAAGTTTCATAAAAAAATATAAAAAAAAAATGGTGAAAGACCCCATTGACATATCTCAGTTAAAATAACTGAAAATTCAGTAGAATTGACTGACGGTCTTAATTTCGTAACTTAAAACTATTCGTAAATATTCGGCTTGTACAGATTTTAATTTTTTATATATTTGTTATAAAATTTTGAAAATGTTTTTATATGTATGTCGGTGATGATGAATTACAATTGTCAAAATAACACTTAATTTATTTAAAGTTCCAATAAAATAATGATAATACAGAAATTAACACAAAACTTAAAATAAAACATAAAATAACAGACACTCAGATCACAACGGACACGTGACAATCCCGGAGAACCAACTCGATCGCGCGTCAGAACAGAAGTCCCTCAAAGATCCTGAGTGGTCACACTGATTCCTCATTGTTGTGTTTTCATAATGCTGACTAGTGTTATTCTTTCGATAATGTGACGCCTATGATCGACTGTTTCTAGTTCTGTCAGCGCATGTGCTTATTTTTGTATATCTGCTGCACATGCACTTACGTATCCGATTATTGATACAAATTAATAAATACTGACACTGAGGAATCCATATACAGGGGAATCCCCGACATGTATAAAAATATTAAATACTGTAATTTGCTTCAAAAACATAACCTAGATACCATTGCATGTATAAAGCTAACAACGATTTAACTACCATATTCAGTAAATATTACTGAAGTATTCAGTTGTTCTGACAGAATGGGGTCTTTCACCATTTTTTTTTAATTTAATTTTATGAAACTTTATAAAAATTGAAGACTATCCACATTTTTAAAAAGTCTTAATTGTTATTCATTAAGCCACAATGATTTAAAAATTTTTTTTGTGACGTCATAGTAGAGGTGTTGCTGGATATAAAACAGTACATATTGTAAATAATTGTAGTCATATATTTTTTTACTTATTTGATTATTATTACAATAAAATAGGACATTTCTGTAACAAAAATTATTTAAATCTCTACTGTTTTAGATCCAGCAACATCTCTACTATGACGACACAACATTTAAAAAAAAAACATTGTGGCTTAATGAATAACAATTAAGACTTTTTAAAAGTGTAGATAGTCTTCAATTTAGATAAAATTTCATAAAATAAAATAAAAATGGTGAAGGACCCCATTGTTCAGTTGCGCGCAAATTAACTGATTACTGAACGGTATTGTTTTTTTCTCAATGTATTTGCGATGTATTTTTAAATATTCAAAGGCGTTAATTTAATTTTAATTTAATTATCCTGCTACTGAGGTAAAAGGGTCACGAATAAATTATTTAATTCAGTTTAATTTACGATAGCAATGATTAAATATTTAATGCTCGCCAGCCTAGATTGGAACAAATTAGTTCGTTGTTCTGAATTATATATTAATAAGGGTTGTTCGCTTTAAATTTAGAGCACAACTAAAAATAACTGTATTTAAAGGATGAGTCATTGGCATATCTTAAGACTCATGCAGGGGTGAACTCCTGCAATGAATCACCGCATATATTTACAAAGATGTATTAAGATACATATAGTTAACGAACAAAAAAGTAGTAGTAGGTAAGAATGTAAAAAGATCATTAAGTCGTTACCTCAAGTTTGTTTACAAATTAAAATAAATAAAAGTAACCTTGAAGTGTATAAATACAGCAAAACTAACATCGTTTGATCCATGAATGTGAACCAGAACCAAAATAAAGAACATTTTTATGATTGTCTACAATAGATTATTATTTAAGGTTGTAAATTAAAATAGAAACAAATGTTATCAATAGATAAAACTAATATATCATACAGATAAGAAACAGTACACTTTGGATGAACGACAGTAACGGGAAAACACTATAAATTAAAGTTTTCTATTTTGCGTCTACACGAAAAAAATAAATTATAATTTAATGAACTATTCGGTTGTATGAGGATATAACATCCTTTTTCTAAATGTAAATACTTCTAATTGCTTCAGGTTTAGGTCCTTAATTGTTGTGACAGAATGCATCTTATATCCTCAGCTTACCGAATTATTGTTCAGTAAATTCTACGATACATTTTTTCGTGTAACAAAGTTATTACAGCACCCAAAAGAGTTCGTTAAAAGCTTAGTCGAGTGTTGTAATAGTGTAGTACAATTTATATTTTTAAGGTTGGTGACTCTGTTATGTCAAAAAATTTCAAATGACTACACTCATTTTAATTTAAGTTGAAAATTTCGTGATAAAACAATTGAATTTTGAAACGTCACGTCAGTATTACCAACTAACACAAAATTCCCTAAATATTGAAACTACAAATTTTTATTTAAAAACAGTATAAAAAGCCCAAATTAGAAAAATGATATAAGAACTTCATTACAGTCGATTTTTTTTTTCTCATAAAATAAAATGAATTGTTTTCAATATACTCGTTCTATTACAGACTGTCCATCGTTATATATCTATCTTCAGTTCGGTATCATAAGAACATCACTGGAATATTGTGTTTATATTAGGAACAGACGGGAGCATCGTTCGATATTTTAATAAATAAATAAACAGGACGCATTTCATGGCCGCAAAATTTAAATGTCAATATAAAGATTAAGAAAATAAACAGTATATTAAAAAGATCTTATAAAATTATAAATAGATCATACTGGGTGTCCCATTTTAATCTTAATATAGGTATATCTCAAAAAATAGACATAGAATGACAAAAGGCTATTCTAAAATCTTAAATATAAACTCCAATTTTCCATATTGCAGATTCGAATAGAGCGTAAATAAATACGTATAATTTACCTATAAAGTTCATTTTTATTCTTGACAAATGACGAATGTCAAACCCTAATTTTTCATTGTAGATTCGGAAAGAGCGACAATATATTCGTAGTATTTACCTGTAAAAATTTTTATTTTTTGATATATGGCGCTAGAACCGAGAAAGGAAAACACAAAATAAATCGAATTGGATAAAAATGTGATAAATAAATGTTTTGTTACAAAAATAAATAAATGTATAGGCTCCTCCAAACCTTCAAACTTTTGATTGAAACATTTTGTCATTCGATGTCTATTTTTCGAAATATTCCACTATTAAGATTTACCCTCGGAGAACACACTGGGTCAATCTGACCCACAAAAATATTTTTACACTTTGAGAGTTTCCATATAATTTTTTAGCTTAAAATATTAAAAAATAAAAAAAATTGTATAATTTATTTTTTTATCCTTGTAAAAGACATCAACAATTATAAAACTTTGCATAAATCATTTCTATCGGATCTTAAGTATACGCTTAGAATTTTTTTAGACCAGTTGACCCAGAGTATTCTCCGTGATCGAAAAAATAGGAGGGTTAAAATGGAACACCCAGTATAGTACGAGTGACATGAAGGATGCGTTTGTAACAATAATGAAATTGAACAATATCGTCCTTGGTAGTAATCGTTCGAATCCTGATCATGATATGGATGTATAATTGTCCAGCATGGCATTGTTTTGAATCAATCCATATTATTATAAGCCATATAATATATATGATTAATTGAACTGCATTGTAATGATTGGCATAATTACACCACGTCACAAATTAAATAAACCAACTAACAATTAATAAAATTAGTTTTTTGTGTCTCGCCGGTTCTTTGTATCGTTTAGCATAGAACAATTTCCTGTCATTAAAGCATTTCGGTGTTTCGGTGAGACGGTGATCACAAAAATAGATCCCAAGAAATCATGCAATGCGTTGGTCTGGAATGGTTCAAGTGTACTAGGGAATTCAAAAGAGTGGGCAAGAGCTTCGGGGAATCCCGGGCTGCGTATTGTCAAACATCAAATTCTCTGAGTCACGTTTTCAGCAGAGATAAAGTATTTTTGACTGCTGTCTGAAATATGCTGCGGTTTGGTGTTTCGCTATGGGGTTTGGTTTACGTATGAGTCAGGCCAAGTTCGCATGATGCACCAGGATGTCATAAAAAGGCAATACGCTCCCGCGGTGACTTAAATGTGCGCCGGGTGCCGCTGGTGGATATAAATACGCGACGAAGTGCGAAATATCGAGATATATGTGGTATATATATATTTTTTTGTAGACTTGCTTTATTTTTATCTACTCTGCAGACTGTTTATTACACTGGAGTTCTGGAAGATTTCGTACCTTATGCAGTTTTGTTTTGGAAAGATTTCTTGCTAAAATTTTGAACTTCAATAACATATATTTCTGAATTAATATCATATACAGGATGGCCGATCAAAAGCGTTTTACATATTAAATAATATTTATGCAATTTCCTGCTTCCCTAATAATTTTAGGAAAATATGTTGCAAATGAAATTTTAACACAAAAATAATTTCTTGTTTCATGAAAATTTTCAGTTTTCACTTTGTATTCATTCGTTGAAGAAAATTTGATTTCTTACAAAATTATTAGGTTCAATTCAAATAAAACATTATTTTTGAATATAAATTTTATTTATCTTCTCTTTCTGTATTGAAAGAAAATGAATATATTTTAAATTTTATCTTTAAAAATAATGAAAAAGGAGTAGTTTTATTTTAAACAAATTGTTAACAAATTAAAAACGGTATCAATTTGAATTAAAACTGGTCCTGTTCAAACTATTTCGACCCCCATATTGTATAAGTATTATTTTACATGTAAAACGCCTATGATCGGCTGAGTCAGTCACTACCCTATATGTATAAACAGAATGCTCTATTTTAATTTACCATCTAGAATAACTCGATATAAGCACCATAGAAAAAAATAATAAGGTTTAATAATCTTGGGGGAATCTAGTTCTGTAAAAATTAGGGACGGGACGAGAGACAACTTTGATATTTCAAATTGGAATTCCTATAATTTTTTTGCGTAGTACTTTCAAAAGTAATTGTTAGTATTCGTCTGCTTAAAAAGTCCGATTTTACTTTTACAAGTTTTATATTTTTTTTATAAAATATATTTTGTTGCCCATAAGTTCGTTGTTGATTATTAATAGTTATATAATTACTATATCGGGTAAATAGCTTTGTGTTAACGCATCGCAAATTTACCATTTTATATTTATCCCTGAGGTTTTCCCTCCATTAATATCTTTGGGGTGCATGATATGACGGCCGGTAATCGTACTTGATGTGCACTTACCAATCTGCGTAAGCAGAGTACCACACCCATAATAAGTAAAAGGCGTGATGATATATGTATTTATTTATTTATAATTACTATAGAAGAAATTTTTTTTTCACGACATGGTAGGAAACCCCACCGTTCTTCTCCCGAAATAGTGAGAAAAATGTGTTGTTCCTCTCTAGAGAGGAAAATATAGAAGTGTTACCAATATGAATGTTGTTTACAAAAAATTATTATAAAAATTATAAATAAATTCATAATTTGATTGAAAATCCTTATTTTAGTGATATACATACTTAAATTATCTTACAATTATGTCTTATATTTTTCTTTATCTTATTAAATCACAATTTGACAACTTATTAAAGATATTTAAGATTGGTTCATTGGCAACACTGCTACACCGCCTTGTGTCTGATAACCTAACTTTTAACTTGTCAGTCTGTCAGTTTTGTTCTCAAAGTGTATTTTGGGTCCGAGCAAGTCGTTTTTAGAAACATGTCATGAAAAAAATGTTGTGTCTAACACGAGAGGAAAGCCCTTCTTCCACTCTTGTTCGAAATGCCTCACTCGCTGCGCTTCGAAACTTCGAACTCGAGGGGAAAAAGAAGCGCTTTCCTCTCTAGTTTGACAAATAACTATTGATAATTTCATTTATTTACGATACTAAATTGATTAATCTGTATTAAATAAAATATGGTAGCATGGTAGTTAGTTAGCCGAGCAGTTTTTATTGCTATGTCTAAGAAAGCATTACGCGGATAAATATATAAATATAATATATAATACATATTTCTATATCCGAATAATTTCTCTAATAACGATGTTTATAGTTCATGATAAAAGATAGAAACCCTCATATTACGTTAATGTCATTCGTAAAAGTAGTCAAATGAAGATAAAGAAACCGTTAAACATATATTTAGCCATCATGTACTGTGCATTTTCAGCGCTTATCTATATAATTATAATATTTAAGATTAAATGAAAATTACATTGATATGGTTCTATAAAATTATCTAATAGGACAAATATGATTTGTACAATAAAAAGAATAATTAATGTCTTAAAAATGGTTAAAATAGTTGAAAGGTTCCAGCAAAACAGTGCCAACGTATCTTGCGATGTTTGCATATGTGGGTTAACCTGTAGATAAAATATATAAAATGCATGGAACTCATTTCATGCAGCATAGTTGATAGCCTTCCGCAGCAATTTCTCCTGTTATTCTGTGAACTTGTTCCAGTGAGACCGATCTCGATCACGAAAACAACACCGACGTCCCCATGGCACACAGCCACGAAGTGTGCAAGGACAGGGCGCCGTCGGGGTTCCCGTCGCCCGTGCTCCTGCGCAGAAGACTCTCTGCCCCCGAGACCATAATGAGAAAGTAAGTGAAAAAATAATGATCGACTGTTAATTTATTATTCATTCGTTCGCGTGCCACCACACTGGCTGTGACTGTACATATACTACGTAATTACGTGTTTGTGTTGAAGGCACACGTTGAGCCAGCAACGCTCCGACTCCACGGAAAGTGATTCAACCCAACTGTCATCTAATTCACCACAACGGCTAAATAATAACAGTTCGTTTTGGAATCGCACCTCTACCACCGGAAGCGAGTCGAATTTGTCGCTGAGAAAGCCATACAAAAGAGATCCGGATTTAATGCGCAAATCGACTCTACTGCGACGAATGTGGAGCAGAGAATTTACGGGGAGTATAAGTCGTTTATACAACGAAGAAATTTTCCCAAAGAAAAATTCATTGCCGATAAAATCACAGTCGAGGTCGCCAGGCAGATCGATAAGATCATCTCCGGAACATGTAAATAAAGAGCGCGTGAATGGAAAGTTTAGCCCAGAACGCACGAGATTAAATGGAGACGTAGCAGGAACAAGTAGTTTAATCAAAACTAAATGGGATCCCGCGCCGGAGATGAATTCTTATAGTTCCTATGCCAGTGATGTAATCTCTAGAGTGTCTTCCACTTCTGAAAGCAATAAATCTATATTAGAAACTAGCAGCACAGATATTAAAGTCTCATCTTTGGGAACAACAACATCCACGGAGAACGAATCTTTCTCTAGCACCAGGACTACAACGGAGACCTCCGGTTCTCATATGGACGACAATTCAGACTCGGCCTACACAAACACACAAACATATTCCACTTTCAGTTCGTCGAAAAGTAATTCCGAAAACAATAATAATGGGGATAATGTTGACTTTGGTGAGACAGCACCAAAACAAATGCTGAACGCAAATCATATAGAACAGGGCCAATCAAATAATCAGCTCCCCGACACGCAACCTCCACCCGACCTCAATTCGAACAATAACACACCGCCTGTCGGTAACAAATCGAACGATTACAAGTGGAATAATCAACGATCAGACGCCAGTGATGCAGTGCCTAAAATAGACGAACAAACCGCAGAATTAAATATTGTGAACTTGAGTGCAGCTACTTTAAATATTATCATTAATAGTTCCCCGGAAGTGAGTTCCCAAGTGCGCGAGAATATTACTCGTATTAGCGAGCAGGCGACTGCTATTATTGAACAATCGGAACCAGTGAAAAAACCAGAGAGTTTCTATTTAAAACGAAAAGAGGATGTGCCTATTAGTGCCGAGCATAGTCGATTAATAAAGTATATGATCAGCAATGTGGGAGCCGGGAGCCCATACAGTAAACCAACCGAAGCCCCACAGCTTGTAGTTCCTCGTTACTCTGCATTGCCACGGTCTGTCTCCATGGAGGTGAACACATCATCAGCAGATTCCACAGACAAGGAATCGGATACAGCAAGTTTGGTAGATAGTCTCGACGATCCGAATTCTCCTCGACAATCAGCTTTGACACCTAGAATCAAATATGATGACAAGCCTGTCCGAGGAGACTTATCTGCGCTGTTACCAGATAACAGCAGTAGTAATAAGGAGACTCCCAGATTAAAAGCACAGAAAGGTTCAGCTTTTTATGTGTCAATAGTGCAAGATCAGTCGCCTGACAGTGTGAAAACCGTTGCGGAACATCTTCCTGATAGGGTGCGTAATAGGTTGAGCAAAAGACAGCAAGTAATTGAACAGAAGAAATTAAGTGCTAAAAAGACTGACAATCAAAATTTAGATCCAAATGGCAATCAAGATAAAAATGAAGTGAGCAAAAACGTAGAAGTAACTGAAATACCTGAAGCAGTGTGGACGAATAATGGAACTTTAAAGAAGGTAAAAAAGGAGAAAAAATTGAAAAATCCATTACAATCTTTGCCATCTTATAAAGTGAATGCACGTGGTGAATTAACTTTAAATCCTAATGCTACTATGAAAATTAAAAGAGGACTAAACAAACAAGTTAAGCGAAAATATACAAAAAATAGTGAAAGTAGTGAATCCAGTACAAATACAGTTACTCTTCGCCAATCCGTTTGGAATCAGCATGCTCAGATGAAATCCCCTACCGTGGAAAATAAAACCGATTTTATTTCTGAACCAGCTATAAGAAAAATCGTTGAAAATCCCACATTTAATAACCAAAATTATAATAATAGAATAGAGATTTTAGAAATTATGGAATGTGTAGAACCTGTGCAAGATAAATCTTTACCATACCAAAGAAATAATCTCCGGTCTAAGATACCGGTTCCAGTGCAAAGTAAAATACCAGATGTTACTCATAGACAAGTTCAAATGCAAGCAGTGTATCATGCATATGATATTTGTAAAACTCCAGAATATAGTCCAAAAACAGACCAGCTTATTGCAAATATTTTAATAGACGCTCTTAATAAACCTGAAATAACAGAATTAAATGCACAAGAAGTACAAAAAATGTCGCAACATCAATTAAATGAAAAAAGACCCACAGCTATGGTGTCAGGAAAACAACCTGTAAATAGGTACCATCAAAAATTTGAAATGATTCCTGAAGAAAAATTGTCATCTATGGGGTCATCTGCGGAAGATGCAATTATAGCAATAGTCGAAGACAAACCTCCTCTGACACCAGAAAAAGAAATAGTAAAGTCAATTGAAGTACAAACAGAAATGCAGACAGAAGTGCAGAAAGAAGTACAGACAGAAGTTGTAAGTAAAGAAATCGTTCCAACCTCTTCAGTTCAGCTTGAAAAGAAAACTTTAGCAGACGCAGCAATACAAACCGATCTTCCAGTTGCATCTACTACAGAACTACCCCTTCGAATACCTAATTCCTACAAGGGAAAAGCTGCACTAGCGATGATGAAGGACGAAGATTTCTCCACAATTCCCAAAGGATGGATCACGTTCTACATGCTTCGCAAGAGTCCAGGATCTCCAGACAGCAGCACGGATGAAGGTATAAACGTTACCCATGATTTCCACAATATTTAAATATTCGCACTTATCATCAACCATCTCTCGAAACACGAAAAAATAACCAAGATTGACTTTTATTTAAGGGACTAATGCGGAAGGAAAGAACAACAATTTAGACGACAAAAACGACAGTTTGGAACTTCGTCAACTAAGGCCTGTGATGATTAAACGAAGAATCGGCAACAAAGAAAACCTGACTGACTTAATCCCCAATGACAACAGTGAGAATAATAACCCGAGGACCAATAACAACTCTTTGAAAGAAGATGACTTGAAACGGTCATTTTCTTTAGAAAATAATAACGAATCCTTAGTTGTTTCAAAGAAGGAACACTACACTAGTTCTTCAGAGAGTTCAAAAAGCCATTCCCCTAGCAATGACCATGACGTGGACCAAAGATCAGCGTGTCCTTCATTACCGATAGCTCTACCTTCGAGGCAAGGGAGACGGCAGTCACATAGGCGAGGAAGATACAAAACGTCCTCACAAAGCCAGAGTACTAATTCATCTCAAATGCCAGGTATAAATAAATACTTTCATAATATCATACATTATAATAATTTATAAATTTTCTATTCTCCCAGGGGGTTGGTCCGTGACTGTTAGTGGTACCAACACATGTGGCCAGCCTGCACCGGACCTAGAAATGAGACTGAAATTTCCCTGTCCTCAACCGCAAAGCCAATCCGACTCGGGATTGGGAGAGGAGCACCCTCGACCTCCAAGACGCAATTTTGAAAATCAACCAACTGATAATGAATTTCATCTTCCACCTGCGAAGCCGGTACAGACAAAGAAGTACACAGTTATCACGAGGAAACATAACACTGATGGTAAATATTTATTAATTTATAATAAGTAATTAGAAAATTCATTGTTATTTTGATTGCAGATCTTGCCGATGATCCAGTCAACAGTAGATCATTTCAGTACCTTCCAGATTTGATTAAAAACAAAGGGCAGAAAACAGCTAAGGTTTGTATTAATATAAAAGTTATATAGTAGAACAGACTTGTAAGATAACAGCATTGATTTTATAAGGGTTGAAACAAAGAGTAGCAAGGGATTATAGAAAAATCAATACTGACCTAGGCTACTTTGGCGTAGAAAACCTAATAATATTCAGATTACTTAACACATTATTTTTTATGTAGTTGTGTCAATAAATATTTAATTAATACTTTTTCATTACGTTGTGTCTTATATTTAAATAATAATTACATTTAAAAATACTGCAAGTTCTTAGAAACAGTTGTGCCTAAAATTTGTACTTTATGAGACCATTATTTATCATCTAATATTACACTATTTGTTGGGAGCCGGAAAGTCTAGCATACATCTTGATATTGCGAATAAGAGCTTGGTCACGTAATACAAAGAATAATATCTTACTCCCACATAGTAATATTTTCTCGTGAACTAGTTTCTTTAAGATGTTTTCCGCGACAAAAATCAATGCAGACTGTTTGCTATTTCAATTGCAGTGCTTTTCGTCATTCTAGTGAAAATTCACATCAGGAATTTATTCCTAGTTACAGTACTATACAGTTTTTTGATACTTTGGTACTTTTGATTATAATTGCAGTAGAACAGCTAAAGTACAAACTTACTGTAGATAAATAATTAAGCAACAAGGAATAATTATTTGCATATAATTTAAATCTAATAATAATATTAATTTTGTAACTCAAAGAATTATTTATTTTGAGTATCACGTGTAAGTAAAAAGCACTAAATACCTAAAACTTTTATGTCTACTTTTGCTTCAATTTTTAACTTTTGCATTGCATAGTAGCAACGTTTCTCAAATTTTTAGACTGTACAAGAAGTACCTACACCTTATACAGGATGTTTGTTAAAGTAGTGATAAACTTCAGATAGAACTATTCTTTGATAAATGCAAATTTATGCGGTCCATCGTAAAGCCACTCAAAGCCATCAAACTTGTAAATGTGCGATTAGAATTGA
Organism: Poecilus cupreus; assembly: GCA_963942605.1. NCBI lineage: Eukaryota > Metazoa > Arthropoda > Insecta > Coleoptera > Carabidae > Poecilus > Poecilus cupreus. The sequence goes on from OZ012715.1 coordinate 9,808,704, forward strand.
ACGAATTTTGTAAATTTTTTTATGAAATATCATTGCTGTTTATTTTCAATAAGGATTGTGTAAAATTGTGTTGATATAACTAATCGTTTAATATTATAAGTTTTTAGACAGACATATTTATAACATTTAATTACATATGGCAACCTTTCGCAAAATGTTTTTTTGCTTAAAAAATAATTTGTATAATTTTGACATTTTATCATTTATACCAGCGTTTCTCTATCTTATTTAAACGCGGAGCCCCTATAAAGTCGAATCTAAGATGGCGGAGCCCATAGGCATAGTTCATTATAGTTGCAAAACAAATAAGGTTAAAATGATAAAAAAGGAAACTAGTAAGAATAACACAAATAAATTTCTGCGGCTGCGGACTGCGGAGCCCCTGCGTGTCTTTCGCGGAGCCCTGGGGCTCCGCGGAGCACACTTTGAGAAACGCTGATTTATACTATTTTGCCTAGTTACCTGATCACTGCTATAACAATTGTTTGATTCGGTGTTGCTCTTCGAGCATACACACACTAACTAGAAACCGCCTTGTATCGTTTGTTGTGTTTATATTTGAGCATTTATTGTAAATGAGATGAAAGGCAATTAGTAATTGTTGAAGTGGTTTTTATTGTTTTAATACTATTTTAACACATTGAGCCCCGCACTCCCATGGGACCGCCATTTTTATATTGCGTTTATAATTTTTTTTTATGGGGTAAACAGTTCCGTGTGTAATGCGTCGGACTGTGGATCGTGAGATCCTCAGTTCGAATCCCACTGCTAACAGTTGCCAAATTAAATTTATCCCTGTGGTTCCCCCTCCACTAACATATTTGGGGGGTGTGGTTTGACAGCTGGTAACCGCACTTCATACGCAAAAATATATCACTTACCGAGAGCAGAGTGCCACACCCATAATGGGTAAAAGGCGTGATAATATATTTAATTTGTTTATTTATTTTTAAAATATTTTTTTTTACTTTACAGTATATTTTCTGACATTTTAAAAGAATTATTTCTTAATTTTTTTTATTTTATAAAAATTGTTTTGAAATTAGTTCTGTCAATCCTGCCCGGCCCGCTATTTTCAGTATATCTTCATGGGACCGGCGAATCGACTACTGTATGTAAATTGTATAAAAATTGTGCCCATCGGTGAGCACGTGGGCCGATGGTGGTGTAGAACAGTGCCCACCAGTGGGCATGCGGGGCTCAACGTATTAAACAGAAATATAGAAAATTAAAATAAATACAAAATAAACCGCTCGAAAAATATAAAATCTAAAAAATACCTTCATTATTAAAAATAAAATAAATAAATATATCATCACGCCGTTGACCTATTATGGGTGTGGCACTCTGGTTACGCAGATCTTGATAAGTGATATATTTTTACCAGCCGTCAAGCCATAGCCCCCAAAGTTGTTAGTGGAGGACGAACCACATGGGTAAATTTAAAATGGCTAGTAGAATTCGAAATGAGGATCTCACGATTTACAGTCCGATACGTGCTATTTACCCCATTACATACCATTATTACATACCTATTATACATAAAAAAAATTAAAATACTTACACATGAAACGAAATATCCGTCTTTCCTTTGTATTTCTCGTTGCAATTTAGCACAACACAATAAAGCACCATTTTTCTTTATTTAAACAACTGATAAAGTAAATGTCAATCCCAACAACACAAGACAAAACACATTTGAATCATAATAACCTCAAAATCAAGTGAAATGGCATATAACACAACAAAACGTTACCCCCACAATACACCACGTGACTACGACTTCCTGCCCCGCAAGTCCTCCCTGCCGTATATGTTCCGATCAAAACAAGCATTGTTACGGTATAGGTATAGGTAAAACCCTTAGATCATATAACTATACTGTATACGCGGAACGGTGAATGCGAGGAATAAAAACAGACAGCGAGAATACATTAATGACACAGCGCACAGATTCGTAGAAAAAGGAGGGATATACAGAAGCAAATTTTTGTGCTGCCATCTATTGATGTTATCATTGAACTACGATGAAATTCAAGTGGGTGTCAATTGGCGAAATACAAGCAAAACGTAGCCACGTGAGCTGTCAAGATGACAGTGACAGTTCTTAAAATAACACAAATGCACTAACACTGTGACAGACGCACCTACACAAACAAACAACAGTGATGCGTTCTGAATCTGCGCGCTGTGGGTGCTTAGTTTAGTTTTGTCTCCCACTTTCTTACAAGATGTCTTATTGCATCTTTCTTAATCCCACGCTTTCGCACCACCGTATGGCTAGACATATGCTTTCATGTATCTAGTATAATTATATGATCTAAGATAATAGGTATGACCTGAAGAGAGGTGGTAGCGAGGCGGTGTAGAGAGAGAGCGAAGAATGTTCGTTGTTAGGAATGAGCTAAAGAGAGTTGGTGGCGAGCGCGGTTTAGAGAGAGCGAAGGCAGAGCTCAGATCGCGCACTTCTACTATAAATGTGTCATTACAGTGATTTTGATCCGTTCAAAAGTGTACAAAAGTTAAATTTCACCCGTTGAATTGGGAACGTTCTCAGATGGCAGAATATGATCTATCCGCAATCTAGTGTTATATAGAAATCATTTGTTTACTCAATTACATTTACCATATTTCAGATATTTTTATATTTGAAAAGAGCAATATTATTGTCATGGAAATCAGTAATGGCTACAAACTGTAGTTTGGGAAACGTTGCTATGTGTCACACTATAAATTAAATTAAACCTATCTGTTTGATGCAGGGATGTCGGAAGTAATTTTTGTCAGAGGGGACGAACTTGGAAAAAAATTATGTAAAAAATTTAACTTGACTAATTTTTTGGGAACTGTATTTGTACGCAAAAATAATGCACTTTGGTAGTGGGTCACTTTTTTCATTCCACTCCATTTTTTCCACTGAAAATTTTATCCACTAAAATTTTTTCTTATTCAATTTTATTTTATAATAAATCACAATAAATTTAAAATTTAATACTGTGGCCAATGGCGAGGCTATTCAACCAACTTTTTTTATTTTTCGAAAACAGAAGTTAATATATGAATATTTTTCGTGTTTTCAGCTATATTGTAATATAATTAAGCCTGTAATTAATTACTAAAGATTCTATATAAAACCGTGTGACGTCATAGTGACTGATGACAGAACAGCGCCAAACAAATAATAATTTTGAATTCTTGTTGCTGTTGTTTTCACAACTTGGCACAAATCAATACTTTATAGTAACTATAATTATAATTTTAACGAAAATTTAATGATTTCAACAGATAAAACAATAACATAACTGACAGAACACAATACTCAAGATGGCCGAGATTATGCGCTAGTCACTAGTCGGTCTGACGTCACACGAAAAATAATGTACTTTTAATAATTAATTAGAGTGCGTACACGTTAACTTCAAGCCACCAAGCCTATCAGTTTGTACGCACTCTACAAGCGTAATATTTACTTTTTAAATAAAGTTTATATTTCTTGATATTGTTTTCAAGCGTATTATTGAATTTTTTTTCTAAATATGCTTAATTTTAAGGTGGTTGAAGAGCCTGTTTGGTTCTCCTTTTTTCTAAACATTTTTCATTAAAAATAAGTACTGTGATTCAAGTTTGTCGAGCGTGGAAATGGAAAAAGTAATAGATGACAGTGAAAAAAAAGTGGACAAAATGGAATGGAAAAGTGCCGTATAATCATGCACTTTTACTAATCTTAATCTAATATTCGATTAAAATAAAATATAGTTTTAATACAAAACTGAAATATTTCATTTGCCACCCATATGTTCAGGATCTAGGAGGGGGTGATGTGCCCCCCCCCCCCTGACCACGACTTCTAACGTCCCTGGTTTGATGATGAAAACAATCATACAAAATTAAGTAATGTTCTTTTCTTACTAGTATTACAAGTCAGAGTAAAGTTTATAATGTGACAACCAAAACGGCATGCACATAATTATGAAATGAATTGACATACCATCTGCCGCCTGTGTGTTCTGCATTGATGTTCACGGCTTAAACAAATGGCCCGGGTGCCCAGGTGTGGTAATTGGCTAGCAATCAGTTTAAGTTTAAATAAATGGAGAAACAGAGCAGCTCGGTTTCAGCGTCGAGACTGCAGTGTTCCAGTGACGCGCAGTCGCGGCCAGCTCCACCAGCTTCACCAACCGCGCCAGTCCAGCGGCCTGGACCTGGTGACGACGATGCCCCCGCTGAAGTTGCGCGGCGTACCCTCGTCGGGGGCCCTCAAGCCTCGGCAGACCCTCACCAGCTACCGCAGATTCTCACTGCACCACAGCAGCCATCTGTCCCCGCATTTCAGAACACTGCTGCCTAGTGCTCTTTCATCTGAAAATATTCAAACTGAGTTAGTATCAAATAAAACAATCAGTCGAACCCGGTGTTAGCGGGAATAGAAGACGCTGGCTTCTACTGAATGTGAATGAGATAGTTAAGATCAGTGTTTATTTATTTCCATTCTATTCAATTATAATGTATCACTCACAACACAACAAACAGGAAAAATGTCCCAATTACAGAGTGAAGAGTAAATACAGAAACACATAATTAAACTATTAGTAAATAGTAATTGACAAAAGAGAAAAATTCCACAGAAAAATATAATATATTTCTTTACATAAAAAAAGAATTATTATTGTAATACAAAATATTTTTGTTGTTGTGACAGATCATTTTAAAAATGAGAAATATTTTCACATTTAATGAGTTCTAGATCATAGACCAATTTTTATGCTCGGATCTATGTTTATAGATTAGATAAGGAATAAAAGATCTTTTTTAGATCATAAAAAAGATCAGTAATTTTTATACACAAAATTTTTTATTCTTATTAAGAAAATAAATATCAAATTACGTTTATAAAAAATGTAGTTAACGGACAAGTGATAACCAGTGTTGCCAGAAGTAGCGGAATTCCGCTAAAATCTTATAATTTAGCAAGATAAAAATTGATGGCGGCAGGTAGCAGAATTTCAACGAATTTGTGACGGAATTTGACAAATTTACGCCGGCAACACTGGCTGATATCTTGCAGTATGCAGAAAAATATCTAATCTTTTTAAGATCATAGAACTTATTCTTTTTGATCTAGATCAATATCAGAAAACAGAAAACAATCTACACTGAGAGATAAATTTAGTAAATTTAAATAAATCAATTTATTAGAAAAAAATTATTTGAATAAAATATAAATTTATTAGTAACAACAAAATATGTATTTAATATAAGTGTAAGCGATTTATTTAAAACAAACTAATTTATTTAATTCATTCACTATTTATTTGAATTTAATAATTTTATTTGAATTAAATATAAAATTATTTAATTTTTAATAAAGAATGTATTTAATTTGAATATTGATAATAGTCAATTACCGATATTTCTGATATTTATTTATTAGAAACTAATGAAAATATGTAAAATTAAAAAAATTAATTTTTTTTGGTCTAGTTTTATTGATTATTGACTTGTTTAAATTATTTCTAAATGGTAAATGTGTCCATGATTACTGGTATGACACGTTCAATTTTGAATTTTAAAAAAATGGGCATAAAAATGTACAAAAAAATTGAGCGCGTTACTATTATTATAAGTAGAACGGATCCTACGCACAGAGCTACATATAAGTTAGTGGTATAGCAACTATATTGTTGTTATATTATTATAGTTACTTTTATAGAAGCTACTTTTATTATCTGTCGCCGCCTTTCAGTCAAAATTAACAAGAAATACAGTAGTAAACAAATCAGGTTGTGATAATAAAAATTAAAAAGACTCAAGTGCAAAAATAAACATATGTTGTTTATCCGTATGTAGCAAATTGTTATGTCATGTACATGTTAATTGCATTTCGACAAAACACACTCATTGAAAAAACTTGATTCGGGTTCTGAGATGTCAAAAGGTGCGCGTCCCTGACATTAAGTTTAATTTATATTATTTTAGTTCATTTGTCAAACTTTCTCTCAAGTATACCAGTTTTAACAATATGTGAAGTACAAAAAAATGACAAGATTGATTGGTACACTCAACCTTTTTAATTGATGTAATATTTCTTCTAGAGACATAATCGATCTACCTGAGTGCTTTCCTGCTATTCTAGCAGTGACAGGATCTGCAATTGCTCCAGAAAACAAGCCGAGGGTTCCAACAATGAGTGAAAAAGATCTTACTAGGAATCATTTTAGTTATGGGCAACACCATGCCTGACGAACATTGTAATTATTTATTTTAATCATGTCTGCATTTATTATAAATAAAATCCGTCCATTTTTATATAAAATGTTGTTCAGTAATTTAAGTTTATGTAATCTTATAATGAAACATTTATAGTTGTGATGTAAATAGTAGAATATATAAAGTAATAATGCAAATATGTTTATTTAAAATAAAACAACACATATATGAAACTGAATTTTATATATTTACATATATCAATTTTACATAACAATGAAATCATTTTTACAAACATGAACAATTTTTAAAAATAATTTTCAGTGACACAATTATGAAGTAATGGAAATTTATTTATTAGTAGTAAATAGGAGCTTGGGAGTAAAGTGCAGGTGCTACAGCTTTACCAACAACAGGAACAGAGGTGGGTACACGTTCATAACCTACATGAGCTGTTTTGAAAAGTGCAGGGTGCTGTACAGCTACTCGTTCTAGCTTAGTAACAGGTTCCAGGACATCAACTTCTTCTACTGTTTCAATCGGCCGGGAAACTACAACACGTCTGGTATTCACGCGTTCTCCAGTAACAGGTGCATCTCTGGGAGCAACCTCAGCGGAAAGCACACGAGCTCTGACGGATCCAGCGTCTCCGATGTCTCTGAATGACGGGCTACCGAAACCAACATCAGCTACGCCTTCCCGAGCAGTCAAAAGTTCAATGAGTCTCTGTTGGTTTCCAGACTGATCTTGCAGCCGAGCTTCAGGGCGGGAACGCACAACAGCTTGAGGTTCATATTGAGGCTGAATTTGAGAACGGAGTTGAGGTTGAGGTTGGGGTTGAGCAATTTGAGCAGGGGGAGTCGGCAGAGGAAGGGAAGTTCTCTGGATGGGCTGTTGTTCAACGCGGGATCTTACTTGGTATTCTTGTGGTTGTTGTTGCTCTTGTTGCTGATATTGTTGTTGCTCTTGTTGCTGATATTGTTGTTGCCCTTGTTGCTGATATTGTTGTTGTTGAATTTGTTGCTGTTGAATTTGTTGTTGTTGAATTTGTTGTTGCTGAATTTGTTGTTGTTGAATTTGAGGTTGCGACAAACGTCTAGCTTCAATCACGACGGAGTCATCATCAGAGGAAATACCTTGGTCGATAGGGCTAGGAGTGGAAGAAATTCCGAAACCTGGTCCAGCTGGGATGAAACTAGGAGGAGCAGGAGACACAAAACTAGGAGGAGCAGGTGAAGCAGGAATCACAGCGGGAGCAAAGTGAGCAGGGGCTAAATGGGCAGGAGCTAAATGAGCAGGAGCTAAAGGACTTACCACAGAACTCTTATGCACCTTACTGTGAGGTTGATCTAATTCCACAAGAGCAGAACCAGCTGGTCTGACAATAACACGTTCTTCAATATCGTAGAATTGTTTCTGAATAGCAGGACGACGCAGTTCAAATCTGCTGGTTTTCACTGCAGGTTTCGCAACATCCAATTCTTTCTGGATGAAACCTTGGTGGGCCTGGATTCTAGTCACCGGGACATCAGCGACAGCTGGAACGTGGTGGACGGTCGGCACGACGGCGGCAGCTGGAGCAGCGACGTGGTGACCAACAACAGGAGCGGAGTATTGGTGAGCAGCGTATTGATGAGCAGCGATTTGGTGAGCACCAAGCCTTCCGAGGAAGTGTCCATTGCCGTAGTACGTGGACGTAGTGTACGCACTTGATACTGGAGCCAGAGGAGCGGCAGCAAGGGGTGCAGCAGCAAGAGGAGCAGCTCCTCCAGAAACGTAGGTGACTCCAGCAGGGTTCAGGTACGGCAGCTGTACACTGACGTGACCAGCGAAAGCGGCCTGCAGCACCGCAGCGATAACAATAAAACACTTCATGTTTGCACGACACGACAGCTCAGGACGTTTGTTGTTGTCGATGGTCAGCGGTGGAGGTTTATATAGTGTGGATACCAAATGGCACCTGGACACCCTGCCCCTTGCCTAACACATCTCGCCCCACCCTAGGCAACTCCGCCGAAATTCAGAACTGGGTCGGTCTGGGCAGCTCTTCAACGCGCACTTCTTTCGTGTGTATTGACGCGACCACAAACATCATACGTTTGTAAACAACACATATGTTACAATAAATTACAATTAACCAGTATACGTACATAAATGTTTTTGATTCTGAAAATACTTATCCATATTCTTTAACGTTATAGTTAAATGAATCTGAACGTACTGGGAATTTGAAAAATAATGTTTATTTAGAATTGAGTTTAATTTTGATATAAATGATCATGTCTCCTTGATTTTTATTAAATTGGTATTTTATTCAAATTCAACAAGGTTACCCATAAAATTCGCAGATCGTCAAATAAATTCTAACTAATTCAGTCAGATAATTATGTACCAATATCTTTGCCAATCAATTTATAATGCTTCTAAGTAATTATTATGATACATATCGAACAGAGAACTAGTGAAACATTTATTTGGGACCAGATAGGGTTATTGACTTGACACAATATTTTTTTAAGCTGTTGAAACCATTTGCAATTGCATTGCTCTTCTTTACACACCAATCTGTTTTCGGTAAATGCAGCTCGTGAATAATAAATTATTTATCTTATTGCAAATGCGTGAGATGTTCTAATGTAGTAAAACGTTCGTGCATTGGGTGTTAAAAAACCACACCTTTTCTTTCTTTCAAATTTTAATCGAAAGTTTTATATATCTTATCTAAACAATTTCGAGCAATATTAACAAGTCAAAAATCCACTTAAACCAACAAATTAAATATTGTTAAGGGAAGAAATTTTAACAAAATTTTTAGTCCCGGACGATCCACTGTTAAGTTTCAAAATTGTTAGCAACAAAATATTTTTGTATATTTCCTAACTAAATATATTTGTGATTATAATAATTATTAACATTTATTTTTATGTGCTTTTGAGTAAATATTTTAGTAATTATATTGAAGCAGAACAATAAATCATAGTTAAGTTGTTGCAAAGGATACAAAATTTCTTTAACAATTTCAAATTGATAAGTTAGCTAAATTTACTTGATATTATTGACGAGTCTATTTGTTAAATTTTATAAATGTAGCAAATAAATAAAAACAACAATTTTTCTTGTTAAAAATTCAGAATTGACAAAATTTTTATATAACAAATTGTCATATTTGTTCAAATTGTTAATTTAACTAAATATATTTGTCAATATTAACTAAAAATACTTAACAACCGCAAAATTAACAAATCACAAATAAAATTTTTTACTGTGTAACATCTTGCCTCAAAATTTTTCTATGTGTTTATATATTTGTATGGGTCTATGTAAAATAGATTCTCAACCCTAACTTAGCCCTGACGATGACAGTTGAAACTATTGAAACGTCGGCATAGTTTGTAATTAAATAATTGATTGCAATTTCATTTTCTTATTTTTCCCATATTCCTCATCAATGGATAATCACATCTTTTTTATTAAATATTGTTTAGGTAAATATTATATCTTCAAGTACGAATAATTTAACAAGATTCTATATTTTATTAGAAACAATTGATGATTTAGATCAGGAAATAATTACATCATAATTATATTAAGTCAAATATGTATTTTGGTTGTGAGTAGCCCGCAAATGTATTTAAATGTTAATTATGTAACAAATGCATTAGAGCAAGAAATTAAAATTCTTTTGTGATAAGTTGAAGTGTATGTCACGATTTTTGTTATGTTATTTTTAGTTTATATGGGCGTGATGTAGATCATTGGCAGTAGCACTATACGCACTCTGTAACCTTTAAAAAGCATTAAGCAATATAGTACTACGAAGATTTAAAGGTGTGTTACGAATTTCAATATTTGTGACATAATTTGTCATACACAATGAATATTTATACTAGATTGTGGTATTACACTACAAAAATCGAGTATTTCAAATACACGATACATTGAATACGAAATAAAGTGTTGGTGTAAAAAATCTATTTCGATGTCATTTATATGTAAATGTAACTTTTTATGGTAATATAATTTAATTTAGTTGATTTTATTTGATATTTATGTTTCACCATCTTCACTATTACATTTTTTATAATTATGTAGTTTTTATGTAAATTAATATATATATATATATATATATATATATATATATATATATATATATATATATATATATATCGGTTCGAAATTAAAAATATTTATAATATATACATACTTGCATCAAAATATACTTATATACTAGTACAATTAAGACTTAAGAATAAATTTGTTCTGATCTTAAGCGTACATTACACGACGAAGTTTTTCTTTTCAAGTGACATTTAAAAGTTTTCTCTCTGGCAGAATGGCGTAAGTGTAAGAGAAATAGATAATCGACAAAAAAAAAACATGCTTTTTTAAAAAATTCCTAAAAAATTTGGCCGTACACTTGCTGCTTTACTGCATTACCATCTATTCGCATTTTTGCAATAGGCGAATTATATTTCAAATGTCATTTTAAAATCACTTGAAAAGAAAAACTTTATCGTGTTATGCCCGGATAATTGTTGTACAAAATTTATTTGTATCTTGAATTGTGCTATTTTTAATAATATTTTAAGATAACATAAATAAAATAATAACATTAACAAACCTACTAACAAAAAGATTTCATTTAGCCTGTTTTTGAATTTGATGACAACAAAATATAGAAAAATGTTTCAAAAAAGATTGGAGGTAAGTAATATTATTCAACATCTTTTTGATTCCCATGAAATTTATTTATTTACTAAGATATGTCAAAAAACCCTGATATACCTTCAAATAATATATTATTTAATGTTGATCATATACCTCCCTTACGTATATTAGAATTTAAAATATAAATATGGTGAATTAAAAATTTTTCCTTCGTATGATTTTAACTGGGCCAAATTATATGATTCTGGGCTCGTCTATTATGTTACTTGTAATGATGTAGGAAATACATATATGGTAAAATTTATTTAGTTCTATGTTTGTCTAATTATTTTTTAAACAAAAATGTCATGTAGTTATATAGTTTAGTATAAAATTATAAAATAAATAAAATAAAATAAAAATATATCATCACGCCTTTTACGCATTATGGGTGTGGCACTCTGCGTACGCAAATCTCGGTAGGTGATATATTTTTTCGTATAAAGTGCGGTTACCAGCCGTCAAATCATAGCCCCCAAAGATGTTAGTGGAGGGGGGACCACAGGGGTAAATGTAAATTGGCAACTGTCAGCTATGGGATTCGAACTGAGGATCTCACGATCTATAGTCAGACACGTTACCACGGAGCTATTTACCCCATGTATAAAATTATTAACCCATTTTATTTATTTCAGAATAAATATTTGGATTGTTGTATTGTTTTAGATTGACCTAACTATCTCACATTCATTATTGTTTATTTTCTTGTAATTTAAATCGCCACATAAAAATTTCCGATATATATTCTCAATTTAATTTAATTACAGGTTTACTTGCCTGGTAGAAATATTATGTTTTGTTCATTGTTAAATTATATCGTATTCATTTTTATTATATTGACCTTTAAATATCCGTTAATAAAGTTTAATGTTTATTTAATTTGATTACAAATATCAGATTACCAAGCCCGCGATATCAGTTACAAGAAAGATGAAAGTATGTTTGTAATGTATAACGAAATATACGTAATGGAAAATTTTACTACAAATTTTTAAAAATTTTTTAAAATATATTTATAGGTAGCAAGAGAACGTCACATTTAAGGTATGAGACGAATCGCCACTACATTTAGACACCTTGTGAACTTGTCAATGTTAGTTAAATTAGACCCATATCTGGGCACCAAAATATTAGAATATAAAAGTGGGTGACTGTGACACTTTACGTAGAAGTAGAGTAAATTGCCCCGGCAGCTGTCGTAATTTTCCACAATTTATTCTACTTGTATATAAGGTGTCACTATCACTTCAAATCATATTCTAACATCATGTATATATACTTGTGTCAATGTTGATACTGATACAGGAGAACTAACTTTCAAACAATTTTCCAAGAGATTTCAGGTTGAAATACTGTTGTTTGAAGGAATATAATTGAAAAGTAATTATAAATATTTAGTTCTGTAGAATTAAAATACGCAATTATTTTAATAATTATTTAATCGAGTTTGCCATCTATACGTCAAACTTCAAACCACTCAAACCAAAACACATATCGTTTGCAATGCAATTTTGTAATTAACTAGGCAATATTTCATTAATTAACAATAATAATTTGTATACTAATTAGTTAATATAATATATTTAAATTTAAAAAAAAAGCTAATACCTGGATTCGAACCCCTTGATTATCTGTAGACGAAAGCGCAATAACTTGTTAAAATATTATAAATTAGATAACTATTTATAAATTTAAATTTATTATATACACACATGTCAAAGAAAAGAAAAATATTAACAGTAAATTCTGTGATTCACTATTCCTAAAATTTCAAATTTATTTTAATTTATTTTAATTTATTTTAATCTAGGATATTTTTTTTTTCTTTGACATACCTATGTGTATATAATAAAAATAAATTTATAAATAGTTTTATAATTTATAACACTTAACAAGTTATTGCGGCTTTGATATATTGATAATCAATGGGTTCGAATCCAGGTATATTTTTTTTTTTTTAATTTAAATATATTATATTAACTAATTAGTATACAAATTATTATTATTAATTCATAAAATATTGCCTAGTTAATTACAAAATTACATTGCAAACGATATGTATTTTGGTTTAAGTGTTGAGGTTTGACGTATAGATGGCAGCTCGATTAAACATTTATTAAAATATTTAATTACCTATTTTAATTCTACAGAACTAAATATTTATAATTACTATTAAGTTATATTTCTTCAAACAACAGTACTTCAACCTGAAATCTATTGAAAAATAGTTTGAAAGTTAGCTCTCATGTATCAGAGTCAAAATTGACACAAGTATAAATACATGATGTTAGAATATGATTTGAGGTGATAGCGATACCTTATATACAAGTAGAATAAATTGTGAAAAATTACGAAAACCACCGTGACAATTTACTCTACTTCTACGCAAAGTATCGCTGTCATCTAATTTTATATTCTAATATTTTGGTGCCTAGATATGGGTCTAATTTAACTAACATATATAGTTAATATCAATGAACATTGATTCAACCAAGAAGGGAGAGGATTGCTATTTTATTTATTTTCTTTACCATAGTTCTCATTAACAAAAAATTCGTACTTTTATCAAAATAGAAATACTACTTTTTATTAGTGTATATATTATTGAAATGATTTCTGTTTACTTGAACAATATTTCAATAGATGTCACTACCACTATTTGATACAATTAACATTTTATAGCAGTAGTTATAAGACGTTCCAACAGATTAGCAATTGTGAGCGGTAATTTGAAATGATATTGAAGACTGTAACCAAATTTTAATTTTTTATATACCGGGAATAGAATCCCTCCTGTTTGAGATACACAATACACGACAACTCTGATGTCACAACATTTAAAAAAATTAATCGGGGCTTAATGAACAACAATTAATACTTTTTAAAACTGCAGATAGTCTTCAATTTAGATAAAATTACATAAAAAAAGTGAAGGACCCACTGCTCTGCACCCAGAGAAAAAAATTATTACTTACAACTAAAAAATATAACAAATAAATTTTATCATTGAAATGCGAACCTAATAAAAATATTAGTTTTAAATAAAAAAAAACTTGTTTATTTAAATTTCTAATAAATTAATATCAGAAATATCGATAATTGACTAGTATCAATATTCAAATTAAATATATTCTTTATTAAAATTAAATAATTTTTTATTTAATTCAAATAAATTTATTAAATTCAAATAAATAGTGAATTAAATAAATAAATTTGTTTTAAATAACTCGCTTACACTTATTTTAAATAAATATTTTGTTGCTACTAATAAATTTATATTTCATTAAAATATTTTTTTTTCTAATAAATGAATTTATTTAAATTGACTAATTTTTTTCTCTCAGTGTGTTACGCTGCTACAATTGCAGAATCTTAGCCTCAAAAATTATTTTATAAGTATTGTAGAATTGTACGTATTATATATGCATATACATAATGTTTTCAACAATGTCTGATTTCATTTTTGGTCAAACTCTCCAATTGCAGATAAACGAAAGTCATATTTGTTAAAACCATTGAACATTAGCACGTCTGTGGTGATTATCATTTTATCTGCCTCGAATTTTAATTTTCTCAAACATGGGCGGAACAATAATTGACGTAGTGTTTGTTTCTGTATAATCAGACATGTTCACTTTATTATGAAAGTTGAAGTTGATCCAAATGACATTTGGACGCACTGCCCATTAATACACCTTTCAGAATTGTTCCGGGTTACTTAAAATTGTAACTGAAGTATTTGTGTGAAATATATGACCTCTAAAATGATTTGAGATACTTGATTAGAAGAGGTAGAGTGAGTCGATTTGGAAAATATTTTACTAATTTAATTTGTGTCATGTTTACTGAAAAAATTTATGTTTTTAGTTTAATTAATTTTTATAAATTAGTTTATAGTGCGACCTTGCTTTTGAGTTATATTTCTCAAGAAGTGATGAAAATGTATTTTTTTTTGGCACCAAGAATTTATTATTCCCATCTTCAAATTTTTTTTGGAAAATTTTGGCAAATAAATAAATTTCGATAATTTTGAAGGATCCAAATATAATAATATTTTAAGTTTAAGTTTAGTAAGGTTTCAGGAATCTTAATGACAAGTTATTTGTTATGGTATTTGAGAAAATTTTTATTGGAAGTTTCGAGAGATAATCTTCTATATCCAGCAGAAAAAGTCAATTGGCTTGAAAGAACTTTACTAATATTTTGAGCAGTTTAACATTTTAATCTTTTCAATTTTACATTCATTTTTATGATTTGATTATGATGGTCTTTCTATTAAAGTGATTCATTTGAAATCACTACACTTTGTACTATTTATTTCTAGTCAATTGACTCGTTATTAACCAACAAGAAACCACCTTTAACATTCATTCATTCTTTCATAAATTTATTTTCTGCTGGAGATGAGAGGAATCGTCCAATAAAAATTAACTCATGTACCATAACAAATTATTTGTTATTTAGATTCCTGAAGCCTTACTAAATTTACATTTAAACTTAACTTAAATAAATAAAAATCATCACGGCATTTACCAGTTTGGGTGTGGTACTCTGCTTTCACAGATCTCGGTAGCAATACATTTCTGTGCATCAAATAAACAAAAAAAATTGATTGTTACCATTGCAAAAATGTATCTTACGTATATTGACAGCAATTAAGATATTTATAATAACAATATTTATATTAATAATATGATATAATTTGCGATTGTTGTTCCAACAATCTAAATAATATCACATTACTAATACAAAAATTGTTATTGTAAATATCTAAATTTTGAGATAAATAGCTCCGTGGTAACGCGTCGAAGTGTGGATCGTGAGATCATTAGTTCGAATCCCACAGCTGACAGTTGCCAATTTAAATTTACCCTGTGGTCCCCTTCCACTAACATCTTTGGAGGCTATGATTTGACGGCTGGTAACCGCATTTCATTGGCAAAAATATATCACTTACCGAGATCTGCGTGCCACATCCTTAA
This sequence comes from Poecilus cupreus, assembly GCA_963942605.1. Lineage (NCBI taxonomy): Eukaryota > Metazoa > Arthropoda > Insecta > Coleoptera > Carabidae > Poecilus > Poecilus cupreus. The sequence continues at coordinate 9,824,597 of OZ012715.1, forward strand.
TGGGTAAAAGGCGTGATGATATAATTATTATAAATTACTGTCACTATACGTAAGATTATTTAGAACAATACTGGGACCAATAAAAGTTACAGAAAATGAATACAGACCAAGGATGAACTATATAAAATAGAGCAAGATTTGGAATTGGAAAACATAGTTAGAAAAATAAATCAACAAAGAGCAAAATGGTTGGGACATGTTTGAAAAAAAAGAAGGAGTTACAATAAAGGATATGTTACAATGGGAACCAGGGGGAAGAAGAGGAAGAGGTAGACCAAGACCCAAATAGATTTGCGAAGTAGAGGAGGACCTAAGAAACATAGGAAAAAATAAATGGAAAGAGAAAATAAAGGATAGAAAAAACTGGAGAGATATCTGCAAACAAATTTAGCAGCCTTATAAAAATGGCATCGGGGACTGATCCCCCCAAAAACTTCAAATGAGCGGCCTTAACCTCCCGAAAATATGCCGTGAACTGTTACCAGCCGTCAAGTCACGTTCCCATGTTCTATAGTCCGATGCTATAATACGGATCAATTTATTTCTTATTTGATTTTTTTTTTTACAAATTTCGATATTATCAAGTCTCGGTAATTGAAATATTTTTACTTGTGAAGTACGGTTACCAGCCGTCAAGTCACGATCCTCAGAAATGTTTTTAGTAGGAGTACCATGGGAAATAATAAAACGGCAACTGTCGTTTGTGGGATTCGAACTGAGGATCTCATGAGCCACAGTCCGATGCGTTACCTTACACGAAACTATATATTTCGGCATACATTATTTAATATTTTTCTATACCATGGATTGTAATAATAAAAATACTCCTCATTTAAAAACTGAACAATTAAAGCAATTTAATCTACAATTTGTTAATTGTTAGTAAGTTTTCTTTTTAAATCTGAAATTAAGGGGATCGACTGCTAGGGTTATTACCGCTGTAAAATTAATTATAGAAAACCGATATTAGATAAATAAATAATGGAAGTGAAAACAAGAGAAAGAAATGAACTATATAATGTCATTGATCACACCAGTAGAATGAATAAACTTTAAAAGTTTCTCGACACTATCAATCTCATTCGAGAGAACTGATGGAAGAGTATCTGCAAAACTGAGGAGATTTCTGACGTTATTAAGTTATTTACAATTTTAGTTATTAAGCAATACATTTTGTATAATTTAAAAATGAATAATATCTACCTTTATTTTTATTATTTATATTTTTGAAGGATGCGCTACATAAATTTATAAAAGAAGTTCTTGTAAAATAATATAAAACGAATGAACGAAACAGGTATCATATTTGGACACCAGTTTACATGTTAACAAGTTATTTATTCAACATCATTAAATACGAGTTGACATAGGTTGACAGCTTCTGTGCGTTTACATTCAATTGTTATTTTACAAATTGATTCATGCAAATTTATGTCATATAATTATGTATCCTTAAAATTTAATTAAAAGTACAGATTAAAGACTAAAGTTTACATTTACATGATTTATGAAGTATTTGAAATTACTGGCGATATTTTCGTGTCCTAAAAACCAGGAACTGGCTCAAGGACTCTGGGCACGAACAAAGCAACAGGTTTCGGGATGCCCGGCTAAATGTCAAGATTTTAAATTATATCAACGTCGAACTGGAGCAGCTCAATGCTGGGCTAAGACAACGCCTTATATCTTATGTCTATGTAGTGTTATGCCGTGTGTGTGAACTCGTGTGGTTGCAGCATTCAAGGACGGTTGGTAGATTCGTATTGCAGATATGAGTTTTTTATTACCGTGTAATGGATCTTTAGGATATCTGATTTTGCGTATAAATAATATTGTTCATTGACTACAACATGGATTCTCAAACAGAAAATACAAATGTTTCAATTTAATTAGAACACCCAAAAATTCTAGATTAATAAATATATCATCATGCCTTTTATTCATTATGGGTGTGGCACTATGCCATCAAATCACGACTCCTAAAGGTGTTAGCGAAGGGTGAACCACGAGGATAAATTAAAAATGCCAACTGTTAGCTGGGGGATTCGAACTGTGATCTAACGATCCACAGTCCGATGCATTACCATGAACCTATTTACCTAGCTTTTTATAATATTTGTAAAGTAGTTACAGTTGATAAATTAGAAATGGTCAATAATAGTTGACATTTACATCTAGATTTAGAAAAAAATTTAAGAGTTTGTATCATAAGATCCGCATTTTCAATCCTACAACAGACATTTGCCATTTTTGTTCCTCCTCCACTAACATCTAACTTGATAGTTGGTAATCGTATTTCACACACAAAACTATATCACTTAAAGAAATCTGAAAAAGCAGGGTGCCATGCCCAAATTGGGAAATGTCGTGATGATATATTTATTTAATTTATCTAGGATCTAGAAAGTAGCTGCGATAAATATAGATTCTAGTGGGGGTCTATGGTCTATGACCATAGTCCAATTTGAAGAAACAAATTATCTATAGTGGCTATACCACTAACATAGCACACCAGACATCGTGGGTTTGAATCCCACTGATGAGAATGATCGCTTGGGTTCACATAAATTCATAATCATCCACTCATGAAGCAGCATAGCACGCTTACCATCTTAATAAAAAAAGAAATAAATTATAAAATAAGTAAATTAACCATTTGTTATATTATAATAATAATAAAAACTGTATATAATCCACTGATTTCTATATAACACTAGATTGGGCTTAAGTCGCTCGGGTGCGTTCCCAATCGAACGCCGCCATGAGGGTCAAAATTGATGTTTTGTGACACTACAATATTTAAAGATGATAGGTTTGACATGAAGCGAGGTGGTGATGAGCGCGGTATAGAGAGAGTGAAGGCAGAGCTTCAGATCGCGCATCTATATACTATTATGTTGAGCGAATGTAGAATGAAATGTTGGTGAAACTAATATATGTGGGTGAGTTTGAAGGTAAACGTTTGCGTGGAATAACTGGTTGGGTATGATTGATGGTTTTTTGCGTGAACGAATGATTGGTGTATGATGAGTGTGAGATTGAGAAGAATGTTGTTAAGAGAGTGCAAATGTCGAATGAAAGGTTGGTGAAACTAATATATGTGGGTGAGATTGAAGATGAACGATTGCGTGGGCGTCCGAGGAATAACTGGTTGGCTATGATTGATGGTTTGTTGCGTGAACGAATGATTGGTGTATGATGAGTGTGAGATTGAGAAGAATGTTGTTAAGAGAGTGCGAATTTCGAATGAAAGGTTGGTGAAACTAATATATGTGGGTGAGATTGAAGGTGAACGTTTGCGTGGGCGTCCGAGGAATAACTGGTTGGGTATGATTATTGGTTTGTTGCGTGAACGAATGATTCCGAGTATGAAGAATAAACGAGCATGTATGAATCGCACTATGAATGTGGGCGAGGCGAAAGTGGTCTGTCAGGATAGGAATGTTTGGTGGAGATTGATTGTTAAGTGACTGTATTTCTGGGTTCATGCTACCCCACTAAGTGGGACATAGCGTGATGTTATGTATTTATGTATGTAATATTTCATTAGAGTGATTTGAATTTTCCGCTCAAAAGTGTCACAAAACATCAATTTCACCCGCTCAATTGGGAACGCTCTCATTTAGCAGAATATGGTCTATGCCCAATCTAGTATTATATAGAAATCAGTGATATAATCTTATAATTTTATTAAATTTGTAATTCTAAATTAAATCTAATGTATATTGTCACACTGACGTGACGTCATTTTGGCTATACACAAATTGAAACTGGCATATTTTACATTGTACAAATAGAATATTGTTTCCAGGCTTAAAAAAATATTTATATTACAGTTACAACAGATGACATTTGTATCTATCTCTTTTTACCAAATATGTTCATGTAAATTAAGCCACGTATTCCTTCTCCTTATTTTTAATATTTTATTTCTCGTAAACTATAAATAATTCATTAATTAAAAAACAATTATATTTTCTTCTGTAGAAACACATAAAAAAATTTGGTCATATCCCATTGAAGTCTGTATTAAAAATTAAAATAAATAAAATAGTTTTTCAAAGATTTAAAATCAATTATTTCACAATTGATTTATGTATATTTTTAAGAAATTTTGTATGAAATTCCTAAATAAAAATACATTTATAGGTTTGTATTTAAACATACTACAACTGATAATACAGAATATTCGCTATTCTAAAAATAATTGACGAACATGTTCAATTGTGTTTCAGAGTCTGAACTTGCTGTTTTTTATTATTTTGCTTTAGTAGTGCGGGGCCTTTAAAAGTGTGTGTACGTACAGTGCTCATCTCTTCATTCATCTCCAGGTTTCCAGATTCAAATATAAAAATCACCGTAGTTATGGTAAGTACATTTATATGTTTATATTCTAAATGATAATAACAATAATAATTCATGCACGTCGATAAAAACGTCAAAGAATAAACCCAGTATTTGAAATTCTTACCTTACGTTTGATAACGTATCGAGTAGGTACTGTTTAATCATCTTCTTAGTCTTGAGTTGGGTTTTGGTTTCACAATTTAATTATTTATGTTCATTGTTTACTTCATTTTGTGTCTTCTAATGCTAAAGAAATAATGTAGTTGTAGGCAGACAGAGCGACGATGCTACAAGTACGCCTTTGTTTGTTCGGTTAGGTTCGTGTCATAAAAATTAATTCGTTCGTGCTTCGGATATGGGCAATATTTTGTTGCTCGAAAAGCTTTGAAACGGTTCTAGATGAATGTAGTATTTCATCAATAAATAAGAAGACAACATAACATTTTATAAAACGTTTATTATTTTTTATTTTATATAAAAATAGTAATCAATTTTACCTACACATGAAATATGATAATGTTTATTGATGTGCAGATCTTAACGAGTAAAATTTGTGTTATTAAATTACTTCAACAAAAGAAAAAACGAAATAACTTAAAGCAAAATTCAAATCTGATAGCTATATAAAATGTTTGCACAGCTAACATAGGGATATATACATTTCAATAATTTTTCCTATTGTTTTAAATTAACATCTCTTGTAAATCTACGTAATTTACGCTTGCTGTACATTGTAAGCCGGTCTCCTCTTCACGGGTCTCTGATGAGCTTGCGGCAGCAAATAAGTCACAGCTTCTTGCTTTTCGTTGCTGTAAACAGGTCTTTGAGCAGCCTGACCGCCAGTGGGATGCAGCAAATACTCCTGATGCGGCGAATTAGGATCATTGGATGGAACAAGCGTGGCAGTATATCCTCCAGCTTGTAGAATGCTTTGGAACTCCTCTTGAGTGAGTGGCCTGTTTCTCTGAGTGGGTATCCTCACTGAAGGTACCTTGGTAGGTTCTTCCTCCTCCCTTTCAGCAACGCTAGCAGGAGGTAAGCTGTAAGCTGGTTTCTTCAACGGAGTGGCCTGGGAGACGTAGATCGTCGAGCGAGAAGGACTTTCAGGTTGCGCTTGCGCAGCTGCGGCGGCAGCAGCTAACCTAGCGGAGGATAGGCTGTGGGCTCGAAGGCCAGATTGCACGTCTTCTTCGTTGCGAAGGCGCAGCGCTTGAGCGTGAGCAGCGTGACTGGCGTGAGCGGAGAGTTGAGGTTGTGCCTGTGGTTGTGGTTGAATATACTGTTGCACTTGTGGTCGTACATATTGCGGCTCTGGGGCCTGTTTGTATTGCTGTGGGCTGGTAGATTGGATCCTGGGAATAAATGTTTTCGATTATTGAACAGCGTGATTATGATATTTGACACAAAATTGTTTGTCAGGTTTAGTTAAACATATTAAACTAAAATACACATATTAATTTTTTTAAACACAAATTCTAATTGTTATATTATGTATAATATATTTAAAATGGTCAACCTTGCGATGTACTACTTCATCGGAGGTGGATAATTCCTTTTAATTTGCATCCTATTTTACTTGCAATTAAAGGAAAAAATAGTATTAAATGGTGGTCGGGCACAGATGATCTTGAACACAGTGTATTGGTCACTTTACTCATTCAATGTGTTATTTATCTGTATATATGAGAAATAAAATAAAATAAATATATCATCATGCCTTTTACCCATTATGGGTGTGGCACTCTGCAGTTTTAAACTGATGGCACTGTGGTTTGCTATTGGAAATAGGAATGTTTTTTCAGCCATACTAAAACAATGATGTACAAATTCGCTCGTACTTTTAAAATAACAAACTCGAATCGCAGTACTCATTTTTAATGAAAAATGTTTAGAAAATGTTGCGCTATATTCCAAACGTGCAAATTAACAAAATTCGCTAAAATATTTGTTTAAATTAAATATTTTTTAAGTTAATAGTGCATTTACCTACTTAATGAAAATTTTTTTCGTCCATTTGGTGTCTAACTACAACTAACAGTTCCACATATTTTTGAGTCATTTTAGCGTAAAGATGGTCAAGTTTAACCTGAGTTTTTAAATACAGAATTATTGATTATTAAGCTATATTGCACATTTTAAACCAAAATTCGTAAATAAAAAAGGTTTTCCAGGAAGAAAACATCTTTTCATTTAAAATATGAAACAGGTTCTGTGTCAATCCTACTGAAGACAGTAAAGTCAAAGCTAAGGCATGAAATAAAATATTTATATCCTTGCTTTTGATTGATTCAGTTAATTTCTTAGTTTTAATGTAAAACCTATCAAACATGGTTAATAATAAACACATCATAAAAGAAAACATAAACAATGTTGTAATTTTTAAAATGTTATTACCTACAGCGCTACGAGGATTTCTTGAGTAGTCAATAACTTAATATTTATGTGCTATAAATAATCTGCGGTTTTGCATGAATGAGCTTTAGCTATCAATGATGTCAGGATCAGTTCTTCACGCTTTTACTTCATTAGATAGGTATTAATGACAATATTATTTGCTTTCTGTTTCCGAGAGGGAGTGGTAATTCATGTTATTTGATCTTTCCTGTTACTTTTGTTCATGTTTTCGTAAGACTCGTTACCAACTCTAAGATAAATAACATGCCGAGACAATATAACTGTTATGAAAGTATCGCAATGTTCTTCATCGTTAATAATGACTTTGCTAAAAGAAAGGCTCTTAATAATCTCAAGTTTCCTGGTACTAACGACATACTGACATCTTAAAAATAGCAAATATGTCAAAACAAATGTTATGTAAGAGTAATTTAGTTTCTCGAGGACCGCAAAAAGTCTCATGAATTTCGCATAAAAAGTGAGTTAGATTTCATTACTGAAATAATCGTATGTTGACAATACTCATAAAATATTGCTGGTCACTCGGAAATTTCACTTGATGACATCACGTATTTAGTTTGTAAGTTTACATATCTATAAAGTACTATTGTAAACCAAACACATATGTTGTGAATGGATAAATATATACAATTGTAGGAAACTTTATTGTCTAATAGTTATTTTGCGGTCTGGGATGTACTACTTCACCTCCGATTTGGATGATTCCTTTTGACTTTTGTGCTATTTTACTCCCAATTAAAAGGAAAAATTGTATTAAGTGGTGGTCGGAATCAAATGACCTTGAAAACACAGTGTAATGGGTCATTTTATTCGTTCAATGTGGAACGTGGAAGCGAGTTTATCTTTAGATTAGTTCCATTAAAAATTTATACTGTGGTTCGAATTTGTCGAGCGTGAGTTGTATAGGCTTAGGGTTTGTTTGCGAAAAGAGCAAGCGAAGCTAACTTACCTACATGTAAATTCCACATAAACAAAATTTGTACATCATTATTGAAGATAAGAATGTTTTTTCAGCGGTACTAAAACAAGGATGTACAAATTTTGTTTATTTAGAATGTACCTGTAAGTAAGCTCGTTTCGCTCGCACTATTCATAAACAGTACTCATTTTTAATGGAACTTATCTGAAGATAAATTCGCTTCCACGTTCCACGTTGAACAAATTAAGCGATCCATTAAACTGTGTTTTCAAGGTCGTCCGAGTCTGACCGCAACTTGACTTTTTTTTTCTTTAGTTTTACGTAAAATATGATAAATTTTGTGAAGAGTGCGAGCAAACCGAGTTTACCGACAGGTAAATTCTACATAAATTAAATTTGTATTTTATTATTGAAATAGGAATGCATATTTAGCGGTACAAAAACAAAGATGTATAAATTTTGTTTATGTGGAATTTACCTTTAGGTAAGCTTTCTTCGCTTCCACTTTTCACAAACAAACCCTAATCCTACACAACTCACGCTCGCAAATCTCGAATCACAGTATTAATTTTTAACGGAACTTTTCAACAGATAACCTTGCTTCTACGTTCCACGTTAAACAAATAAAGTGATCGATTAATCTGTATTTTCAAGGATATCCGAGTCCGACCGTTACTTATTTTTGTATTTTTTCCCTTTTGTTTTACGCAAAATGTGATAAATTTATGATGTTATATATCGCAAGGTTGACGTATTTTGTAACGAAGAGTAATCTTGTTTCAAATATCTCTATCGTTTTAAAAGAAATTTTATAAGTAATTCTAACAAAGATAATTAAATTATTGGAAAAGAACCAAATTTGAACTAAAATACTCACTGCTGCAGCTGTTCAGGCTGATAAACATATCTATAGAGTTGCTGCGGTTGTTGTGCCACTGACTGGTACTGCACATGCGCAGCTGGAGTTGGTTGTGGTGCAAGACGTGCAGGAGCCAAGGGCCTAGGCGCCGGTCGAGTTACCTCCTTCAGGTATTGTTGAGGCGCATGTTGTTTCTTCAGGGCAGAAGCACCAAGGCCAGCACCTGAGTTGTACTTTTGTTCTTGGGCTCGGTTAGCTGCAACTAGCTGCGCGAGCTCGCGTTCGAAGGAACCAGCCTGTGGATAGAGCTATAAGTAGGAGTTAAGATTTGTCAAATGTGCGCATAAGCAATGGGCTGTGATTTTTTACATATGATTCTACAGGTACAAAAAAAAACCAGTATTTTTTAAAGCGATGAGTTATATATAATGAAGAAAGAAGACCACCCAAATGTGAATGATGAGAATGTAAAACGAGAGAAAGATAAATAAAATCGTCAAGTCTTAATTTACACTATTCCATAAACTTTATCTTTAAACAACTTTTAATTCTTGTACTTTTGCTCTAAAATGAACAGGAGAGCCAATTTCCGCACATTTTTAAAATCCTATGTTAAACTTCTATGTTCCACGTTTCTGCGTGTGTTCGTAAATCTTCTCCTCTTAAAGGGTTTGACTGATTTTGATTATTGTATTTTCGGGATCATCTGGATGATTCTTAGCTACGGTTGGACCCGGTAAGTGGCGTTGTTGTCAAGATACAGATTTTTAAAAAAGTTTTCCTGACATATTCATGACTTATTCATTTGACCATCCAGGTGATCCCACAAGTGCAAAAAAAATTTGGTCAAAATCTGTCAAGCCGTTTAGGAGGAGAAGAAATATATGGATTGAAACTGGAAAATCTGTTTCTCTAACGTTGCGGATTCACGGGTCGGCCAACCGTCAGACCTGTACATTTATATACCAGAAGAAGGAATAACCAAAAATATTGTACATACATTAATTCAATTCAACATTTATTTTTATTTAGGTTAGATTTCAGAGATCAACAACACTCATTATTTAGATTTAATAGATCTACTTTTTTTTTTTTTTTTATTACGAAGATGGGATGCGGACTAACTACTATGGTCATATGCCGCCTCATGAGAGGATGATTGTGAATTTATGTAAACATCACAAATTACCATGCTCTTCAGTGGGATTCGAACCCACGACCTCTGGCGTGCTGGGCTAGTGACATAGCCACTACGCCACCGAGATCGGCAACTACTTTTCTTAATTTTGTTCTTCGTTATCTAATTACATTAATGTATTTGAGGTATTTTAATTATACTGAATAAAAGATTTTATTTCAAGAAATATATTTTGCTGACAGGACAACGTCTGTCTACCGGATTCGCTAGTTAAATTATAAATGTCCATTATCAAGCATAAATCGACGGGAACTACATAACTACTGTAGACAACCACAAAAAGGCTGTAGTGAAAACATATCGAACTCAAATAAAAACTTTTAAATATCTTACAGTAAGACGAAAGAAAAACACTTCCATCATTAATTAAAATCACAAGAACAAGGAAATACAGTTTTTTAAATAGTGCAAATTAAGATTTTAAGATTTCCTTTGCGAAAAATTAAATTAATGTAGGAGAAAAGCAGACATATTTGGAAAGAAAGGGATAGATAAATATTTTATTTTTTTATTTGTAAAGCGGTCTCAACTGCTGAGGTTAACAACGGAACGCAGTATTCGCTGGCACCGGCATCAATGCGCCCTGCCATAGCCGTTGCCTATTGTATATTTAGAGATAGTTACATTTCTATGCTTTTCTATTGTTATATAAAACCTTTTTTAATCTTGGAAACTACATATTATATCACGTGATATGTGACATACATCAGTTTCAAAACAATACGACCTACGCCAATTTATTATCAACCAATTTGGCGTCATTTTACGTTGCAATAAATTTAATTTCAAATAGAGAACGCCATAGAATTTTAATATTATATGTTGTTTTAATTATTTTTATGAGATAACATTAGGGTTAATTTACTTTCTTTATTTAAATTCGACTATGGTCACAGACCTCACTGTTTGTAACACTTTTTAAATTGGCAGAATATGTTTAAATAAAATTATATTTAAATTTCATTCCCGAAACTGTTAAAAAACTTTCAAGCCATAAAACAACCGCGGAACCGGTTCTTTAATTTCCAATAACTCTTTCATCCAGATGACACGTTAATTGAGTGACCGCTACTTTCCTAAATCGGAACGAGAAATAAAATTGATAATAAAATCGAAAGTGGTCGACGGAAATTGCCATGAAATGCATGTTGTCTTAATAACTTGATGTTGTTATGATATGCATACATGACGCAAGCCACAATATCATAATTTAGTTTTCAATAAGCTCTTTTTGGACAAGAAGACAAGCAGTATTGAACTTGACATGAAAAATCTATAAAGGTGTTGTCAAACTTTGACATATAATCAGTTAAATGATTAAAAGTATATAATAAATTATTTAAAAAGTGAAAGTATACCTCGGCTCGGAACAATTTTTGTTTCTATTAAATAATTTTAGCTAATTTCCGGGGTTAAAAATGATAAATAATTTATCATCATGCTTTCAGCTTTACAATTTTACAGTGCACCTTACTATTCGGAAAACTGGCATTAGATGCATTTTCTAAAATTTTACCAAACTATTTTGTAAATATATCTAATTGCTTAGTAAATAATCGTGAAATTTTCAGAAAACTATATTTTATATTCTCAGCTTACTGAATAGTTTGGTAAATTTTACGATACTTTCTTTTTCCTGTATACCCAGAGGAAAAATTTAATAAATTTAAATAAACCATTTATTAGAAAAAAATATTTGAATGAATCATAAATTTAATTGTAGTAGCAAACTACGTATTTAAAACAGATAAATATATTTAAGTAATTCGCTACTTATTTGAATTTAATAAGTTTATTTGAATTAAACATGTTATTATTTACTTTTATTAAAGAAGATATTTAATTTGAATATTGATAATAATGATTATCAATATTACTGATATTTATTTATTAAAAACTAATAAAACTATTGTAATTTTAAATAAACATTTTTTTACGAAGATGAGAAGGTTACTAACTACTTAGGTCATAATACCGCCTCATGAGTGGATGATTCTGAATTTTATGAACACAAACGACCATGCTCTTCAGTGGGATTTGAACCCACGATCTCTAGTATGCTAGGCTAGTGAGAACCACTACACCACCGAGATCGGCATAAATAAAATTAAATATTTCTTTATTATTTAAACCCAATTTTTTATAGGTTCGCGTTAGAAAAAAAATTTATTTGTTTTAAATATTTTTTTGTTGAAAGCAATATTTTTTTTCTTTAAGTGTACACTCAGAAAAAAAATTATTGCTTACAACTAAAAAATATTTATAATAAATATATTATATCATTCAAATACGAACCTAATACAAATATATTAGTTTTAAATAAAAAAAAATATTTAATTTTGTTATTTAAATTTAATATATTTTCATTAGTTTTTTAATAAATAAATATTAGAAATATCGGTAATTGACTATTAAATTCAAATTAAATATATTCTTTATTAAAATTAAATAATTTTATTTTTAATTTAAATAAATTTATTGAATTAAAATAAGTAGTGAATTTAATAAATAAATGTGTTTCTTTTAAATAAATCGCTTTCACTTATTTTAAACAAATAATTTGTTGCTTCATATGGATTTATATTTCATTCAAATTTTTTTTATAATAAATGGATTTATTTAAAATTACTAAATTTTTTTTCAGAGTGTAGTTATCTGTTATCGGTTATTAAGTATTGACTATCTATAAATGTTTGATAATGAATGATGAACTGTTACTTTTTTATCATAAATAATAAATTTGTAGCCAATTAGTTAATTCTTGCATCAATCCTACCTGAGAATCAACAATGCCAGAAGCAGCATATTGTACAGGACTAGCTGCAGGAGTAGGTTCCGGCTGCCTGGCTTCTGGTTGCGGTTGCACCCTTACAGCAGGTCTGTAGAACGCTCCATGTCCAGCTTCAGTCTCATAAGACACCTGCTGCTGAGCCGGCTGCTGCAACTGCTGCTGCTGATGCTGCAGGGCCTGCTGCGCAGCTTGCAGCTGAAGTGCCGACAGCTGAATGTACTGCGGACGGCGAGGCGTTTCGCTTGAATAGGTTAATGCGCTAGCCGTGGGCTTCCTATTTGGACTAAAAAATCGGAACTCAGTACCTGTACACGCAACCTGTCACTTACAGGTGTAATTAAATGATGGAAAAAGTGGTATAGCTTCTTGTTCTGTTTTCCGAAAGGCTCAATTATTTGTAGATAAATGTAGAAACGTACAAAAGAACCGATTTGTGAATGTTTCAATCAGGACAATTAAACAATACTTTCGAAAAATAAAGCAAATAAATCAAACATGTTCTAATTTGAGCTTGAAATAATTATGTTTCCTTCCTGTTCTATTTCCGGAAGTACCTACACTTGATAATACATTTATATTTATCACAAATGCCTATAATAATTTATTATGTTGACTAGAACTTCATAATCCCGTTTTTGTTTAAAATAATGATATTTCCTTCCGGTTCTGATACACTTGTTCTACCACTCTCTAAACTGGTATCACTCGCATAAATATAATACATTTCTTTCCAATATTCTGTAGTATTTCTCATAATAAATCTTGTGCCTAGCTACATTTTCTTCCGGTTCAGCATTAAGCGTTTCGCTTTTTTCTAAATTTGTGACATTTACTTGTAAATCATTATTCCGGAAACACTATTTCGAAACACGCAATTAAATTCAACAAATTTGAATCATAATTAAAATTTTACATTGTCGTTCCAAAATTCAATGTCTTATCTCGCAATAAGGATGTTGCAAAATTCTAATGTCTAATCGAAATGCACGACTGACGACCGTCTAATGGTTGTACCCTTTCCACTGCACTCTGACATTATGTGTACGCAGATGTCAGCGTACGGTTGAAGCCAGGATCAGTGGCGTAACCATTTTCTTAAAAATAATATGTAAATGTTTATTTTGCTTGTTAGATACTTGCATTGATGCTTCTTGCACATTTTAATGAATTATTTATAAGATAGGTCCTCAAATTTGATTCTGTTTTATTATAATTTTCCTATCTATCGAAACTACTTGGCTTACTTTTAGTATATTCCGTAACTTAACCAGGATCGTGGTTGTAATACATTTGGTCAAGCTGTGGTTATTGAAAGAGTGGTTGTGATTTTCAACACTCTGTTTAATTTTTGTCGATAAAGCAGGGATTTCGTAATTTTAGCGTCTTTTATTTATTTATGAATAAAAAATAAAAAGAAAAAAGTTGATAAAACTTTCAGAACTCATAATAAAATTATAAAGGGCTTTATATGTAAAATTCCATTTGTGCGTGTGTTCGTAATTCTTCCTAAACGGCTTGACCGATTTAGATGAATTTTCTTTTTTACTCATGCGGTCACCTGGATGGTGTTAGCTACAGTTGGTCCTGGTAAGTGGCGTTGTTGTCGCAATTCAGAATTTTTTTTTGTATTTTCTTGTATTATATTCATGACTTATACATTTCACCATCCAGGTGACCCCATAAATACAAAAAAAAAAATCATTTAATTTAGGAGGAGAAGAATTATTAAACACCGGAAATTTATATAAAAATTTAATTTCAATTTAGGAGAAAAATAATTATTACGAACACCGGAATTGTATATATATATAAAGATGAGAAAAACTTCGGATAATCCAGACTGAGACTGGAACCCAGAACCCTTCGATTACATGTCTGTGGCAGGACAACGTCTGCCTACCGGGTCTGCTAGTATATTTATATGATTTAATCCAAAAGTCTTTCATAAAAAAGGATCAATTTAGTTGTAAAGAACATGATTATATTACATTATAATAGTAATGTTATATATTTCAACTCCACAGCCGACAAATTTTCGAAAATAATTTACAAAAATTTTCACCACATAAAAGTACCCCTGTGGCTCCTCCACCACTACCATTTTTGGAGGCCGTGACTTGACAGCTGGTAACCACACTTCACGAGCGAAATATATTATAATACTAGAGTGCAACACCTTGAAATAAGTAAATAGCGCAATGATATATTTAATTATTTAATATTTTAAATAATGAGAAAATGACCACAACAACCATAAGACATTTGTGGCCATCGCGGTCATGAAAAAGTAACCGCGTTCCGAAATACATCCACGGTTCTGAAATTATTTTCTGGTTTCATTACGGAATGCTTAACCAGAATCTTACCGTGTTTAAGTTACGGAATATACTTTATAATTATCAAGTTTTCTATGTATATTATTTAACGTTTTCGATAATTAACCCTGGAACGTCACACTGGGGTCTAAGACACCGCACGATTTTCAATGTCAAATCTCTAAATGTTTGTTCTCATAATCCAAAATAATAAAAGTTAAGTTTTGGCAAAATGCTGTGTTTTGAATAAAATATATAGTTCAGAAATGTTATTAAATGTCTTTCTATAAACATAAACAAAACTTACAAATGTAAAATCCGTAGAAAAATTACATCCGGTTATGGGAAAGTAGTTTTTCTTTTCTCGGAATTTCCCAGACCCCAGTGTGATGCTTGTGTTACTGTAAAAGAAGTGTGACTGTCCAGGGAAATAATTATATGAACCTTCTAAAACTAGAAACGATTTCATAAATACTAAAAATATTTTGTCAGGCAGTGTATTTCGTATGTTGCGCCACTGTTAAGCAGATAGTTGCGGTGATCGTGACTGATACTATCCTCTCGTGAGAGGTTCTTTGGTCGCCGGAAACTTATCCTGACGACCTCGAAGATTTAGAACACAATTTATTCACTTACCTGATTACGTACAGCTCGGACTGTTGTTGATAATCAGCGGAAACCTGCAAAAAGTCAAACAATACATGACCTATTGTTTAGTGACATTAATACTATTCATACAAGTCGAAAGGTTTTGAATATATTCTGGTCATGTTCCAAGTAGTCGTTTCATACATGTCCAGAAATAAAATCGGTTGCGACGACTCAAGGTTATAAGGAAATCAGTCAACGTGCAACTGAGTTTTCTCTAATTTCACCGATATATTTGTAATGAAATTACAAGTTTCGGACGTTTAGCACCCTATTTCATTTCTAGTAAGCGTTCTGTACCAACCGGTACGTAATATAAATATTTTATTTTGCACTAACGATCCTCTCAAACAATGTGCAAAATGCCAGCAAAATGTCGCTGTCATTACGCAACGAAAATCGTTAATCAAGTTGATAAATAATTACAGACACGTAGTGATGCATTTATTTGTTGTAACCGCAGTTTTAAGTTGTTTTTGATCAGGTCAATATCGCAACATCACTATCAGAGAAAGCATGAGAAATGTCGGAAATGTTTTTGGCTTAATTAATCTTCATTTCATAAGAACCCAAGCGTGAAACTAATAAAAATATTTTGCACTCAAAAACGTTTACTAAATTGTAACGTTTAATTAATTTTATAATAAATTAAAACGAAATATTGCGATTCCAAGGTAAGTGGATGCCAATGTTATAAATAATCTTCGCTACTATTACCTGCGTTCTTTTTTAAAGAGTGAAAGTGAATTTTTTAATGAAGCCGAGATGTAACAAAACTGAGATATTAATAAAGCAAAAGAAATATATGTTTACTATGATTTTTAATTGATTTTACGTTTTTTAACGGTAATTATGTGTTATTTATTATTTATGGTATCTTTTTATTGTTTTCAGCTACATTAAAGAGAATGGAAATCTATTGAATTTATTATATTTTTTTATTTGCGGTTGTTTCGCATTAAAAAGTGTTGACATATGTTAACTTTTAATTATTGCCCAAATAAAACGTTTATATTTATTTATAATAAATATATTATATTTACCAATGAAAAGTTATGGTAAAACAATTATTGTTATAAAAAATGTAAACCATTTCTACGGCATATTTTATAATATTAGTTCAGAAACACATTTATAATTTCTGGTACTCCATATTACAAAATATTGTGTAAAGATAAGAAATACGAATTTTAGACTAAATACAAAATCTTGCTTAAATAATTATCTTCGTTTCTTTCGAAATATGAATCTTATATATAATTTAATGCAGTTAACTTCAAACATTGTAAAATACAAAATATTTCAGATGTTTTATAATTAGCCGATCATAACAGAGCAATTTCATTTTAAAAGTACTTTAGGCCTAAGCTGAGATTGCGCTGCGCCTGATAGTTGCAAACACTTTGAAACTGCTCTACGAATGCTCTAATGTACTTAAACGTATAAACTTTAAATAAAACAATATTAAAAGATAATTTTCAAATTTTGAATAGCAAAAGTACTTGAATATCGTATTTGTATCAAAGGGGTTTCAAATCTATATTGATATCGATGTTTGCGTTTATCTTTGTAATTGTCCAACAATTTAATATTCCCGGGCGTAATACTAAAAAAGAAGAAGATATATATCCGAAAAACTTCAGTTATATTATCAGTAATTATTATAAGAAATATAAATTGAACAGCAATTGAAATTATATTGTCCTACACTCTTTATTTATAAATATACCATCACGCCATTTATACATTTCGAATGTGGCACTCTGTCTTTCGCAAATCTCGACAAGTGTTTTATTTAATTCTAATTATTTTTTAGCCAATTCAAAGTGAATAAACTAAAACTGTGATTTATAATCGTGAGACTCGGTTATTACTTTCAACTAAAAAATATTTATAACAAATAAATTTCATCATACAAATATGAACTTAATAGAAAAATATTAGTTTTAAATAAATTAAAAAAATGTTTAATTGTATTGATTTAAATTTTATATAATTTTTAGTTTCTAATAAATAAATATTATTCTTTATTTTATATTTAATTCAAATTATTGAATTCAAATAAATTTATTAAATTCTATTAACTGGTGAATTAAATAAATAAATTTGTTTGTTTTAAATAAATCGCTTAAACTTATTTTAAATAAATATTTTGATGGTACAAATAAATCTATATTTAACACAAATATTTTTTTTTCTTATAATTGGATTTATTTAAAGTTACTTAAGTGTAGTTCGAATCCCATAGCTAACAGTTGCCATTTTAACTTTACCCCTGTGATTTCCCCCTCCACTAAAATATTTGAGGGCCGCCATTTGACGGCTGGTAACTACACTTCACACGTAAAAATTATATCGTATACCGAGATCTTTGCTAAAGGTGCCACACCCAATACAAGTAAAAGAAGTGATGATATATTTATTTATTTTGATTAAAAAGCAAAATATGAATTGTTACAAAAAATATTAGGAGTACCTATTTTGTAACCGTTTAAACTAAAAAACTGTAACTTCACTTCCCCTTTTTTTTTTCGCAAAAATACATTTACCGAGACCTGCGAAAGCAGAGTGCTACACCCGAAATGGGTAAATTGGTGTGATGATGTATAGTAAAACTAATAGGTGTTATTAGAAATGCTCTTATATCAGCTATATTGTTATAAATTTCTAATTAATCGCTTCCGAAAACGATAAATGTAATTAATAGTGAATTACCTGTGGTTGGGCGTGCGCAGCTACCCTATCGGGAGTCTGTAAGGTGTATTGGCCAGGAGACGCTCCATAAACGACGGTGTTGCCCCTCGCGGTTTGCCTTTTGGCCACTCCTGTAGCCTCGGTGTCCTTAGCCACTTCGTCAGCCAGCGCAACAGCTAACCAGCCTGTCGTGTAATGGGTAATTAACAAATAATTGCCAATTTGCCAATAGAAATTAGTACAGTTGGTAATATAATATCTTATCTGTGTTAGTAAATACCGGATTGCAATTATTACTGATTTTTATGCCAAGCGCTTTATTAAATTGTGGAAAATTTATGATGAGAAGCTGGAGAGCATGAATTACTGTAATGTATAATTTTCTATTTTACCGCAAGAATCAATTGTATAAAATTATCTAGAAATTATAAAACTGGTATAATTGAAAGATTTGTACATAAAATTGCGAGACGCACTTTCAAGATGAAAATGTGAATGGACGAGTAATTACAGAAACTAGAGAAATAGTTATAGCATTTTAACTATAAATTATATTTATTACTTTATTATTATTTAGTGGCATTTCAGCACAATAACATTTGGTACGAACAATATCAATGTTTTCTAATTTTCTTTTAATGCTTCTATATTATTAAATAATAAATCATACATTAACATAATTGTAAAACTTTGCTGATACTATTCTTGCAGTTTTACGAGAATTTTATTACCTCTAACAAGCAAAACAAATAACATACGGGTTTTATTGCCTATTTATATTAATCTATAAATAATTATCGTTTTCAATAGCACACAGATTTATTCAATAATTATATTGTTTCATTTTACTTAATTTTCTGATTGATATAAATATACCATTGCTGCATTTACAATAATTTTTTCTTTTCTAAATATAAGTGTCATTGCACTCAGAGAAAAAATTTATAACAAATAAATTTTATCGTTCAAATTCGAACCTAATAAAAATATTAGTTTTAAATAATAAAAAATATATAATTTTATTTATATAAATTTAATACATTTTAATTAGTTCCTAAATAAATGAATTTTAGAAATATCGATAATCGACTATTATCAATATTCCAATTAAATCTATTTTTTATTAAAATTAATTAATTTGATATTTAATTCAAATAAATAGTGAATTAAATAAATAAATATGTTTGTTTTAAATAAATCGCTTACACTTAGTTTTAAATAAATATTTTGTTGCTACAAATAGATTTATATTTCATGGAAATAATTTTTTTCTACTAAATAGATTTATTTAAATTTATTAAATTTTTTCTCTGAGTGAACTTAAGAAAACTATTAATTAACAATAATGTACGCTTCATTAATATTCAAATTTTAATTCAAAATTTTGCGTGAGTTTGAGATATGAACAAACTTGTGAGATTTATGAGCTAAACAGTTAGATATCATAAGCCAAAATAGCTAATTTAAGAATCTACGAGCAACGAATTCGTGAATTCGATATCACTATTGCCAATCACTGCAATGGTATATTTCGAGTTTCGAGTCCTCGAGCGCGAGTAACTTGAACGTGAACGTGTACTAGTATTGCACAAACACCGTCTGCGACTACAGATATACATAATGATTCTGTTCTCTCGTTACCTATAAACAGAGCACGCCACATTGTAACAACTGTACGAAACGAAATTTAAGTCACGATCACAAACTTAAGACTGACTGGTCGTTACTGAAGAAGGCGCCAGCTTTATAAACGAAGACACGAGAGAAAGGGTATTCTTGCGGGATCTCCTGCATTGCAGCTTGATTCCCCCTACACATTTTCATTTTTCTAGTCCTCTCTGTAGAATTACATTTTCTTGCTCAAAGCCGTACTCTACATGGATTTATGTTGAATCACTCAACAATTACAGCGAAATCAACAAAAATGTAATTATACTATAAGAGAATTAATAATCTCGAGAAATCACGAGAAGTATTCGCTCGAATGAGGACTCTTTGAGCAACATCTTAAAATAATTCTCTAACATGAAATGACTACAATATTTTCATTTCAAATATTATAATTATTCGTTAGTTAACATATAAATAATAATAATTTGTTTGTTAATTCAGTTATTTTAACAAGAGTTGTTCCCAAAAATATTTTCAAATTAACTGGACAAACATCGAGATACAGTTCCCAATAAATAACTAATTTACTATATTAAATTTAATTACATGAGAAAAGGATACAAGTTTGTACTATGCAAATATGACTCAAAATAATTAAATAAATTGAAAAAATGTATTAAATTTTCGAAAATGCTACAATATTTTGTTAAAATATGATATTAAAATAAAATAAATATTTCATCACGCCATTTACCCATTTCTGTGCGGTTACCATCCGTCAAATCACAGCCTCCAAGGATGGTACTTGCTGGTGGATGTATAAATAATAATAATAGTAATTTTTACAAGAGGTTCCCAAAATACTTGCAGTTTATTTGACGAACTATCGGAATACATCTTAATAAATAATTCATTTACTATTATAAATTTTATAATATGAGAGAAAAATGCGAGTTTTACTATGCAATTATGCATCAAAATATTTAAATAATTGCAATTTCGCTGGAATTTCTATCTTACAGCTTTTACGAATATTGATGTAATGAATTTTTTAATTCCTTTTATATAGAACATAGTAGATGATAACATAACATTTATTTTTTTGACCTGTTATAGTTTTTGCCAAATTCTAAGGTACATAGCATTATTTGTATTTTATAGCATGTAATTATTAAGGAGATTATAGGGGTATAAGTGCAAGGTGGCATTTGAAATATTCAAATTTTGAAGGAAATAATGTCATATAAATTTCGGATCATATTTATATACAAAATTTTAATATACTAAAAATTAGTTTTAACAATTCAATTTCTAAAAAAATTTCTATTCTCTTTCAATATTAGTTTATTATTAATTATATACCTTATATTAATGGTAAGTACATCTTACAATTGATTAATTGTTTTTACACTTTTTTGTATACAAATTTCTGATTTTTGTTTGTAATTTATATAATATTATTATAACTTTACTTAAAGTTCAACAATTATAACACTAAATATTTTTGTACATTCTGTGGATAAGTTTCATACAGTCGAAACGTTAATCATTAAAGTGATTTGTTAATTGATTTTTTTTTTTGAAATTCTGACTACGTTTATGTATTACTACATACTGGAAACAAGCTTCTACAAAAGATGTATTAACAATGCCAGTAAATATAAAATATGATAAAAATGTTTTCTTGCAACAAACAGATTCCTCTGAAATGAAGAGAAACATTGATTTGAATAGTGCCAATTCAATTTCGTTTTCATTGAAAACTTTTGTAGGTTTAATAAATATTCTTGTATGAAAATTAATTTAGTTTTGAAGGAACATATCAAAGTATTCAACTGAGACTCAATATGGGAATAAGAGTATTTTAAAAACAAAAAGAAGATAAACAAAATTTATATTTAAAATTACAATTTTTTTTAAATAAACCTAATCATTTTGTAAGAAATTAAATTTTCTTCAACAAATGTATACAAAAAAACTGAAAATTTTCTTGAAACCAAAAAGTTATTTTTATGGGTGTAACATATAAGTAAATAATAACCCTGATATAGGTAATTTCTTGTTGTGTATGGTGTATCCAGTCAATTATCGAATACTTTCTCAACCTTATAATTAGGTATGACCTATGTATACTGTGATGTACCATAAATACCAAAAGAACATTTTGTTTTGGTGGTGAATTACTAAAATCGATGACAATAAAATGAATTGTAGTGAAGAAAGAGCTGTATTTTGCTTACTAGTGTACTAAGATGTTACAGCAACATTTACGTTACATACGTTCATGTTAATTTGCTCAGAATTTCAATGAGGGCAACCAAAACCTACATGGGACATAATGTAGGAATATTTTATTACACAATCAATTAAAGTTTGTGTATTCATAGAAACAAGGAGAACTAGTAAAATGATAAATGTGCATCATTAATTAAAAATGTATGTTCTGAAACATACTAATAAGTACTCCATTTAATATTATTAATATTCCAAATTAAAAATGAAAGGGTAACAACTAACAAGGATCATTTAAAACATGCTTCGTCCTTGAGTAGAAAACAAAAAAGCTATAAAAAGCTGTAAATTAGGAAAGGTTCCTTTACTCATATAACAAATGCTATCTACTCGAGCAAAATTTGGTTTTAATATCAAGGCCATAAAATAACACGATTTTTTTGCTAGTCTGGCGTGGTACATAGAGATTTACGTGCAATATCTTTAATTATCATTAATTTTAAAAAACAGAAACAATAATGGGAGGTTGAAGAACGAAGGTCACAGTTAGAATTTTTTAAGTGACCCCTCCCTTTTGCAATCGTTTACCTTTGTGACTTAAAATTAGCATATACGGATTTCTACAACAATAGTTTATAAAAAGATACAAATAAAAAGTGCCTCTTATCGTGACATGTTGCCTTTTGCTCTCGCAATACAGGCGCACTTCGCCTATTCTTATTGTTAAAGAGAATAAGAAACCTATTAGCTATTACTACTATCCAACACACAGATTTTTGCGATTCAAACTAAATTCAGAGAGACTCAATTTCAGTTACAATACCCACTTAAAATTAGCAATGGGTTGGAGCATCTTAAAACTGCTGATTTAAAATATATATTATACCACTTAGAGGAAGTAACATCTATTGAAATATTATTAAAGTAATTATAAACACTTTCAATAACTTAATTATGCAGCGATAAATCAAGTAGAAATTCTACTTTGATAAATATGCTGTTCGACGTCTAAAAACTAAAAAGAGGGATGCTATTTCTATTCCACTAATTGTAAGTAAAAAGTTTGGAGTTCGCAAGCTTCACAATCAGTATTTACAATTAACGCCTTAATTTTATAGGTGTGAACGTTAACGTGTTGGTTCCCATAAGTCAAAACGCAACTGTTAATTCTAATTGCTAATCGTAAATAATAATTAGGTAATTATGAACGCAGCTTAAACCAGTAAAGTCCGCGATGATCTGGCTGCAGTTAATTTTTGAGTTTGGGCTCTGAAATTTACCCCTGTGGTTCCCTCTCCACTATCAACTTTGCGAGCTATGACTTGACGGCTAGTAACCGCATTTCATACGCAAAAATATATCACCTACCGAGATCTGCGTAAGCAGAGTGCCACACTCATAAAGGGAAAATGGCGAGATGATATATTTATTTATCCAACACCTCTCAATAAATGCTCTATAACAATGGCGATTTTAAACAAGGAAAGTTACAGATTACCCACTAGTGGGTATAATTTTGAGAAAAGTCAGTAGTGAACAATTTTCTAATTTATAACAATAATAATAACACATAGCACCTTGGTAACTGCTTCGATTGACATTTTAATTTAGAAAATTTAAAGCATATGTCACTGTAAAATAATATTTCTTTAATAAATTTTGCTTTTATTAAGAGATATTGGATAAAACATTATACTTCACACGTGGGCAAAGTGGTAAAAGGCGTGATGATATATTTATTTATTTTATTTAAGTAGCTAGTGATGAAAAAATGGAATAATTAAAGAAAACAAGATGGTGATATTGAAAGATGTTACCCACAAGGTAATATATTACTGGACGAACTACTTGACATTTAGCAGACTGTGAGATCTAATTCAGGGCTAATTAGATCAAAATTCCAATCTTAATTAATTATTAATAAATTAAATTAACATTTTATATTTACTCGTCATCAAAATAAGTTATGTTCTTCACAAAAGTTGTATAAAATCGAGTTTGGATGTCGATATAGGTGTTGCTTAATAAGTAGAAGAATGTATATATGCAATTTCTAGTTTCAAACTGATTTCATGTAACAAATTTATCTTGTGCCATCGTCAATATTCGCTGATATGTAATATATAGCACCAAGTATTTTATTTCCTTGTATTTGGTTTCAGATTACGTAGTACACAAAAAAACGGGTTTCTCATACCGGGCATTTCAAATTAGTTAACAAAAATTAATAAACAAATAAATATTAAATATCGGTGATGTAGTGACTATGTCACTAGCCCATCAAGCGGTCGTGGGTTCGAAACCTATACTGACGATCATGGTCGTTTGTGTTGTTTACATAAATTCATAATCATCCACTCATTTAGCGACATATGACCAAAAGTAGTTAGTCCGCTTATCATTAAACATAAATAAATATATCAACACATCATTTACCCATTTGGGTGTATCACTTTGGTTTTGCAGATTTTAGCGCGATTACCAAAGTTCTAAGTGGCAAGTTAAAATGGTAACTATAGGCTGTAGTTACCGCGAAACTATTTACCCAATTAATTATTACTATTAGCTACAGAATTATATGACCTCAAATTATTTAAGAAAGAATGTTTTTGTTAGTTTATTGTTCTGTTTTTATCTTCTAATCTGAACATACTTTTATCTGTCAAACTGTAATATAGTAGTCTTAAAAGAATGAGAAAGAATTTAAAAATGAAAAGAACTTTCATTCTAGTAAAATCGTTAGGAATTTAGAATTCATTAGTTGCTCAAATAAAAATATTTCATGCTTGTACCTTTGATGTCCTAAAAAGATATGGTTTCAAATAGGTTGTAGGTCCTATATATTTCAATAATATATATTGTAACTTATAACAAGAGAAGGTTAAATACACAGAAAAAACGAATATAGTTGAATTTACCAAACTATTCAGTAAAATAAGGATATAAGAGGTATTTTCGGAATATCATGTTTAGTTTCTTAATTGTTATTTACAGAAAATTGATCTTATATCCTCAGTACATTTTTTCGTGTAACATCGTCAAGTTTTTGGAACAATGTGAATTAGGATGCACTTTTTTATAAAGTTTTTGGAACAGTGTGAGTTAAGACTAGAAGATTTTATTTATCCTTCCCTTGTTTTACATTCTCATTATTCAGATTTCAGTGACCTTCTTTCATCATTATCTTGTAACGTATCAAGAACACCCAGTATGCGGCTTGACGAAATTTTGAATGAATTTTTTCCTAACCTATTCGACTCTTCCCAGCGTTCTGAACTCTCCGTAAACACTTACGCAATGTAAAAGTTACCGATGTTCTCAAATATTTTCACGTTTACCCTGGGTGTGAAATGTTGAGACGGTGATCTAAATATTAATCGTTTTACATAATTAACCTTATGTTTCTACCTAGATTTAATTTGTATAATTTAACACAAAGATGTTCTAATTGACACATTTAAACAATTAATTGGAAAGTAGTGATTTCTCATTAATTAGTGATTTATTGTTTAAATCCTACTGTCGGTAGCTTGACGGCTGAGTGCCACACCAAAAATAGGAGAACGGTATGATGATATATGTATATTACATTTAGAGTCAAATTTGACATTGCGTTAATTATAAACCATGTAAAAAATCTTAAACAATACTTGTTGTGTAGATTGTTTAATTTCTTTGTTTCCAAACGTATGAACAATTGTTTTACATTCATCAGGATGAAATAGACCTTGGCATCTTTTAACCTTTGACATTGATATTTTCTTGCTTAATAATTGTAATAATAATAAACATTACAATTCACTTATAACAGAACTTAACACTTTTTTTATTTATTATTGACAATTAATAATGATATCATAGTTCTGGTCTGTTTCAAGGAAATTGTATAAAAAGACT
The DNA here is from genome assembly GCA_963942605.1 of Poecilus cupreus. Classification (NCBI taxonomy): domain Eukaryota; kingdom Metazoa; phylum Arthropoda; class Insecta; order Coleoptera; family Carabidae; genus Poecilus; species Poecilus cupreus. The sequence continues at coordinate 9,850,523 of OZ012715.1, forward strand.
TACAAGTATATAATGGGGTCTATGACCAAATTTTCATTTCTTTTCAAAATGGTTCTAAATAAAAAAAACTATAATATTCGTATTTTTTTTCTATAAAATATTTATATTATACGAGAAATTAATTATTAACAATTAGGGCGTGACGTAATTTTGGTAGAAGAAAGATGGACATATTTGAAGAAAAAGAGAGATTGATGCAAATATAATCTGTTGTAATTTTACATATAGGTATATTTAAACGGATTCCACGTTTTTCTGTTTAAATTTATTTATATTTAAATTATTTCTTATCATGGACAATATAGTTTTTTCTACTCCTATACAAATGTATCCCCATTATATATATTTTTTTTCAATGAATTATAGTACGAGAGTGAATTATGAATTCATAATTCTATATTTTCGATCTATCACACAGTCAGAAACTCATAATTCACTGTTATTTTAAAAACGTGATGTGGATCACCAAGCAACGGCCGTTTGACAGTTGACATGTAGTCAGTTGTCGTTGTGTATTTTTATGTTTTGGAGTAGAAAAAGTATAGTATTATATTTGGGATTATGGTCATTATTCACTCGGATGATTTGCATCACTCGCCTACGGCTCGTGACGTAAACCTCAACTTCGTGAATAAAGACTATCATAATCCCTCATATAATAATATACTATTATTTGTAATTATGCATAAATTGTACATATAATGGGGTAAATAGCTCCGTGGCAACGCATCCGACTGTGGATCGTGAGATCCTCAGTTCGAATCCCACTACCGACAATTGTCAATTTAAATTTACCCCTGTGGTTTCCCCTCCACTAACAACCTTGGGGGCTATGACTTGACTTGACGCAAAAATATATCACCTACCGAGATCTGCGTTAGCAGAGTGCCACACTCTTAATGGGTAAAAGGCGTGATGATATGTTTTATGTTTTGTTTATCAATTGTACGTAAAAAAACTTTTGACGACACAACTTTCAAAAATATTGATTTACAATTGAGTAAAAAACTAGCACAAAATTATAACATAATATGCAGTTTTTATTATAATTATGAGATATTACGTTAATTTTTTTATCTTAGTAAAAAAATTACTAAATTCGATTTAATTTCATTTGTTATTACAAACAACAATTAAAGTTAATTAATGGATTAAAAAAAAATGAAATTTAAATTTAGTAGTTCGCTAAATACAGCTCGTACTATGTAATTATGTTAAAATAAATAAAATATTAATAAACGCAAATTAAAATTTCGTAGAATGAAAGCCACGAGTCGCGTGAGTAGATTTCCGAATGCATTTTACAGAATCCTTCCTCTTGCAAGTTCTCATGATCGGTAGTATCTAATTACTATATTCTCAGTTACATTTCGACTAATTAGCCTTTCGGAATGTATCCGGACGAAGTACTACGAAAAAATCTATATACAAAGGAACGATAAACGTTAGAAATTCCCAAATATTATAATGGGAAAGAGTTACGCACTTGAGATGAGAACGCATTTTTTACATATTTCATGTAAATGACATATTTGTTCATCTCGCTGTGAAACTAGTGCAGCAATTATAAAATTTTTCGCACGATACGTTTTTCTTTATTCCAATAATCACGTCTTGCAGATGCTGCAGCAGTGCATGGTATGTAATTTTTTTATCGAGACTAAATGCAACTCTTCTGTCGTAATAATTGCTTTGTGTCATTTAAATGCACCATTTACGTGCTATTATTTTCACACTTAAGCATTTATTTATTTTCATTATTAAATTAGAGTCGACAACAATAAGAAAAGCTGGATATACTGGATGATACAAAACGTACGAAATAGATTAAAAGCATAGCTATTAGGGCCCAAAATAATGCAAAAGTTTATTAACCGAATAGTTTGAAAAATAACAAATTATTTTTATTGCAGAAGATTAATGGTTAGGCTTATTTATAATAGTTTATTTCATTAAATCTCAAATTCTAACATTAAGTATATAAACAAAACTTAAAAAAAATGTAATAACTAATTTTCTATAAGGAGTTGGCAGCCATATATGAAGTTTTAACAATTCTAAAAATTTAAATTATACAACTGATATTTAGAACAATGATATCTCTGCTTAAAAACACCAAATATTTTAAATCGATGTTATTTTAAGAAATTTACTTATAGTGAAGAAGACTATTGTCAATTAGTATATAAATTTACAAAATATTAATAAACACATTGGCTGGTACCATGAGCTTTGCTTTTTGGTGTTTTAAGCTCGGTTTTAGCGCTGTACAATGTTTTAAAATTATTTTATAAAAAATACTTCAAATGAAAGTGGTAGATAAAACATTTCTCTGTAAGTTCTATTTGAAGCATTTTTTTTATAAAATAATTTTAGAACATTGTACAGCGCTGAAACCGAGCTTTTAAAACACCCAAAAACAGAGCTCGTGGTACCAGCCATTAAATTTCAAAGAAAAAATATAAAAGTCATGTTCCCTATAAAAGATTAAGTAATAGACATCGCTTTGCGATTTTTTAGCTACTCGATTAATCTCCTCCATACGTTACTATTCACCCTGTATGTTAGATATCATTCTGCCATTTGTATTTGTTTTATATTTTCATTATTTGCTTTTATGAATGCAAAATTAGAGATATTTCAACTCTTGTGGAACCTAATTACTTGTTTCAATAAACGGAAAAAATAAATTTTAGAGATACCTATTATTACCATAAATATGTATTAATTAATTCGTAGAAAACGTAGGATGCAAATTAGCATGAAAAATTTAAGTATAATTTTTCCATTCTAGTTTGTATTAATTTCAGCTAAAATATAATTATTTAATTGTTTTAAAATTTGTTACTGTACTTACAGTAATATTTTAAATACAGGCATAGGAAATTATACCTACTTAATATCACCTGTCAAGTAGAAATGGTACGCGCATAATATAATTGAAAATAAAAATATGCTAACAAGCTACATCCGTAAGTATGTTTGGAAATGAAAAGTGGGATATTATAACCTAAAAATTTACATCTTATATACACTCTTTCATACCACATGGAACAAATAAAGAGTATAGTAGAATTTACTGAACTATTCGGTAAACAGAAGATATAAGACACATTTTCTGAATATTTGCCTAACTTTTTGGTGAACTCTTCTAATTGTATAATTCTAATATATAATCGTGCTTAGCTTCTTAATTGTTATGAAATTTTCAGAAAATACATTTTATAACCTCAGTTTACCGAATAGTTCGGTAAATTCTACGGTTTTCTTTTTCCGGGGGATAAGATTATAAATGTTTGGATAAACATTGGTTTCATCTTTGACATGATAATCCTTTTCTGAATTATAAGTTGCCAAAATTAAAAACACGTAGGTCAATTGCTATTTGTTTGTTCAAAATCCTCTATATTTATATAGCAGCAGGTGGAAATATCAAGTGTGGTAACAAAAGAGACTTCAAAACATTTGAATAATTTAATGCCTAAAATATATAAAATTATTGTTATACTTGCGAATTTTTGTTTAATATTTGTAACTGTGTTCTGTACATAATTCTGTATTTAATTTCTTCAATGTTTTTTTTTTATTATTATTATTATTGAGCGGTCTCAACTGCTGAGGTTTTATGCCACCTCGGAACCTTGTTTTCAGTGGTGTGACAACGGCATCTCCAATGTTATTATTGTAATAGTTATCTCGCACATGATACCAAGAGGTATCTGACATACGAAAGGATATTATTTGATTAAAATGAATAACCAAAGAAAGCATAATCACTGGCCACCATGGAATATTCTAATTAGTGGATAGAATTTTAAAATGTTGTGAGTTATAACATTATATTAGCTATTTGGCGAATTTGCATATAATTTAACTGTATATAACAATTTTGTATCAATAAATTTTAATAATAAAATCACTCAAATACATTTTTTGCAAAGTTAGAAAATTTGGATGGTTAAAAAGTTGAAAATATTGATGTAAATAGCTTTGAAGGAACGCATCGAACTGGGGATCATGAGATCCTTAGTTCAAATCCCACATCTGACAGATACCATTTTAACTTTACCTCCAGTAATATTTTTGGATGCCGTGATTTGACGGCTGGTAACCGAACTTCTCACGTAAAAATACATTGCTAATCGAGATCTGCAAAAGCAGAGTGCTACATCAAAAGTGGGTAAATGGCGTGATGATATATTTATTTATTTTTAATTTATTATATTTAACTAAACAGAAGAAACAGTACCGTAGAATTTACTAAACTATTTGATACGCTGAGAATGTAAGATGCATTTTTTGAAAATGCCGTAACAATTTAGAAATTAAAAACGGTTATTTACTAAACAATTAGAAGTATTTACAAAAATATTTGATAAATTTACAGAAAATGAATGTTATTTTCTCAGTTCACCGGATAGTTCGGTAAATTAAAGGTAACTTTTTCTTTTCGTGTAACCCAAGTAAACTATACATAAAAAAATATTTAAAATTAGTATTCAGAATAATAGATTATTAATTGTATAAATACTGGTCGATCAGTAATATTCCGTTTTATTATCTATCGTATCCAAAACTTAGTAACGAACGATATTATACAATATTTTGTCACAATTTTTTTGCCTACTCCGCAGTTCTTCATCTTGGCCTCCAAAAATTGGCTACTAAATGCAAAGTAATTAATTTATATATCCTCAATAGACTTTCTTAATTTGATTTAGAATATCTTAGTAACACTTCTCTGCATTGTTATGTTACATTTAAAAGAGAAAGCATTTTACATCCGATTGTTCGATCCCACACCGAGAGTGAACACTAGACAACCTTTGCGTCTTATTGGCATGCGTGTGAGTTCTAGCACACATGTCGTCCGTGCTTTGAAACGTGCCCAAAATGTCGGCTGTGGGAATGGAAAATAAACCAAGTTCTAATTTTTTTTCATACGGGATATAATAGCTTAACTTGGGAAAATCATTCTTCCCTCATAATACAGGCTGATTCATAATTCATAACCTACATAGGAGATTAAATATGTAACTACGATGGCCGAAAATAATGTCTTCCTAAATAAACTTTTGACAAAATATCAATAACCAGAAAGTTACATCAAATGAAGTTAATAACAAACAATATTCAAAAATGAAGTAATATATATTTTTTTTATTTGGGGATATTTGAGACTTAATTGAACAGTGTTGAGGTAAATACCGCTATTTAATTTTATATTTTATTGCTCAAAAATTACTGTCCACGTGGTTGAAATCCACTTAATATCAAAATATAATTAGAAAACAAGTTGCTATTAAAATTTATTTAAATGTCAATTCATTTGAACGGTAAAGAAAAATTGTAATTGCTTTTTGTTTTTTTTTTTCTTACATTTCGAGTTTATTTAATGATAAAATTATGTTAAATAAAATAAGTTTCATTAATTAAATAGATTTATATTCAATACTTTTACAATTATTTTTTTTTGTTCAGTGCAATATTTCAAATTAAAGTAGCAGCAATTATAAAATTTTATTGACTTCTTAAATTTAGAGTATATTTAAAGATAAAATTGTGTTAAATAAAATATATTTCATTAATTAAATAAAATTATATTTACTACTTTTCCAATTATATTTTTTGTTCAGTGCAATATTTAAAATTAATTTAGTAGAAAATTATAAAATTTTATTGTTTTCTTGAATTTGGATTCTACTTAATAATAAAATTATATTAAATAAAATAAAATTCATTAATTAAATAGATTTATATTTGCTAATTTTCCTATTATTTTTTTGTTTCGTGCAAAATATAAAATTTTGCAAGAAATTTGTTTATGGAAAGAAATAATAAGATTCAATTCTCTACAATATTAATTTTGAACTTTCTTGTCTAAGGTAATAAATATATATTTAGAAAAGAAGGGCAAGAACTTATTCCCATTTAAACTTTTGTTCCGTATTTCTTAGAATGCTATGTTGTTACTTTATAAATTTTATTGTGCTCTTTATGAGCTTATCCGTTTTACAACTAATGTTTTTACAATTTAGTTAAAAGATTAATTTATAATTATGAATAATGAATAAGAGTCGCATTATGTTACATGTATTTAGAGAATGCTGTATGAATATTTTATTACAAGTTAATATGTATTTCGCAAGAAGAACTTAAAAGAAAATGCATGAAATTTAATGAATAAAAATAAAAATACATGATATTAAATATTAAAATGCCATGGGCAGTAATAAAATTTACTGCATTAAAACCATAAAATTTTAAATGCTTCTATGTATGAATATTAACTACTATTTATATTTGTATGTACAAAGAGAAATATGGATAAATAATATAATCTATATATTTCAAACTAAATTTTACAAACATTTTACAGCTGTCACATTATGTTTAAATATCAAAATAAATATTGGTTAATTTACAATTGGTGCATGTAATGAACTTTAAATTGAAAGTGAAATGAATTTATTATGTACAAATTTTACTCCACACAACAATTACACGACGTGAATGTAGGTAGGGACGTGGGCAGCGTGTCCGTGGTGCTGCACCGGGGCTTGAATCTGGTGCTCATGGTTCTCATCCTGAGGCTTGGGTTTCGGGAAGTACGGGTTCTTGAGTGGGTCCAAGTTTAAGCTAGTAACAAAATAATATTTATAATTTGGTTATTTTTTTATGTAATATCGATACTAACTTGTAGAAATGTTGTGCTTCGCCGCAGTTGACGTTGTACCACCAATCACAGGTGAATTCCTTCTGATTGAACAGGGTACCATTCGTGCACAGGAAACTGGATCCTTGTTTTCCTTCACGGCCGTCGTGGCATACGTGATATGCCTGGAAAAACAAATACTTTTATGTATACATGCCAATCCAGTTTTTATAGTTGAGCGCGTTTGAATACACCTTCGAGCCACAGTATCATTATTAGGGATTGCAAGTTTAAAACAATATCTTTTTCCTATTTCACGTATACAAAGACACTGGTTTTCTCAAAAACAATGCTACAAAATTGAATTTTGTTCAACTGTTTTTGGGGAATTTATTATTTGTAAAATTAACAGTCTGTCAAACTTGGGGCTATCATTGCTCACGTAAAATGATTGAATCGGAGCCCCTGCGTCGGGGTTGCGGCCTGGGACCCGATAGGCCCCGCGGGCAAAGCCCCTTGGTGACCAGTGGTATATTAAACATGCCGTACAAATTTATTTCATTTTTATTGAATTTATGAACGTGAAATAGGAAAAGTATAGTATGAACAACTCGTGTTACAATGCCTAATTGCTATACTCGTATTTTGCGTAACTCGCCTGCGGCTCGATTACGCAAACTATACTCGTATTACAAAAAAAGGTCATTGTAACACTAGTTGTTCAATATACTATTAAAAAAAGATTTAAATGAATTTGGTGTTTTAAAAATATCATGTGTGAGAAATATTTAAAAAAATTACAAATATTTGTATATAGGTAAACGATACATTATTTTGAATATTTACATTAATTAAAATGATTGATGCAGAATTGCAAACTAAGAATAATTAGACATATTAAATAGTTACGCGGTAACTTATTCGACTGTGGATCGTGAGATCCTCAGTTCGTATACGATAGCTGACATTTTAGCATTACTCCCGCGGTTCCCTCTTCACTAACATCTTTCGGGGGAGCAATTTAACGGCTGGTAATCACACTTAATGCGCAAGAATACTTTCAGTGCGAGTGCAAAGTCTGGCCCTATCACAATAATTTATTAATCGTTTTTTAAAACAAATCCTCGAACACGTCAATTTTTATTTTAAATGAGATACATTTTAATGTAATTGTTACCTTTAGATTGTCTTTTGTTTTTGAGTAATGGGGGTTACTTTTTTTAATGAAACCGTAATTTTTATGATGAATTTAGACAGAGCATGAAATAATTTTTTAGATGGTTTCAAAGTTTTAAAACAAAAATCGATTATTAATGAAGGGTATCAGGTTTAAAAAAAAAATCAGCAATGTAACAATTACAGTAAAATATGCATGACGTCACACTGGGATCCAAGAAACCACACGATTTTCTTCTAATTTTCCACATGCACAGCATTCATATAACTTCGATGCTACCTCGTTCTAAATTCAATTTCTATAACCCTAAACAAATATTCAATATGTAAAATCTCTGTGTTTGTTTTTATAGTCCAAAACAAAAAGATAAGTTTTGGCAAAATGCTGTGTTTTGAATAAAATATATAGTTTATTAGCTGTTTAATGTCTTTCTATTAACATACAAAAATATTCCATAGGTAAAATCCCAGAAAAATTACATCCGGTAATGGGAAAGTAGTTGTTCTTTTCTTGGGGATTTTTCAGACCCCAGTGTGACGTGTGTTTCACTGTGAAAGAAGTGTGCAGTGTTAAATTTTGGATAAACGTAACGAGGTCTGGGGCAAATGAATTTAAAGAAACAAAATTTTGTAACACTATGTTCGAGGTTCGACATATGTAAACAATAATTATGCTCTTGTTGCACAATTATTGGCTAGCCCTTGTTAAATATATTAAATTGAAATTCACAAATTTTGAATGTTTAAATATGCTTAATTTTAAAATTTTTTTTTAAATGTATGTTAGAAATATTAGCTATAAACAATTCTTTATGTAGATTTCGTAGTACTAAATAGGATTTAAAGTGAACAGCGCTAATCACGTCTGTATATTAGTTGAAATAAAATACGTTCTTTAACAGATTAATTTCTAATTTTCCAATAATATTAGTGAGCATATGAACTATTGAGTCACAAGGCACAAGTAGCCGGAAATAATGTTACCACCTAAATCTGCAGTTGCGGAGTTGCAACACCAAATAAATAAACATTTGAAATATGACGGTAGCAACTAGCAATACTGGTACATACATTCTGAAGTACTTTTACTTAAGTACTGCGCAAGTAACCAGAAGCAACAGCAACAGCGGTAGTGACAAACGCAAGACACAAACGTAGCCGTTGTCAAGGTACAGCCAAGTCAAGTAAACGGCCTTGTTCCCATAGCAGAGAGCATAAAACTGTTATATAATTATATAGTAGAAGAGAAAGTGAAAGACGAAAAAAATTCGAAATGAGATCAGAGAGAAAATGTACCATGTAGAAATTTGTTTATATTATAACAGATTTGACGTAAAATCGAACTCATTGATAATATCCTCTAATTTTAAAGCATAATAATTATGTACGTTCACTCGTGTGTCGCGTATATTATTTTCCATTATATATAAACATTATCAAAGAGAGAACTATTTGTAGAAATTGAAAATAAACTATACTTTGCATACACTTCACTTTTACTTTCATAAATCTATTTATTTTGTTGGTAACTATAAATAATTAATTGTAAAATCCTAATTATTAATTAATTTCACAGTTTTAACAATAAATTACGTACGTATATAACCTTTATCATACAAAGTTCTCTTTTCCGGTTTATTCAAAAAATTCGTGGCTAATGTAATTCTTTCATGCTCTACTTGTACGAAAGACATATTACGTAATCGCAGACGCCTAAAGTAGTGCAACCAGACTCACGATAATGTACATATACGTACAACGTGCTTTTATAACGTTCACTAATCCTTCGGTATAATTTTCTTGTCAAAAGTAATTCTTGTGTATTAACAACTTGGTTTCAAAACTTGTACATGTAAAAAATAACAACACTACACCGTTGAGAATTACGTGATATATTTTAGTAATAGTAAATATATATACCTGTATACAATTTATACATTTCTGAGTGTGGCACATTCCTTATTGCGTCTGGTATATAATATTATATTTTAGACATTAAACTGTTAGCTTTATCAAAGATGTTAGTGAGTCATAAAACTTATATCTGAATTACTTATGCCCACTGGATAATTCAACAAATTGTGTAATCTTGAATTATCCTTTTTAACTCTACTGATGATAACGACTTATTGTTAGACGAAGAAAAATCCTTGGAATAGAGGTTGTAAGATACATTTTATGAAAATTTACCAAACTTTTTTCTTATTTTCTTTTTCTAATTGCTTAGCAAATAATCGTGTTTAGTTTCTTAATTGTTACAAACGGAAAATATAACTAATGTTTCAATTTAATTAGAACCATAAATAAATAAACAAATGTACTATCACACTTTTTACCCATTATGGGTGTGACACCCTGCTTACGCAGATCTCAGTAAGCGATATAATTTTTGCGTATGAAATGCGCTTACCAGCCGTCAAATCATAGCCCCCAAAATTGTTAGTGGAGTAGGAACTACAGGGCTACATTTAGATTGGAAACTGTCGGTAGTGGGATTCGAACTGAGGATCTTACGATACACAGTCCGATGCGTTTCCACGGAGCTAGTTATCCCATTAAATATAAAATATAAAAAAATGGGGTAAATAGCTCCGTGGTAACATCATATCCTCAGTTCGAATCCCATAGTCGACAGTTGAAATTTTTACATCATCCCTGTAGTTCCCCCTCCATCAAAATTTTTTGGGGCCATGACTTGACGGCAGGTATTGACATTTCACATACAAAAGTATACTGAGATTTGCGAAAGCAAAGTGCCACACCTTGAATGGGCAAATGGGGCGATGATATATTTATTTAATTATTTTTGAAATGGAGAAGAAAAAAACGGATTTGCAGTCAAAATATTTAATATAAAATTACGCTGAAGTTTTGTCAGTTACAACTGCCATCATCAGGGCTAAGTTACAGGTCGAAAAAACTAATATACATGGACACATACAACAATTTAAAAACAAGTAGAAATTTTTCCAGAGTCAGATGTTAAGTTTTATTTTTCTTCTCAAAAGCATCGCATCCATTTCATTCTTGAAATGGTTACAATAATAATATACACTTAAAAATTCAATAACAAATCTTTATGAAGTAAATAATTATATTTTTGGATAAATGTTGCATTTAAAACGCAAAATATAGTTACAGGCCGTCAAATTGCGAACCCGAAAGATGAGAGGAACATCTATCAAAGATTATTAAATTGTTTTAGAGAAGATATTATTGTATTTTCCTGACAACAATGATTATTTTGATTTTAATAATATAAATTTAAATACTAACGATTAATTTGAAACATCATAATGTAGATTAGTGTAGTGGAAAATGTAATACTGGGCATCAAATTACGACCTCGAAAGATAAGGGGAAACAACGAAGTATCTACCAAAGAATATTAAATTGTTTCAGACAAGAAATTATTGTATTGTCCAGCAAATAATTTTGTTATGACTATTATGATTTTAGTAATCTAAATTTTAATATTGGTAATGAATAATTTGCTATATCATACGATATGTAGCTGTAAAGATATTAGTCAACTATAATTTCAACTACTTAGAATTCTACTTTCCTGGTGATTGTAAACACATGATTCTATTTAAAAAAAATCAAATACCTGACAACCAGTTTCCACATTGGCGTACATGCCGGGAGCGAAAGGCACCTTCTCGCAGCTGAACGAAGTAGGGGGGACAGAATGTAAAATGGGGTAGTCGTGTCCAGGAACTCCAGGAATCTTACTTAAATCCTGCTGCTGTTCCTTCTCGTGGGAACGTAGGGGCTTCTTCACAAGAACGGAAATGGGTGCTGGGGCAACCGCGTCGTGGTTGTCGTAACCGGCATATATAATGCCTAGGCCCCCGCCGTGGTACGGCTGCTGAAGGCCAGAGTCCTGAAAAATGCGATTGATTAGATGTAGTTATGATAATGAGTTGCAATTATAGTTTCCTGTTTTCTGCTAGTTCTTTTATCTGATGTTTGTTACTTCAAGACTATTGTTTAGGACAATGTAATTCGGATTCCAGTAGTACAAACAACATGGCGGGTTGTATTTCTGATATATATATATAATGGATTTGTTAAAGAGAAATATTTGACGTTGGAGCAGAAACAATTTTATTAGCTTTCATAACATGTGTCTAATTAATTTAGTGAAATCTATGTCTTTAAATAATTTGTGTGCGTTTCACTAGCAGTAAATGAAATATTTAATAACGGAACCAGTTTTGTATTTCCTATATGTACATATTATTATAGATAATATTGTTTCATTATTTATTGTTAATTGTTAAGTGCGTAAACAGACAATTTTAATAAGAAAATGAATAATTTTACTCACGTTGCAAATTTGTATGTTTATTTTTCAATTGCTCACTGATCAAAACAGTCTTATTTCAGCCATGTATATATTTAACATGTATTTTTCTCAGTGATTTTTTTATATTTGGATATGTTATTTTTATATCGCTGTATTCAGATAAAATATGCAATCGAATAAGTAAGTTATACAAATAAGTTCCTTTTTACAATAAGAAAGTTATATCCCGTATTTTGAGAACCACTGGTAGAAAAAATATTTTTTGTTGATTGTAAGTAGTCTTATAAAATAGAAATTGTTTGTTAGTTTAATCATTTTCGTACCAACAATACAGGGTAATTCAAGCCTTGAGAAAATATATTAAATGATTACATGTTGCACTGATCAAAACAAATATTCAAAAATTCTCATTTTGCTTGAATCAGTCAAATTTAGTGCCACTGTTATAAGGCCTTTGCCTTAAACTACCAAATATCGTATAATGAACAAATTTATTAAATGGCTTTGGTGGTAAAACCAGTGGCCCTAAAATGTGCACTTTAAATACAGAGCGAATTTCCAAATATTCCTTTTTTATTCATGATCGGAATAATATTTAATTTTTTCTGCAACGTTATTGTATTAATATATTTTTTAATATACAAACATAGATTTTATTTATTTTAATGCAGTCAACTGACTCAGATTAATATTTTCTGTCGACTGTTTTATTTTATGTAATAAATTTTACTTATTACTTATTTATGACAACTTCGCTTATTACTGTAAAAGTATGTACCTACATTACAAAAAAAATTAATAGTAATTTAATTATATGAACAGTAGGAAAGGATTTGCCAAATAATGACAAATAAAACAAAAAATGGTAATAAAAAGATGTCATTTTATAACAACACAGTTATCCGGTAGATTTAATTATGTTTATATGTGTCATTATAACAAATTATAAAAAGTGTATTTATATTTGATAAGTGTGACTTGTGAAAGTTGCATTAATATTTTAAGCATAATTTGGTTCCAATGTAATCAACCTTAATTATTGGTTAATGGTACAAGTAGCGTGCAATGTAATATGTTATATTTCTTACAAAAAATGTGAGTACTTACAACTCGAACGGCATCAGAAACAAAAGCGGCAAAAAGCGCCACAAACAGGCACAGGAGTTCGCACTTGTGTGACATGTTAGTCAAACGTGTGGCACTAGAATGATCCGACTTCGGTTCCGAGATTTAGTTCCAGATCTAAACCGGTACGCAACGAATTCGCATTTGTTATCTCGTAATAATGAACGTAAAGCAAGAACGTAGGAACGTATCTCGTATGCGTTTGTGTGTATATAGACTTTCGAAATGCTTGTACCGGCTATAAGTAAAAGTATAAAAAAGCTGCTGCCTGCTGGTCACTTGCTTAGCGGCGAGCAGCAGGCGGCAACTCTGTGGCAAATGCAAGTAAGTGCCCCTGTAGGCCATGTTATGAAATATCACAATAAGTACAATTATTTGGAACATTTTTTCTACTTGCAATTTATTTGGGTCCTTGTTACATAATTTGCAGACAAAAACGTTGTCTGCTATTTGCTTTACCTTCGTCTAGTCCACATGAAACCAATACAGATGATTAGCTACACTTTTACTTTTTCTGTTTTGATATTGGATCATGAACATGAATGAAATAACAATGTAACACTACTTAGCAAATGAGACACTAATATGTAGAGGTTTTAATACATTAACAAAACTATTCTACCTAATTTAAAAGACCTAGGAAATTCTGAAGGCAAAGTGCTGATAGATGCAGAAATTTATGAGGGAATCCTTTGTCACTTGATCTATTTCATCTGGCTTTAGAGTGGATTAAGCAATAATAGAAGATTAATTTACCATCAGAAGCATCAAAACCTAGCATGTGTCGGTGACATCATAGTTAACGAGAACTATGAAAGAATTGAAGCAGGTTCTTTTAAAGAGTTAGAAACATAAGCCAAGGATGTATGTTTAAGGATCAACGAAGAGAAAACAAAGTAGGTATATATTTGTAAAAGGAGGTGAGAAATAACGTACAAAAATGAGGATTAAGACAGAAGATGGAAAATAGTACAATTTAGAAGACGTGGATCAGTTTACCTATCTGGGAGTAACGATTACTAACGAAGGTATCATTTTTATAGAAATAAAATTCACTCTATTACGAAAGTAGGTACAACCTAAATTTGTAAAGTACCAAATTGATGAATTATGTATTATTCATATTGCAAGGGTAATTATGATGTTCTTTTATAACTATAAAACTTTAGAAACTCGTAAACAAACTATTACTTTATATTATATAATTAACAATCATATCGATGACTACATCTCTTGTATTCCTCAATGTTCATGTACCATCATTTTCAACGAGATATCAAATACTTTATTGTCTTCTTATCCATGTAAATTATGTGCCAGTTCTATAATAATTTAACAGAAGATTTAGATGTTTTATTCCAAGCTTTACAAAATTTGTAAATTTATCTTAAATCATATATTTGGTATCTTATGTACAAATGGCTTATTCTGTTTATGTACATATATGTAATTTTTGTACCTGTTAGACAATCCAGGCAATAAATAAATAGACAATAACACGGTAAAGAAAGAAAATTTAAAGTAGTTAAAAAAGGCTCAAATATCATGGGAGCACCGATTAAAATAACCAATAATAAAAAGGTATCTAGGGGGTGAATGTAAAATTAAACTAGGTTACAAAAAAAGGGATCCATCTAGAATCTAGATGGTAGAGCCATATAGGGATGATGAAGGGTGGCAGAGTGACTAAAAGAGTTTTAAAGAAAACGACAGTCAAACGAAGAGGTACAAGGTAGATAAGTGCAGCGGAAAAAGACCTTAAAGAACAAAAACAAAGAATTGGAAATAGAAAGCAACGGATAGATGACAATAGCGAGCAATCTTCTACAAATCCATGGGCTTCAACGGTCTATTGATTTTGGAAAGGAAAAAAATATATCGTTACACTTTTTACCTATATTTGTAGTAACACTCTGCTGTCATATATTACTTAATTACTAATCCTTTCGAGTCTTTTGAATTTAATTGTTTTGTTTATACTAAATGTTTGTGTTAGGTATTTATATATTTGTTTTTTATAATTAAAATATCAAATTGATGAACTATGTACTATCTATAATGCGAGGGTAATAATTTATATTTAGACACTCGTAAATTGTATTATCTGTATAAACTAATTAACAATCCTATTGATGACTATATCTATTGCATTCCTCAATTTTCATGTACCACCATCTCAACGAAATATCAAAAACTTTTTTATCTTCCTCCTGCTATTCTAATATTATTTTAAATACATTTGTATGTAAATTTAAGTGCAAAATGTGAAGTAATGTATAAAAGTTATAAAAATAAAGGTACATACATATAAATGTATAGGCTATAACTAATAGTTGAAAGCCGACAATACATTATTATTATTATTATTATAAGACAACCTTATCCCATATTACATTATGTGCCAACTATATCATATTTTAACAGAGGATGTAGATATTTCTATTCCAAACTTTATAAAATTATCAAATTTATTTTGTATCATATTTTTGGCTCATAAGTACAAATGGCTTATTCTATTTATGTACATGTGTTTGCAATTTTATTTACCTACCTGATGAAACGGCACCTGATAGTCAATGCATGCAATAAATAAATAGACGATAACAAGGAAGAGGATGAAATTTAATGGAGGTCAACAAAATACACAAACAGCATGGGGGAACTTGCGAAGGCAGGTGAAGATTAAATTATGCAAGACTAGATCAGGCCATTAATGTTGTATGATTCTACCTAGTTATGAAAAAATAAATCCATCCAGATGATTGAGCTACATAATCAGAAAGGGAGAGGCTAAGAGAGTTTTGAAAGAGAGGAAGTAAAAGGAAGAGGAAGACCAAGATCAAGCTGCAAAAGTGCAATAGAAAAAGACATTAAAGAACTAAAATAAAAAATTGAAAACAGAAAGGATAAAGGACAATGTCGAGTAATAGTCAATAAATTCATGGGTCGAAACGAAATCCTGCTTAAAAAAAACATATAAATCAAATAATTATATCATTACGCTTTTTACCCATTTTGGGTGCAACACTCTACTTTCATAGATTACTTTATTAGTATTACTTTCCGGGCGTGTAAATTGATTTGTTTGTTTTTTAAAATGTTTCCGTTAATTATTTGTTACTAATTCTTTGTTTTTATAATTACAGGAACTGAATTCGTCAACTTCACCTGGGTCAATATTTACAGTGGGCATCATCAATGTAAGTGAATTAATTTTATTATTATGAAAACATTTATTATTCATAGTTGACTAGTTTTAAGAATCTTGTCGTATATAGTTAACAAACATTCATGAGATGGCAGCAGTAATCTCGAATTGAAACTGCAGGAATTTGTATGAATCAATAATCACGTGTTGCATTTTGATCTGATTAATATTTAATTACACGAATTATTTTTACTTAAGATATAGTTGCGTTTGCGTAGAATACATAGGGGTAGATCTTTTTTGGAGAGTCCCTCATCAAATTGTCCCTCCAATAACAGACAAACCCTTTTTTTATAATGCTTGTAAACTGTATAATTTTTCAATAAGATAATAAAACCATATTTCATAATTCCTTGAAGTATAAGGAATCTATATTTTAAATCCGATTTGAAGTGCCTGTAGCTAAATCTAATGGTGTAGTCTGCAGGTCCGTATTTTTTTCCATTGTTGAGATATTGGCTCGGGAAATTTTTTGGTGGATAAATTTTGGGCAAAAATTCAAAAGAATAAAAATCGCTGAAAATTTGTTTATATATTAATTAAAATATAAAACTTACGAAATTTTTACCCATTATATTTTACTTAGTTTATTGTTACGAGCCGGAAAATGAGAGTTTTTCATGTTTTCCATGAATTTCTTCAACAATATTTTCATTGATAAACTAAATGAGCTGAAAACTAGCATAGTAGTTTCTTTAATTAGGTACGATATTTGTGAAAATTATAAATTCAGGCCAGGATAATATAAAATTTCAAACGAAAAATTTATTTTTTTTTAAATTAGAAATTTATTTAACGGAGCATACTACAAGATTATTATATTTTCTAATGGCAATTACATTATTGTAATAAATATAAAAAAAAATATATTTATTAGTATGAATGATGCTTGGGTAAGTATTTTTATTTAAAATATTTACATAATGTATTTGTTAATAAACATACAAACAATATAATTTAATGAATTGTTATGAATAAAATGTCTGAAGTTATTTATCGTAATCTCTATGCAATTTTTGAAGATATGATGAGTATTCTGCCAGAACCTGAAAAAATAAATATGTTAAATTAAATCCCTACTTTATTCAGATTGGCTGGTACCATAAGCTATTTTTGGGTGTTTTAAGAGAAGGTATTTAGCGCTGTTTAATGATCTAAAAATATTTTATAATAAATTATTTCAAATAAAACTTTTATTCGAAACATGTTCTTGTAAAATAATTTGAGAACATCGAACAGAGCTAAAACACATCTTTTAAAACACCCAAAAACAGGACTCATGGTACCAGTCATTGTTTTTATTATCTTAGAAGCAAAATTTTAGAGCACCCTGTATAATATTGATTTTTTTTTACGAAGATGGGAGGCGGACTAACTACTATGGTCATATGCCGCTTCATGAGTGGATGATAATGAATTTGTGTGAACATAAACGACCATGCTCTTCAGTGGGATTCGAACCCACGACCTCTGGCGTGCTAGGCTCGTGACATAGCCACTACGCAACCGAGATCGGCAAAATATTGATTTAATTGACTACCTGTGAAGGATCCGTAATATCTTGATTATGTTTTTTCTTCCACATGGGGTTAGAAATTTCATTGTACCAAGTTGGAAGTTTCCATTTTGTAACATCAATTTGTTTGTAATAATGCACTGGAGATACCTTGCCTGAAGTGTTCCATTGGGATCCTGTTGTACTGCAACACAATAAAATTTAAACCCATATCTATTCATCGCAATAAATAAGCACTGTTCATATTTGCTAAATAAATGTTTAAAATTCACGTACCCTTTATACAATGTCTTATGTGGCATCCTAATAACATAGGTAGTGTCAACTGTAGGTAGCTTGTTATAATGGTATCTTCCAGGAGGAGCAATGTATCTACCATCACTCATGAGAACCACTTTAATGGTTTCTGGTAATTGTTGTTTTGGAAACGGGTGTTTCTCCTGTCTGCGTTGGTCCAAAGCTATTCCATCCGGTACGCTAATTCCTTGTTGGTTTAACCGGTTTAGTAATAACCGTTCAGGGTTAAAAGCTCCATCGGGGATTTTGCCTCCTTTTTCCGGTAGGACTTGCTCGCGAAATAGTTGCCGTTTTTGCTGAAACAATATATTGGATTTTAATTTTATTGGAATTATTGCAATTCTTAACATTTATATCATTATATTGTACATTCTTAATGTAATGGTCGTAATATTCGCGTAACTAAGAGGTTGTTGACGTACGGTAATCTTAACAGCTGGCAATCTGAATTTATCTTTGACCTTGATATTATGCTTATGCTTGTTTATTTTGCTTGGTGTTGATAAGGGACGTAAAGTGCAAGTGATGCAAATATAAGTTACCGATTTAAAAGGCGTACAGCTACTTGTATTCTTTACTATCTTAAAATTTTGTTTCTTTTAAGGTAATCTAAGAATATTATTAACTTTATTCAGAATAATTTACTAGTTTTCGTTAACATATAGAACAAAAATTCGCAAAATTAAAATTATATTTGTAATTTTTACACAAATACCCATTTCATTTCTCCATTGTGGATGTGGCACTCTGCTTACTCAGATCTCAGTAAATGCTATATTTTTGCGAATGAAATGCAGTTATTAGCTGTCAAATCATAGCCCCCAAATATTTTATTGAAAGGGGAATCACACGAGTAAAGTTAAAATGGCAACTGTCGGCTGTAGGATTCGAACTGAGGATCAGTGTTGTGACTGATCTAGATCAACTCGTAAGATCTGTGATCTGATCTAGATCGTTTTTTGTTTTCTGATCTTAATCTTGGTCTAGATAAAAAAGAATAAGATCTGTGATCTTTTAAAAAAGATCATATATTTTCCTGTATACTGTAAATTATTAGCTATATTATATGGGGTAAATAACTCCGTGGTAACGTGTCGGACTGTGGATCGTGAGATCCTCAGTTCGAATCCCACTGCCGACAGTTACAAATTTAAATTTACCCCTGTGGTTCCCCCTCCACTAACAACTTTGGGGGCTATGACTTGACGGCTGGTAACCGCATTTCATACGCAAAAATATATCACCTACCGAGATCTGCGAAAGCAGAGTGCCACACCCATAATGGGTAAAAGGCGTGATGATATATTTATTTATTTATATTTATATTAGCTATATTCCGCCACATAATATACGTTGAAATTCCGCTACCTGTCTACCAATCTTTCTCTTGCTAAATTATAAGATCTTAGCGGAGTTTCGCTATCTCTGGCAACACATAACTTGAACTTCTAATTCTGTATTCTATTTGCTCAATAAGAATTAAAAATTTTGTGCAAAAAAATACTAATCCTTTTTATGATCTAAAAATAGCTCTTTTATTCCTAATCTGATCTAAAAACATAGATCCGATCATAAAAATTGATCTATGCTCTGATCTAGAACATTTTTTTTACGAAGATGGGAAGCAGACTAACTACTATGGTCATATGCCGCTTCATGAGTGAATTCTAATGAATTTATGTGAACACAAGCGACAATGATCTACAGTGGGATTCTATCCACGACCTCTGGCGTACTAAGCCTAGACCATATGAAATGTGAAGATCTTGGATCTTGATTTAGATCATTTTAAAAATGATCTGTAACAACCCTGCTTACGATTCACAGTCCGATGCTTTATCACAGAACTATTTACCCTATTCAAAAGAATTATTAAAATATATTTAAATAATTCTAATTTTTTACTAATAGCAGGTATATTCTGTAACTTCGTGGTTGTGGTGTTGTTGTGGTACGTGTGATCAAGTTGTGGTTATTGAAAAAGTAATTGTGGTTTAGAACACTCTGGTTAACTAGATTGTTCTAAACCAAAACCACTCTTTCAATAACCACTGCTTGACTGTTTTTTATTTATTTATTTTTATGTTCTGTTATGTCTTCTTAAATAGAATATTGGCAATATTTCAGAAAAATTAAAAAATGATTTATTTGGGCACTAATGGATTAATTTATGCCGATAAAGCAGAGATTTCTCAATTTTGTTCATCAGTTAAAAACACTTTCAGAGCTCATAGTAAAATTATAATAGACTTTTGGATTGATTAAGTTCTCTAAAAATACTTTTACAGATGTTATCCAAGTCATAAAAAAAGAAACAATTTAGTTGTTAACCACATGTATGTAACTATTGACTATATTTCATTATAAATACCAGAAAATGACCACAACCATAAAGAAATAATGGTCGTCGTGATTATGAAACAGTAACCAAAATTTCCAGGTTCCCTTTGCGAAATTCTTTAACTATCCTGAATTCTGATATAATTTTCTGGTTCCATTACGGAAAGTTTAACCAGAACCTTGGTCGCTGTGGTTACGGAATATACTATAAATTTCCTCAAATTAGTCAAATATAGATTTTTTAGATAGATAGTTAGCATGTACTTAGCAAATATAATTTTGAATTAATAACTTTTCAGCAGAATTTATAAAATAAATCTAAAATTATATTCGCAATTTCCTGGCAACAGTAATTCAATTCTCCTTTATATTACTTTCCTATGAGGCCTCTGCTATTCCCTTCCATTATTCTTTGTAATACACAGCTCTAATATTAGATGGATGTCAATGCAATCATCTCTGGTGTACCTTAACATAAGAATCGAAGGTTACTTGTTAGTTTGGAGAGTGCGGCCCCGACATTTATTCACAATAATATATTCACACGTTTCGTTATTTTATTATACTCTAAATAAAAATTATTAGGTTATAAAAACATATAATCACACCTACATAGGAGATGTACCTACACCAACAAATTATTATTATTTTGCTAACACAACAAAGCAACGACTTGAAATGAAAGTGCGAATTGAATTAATACTTGAATTTATAAAGTATCTCTGTGCGTCATGTTTCGAAACGACTGTGAATCAAAATTTTACGTGACAGGAAAAGGACATACAAAATGTGAAAGGTTAAAAATTTGGGTGCGTCTGTATGTCAAAGTGTACACTCTGGAAAATGACCAACATAATAAGCAGTCAGCGAATATTTTAGTGCATAAATTGCGTGAAAGTGAAATGCGAAACGAGAGGAATTTACAATTTATATGATCCTGCCTAGATTATTCTTGCTTGATGGGTCAAAAGCTGGCTCGTTTAAATACCTCAGACCTCGTGATCCACGTAGTATCAATTACGGAGATGGCAATGATGAATAGCGGACATATCTCCAACTAGCTCATTGCAGATGGTATTTGAGGAAATATACCATCGAGAACTTTGTAATTTGCATTTTATTCATGTAAAATTGCATTTTAAGTAGAACCATAATCGCTGTAATAAATAATTTTCTATATGTTATCAACTTCATTAGGATTTCAACCGGTTTCCCAAGCAAAGTTAATGCAATTATCATTCCGTATAATCTTCTTCCTCAAACATAATATTTATAAGTAATAACACCTTTGCAAAACACTCAAAGAGGGGTGTAGGAGCTTGGGACTCCTTCCTACTTTGTATTTTTAATAATATTTCTTAATTTCTGTCTTACTTGCTTTTGCTTTTATGCAGAATTCTAAACTAGGATTATGCTGCATTTTAAATTAGAAAACGGTTGAAGTACCTGAACTACTTAAGAAATAAACTCCTTAATTTTGTAGGTGTGAACGTTGGCGTTGGTTCCCATAAGTCAAAGCGTAACTACTAATTGTATTTGCTAATCATAATTGATAAATGGTTAGCTGTGAACACAGATTTTCTACCTGCTTTACGTTTTTTGGTTAAAAATTTGAACTAGATTTTAGAAACTTTTTTGTCTAAAATCACAGCTACCTTTTGTAGTAGTTTACAAAGTCATTCGTCAAGTAATGCTGCCAATCCAACAACAAAAAATAGTTTTGACCGAGGCTATGACATTTTGAATGTTGTATTTGTAAAATAAGTGGAACAAAACTATATGTCATTAAAATATATGAAATATAAACGTCAATCAAAATCAGCAAATGAAACTGCGGTTAGGTTGGTAACCACAGAATACGCGTTCAAAATTGGATCCGGATCTAGTTAAAGACGTTTCGAGTACGAAACTGGAATTGACTTTTTCTAAATTACATTATACAATTAAACCTAGCATGAAACTTGTCAAAGTTTCTAGACAAGGAAACTATAATATAAAACAGGCTTTTAACATATAAAACTTATAAAATAAATTCATAATTTTTACTAATATTTCTGCTTTTATGTTTTGCATTTGTTTACTTTACCCCTATGTATCTCTAGATCATTTTGTTGGAGTGGATCAAACTCGGTTTCTTTTTCTTTAAATCCGTGTAGTTAGGTTTCTGTATGTCTTCCTATTTTTTGTTTGTTTTGTTGCCAGTTTTTAATTCTTGCTACTTTATAATATTCTTCCCTTGTTCCCTTTGCCATGTTGATCTGGGTCTGCCTCATCTTTTTTTTCCTCTTGGTTTCAATTCTACTAATTGCATCTCTTTTTCTGCTCTCTGTATATGTCTAAACCATTTGACTCTCTGTTGCTTAATCTTTTTCACTAGGTCATATGTCTTCTCCACTCAACTCTTATTCATTTTCTTAGTTCATTCATATTCTATATTCGTTTTCTGATATCTTTATGGGTCCTAATATTGATCTTATTTATTTTTCGTTCCATTGTTCTAAAATCTATTTAATTTTTTGTTGTCGTCATATTCTCAGCAGCGTACATTGTTATTGGTCTTATAATCGTTCGATAATTACTCATTTTGGATCCCAGTATTTATTCATTAATTCATGGGATAAGAGTATGTAAAATAAAGATTATGCGTAGCCCCCATTTTAAATAAGGTACCAAACTATGAATGAGTAAGTTGAAAACAGTTTCTCTTAAATATTAAACTGTGGCAAGCGCTATTATATTGTTATTTACTCTTAGTAGACTGTAACAAAACGCGGTGAATTCCCGAAAAGAATATTTTATCTACTTTTAAATATATAATTATCTATTTTTAGTAAATGTTAATGAAAATAGCACGAAGATTTAATTTAGAACCGCCTCCAATAGACAGAACAATATTAATGACGCCTAATATTAATTTCTCTTTCCGGATAGTTCTTTTAATTATTACGGGCAAACAAAACATTACAACAGGCCTTTTTGCTTACTACAATGATTGATGAATCACGAAACACCTATTAAAAATATCACGTCATAAAATTGCAAACAACAACAGGAAAAGTAAATCAGTTTACAAAACTGTGCTTTACATTTAATTACGATTACAAACTATAAAATCAAGTCGAGTGAATGTATTCCCTTCGCTTTATCTAAAGACCATCACTTACTGAAAATGAGAGATCAGGGAATTTGAAGCTGTCAAACTGAGTCACGATTTGATATACTTTACTCTATAAATATATATAGTTTAATGGACTGTTACTGCTAAAAGAACAATGAAAAGAAATGAGATGTCGGATATGTCGTGACTGATGCTGGTGATTAAAAGATTTATTTAATGATTTAGATTAACATATATTAACTGGATGACCTAGTTATGGTATTTTCATTAATTACATCTCGTTTAATGGTATTTGCTATAAAACAGACTGTGAGTGGTGTAGATCTTTTATTTTTAACCTTGGATACTGTTCAATAAATTTATATAGTTATTTTCTTCTATTTTTATCACACTTATTCATTTACGCGAATAACTCTAAAATTAAATATTTTATTTAGCAGCTACCTACTAGTTGCATACTAAGAAATATTCCAAATTTGAAAAAATACTGATTTGTACATGAGTTTTCCTCATATATGTATTCAAATTTGTATTATTATATTGCTTTTCATTTGGTATATATTACTTTTTCTTCTTTTGGCTTACAACCCTAGATAGGTTTTTGCATTTTGTTTTATCTCCTACTTTATGCTTTCAATTTCTTTTCCCTAGTTTAGTTTTAAGACTTTCTGTTACCTCTTGACCCATCTCTTTTGTTCTTTTCCTCTTGGTTTTGTTGCTGCTGATGTCTATTCATAAATCTTTTTAGCATTTCTTTCCTCTTCTGTTCTTGCTGTAATTCCTAGACATCGTATTTTTTGTCTTTCACAAATCTTACTTAATCTCGTGGTTCATACGTATTCTCTAATTTCCTTCTATTGTATTTCAAATATTCTTAGTTGATTTATTTCTTACATAAGCAAAATAGGTTGCTTTTCAGAATATTAAAACAACAAAGATATCATTTATTCAAATTATTATAACTAAAGTTTGCTAATAAAAATTTAAGAGAAACATATAATATAAATAAGACAATATTTTTTAACAATAAATTAGTATTGGCTTTACAAAATTCCTTCTTGAATAAATAATTGTACGTTCAACTAGTGGTACTACTTTTAGAACTTCCTCAAAAGCTAGAGTTTCTAGGTTCAAATTTCCTTCACAAAAAATTACAGCTAATAATATGTTTGTACTCAATTGATTTGGAATATAACACAGAAATATTTGTATTGTAATTGATAATTACTTCCTGTTATTAATACAGTAAGGCATAATTTCATCATCATCTGCAGCGCTACATTCCTTCGTGGGTCTTGGCTTCCTGCAATATGTTTATCCAATTTGTTATGTTTTGGGGTTTTTTGTCTCAAATTTCAAACTTTTAGCTTCTCTAGGTGGTCTTCAATGGCATCCATATACCTCTTATATAGTCTCTCTGGTGGTGTTTTATCCACTGGTATTTGTTTGAGTATTACTTTGCTTGGGTCCCTTTCTTCTAGTGTCTCCATTGCATAATTTATGGCTTAAAATAAATATTTCATTTGAAACTCGTTAAAGGAAATGTTCAGCGCCCAAACAATTCTGTACTAAAACGAATTATTTGAAATTCGCAAATTCACACATACGTAATAATTCATTGTCTATTATATTTAGTTTTGAACATAATTTTTGTTTGTTTAAAATCTCACATCTCAACTCATTAATCTGTTTAACACCGAAACTGATGCCAGTGGCGTAGTTCCATAAAAACTGTTCTACATAATCTGCAATTTATCATTCTGTAATTTCCTGTATTGACATAATAATAAAGGCTTGTGGTTGGTAATGGTCGACTAACGTAAAAAACCTTAATAGAGAAATTTTTACTTTCTACGCCACTGGTTATTTAAAGATGTTACCATGACAAAACTACAAAGCATAGCGCTTGACAGTTGAAACGCTCTGCCGTCATGGACTAAATGTTGTAAATTTTCTGTTGCAACAACGTATAAAATGACCATTTTGCTATTTTGCACGTACACAATGTAGAGTATCACCGCATTTATTTACATTTCATTTAATTGTTTTCAAATTTATCATATTTCTTTTCGTGTTACTATTCGCTATACTTGATTCTGACAGCAATAAAGAAGGATATTTTGAATTACTTATTTATTTTAAACAACAAATCCATCATCTAAGTTGATTAAATTAAACAAACTTTCAAAACATATCACCTTGTTATGACTATGGTAAGATCGTAGGTGGTCTTGATACATTATTTGTCAAGTTATGATATCTGTAACATTTGATTTTATAATTATTAATAAATATTATTATTACGTCTTTTACCCATTATGGGTGTGGCACCCTGCTTACGCAGATCTCGATAAGTGCTATATATTTTCGCATGAAGTGCGGTTACCAGCCGTCAAGGCATATCCCCCCAAAGATGTTTGCGGAAGAGGAACCACAGGGGTAAATTTAAAATTGGAACTGTCAGTTGTGGGATTCGAACTGAGGATCTCACGATCCACAGACCGATGCGTTACCATGGCGATAGTTACTCTTTAACGGGAGTAAGGAGAAATTGGGGAGTGGGATTCGAACTGAGGATCTCACGATTCACAGTCCGATGCGTTACCACGAAGCTATTTACCTCTTAAGGGGTAAGGGGTAATTATTAATATTTGAAAATCACTCACCTTAGAACAGTTGACATAATTTTCTGCGTCGCTCAGCAAAATATAAAGACAGATAATGGTTATTAGTGTGTCTCTTCGAACCATTTTATCTATTATTATTTCCATATCTAAACAGAGGAAAAACGTGTATAGTTTATTATTATTTTCCAGTATTTTAAATAACTAATATACTAGGTTGCCAGTATATATAACTAGGATTATTATTTGTTTATTTCTTCTAAAAATATTATTTCTCTCGATCCCCAATTATTAGTATATTTATGAGTCACGAAAGTAATATTTTACAATTATTGGACCAATTTAGTGCAATTATTCCAATTGTTGCATAATAAATTGGATTCATTCAGGCATTTGATCAATTACAATAACAAATTAAGATAATGTGGGAATATAATCAATAATAATGTCCTTTTTGCAACAATTTCTTCGTTCCCATAGTTCGAAAACAATGTAGTCTTAATCTAAAATGACAAGAATAACTGCTATTTGATTATAAAATAATTGTGGAAGTCCGTTATTTGTTAGCACGAGAGATATTATCAGAAGAAATAGTAAATTGTATGATTATTAATCGTGTTTCTATTGTACGGAAAGTATGGCTCATTTTTAAGAAAGCTGCGTTAGCTACTATCAATTTGACATAACATTTCATTGATGGATATGTAGAAAGACTCTAATTTCCATATAAGCTGATATTCCATTTATTATGGTATGATGAGAAGCATAATATAACATTAAAATGTGTGTAACGTATAAATTATTATACTTTAACTAGTGTATGTATATAATAAAACGTGGTAATATACTACTTTGGAATTATGCAATGAAAATATATATGCACTTTCCCGCAATTTTTCGAAAATATTTTAATTTATGTTCTGTACATGTATTGAAATCTCTACGTACGTATAAATTCTATTGTGTTATTGTAGAATTATTCAAATATTTTTATGAAAACAGTTTAGGTAATATTATGAATTAACCTATTTAATTTTATATTATATTTATAAAATTTGACACAAATGAAACTATTAATTCAAAAGTACATTTTGTAGATATCGGAAATAATAATATAAAATCATGTACAAGTCACATATTGCAACAGCTGTCTATAAAACCAATGAAATAAATATGGTATTAGACTTAATTTATTATATCTTATATCATTGTTTGGCTATCTTAGTGGTAATCTAAAGAAGACAGCACAGGGTCGCTGAAATGTCGTCTAATATAAAATGCACTGTACTTTTACTTTGTTATTATAGAATTAAATTTAATTACACTATTATGTATTTATTAAGTTAGTAAAAGGCATAAAACTGGATGTTTTTAAAGCACCAAATATCATTTTAATTTTAATACCCGAGAATGTAGAATTACTGAACAAGTGAACAGTAATTAATATGTTGTAAATCTTTTGTTAAACAGTAAAATTTATCAATATAATTCATGCTATTGTACATTTATTATTTAAGCAATAATTTCATTAAATTATAGCATGATATTTCTATTTTATTCATATAAGTCTTATTTGAAATCTGCAAAAAATATCGAAATAAAAAATTATGTCTAATATCATGAGGTCTCTAGGAGGGCCTTAGTCCTCTAAAGATCAAGGTTCAGTACACAGTAAAAAATTTATAGCCAAAACTGACAAAATTTTAACAAAATTTTGTCCCAGACGATCTACCGTTAATTTTTGTTAATTTAACAAGCTTCAAATTGCTTAGCAAGTAACAATTTATTTTTGTGTGTTTCGTAACAAAATTTTTATGTGTTTTTGACTATATATTTTAGTAATTAATTGAAGCAGAACAATAAATTAAGTTGTTATGAAGGATACAAACTTTCTTTAACAATTTCAAATTGATAAGTTAGTTAAATATACTTGTTATTATCGACGAGTCTATATGCTATATTTTATAATTCCAGCAAATAAATAAAAATAATTTTTTTGTTAAAAATTCAGAATTGACAAAATTTTAATTTAACAAATTGTCATATTTGTTCAAATTGATAATTTAACACAATATATTTGTTAATTATTAACTAAAAATACTTAACAAACGCAAAATTAACAAATCGCAAATAAATTTTTACTGTGTATGGTGCTGTCCTTTAGCAAATATTCATTAATTAATAATTTTAAATAAATTAAAAAATTCTTCGGACTGTAGTCAAAATTTATTGAAATCCTAAAAATCCGAAGGTCAGGTCGTTAGGGGAAATTTAATCATGACCTGTACTTCAAATTTTTAGGATTTTATTACATATCACAGTTTATCATCGTTCCAAACAATAATCTTAGTTTTCCGTATGTGTTGAAATAAAAATGCAATTACTGAAGAGTATATTTAACAATCTGTAGGAAATGCGTTCTGTGCGTAGAGCATGGAACATCTAAATTTTAACATGTAGGAAACACCTTAAATTCATTTTCCGCAAACCAAAGTTGCGGCAAATTAAAAAACCATTTTTCACAGCGGTAAGCAAATACAAAAGGTACTCACTCGGGAAGACAGTGCATCACAAACCATTAACGTTCATTTGTTGATTGCTGCAAGCACGTGCACTTGACAAAATCTTGACAGTGACAATGCATCTGCACCCAGCAGCTAGCTGTAGCTGCTCTTTCGTCTTTCGCGATACTAACTCACCGAGACTCGAAACTCGAAGAGAGACAAGACGGTCATTGAAGATGAATTACGGCGAATTTTACGCAAAGAGAAGGGGTACGCCTACGCGGTTTCTACCGGATCATAATTTTGATGCTATTGTTTACATTTCTTTGTTTATTCGCCCAATATATAGGTCATATTATATACCTGTATACCCAATCATTCAAGCTTATAATACACGATATAATATGCATTATTTTGATTTGCAAAATAATAAAAAAGGGGCTTGGAAGTTAACGGCATTTTAAAATAAGATAAAATAAAGAAATGAAAATAAGGAAAAGCTTAATGTTTTATATCCTTAATTTCATATCAAAATTAAAGGCTTCTCACTTTAACTACTACATAAATTATAATTATTTACTTACAGACTTTCTTCCTATTAATTTTTTTTTCTTGTTGATTAAATCACCTAATTACAAAATTTAATACTATCGCATAATCATGAATATTTTTGACACATTTACTCGTTATATATGGGTACATTAGAAAACTTCAATGCTATTTTCTTGATACTGCTGTAAATTTTTGCCTATTCACTTTACAGCAAAAATGTAAATACAAGAGTTTAAAAACGCATGCATAAGCCCATTTAGTTACCGAAGTGTTAAAATTTTATGATATATTAATCAAATTAAAATTAATATTTATTAGAAAATCTGTAAAACGTCCGTGGAAAATTTAAACAAAAACAAAAAATATTTAACATGTAGTAAACAGATTAAGATTTATTTATTGCAGTGTGTATTATTTTCTGTAGAAATTTCGTAGAAGATTCTAATGAAATAATGACGAAATGGAGTTCATTTCTTTCCATTCTTTTCTGTTAAACAAATCTTTATATATAAAATTTATTATTCTGCTTCAATATAATTACTAAAATATTTAGTCAAAAGCACATAAAAATAAATGTTAATAATTTCTATATTCACAAATATTTAGTTACCAAATACACAAAAATATTTTGTTGCTAACAAATTTAAAACTTGTTACATTATCAAAAATTAACGGTGAATCGTCTGGGGCTAAATGTTTTGTTAAAATTTTGTCAATTTTGACTATAAATTTTTTACTATTATATATTTTAATATTCACTAGTAGCTAATACACACGGTTTTGTAATAGCTATTGAAATTTCAAATATTTATATCTATAGCACCTGAAGAAGACTCATGTGGCGTTGCTGAAAGTATTAGAGGTTTTTTTTTTAAATATACCAGTCACTAACATCCAAATGTTCTTTTGTTATCTATTATTATAACACACAATATTAAGCAAATTACATACGTATAATGTTAATGTATTAATCATATATTTATAATTGTAGTTCCTGAAGAAGACTCATGTAGCGTTGAAACTACTAGAGGTTATTTTTTTTTTTTAATAAATCTGTATCTAATATCCAAGAGTTTCTTTTGTCATTAATTATTATAACAAACAATAATAAAACAAATTACATACATATGTTGTTTATATATTGATCAATTTTAACATTTATGTTAACCAGAAGAATAGAGAAGTTTATCGTGGTCGTCTAACAAATGTGTCGTAAAAGTGTAAGATATTACTGTATGCAAATACTTACCTATTTATTTGTTTCCTACATCCTTCATTATCAAAAAAATACAAAAAGCATTCGCGGTTTTTCCTCATAAAATGAAACGGCCTTTAATTTACTATAACTATAAATTTCTTGTGTGTTTATACGTATTATGTCCATTTTGTTGAATGTTAAATCTTTAAACGTATAACATCTTCAGTTGAAATATGTGCGTATAAGAGGGTCAAGTGACCAATCCCAAAATGCCATATTTAGAAAATTTATGCAGTATTATTATTTTTGCATAATTTATTACTATCAATATTTGATAAAAGATAATGCTATTAGCGAAACGTAAAGAGAAACTAGTTTTTCAAATTGTTTATACAACAATTTTAATGATATTTCGATTGAACTCCTTTGAAATTTGACTGGCTAAATTCAATAACAAATTAAGATCATAATTTTGATAACAAATAGAAATGAAAGTTCATAAATGATATATGAAAAATATTATTGGAAAGTACGGAGGTATTGATTCATTTGGATCCTTGGTTTCGATTTAATTTCCTCTTGAAAAATTAAATGAAATACTTAACAAAAGTTTAATACATATTCATTGGGCACCATATTAGTACAGATATTTTTATACAATTGTTCTAGTGAAATATATGTGAAGGCTATATTCATGAATAATTGCATGTACTAATTTATATTGTATATAACAAAATTATAATTGTATAAAATGTTTGAAAAAAAACGTTACAAAGCATTTTCATTCATATTTTTATATGCTAAGTCATTTCATATTTATTTTACTGACACATGTTAAATGTTCCATTTCTCATGTTAAAAAAATGTATGCCTCCATTTGGACTAGCAAAGCAATAACAAAAAATCAAATATTGATTATCATACATTAAACATTTTATTGAATGACTAGATTGTAAAAATAATATTCTTGCTCATTCTTATTAACTGCCATGTAAAATTGTAAGTGAAAGATTAAACATCGGATTTCGAATGAAGATGAATAAACATATTAGTGTACTTTTATAATAGGCAATGTAAATTTATGCGATGTATAGTGAAAGAACTTAACTAATAATATTCAAAGATCAGAGGTGGACTGACCCATTGATTATGGATCTATTGGACATTCACTGGTTAAATGATTTTTCAAAGTAAGTTCACAAGCGAGTTTTCGTGGGTTCAAACTTTAGTCACTTCAACTTATCATCGAAATTACAACTGCAATAAGGAATAAGTTATTTCTGTATAAGTATCAAATAAATAAATTAAAGAAATAAATAAACAACTTGATAAGTGAAGCCGCGGCGGCCATTCGTTAGAAAGGCTATATTTGAATATGATGTATAAATTGTTATTAAATTTATTTTAATTGCTAAAATATGAATTGTAATACCAATATTACACTTTATCGCCTTATTTATTGGTTTGGAAATAATATTAGTTTATTTAATGTCTTTTACTCATATTTTGCTTTTGATTTGACCATTTTCTTATACTGTTTAACTTTACAGTCAAAACTGAAGTATATATTGTAATAAATACATTTAAATTCACACAAATGTCACTTCTTGCCTTTTTAACAAATGGCCGCCGAGGCGTCACTTTTGCGCAACGAATTAGGTATCTAGATTAAGTATAAACTTCTATGTACTCTCCACTTACTTTTGTTCATTACTAATTCATCTCTAGCTTATTGTGCTTACCCCTTTTTGTTTTCTTGCTTCTTGTTTATGACATTCTTGTTTCTGGCAACATTTGAGTGTCATTTTTATTCTCCGCATCTTGATTTCGGTTCTAATATTTGGTTCAACAGGAATTCCTTTTACTTCATATTGGTTATTCTTTTTATCACTGTTCCCCATTTTTAATGATTTCATACATTTTTCGAATTAACTTACGTTTTCACATTTTCAGTATTTGTTTTCTAGTTTCTTCTTCGTAACTGCTAAGGTATTGCATCTTTATAGTATCGTAGATCTAATAATAATGTAAATAAGTGTGTATTGGTGCACAATTTACTCTGTAGAAATACCTAATAATTAATAATAAAGTTACATAAGTCAATAAGAACAGCATAAGATTATTATTTTCAAAACTGATTGATTACAGAAGGAAAATATTTACAACAAAAGTTATTTTTAAGATAACTATATTATAGTTACGAATTTAGATACCAAATAATTTAATTGCTATTTAGCAAGTAATAATGCGAATGAAATTCTCAATCTTATTATAGATTTCTTAAAATTTTAGCAGTAATTGAGTTTCATTTCCTCCATTATTAAAATATTTAATGATTCTTAGATCCTGTCGTTACAACCTGAGATGTATTCATACTTTCAAATTATGAATGACCGAAATTTTACGTAAAAGTTCCGGGACGAAAAGGAAAAAAAGCATGTAACAATAAAAGGCGTTGGCATTTAACTCATAAGATATTAAATTAAATTATCTATTAACATTTGCTTGAAAGGCAGCATAATATTCTTAATTGGGATATAGCTCCACTAATAACTTTCTATATTTCCAAGATTAGTTAGTCTTAAAATATTTCTAATTAGGTACAACATGTACTACATTTCACAGCCCCAAACGCTGTAGGGCCCCTCAAATTCTCCTGAAATGAATTTCACAATATTGATAGGTCAAATATTTATTTATAATAATTAAACAGATTAGTTGCTTTCCATTAGGCTATAATAATAAAAGAAAAAATATTTCTTATATAGACTTTTAAATAAATTGTAAAATCTTAAGTTAGGAAATAAATAAATAAAATTACCAATCTCGGTGGTGTAGTGGCTATCTTACTAGCCTAGTATGCCAGAGGTCGTGGGGTCGAATCCCACTGAAGAGCATGGTCGTTAGTGTTCACATAAATTCACAATCATCCACTCATTAAGCGTTATTTGAGCGATAAATAAATAAATAAAATAAATATATCATCACGCCTTTTACCCATTATTGGTGTGGAACTCTGCTTACGCAGATCTCGGTAAGTGACATATTTTTGCGTATGAAGTGCGGTTACCAGCCGTCAAATCATAGCCCCAAAGATATTAGTGCAGGGGGAACCACAGGGGTAAATTTAAATTGGCAACTGTAAACTTTGGGATTCGAACTGAGGATCTCACGATCCACAGTCCGACACTTTACCACGGAGCTATTTATTATTATTATTATTATTATAAAATATATGAAAGGGCCCCCTAAATCCTACACCTAGCACTGTCTACGTCGCTGTATATCACCTCACTTTCATTAGAAAGGCGAATGTAGTTAAAAGGTAAAGCTTGTGATGACGAAGTGATCCCATTTGTAATATGCAAAAATAATTCAACTTCCATTAAGAACGTTCTCCGAACTTTACTGTTCATTCCAGGACTGTAATAAACAAATAACTATTGAGTTCTATGCGATTAGTATGATATTTAGTTATGGGATTATAGATGGTTTTTCTCACTAGGAAGTATTTATATTTAAATTACGTAAATTAATGGTTTCGCTACTTTTTGTGAATTCAACAGCAGACTGCAGACCTGTTATGGTATTAACATTTATATTTGATTATGTACTTGTAGTACTGTACCTTATAGAGAAGATATAAGGAAGAATTATGTTAATCTTTTATACAGAATTCTTGAATATGCTTAATTGAACTTATTAAACTAAAACTTAGTACTAATTAAGCACTCGTTTCAATTTTTAGACAACCAGATATTATAATTGTGGATAGTAGGACAGTTGACAGTTGACTGTAATCTAACTTAAGGAATCAAATTACCAAATTAGTAATTGTTCATCAATGTTTATTATTAACTACTCCAATTAAAATTTACCCCTGTGATTTCCCCTCCAATAACATCTTTGGGGGTTATGATTTGACGGCCGGTAACCGCACTTTATACGCAAAAATATGTCACTTACCGAGATCTGCATAAGCAGAGTGACACACCCATAATGGGTAAAAGGCGTGATTCTATATTTATTTATTTTTTATTTTATTAATTAATCCTTATGTTGCATTGTTCCATAGGCTTTATTAAACGTGAAACTAAAATTCGCAAACTAAATAATATATTTACAATTTATTCACATTATAAATTAAAAATTTAATAAAATAAATAAATATATCACGCCTTTTACCCATTATGAGTGTGGCACTCTGCTTACGCAGATCTCGGTAAGTGATATATTTTTTCGTATGAAGTGCGGTTACCAGCCGTCAAATCATAGCCCCCAAGGATGTTAAAATATAATATACTGGGATAATATGTAGGCGAAGGTACCTAAACTACTCAAAAAAAAAAAATTGAGCCACTTGACCGAACCAAGAAAATGACTGTTTTAAAATGTGGGCCATTTCTTTCAGGGACAAAATCTGAAAATTCCCTCTGGAGATACATTCCTCCTCTACGTTCTCCAAAAATCCCGAAGAGATTCGCTTCCCCACGACCCCCTGAAAAATTGCTTTATGTGATGTCATGTCAGAGCAATGAAAAGTCTCAAAGTTTGAAGGCTTGTAGCTCCAAAAAATCCTGTCTT
This sequence comes from Poecilus cupreus, assembly GCA_963942605.1. Taxonomy (NCBI): domain Eukaryota; kingdom Metazoa; phylum Arthropoda; class Insecta; order Coleoptera; family Carabidae; genus Poecilus; species Poecilus cupreus. The sequence continues at coordinate 9,885,732 of OZ012715.1, forward strand.
AAGGGGGTTGTTCGACTCGATTGTCACAAAGCCCTGTCAATTTCCTTTTCAGAGCTGAAAATTTCGTCCTCATCGGTGAAGAATTGAGTGAGTGATCGCGTTTCAAAGGAACCCCTGTTTTTAGGGCTTTTTTTCGAAAAATCATCGGATAAGATGCGTGTATGCGTGCATGCGTGTGCGTGCGTGTACGGGCGTTAGCGTGCGTATGCATGTGTGTGTGTGTGTGTGTGTGTGCATGTGCATGCGTGCATTCGAATGTGCTTGTGCATGTGTGCATATGTACATGTACATGTACACAAAACACATACACATAACGGTACATAACACATACACACATCCACACATACTCATCCACACGCACGCTCCCGCAGCCACACACACGCACAAAAGAAAGAAATGAACATGCAAATGCACACATGCACATGCAAATGCACGCATGCACATTCACACACACACATGTACACGCATTTAGACATACACGCATTGTATCCGATGATTTTTCGAAAAAAGCCCTAAAAACAGGGGTTCCTTTGAAACGCGATCACTCACTCAATTCTTCACCGATGAGGACGAAATTTTCAGCTCTGAAAAGGAAATTGACAGGGCTTTGTGACAATCGAGTTGAACAACCCCCTTAAGACAGGATTTTTTGGAGCTGCAAGCCTTCAAACTTTGAGATTTTTCATTGCTCAGACATGACATCACATAAAGCGATTTTTCAGGGGCTCGGGGGTAGCGAATCTCTTCGGGATTGTTGAAGAACGTAGAGGAGAAATGTATCTGCAGAAGGAATTTCCAGAATTTGGTTTACACGTCCTTGAAAGAAATGACCTACATTTTAAAAACAGTCATTTTCTTGGTTCGGCCAAGTGGCTCGATTTTTTTTTTTTTGAGTAGTGTACTATGATGCAAATTAGCCTTATTGTTAATTAAACAAATGAAGGCGATATAAATACGACAGATACTAATTTTCAAATCTCGTTCACGAATTCATTTGAAATTGTTATCAGTATTATGTTTCAATATTGTTTTCTCCATTAACTAATTGTTCAACTCTTCTTGCAATCAGCTATTCAAGTTACAAAACAATATTCGGTTCTTCTTACAAAAATAGAGATAACAAATATGCATGATTCATAAGCAAAATATTTAATCATAAAATGCTGATTCTCATATATCACGCCTGACTTGGTTACTGCTAAGGAAACGACATAACATTTTATTTCAGTGTACTTGTTTATATTAAACAATTACTCGAAATAATAATTGTATTATACACTGCAAATAAATTCTAAATAACAACTTTTATTTCACTAATTTATGATAAATGGTAATGATAAATGATGACCTGGAAATACAATTAAATATAATTTGACTAATTAAATTTTTATCCCTTTATTAATTTAAATTCCAATAATACATAGCATTTATATAGTGTGAAAATAATTATATTAAAATAGGTGCAAAAATAATCAAAAGAACAAATATAGTAATAACGTGCAATCTTGTAATTAACTCTTCGTTAGTGTGGTGGGCTATTTTTTTCAATACATATTTGCTATTGTATTGAATAATTATTGCTATTTTTTCAATAAATGTTACAAGATACCATTTGTGTGATTTATCTGACCAACAATGAATCATTTAATTTACCAAACTTATAAATTCCTGATAATTTTAATGAACTGCCATAGCACACAACACTAACCACACTAACTAAGGGTTAACAAACTAATATTAAAATAAATGACTACTCTACTTTTTCCTGATCCCATTAAGCGTAATTCCGTTGTTTTCTTGAACAGTCTTCATAATTTCCTGCTGTATTGCTCACTCTTCGCCCATTGATTCACCCGCGCTGCTGGTATCAGTATCCATCGAGTCCTCTGAATCAGTTTCTTCATCCGTATCATCTGTGGTTGTTAAGTCTTTCGCATGTTTTTTATTCTTGTTTTTTATGTTACATCCTTTGAGAGCTACAATGTACGTACTCTCCCAGTCCTTTCCCTCTATAATCTTCAATTTCTTAAAACGCAAATTTATGTCTGCTCCTTTTCGGCCACTTGCGCCTTCGTCTTCATTTTGCTCTGAATTTCCTTGTTTTTGTTCAAGTTTCTTATATTCATTAGATATTTTTTCCAAAAACATTACTGCTTTTTGCAATTTTTTTTCTTTTTTGAGATCATTTCCCTCCCATTTATCCATTTCTAATTTTTTGGCATTCATCTTTGCAGTGAGGTAGGATATCATACCACAACACATGTTCACATACCCCATTTGGAAATCTTCTACCGTAAAGAAAGTTTTCGTCAAATATTGCTTGTATTTCTTATGTGTATATCTGTATAGTTTGCGCTGATAGAGTTCCGGCAAAAGGGCAGCTGCTTTCCGGTGCTCCGGACTTAAAAGCTTTTTCAGCGCATGGACGCAAATCTCATTGAAAGGAGCCTGACAAAATGTGCATTGTCTCAAACCGCGTGCACATTTCGAACAGATTTTGTAGTAACTTTGACTTAAAGTATTATCATCACAACTAGAATAGACAAAAATTATTAATTATATTTATTCCACAACAAACACAAGTTTATCACAATATAATATAAATTTTATGTTGTATTTAAGCAGTTGATTGATTTACTTACTCGGGGCAAATAGTTACATGTCGTGGGCGTGCAATCATGTTTTTAGATAACATTTCTTGAAGTTTTACTTTGCAGCAGTCGCAAACATTTCTAATTTTTATCGAAGGAAATTTCGCAGGCTTCTTTTCCTTTATCTTCTGTTTTAATGAATGCTTTTTTTTATAGTGCTTAACCTTCATTTTTTTTAAAGCTCCACTATTAATTTTCACTACTTCCATATTTGTATCTGACTTCTTCGAAAATAAATAGTCTACGCTCTTCACTTATCACTGATCAACTGCAACTGTTGAAGACGAAAGCGATAATATGTTACTAATTCTTATCACCACAAAGGTAAAATTACACTGACTGAATTATAGTACTAACTTAAATAAGTAGAGGGTACTATTGTTCTGCACAGGTGCGGATTAAATTAAAGAAATGTATGAAAATTCACAAAATATTTTAATCACTTTAGACATGCAGTAAATTTTATGTATATAATTTATATTTATTAGTGTGGATCGAAAAAAGGCTATTTTTCCAAATCGCCGATGTCCCCTTCTTAGAACTTTAGATTTAAATTAAATAAGAAGATTTCGATACCTGTCACACCATTTTGATGCGTTGTGGTAAAGCGCCGAAGCCTCAAAAATGAAAATTTTTGCACTTTTTTTATATTTTCATTTGTAAAAAGTGTAGTTATGCTTAAATCATGTTTTGAATGATATGTATAGACCCGTTTTGAGTAACTCATCAACTATCAAGCTAATTTGCATATACCATTGCCAGTCGCGGATTTAGGAGTAGGCTAAAGGGGCGGCAATTTTTTTTATATAAGCCAAAGACACAAGTCACAACAAAAACATTAAAATTATAATGCTTACCAATTCAAAAATAAAAATACATTTTTGAATAACATTGTTCATTTTTACCATTAGTACTTGTGTTACTATCCGAATAATTTTTTTTTTTTGTACGAAGATTGGTAAGCGGACTAACTACTTTTGACATATGACGTTTAATGGGTGGATAATTGTTAATTTTATGTAAACATCACAAACGACCATACTCTTCAGAGGGGTTCAAACCCATGACCATGAGAATGTATTTAACTTCAATTCCTAATTATAATCAACTATACAGTGTTTTATCAATATAAGTTATTGAACTTTTTTTATTATTATTTAACATTTAACATTCCAGATTTTCAGTTGTTCTGCTAAATGCTGATAGGTATCTAAATGAAAAACATTGTAAATGCATACAAGAACTTATTTCAAATATTTTTGTCATATATTTAAATATGCAATAAAATATGTCGATCTGGTTTTTAATTTATTCTAAACCAGTGTTGAACAAAATTAGAGTAATCCTAATAATATAGTGCAGTGCTATGGATAAACCTATGTGAAGAAAGCGTAAGGAGGCAACCTTAGGAGGCAAAAGTATAAATCCACCACTGACCATAGCGATTGTACTACTTCTATTCACATTTTTGCGATTTTCGTCATTTTTTGTTATGCGATGCCGACTTCTTGTTCCTGTTCAGAAATCGGCATCCCATAACCAAAACAGACACGGAATACTTCATATTCCATCTTTGGAAATAAAAATTATTGTTACAAATAAAATATAAATAAACATATCATCACACCATTTACCCATTTTGGGTGTAGCACTCTGCTTTTGCAGATCTCGATAAATGAGGTATTTTTTTACTCGTGATGCGTGATCCAGTCACGATTACCATCTTTGGTAACACTCTTGTGTGGAGAGAGAACCACATGGGTAAAGTTGGACTGAGGGTCTTAGGGGTCACAATACGATGCGTTCTAAAGGAACTACAAATAAATGAACACATTTACCAAACAAAAACCAATTTTTAAAATCAAGGAATGCAATTAATTTTTAAACAAAATCTTTTTTGCCCTAAAGCAGGTATGGGAAACCTATTCTAGCTCTCATCTCACCTTGGAGAAAAGAATATGAAGGAGAGAACATATGTTTATATTATTGGCTTGGGCAGGGATGGCGAACCTTTTTGAGACGTGGGTCAAATTTTGTTCATAATTTTTTTAGTACTAGCTCCTGGGTCACTAATGCCCATTTGCAGCAGAGTTAAGTTGATAAATTTTTAACTGAGTATTTTTAAAACTAAATATCTTTAAAATTCAATTGGCTTAACGGGTAAAAATGGGCGCGGTTTGACGATTTAAAATTTTTTAGTGGAATTAAAAATTCTTAAGTGTTTGGTGCAAATGGCAAAAAGTGTTGAATGAAAGCAATCGTGGGTCAGTTACAAAGTTTGGGTGGGTCAGCGTCTGACCCACGGGTCATAGGTTCGCCATCACTGGGCTAGGGGAATATAACCTGGTGAAGGCAGGCGCATGCAAGCCATGGTTCTGGTTGGAGTGGGGATTTGCGCAGTACATACGTTCAGAAAAACAGTACGGCTGCCAAATACTGATGGTTGCTACAACAACGAGATAACAGCGGTTCTGGTTGCAGTGGGGAAAACGACTTCACCATCGTTTGCTAATGCTCTCTCCTTTATTTTGTTTCCTCCAAGCATCTCACTATGTTGTAACATCCTCATACTTTTTTGCGATCACCTTAATATTTACAATCTATGTATGCAAAGATTTACAATAAATTTTAGTGATAGAAGATTAGATGACATGTGAAAGTAACTGCTTATTAGCAGTACTTTACTTACATTTACTTAATTACTATTATTACAATTGACTAAGAATATAAACACATACGAGCACCGTGAATTGCACCAAAGTTATATTTAATTAATTTTCACTTTTCTTAGATAAATTGATTAAATACAAATTTTTTATAGAATGACGAATAATTGTATGTCCCTATTGTTACTTAAAGATTTTTTTTTGAAAATTGATGTCAGAAAGTCTACTTTGATGAGCAGAAACAAAAGAATTTCGCATATCAGAATTCCCGAGTACTATTTTGAACGTCGTACTTCGCATAGTGTGGAAATTAAACTCAAATTAATTGTTATTAATTAATTTTGCCGATTGACATTAAAGATGACACTTCACGGACTGCTAACAGTCTGTAAAGTGTAACTTTTATGCCTTGGCTGTAAAAATATTTTACATAACAACCGCTCAACAAACGCATAGCAACCGTCAATAAATACATAGCAACACATGCATGGCAACGCAATTTGACAGCAATAACCTTCACAATATCTATATAAAATAAGCACTAAATTAACATTAATTCCAAATCTGCAAAAAAGTTATGTGTTCAATTCGGCATCAAACACAGACTTATAGTTTCGGCAGCATTCATTGCCTCGGCTTCGCCTCGCCAATGAAACGGCAGCCTCTGCTGTAAATCTGGTATTTTGATGCCTAGTTAAACAAATAACTATTTATTGCTAAAATGTGAAAAATAATACAAATGTAGGTACAGACTTATTCTAAAAACTTATTACCTACAAAAATTTGTTTAACCCTTACATTTAATTGTTTAAATTTTAATTTTAATATTAATAGGTTATACATATGGTTAAAAAAGTGCATATACTTACCCAAACAACTGCACTGTTCCTCCAATTTGAAATTTATTTTTACAACCGAAAGTGAAACAAAAAGTCGGCATTTTTAGGTTGATTTGTTACAAAAAAAGTTCATATAATAGTAGTCAACTATACAAATGGATTATATAACATTAAATTATTAACTTTATAATAAAAACAGAACTACATATTGTAATAAATACCTTTAAATTGAGTGAGTACTGACACAAATCAGAACATGAAAATTTTTTTGACCTGACCCGGATTCAAACCCACGCCTTCTGTATCGAGAGGCAAGCTCTCTTTTCAGCCCTTTTTTTATACTTATAATTAAAAAACATAGGAAAGGCATATTGTTGTTGAAAATTGTTTCCAATGCACATTTAAATTTACGTACGATATTTCTTGATTACAACAAAAACCTTAATAATGCTATGCTGTCAAAAGATGTGTTGCTGATTACTATATTAAAGATTGTAGACAATATATTTGTGGTAGTTTTATCTTTATGTACGATTACAACAATTTCCTTTCCCATTTTATGTTTATAATTAAAAATCTGAAGGAAACACATATTGTCGTTTAAAAATATACGATATTTATTGATTACAACTTACAAAAAATCTAATATTCCAATGCAGTCACAACATGTAATGCTAATTACAATAATCAAAATTGAAATCCATAAGTTCGTAGTAGTTCAGAATATATTTACGATTGATTACAACAAATTCCTTTTTCCCTTTTATGTTTACTTTTAGTAGGACTAGCATAACAGTTTATATGAAAGAAATGTATTTAAATATTGCGGTGAATTTGATAATTATTGAAAATAATGTCGAATCGAACATGCATTGCTAATCTTTAATGTATAAATCTTACAACGTGCTTTTCTTATAAGCTCTAATTGCTGCAACCCAATATTATATCATCCATCAGGACTTCTTGATGGTATCGGATTAAAATGAGACTTCTGCTAAAATAAACAATCTTGCATGTTCTAAGAACTATAAAACAGAATCAAGCTGCTACATAATTAAGTAAAAAATTAAATTATTAAAAAAATAACTCAAATTCGCCTTACTATTCTTGAACCTATGCGAGAGGAAATTGAATAATAGTTACATTTTAACTTATATGAGTTATTGAGTAGCAGATTTTTCTGTTTTAAATGGTAAGAATTTTAAAATATTTACTAATGTGCATACTGTAATTAATATTTACTGGAAATAAGCTTCCCAATACTTACGGCAAATATTTTACTCAAGTAAACATTTTTTTTTATTTAAATCATTTTAATTTACAACTGGCCTGTATGGCCAACGAGTAATTATGATACATTAAATTATATAGCATGCGAGAAGGAAGTCCCAATGGTACTCCTTCAGTAAAGATGTGGTTTGTCTCTTCTTTTATTGTCCCAGTTCGAGTGGTTTGGTCCTCTTCAGCCGCCTGACTTCGTTTTCATTATTCAGAATACTGATTGCAAGATGATTAGGATGATTGTTTAGCCGGTTTTCATATTTCTGTGCGAATATTTTTATTTGATCTTTAACAGTTTTGATATTTAAGTCTTTGTGGAGAGTATCATTGGATACATACCAAGGAGCGTTTGCTATCATTCTGTGGCATTTATTTTGTGCGCGTTGTATTATCTTAATATTTGAATCTTTGGCGCAACCCCACAGCTGGAACCCATATGTCCATATTGGTACTATAGGAACCTTGTATATAAGAAGTTTATTATTTAGACTTAATTTAGATTTTCGCCCAATGAGCCAGTAAAGTTTTTTATTTTAATGTCCATTTGCTTTCTTTTTGCAGCAATATGATGCATCCAAGGAAGTTTTGGTTCTAAATGCATTCCCAAGTATTTGGCGTGGGTTTGTTTTGATAAAGTTTGATTATTTATACTTACTTCCAGACACTGAGTTTGTTTGTTGGTAGATGTTACATGTACAGATTTACTTTCGTTAATTTTTATTTTCCATTTATTGGCCCAGTTTTCTATACTATTTAGTGCAATTTGCAGGGTTTCTGAGGCTTTTATCGGGTTGACGTTTGAGGAGAGTACTGCGGTATCGTCTGCATATGTTGCAACTGTTGTGTTGATTGTGCAAGGTAAGTCTGCCGTAAATATTTGATATAAAATTGGCACCAGTACGCTTCCTTGCGGTACGCTTGCTTTTATGGGAAATTCTTTAGTCAGTGAGTTTTCGTACATTACGTGAAATTGTCGATCTGTGAGATAGGATTTAAAAAGATGGTAATAAGAATGTGAATTGTTTAATTTTGTATAAGAGTCCAGGGTGCCAGACTCGGTCGAAGGCTTGGATAACGTCGAGAAATGCAGCTGAGCATATGTTTCCCTCCTCTAAGTCTTCTTCAATCTCCTTAACTATTCTATGGATTTGTTCTACTGTTGAATGTTGTTGCCGGTATCCAAATTGATGGTCCGGGATCACACTGTTTTTTTCAATGTCCGGTCTTATTCTTTTGAGGATAAGTTTTTCGAGTAGTTTTGATATAATGGGAAGTAGGGATATAGGTCTATATGAAGAAGGTTCGTGAGCTAAATTACCTGGTTTCAGGAAGGGATTATTCGTGAAATTTTCCATTGTTTAGGATAATATTGAAGTCTTAAAACGGCATTGAAGATTTGGGTGATTGCTACAAGTCCTTTCTTACGAAGATTTGTAAGTACAGTAGCAGTTATTAAGTCGCATCCAGGTGCTTTTTTGTTGTTAAGATATTTGATTTCGTTCCCAATTTCTTTTGGTGTGAAATGGTTCGGAGGTAGTGAAAGTTGTAACGTTGAATCCAGGTACTTCGTAATTTCATCGTCATTTGCTTGATGTTCAATTTCGTGCGGCTGGAAAATATTGGACAGGTGTTCTGCAAATGTTTCAGCTTTTTCTTTGTCAGTTCTTGCCCATGAGTTGTTGCTCTTTCTTAGTGGCGGTATATGTTGTTGTGGTCTTTTGAGTTTTCTCGTAGCCTTCCATAGTGAGTAGTCAGTATCAGCTTTTGGTGTTAAGTTGCTGATATAGACTTCAAAAGAGTCATTTTTTACTTCCGTTATAAGACGTTTTATTCTTTTGCTTAGGTTGTTTAAAACGGTCTTATCTTGTGGGTGTCTACTTAGCTGCCATTTTCTTCTTGCTTTTCTTTTTTCATTGATAAGATCGCGAATGAATTTAGGGTATTTCGTAATATGGGCATTTGCTTTATTCCTTGCTGGGGTAGATTTTAGAGCAGCTTGTTGTATTGAACATGTTAGTTGTTCGACAGCTTTATCTATTTCAGTTTCATTTTTCAGAGGGATTTGTAATTTTATTTCGTTATTTAAGTGCTCCCTGAAAGTTTCCCAGTTAGTAAGTTTACTATGAAGAGCAGGTCTTGATTCTTTTTGAATAATTGTTGTACTGATAGTAATTATGACTTGCGAATGGTCAGTTATGAAGATATCTAGTAAGTCTGGAGTTTTGTTTATGTCGGTGGGCCAGTACGTTGGTGTGCCAGTGCTTAGCGGTACGTAGTTTTTTGTAGTAACTAGGGCTTCTAGTTCTCTGCCTTTTGGATTTGTTAATCTTGACCCCCAGTACGGGTGCTTTGCATTATAATCCCCACCAGCTATAAATCTATTTCCTAGTAGTTTGAAGTATTCTTCAAATTGATTTCTTTTAATGACATGTCTAGGTGGGCAGTAGACAGCTGCAATTACGAGTGTACCACTTGTATCCTGGATTTTAATATTGGTGGCTTAAAGATGATCCTTCTCGAATTTTTCTATTTCGTGGTGTTTAATTTTTTTATTAATGATAATTGCAGTGCCACTGGGAGCATTTCCATCTGGATGATTCGTGTAATAGGTTCTGTATTTATGAATATTGAAATAATTTCTTTGAGTAAAATGCGTTTCTGAAACTAGTAAAATATCGATTTTTTGCTGTATCAGGAATACTTCGATTTCTTGTCGGTGTTGTATCAGGCCATTGGCAATCCATAATATTATGCGTAGTGACTTATTCATTATTACTTATGAGTTTTTTTACCATGGAAAGCATATTGATAATATTGCTGTTTTGATTCATTAGTTGTGTAATTAATGTATCGAATTTATTTAAGATTTGTTGTAGTGTGATGTCAATATTTTGTTCGCGTATTTGTGATTTTGTAGCTTGCGAATAAGAGATACTCTTTTTGTTGCTAATATTCTGATTGTCTTTTTGTATATAATCGCTGATGTCTTGTTGTGTTGTATGTATTTGCTCATTTTCAAATGTAGTGTTGTGGGATTTATTCTGGGATTTGTTTCTTCTTTGTTGAATTTCTCGTTATGCAGGGCAACCTTTATAATTTGCTGGATGAGGTCCTCCGCAAGGTGCACATTCTGGCGCTCTATCTTTATCTTTGTCGCGCTGTTTTGTTAAGTGGCTACCTGGGCATTTGACGCAGCGAAATGGTTTGGTACAATATGTCTTCGTGTGTCCATATTCTTGGCATCTCTGGCATTGAGGTATTTCTGTTTTCTTTCTTGGTGCTTCAATATCTATTTTCGTTCCTTGAGGTTTGATAATTTGTATATGTCTTTGTTGTTCTCATTGGGTTCTTGGTCAATAAAAAACATGGGAAGCGGTTGTTTTGTGTGCCAGCTTTTTATATTAGATATGATTCTGATTACAAATCCTTTTTCTTCTAATGCTTCTTTTATTTCTTCTATGGGGACAGTAGAATGCAGATTTTTTATTACTACCCTGTATGCGCGTTCTTCTCTTAATTGGTATGTGTGATATGCTATTTTATTTTGATTTAGTAGATGTATTAGCCTTCGATAAGCATTAGGAGTTTTTGTGTTAACTTTGACCTCATCTTCTGTTAGTGTCTTGCACAAGAATTCTTCGCTATCAAGCGAAGTTAGGAGACAGGCAAGCATGTTTAAGTAGTTCGTTACGTTCTGTATGTACACAGGGGGTGGTTTATATTCTTTGGTTCCGGCTGTCTCTGCTTGGTTTTGTGCCATATCTTCGTTATAAAGTACTTTGAACTTGTTTATGGTACTTGCCTTTGAACTGTAGTTTCCAGGATTGGGCTTCCTTGTTTTTGACGTGATGTTGCTGCTATTATCTGTCCTTGTACGTTTTGTTGTTCTTGATTTTTTGATATTTTGCCACGAGCAGGGTGAGTTAATTGGTTGCGTAGGTGATTGAGTTGTAACTGGTGTTTGCTCTTTTGTCACTTCTGTTACAGGGGTTTGTGTAAGTGGTTGTATGTATGGTGTCCAATGTTGTGTTGGGTATGGTGTAAAATGGATAGGAGAGCAAATAGTAGTTGTCATGGTAGGTGATCGACAGTAGGTTGTTACAGAAGTTGTGGTGATTGTATTGATAAGATAGGTATGGGAATTCATCGCGCCTCCGCTCGTTTCAGGCATATTGTTATTAAGCACTTGAACCGGTGTTAAAATTTATGGAGCTACGTTTAATTAATTAGTAACGAATAACGATTACGATTTTAACTGAGATTATTAACACTGATGTAACTACTAACTGATAGCACAGACACTGGTCGGACGAGTCAGACACATCCGTTCTGTTCGACAGCTAGTCATCAACAACTAAAGTAAACATGAACTACTATTTATTTAGAACTTACATAAAAAAAAATAACAGGATAAACATATAGTAATAAGAATGATCTATTGTTTCCGGAAATTTTATTGAACTAGACTACAACATCGATGTATTTACAAAAGGTTAGCAATTATAAAATGCATTTTGTGTTAACATGAAAATGGGGCTCTATGCGACTAGTTTTTATATACATATGCAAGCAGACAATCATATAGTATGGCAATGAAATATTGTTTACGAAAATTTTATTGAACTAGTGCTTTGTCTTTACTCAAAGATAGAAATTATAAAAATTGCGACTAGATTTTATACAAAGACGCAAACAATCTAAAATATCAATTACATTTACATATAGTAGTTAATTTCTATAAATATAATACATTGTTTCTTTGTCTATTATACCTATATGTCCGTATAATACTTTTCTAAGATTGATTTAGCCTGTTCTAAATTTTCATGGGACACAAATGTTTCATCGGTATACATTTCGTTATTCATAAATAATTGTAATTTATAGATTATTCCTAAAGCTCTACGGATGAAAATTTGGCAAAAAAATACGACTGGGATATGCAGCTCTGAATAATTTTCCCAATAAATATAAACAAAGCGATAAAGATCGCGCTGATGCTTATCGGGCAACATAAATGCCGCAATTTGTACCTCTGGAGGCAATAAGTTGTATGGATTAAGTCTGTCGACATCGTGCGGCTCTAAGCAGAATGTGCACTTTTTAAGAAGCCGTGAGCAGAGAGAACAAATCTTATAGTAACTTTGGGTTATGTCCGTGTAATTACACCTGTAATGAAAAGAAAATATTATTTTCTTCTTTACTAGACTTCATACTTATTATGTATTATTGTTATAAATAATTGCAATGTCTAATTGTTGAAATATCTATTTAATAAAGCGATAAATAATTGAATTATCTTTGCACAATTATTATCTGTACCTTTGGCTCTTCCGCCATTAATACCTTTAGCAGCAGCAATTTTATACATGTTAACCGCGTGTCAATCTCAAAAATCATGTAACGTATAAGCAAAGAAGGAATAAAGAATTGTAGAGATTATTATAATAATCAAAATTAAAAATTAATTTTGTAATCATTCAGCAAATAATTATTCCTAATTTTAGTGATATTTAAGATGATGTAATAACAGTAATCAATAATTATAAATTATAGTAAAGATGTATATGCAATATTTATAATATTGATTACAACAATCAACAGAAATTTGTAAAAATAGCCTTGATTACAACAAACAAATGTGAAGAAATCAAGTTTTGCTTATATTTAAAATTGAGTTATCTATTTTATGTTCATTTTCATTAGAATGATCTCTAAATAACTAATATAAAATACAATTATATAATTCAAACTATATTAATGTAAATAATTGTTTACTTACGAAGTGCAAAGCTTCTTTATTTTAAGGGGCGTCAGCAATCCCTCTTCTACCTGCTTTTGAAGATTGAGCTCGCAGCTATGGCAAACGTGTTTAATTTTTATTGGAAAATGTTGGTGAATAGACCAAATTCCTTTCAATATGTTCAAATACTCATATATGGTCCTCTCACATGTACGAAAGTCCATCTCTGGACTTTCAGGTCCGCTTATTGCTGGAGAAGGATTAGACTCGGACATCTATTGAAACAAATAATAGTATAAGTTGATTAATTTTACAATAAACTAAATAAAAATTAGTAGAATTACCTTAACACACGAATTGCACGTTTATTTTGCAATAATAAATCAGAATTACTACAAATTTTCTTATAAATAGTTTAGCTCAGATTTACTCGACTTTCGACGCTTGATATCGAAATAGTTACACTTTTTACCGATTGGATTTATTAAGCAGCACGATCGCCTAAAAAAATAACTTGTGAAAGATGGCGCTAGGTTATGAAAAGGTTGGTGAATAGTATTTATTTTATTTAATATGATAAGGATTAATTTATGATTATTTATTAATTCGTATTTATTTATTCTCCAAATAATAGTCCAAATACATTCAGAGAAGAAATTTTGTAAATTTTAATATTAGGAAAAATATTGTTTGAATGAAATATAAATTTATTTGTAGCAACAAAATATTTATTTAAAATAAGTGTAAGAGATTTATTTAAAACAGTCAAATTTATTCAGTTCATTATTTATTTGAAATTATTAAAATCATTTTAATTAAATATATAATTATTTAATTTTAGTACAAATATATTTAAATTGAATATTGATAATAGTCGATTATTATTACATAGAAGTTAACTAAACCAGATTTAATTTTTGACGTTTATCCTCAATATTAAAGTTTTATCCGTGTTACCCCTCTCCATCCCGCCGGAAGGGGGCAGAGAGGTCTCAGAATCCCTTTTTCGACTGTACCGCCATCTGTCAAGAGTAAAAATCAACTGCGATGGTAAATTCCAAGTACTTTTTTAGGCTCTATCCGAATCTGTAAAAATACTTTAAGTTTCCATGTAAGATGGGTGTGGTTCGAAAAGTTTTTACATAATTAAATGTCCCTCTCTATACCTTCAACTTATTGTTCGAAACATTTTCTTTTTCGTTATTTTTTGGAATATTTCTCTGTTAAGATTAAAATGAAATACCCAGCATATAGTGTAAGAATAAAAATTATAAATTGTATACAGTATTATTCCATCCAAGTACAAAATTAATCAAAGATATGCCTCTAGTTTTAGAATTTAAATTTATTTTACTTTTCGCTTACATATTAAAATTTGAAACATTTGAATAATGAAAATTGCGACGTACTTTTGTGGGTATGTCGTAGGACGCTGGCGTATCGGTGCTCGGGCGCCAACGGTCGGATAGCTGGTTTCGATGAAGGGGCAGGGTTGATGAATAATAATGACAGTAGATATATGAAATTAAACATGTGTTTATTGACGTTGATGAATTCAATGGAAATAGTGTAGATATAATTCGTAGTAGCACGTGGGAAGGGAAGGTATGACGGTAGGATGTTGAATCGTAGTTGCCGGACGGATGACGGAGAACGGTGCGGTACGGTTTTGACAACTTGACGTCGGGCGTCGCGGCGACGGTGACGTCGGGGTCAATTAACTAATATGAATATGCATCAGTTCAAATACCAAACTAGGCAAACTCCCGGAAAATAATTTCATCACATAGACATAGAAAATCTGCCTCCCTTGCTCCTACTTTACTAAAATCTTTGGCGGCGGTATTTTACGCTTGATATCAAACTCAAAATGTATTAACAAAGTTTTCTATAATCAAAGAAAGAATAAAAATATTGCAGAATTATTTTCCTTGCCATAACCAAATTTGAATACTGTAAAATTTAGGTTAGTAATTATTTAACGTCAAAGAAAGTACTTAACATTTATAAAGTATGTGTAGTAAGCTGTATTATACAAATATGTACTATCGGTATATAAACTACCTAATTATAACTTACGATTAGCAATTAGAATCAGGGAACCAACGCAAGCGTTCACACATAGAAAATCAAGGTGTTAATTGTAAGTACTTGCAAACTCCAAACTTTCCACTTCTAATTAGTAGAACAGAGATATCATCTATCTCTTTTCTTCCGCTTTTATATAGAGTATAGCGTTACATTAAAAAAATTTAAGTTTTTAAGTTTTACTAATAGATTATATCGTTTACACAACATATACGCTTCAATTATTATTGTATAATTAAATTACTTAAATAGTTTTTAATTACTTCAGTAATATTTCAGTAGGCATCACTTCCATTAAGTGGTAATTCTTAAGACAAAGCGCAACTGTTAATTCTTATGATAATTGGATTAATTTGTTTAATTATCTACCAGTGTTTTAATTGCTGTATTCAATATATTTACGACTCGCGACCATATCCGGAATGCATTAGTATGTTGTTAAGAAAGTGGGAGTGAGTCAGTTGAGGTAGTTTGTATATCTTGAGCGAATGTCAAATGAAAGGTTGGTGAAACTAATATCTGCGGATAAAATTGAAGGTGAAGGATTGTGTGGTTAGGTATGATTAATGGTTTGTTGCGTGAACGAATGATTCCGAGTGTGAGGAATAGACAAGCATGTGAGAATCGCACTATAAATGTAGCCGAGTCGAAAGTGATTTGTCGAGATAGGAATGTTTGGCTGAGATTGATTGTTGGTTATCGAGTGATCCGGCTTGTGTAGTAAGCTGTATTATCCAAATTTACGTTCATAGCTACATAATTATTAATTACAATTAGCAATTAAATAGCTCCGTGGTAACGTGTTGGACTGTGGATCGTTGGATCCTCTGTTCGAATCCCAGAGCTATTTAAATTTACCCCTGTGGTTCCCCCACCGCTAACATCTTTGGGGGCCTATGATTTGACGGCTGGTACCCGCACTCCATACGCAAAAATATATCACTTACCGAGCGTAAGCAGAGTGCCACACCCATAATGGGTAAAAGGCGTGATGATATATTTATTTATTTCAATATTAATTAGAATGAGGGAACAACGCAAGCGTTCACATACGTAGAAGATTAAGGTGTAAATTGTACAGTCATCCAAGAGGCCGATAAATATAAATTAATTTAGATAATTTTATCAAAATTTTTATATTTTGTAACGAACTATGATGTGGACTAGAACAGAATGGTGTGCCAGAATATGAATGTTTGGAAGAGATTAATTGCGTTTGAGGATTCGTGTTACCCTATTTTATTGAACAAAAAATTATCAATTTACATGACATTTTTACTCGAAATAATACCTTAGCCCTTAATAACCTAAAGTACAAAATGCATACATACTTCCTAAAAATTGTAACACATAAACACATTGGTAATAGCAAAAATAATAAAAGTAAAATATAATTTTACACATTTTTATCAAACTTGCTGTATTATTATTTATTAAATCATAAGCCCCTAATCCTAAAAAAATTATTTACTTAAAAAATTAACAAGTTTAACTAGACAAAAACTTTAAAAATCAACTCTTTATATATTCTGCAAGGATTGGTGGCGTGAAAATTTGTAGTTCTTAATGGTTTTTCATAGTTATCTCACTCAATTTTTTTGAAATTTGCAGCATTTCCTCTATCTCTTCCTTCTTTTTTGCCATTGCCTCTGCCTTTTTTTCCATCATTTTTTCTTCGCATCGACAGTATTTTTTTTGCAACATTCTGGGATATACATGTTTTATTAACCAGGTCTGAACATGTTGCATTTTTTGAACGAATTTTTCTTTTTCTCTTAATTTCATGATCTTTATTCTTTCTTTTTCTTTCTTCATTATTTTATTTGCAGGCTTAAAGAATCTCTTCGTTATTTCATTGTTCCATTTCTTATGAAAAGGACGACGGATAATTACAATAACGAAATACTTTAGCTGTGATTTATATTCGCATCTATAACAAAAAAAAAAACCTTAGAAGATTCACATTTTAGAATATCAGAAGTAAAATAAGATCATCGTATTATTAAATTTGTGTTCACGTCTATAACACTTTTATAGGATACAAAATGAATCCATAATAATTTTATAGGTTTGAAGAGAAGCAATTACGAAAAATTTAATACCACAATTTTATACATTACTGTAATAAATAACTAAAATTAGTTAGAAGATGTCAACAGGAAACACAAAAAAATTTCCTTAGAATATACAGAATAGTTCGGTAAATTCTAAGGAATTTTTTTTTTATTTATATATAGTATACCTAACAAAATATCTCATTTTTCTGAACGATAGCGACATAGTTGTATTCAAATGAAAACTAATTAATAAAAATCTATAGTTAATAAAACAAAATATATGTATGCACGATAAAAAATATAAATTAGGTATTGTTAGAACAACAAATATTTATATTTGGTTACAATATTTATCATAACATTAAATTTGTAAAGAAGAAAATATCGTCCCTATTTTGCTTTGCCATATTCACCTAATTTAGCTCCTAGTGACTATTTCTTAATTCCCAACCTAAAGAAACGGCTCAGCGGAAAGATATTTGTCTCCAAAAATGAAATCATTATACAAACAAACGTCTATTTTGAAAACCTCAACAGATTTTATTATTTAATTATTTCAAAGTGTTTGCAATGTACTATTGTATTTTAAGTAGTGACTATTTAAAATTCATGTTATATGAAGGTATATAATTGATTACTTACTTCTTACAAGATTTAATAGCATTTTGTTTTAATGCTCGGCAGGTTGAGCACTGTCTAATTTTCTTAACCGGAAAACGCCTCCTAAATTCAGTACGTTTCTTCTGTTGTCGAGCTGAACGTTTTCTTCTGATTAAGTATTTTCTTCTCTGTCTGTGATTTATATTCGACATCTGTTAAAACAAATAAGAATTCAATCAACCCACTTGCGCTTGTTATATTCATATGAGTACAGTATAACAAATCTTAATTCAAATACCATCTATACACTATATCTATAATCTGCAGTTCTTAACATTTAATATTGTGTTCTGTAATACTACTTATTTAAGTTCAAATGTGAAATCCTTGTTATTACAAGTAATTGGAAACTTAATTTAGTGGTAGGTATGACAAAAGAAAACAAATAAAATAATATTATAAAATATGTATATAGTTGTTGATACCTTTATTTGAAAATTACTATGATGTCTATGTCTATGTCTATGATGTTGATCCTACTGAGATCTGTCTACGAATGCTGCACTGTTAACTTACACCCTTCATTTTAGGTATTATATAAATTTCACAACAATGCAAAGAAATATATTTCAACAAAGAAAAAGTCCGATATGCCAGCATAT
This sequence comes from Poecilus cupreus, assembly GCA_963942605.1. NCBI lineage: Eukaryota > Metazoa > Arthropoda > Insecta > Coleoptera > Carabidae > Poecilus > Poecilus cupreus. The sequence goes on from OZ012715.1 coordinate 9,904,319, forward strand.
AACCTCCTACTTAATTCTAATAGTAACTGAAGACAACAATGTATTGTAATTAGGACATTGTTAGAATCAGTGCATTGTTGTATTCAGTGCATTTGTTGAAATCTTAAAATTCTCGTTAAAATTACAACTATGGTTATATCAGTGCATAGTTGTAATCAATACAATTTTGTGATTTGAGAATGTTTTACAAATTTTGAATACATTTATTTCATTTGGTCTGAAATCAATAGAAACATACAATAGAGGAATTTATTGTAATTTTTTGCAAGAAATATTAAAACAAAAAATAAAAATAAGTAGGGCGCAAATTTTTGGATATTGGCCGCTAATTTTTCATAACAAAATTTTCATTTTGAAACACTTTTGGTGCAGGCAAAAACATAAATAAATCTTAATAACTTTTTTTTGTGCAATATAAATAAAAACTAATTTGGGCGCAAATAAGCGCTAATTGGGCACTCATTATTGGCTGAAAAAAAATTTTGATTCTAAGTACTTTTGGTGCTTTTGTGAAATTGGCACCAAGTGTGTTTAAATGTTAATAACTTTTTAACAATAAAAGTTATGTTAAATTTTTTTTAGGCGCAAATAGGCGCTAATTGGCCGCGAATTATTTACAAAATTTCAGAATTTGCGCCCATAATTTTGGTGCCAACTTCACGGACCTGCTGAAAATGCATTGTTACAATATCAAGAAATTATGGCAATATTGAGTGCAGATAGAAAAATTGTTATGTCAATCGAGTCTAATTTTAAATTACAATATAATAGGTGGCCATTATGGGTTGGCACTCCGCTTACGTAGATTTCGCTAAGTGACATTTTTGCGGAAGAAGTGCGGTTACCGGCCGTCATGTTATAGCTCCCAAAGATGTTAGTGGAGAGGGAACCACAGGGGAAATTTTAAAATTGCAACAGCCGGTTGTGGGATTCGAATTGAGGGTCTCAAAATCCACATTCCGATGCTTTATTATTTGTATTTCAGATTACATGGCAAATCCTTATTTTCAAAGAAGAGACCTATTTGGAAATGTTTTGCAAAGTATTCTGAAATATGAAGGTGGACATTTCCGTTAAAAGTTTGGTACTCAACTTCGGTTCTGACGACACATGCGACCCAGATGGAGTAGTTTAAAATATAATATACCATTAAACATTGAACGAAATTCTTTCAAAAAATAATTATGAATTATTTGTACTTATTTGAGTACACCCATTTTTCGCTTTCGGTGTAGCATATTTAGAATTTTTTTTCCTAATCCATTAACAAACTCTAATCACTAATTTATATTAAAATTTTCGAAACAAAAATGTCGTGGGCAGAAGTGTCATTTTTGAGGAAAAACCAGTTAAGTTCCATTTAGATGCATGTTATAATGTAATTTTAATATGACATATATTAGGAAATACTAATATTCAGTATATTCAAGCAATTCAATGGGCCATACATAAGTCAAAATTTTAACAAAAATTTTAGTCCAACGTTAGTTTTTGTTAAATTAACAAGGTTTAAGTTTGTTATCAATTAACAAATTATAATTGTGTATTTCATAACTAAATATATTTGTGAATATAATATTATTGACATTTATTTTTATGTGTTTTTAACTAAATATTTTAGTACTTAAAGGAAGTAGAACAATAAACCATAATTATTATAACAAATTAAGTTGTTAGTTAAGTTAGTTAAATTTACTTGATATTATTGATGAGTCTAATTGTTAAATATTATAAATCCGGCAAATAAATAAAATTGACAAAATTATAATTTAACAAATTTTCATTTTAACACAATATATTTGTCAATATTAACTAAAAATACTTAACAACCGTAAAATTAACAAATCACAAATCAATTTTTTTACTTTGTACTGAATTTATTAAATTTAAAGGATGATAATTAATCAGAACGATAGTCATATAAACTTCAGTTTATTGTTCTAAAACCAACGTTTCGCCACCACACATGGCATCATCAGGGCAAAGAAACTAATAATAATATTTATATCTATTCCAGATATTGTCAAATAATAAAAAGCAATGAAAGCAACCTATACAAACAAGTTTAAATGTCAAATAAGTCACGTAGCACAATAATTCGTCCAAAAATGAAATCTCCATATACCGGCTAGTTCCCATGTGACAACATTAAATTGTTATATGTGATATTCTTTAATCAAAGATATTAAATTAATATCATATTTTACACTCTCCGCCTCCATGTTACAATAATATTTTATGATGATCACAAATGAAATAAATCAGTTCACCTGCTAATCTTTATACATTTAACTGTTGTTAGAGTTGTTTTCAATGTCCCAATCAAGTTCATTGGTTGGTTTGAACAAATTACATTTGAATATAAAATATAGTGTTATTTTAAATGTAAATTATAAATTTGTAAATCGAGCATATACCAACAAATGCATTTATATATATTTTGTATTTAAAAAATTAAATTTCTAAATCTAAATTTCTAAATTAAATCCAGTATAAATCAGTTAAATAAATTAAAAACTCATCCACATATTTATAGTTATAAAATAATAGCGATATTACTTTTTTTTAGGTGAAACCACTTATCTAACTATTTTGAGGATAAACTAGTTAAGTGATTTTCTGTCATTTGTGGCTAAATAAAATACATTTTTACAAGTTTAGCATGTTTTTTTATACTTTTCTTTAAAATATAAATGATTTCATATAGATATTCGGAGCCATTTAAAGATATATATGAAGGTGACATTTAAAACTTTAAACGCTAATATCTCGAAATCATGAAATAGTGACTTAACTGATTTTTCCTTAAAACCACAGATTGTATAAATACCTTTGACTGTAGTAAATATTCCCTGTACAATAATCAATTGATAATATTTTTACCTTCTTCTGACACTGCAAATAAATCAAACGACAAATCTGACAGGATGCAAAATATCATGGCGGATAGATAATATACAGCGCCACCTGAAACATTTTAAAATATGGCGCGAAACAATATTATGCAGTATGACCCATTTAAGGTACGAATGCATTGGGATCTCGATAACCGTAAGAGATACGAGGTTGGTTAAATTAGACGACAGTTGCCTGATTAGTAGGGTAGTCTGAACATGTTTTTGTTTTTCCAATTGAATGCATAGATCACTAGATATTGGTTAAAATGTAAATTTTGCGGTTATCTTTTTTTGCTGATAACTTCGTTGTATAACATAATACGAGATTTTGGTTTGCACTTTCTTATGACACTTTTTAATGGTGAATTTGCAGAAGTACTTAAATTTTTTTTATATCTAAACATTTACGAGTTACTTGTATCAACTTTAATTTTCATATGGAGGTCATAGTAAGCCATGACATTTTTGAATAGAGATTTTTTTTGCTTTACAACGATATAAAACAGTAATAATAAATTTTTATAACTAATTGAAAAATTAATGAAATTTGTTATTTATAATAAAATTGAAATAAAAAAAATGAATCGTAGGCTGCTATGGAAAAATGTAATAATAAATAATAGAATATTTGAACTTAATCAATTTATTTTAATTAAATAAATAAATATTTAATTTTAATAAAAATTTATATAATTTAAATATTGATAATAATCGATTATCGATATTTCTGACATTCATTTATTAAAAACTAATAAAAATATAGAAAATTTAAACAAATTATTTCTTTTCATTTAAAACTAATATTATTTTATTAGGTTCGTATTAGAATTATAAAATTTATTTGCTCTAAATAACTTTTTTAAGTATTAATTTTATAGAGTTTGTTTCTGGAGGGAGAAGTTAAAGGAGAGAGCATAAGCTTATATTAGGGGCAAGAGGAATGTAACCTGGCGAGGACAGACGCATGTAGGCCATGTTTCTGGTTGGAGTGGGGATTTGCATTGTACATACTTTCAGGAAAAACAGTACGGCTGCCAATGGGCGCATAAACAATAAACGAAATATGACATATTTATATAACACTTACGGAATAATAAGTAGTAAAGTATTTTTTTTTGTTTTAAATATTCTGCTGTAAAGCTATATAACGAATTGAATATATTTCGACGTCACGGGTACTCGCATTGATTCTATTGGCCCGGAAATATGAAAAGTGCAAATCGCGCATCTGCCGTTGCACCCAACGCCTATTGTGGGCTAAAATAGAACTACGAAATGTCATTTCATTTGTTTTGTTTGTTGGTATTTAAGATTATCTTTGTTGGGCTTCTATTACTTGTTTTAAAATTTCACTGTTTTATTGTGCCGTGTTAAAAATCTGTTGAATAAAATTGTGTGTTGAGGTTAGATTACGTCACTACTAGAGCCATTGTTCTCAAACTTTCGCATGATGTTTACTCGAATATAACGTAAAATACTCTAAAGTTGCCAAAGAAATTTTATCTTTATTTATATTAAGTTTAATTGTTGTAAATTAAGACTTATAATCTGTAATTATATTATTACATTAAAAAATATGTAAGATCTACTCTCATGAAAAATCGTTGTTATTGTGCCACTGAAGTAGTACCAGTGACGTCACACAAACTTTAAAAAAGTATATACGTATAATCAATGGTTGCGTGAACGAACGATTCCGAATGTGAAGAATAGACGAGCATGTATGAATTGCACTATGAATGCGGACGAGACGAAAGTGGTTTGTCAAGATAGGAAAGTTTGAATGAGACTGATAGTTGCTTGACTGTGTTTCTGGGTCCGTGCTACCCCACTGAGTGGGATATAGCGTACCGTTATATATGTATGAATGAATGTACTTACCATCGGATCGTTTCTGCAATTTTGAGCAGCACAATAGTGTTTAGGCCACGAAAGAGAGCCGATAAATATAAATTAATTATGATAATTTTATCAGAATTTTAATATTTTGTGACGAACTATGGATGTGGACTAGGCAAGAACGGAGTGCCAGGATATGAATGTTTGGAAGAGATTCATTGCGTTTGAGAATTCGTGTTACCCCATTTTATTGAACAAAAAATTATCAATTTACATGACATTTTTACTAGAAATAATACTTTAGCCCTTAATTACATAAAGTACAAAATGCATACCTACTTCCTAAAAATAGTAACACATAAACACATTGGTAATAATAAAAGTAAAATACAATTTTACACATTTTTATCAAACTTGCTCTATTATTATTTATTAAAACATATGCCCCTAATCCTAAAACAAAAGTTTAATTAAAAAATTAACAAGTTTAAACATAGACAAAAACTTTAGAAATCAACTCTTTATTATTCTACAAGGATTGGTGGCGTGAAATTTTTTAGATCTTAATGGTTTTCCATTGTTTTTTCCATCAATTTTTTTTGAAATTTGCTGCATTTCTTTCACCTCTTCCTTCCCTATTGCCCATGCCATTGCCATTTTTTCCATCATTTTTTCTTCGCATCGACAGAAATTGTTTTGCTTTATTCTGGGATATACATGTTTTATTAGCCAGTTTTGAACGTTCCGCATTTGTTGATCGAATTTTTCTTTTTCTCTTAATTTTATGATCTTCTTTCTGTCTTTTTCTTCCTTCAGTATTTTCTTTGCAGGCTTAAAAAATCTGTTCATTATTTCATTGTTCCATTTCTTATGAAAAGGACGACGGATAATTACAATAACGAAATACTTTTGATGTGATTTATATACACATCTATAACAAAAAAAAAAATAATCATTAGAAGATACACATTTTAGAATATCAGAAGTAAAATAAGATCATCGTATTATTAAACTTGTGTTTACGTCATTAACACGTTTATAGGATGCAAAATGAATACTTAATAATTTTATAGGTTTGAAGAGAAGCAATTACGAAAAATTTAATACCACAATTTTATACATTACTGTAAAAAAAACTAAAATTAATTAGAAGATGTAAACAGGAAACACAAAATAGTTCCTTAGAATATACAGAATAGTTTGGTATACCAAACAAAATGTCTCATTTTTCTGAACGATAGCGACATAGTTGTGCTCAAATGAAAACTAATTAATAAAAATCTATAATTAATAAAACAAAATATGTATGCACGATATAAAATATAAATTAGGTATTGTTAGATCAACAAATATTTCTATTTGGTTACAATATTTATCATAACATTAAATTTGTAAAAAAGAAAATGTCGTCCGTATTTGGCTTTGCCATATTCTTCGAATTTAGCTCCTAGTGACTATTTCTTAATTCCCTACCTGAAGAAACGGCTCATTATTGAAACAAACGTCTATTTTGAAAACCTCGACAAATTTTATAATATAATTATTTGGAAGTAATTGTGTTTTAAGTAGTGACAATTTAAAATTCATGTTATATGAAGCTATATAGGATTGATTACTTACTTTATACAAGATTTAGGAGCATTTTGTTTTAATGCCCGGCAGGTTGAGCACTGTCTAATTTTCTTAACCGGAAAACGCCTCCTAAATTCAGTACGTTTCTTCTGCTTTCGAGCTGAACGTTTTCTTCTGATTAAGTATTTTCTTCTCTGTCTGTGATTTATATTCGACATCTGTTAAAACAAATAATAATTCAATTAACCCATTTGCGCCTGTTATATTCATATGAGTACAGTATAACAAATCTTAATTCAAATACCATCTATACACTATATCTATAATCTGCAGTTCTTAACATTTAATATTGTGTTCTGTAATACTATTTATTTAAGTTCAAATGTGAAAACCTTGTTATTACAAGTAATTGGAAACTTTATTTAGTGGTAAGTATGACAGAAGAAAACAAATAAAGTAATATTATAAAATATGTACATAGTTGTTGAAATATTTATTAGAAAATTACTATGTAATTGTCAGCTCCTTACTTAACACTATAAAATATAGAATGTTAAAAAATATTGTTTCATTTTTAATTATTTTATCAAATATATTACTGTACTCATAAACTAAAGAAATAAATCCTATAACATATTTTATGGATAACAATAAAAAGGGCATAGGGCAGCAATTTATATAGGCGAAAGTAAAAAACATCCTGCTGAAAATGCATTGTTACAATATCAACAAATTATAGCAATATTGAGTGCAGATAGAAAAATTGTTTTAAGTCAATCGAGTCTAATTTTAAATTACAATAAGTGACATTTTTGCGTAAGAAGTGAGGTTACCGGCCGTCATGTTATAGCTCCCAAAGATGTTAGTGGAGAGGGAACCGCAGGGGAAATTTTAAAATAGCAACAGCCGGCTGTGGGATTCGAATTGAGGGTCTCAAGATTCACATTCCGATGCTTTATTATTTGTATTTCAGATTACATGGCAAATCCTTATTTTTAAAGGAGAGACCTATTGGAAATGTTTTGCAAAGTATTCTGAAATATGAAGGGGTACATTTCCGTTAAAAGCTTGGTACTCAACTTCGGTTCTGACGACACATGCGACCCAGATTAAGTAGTTTAAAATATAATATAACATTAAACATTGAACGAAATTGTTTTTCTTTAAATTTACCATCCATAAATTTAAAATACACGTTCTTTCAATAAATAATTATTAATTATTTTTCTCCTACTAGTGCCCGTTGTACTTATTTGAGTACACCAATTTTTCTCTTTCGGTGTAGCATATTTAGATTTTTTTTATATTTTGTTCATTTTCCTAATCCATTAACAAACTCTAATCACTAATTTATATTAAGAACAAATACTATTATTCTAGGAAAAAGAAAATGATAATACTGTGGTTTTGAGGAAAAACCAGTTAAGTCATTTTTTTTTTGTCAAATTGAGTTATATACGGACTTTGATACATATTTATGTATATTTTCATTTGGTGACCTCAAAACAAAGTTATCTCATATATATTTTGCGTAATTTGAACAAAACATAACTAGTTAAGTGTCATTTTTGAGGAAAAAACTGTTAAGTTCCATTCAGATGTATGTTATAATGTAATTTTAATTTGATATATATATATATATATATATATATATATATATATATATATATATTTATATATATTAGGAAATACTAATATTCAGTATTCAGGCAATCAAATGATCCGTACATAGTCAAAATTTTAACAACGTGCAACGTTAGTTTTTGTTAAATTAACAAGGTTCAAGCTTGTTATCAATTAACAAATTATTATTGTGCATTTAATAACTACATATATTTGTGAATATAGTATTATTGACATTTATTTTTATGTGCATTTAATTAAATATGTTAGTAATTATATGGAAGCAGAACAATAAATCATAATTATTATACCAACTTATGTTGTCACCAAGGATATAAACTTTCTTTAACAATTTCAATTTCAAATTGATAAGTTAGTTAAATTTACTTGATATTATTGACGAGTCTATTTGTGAAATATTATAAATCCAGCGAATAAATAAAAATAACAATTTTTGTACTGAATTTATTAAATTTAAATGATGATAATTAATCAGGACTGTAGTCAGATAAGCTTCAGTTTATTGTTCTATAGCCAACGTTTCGCCACCATACATGGCATTATCAGGGCAAAGAAACTAATAATAATATTTATATCTATTCTAGGTATTGTCAAACAATAAAAAGCAATGAAAATAACCTATATAAACAAGTCAAATAAGTCACGTAGCACAATAATTCGTCCAATAATGAAATCTCCATAACCATCTAGTTCTCATGTCACAACATTAACTTGTTATATGTTTAATCAATGATATTAAATTAATATCATATTTTACACTCTCCGCATCCATTTTACAATAATATTTTATGATGTTCAAAAATGAAATAAATCTGTTCCTGACAGTCTTGATACATTTAACTGTTGTTAAAGTTGTTTCTATTTTCCAGTCAAGTTGATTGGTTGGTTTGAGCAATTTAAGATTTAGAATATGAAATATGGCGATATTTCAAATATAAATTATAAATTTGTAAATCCAGCATAAACCAATAAAAGCATTTATATGTATTTTATATTTAGAAAATTAAATGGGGTAAATAGCTCCGTGGTAACGTGTCGAGAGATCCTCAGTTCGAATCCCACAGTTGACAGTTGAGAATTTAAATTTAGCCCTGTGGTTCCCCCTCCACTAACATCCTTGGGGGCTATAATTTGACGAGTGGTAACCTTACTTCATACGCCGAGATCTGCGTAAGTAGAGTGCCACACTCATAATGGGTAAAAGGCGTTATGATATTTCTATTTTATTTTATTTTTTAAATTTCTAAATCAAAATTTGTAAATTAAATCCAGTATAAATCAGCCATAACTCATAAATTTACTGAGATATGCCCAAAAAAAAAAAAAAAAATACCGGTGAAACTTTTTTTTATTAAATCGTGTTACATACAAGATCCCCCATTTATTTCAATGGGGTAAATAGCTCCGTGGTAACGTATCGGACTGTGGATCGTGAGATCCTCAGTTCGAATCCCACTACCAACAGTTACCAATTTAAATTTACCCCTGTGGTTCCCCCTCCACTAACAACTTTGGGGGCTATGACTTGACGGCTGGTAACCGCATTTCATACGCAAATATATCACCTACCGAGATCTGCGTAAGCAGAGTGCCACACCCTTAATGGGTAAAAGACGTGATGATATATTTATTTATTTTATTTACATACAAGATAACTGTTTGAAATTATATTTAATTTGCTTGAAGTTGTTAATTATTAAATATTAACATAAAAATCAATTGAAAACTCAATCAGATGTTTATAGTTATAAAATAATAGCGATTTTACCTTTTTTGAGGAAAAACCAGTTTAGTGATTTTATTTCATTTCTGGCTAAATAAATTACATTTTTACAAGTTTTGCATGTTTATTATACTTTTCTTTAAAATAAAAATGATTTCAGATAGATATTCGGAGCCATTTTAATATATTTATAAAGTTGACTTGTAAAACTTAACGCAAATATCTCGAAATCATGAAATAGTGACCTCAAAACTACAGTATATTGTATAAATACCTTTAACTGTAGCAAATATTCACTACACAATAATCAATTGATAATATTTATTAATTTCTTCTGGCACTGCAAATAAATTAAAGGTACTTGCGACGAGCAAACGACCAAACTGATAGGATACAAGATTTTCTTGGCGGATAGATAATATACAGCGCTATCGGAATCATTTTAAAATATGGCGCGAAACAAAATTATATATTGAAAGCAATAATTTCTTGCGGATTTTGTCTATGTTTACGATTATTTACAAGAAATTTCTATTTTCCGTTTAAGTTTATAATTAAAAATCTGTAAGAAAAGCATATTGTCGTTTAAAAATGTTTCAATACACATTTAAATTTACATACGATATTTCTTGATAACCACAATAAAAAAGAAACTTTATATTCCTATGCCTTCAGAAGATGTGTTTCTGGTTACAAAAATTGAAAATAATAAGTTCGTGATGATTTTAACTACATTTACATTTGATTGAAACAAATTTCTATTATACCCTTTCATGTTTATAATTAAAAAATTGTAGAAAAGGCATTGTCGTTTAAGGATTTTTTTCCATCAACAATTTTGTAGTACATTATAATATATTTACGATTGATTCCGACAAATACATTTTTCTCTTTTATATGTGCACTTTTATTAGGACTAGCATACCAGTTTGTATGAAAGTAATGTATTTAAATATTGCGGTGAATATGACAATTATTGAAAGTTACGTTGAATCGAACATACACTGCTTAACTTGAATGTATAAATCTTACAACGTACCTTTCTTATAAGCTCTAATTGTTGATCCCAAAATTATTTCTATCATCTGGACTTGTGAAGGTATCGGATTAAATTGCTAAAATAAACTTTCTTGCATGTTCTAAGTATAATTAAACATAATCTATAGGTTACATAATTAAGTAAAACAGTAATTATTAGAAAAATAATTCAATTTCACCTAACTACTCTCTCATACCTTCGGGAGATACACAATAGTTACACTTTAACTGATATGAGTTAATAATTTTATCAGAATTTTAATATTTTGTAACGAACTTGTATGTGGACTAGACTAAAAATAGTTTGGAAGAGACCTAAAGTAAAAAAAAATAGTAATATGAAAAATAATAAGAATTAATTATAATTTTACTCATTTTTATTAAAAATGCTATATTATTGTTTATTAAAACATATGCAAATAATTCTAAAACATTTAAATATTACTCTGAATTATTTACTAAGAAAATGAACAATTCTAATTTAGATAAGAACTTTAAAATTAACTTTAATATTTATGACTCCAGCATGCAGTCAATTAGGATTTGGAAAAACATATATGTTTAAAATACATATTACCTGTTAACAATATTAGTTCGATTACATAAAAAACATATGACGTACGATCAATCCGTAAAATTTTAAATCCGTTTTGATGGAAAACTCATTCTGATTCTACAAGGATTAGTTTTCCGTAGCATTCTCCGTAGTATTCTCATCGACTCCCAAGTTTTGGAAAATTTGCTCCACTTCTTTCACGTCTTCCTCCTTTTCTGCCACTGCCATATTTTCCATTTTCTTTTCCGTGCTGCGACTGTCATCTTTTATCAACATTCTCGGGAGTACATGTTTCATTAACCAGGATCTTACGAGCTGCATTCGCGGACTCAATTTTTCTGTTTCCCTTGAGTTCTCAATCACGATTTTCTCTTGTTCTGTTTCTGGCTTCAATATTTTCTTTTTAGGCATAAGGAATCTGGTCAAAATTTCATTTTTCCATTTCTTGTAAGAAGGACGATGGGTGATTTCGGTAACGAAAATGGTTCCATGCGATTTGTGCTCACACCTATAACAAAATAAAATTATTATAAGCTTCACATTTAAGAATAACAGAAGTAAAATAAGATCCTAGTATTTTCAATTTTGTGCTTACGTCATTAACACTTATACTACACGAATGCTCAAAAATGATATATTTCTTGATTCCCAACCTCAACGGAAAAGATTGGGCTCCAAAAATAAAATCATTATTTAAACATACATACATACATACATAACATCACGCTATGTCCCACCCAGAAACACAGTCAACCAACAATCAATCTCCTCCATACATTCCTATCCTGACACACCACTTTCGCCTCGGCCACATTCATAGTGCGATTCATACATGCTCGTTTATTCTTCACACTCGGAATCATTCGTTCACGCAACAAACAATCAATCATACCCAACCAGTTATTCCTCGGACGCCCACGCAATCGTTCACCTTCACTCTCACCCACATATATTAGTATTATGTCAATGTAGGCACTAACACACCATTATAAACGCTCAATCGAGCATCTCTAGATACATTCACGTTTCGAGCATATGTACCCAGAGCACCCAATACCTTGCACCCTGCTACCACTGTGTTTTAAGTAGTGAACACTTAAAATTCATGTTAATTGAATGTAAATTATTGATTATTTACTTTAGGAAAGAATTGGGAGCATTTTGATTTAATGCTTTGCAGGTTGCACACTGTCCAATTTTCTTCTGCGCAAAAAATTTGAACAAATCGTTACGTTTCTTCTGTCTTCCAGCTGAACGTCTTCTTACATTTCTGTTATTTCTTTTCCTTCTGTGACTTATCTTCGACATCTATTAAAACAAATAGTAATTCAATTAATAAATATAAAAAAATACATCTATTTTTCTAGCAAAAAAATGTTAATTTATTGTATAAATACCTTTAACTGTAGCAAATATTCGCTACCCAATAATCAACTGATAATATTTATTAATTTCTACTTGCACAGCAAATAAATTAAATTGCGACGAACAAACAACTGAACTGACAGGATACAAAATTTTATAGTGGATAGATAATGTACAGCGCCACCTAAAGCATTTAAAAAAAATGGCGCGGTACAAAATTAAACCAGATAAATAAAATAAAATATAGCATATGTAAGCATTAGTGGGCAATAACCACCCAGTATGTTTAATATTTAAATTTTATTCTTTATATTTGTTTAGTCTTTCAAGTAGTTATAATACGTTATAATTTTGCCTGCGATCAAGGTCATATTAAACGTGAAAACTTCATTTATGTTATAGTATAGTTATCATTAAAAGACAAAACAATACTAGGATAAACTTACAAGAAGTAAGATAGTGTGAATGTATGATTCATAATAGAATTATTTCAACAATAATAATATTGCTTCTCATATGTCATGAATGTGAAGCAATTTACAATTTAGCTGCACGTGTTCTCAAATTATTTCATCCGAATTTAAACAAGCAATTTTGTGCATAATAAATGACTCAAGTTGTTTTTTTCAACAATAATTATCAAAACAAACAAAAAATACTCCGGTGTTTTTATTTTCCGTGTAAAAGTACTCACTAACAATGGAGATAATAATATGATAAATAATACTAATGAAGAAATATAATTTTAGGAAAATTTATTTAGTAAACAAATACATTTACATGTACATTTATTTTTAAAGGGGTAATACAACCAACTATTAATGTTACATATTGAAAATATTTACTCATACTAGGGTTACTACAAAGCAGTTGAACAAAAGCCTATATACAAACGTGACATACGCATTTGTCTCTTTACAATTCCTGCATGTCTTTGTTGGAGGTGGTACATAATTTGTCGAATTGTGGTTCAAGTCTAGCTGTGTCGTCCTCTAAATCCATATCATCCGTGTTTACAATAGAGATGTTTTCCAATGCATTGGCTAACAGATCTGCTTCATCCTCATCTTTTTTTTCATCGTCTATATTCATGTTTTTTACTACTGCAGCGAGCTTGTTATCAATATCCATCAACCGCGAATTGTCATTACCCATATCTACTAGAGGTATCGCCTCTGTACCGATCTTTCTCTCATCTTTCATCTTCTTCAAAAGAGACTCAGCTTTATTCAAAAGTGCATCCTTTTCGGGAATGTTTACTACGGCCTGTTTCGATTCTCCTTGCGTAAGGTTCGAAAAGTTTTTGACTTCATCTATCATTTGGCAGCACTTCTCGATATACCCGTTTTGAAATGCATCAAGAGTCATTCGGTTTTTGCCTTTTAAGTATTTCTCCCAGTATTTATATGTATAGCGATAGAGTTCGCGCTGGCACAACTCGGGTAGAATGGAAGACACCCAGCGCATATCGGGAGACAACAAAGCGTCACATGAATTAGATGAAGGGACTTTGTAAGGACCTCTGCATACGGCACACTGCTTCAATATTCGCACACAGGTGGAACAAATCTTGTAGTAAGGTTGGTGCATGGCCTTATAGCCGCATCTGTAATGGAATGAAAATATTAATTGTTGTTCTTTAATAATCTTAAATCCAGTGAACAATATTAATTTCATGACTTGACAGCTGAAAACCGCATGCAGACAATCACACCCATAAATATTTATTGTATATTTGGGTAATATGTTTTCGAGGGATGGGTGGTATTGACGGGGAGATTGAAAGGCGGGTGTCTGCAGGGTGCAAGGTATTGGGTGCTCTGGGTACATTTGCTCGAAACGTGAATGTATCTAGCGATGCTCGATTTAGTGTTTATAATGGTGTGCCTACATTGATATAATACTAATATATGTGGGCGAGATTGAATGTCAACGATTGCGTGGGCGTCCGAGGAATAAGTGGTTGTGTATGATTGATGGTTTGTTTCGTAAACGAAGAATTCCGAGTGTGAAGAATAGACGAGCATGTATGAATCGAACTATGACTGTAGACAAGGCGAAAGTGGTGCGTTAGAATAGCAATGTTTGGAGGAAATTGATTGTTTGTTGACTGTATTTCTGGGTTCATGTTACCCCACTGAGTTGGGATATAGCGTGATGTTATGTATGTATATACAAATCGGTTTTGATTACGACAATCAATATCAATACTGCATATCAAAGTAGTCAGTTGATTACAACAATCAAATATTGAAATATTCACAATATTTTGCAAAAAATGATTGTTGCGTTTTGGTCTTATATTTAAATTGCTTTATGACGAAACAAATTGTCTCCATTGATGGATTTTGTAAGAGTTTTTAATATATTTACGGTTGATTACAACAAACGATTGTAAAATTCGTGATATTTATCTGTGTACTTACACCGGGCAGAACTTGGCGTTCTTTAGTGGAACCAGTAGGCCTTTTTCTTTAGATTTTTCAATCTTAGGTTTACATTTATCACATAAATGACGGATCTTTATCGAATAATCTGGAACAGGTTCCGAGCGGGCTTTCATCACTCGCGATAAGCGCGGCTTTTCGATAATACTTCTAGACTTTTTCTCTGCAGTTGATGTTCCAGGTAAACTTCTGGCTAAAGTCCGAGCCATTTTCACCAACTAGAAACATAATATAATAAAATAGATACATATAAGTTTGTAGGACATTACTGCTAAAGACCATGAAAATATATGGAATACATGACTTGCAAATTTTGTAATATTTAATCATAGATTTGCACAAATACCTATTTATAATTGAAGTAATTCCTTGGTGAGAACTAATCCACTAAAATTTTCAACGATTTACTGAGTAAAACTTTAATTATTTTGTTAAAGAAACGAACGATACACCTGCACGAAAAGGGAAAATTGAACTGAATTTAGTTACAGTTTTCGGCAGCTTTTCTATTGAGCAGCACAATCGCAAAACGTATTTTTATACAAAAAATAAGCGAGCAGTCAATAAAAGCGGGGAATATAAAATAATATGCCTTATTTTTTTTTTTTAGTAGACAAGGGTACTTTTAATAGTTTATAATTATGTATAATTAATTTAAAAAGATTATAATAATATAATAATTATTATTTATAATAATAGTATTTATTTGATTATATAGTATTATTATTATTATTAAATGCAATACCCAACAGACTTGCGTCCAATTCTAGGGTAAGGTAAACAAAAGTAAATTTCTAATTAAGGTAGTGTGCTTAATGCTCTGACACTGTCATGAAAAATATCGGCGTGAGATTCAATTTTATGATAATTATGTATCATTTGATGCAAGGGAGATTTTAATAATATATTTGATCGTGCGGTTTTAAAGTAGAAAGTGCTATTCTGTCTGGCTGCTAACCTGGGTAGAAGATTTTATCTAAAATAAAGGGACAATCAATTTTATTGTCAATAATCTTTGTAGTATTATTACAGACTCAATTGTACGTCTATGATGGAGATAATTCAAATCAAATGTATCCAATAATAATTCTTGTGATGTACCTCTAGGTGGGTAAGACCCTTCTAAAATGTTAGCCGCAAATTTCATGAATTTTCTCTGTACTCTTTCAATGGAATCATGTAGATTTAGGTAAATAGGATTCCAAATAATATATTATGTTATGAGCTCAACACAAAAGGACTCCAAATGACATGTACTATTTTTTCTTCATGCGCCCTTTGGCCAGGTGCGTAGGTCCTTTGCCATGGCCAGGAACCCATGCTAGTCCGCGGCTTAGGTGGCACAGCCATTGGGTCGCGGCCTGGAATCCGGTGGGCCCCAGAGGCGGAGTCCCAGGACCGTGGCCTTAGGGGGTCGAGGGCGGAGCCCCTGGACTGGTGTCATGGTCTCGGGGGGAGGGCGGTGGCCCCGGGGGCGGAGCCCCTGGGTCGGGGACTGGGCCCCGGGGGCAAAGCTTCTAGAGCGAAGCCTGGGCTCATGGGGGCCCAGTGTATAAAACATGATAAACCCAGCTGCAACACAACTATCACTCATCACAACTGCTCTTTTAATAATTCATAATGTAGCAATATATGAATATTAAATACACATAAAGAAAAATATATTATACAAATGTATTGGTAAAAATTAACAACATAGTTTATGATTTATTAACTGTAACAATAAATAACCATTCCTATCTTTGAATTAATTTTACATTATATACTTACTTACTGATCTAATTCTTAGGACAGATATGTAGTTATAAAATTTCGCTTTGGACAAGTCTGAGAGAAGATCTTGATTGGCACTCTCGATATTGGTGTGGGTGATATATTTTTGGATATATGTGACTCTAAGGGAACTATAGATGGGACATCTAAAACGGAAGTGATTTAGGTAGTTGAGTTCTATGTTTCTTCCTCTCTGATATTGTGTCAAATTTCATCCTGAAAAATACTTAGGTTTCTTGAATTTACTGTTAAAAATTTTATGAATAATTTCAGGATGCAAAAAACAATATTCAAGTTTAGGTATATTATAACGAAATGGTTATGAATAGAAGTTAGGATTGTAGTGTGTTGAAATTATTCTTCTGGTGACTAAAGCATATATTTCTTCATTGTATACTCTTAACATATTATATGTTACTCTTTTAGCAGTTATAAATGCTGTATATAACATTATTTTAAAATTATTTCATCCACCATTATTTGAATAAGATATACAATAATATGTAAATATAATGCTTGATGTTTTTGTGAATAAAATAGCCAGATAATAAGGAACTACAAATCCAAATTTAATTATTATATTTCAAAATAGTTTTGTACTTACAGCAAACAATAGATGATAACATATATTTTACTTTTACATATGAATGCATGGAATAGCAATGCTAACTACGAAATATAATTTGACCAATTTGTATTGGAAAATAAAGATAACATTAATTTATAATGGAACATGGAACATAACAAATCTAACAGACAGAATCTTTCTGTTTTCTGGAATTACAAATCAAGGTATATTATATGCACCTATCATAAAAAAAACATCTCAGATACAAAGGAACTATATAATAACAATGAGCATAGGAACAAATCTATCACGCAAAGAGATATTTTCAACCATCAAAAATGAGATCGAAAAATTACAATTTTAATCAGTGTACCCAACAGCTCCTTCTTCTTCGTCTTCGACGTTTTCTTCATTGACAACGTCTCCTTCTTCATCAACGTATTCTTCTTCTTCTTCCTCTTCTTCTTCTTCCTCTTCTTCTTCCTCTTCTTCTTCTTCCTCTTCTTCTTCTTCCTCTTCTTCTTCTTCTTCTTCTTCAACATTTTCCTCCTCTATTTTTTCATTTTCCTCTGACGCATCGTAGTTTTCAAGTTCTTCAGCTTCCGAAGAACCTTGATTTTCCCGATTCTTCGCTTGGTATTCCTTAAACGACAGATCGAGAATCGCTTTCAATTCTTCATCAGTTTCATCTTCTTCTTTTTCCATTAAACGTTTACGTTCCTCCGCCTTTTTTTCGATTATAATTTTTTCCTTATCCCGTGCATATCTCTCTTCCGCATCTAATATTCGCTTATCAAGCTCCGTCAATTTTTGTCTCTTTTCGTCATCTAAATAACAGGAGCCGTGTTCTTCTACGAACACTCTTCGGAACTCTTCCAGAACGCTCTTCTCATTTCTGCGTAATCTGCGCAGCACGATCTCCGCTTGTTCCAATGATGCAATTTGCCTATAGCTTCTAGTCGATGTACCTGGCTCCTCTTGATAGGCTTTCCGTAATACGCCTTCTAGGTAGCCGATAATGCAAAAAGCCTTGTTCATGCACTTTTCTTGATATTCCGTCATCACCATCTCATCACTTTTTAAGTAATGCTCCCAAATTTCGAATGTATATCGGTACATTTCTCTCTGAAATTTTTCAGGGAGGGACTCTATAAGGTCACGCATAGGTGTGGACCAAAGGGCTTCGAGTGGGTCCACGCAGTCTCTCTTGTATGGGCTGCGGCAAACGGCGCATTCTTTTAACACCTGGACGCAAATAGCGCAGATAGTGTAGTAGCTTTGATGGATACTCTTATGTTTGCATCTGTAATACAAAAATATATATTAATTACTTTTGTATTTACTTAACACAAAGATGTTTTGGGTTAGCAATTTTGTTTTAACACCTTAAGTTTAAACATATGATGAAAATAACTGTTTTTCACGAAATAGTGAGGAAAATGTGTTGTTCCTCTCTAGAGAGGAAAATATACAAGTGTTACCAATATGAAAGTTATTTACAAAAAATATATTATTAAAATTATAAATAAATTCCTAATTTTATTTAAAATCCTTATTTTAGTGATACACATACTTTAAATTATCTTACAATTATGTCTTATATTTTTCTTTTTTTTATTAAATCACAATTTGACAACTTATTAAAGATATTTAAGATTGGTTCATTGGCAACACTGCTACACCGCTTTGTGTCTGATAACCTAACTTTTAACGTGTCAGCCGGTCAGTTGTGTTCTCAAAGTGTATTTTAGATCCGAGCAAATCGTTTTTAGAAACATGTCGTGAAAAAAATGTTGTGTCCTAACACGAGAGGAAAGCTCTTGTTCCACTCTCGTTCGAAATGCCTCACTCGCTGCGCTCATGAGGCAAACTTCGAACTCGAGGGGGAAAAAGAAGCGCTTTCCTCTCTAGTTTGACAAATAACTATTAAGTAGTCATCTTTTCCATGTTTACAAATAATTAAAAGACCTATTATCATCATAAACGTCAATATTTATTAAATTGTTATATTATGATACAGTACTGTGTTTACTAGACTAAACGAGTTAAATCAAAATTTGCATAAATTAAATTTAAATTCGTTTAAGTTATAAAATTATATTTTTTACTGAATGGAAGTATCTACGTAACCATTGAATTTACATAATCATCTTCAACTAATTTGTAAGGAAATTAATCCTGTGCGGATATATATCTTTAAATCCAAAATCAGTATAATTATCAAAATTATAAATCTGCGTACTATATTCTAAATCGATCCACATCTGCTAAACGAATTTGATTTTAATTGAGCCCAGGATTTGAAAGAATAACGATTACAATAATCTATTTCCTTAAGCAGCCAGCTTTCAAAGGGAGAAGGGACACAGTTAATAAACAAACATATTTAGGAGATTAAAATTTTATCAGTAATAAGATATTTAGAAATCCATAAGAAATTCCTTGATTTGAAAAGTAAACCATTTAAAATACTTCTGGTCTTCAGAGCAGGAATGAACAACCATTGCTAAACGTTTTCTTTAATAGAAAATATAGATGTAATATACAAAAATATCCGTTTTAAACCGAATTTATTTGCATTTGTAAAATATTCGAATTCGCATAAATTGGCGGATATCTGCAATTCTGCAGGGCTCTAAAGATAATCAGTTAATTCGTATTTCTAATAATCCATTGATTGAAAAAAAAAAATAAAGAGTATTTTGTTTTCTTGTATAGAATTATGCATAAAATAAAAAAATTGACATAGACCGCAATAAGAAAATGATTTTTATGTTCAGAATTATCGATCAATTAATAAATAACCAATATTAGGATGCAAGCATGTGTTCATTTTCAATTATAAAAAGCCCAAATAGAGGAGAAAAGACATCAATTCTAATTTCTAATTACAATCAAACAGGATTTGGGCGAACAGCATCATTCGATTCTGTTAATTTCAATACAAGATATATTTTATTATTACATAAATAGCTCTTTTAAAAAAATCTAAACAATTAACTGATTTCTCTAATAATCTAATTCGTTTTTTTAAACAACCCGAAAAAGAAAAAACCCACATCAGTTGTCCGATTGATTCATCAATAAAAATTTTCGAACGAAAATCGCTGTCTACTACCTACGTTGGCTTTAATCTTCTATAAGAGATTATACCAATTAGACATTTAAAGATTTTTTCGTCTTTCATGAATAGACTTTTCTCTAATCCGTTTCCTAATTAAAGTTGGAACCGTGATAGTGTTAACCAAACGAATACAACATTGCAATTTTATGTTCTATGTAATATTTCGGAAATGAATAAGTGCAGGGATTCTCAAAACTGTCGAAAGTGTTATTTCCGAGAAATAAGATTGTTAAATTTCTTAAAACAATCGTTTTTTAAAACATCGTTCATAATATCTAGTTAGTAAAAATAAAGAGTTATGATAATACGATGTTTCCTAAAAATCAACAGACAACAAAAATGTATTTCAAAGGCCACATTTTATCCATCAAAGTGTTTCCTTCAAAATACACGCGTCTAAATGTTAGCAACCATCTAAGCTTCGTACAGTCCTGCAAACCGTTCGGTGAACCACGTCCATACCGGCGCAACAAAACGGCGAACCGAAAACACGTGCAACGTTTGCGTGGTCCATGCTTTGTCGGTATCATCAAAAGATTTTGCGCGAGCAATTAGAGTGGACGCAACGGCAAACGGATACTTGCAACAAGTGATTTTATTTCACTTTATTCTTTAGTTTGAAATAGATGTTAAATTTTGCTCTTCATTAATACTATATTTATTAAAAAAAATTCTTTAATATTTGTCAAACTCTGTATAAATCACGATATTATTTGGAATCCGCAAAATAAAGATCATAGGATATTTCCAACCAAAGTCTACAACTCCTTTTTTATTACTTATTTTTATGTTGACAGTCATGTTATTATTATATTAAATATTATGTAGGTATATAAGAGCAGCCTTTGGCTGAAGCTCGCCATTGACAGTGGTCAATAAAGATTATTATTATTATTATTACACACAAAACTAACTTTTTTTACAAATAGAATCAGCTGTGGAAAAATGTTTCAAATGGAAGATATTAATAAAAATGTTTGGAATATAAAATGTTATTTGCACGTTTCTTGTACATGCTTCTAATTTTTGAAAATGTCAATTGTATATTTAATAACATATTTCAATAATCTTAATTACATTGGAACAATAACTAAAACATTTTCAACATCTATATGTCATATAATTGTCAAAATAGTCATACGCAAGGAACATGTTATATGTGTTCTGTTGGTTTTATATGTATAAAAAAGTAGTGTGGTGCCCACACCAGATTTAAAAAAAATGTAATTGAATATAAATGTTATGCTGCTGCCACGGCTTCAATATATCCATTTTAAAGCAAATCTACATACATGCATCTGCAACAAAAATGGGAAAGAGACGAACATTCCCCCAACATCCGCTGCGAGTGATCGCTAAACCGTTCGCCGAACGCCGAACGCTGATCGGTTCGCAGGTCTGTACAAGGCTAGGCAACAACAGAGAGCGACAAGTGTCCAACAATCAAAATTCTACTAATCCATTAGCTTAGCTTAGATGTACCAACGACTACCTGTGGAGCGCAGCTACATATATTTTAGAATCCGTCGTGTTTGTCGCATTATCTACACGACGACACAAGTATATGTGGAGAGACAATGAGACAAACGAAATCAAAACATCCCTTTTTAATGCATAAAAATGCGATTACTCATACGAAAGGAACAAGAAAATTATATTCCGCGACAGTGCTGTTTAATAAATACGCACAGTTGTTTAAAATATTCGGTAGACACGTGCCGCAAATAACTGAATTAAGACTGATTAGTATTTTAATTAACGGATATTTTGCGTCAATTTGAGCAAATAACATTTCTTATTTTAGCATTAACAATTATTACAAAGTATAGTAATGCTATATAAAACAATATTTGGGTACAGATTTGAAAAAAATAATAAAACGACGTTTTGACAGCCTTCATTAGGTAAAATACAAGACAATAATTAAATATGTAGTCTAAATTACATGTTACTCTGATTTTGTAAACATATAGCCTTGCTGCTTATTGTATTTCATCTGATAAAGGCAGCACTTCGCTGTCGAAACTTTGTTTTATAATTTTTTTAAAGAACTAAACCCAAATTTTGTTTTAATTATATGATGAGTTCTGGAAGCTTCTTTCTACATTTATAGAAATGCTGTGTAATAATAATTGTCAATCGGAGATGTATCAATTTGTTTACGGCAACCAACAACACAGCTCGCGCTGTATACTAAAAACTAACCTATAGCGAGACGTAATAAGGTTCACTTTACATAAATGTTTTCAAATTCGGGAAATATTTAACTATTTTCTATTACAGAAAAATCAATTTTAAATACGTGTCAGTAAATATAATTGATATACTTACGCTGGACAAAACTTTGCGTGTTCTAATGGAACCACTCTTCCACAATCTACCATTCTCTGAATTATTTGAGTACAATTTTTGCACATGTGCCGCAGCCTCACGCAATAATACTTTTCTTCATCCTTTGGTTTCTTCTGTTTTTTGGGGGGTTCCTCGGGTGTTTTTTTCTTCGGGATTTTTTTAATTGCACCCGTCTTTGGATCCATTTTGTCAACTACAGAAATAAATATTGTAATAAATGTATAACAGAATAGGAACAAGTTTCTCAGACAATGCAGGAATATATTATGAATGTATTGGACACATTAGTATTTATAATATTGCTCTATTTATGTTATAACATTTAGATAAATACCTGATTAATGTCTTTCACACTTGATATTCAACGACTGAATCTTTGACGAATTAAAATTGAACTGACTGAATATAGTTCCATTGCTTACAGGTAGAGGGATGCTAAAAAACGCATTTATTTTAAACGATAAATTTTGGCGCAAAGATAAATAAATATTTATTGTACATACAAAATATTTTATTAATAATTATTATATTTTACATATTATTTATTTGATTTGAATTGACATTTAGGATGTACCTGGATTGTCAAAGAATATTATTACAAAAAATAAGATTGTATTTCGTTTTGTTTCTCGTAAAAAGAAATTAAAATGTAATAATTATATATGTAGATTAATTAACATATTAAAAAAATAATAATAATAAAAAAACCAGTGATATCGATTTGAATTGATGTTTTGTAAAAAAATATAACAAAACATGTTTACAGCTATTGACAGTTAAAATGAATATTATTAAGGCGTTTTATAAAGTGTATATTATATAAATATCTCCAAAGAATTGCGCCACTTCTTTACAAACACTACATTCTTTTTTTTTTAACTTTTTCAGATTTTCCTCTTCATATCCATAGCAGGTACCCAGAAATTTACTCCAACCGTCTATAAAATATGAGTTAAAAAATGTAGAAATAAAATACAACTAGGTATTAAAACTTAAAAATATGCTCATAAAAATTAAATATGTGATGCTTTGAGATAGGCAAGCTGCACAGCAGTGAAAAAACTTGAGGAACAACTAATTCAGAAAATTATAGAATCAATTTATAGTATAAACACATTGTTGAACAACATAAATTTTTTATTTATTTCAATCAGTATTAGCGCTGTGAAAAACATAAATCAGCTAAAATTAAAATTTCGCAAATCTAAATCTCTAAAACCCTGCAGAATTGCGGATCCGCCAATTCTAATACGGACCAAACAAAGAAAGAAGGCATCTATCACTTCATCATGAATTGCCCAATGTACACCCCTAATATTAACCATTTTATTGCAGAGTATTTAAAAAATTTAACAAGAGAAAACTATATAACATTTCTATCTATATAACAAAAGCTTTACAAACAACATAATTTAATTTAAATCTGTAAGGACTATATTTTCAATTAAAGCAAATAAATACATTACTCCAGTTCATTCCTTACTCTTCTGTGTGAATTTATATTGTATATTTGTTATTAAGTAATTAATTTATTATTACCAATCTCTTTGTAAATTCTTAGGCGAATTACAAATAAAGTTATTACTATCATTATTAACTTAAACATCTTCAAAGAGTTGAACCACTTCTCCACTAAGCTCTTTCGATTATTTTCTTGTACTAGATCAATTTCCATTCCTCTTATTTAAATTTTCCTCTTCATTTCCTCCTGTCCCCAATTTTTAATTCAAGCTCTTCTTAGGTCCTCCTCTACTTCTTTTAGCGATTTAGACCTCTCTAGTATTGACTTTATTGTGCCTTTATCTTCTGGGCTGCATATATACCCTAGCCTCTTCTCTCCTTGTTTTATTTTCTTGATTGTCTTATAAAGTGTAAAATATCTAAATCTACAACGTAATGTATGCACTTAAATATTTTCGGATTGCTGAAATTAAATCAAATAATAAAAAACAAAAAATTGGCGTTGATTCAAATTGGTACTTTTGGTAAAAATGTAATAAGACGTTATATAAAGTACAAACACCTTCATGGAGCTGCGCTGGTTCTTTACGAAGCTAGGTAGATCGTTTTCTTGAACTGAATCAAATTTCATTTCAATTATTTCAAATTTAATTGCATATGGCTCTCCATATCTGCCTGTCTGTTGTTTTTTCTCTCCAATTTTTAACTCCTTCTCCTCTTAAGTCCTTCTTTACTTCCTTCAGCTATTTAGACCATTATAGTATTGATTTTAAGGTGCCTCTTTCTTCTGGTCTTCATATTATCTTCTAACCTTTTTGCTCTTGTGTGTTTTATTTTCTGGTTTGTCTTGTAATGTACAAAATATTTAAAATAAATGAACAACGTAATGTAGGTACAAACGTATTTTAAGATTGCTGAAATGAAATCAAATAATAGAAAACAAACCGTTGGCATCGATTAAAATTGATATTTTTTGTTAAAAATATAATAATACGCTGTATAAAGTACAGAATGACCCATTTTAATGTATGCACTGTAAATCTCGACCAATATGCATCGTACAAAAAATGTTCTGAACAAAAGTCACGGTCCTCGTAAATGCCGTTTTTCAGTTTTACGGGAAACTTATTTTGCGAATTCAAAAAAAATATCTCAGATAAAACCTACATCGTTTTTAGTCTAGAATCTGAATCTGCAATAAAAAAAGGTTACGTATTTCAGATTTCAAAGTTGACCCCTTCCCTGGGGAGTGCGGGTTGAAAAAAGTATAGGAACGGATGACCCTCTCAAAATAATTAAACTTTTGTCCGGAACATTTTTTTGTACGATGAATATCGTCGAGATTTCCAGTGGATAAATTATAATGGATCACGCAGTATAAACACCTCCATGGGGTTGCGTCGATTCTTTGCGAAACTCTGTAGGTTGTTTTCTTCGACTGAATCAATTTCCATTTCCCTTATTACAAATCTGATTGCATATGGCTCTACATATCTTCCTGTCTATTGTTTTTCTCTCCAATTTTTATCCTGCTCTTCTTAGATTCTCTTCAACTTCTTTCAGCTTCTTTGACCACTGTAGTATTGACCATATTGTGCCTTTTTCTTCTGGTCTTCATATATTTCACTCTTTGTTTTATTTCTTTTGTTTATCTTGTAGTGTTAAATACTTAAATTAAATAGATAACGTATGTACAAGAACATTTTAGGGTTGCTGAAATAAAATCAAAGAATGAAAAATAAACCATTAAAATTGATTTAAATTGATAATTTTTGTAAAAAATGCAATAAGATGGAGTATAAAGTATAACCACCTCCATGGAGTTGCGCTGGTTCTTTACGAAGCTCTGTTGATCATTTACTTGGACTGAATCAATTACCATTTCATTTATTTAAGACATCATTGCGTACAGCTCTCCATGTTGTTTCTTCTGTACAATTTTTAATTTCTGATCTTCTTAGGTCTTCTACTTCTATCGACTATTTTAACCGCGTCTTGCTGTATGGTTCCTTTGATTGTCTTTTTTATATCTCTTTCTTCTACTCCCCATATATGCCCTAGCCTTTTCACTCTCTGTTGTAAAATGTAAAGAATCTAAATTAGAAAACCTTATGTATAAACAAAATATTGTAGGATTGCTGAAATGAAATCAAATAATAAAAAATAATCAATTGAAATAGATTTAAAACAAAAGGGGTAAATTTAAATTGGAAACTGTCGGCTGTGGGATTCGAACTGCGGTTCTAACGATCCACAATCCAACTCGCAATCCGATGCGATACCACGGAGCTATTTACCCCATCAGTTGAATTAGATTTAAAATGATATTTTTTGTAAAAGGACTTTCATGGAGTTGCGCCATTTCTTTACGAAGCTCTGGTAAATCATTCACTAGGACTGAATCAATTTCCATTTTATTTATTTCAAATTTGATTGCATACAGCTCTCCATATCTTCTTATCTGTTGTTTCTTCCGTACAATTTTTAATTCCTGATCTTCTTCTGCATGGTTCTCTTTGTAGTATTGTCTTTACTGTATCTCTTTCTTCTGCGCCCCATATATGTCCTAGTTTTTTCACTCTGTTGTAAAATGTAAAGAATCTAAATTAGAAAACCTTATGTATAAACAAAATATTGTAGGATTGCTGAAATGAAATCAAATAATAAAAAATAATCAATTGAAATAGATTTAAAACAAAACGGGTAAATTTAAATTGGTAACTGTCGGCTGTGGGATTCGAACTGAGGATCTAACGATCCACAATCCAACTCGCAATCCGATGCGATACCACGGAGCTATTTACCCCATCAGTTGAATTAGATTTAAAATGATATTTTTTGTAAAAGGACTTTCATGGAGTTGCGCCATTTCTTTACGAAGCTCTGGTAAATCATTCACTTGGACTGAATCAATTTCCATTTTATTTATTTCAAATTTGATTGCATACAGCTCTCCATATCTTCTTATCTGTTGTTTCTTCCGTACAATTTTTAATTCCTGATCTTCTTCTGCATGGTTCTCTTTGTAGTATTGTCTTTACTGTATCTCTTTCTTCTGCGCCCCATATATGTCCTAGTTTTTTCACTCTGTTGTAAAATGTAAAGAATATAAATTAGAAAACCTTATGTATGAACAAAATATTGTAGGATTGCTGAAATGAAATCAAATAATAAAAAATAATTGGTTGAAATAGAGTTAAAATGATATTTTTTGTAAAAACACTTCCATGGAGTTGCGCCAGTTCTTTACGAAGCTTTGCAGGATCATTTACTTGGACTGAATCAATTTCCATTTCATATTTTAATGTCACTTGTTTTTTCTCTCCAATTTTTAATTGTTGATCTTCTACTTCTTTCGATTTTTTTAACCTCAATCTTCCCTCTGGTTCCCTTTGTAGTATTGACTTTATTGTATCTCCTTCTTCTGCTCTTCATATATATGTTCTAATTTTATCACTTTCTGTTGTTAAATGTAAAGAATCTAAATTAAATAAATGTACAAAACGAGGTACAAAAATATCTTAGGACTTTCAAAATGAAATAAGAATGTTATAAAAAGGAACCATTAAGTCTTTATTATACTAATAGAGTCATGATCGTAAAGTCAATTTTTTAAATTACAAATAACATGATTTTTTAATGTGTTAAACACGAAAATTACAAATTTTAATTATTGTGAAATATTGTCACACAGGCACTCTATATCACAGAAACGATCATTATCAACTTGAGCAGCAATAGGAACTTATTTTTTCACGTACAGGATATACGAGATTTTTAATTCTTTGTAAAGAGCTTCACGGATCTCATCAATATTCATTTTTCCTTTTCGGTAAGATTTCCACATGGCAAACAGGGAACGCAACGGGGCACGTTTTTTGTCGACTGGAAGTACTGCTAGTATTGATTTCATTTTAGAATTTAAAACACAGTCAATAGGGTGTTCAGATCCTTCAAATTCATTGTATGAATTCAAACATCTAGCGCACAAGCTCTTGGTTAAAGAGCATAAGGAACACAGATTTCCATAGGGTTGACGAATACACATCCTCAGGCATCTATAAAAATAAAATGTTAAGTCGATGTTTACTACTATGAAGGTAAAGCATTTTACACATACTTTAAACATTCTGTTGGATGATGCAAAGGTTTCATTAGTCCTCGTACAATTTCCTCTTCAATATGATATTGGCAATTTTGGCAAACATGTTTAATTTTTATCTTGTATGACAGTGAAATTGTTTCATCAGCATTATCATCCACAATAGTGTATAGTGTCGGTCCAGGTATTTTTTTTACAGCTCCTTTGTTAGGATTCATCTTGAGAGGTTTTTTTGGCTTCTAAATAAATCTAAAAACAAATTAAATTGTAAATGAAAGATATTTTGTTTAAGTCCTGTAAAGTGTTTAGTAACTTGTTTATGTCGTTCACATGTGTTCCTGGCAAAGAATTACGAAATTTTACAGTACTTAAACCAAAACTCTTTTATTTATTTACCATTAGTTCTAAAAGCTTTTCTGCTAAATAAAATGAATATATGACAATCAGATGTATTCTACAGGAGTTCCGAAACGTTAAAAATTTCGGGTAAATAACTTTCTGATAACACATCGGACTGTGAATCATAACGATGTCCACAGCCGCTAGTCCCAACTTTACTTCTGTTGGTACCCCTCTACTAACATATTAAGGGGCTTTGACTTGACGGCTGGTAACCGAAAATATATCACATACCGAGATCAGAGAAAGCCAATGCCATACCTTAAATAGGTAAATGGCGAGATGATATATTTAATTAGAAATTTCGATAAGTTACATAGTTATTTTTTACAAAATTTTTCTACTCTTTTGACGGAACAGGAAATAATTAAAAATAACGGAAGCAATAACTTTTCATTATTTCATATTGCTACTCCTAAAAGTTGGCTGCGCTGGCTTAATTAGTTTTTGAGGTTAGCTGTCAAAAGAAATATACATGTGGCTTGTGATGATTTAGAAAGATCGAAGACAATTATTATCTAATATTATGAGTTCTCAAAAAGGAAACCTTACTCGCAAAAGACCTCAGAAGCACCAAAATTCTGTGGCATTTAAAAACACTCTGCATGATACAAGTCATCGAATAAAATCAATAAATAACACTAAAATTCAAAATGTTTGCATTCATTGCAAAGAAGTCATTGAATGGAAGATTAAATACAAGAAATATAAACCATTGACACAAGCAAAAACATGTGTTAGGTATATCTATCTAAAAAATATATCCTTTAACATATATACAAAATATCCTTTTATAGATGTAGCCAGAAATCTGTGAAAGCAGCCTATCATGTTATGTGTGCAGAATGTGCTCGTAAATCTAATTCATGTGCCAAGTGCTGTAAGTCAAATGTAGAGATTTGCCCACCCAATACTCAGCCAGATGAACTAGATCTCACGCCCGAAATGAAAAGTATATTGAAAACCATTCCAGAGAGAAAACGAAGAACGTTTATGCGTTTTATGGAGAAGAAAAAAAATGATATCAGTGAAGAACTTAGCAATGAACAAATTGCAGCTGAATTAATGGATAAATTAAAGTCATTAGCTCTAGATACTGAAAATGATGTTTTAAATTTCACTGACGAAGATAACGATGACGAAGACACAAATAGCGATTGCTGTGATTCAGTTTGAAATATTAATGTGTTTTGTATTTCAAATTTAAACATAGTTTGAAATGTTTGTCAATAAGTTGGTGTAATTACTTTCAATAACTTTATATGAGTAATAAGGAATATATAATTGAAATAATATATTATGTACAAGATTTCTTAGTATATTATAAATAAAATATAAGCTTGTCATATTTATGTTTTTAAATTTGGAAAAAATATACAATAACCTCATAAACCAGGAAATCTATCATCTGCAAGAACGCAACCCAGAGCCAGAACCTAAATTGTCAATGGCGTCTGCCACTTTTACAGGTTTTTGCTTATAAATGACAGTACTGTGATGTGTGGTTAGTGGTTGCTTTTTTGGCATAATTATGAATAAATAGTACTTTTTAATTCAAAAATGTTGAACATAAATTATAAATTTAATGTCAACCACATTTCATAAAACAATTTGTTCTAAATGCTTGATACAAAATTATGACAACAAATGTACATTATTGTAAAATAAATTTAAAAGATGGTTTTAATACATTGGAAATTAAAATCTGTGCCAAATTCCATATAGTACGTATACTGTATTTATATTATGCGGCAAAATTGTTAATTTTATGTTATTTTAGCAATGGCATCAAAGTATTTTACCAGAAATTATTTTTGAATATTAGGTCTTTAACTTACAATCATTTCTTAGATCAAAGTTATGCAGCTGACGTTTGCATGGAACCAATGTTTTGGTTTGTTGACAATTTTACATACGCTATAGGACCTGTATGTTACAGCAACTGGACAAACATAACATTCAATTAATGGACAATACTCTTACAGTTTTTCGTTATATCTGTTGTCAGTCTAACAACATCAGTAGTATGCATAGCTTATTGGATTGGGCTTCCCTACTGGTGGAATCGCAACCCTCACTTCTGTATTTTGCTTTTAATAATTGGGCACTGGATACTTGTCAACATAATATTCCATTATTACATGGCTGTAACTACACCGCCTGGATATCCTCCAGAAGGAGAATTAATAACAGAAGCTGTTAGCATTTGTAAAAAGTGCATTTCACCTAAACCACCTAGAACACACCACTGCTCTGTCTGCAATAGGTGCATTTTAAAAATGGATCATCACTGTCGTATCCTTCAAACATTGTTAAAGTGCGTAGAATAATTTATAGTAGCTGATATTATGAATGTATCGAAGCAATTAAAATACGTTAAATTAGGAGAGTAAACATTATATGTGAGAAATTGATGAAAAAATAAGTATATTCATGGGTGTGAGATCATTCCAAGGATATAAACATAACTAGACCCAGTTTTGTTCGAATTACATCTAAATTTACGAGTAAGTTATTGACCGGTAAATATTTTGTTTATAACTATATTAAAAGTTTTAAATCCTTAAACGACGAAAATAATTAAAATGTAGCGGAGTCCATGAAAAGTAAAGCAGTTTATCTTTTGAATCTAACAATCGGAATCTAGGTGAGTATGTAATTAACTTAATTATTATAATTTATTTCATGTAATTCAGATCTTTAATTTAATAAATAATAAAATATATAAAAACTTACATGTCGGAGGTGGTTGTCACCCAAGTACCTCATCAGGTAGTACAAGCGTCCCTTCGCATGAAAAACATTACATACTCATCTAGATATCTGTTAAAGAGTTGATTCTGTCGAGCTTAAGCAATTAAATGTGACTCACATTAAACGACATATAAATAGTTATTGTTTATTTGTTACTTATAAAAGTGCAAGACAAGCAGTTTTACAAATAAACCAACATTGATTTTGATATCCCAGTTGTTATTTCGACATTAAAAAATTACTTGAATGTGTATTTTTCAGAGTAGAGATAGTTATTTTTTACTTAAAATTCACTTACCGGCAGTTGTATTTACTTATGACTTAAGATGAAGAGCGAGTGACTTAACTACTATCAGTGTCACATGTGTAGTCAATCGAATTTGAAGTTTCATAACTACGTTAGAAACAATAACAAACATATGAATTGAACAGTCACTTCAACGTCTCACTAATAATTGTATTTATTATATTATAAAATCTGAAGTTCGAATTTTTTTAAATGGTTACTATGATAACAATAACAAATCGTAACAGAAACAAGCCGGTTATTTTTATGACTTTTCGAATGCCGAAGTATTGTTCTCTAACGTATTTAGAACCGCTTGAAGAATAGGTAGTCAAATGATTGGTAACTCGTGAATCAAAAGTTGGTTAGAAAAATAATAATAAAAATATGAATCGAGAAAGGTGTTTAAAGTAAGGAATGTGCATTTTTACGTCTGTATTTTGTTATTATGTGTTTGTTTATACTTTGTTGAGAAGCCTTAACTCTTTTCGCAGCTTGGCTGAATAACTGCGTAGGCTATGGAAACCATCGATATTTTTATTTATACATGATATATATGGTAATTGGTGTCGCGTTTGTAATAATCTGTGGCTTTGATATAGCGTATGAAGTGCTATGGCTTGCTCCCAGCGATGCAGATGATCCAGAACTTGAAGGCCATCCTGTGAAATTCAATAAAACTGGTGCTCTTATTCCCGTGGTAAATATTAAAGAAGTCTAGAATTATGGTGGATAAACATATATTTATTTCAGACAGAAATAATGATATTTAATAATGAAGAGTCTTCAAATGATCTGAACGAAAATAATATTCTAATTCACCCATGGAAAAGACGTGCAATAATTTACATGGCTTTAATTAACAGTGGTACGTACAATTACTGATTTTTAAATACATTTATATATTATAAATACTTTAAAAATCTATAAAAATTAAACAAATTAAAAATAATAGCAGGCCAGCAACAGTAAAGATTATTTTATATATTAGTAAAATGAATTTTCTAACAACAAAATTGAGTCATATAAAACAGAGCTAGTGAGGCAATTAAAGTAAAACTGAACATAGTGAATAAAAACTGCTGAAATCTAATTACATATATGTGTAAATTATAATAATATGTGGTTCTTCAGGAGTGCTTGTGGCTCTCGGCGGATTAGCAACATGGCATGGGCGTTTAATTGGCAGGGGAGAAACTAGTATTGAAGGAAACATAAATAAGACTGAATCCGTAAGAGTAGCGGCATTTGGAAAGACATACGTGAATCCATATAATTTTGGATCTCGAAAAAATTGGAGACTATTTCTAGGACTCGTAGGAGGAAGGTAATTGTACAATAAATATTATTTCTTTGTGAATAATGACTTTATTAATTTATTATTAGTTATTTAAATAATATAAATTCGGTGTAGACTATAATTGAACATAGATATTGAAAAGTGAACGTAAAATTTTGCACCACAAGAAAAATAACTAATTAATGATAATGAAATTTTACATCTGATTAATTGAAACTTGACAGCAAATTGAAAAAGTAAAATTTATAGTTATTTTTTCTGATTTGCTTCTACCCTGATGTATTTCTTATGGTGCGTAATTTGTGGTTTACCCTGTATTTATTAATTTGACTATAATTTAATAGTTAACAATAATGTATTGTGCGTAGATCGTGGTTCTGGCATGTGGTTCTCCCATCCGCCCATAAACCAATAGGCGATGGATTAACATGGCACACCGTTCATGACGAAACTATCAACGAATGGCCGTAACTGGTTGTTAACTAATCTCATAATTCCAAAAAAACACATAAAGCTTACTTTACAATCAATGATTAAAACTTTTTTATGGATTATCTTGTGTAAAAAAATAAAATTGAAAAACAATAGTAAGTATACGTGTTTTGAAACTAAGGCCAAACGATATTTTCAATCCAAGAGATGTATTCGGATACTCGGGTATAAACTGCAGGGGAATTTACAGCACCGCAGCCTTTTCCCAAAGATGTTACCCCAATTATGTAGAATAAGCACTGATTTTCGTGACTTGTGATTTGTATTGGACCGCCAGAATCGCCCTGGTAAGGTAAGAGAATTTTTCATTAATTTGGTTTGTAGCACAATAATTTCATTATAAACGAGTAATTGTAGCACACGCTTAACAAATGAGAGTTGCTTACTTCATTATATTTATAATACTACTGCGGCTGCGTGGTTTAAATTCTACTATAAGCTGTGTTATCTCCAAAAATTATCAGACAAAATGCGAAAAAATTATTCACAAAACCTCAACTCAAAACTCAAGAACATATTTGTCAGATTTTTATTTTAAAAAATGAACTGCTTGGTAAAATATGTTTATTAATAGAAAGTGGACGGCATTGAAGACAAATTATATTTTAAAACAATTGCACGTTGCGGTACATTGTGTAAATCATATCAATGTATGAGAACAAAGCATAATTTGCATATTCCGTGTGAAGGTATGAGTTTCACGTCCAGTAGACAATGAAAAAATCTTTAGCCATGGGGAAAATCCCATGAATGTATGGTTTAAAAAATGTTCTTACCTGACAGGTGTCTTTCCCGCCTTGTAAGGATCCTGCGCATATCATAGATGGTTCAATTCCGCGAGGGAAAGGTCGCCTTACATCCTTATAATAACGGTTACATCGGCTGTTGTCTATTATATCGAGCGCTACTTTTAGTAATGTATCACTGCGTCTGCCACCTACAACCAAATAAGCAACTTGAACTTATAAATATTATTAAAAAATAGAGGACAGTCAACCTAAATATGTTAATTCAATATTTATTTGAAAAGAGCAAAAATATATTATTTTTATTTTGTTTCTAGGATTTATGGTAAAGGATACAACTGGTATTGATCAAAACTACTTAGTACCTGTTAAAAATGTTGCAAAAAAATTTAATTAACTAGTTCTTATAGATTATCCTTCTCGGAAACTAACCGTTGTCGTAATAAATCTTTTCAGGATACAGTAACAAACTAATTGGGAAAAAATTGTTTTGCAATTTGATTTTTTCGCAGTTTATTTTTAACTCATTAATAATTAAATGAACTTTGTTTAGTACCGTTTCAGTAATGTAACTAATGAATCAAATTTTTATTGAAATGATTCCTCAAGCAACTGTTGATATACGTGCCAGAATTTTATGTTTTTTCTTGGAACTAAATCAGATTTAAAAAATATGTGCGTAGAAAAATGACAAAGTAATTTGGAATTTTCTGAGTGATTTAAAACTATATGTAAAACAATATTTTGGAGTCGTATTTACGAGTTCGAGAAACCAAATTGGAAAAGATTGGAAAAACCTTGAATAAAAATGAATTATTTATAAATTTAAATGACATAGTACAGAATTTTTAATACGATGCATTATTATTCTACGAATTGTAATTCTAAGTAATCCTATTTTTATTCTATGAATAATTGATTATATCGGGTAATTATACTATTTTTTTGTACTGATTGTAAACATATATTTGAGATAAGCGGTTTACTTGAATAAAAAAACAATAATAACAAATCTAATGATTGAGGTTTTCTGTACTATTTTATTATTTTTTAATCGATTTTGTTTAGCGTATCTGATTTTTATGACGTGTGAGGAAATATTTTGAATTGATTATAAACATAATATATTTATTCAGCTTACAGTAATAACTTTAAAATAAATTATAAGAATGAATTATATTCTATGAGCATGTAGGTATAATTTAAATAAATTTTCTTACCAAATTCGGTGTCTCCCCAACCAGTGGCAATAGTTTTATTTTGGTTTATGAAATATTTCGTCCATAAACAAGCAGGACGTATATAACTATTAAAATTGACGTTTCTATTTAATTTAATTAAGGCTATATCGTTATACTTCTGTGGTAACTTATATTCTGGATGCTTTATGGTAGCTTCAACATCAATATCTTCTGGTCTTGAGTTACTGCCATCATGAACTGCAATATTTAATTCGCCTAATCGCACTTGAACTAGCGGACCTCTGCGCGAAAAAATAAATACTTTCACTGCCAAGTTTTTGTTGTCATATCATAAGATTTAGTGATAAAAAAATCTGTACGATTAGCGTGACAGTAAGTTTTATATGACTTTGTTCAATGGCAATAGCTGTTTGTTTCATCGAACATTAAAGATCATACGGAAAATTTAAATAACTTACATTCGTGTTGATATACAATGAGCTGCTGTTAATACATATCTCTCACTTATCAAACTTCCTCCGCAGCCCCATTCTATTCTAGTACCAGCGTTGTAACCCAGTAGTGCCTAAAATAAATTACAAAATTGACGTACTGTCTAAGTTTCATGTCATCTAAATTTTACACGGTTCTAGTTCACATCTCGTCAAAAACAATTTAAGCCAAACATTAAGTGCTATTTTTCAGAATACGATATTTCGGGATCAGATAATATTTGAATAATGGGACTTACTAATAATTTACTATAACTGTATTGATTATAACTAATGAATTTAAGTTCTTGATTCTATTATTTATTTATTTTTTATCTGTAACTAAAACAGGTTTGTAAGCATTGTGAATTTAAGATAAATTAAGTCAAGATAACTGTGATTAGTTAGTGAAGCCGAGCGTGAACTGAAAAGAATTTTATGAAAGATTTAATCGAAAACTCTCACCAAATATGTCACCTTGGTGATAATTTAATGAAACTATTTATTTAAAGTTATCTAAAAAGAAAATTTAATAAATATGCTAGCTTAGCACTTTAGATAATACAAATTTACCATATGTGGGAATTCTCTGGGCTCAGCTGGAGTGCCTCCAACAATTAATGGAATACTGTTATATTCACATGTAGGTACTACAGCCGTTATAGGTTCTGGATTAGTAACCAAAGGTATCGCTTGAACTACTTGGACTAATATTTTACTGTATTCCATACATTCTGAAAAAGAATTCCGTTAAGAAACAAGTCTTTTCTGTGGAAAAATATTATTTACTTTGTTCGCTTTTTCTGGGTCCCGTATTGGACAGTCCTACTCCTACATCGTCTGGAAACACAAAATGCGAATCCAATGGATTCGTATTATGGTGCGAACCTGGAAATCTGTTCCCTGTCTGGCTATTTGATTCATCTGGAAAATAATTTTATTTGTGAGTTACCGAAATTTAGTCACATTTTCTAATTCATTAACTTTCTTTTTTCTTTCACTGAGATTGTAGCCAAAATAAGGAAACAATTTGTATTTTTTTATATATCTATTTTAAACGCCAGGCGATTAAATTTATTTTATTTTGTGTTTAGTATTATAACTTGATTTACCTTTACAACAAATTATGGCTTCATTGAAGTTATATTCGCATATTTTAGGGTTGAGGCCCGAAGTTTTTTTATCTTCAAATGCACTTGGACAATCAAATATTGTTTTGCATATACCTGGCTTTCCATTATGCAGTGTACATTTATTACCGACTAGAAAAATTTATTTATCTTTTTATTTGACTTTTGAGAAAATTATTCTATTATAATTATTGATATTGTAGTTCTGAAATGGTATAGTTTTATATATGATGTGTATAATTAATATTAATAGAAGATTTGTAAATAGTTAGAGATAAGACATGCCAGTGTAAATTTGAATTACAAATAGAGAAACCACAGAAATTAAAAAAATAGAAAACTTATTCTACGAATTCTAAATTAAATAATGCAGACCTTGAGTAAATGTCAGATTCAGATAATATTTGTAAAATCTGGAGCCGAGTTGTTAATATATTAAACAAACTAAATAATGTAAATAATTGTCAAAATGTTCACTTACCTTGTGTGTAAACTGTATTAAAATATGCTGATACTAATATGACATAAAATAGTACATTTTGGTAAATATTCAGCATTTTCGTACTTCCACTAATCAGTAACAAAAATCTCGATAGTTGTTTAAATTTTCTGTCAGAAATGTCTGATTCTCTACTGCAGCCTTTATAATACTGATGTTGGCGCTACACTATTACATTTCTTTCTCTTTCTGCTGCGTTGTCAACAAATGAAAATATTAATGGGGATGCGTGTGACTTACAACGCATTATAATATTTCAAATTTACCTCATAATTATTATTATATCTTGTCATTTTAAGCACTGTTGTATCGCACTACGTTTAAACACTTCACGCACTGACTTCTGTTTGGTTGAAGTGATTGCTAGCAACAATACCTGTATTTTTCTTATATTCTGATGAGGTTCAAGACCAATATTCACTGATGACCTTGACTGACCCGATTCCCCCTCCGTGAAACAGGTATTTACCAGTACTAATAATTTTATAACTGCTTGGAATAACCCAAACGGATTCTGAAGTATCACTACGAATTTCTTTTCGAATGACGAGAACTGTACTATCCGCCTAAAATGTAAAGTTTAATGAGCCAAAGTTCTCGGAGAAATGTTTCGCAGAAAGTTCCATGTAGTACCATGGTTTAAATCATCTTTTAAAATATTATTTTGGTACCTGATTTAACTTGTTATTGTTTTTATAAAAACTGAACGATTTTCTTTTTTATAAACAATTCTTTATTTAGTTTAAAACAACAAAAAGACTGATTAATCGTATATCCATCAGAATGGAACAAGGTAAAAAACTAAATTATTCAATAACATAAAAAGTGTAATTATTACTGCGCATATAATTATTTTAAATTTTTATTCTAGAGTACAAATTAACTTGTAAGATATCACAATAATAAATTAATAACTAGTTATTTAGAACAAAACCAAATGATTCTGTAGCGATTTGCTTATCAGTTGCCTGGAGCTCAGAATTGTTGAAATAATTTATGATTAAGTTATTTTGATATTAATTACTGCCATACGATATTCTCTATCCAATCAATATATTCGGATACTCGAGTATATAATCCGGGCAAATTTCCACCACACCATCTTCCCGCTGAAGTTACTCCAACAACATAAAATACGCATCTGTTGTTGGATTTCGATACTTGAATTGGTCCTCCTGAATCACCCTAAAATATTATTTCGTTAAATATACACACATTCGCATATTAGATTATTTAACTTCTTAATTAAAGAGAGATTAGAGTTTAGGATTAAATTTTTTAGGTTTGGCAGAAAAACATTTTACTTTTGTATGCAAATTTCATATTCTGATAAAATCATAGTTCGCTAGAACAAAAATGGTGACTAATTTATAAGTAGGAAATTATTGTCTTTATTTTTTATTAGTTTACGTAAAACAACAGGAAATTATTCTCAATTAAAATATAGGCTAGGGGATCTACATTTTTAGAGGACTCTAAATATTGAACATTAAATTTAAATTTTTATTGTGCGAATTGCGAGATCTGAACGGAACTACTGTATTAAATATCGAGTTTATAATACAGGGTGTGTTTGTTGTGTGTTTCTTACATTACTCATGGGGAAAACAAAAATTTGTAGAATTCCTCATTGTATAATTATATCGATTGACAAAATTGAGCTTGACATTTAAATTTCCATGTAATCGTAAGATCATAGTTGTTAGAAAGATGAGTAACAAAAAACATCCGGTATCAACCAAACAGGCAAATATGTCTGAATGTTTAGACGCTCGTTTTATTAGCAAGTTAGAGAATTCAATCTCTAAAAATGGAATCCATGGCTTCAATAGACTCGTTTAAATAATTACCAATATGCTAATTAAGGACTACAATATAAAAAAAGACTTGATAATTTTTTAAAAACCTTGTTGATTGTACATTTTTAAAGAACAGGATTTTGAGATGTAACTCAATTTTACGCTAAATTTTTTCCACATATATTAGCAAAACAATGAAACAATTTACATAAATGTTAAATACATCAAAACAACATCAAAAAAGTCTAATTAATCTGCTTTAGTATGTAAACAAAGTTAAGTAAGGTAAAAAATCCACAAGATAGAAATATCAATAAATCAAAATCAAAACGCTTCCAGAATGAATCTTCGACTTAGACATTCCTCTTTTAATGACATTAATGATTTACAAGGATTGGAAAGTGAACTTTTCAGACAGATAGGTAATCAAGCTTTTCGGGACTAGGAAAATTATATATATAGTAAATATTTTACTAACCTGACATGTATCTCCCAGATGTGTTGTGTTTCTTGCACAAATCTGAGTTCTTTGAATTCCGTCTAGTTTACGATCAAAATAGTCTACATACATATTATGGCATTGGCCGTTAGCAATAATGTCCAATCCAACTTTCAGTAAGTCGTCGCTGGTTATAGTTGGATCTAAAAATATATAAATTCTCTGTGACGAGTCAATGTTTCGGAATGAAATTAAGAATAAAATACAATAATTACCATTTTCTGTGATGCCCCATCCTGTAGCTATAGTTGTGGTGGTACCAATGTCAAATTTGCTCCATAAGCAAGCTGGTCTTTTATAGCTATTAAATTGTACTCTTCGGGAAAGCCGAATTAAGGCAATATCATTATATACTTTTGGTCTCTTGTAGTCTGGGTGTTTGTACGTTTGAGCTACATCAAAATCTTCGGGTTGGGAGTTCGGTTCGGGCTTTGAAATGCTTAGTTCACCCAAACGTACAACTCTGACTGATCCACTAAAATTAACAGTGTATTTCTGTAAGAATATTTAAATTTGAATAAGACTTACAACTGTGCAGTAGTTAAGCAATGTGCTGCTGTTAAAACGAATTCTTCGCTGATTAAAGTTCCACCACATAGCCATTTTATTGGGTTGTCGTAGCCTAATAATGCCTAAAACAATAATGATTGGAGATAGAGAAAAAGAAAGGATATAATTGTTTGTATTTATATTAATCTTGTAACAAAATTCAAAATTTTCCTTTGTTTATATATTTTTTTGAAATTGGTAAATTAGTTAAGTAGATTTATAGACCACCATAAAGTGAAAGCGTCAAATAAAATTTAAATTGATATTCGTTGGGAAATTTTCATTTGGAAGAAGTTGTACATAATTATGTAG
This sequence comes from Poecilus cupreus, assembly GCA_963942605.1. NCBI lineage: Eukaryota > Metazoa > Arthropoda > Insecta > Coleoptera > Carabidae > Poecilus > Poecilus cupreus. The sequence goes on from OZ012715.1 coordinate 9,945,217, forward strand.
ATATTTTATAATAAGTAGATACTAATGATGGTTCAACTTACCATGTGTGGGAATTCGCCCAAAACTGCTTTTTCACCTCCAAAAATTAGAGGAATTCCATCATATGTACAATTTGCTGTCTCAGATCTAATTAAACTTGAATGTAATGATAAAGGCACTGATTCCTCAATTGATACGACTGGGGAAGAGTATTCCCTGCATTCTGAAATAAAAAAATAAAAATTGCAAAGTTGTTATTTAAAAATATATCCAAAATTTTGTACATACAGCAAAAATCTCTCTAGTCAAAGAAATTGGAACAAATAGACACTATAACTGAAAACTGTATTTTATACATTGATTATAATTTTTTCAACTAAAAATATTCATATTAACGTAGAGGGAGTTAAATGTATATTTTTTCAAAAATTCGTTTAAAATTATTTGCATAAACTGTAAACTAATATTTTCTGTAATTCTCTTACTTATTTCGCTTATTCTTGCACCATGGTTTGATGTAGCGGGCCTTAAATTTAGTGGAACATTGGGCACAATCGGTGCACTTGTTGCGGTTGCCGTACCTATAAACATTATTAATAAATCGTTACAGCATTTTAGTATATTTTGTTAAAAAAACGGAATTGGCGAAATCTAAAAATAGCATCTTTATTTGATTTCATTTGCATAAATTTCGCACTCACTGATTCCGGTTTACATGGCTAATTTTTGATAATTTTAACGAACTATTTTACCTTCGCAACAAACAATCGGAGCATTGTTTTGACGTCCACAAATAACCGGTCTGATTCCAACAGTTGCTTGTTTTGCAGCCGAAGGACAATCACTTGCAGTTTTACAAACACCTTTTTTCCCTGTTATAGGCAAATTGCATTGATTTCCAACTGAAAATAATATACAGTATTATTAAATTAATATAAAAATAATCATTTAAAATCTACAGAGATATTTCTTTAAAACGAATACAACGTTGCGTATATTATTGTGCAACGGTTTTCACTAACAACCTATTTAAAATATTTTCTGATTTAATTGCATACTAGGAAATAAACTTAGTATTTAGTATATAATTATATTTTAAAAATTTATACGCAGTTGTTTTAAAACTAATAGGTACTACTTGTAAATTTTTAAAATATGTCCACGAATATATTTTAAATGTACACGCAAAATATTAATATTAAGTGTATTTTGATGAAAAATTATATAAATTATTACCTTGTGAATCAACAGAAGCTATTATACAAATAATATAAACATAAAACAATATTTTTGTATACATTTGAACGAGTGTGTTGTTACTTAGTTCTACAGTTTATAAAATTTCTTGAAACTCAAAAATTATAATGTAAAGTACTTATTTATTGCAATAATTGATTTATTTGCATAAGTGTGTAACAGGAAATCACTTTAATCACAGAGTTTTACACGAATATCTTATATATCTCCTCTCCGATCAAGAACTAAGTTGTTTTTCAATAATAAAGATTCAAAATCACCCATCCACATATACGTTCATGATGACCTTGGAATATCTCTTTCTCTTTTAAACTGGTATGGTTCAATATTGCTATCGGGATTATCCAAGGAAATTGTGGATTTTAATAATTTTTTTCTATTTTATTGATCAACTCTAATAAGTTATGAAAAAAGTCAATAAAACTAATGTTTTTTTGTTTATGATTTATTGAAATTTTAATACTGAATTATATATACATATATATCATAAAATTTTAAATATCTAATAAATAAGCTTTTTAATAATTGAAAGATTATCATAACTAGACCTTTCTATTTTTATCAATGATAACATTGTGCAACTTACATCGTAATATTTTGTTTACATATTCAAAACTCCCGCTATTAGTATCCGTTCAGATATCTTCTGAGACTACTGAAGAACCCTTTCGCCAAATCATCACACATGTACCGGTTACACGTCACTAGGAGAAGGGAGTAGTGGGGCGAAAACAGATCTATCATTCAACTTGTGCTTGTAGTTACTTTCGGTGTGTTTACGTGGCTAGGTTGTGAACGCAATTTCAATTAAAATATAGCAAAAATGTACAAATTACTATCAATTTGCGTTTTCCTGTCGGTTTTCTCCTCTGGATTGTGTAGCATCTGCAGTAATCCAGAAATTTCCGCAGTTTCATTCACAACTCAAGATGCTACTGTTGTTACAAATATTGCTTTTGTGGCAGAATTTTCACTGAAGTGCTCAAGCAATGTGCAAACACCAAATCTGTATGCTGATATCAACGGTAATGTTGTACCCGTAGCACTGATTGAAGGCAAAAACTACCAGGTAAGGTTTTGTGACATATGTGCAACATGTTTGAGGTTAACTCATGGTTTACTCTCACATTGTAGATCAGCTGGACTGAAGATATCAAGACTGCCCGCAGTGGTGACAGAAATGTTCGTCTGTATGATGAAGATGGCTACACCGCTTATCGTAAAGCTGTAAGAGCCGGTGAACCTACTACCGAAGTTCCTTCTCTCGTCACCATCGTTGTTTCACACCCAGGTGCCTTCCAGGGACCGTGGCTCAAATCTGAGTTCATGGCTGCTGCTCTCTCAGTTTTCGTTGCCTACATTGCGTTCAGCTCAAGATCAAAATTGTTATCATAAATAATTGTCATTACATTTAATTTAATACGTACATTTTGTTGTAATTTAAAATTTTTAATAAATGATTTGATTTAAAATACTTCATCTTTTACGCCAACATTTTTAACTTTTACCGGAGTATAATTATTTTAGTTTCAAATAATAATATACTAGTAATAGTATTTATTAACCGAAGCGGTGGCAAAACGTGTTAAAGTGCACTACATGTTAAAATATGGCAATATCAGATATTCAATAACACTTGGGTACTACCGGCTAACCACTTGTTCACCTTAAATGAAGTTACACTAGTAACCAAAAGTCGTCGCGCATATTGAGCATTTGACTGCAGTAGGACGAATTTTTCGCGAATGAAGTACCACAGTACTTGAGGACCTGGTATTTGTAGAACTGTCGTGATGATGAAGAGTACTTATTACAAATATAATTCATGAGTATATGATATTAATGACCAGAATAACTAAATTATATTGTATTAGAATGTAGACTGTAAGTTGCACAATAATTTTTCATTTATAATTTCTAAAAAGTTTTCGGTCTAGCTCTTATTTAAAAAATAATTGTTTTTGAAAACATAAACTATTTGTTGTATTGAATGTAATATAAATTAACAATTACGGAATTAACCAAGAGTATTCCAGTTAGTAGGAAGGATTATAAGATATTTGAGCAGCATGAAGAGTTGCTAATAATAAGAAAATTTTAGTCCTTTTTGGTTCACTATTGTTTTTTTAATACCCACATGTTAAATTTTGAATCTGTCATCTATGACAAAAAGAAAGTATTGTAATAATATCTAGTGGAAATGTCCAGCATCATTCTCACTTTGTGCAAAATTAGTTTCCTTGTCACGTACTAAATCTACGTAATAATTACAGTGGGTTATTTGTTTCTAGTTTTAATATTTTTAAGTATTTTGCAAAGCACTTAGTGTCTTCTTGTACTGTATTTGTTTTTAAATCACTATGAATAATATTAATTGTAATATTCTAAGCTCTAAGGGATAGCTATTATAGTTCCTAATGTATTTGCATTGATATTGTATCAATGTTGGAGTTACTATTTGTCCCCCATAACTCTATTCCGTTGGTTCAGATTGTCTTAAATGTTACTTTCTATCACGAAATCTTGTTTTCAGTTGACTGTTTGTAATTATTGTTAATCAACCAGTATAATTTATTAATTCTATTCCTAGTTCTTGTGTTTAATTATTATATGTGTAGGTCAATTAGATCTCATTTCTACAATCATACCAAAATCCCTGTCTTTGTTTTCTTGTGGTAGTGATTAGTTGTTCAAATTGATAGATGGATATGTTTGGTTCAGTTTGTGAATGTTGTATAATCAGGGGTGGGCAACCTTTTGTATAACAGGGGCCAGAATAAGATTTACGTTTCGTACGCGGGCCGTAGTTGTTAATTGGCATATTTTTGTTACTTATAATTTTTTCTGAAAATTTAAAAAACAATAATAAAACAAAATTAACTAAGTACTACATTTATTTCTTAATTTAAACTAGACGAATTATATCGAAAATTAAACAGTAAATCTCCCCTTTCTCTTTATATTGGGTATTAATTTAAAATTTTTGTTATTGAAAATATTTATTTATTATTTCTTCTAAAGATCTCGCGGGCCGGATTGGAACTATACGCGGGCCGGAGTTGGCCCGCGGGCCGGAGGTTGCCCACCCCTGTACATTGTATATTGTGCAACATTTAAAATAACCGCGTAAATATATTTAAGGGGGGACATGTTTTGCTGAGCTTGTAGGTAACTATACAAGGAAAATCGCTATACATGATGCAGGTTTCAACATGAGGCAGACTTTAGTTCGGCATATCGTTCAAAGATGGTAGTCGTATCTCATATAATTTTTACTTATTCAAGTTCTTAATTTTTAAAATTAATGTTAATTTAAGCACGCGAACTAGTACTAATGAGAATTTTATTTTGGTAGATTGTCTAGTAGAAAGTCGATAAACAAAAGATTTATACAAAATCTGAAGTTAATTTATTCTATTATTTTTTTATAAGCACTTCAGCTTCCAACCTTGAACTTGAGTTCAAGTTGAGGACGAACCGTGAACAAGATTTTAACTTGAGTATATTGAGTTGTAGGACCACTTAATAAATTATTATAAACCATAAATAATGCAAACAGGCGATAACTAATTTCTTTTGGTCCTACTTCGGGCAAAGTTTAGAAAACAAAAATATGTTGCTTAAAAGTGTTACGTATTTCTGAAGGATATATAGCATGCTATTACTCCTGCTATAACTGGTAATAATCACATAAATACCAATGATATGTTGACAATGGTATTGACAGGGTACAAACAAGCGTTGACAGGTGATTTACAGCCTTTTGACCGTTTCTGAGTGACTAAATTCGTACCGTGAACCGTTATAATTTACGTGGTGTATTTTTCAAGGTCGCATTATAAAGACATTATAGCTTAACTGTTTCACAGATTATTACCCCGGCCAGGTTGTTCTTAGAAGCAGTGTTTATGTTTCTGCGAAATGCTGAAGAAGGTATTTGCTTTTTCTCGTAAGGCAATGCCAAGAAAATTACCTGTTATGTAAGAACAGCAAATCTTATGGGACTAAGTGTCATAAAAATACTTACAAATAAGTAAAAATGTAAAAGTTAAGCTAGGAAACAAAGTAGTGTGACTCAAAAAAGTTTTTTATCTTTCAAGATATAAAAGTTCTAAAATGAAACGCATACGGAAACGGATGGTGACGTATTCAAATGAAAACAAATCAAATCATAGCTGTTTTATTGTATTGGGAAAAGTTGCCAGTAAATTGTCACGTGCTTTTATTTTATTATCCAAACACACCGTATATCATTATGCATGAATCATAAGTGAAAATGTGAGCGCAAACCTATTAATGAAATGCTGCGAACTCGGAATTTGATCTTGAATGAAAAAGTAGCGCGTTCAAGAAAAACGAATTGAGCCTATTAGTTTCACCTAAATTTATAAAACGTATTACTTGAAATATCACTATTGTAGATTGTTACGAAAACTTGTCACCTGTGATCGAATTAATTTATAAATCAAATCCAGAAGTAAACATGTATTGCGGAATATATGACGTCAAAACCTTATTATGTCTTCATGTTTGTGTGAGCTGATTTTTTAAGTAAAATTGTTATTGCATTTGTGAGTCTGGCCATGTGTATAATTGCAAAATAAGCAATCGACAATTTGAACATTTTGCTTAATTGTGCGTCAGCGCGTCCGTGTTTTCTCCATTGTCTTACTTTCGACGATTTTGTGTATGACTACGGTTATGTTACAATGGATTGTAAATACTACTCTGAGCCTAAAACCGAGAGGAAAATTAGAATTAGGCCACGAAACGTCGACGTGAAGACTCGACGACATAACGGTTTCGTTTACTGCGTTTTACTTTGGCATAAATAAGTGGGCCCTACCTTAATAACCTAACGTTGTTTTGAAACGATCAAGGAATTTACTTTTATTTTTTAATAGAGAAAATAGAAGTCTGTATTCTGTAATTCGACTGCGCACTACGCAGATATTACAGCTGCATTTTACGACTTATTACTTCCTTCACATTTCCTTATCGAATATTTCCGAAAAAAATGGAATAAGGCAAAAATCCTATGCTATTTTTTCCAACTTTTTGCGCACATTTACCATTATTTAAACAAAACAAACAGTTTTTATTATTTAAACTAATTTAATTTAGTTTTTAGCTAGTGAATTTTAGTTTGAAATGTTTAATTAAGCCCAAAAAACAAATCTGCATTCAAGAGTTTTAATCTTTGATATTATTTCCCAAATTAGGATATCAAAAAAATGGCGAATTTTGATCGAGTAACTAAGTCTAAACCATTATGCGCCAAAATATTTAATTTTAATTAAATATCCAAAATTTATTTTAACAAATTATGATCTTTCTAAAAATTCGTTTTTAATTGCTTGAATTAAGTTTTAATTTTTTTAACTAAGCCTATTTTAATTATAATAGACTATCATTCAAAATGTGTTATCAATTATAAAATGTTATTGCTGATTTATTAGATTTTATTTAAGAGCACATTGTTTATGTATGACATATATTAACTAGAACTGTAATTATTATTTTTTGTTTTCTTTTTGTATTTCTTTTACTTTTCATCTTTACATATTCAATTGTGTAGATTAAGTTATAAATGTGTATCTTTTAATCTGTAGTACTAGTATTTTTTTATTTTTTTATTAAGATGGTAAGCGGTCTAAATAGCTTAAATTTTAAACTTGTTTAAATAAATAAAATCAAATCGAAGTTACATGTCAAACTACTTTGTCTCCATAATGAGTCTCAGTTGAATACTTTGATATGTTCTTTCAAAACTAAATTAATTTTCATACAAGAATATTTGTTAAACCTGCAAAAGTTTTCAATAAAAACGAAATCGTATTGGCACTATTCAAATCAATTTTTCTCTTCATTTAAAAGGAATTTGTTTGATCCAAGAAAACATTTTTATGAGTAAGGGGTAAATAGCTCCGCGGTAACGCATCGGACTGTGGCTCAAGAGATCCTCAGTTCGAATCCCATAGTCGACAGTTGCCATTTTAATTTATCCCTGTGCCCCTTTATTAACATCTTTGGGGCTATGATTTGATAGCTGGTAACCGCACTTTATGCGCAAAAATATCTCTTACCGAGATCTGCGTAAGCAGAGTGCCACACCCATAATGGGTAAAAGGCGTGATGATACATTTATTTATTTATTTTAATAATTTTATCACTGGGAATTGAAATTGGGGCATTGAAATTTTCCGTCGCATATTAATTTTGCGGTCCTTCTAGATAACCTAGAAAGCTACCTGTTAAGAAGTCCTGTGAATTTCAGAACATAAAAATGGATTTAAAAAAATGTGAGTTTCCCTAAGATTTTCGGTGTAGAAGAGAAGTTCGCCGTCCGAAAGTTAAGAAACACTATCGCAGATATGATTTAACATTTATGAGATACTACGGGAAGGACATCTTCCAAAATGTACTTACACGTACAAGAAATCTAGTTTAGCAACCCATTTGAATTTCTCTTTGAAAGCGCAATTGAGTCAGCAAGTAGAACGTCGGTAGGTTCGCGAGCTGAAACAGAAAATTCTATACAAGTGTGTTGCTGTTGGTTTCCGAAGTACTGTTAATTTTAAATAGTAACAGTAAACGTGCATTGCGCGTCAGGCGTCAGCATTAAAACTGATATTGTGTAATTGGTGTGTGCATACAACATACTGCATTCCATTCCTTGCGTTTGGTGATGCAACAGGAACAACGCGGACTTTCCGGAAAACGCTTTTCGAGCAATCAACAACTCGATATTTCCTTCACCACTCTAACATGACTTCTTAATAAGTTAGAACCCTTTTCGGACGGGGTCGCAATTCGTATTTATTTAATTTCAATTGCGATAATGAAAATAGGACAATCTTTGCGATTAGCTTATTATGATGATCTTCCCAAACCCTTAGACCAAAACTTAAATAAATATTTCGAAAATTAAGTTGTCGCCATCAGTAGAACTCACATGGATTAAAAAAGATTACACAACTTGTTAACTAAGTCAGTGGTCAAGTGACCAAATATGGCATAGTATCGCATACCGCCATTTCTCTTATTGTTATTTAGATTTTCATACAATTATAATATTGTGTTAATTAATATTAAAAACATAAGACTGTTACTGAGTTTAGCGAAAATGTATGACTGATTATGATTACTAATAAACTTTTTGTTTTTTGTCTAGAAAACAAAGTAGTATTTGGTCACTTTCCTCTTTCTATTTTTTTAAATCAATGCAGTCAACCATGTGCTAATAATTAAATAAATATATCACATCTGGGTGTGGAAATCTATTTTCGCGGATTTTGGTAAATGATATATTTTTTATGTATAAAGTGTGGCCGTGGCTTCCCAAAATATTAGTATAGGAGAACCATAAGGGTACAGTAAAGAATAGTAACTGTCGGTTGTGGCATTCGAAGTTAGGATCTTTGTACTCTTTACATAATCCGATATGTTATCACGGAGATATTGATACCCCACAAAGTTAATATATGAAATTAAATTAGTCCTTAGTCTTAGTTTTCTTATTTAGTTTATTGTCATAAAATCAACAAACCCCAAAGTCCATAAAATATAGGAAGAAAACTACATGCTCATCCTCACTAGAACTAAGAAGGATTGGTTAACAAGTTGTGTAATCTTAATTATTCCCATTTAGTTCAACTGAGGATGAGAACTTAGTTCCCCAAATAGTTTTCTTCCTATACTTTTAAAGCTTTTGGGGTTTGTCGATTTTATTAAATTAGTCAAAGCCTTAGACCTGGTTGCATCAGAACAGATAGTTGTTATAGGAAAAAAATGTGATTTTGAATAAGTTGATCACGTTGTTTTAAGAACAACGGAGTTAACTATCCTTTTTTGCATTTGGGTCCTAGTTTTTAAATTTATTTTGTTGGTTATGTCCCTGCAGTAAAATTGGTTCATGTTAACTGTGAATCTTGACAGTTTTGCGTTCTTCTTGGATGACGGCAAGAACAAACACAATTTCAGTAAAGTTTTTTGTCTACATGAAGATAAGTAGGTGGCTCGGGCACACAGCACATGGTAAGAATCGAACATTAGAACTTAACGGTAACGCAACAGCAGTGGCAGCGGAGAAATGTGAACTTGCTCACCCTTTGCGTATAGTCCAAAAGGTTCCTAATTTTCTAATTTTATGCCCGTAAAAAGAACCAGTCGTATTCGCGAATGAGAATGTGGTTGTACATTTGGGTACAGTTAGAGTAGCAATAAAATTGTAGAAATAATTCGTTGCAAAAAGATCGCAGAAGGAATTGTAGACGTTGAGGTATGAGTTGAACGAGATAAAAAGTAAATTTAGTAGGTTACATAATTGCTTGGTCAGTATGTAGGGTACGGGGATAAATTTGTAGGAGCTCCAGATAAAGCGTCTAGGTGGTCACTGGTCGATCGTGGTCGCCGGTCGCGAGTGTTGAGTTCTGAGTTGTTCTAGAGATAAGCGACTCCTTTCTAATATTTAGCGTAGCGAACCTGCCGTGGTGCACGTAAACGTATGTACGTAAACAAGTGCAACGTAATGTGGAGCGCGGCCTGAGCAAGTGAGCACTGTGAAGACTGAGCAGTGCGTGAAACGCATTAAAAACTGCGATCAGCAATCGCGTTGATCGCGGTCTCTCATGCAGTAACACGATTTTGTAAATAAGCAAACGGCAAAAACGAATTCTGTCGCTCCATGTCTGTGAACCCGGTAATGAACTTGCTCGAGTCTCGGCTCCGCAGACCATGACACAACGACAACGACAACGTCAATGTAGTAATGTACGAGTAGAGTTGCTGCTGTTGTTGCTGAGTAGCTGAACGTTTTATTAGCGAATGCCAGTGATGAAATGGTATTATTTGTGTCGCTCGTACACTCTCTCCCTCTTTCTGTCGGTCAGGTGTGTGGCCAGACTTGAACTTGACCGCAGTCGACCGTGCAGCAAATGCCGGGTCCGGCAGCCCGCTCTCGACCGCTTGCTCGTGACCTACGTCACGCCAGCGCTGTGCAATTCCGCTTCAATCCGTGCCTGTCACTCATTCGCTTCTTCGCATAATCTTTTAGTTTCGACTAAATTCACTCTACTCACTCTTAATTAATTAATTTGTTGGAACCCTTCTTATTGGGGGTTGCTATAGATATGCGAAAATTGAGATACTCCGACGCTCCGCTCATAGATTTAGTCATGGTTGCGCTTGTACTCTCCATCCTTTCTTCTCATTTTTCTTAGATATGGTTACATGTGCAGGTTAGATGTATGTTTTATATTAAACTTCCTACGCTCTGTTTTTTCCAACTTACGGAAATGTTTGCTGTGCTCTGAGTAATCAAGTTACTTTTGATTTTTTACTGAAAATTTTTTCACCTCAAAGAAAAAAATAATAATAATCATAGTAAAAACTAAACTGGTTTGATATACACTGTCATTTACGAATCTACTAGTTCTCATGCTAATTTTGATATCTGTTAAGGATATAAGTTCACGCGAATAGCTATTTACGCAGGATCGGGCCCAGTATATTATGCAATAGGGTATTCCGCTAATATTTTCATATTAAACTTAAAAAGTTTACTGAACAATCAAATTAATATTAAAAAGAAATGATTGCAAATTTTCATCTAGGTTTGTACAGAAATAACATACCTATATTTTATTGCAATTATTTCGTATAATAAAATGAATAGATACATCGATATTTTATAAAATATCCTGATAATCAATAAGGATATACTCGTTGATAGGGTTCGAACGAGAAAAATGTGAATATATCAATATAATACCAGACGAAAAAAAGAGTTGGTAGTTCCTAAAGTTAATTTAACTAAATAAAAAATAATCCAAAATATAATGTAAATCATTAGATTTACCTCAACACTTGAAAAGTTTTCGGAATATCAATCATTTTAAATTATTTGATAAATAAATCTTATTGTATTTCGAGTAATTTTTTAATAACAATTTTAAAATCAATATTATGTATATTTGTGTAAACTATATTTTATGTATATGGTTAATGGAAAATAAATATATTATTATTAATGGGGTCTGTGGCCAAGTTTTGATTTTATAAATATGTAATTTTAAACAAGAAAATAAAATACTCGAATTTATTTTAAATCGATGAATTGTTTATAGCTTACGAGAAATTAATTATTAAGGATTAGACGAAGGGATACGTGACGTAGTTTTGGTAGGAGAAAGATGGACATATTTCAAGTTGAATGTCATCTGTTTAATTATTATATATTGTATATTTAGAGATAGGTAAGATTTTATCCTTTTCTTTTATGATATAAATAATTTTAAATCCTAGAATCTTCACAGATAAAGCTGTTTTCTTGGAACAAATAGAATCCTCTTAAATGAAGAGAAAAGTTGATTTGAATAGTACCAATCCGATTTCGTTTTCATTGAAAATTTTTGTAGATTTAATAAATATTCTTATATGCAAATTAATTTAGTTTTGAAGGAACATATCAAAGTATTCAACTGAGACTCATTGTGGGGATGAAGTAGTTTGAATTCAAAATGATATCGTTTTAAATAAAAACATTTTGTTTAAAAATAAAACAATTTAATTTTCATTATTTTTAAAAATAAAATTTGAAATATATTCATTTTTTTTCAATGCAGAAAATAAATAAAATTTATATTCAAAATTAATATTTTATTTTAATTGATTCTAATCATTTTGTAAGAAATAAAATTTTATTCAACGATTGCATACAAAAAGAAAACTGAAAATATCTTGAAACAAGAAGTTATTTTTATGGGTGAATAGTTTTATTTGAAATATTGAATTATATCAATTACATGTAAATACTAAATATACTTTTAAGATATGGGTTATATAGTTTAAAAGCCTAAATTCATGCTCTTCCAATTTGACATCACTTGCATTAAATTTGATTCCAAATTGAAAACAGCAAAAAATATAAGATTATATGTAGATTTTATTATTATTATCAGATAATATTTACTTATTTTATAATTTGTTTTATTAAATTCGACTATAGTCATAGGCCTCATTTTGAAATACGCCTTCTTTTGTCGAAATAAGAGCTTAATTGCTTTACAGTTTGACAGAATAGTTTATAAAATAACTTTTTTCTAATTCTTATTGTCTCTAATATAAATGATAAAATCTAAGACTAAGAGTTTATTTAGTAAAAAATCCTATATACGTATTTTGAGAACAAAGTTCTCATTAGTAAAACTGAGAGATAAATTAAGATTACACAACTTGTTATCCAACCCAGTGGTCAAGATTGAATGCAATCGTAGTTTTTGAAAAACACGTAGAGATATTTTGTCTAAATTTCAAGGCTTAAGAGATTAATTTTAGCTTATTATCTTTATTGGTCGATATATAATAGTTAACAAGAGAAATTTATAGTCTCGTAAGATAGATGTGATAATTAACTAGAATCTTGTGTTAAACAATAATTTTACACCAATCACTAAGGAAGTGAAGCTGTGGTAATAATCAATTTCATTTTCTAATTCGCCTGGTGACGGTCCTGAATGCAAATGCTGACTAAACATCAGATTAGAACTATTTATATCTACTGAAATGTTTCTATTTAAATTAACGTCTGATATATTAACATGTAATTTATCGTGCTACTTTTTTTCGAACACCGTGTGGCAACTATAATTCACAAGGAAAAAATGCGATAGATGAACTAAAATCCTTGACCGGACATTGCACTTTCTTAAATCCTACATAATCCGTTAAGGAAGCAAATCTCACATTCAACTTGGCATACTTAGCTGAAAAAATGACGTAATGGGTAAAACACTTTTCAACATAAATGCGATACAATATTTTTCACTTTTTCGTTTCATCACACTTGAAAAATTTAAAAACAACAACATTACACTTACACTTGACATAATACTATTTTATAATTTGGTGAAACAACTAATATTTTTTGCTTACTTGACATTTTGTACAACAGTATATACACAGTAAAAAATTATAGTCAAAATTGACAAAATTTTTAGTCCCGGACGGTCCACCGTTGTTAATTTAACAAGTTTCAAATTTGTTAATAAGTAACAAATTATTTTTGTGTATATCGTAACTAAATATATTTGTGAATATAGTAATTATTGACATTTATTTTTATGTGGTAAATAGCTCCGTGGTAACGTATCGGACTGTGGATCGAGAGATCCTCAGTTCGAATCCCACTGCCGACAGTTACAAATTTAAATTTACCCCTGTGGTTCCCCCTCCACTAACATCCTTGGGGGATATGATTTGACGGCTAGTAACCGCACTTCATACGCCAAAATATATCACCTACCGAGATCTGCGCAAGCAGAGTGCCACACCCATAATGGCTAAAAGGCGTGATGATATATTTATTTATTTATATTTTTATGTGCTTTTGACTAAATGTTTTGTAATTATATTAAAGCAGAACAATAAATAAATAATAAATAGTTCAGTGGTAACGTGTCGGACTGTTGATCGTGAGATCCTCAGTTCGAATCCCACAGCTGACAGTTGCCAATTTAAATTTACCCCTGTGGTTCCTCCTCCACTAACATCTTTGGGGGCTATGACTTGACGGCTGGTAACCGTACGTGATGATATATTTATTTATTTATTTACAATAAATCATAGCTATTATAACAAATTAAGTTGTCACAAAGGGCATAAACTTTATTTAACAATTTCAAATTGATAAGTTAGCTAGATTTACTTATTATTTTTTGAGATGAGAAACGGAATAACTGCTATGGTCATATGCCGAATCATGAATGGATAATTATGAATTTATGTGAACACAAACGACCATGCTCTTCAGTGGGATTCGAACCCACGACCTCTTACTTGTTATTATTGACTAGTCTATTTGTTAAAGTTTATAAATCCAGCAAATAATAAACAACATTTTTTCTTGTTAAAAATTCAGAATTGACAAAATTTTAATTTAACAAATTGTCATATTTGTTTAAATTGTTAATTTTACACACTACATTTGTCAATGTTAACTAAAAATACAACCGCAAAATTAACAAATCGCAAATCAAATTTTTACTGTGAACAGTTTCTTGCATTTTGCTGCGCAAATTTGCTGTATTTTGTTTGTAAATTAAGATGAGAAAGGTTTGAACCCGTGGATATCGATGAGAGGAAAAATGTTTAAAATGATTTTGTAAACACGTAGCTTCCAATTACTTAAAGTTAGGGCAGAAGAAAGAAGTAAAACTAAAATGGTTTTATTTCAAAGCAAAAAGTATGTGCAAGGAAAAATAAAATGTAAGTACTGAGTAAGTAGAGACGTTTAGGAGTCGAATTCCGGTTGTCAGTAAAAACAAAACAAGAGAGGAAAATAAAACAAAGCACTTCTAATCTTAGTGTTATAAACCAATCTATTTTATGACTTAAGACACAGAATCGTACATTAATGAGTTTTGTAACGGTACCCGTGTTCTAGAACATACAGTTAAAATTTCAACGGCTTAAAAATAAAAGTGCACAACATCATTTCACTCACCCATTTTATTAGGCCAAGAGCTCGGCGGCTGAAACTTATAAAACTTCTAAAAGAATAAAAAAACTCGGTAATGAATGTTCAATTTTGACAGTTCAGTATTTCATATTTCAACACGTGTAACACATAAAATTGAAAGTAAAAGAAAGACTTTTACTTATTCGTCATTCTTGAATGGTCCAGAAATCTCTTTTTGTTCAGCGTTCAATTATTTTTCACTTGCCTCCAAGATAATTATTACGAACAAAATTTTGCAATTTTTCGTTTATTTCATTTACTTATCAGTCTTTTTTGTATTTGTTATTCGTGGTACAACTATGTATGATTTCTATTATTACTTATTCATCATTCTTGATTTCAGAGACTTTAAAACTACAAAAGAATCATATCACACACAAATTACTAATGTAAAATTAAATAAAACTAGATTAAGTAATTAAATAATTAATTAACAACCAATAAGTACTAGGTTTTTGTTTTAAATTTGTTTTCTCCTACCAAATATAAATTTAAAAAAGTCAATAAATATGTGTTACACAAATTAAATGAAAAAAAATGAATGAGTGATACTAATCAGATGTACATAAAATAAATTACAAGTCAACAATGTAAAAATTTAAATTCTTTTTTTATTTATGCATTATATAATTTTTCACTTGTCTCCTTTATGATAATTATTTTGAGGAAATATTTCTATTTTCGTTTATTTTATTTACTCACTTTCTCAATATTTGTTATTCAATACGATATTTTAATATTATACTTATTCGTCATTCTTGATTGATCTAAAATATCGTTTTTTGTTCCTGCTTAAAATTATTTTTCACTTTTCTCCTTCAGGATAATTATTTTGAGGAATTGTGACAACTTTTAGTTTATTTTATTTACTCAGCAGTTTTTTTTTTTTATATTTGTTGTTTACAATGATACAACATGTATGATTTCTAATATAAATTGTGAAATTCTAAAGCTAAGAATAATCTAAAATATAAAATTGAACCCATAAGTCTTAAAGTAAAAAAAATCTAAATGCATATTTCGATAACTAAGTTACATCAGTAGAAGTAACAGGAAAAATGAAATACTCAACTTGTAAGCCAAGTCAATGATCAAGACTGAATTCCAAGTATTAAAATTATTTGTCATTATTGATTGGTTCAGAAATCAAGTTTTTATTCATGAGTTCAATTATTTTTTAATTCAACTTTCATGACAATTATTTTGTATTTTGTATTTTTTTATATTTATTGTTCATTAAGATACAACTACGCGGAAAATTGATTGTTATAATAGCAAAAATTTATCTTACGTATAGAGACAGCAATTTAGATATTTACAATAACAATATTTATATTTATTTTCGATTGCTGCTACAACAATATAAATAATAGCATATTACTAATATAAATATTTTTATTTTAAATAACTAAATTTCTGTCACTATACGTAAGATAAATGTTTGCTATTGTAACAACCCATTTTTTTGGTCCAAAAACAATTTTGCGGAATTCTTGCAATTTTTCGTTTGATTTATTCATCATTAGAGAGCGTATTATATGCAAAGAGCATATATTTTAATTTTTGCATATCATTAAATAAAATCAATTATCTGGATGAACTACATTGATTAGAGTTAAATAATGCTAATTACTATTTGCATATATTGTATATATGGTCATCTTTATGCATATTTTTACAAAAATTGCATATAATTATTGCATGTTTCAATATTTTAAAAACTTTGTCTACTGGAATACAATATGAAATTTCTGATAATGCATATTGATATTTCCCAAATATTGGAGGAGACCACAATTAATATAAGAATACAACGGAAGCATAAATAAACAATAAAATAAACAAATACACAAACCAATAAACTGTAACGGTAACGGTAGGCATTATACACGAATGCTGGTAAAAGTAGGTACAATTAATATAAGACCGATAATTCTCGGCTGGATAGATCTTTTACGTATGTTTCACTTTTCTTTAAGAAATTTTTGAAAAATTTGTTATTGGAATTTTTGTCATCTCATAATATTACGTTTAAATTTCTGGGCTTAGTTTATATGTATATTAGTAATATATTTGTTAATTGTGAATCAGGATTAAGGCTGTTTTGTGCAATAAAATTCATAATGTATTCATTTATACGTTTTGATCTAATAATTTCAGAATTTTTTTTTTTTTTTTGCTTATTTTGCTGCATATATTGTTGATATTGAGTGCATATTTCCCAAAATATATATACGCGCATATAATTCTAATTTTTTGTGCATATTATCCGCTCTCTACTCATCAGTCTTTTCCTCCCATCTACCTCTAGGTAAGGGAGGTACCTATTGTTTTTGGTCAAAAAATTGGGTATTGAGTTTTCAATGAATAAGCACGTTTTTGGGTCCCTACAATACTATTTTACTATTTTCGCCATGATGTCTGTATGTATATGTTTGTGTAGTCTGTGGCAATTTTTTCGTCTCGCATAACTCAAATACTGTAATACCAAAAAATACAATTTTGTGAATTTTTTCTTCTTATATTTAAGTGAATAGCTGATTAGATTTTGGATAAAATTGGTCAACCGGAAGTAGCAGTTTACTTGAAGCCCTTAATAGTTTTTCGTGAAAAACACGGTTAAATTTCCTTTTTAAACATTTATGTTATTTTGAAAGTTGTAGAATATTTAATCTTACATGTGTTTTGATTACACTAATTTTATTAATTTTCATTAGATTTAGAGATAATATAATATAAAGAAATAAATCTTGCATTCCATGTACACCATGGAAACACTTAAAAATTTTCAATTTTTACGAAATGTGACATGTCATTTTAATTGTGAAGCTGTTTTCTTAGTGAAATATATGTCAAAAAATTAAATAAAAATAGGAAATAAAATTAAATTTCTCAAATACAAATAGAAAATAAACAAATAAGGTTTGTTTCTGTATCATCAAATACTATTTTGTATCGTTTAAGAGTAGTATTGTGCGGGAGGTTATGTGCTGGCCACATCAGATTTTATTTATAGTTGTTATTCACTTTGATACAACAATGTATTATTTCTAATATTATACTTATTCGTCATTCTTGATTTGTCCATAAATCTCCTTTTTTGTTCATACGTTTAATTATTTTTTACCTGCCTCATTCATGATAATTATTTTGAGGAAATCTTGTAAGTTTTCGTTTATTTTATTTACTCATGAGTGTTTTTTTTTTTTAATATTTGTTGTTTGTTATGATACTACTATGTATGATTTCTAATATTATAAAATTATCTGATCAGGCTCCACTGAAATTTAGTTCGTATTATTTGTAGAGCTGAAATTTTTATTAGTTTATTTTCCGTAGACATTTTGACATGGAATAAAAAGTGTATATAGCGTAGTATGGATGCACAATTTCGGGATGGCGTGTTTTATGTTGTAAATGTATTCCAGACATCAAAAACAGGGTTGGTAATATAATACCTACACAGTTGAGCAAGTTCAGGTCCTCAGGTACTGAGACTGCAATTATCATTTTAGCTGTACGAAAAAGATGTCTGGACTCTCTGTACTTTTAGACAGTGACGCAGGTGCCCCACCAGGACTGTATTCGCTTAATTTTCACCGATTAAAAAAAAGATTTTTTTGTTTTTAACAATTAACTAAGCATCTGATAAGAGATAAAATCTTTGCTTTACGTATAGTGACAGAAATCTATATAATATATTTATTTCTCAGCAATAATACATATTTATCATAAATAAATATCTTGCAGTGAAATAGCAATATTAGTTGTTGATTTGAATATTGCATTCTTAACAATATAGCATAGACAACATAATATTGTTGTAATATATATCTAGATATATACTGCAATAATATTAGATTATTGAAAAAACAAAAATATTTAGATTGTTGTAGCAGCAATTGAAAATAATATCGTATTACTAATATAAATACCTACTAAATATATTGCTGAAAAATACATATTTACAATAACAATATTTTGATTTATATTAGCAATATGGTATTATTTTCGATTGTTGCTACAATAACAATTTAAATATTTTTGTTTTTTAATAATACAATATTGTTGTGGGGTAAATAGCTCCGTGGTAACGCATCGGACTGCGGATCGTGAGATCCTCAGTTCGAATTCCAGTACCGACAGTTGCCAAATTTAATTTACCCCTGTGGTTCCCCTTCTCTAACAACTTTGAAGGCTATGATTTGACGGCTGGTTACCGCACTTCATACGAAAAAATATATCACTAACAGAGATCTGCGTAAGCAGAGTGCCACACCCATAATGGGTAAAAGGCGAGATGATATATTTATTTATTTACAGTAATATCATGTCTTAAATATGCTATATTGTGAAAAATATAATAAATATATTCAAATTAACAACTAATATTGCTATTTCACTGCAAGATATTTATTTATGATAAATATTTTTTATTGCTGGGAAATAAATAAATGTCTTAATTATAGATCTGTCACTCTGTTCTTGCAGATCTCGATAAGTGATATATTTCACGCGTGAAGTGCGGTAATCAGCCGTTAAGTTACGACCCACAAAAATGTTAGTGTCAGGATAAACCAAAGGGGTAAAGTTAAAAGTAACGAAAGTTTTGTTGGGAGAAGAACTGAGGACCATTTGTTCAACAGTTCGACACATTTTGAAATTAAATAATATGTTGGTTAGAATATTAGACATTAGTGTGGTAAAATGCTTAAGGCACAAAATATTTTTTTCTACTCCCAGTATTGAAATGACATTTAACATATTAGAATCCATTGACAAACTGTGGCTTTGAACGTTTTAAGTCACGGCGTGAAGTTAGTAATTGATTTATTAAGCATGTGCTGAATTTAGCTTCTTTCAATAATTGTCAAAATTCTTTCATTTTTACTGTTAGTAACCTAATCCAAATTTAAAAAATATTACATTTTTCATTGTGTTATAAGTAATAACCTAAAAAGTATGTGTTTTAAAACATTATATTTTCCTGTTATTTCAATTTGCGAGTGCAGAAAAATTATATTATGTCACTCGTAAAATATTCGTTTTATTTACACACTCGCTCGTTTTCGCTCAGCTGGTTCCTCAAAAACTCGTGACTAAAGATACGTTTATAAAACTTGTTACATAATATATTATTTAATATATTTTTAGATTCTTCTTATTATAAATTATTTCTTGATGGTTTTATTAATATTTTAATTGTATCTAAAGTCAAATATATACAATTTACAAAATGAGTCATTTATTTTACATTTCATTTAAATTAACGTGTAAGTAATTGTTTTTTTTTTTTTCATTTCAGGTGAGATGATCTTTTTCAAAGTTTGAAATAATCTTTTTCATTTGGTAAGTAGGGGGTATAATTTTTACAACTTTAAGTTAAAAAGAGGTAGACGATATAATATTGGAGTATATTAAATATTCAATGTGTAAATTTACCCAGAAGTTTAACTAGTTTAAGTTTATCATTATAATTTTGATGTGACTCGGTTTACTGTATTAGAAAATTATTTAAAAATTTGTTTCTTTTGGGCCCGGTATTATAAAGAAATTTAAACTCCAGTTAAATTTACTTCCATATTAAAATTACATCAAGTTATCCAAATGACAATAAAAATTTTGACAATAGTGTTAAGAAGTCATAATAGTTATTTGTCAAACGGGAGAGGAAAGCGCTTCTTTTTCCCACTCTTTCTTCGCGTGTTAGACACAACACTTTTTTCACGACATGTTTCTAAATATGATTTGCTCGGAAATACAGTTTGACACGTCAAAAGTTAGGTTATCAGACGCAAGGCGGTGTAACAGTGTTGCCAATGAACCAATCTTAAATCTAAATTCAAGTTGTGAAATTGTGATTTAATCTAGAAAAAGCAAAATATAAGATAAGAAAATTTGAAGTATGTTTATAACTAAAATAAGGATTTTGAGTAAAACTTATTTTTTATTTTTACAATTTATTTTTTGTAAATAACATTCATATTGGTAACACTGCTATATTTTTCTCTCTAGAGAGGAAAAACACATTTTCCTCACTATTTTGGGAGAAGAACGGTGGGGTTTCCACGCATAGCGTGAAATAAATAATTTGAAATGATGTGAACTTATTATAAACAAATAAATGTAGTTTTAAAAGTAAACATAAGTGACAGTTAAATTTCTTTATAATACCGAGCCTGCATTAGTCTTACATACATGAAGCAATTGATATTTGTATCATGAGTTCGAGGAAAAAGTTTTTTAGTACGCGCCTGCTCACTTATTTTCAAAAGACATTTTTTTCTTATAAGAACAAGTATACGTAAGTTGTTTCTGATATCCATTTGAGGATGGGGCAGGTTTACTTAATGAAAAGAAAATTGAATAAAAAAAGTAGGTATTGCGTTGTATTATACAATTATATAGGATATTCTTTACGATGTAAAATATCTTGGCCTCTAATATATTCAACAGAATTCTGGCTTCTAATCTCGATATTGAAAGGGAATTCAAATAGCTGCCAACACCAAATCTGAAAATGTTTTTTATAAACATAGTGTGAAGAATTTTAAAAACTGAAATCGAAAATACCAGTTTAAGAACTATTAACTTGTTGAGCTAAGTCAACATTTTTTCTACAAGCCATGAGAACTAGGATTGACATTCTTTGCAAAATTTATCGTTTGTTTTGGAATGAATATTAATTAGCTCGTAGGATTCGTTTTACTGTAACATGGGAATGGGAACCGCCGAAGACGGACAGAAGTTTGGGAACATTCGTTGACCTATTGTAAATTAGTATTCATACATTGATGCTAGTTAGCTGTTGCTGTTACCAGTTTTATTTTGTTGCTCTAGAGTCCGGATGTGTCAATGGTCTTATAAACAATTTTGAAACAGTTTCGTAGAATCAAATTTCACAGTGAAATCAAATAAATAAATGTTTATTTATTCATATATACCATGCACATGTTGTAATCACTTTTCTCGATATCTGCTTTCTTTATCCAAATATCGAATTCACAGAATTTTGGAAAGATACTTGACAGGACAAATAAATAATAGTTATTTGTCAAACTAGAGAGGAAAGCGCTTCTTTTTCCCCATTAGAGCTGAGGCAATTCGAGCGAGAGTGGAAGAAGGGCTTTTTTCTCGTGTTAGACACAACATTTTTTCTGTTTCTAAAAATGATTTGCTCGGACCTAAAATACACTTTAACAAAACAACTGGCACGTTAAAAGTTAGGTTATCAGACGCAGGGCAATGTAGCAGTGTTGCCAATGAATCAAACATAAATCTAAATTAAATTTGTCAAATTGTGATTTAATCTAGAAAAAGAAAAAGACCTATAAGATATAATTTTAAGATAATTTAAAGTCTGTATATCACTAAAATAGGGATTATCAATAAAGTTAGGAATTTATTTTTAATTTTTACAATTTTTTTTTTTTGTAAATAACATTCATATTGGTAACACTTTTATATTTTCATCTCTATAGAGGTAAATAGTATATTGAACAACTAGTGTTACAATGACCTTTTTTGTAATACTAGTATAGTTTGTGTAAACGAGCCGCAGGCGAGTTATGCAAAATACTAGTATTACAATTAGGCATTGTAACACGAATTGTTCATACTACTTTTCCTATTTCACGTTCATAAATTTAATAAAAATAAAAATAAAATAAAATTGTACAGCATGTTTAATATTCCACTGGCCACCAAGGGAATTTGCCCGCGGAGTCTATCAGGTCCCAGGCCGCAACCCCGACGCAGGGGCTCCGATTCAATAATTTTACGTGAGCAATGGCAGCCCCAAGTTTGACAAACTGTTAATTTTACAAATAATAAATTCCCCAAAAACAGATGCACAAAATTCAACTATGTAGCATTGTTTTTGAGGAAAACATTGTCAGAATTGACTTTGTGTACGTGAAATAGGAAAACACATTTTCCTCACTATTTTGGGAGAAGAACGGTGCGGTTTTCTGGTATGTATATATTATCATGTCATTTGCTTCATATGGTTTGGCACTCTGGTATCGCGGAACTTGGTATGTTTGCGCGTAAAGTGTGGTTACCAGCCGTCAAATCACGACCCTCAAATATGTTAGTAGAGGGAGAACCACAGAGGTAAATCTCTTGTTCTACAGTTCGACATGTTCTACTGAGCCTTTAACCAATTTTGTCAGCTTAATTTATTTATATTTCAATTGAATTGAAAGTGGAATAATCATCATCAATTTTATTTCATTGATTTAAATGGGAATTTGAACGTAATTTGGAAAAAATATATGATAAAAATACATAATCAAATTACTGTTAATATGTGTAGGTATGCTAATAGAATTCCTTGAATGTATTTCGTGACATTTTCTTCAATATTATGTATTACAAATCCAATGAAGATAAATAAAAGTTATATTATGTAAATCTAAAATTTACAATAATATATTTTCTGGATCTATTAGGCTTCTTGGTATAAATGAAAATTATATAATATTTTATATAGAACATGTTGTTGATAAATTGTGTAGTACCATTAAAATTTATTAGTTTCTGAATTTTCCAAATTGATGTTTGAAATTACGTTTGATAATAAGTTTTGTTTATTATTTCAATTACAAGGACAATATAATATAATCTTTGTTTAATTATTCGTTCTTAATTGTTTGTTGTTAATAATATTTTTGTTCCAAAGAATTTACTACGCGTGTATTCAATATTGTATTCTGTTAATGTTATCAATATTATAAGCGTAGCCTATCCGAATTTGAGGGAAACTTAATTAATTTGTGTCACTACAACGAATTATGTTGATATATTGCAACACCTAATAATTTTATTAAGACAAATGTATAAATGTATCAAGTTCTATTCGGAGAAGAGGAATAAATTAATAAATTTGCAACTTCGTTTGAATAAAACAAAAAGAACGTAAACTCCATTGATAAAAAGTGATTATTTAGTCTACAGCAATTTTTACAAAATGAAAAATCACGTTTCTATCGAGTAAAACAAATAACAGATAAAGGTGCGTGAGTCAGGAACTGTTTTGTTATATCTCTAAACTTCGAAGTTCGCTTGGGCGAGAAGCTGCGACGAACTTGGAACTCTCACTCGAGTCACGAAATGCGCCTGATATAAAAATGTAACCAGATAGCAACAAGGCCATATGCACAACGTTCTGACAGACGGAAACAGAAAATGTGTTATAGTACCCTTATAGATATTTGAGATTGACTTTTAAAATACATTTCGACCGCCATTCTACCTTCGACAACTAGATA
Source organism: Poecilus cupreus (assembly GCA_963942605.1). Taxonomy (NCBI): domain Eukaryota; kingdom Metazoa; phylum Arthropoda; class Insecta; order Coleoptera; family Carabidae; genus Poecilus; species Poecilus cupreus. The sequence goes on from OZ012715.1 coordinate 9,969,244, forward strand.
TTTGCAAAAACATTAAACTGTTTTAAAAAGTAATTAATGAGGATATCAGCAACTGCATAAATAATTGTCAGCTTGTTGTTTTTAACTAACGAAAGAAGTTGAATTTAAATAAAAAATACAACGCATGAGTGCGGTAGTGTTAAACATTTAAAACTTCACAACCCTCTAGATTTACCGGCCCGATATACATCTTTTATTTATCTTGGGATTTAAGTATTTTTATACTATTATCTTATTAGTCAATTGTATTATAGTAATTAAGAAAAGACTGAACTTGATAGAAATATATCACTAAATTACTTAAACATAAATATGTTCATCATGTTATTGATGATATGGCAGCGAATCCCTGTTACTGCAAACTCAATTAAATTGAATTAGTGTAGGCTCAAGTGAAAGGTGAAGTTGGCAAAACACTATCGCTTTTAAATTAATAAATAATATAAAAAATATATCAGCATTCCTTGTGCTATCTATCTTTTTTTTATAGTTTTCCTTCGCTAGGGCTCTTTTTCCACCGTTTTTCTGATTTCTTTGACTCATTTTTCTTCGACGCCCTCTTTTTCTTCTTCTGTGTGGCTTCCATTTGAAGATTTTCTTTGGTAATCTGTCCTGTTGCATCCTCATCATATATGCATACTAACTGTTTTGTTTTGATTATATCTATTAAGGAATTTTCGGTATCCATTCCTTCTCTGACATCCTCATTTTTTGCGGTCAAACAGAGAGTTTTGGCAGCATCTTCTTCAATGCCTCATTTCTACTGAATTTAGGTTTCATTTTAATTCTTCAATTTGTGCCAACGCTTATGGACCGTATGTAACACAACTATCGAGTACGGATTTAAATATTTTGATCTTCGTTTTTTTTTGTAATGTTTGTATTCCACAATACCAAGTGTAATTGTCTTGTAATTGACTTCCCTTGTGCTACTCTCGCCCTTACATCTTTCTGGTCTTCCGTATAGTAGACGCAGAGATATTGTAGCTACCTCATGCTGCGTGTCATGCTGTGAGCCAAACCGAAAAAATTACCAACCAATTTGCAAAAAGATAAACAAACAAAACTACAGGTACAAAAACAGAGATGTATTCAGTTTATTCCCTTTCGAATATTTATTATTTACGAGTAATAATGACATATAAATCTTGAAACATTCTAAACAACAAACATTGCAACAAATTATAGAATAATTAAATTTATTCATTGGAACTAAGTTTCAAATCATACTACTACTGCTATTTTCTTCATATTCAGACCATGGTCTCCACATTTTGTTAGAATCTAATACTGTTAAACCAAAAGATTCGACAATACTAACACAATTTAAAAATATGTATTATACAGAATGTTTCATAACTTCGAGTACATACGCTAATGGTATATGTTGTTTGATATGCTGATAACGAATCTAAAAGAATTTTTTTAAACTTCGAAAAATTATGGGTTGTTTACCAAAAACATTTTTATAGTACAATGAAGTAGGTAATCAACAATTTAAATTACATAATACTAGGCGAATAAACAAACAAAATTTAATTATTTTTAATGAAACGATAATTATTAACATAATCATCCACCCATTGGCAGTGGTAACGAAAAATTTTGAACTAGGAAACATGGAAAAGAATTTTGCGATTTAAAAAAAAATCAGCATATCAAATAACATATATCATTAACGTATGTACCTGAAGTTATGAAACATGAACAAATACCAATTAGTTATTTGCGACAACCAATCGCAGTTAAAAATTTAATAAAATTTTTAGTTAGTTACAATACCTCTGTATCTACTATACCATTTGTATGTAGCTTCATAATATAAAATAATATAATAATATAAATACATAAACTTTTATGTTACGGTCCAAAAGGGATTATCGGAAAGTTTATAGAGGTGTAAGACGAGTAAGTTTCGTTATAGGTACAAAGCGGCATTCTATGAGCATACTAGTAAAATTATACTATATTTTCTGGTGGATTTATTTACCGTACAGCTGTAGAAAATCCAATACTATTCTTGCATATCTTTATTTATTATTCTGTTTCATTCTCAAATGAAATAGGCTCAAATTGTGAATTTTCTTCCGTTTTGATTAACATAATTAGGCTTATTAAATGCAGTTTTTCATTCTAAATATATTTTGTATTTACGCTTTTAGTCTAAAATAACACGTTATTATAATAATTTAGTTAAAAATGTTTTATGCACCTGGCCTTAGATCGTAGTGTTTTTTTAAGATTATCATTATCTTAAAACTGTTTTACTGTCAATTTTTTTTATGTTATAAGTTCTGAAATAATATTTGAGCTTAATTTTGAACATGAATAGTGCTAATTGTAAATAATTTAAAAAAATGGAACATTGTCAAGGTCGTAACTAAATATCTTGCAGAGAGCAAACAACTGCATAACCTACAGAGTTAAATATAACATGATAACTGTTGTTCGTGTTTTTATTTTTTAAACGGAAAACATCAGCAGCAAAATACAATAACAATGTATTTACTGCATAATATACGAAAAGAATGCAGTTTAGCAGAATCAAGATTATGAAACACTTGTTTTTCTCCTGACAAACATTTTTTGGGATTTCACTTTGCTCAGATACATATTTGTGTCTTGTTTTTCTTTTTCTTGTATCTAATATTAGCGGATTAGTCAACAATTCCCTTTTTTTATATATATAATTGACACTGGCTCAAATTTGGTTTATTTTTATAAATAAATATAGCATTCCACGAAGATCACAGAGATATATTTTTGCGCGTGAAAAACGGATACCAGATGTCAAGTCGTGTCCCCACATATGCTAGTGACAGAGGAACCAAAGGGGTAAAGTTAAATTGGCAACTGTCGGCTGAGGGATTCGAACTGAGGAACTCATGATCTACAGAGCTATTTATCCTTTAACACAGAGAATTCGAGTTCAGAAAAAAAAAATTAGTTCAGTTATTCTTACTGTATTATTTAATCAATTTAATTGAAAAATTCAGTTATATACTAAACATAACTCAGAACCTCAGTTGTATTTACTCAATATTTCAGTTATCAAAGAAATAACGTAATTTATTAGTTGAGCAGCATGCAACTGATATTTTTCAGTTGAAATAACTGAAAACTCAGTAATTCCGTTACTTAAAACCATTCGTAAATATTTGGCTTGTACAGATTTTAAATTATTTAAATAAAAATACCTCAATTATGTATTAAAATATTAAATATTATAGTTTGTCTTATTTCAAAAACAACCTAAATATAATTTTATGTTAACTGAAAGGACGATTTAAATACCATATTCCTGAAGTATTCAGTTGTTTTAACTGAATTTACTTAGTTGCGCACAGATTAACTGGTTACTCAGTTACATTGACTGAACAGTACAATTTTTTTTCTCGGCGATCTCGTAATTTAAGTAACTAACTATATCATCATATAATTTACCCATTTTGGGTGTTCCACTCTGCTTTTGCAGATCAGGGTAAGTCCTCAAAGATATTAGTGGAGATGTGAAAAAGGAACCACAGGGGTAATGTTAAAACTTATTATGAGATCCTTAATTCGAATCCCACAGCTGACAGTTGCCAATTTACATTTACCTAGCGGTTCTCCCTCCACTAACATTTTTGGGGGCTATGATTTGACGGCTGGAAACCGCACTTCATATGCAAAAATATATCGCTTACCGAGATCTGCGTAAGCAGAGTGCCACACCCATAATGGGTAAAAGGCGTGATGATGTATTTATTTATTTTATTTTATGAAGATGGTAAGCGAACTAACTACTTTTGTCATATGCCGTAGTTTATGTGAACAACATAAATGACCATGGTTTTCCACTGGATTCGAACCCACGACCTCTGGTATGCTAGATTTATTTATTTAAATTTATACTATTAATCAGGTAAAATCCCAGATACAGGAAAAGACAATACAATTATAATATATAACAACAAAAATAACCCTATACCATTTTATAATTTAAATAAAAACATATATAATAATAATAATGATTTATTTTCTGAGGATACAAAAATTGTATATAGAAAAAAGTCACAAATAAAATATATAAAAAGATATAAAAGTTGAATAAATTACAAATTAAAAAATTAATTTAAATCATAGAAGTTGTAATGCAGAAGGAACAATTTTAGACTTTTTTTGAATTTTTTAGAGTTAGTCTCTGATTTAATGACATCGGGCAGTTTGTTAAAAATTTGTAAACTAATCCGGTAAGGAGTATTTTTTCCAACATTTAACTTAGAAGTAGGAACGTATCATCCCTCAATATACCTATTTCATGTGTGGTACTTTGCTATTGTAGATCTAAGTTCCCAAAGTGGAGGGGAAACTCCAAGTAATGTGACGACATTGTCGATTATGTCTTGAGGATTTCATGATCCAGAGTCCGATGCGTTACATCGAAGCTTTTATTATTTTTTTAAAGGTAAAATCCAGTTAGTGAATAAGCATAAGGATACATTTACGTACCGTGTTTACTTATTACCGATTCTTGATTAATGCAGGAAGATAAAATGTGATCTGGGTTTTTCCTTACAGGTACAACTCAGAAATCAGGTTCAAGTTCAGAATTAACTATTACCGGCATGTAATTATAAATATAATCACACTATGAATCATGTAGTAGTAAATTAATTAAACGGATTTTATTTGAAAATTTCCAGAAAAGAAATCACTACTTAAATTTATGATTATTAATTATGTTAAATGTAATAAAATTCCTTAGTTTTGGATGATTATGGAATTCTTTTCCAATGATTGTTTTCAATATAGTATCTATTTGGATAGGATTGATCCCTTAACCCAAATACATAACGTAAACATAGTTTCGGTTTAGTGAAAGTGAAAAGTAATAGTGAACTTTGCTTTATGACGTACTCTCAATTCGAGAATTTATTGTTCGGCCGAGTAAGTGAGATTATTCACATCACATAAATAAAGTACTTATGAATTATGTAAGGTTATTTTTGGAAAGGTCAACTGGAAAAGTGCTGGACCTATTTATTTAACCTTGTGTTGGGATTGGGATTACCCTTGAAAAACTTCAAAAGTCTGAGCTATTTATAGCCCAAAAGTAAATTTTTCGTTTTGTACGGTTATGTTAAACGAAATTTTAATTAAATTCAAGTAGATTATGTTGAAGCATAAAGTTATCTGTGGTTTAAATGCAGTGGAGGGGGTAAACCGTAATTAAACCAAGTTTACTTCTGAGATTACCTGACCTTAATTCACTACTGCAATTAACAGTAAAATGTAACAGACGACGAAACAAGTGGACAAAATTATGTAGTTAGATAAATTTTTAAATTGAAACGAAAATGTTTAACATCCATATATGTCGACGAAATACCGTTGTGCGAACTCTAGATGCGTCCCAAATAAACAAGAAAAGTAAAATGAATCGAAAAAGAATACGCAAACGTGTTGAAAGTGGCTGCTTCTTGGTATTTCCGCAATCGATTTCATTTCAAGTTTCAAGGAACCCAAAGCACCAGAACTCTGTTCCATATGATATCTAGAATTTGTGAAGACGATCAGTGTTTTATTGTTGAAGAGTTTGATTGACGTTGAACTGTCAGTCGTTCGGTAATTTGATCTGCAAATGTGCGAAGTTGGCAAAAAATTACGCACAGCAATTTGATCGCTTGCTGATGGGTCTTGGCCTAGCCAGACACTTGCGACGCTTGGTAATATAATCGCATAAGTAATGAATTCAGAACGAGAGTAATGGAACGCGATCATGAAGCATGTTTAAGGAAGGGAAATGCCATGTGTTTGTGTACACGGTGGTGTCGATGTCCCAGCATGCCGATGTAATTAACGGAAATTGTAAAATGTAATCACTTTCTTGTTACCGCGAGCGGACGCGGAGCAGGATAGGCGGCTTGGCGGCTGGTGATGGTGATGGTTAGTATTAGTATCGAGTATGTAACGCAACTACGAGCGACAAGTGGCATGCGACATGATGCATTCAGAAGGCGAAGCGCGACAGAGGTCAAGTTCGAGGCTGCGTCTCTTGCCGTACCTCTTACTCTTACGTACCACACACGCCACACGCGACTTGTCTCGGATCGGATGCCATGCATATTGATTACGGCGAGTTTTTTTAGCCACGCACCTTCAGTTAATATACTACGAATGTATATGTATAGTAAACTCATCGTGAATGCTAAGTGGATGTTGATGTTGATGTTGAGTCGGAGAGTACGAGAGTAGGTAAGATTGTGCCGCGCCAAGCGCCCATGTGCGTGTGTTATGCAACTCGACGTCGACGTATATATGAATATGCTAATGCGAACCACTTGTTCTTCTCCAATGGTGAGCGCGACTCCACAATACTGACCCTTACTGCACGAGTACGCAGGAGTGAGGATTGGCGGTGCAACGTTGTTGTTGTTGTGGTTGCAGGCCAAAGGTAATGGTTAATGGTGATTATGTAAGCGGCAAGAGAGATGCTGCTGTCCAGCATATGTGTATGTGTAGTATAGTTGCGTGCCGTGGGCCACCGTGGGCAGACCGGGCCCCGGGGTGGGGATCGCGAAGTGGGGCAGCCGGTCGAGAGAAGGGGGCTGATTTCTGTCATTGGTTGACGCTGGCGATGCATCCCCAAGATGCATTGGACGCCGGTTGCCGGCTTTAGGAAAGTGAAATGGTGTGCGGTGGGAGGCGGGAGGCGAGGGATCCGCCGTCAACAGTGGCCGTGCGCCGTGCGTCGTGCGTGTGTGTCAGGTACTCACTACTCACTACTCAGTGAAGTGAATATTCACAAGCAGAAGCAGCAACAGCAGCAGCAGCAGCAGCACGGCGGCCGGTGGCACGAGCACGACACGGTCAGCGAGCAGCACTTGTCAAATATAGAGGGTGGTCGGGCCCAGGTGGACGGTCAGTACCGCGAGGGAAGACGTGCAGTGAACATCGAACCGTATCCGTCCGATCTGATCCGACACTCGCACTAGTTGCTGCCGTGACTCGTGCACAACATCAACAACCACGCAGCCACACTACAATTGACCGGAATCGGAGTATCGGAGATCGGAGGGAGAGTCTCGATAGCGACTACAACTACAACACCAACACGCGCCACTGCCACTCGCTACTCGACACTCAGACATGGTTCTGATAGCAACGATCTACCTGTCGGCGTTGGCGCTGGGACTCCTGTGCGTCGCACTGGCCACGCTGGGCACCAGGAAGTGCAAGTCGCTGACACTGGAGGAGCGACTGTGCCACATGCTGCCCAAGGCGCCAGGCCCGCGCCCCTTTCCACTGCTCGGCAGCCTGCATCTGCTGGGCCAGCACGAGGTGCCCTTCGAAGCCTTCACCGCTCTGTCGAAGCACTACGGAGACATCTACAGCATCACACTCGGCTCCATCCCCTGCGTCGTCGTCAACAACTTTGCGCTCATCAAGGAGGTGCTCATCACCAAGGGTGCGCACTTTGGTGGCCGACCCGACTTCATCCGTTTCCACAAGCTATTCGGCGGCGATCGTAACAACTGTAAGTACCTACGCATATTTGTTTATCTATGTCTGTATCTTAGTGCACGTTGAACTTTGCAACCCGGAAGTAGAATGTTGTGCGCTTGACGCTTGTCGTATGACCGCGCGTCGGCGTTTCCGAATTATCACTCTCACACGAAATGCTGCTTGGCCGATGTGAGTTGCTTGCAACGGTGTTTATGTTCACTTTCATATTGACGTTCTCGTTACAAAACTCGTTCACGGCAGAAGACACGTTCCTATGCAAATGAATCGTTCAAATGAATGTTATGTGTCTCTGTCACAGTCACAGAATGCTCTCTTTTACGCGTTTACGCTTTTACGCCAGCGCCTGTTCATTCATTCATTCATTGATGCACGCTTTCAAATGAAAATGAAACTTTGTCTACAACTATGCCTGGAATTCGGACAGTGGGCTGAGCGCATATCTGTGGTAGATAAATTTGAAGATTTTCGCTTTTGTCTTGTGCCCGTGGCTGTGTAGCTCGTCGCTAGTTTAGTTTAGTTTAGTTTAATTGATGACCCCGCGGCACCGCGGCCCACCTGGCAACTGCATGAAACTAACGGTGCGCCTTGCACTCGCGGCCCGCGGGCTCGCGGTGCAGCGTGCGACCCAAGCCGGTGTCCGATGTTCACTTCTTGTCCTTGGCCTCTATAGTGTACCGCTGCATGCACACAGCACACTGCACAGTTCACCGGTTTCGTACAGCATGTTGATGTCGTGTCTTAGTTCAAACATAAGATAACGCATGTATTTCCCTGTCCATGTCCAAGAAAACGCATTCATCCGCTGCCACTGCTTAGCAGATTAGTCGCGTTATCGATGTCAATGCTTCATGCTAAGCTTGTTGTTGTTGTTGCACGTGAAGCGTGATGAGCATTTAAAGGTAAAGATGTGGCCTTGAGACTAGCTGCTCCAGCTCGTACATAAAAACCTAACTTGCAGCAAGCAGAAAGCAGCTCGTATTTTGATGTATATTTTTTCTTTTACAGCACTTGCTCTGTGCGACTGGTCGTCCCTGCAGAAGACTCGGCGCAGCATTGCGCGCACCTATTGCTCGCCGCGGTTCACTTCCATCCAATACGACTTGGTGAATTCGGTCGGATGCACCGAGATGGTCAACATGCTGATGGAGTTGTCCACCGTGCCCCAGGGCACCGAGTACCCTATCAAGCCGCTAGTTTTGGCTGCGTGTGCCAATATGTTCACTCAGTATATGTGCAGTGCCCGCTTTATGTACGGCGACGCCAGCTTCCAGCGTATTGTTCGCTTCTTCGACGAGATTTTCTGGGAGATCAACCAAGGCTACGCTGTCGACTTTCTGCCGTGGCTTGAGCCATTCTACACCCGACACTTGCGCAGGATTTCCGACTGGGCTCATGACATCCGTCAGTTCATCTTATCACGGATCATTGAAGAACATCGCAGCAGCTTAGACTTAAATCTTCCTCCTCGCGACTTTACCGACGCCTTGCTCATGCATTTAGAGGAAGATCCGAATATGAACTGGGAGCATATTATTTTTGAATTGGAAGATTTCCTTGGTGGCCATTCTGCTATCGGAAACCTCGTTATGATCACTCTTGCAGCCGTTATTCGTAACCCAGAAGTTGGTAAAAAGATCCAGCAAGAAGTAGACAAAGTAACAGAAGGAAAACGATCTGTGAATTTATTTGACAAAGCCGCTATGCCGTACACTGAAGCTACAATCTGGGAAACATTACGCACGTCGTCATCGCCAATTGTCCCACATGCTGCCAGTATAGACACCGCGATTTCTGGTTACGCCATTCAGAAAGGAACTGTCGTTTTCATCAACAACTATGAGTTGAACTTGGGCGAAGCGTACTGGGACGAGCCACGAGCATTTCGCCCGGAGCGATTTGTGTCTGCAGATGGTAAAATCGTAAAGCCGGCACATTTCATTCCGTTCAGCACTGGTAAGCGCACTTGCATCGGCCAGCGGCTGGTGCAGGGATTCGCTTTCATTGTCTTGGCATCATTACTACAGAATTACGACATTACCGCCAAGGATCCTAAATCTCTGTACACGAAACCCGGTTGTATGGCTGTTCCTCCAGAATCCTTCTCACTAATCTTCACACGGCGGTCACAGTCCAAGGCCTAATGATTTTATCACTATTCTTGATTCCTGTCGCTATCATCTGTCAAAAGTCTTCTCATTTTTTCATTCGCTCTTTTCATTTTTAGTACATAATTTTAGTTAGTTTTAATGGACTGTTGTATTCTTATATAGGTATAGCTATCGTTTGTTAAGTCGTATTATTATATTTAATCGCGCGTTTTCATGCATTGTATATACGTCATTATGTGAATTAATTGTAAAAATAATGGTATAGTAATTTATCTTTGTAATAGTCTCCCCAGTGTGCTAAGTTCGATATGATGAGACTGAAATAAAGTATGTATTTTATTATAGCTTCGTTTTTTGCTCACTGCAATTCTCTACACCGTTTCCCTGACAAGAAGCTAAATTTTCACGCAAACTTGTGTTCTAGAACTTAATGGAGTTTTTACAGCTATGACTGCTAGCAACTCGCAGAAGCAGCCACCGAGAGCTGGTTCTAAATTATGTATGGATGTCATTTTGCCGGAGGTATATACATAATTTTAATTTTTTGTTAATGTTTATCTTAACAGCTCTGCCTATCATAACCTAAAATTTATAAATAATGTTGTCTGTTGTCAAAATGCCAACAAATCCTTTTTAATCGTTTATTAAAACAATAAAATCAATATTATATAAGGTTAGAATATTTAGCAAAGTAAATTTGTAATAACAAAAATATTATTACGCATTATGACAATGAAAATATTCCGTTCATTAGGTGTTGCAATAATTATCATGAATGAACCCGGCAAATTTCTGCATCAACAAAGTTATTACAAAATTTAATAAATTTGATGAAACGACAATTCAGTTTAATGCACTCATTTATTTCGAAATATATTAAATGGTTAAATGTATGCATTTTCAGCGCATTCATATTCGATGCACAATAAATATGTCCTGATAAATTGCGTTCAATAAATGATTAATGCACATTTGTTGAATACTAAATTGGTACGTAATGTAAAGATTTCATAATACCTAGTTGTTTTGTGTTAAGTTCATTCACAAATACTCGTGTATGTAGTTAAATAATCGTAAAATTTTTATGAATGTGTTTGTGTTTAAGTTGCATGCGGCGGAATGCAATGGCTAGGAGCGAAGCAAGTAGCCACTATCAACTATCCACTAGCGACTAGCAGAAGTCTGGAGCAACGAAGCAACGAGCCAGGAACAGTGGCGGAGACATAAACATTGAATCGTGAATGATCAGCCGGCGGTCGACGCGAACCATCCACGTCTCCGCTTTGTGTAGAGGGAGAGAAAAACACTACACATGCGGAGGTAACTTCCTTTCTTACGCACCCGACACCCGAGAGCAGTCTCGATCAAGGTCAAACATTGTCTTACATTCATCACTTGTACAGAGTGACCCACATACAAGGTCTACTCTCTGCTCTGGTCTCTGGACTAGCCGGGCTGCCGGGCTTGAGGCTCGCTCACGAATGCACGACCACGGCTGCTGGAAAAAATAATGCACTAGCCACTCTGTACAGTGTACACGGGGCTGTGGCTGTGGCCGCCGTTCGACGTTCGAGATTCTCTATTCAATGTCAACACAAGGTGATCTGGTATAAAGTGCACCGTAGGTACAACACGCCCAGGTTGCCCAGCACCAGCCGTCGACGCGGCCGGCCGCGGGCTTTTAGCACTTTATCTTGTCCCTTGCAGCGCAAGCATCGTTCACATTGGCCAAGGAACATCAACTCAACTCGCTTAAATTCAAGCACCTTACAATGACGCTGCGGAACATATTCAATCTATCCCCTAATCCTTAAACCTTACAGTGGGAATGAAAAAAATCCGTGGCTGGTACCACGAGCTCTGTTTTTAGGTGTTTTAAGAGAAGTGTTTTAGCGCTGTGCAATGTTTTACAATTATTTTATAAAAATATGCTTCGAATAGAAGTTGCAAAGAAATATATTATCTATCATTTTTATTTGAAGTATTTTTTATAAAATAATTTTAGAATATTGTACAGCGCTAAAATCAAAGCTAAACACTTATCTTAAAACATTCAAAAACAGAGCTCGTGGTATCAGCCTACATACGTATTTCGGTAACTAAGTTATCATTATCACTAGAAGCAAGCAGATTTAATGGCTTGATTTGCATGTTGTGTAAATTTAATTAAGTTATCAAAATAGATTTTTTCATTACTACTTTAAAGCTTAAGGATTAGATTTTTTTAGATTGTTTTAACCTTATAATTTTACAATTTATTTCTATAAAACCTTCTTCACATTTATCGATTTGTCAGTTAACTAAAACTTATGATTGTACAATAATATTTTGCTACATGATTCTCAGTTTTAAATGCACATTATAATCATAGAGACAAACCAGAAAGCTGTATCAATTTTTATTTAATAATTTAATCAAGCATTTCTTGACAAAATCAGTTGTGCTGATGGCTTCATGGTTAGTACGAAAGATTCATTAGTACATGAACGGAAAATATGGATTGTTACAATAGCAAAAATTAAAAATAAAATAGTGACAGCAATTTAGATATTTATAATAACAATATTTATGTTTGTAATATTATTGTAAATATCTAAATAATTGCTGTCACTATACGTAAGATATATTTTTGCTATTGTAACAATCTATTTTGTTTTTTCGTGTGTAGAAGAGAACGAGTTTCAAATTTCTAAAGAATAGATGAGCATGTATGAATCGTATGAGCCGAAAGTGATGTGCTAGAATTGGAATGTTTGGAGGAAATTGTTTGTTGGTTGACTGTCTTTGTGGGTGACGTTATGTATGTATTTAAGTAAACCTGCATTTGGAATCCTTTCAAGTTGATTTTATGAACGTAAAGCGACTTACTGCAAATAACAGGACGAATGTGAACGAGGCATAACATCTTGTTCAGTTGCTCCTTGATTGCTGCTCTGCATCCTTCTTCTGCGGCTGCTGGCTGCAGGCTGCATCCCACGTTCGAGCACGACACCAGAGGCGGAGGTTGTACAACTTCCACCAGGTGAAACAAACATGAAATAAATTACCAAATGCTTCATCAATTATTGTCAAATAATCAGTCAAGTAACAAGTTAAACGATATGAAGGAATTCTGAATAAATAAACAAAATATATGCAGGTATAGTCATATGTTTTTAATTTACTCTGTAGTTTTATAAATTAGTGTGAAATTGTAAATAATCACTATTAGAATAAAATAGAGCACGATTATGGATGTTTCACAAAATAGCTGAATAAGAAGGTATACTTTTTAGTTGCAATATGTAAATTCCTCTACAATTACATTTCCTGTTGGTTTAGGTTTAAGTTAGGGTAGGTCAAAAGCAAAAATTGTGGCAATAGATTCTGAACCATAAAATGTATTAATTAATGAAAAATTCCATTTTCGTATTGATTAAGAAAGATTTTACGTTTAATATATTATTGAATTGTTTAAAAATACCTGGACCGAAGAGTAAAGGTTAAAGCATCAATGTGTATTTGTGTACATCATGACTAATATATACCTAATTAAGATTCATGTGTCGTGGTGCTAAACTCAAAATTTATCTACGCTACTGACCCAGGTTCAAACCACTAAATCAAAAACAAACTATTACACATCTTACATTCTTGCTTTCTTACCTACATTCTCATAATACTTGGAATCATGTAACGATTATGAAGAAATCATTGTTATTCGATATTGGCTGGTGACGGAAAAATTCGTCAGAGACAAAGTTGCTAAATAAACACGGCTTCTTACATTTCGCTGCCTCGTCAAAATTATTATTAATTTATGGTATTCAAGGATAACCTAATAACTATAAAATCACGTTTAGCATTAATTGGATTAACATAGTACTTATGGTCATTCGATGTCTTCATTTTGTCCTAGTTTGTCATTAATTAATTATAATCGTGTTGGTACAAATATGAATCTATGTTTTAATTCAAAGCGAATACACTTGCTGATGCATTATCATTAGAGATAAGACAATGTAATAAAATTATTTTATATATTAAGTTAGAGAGATTTATGTTCTTTCTTGCTACTAAAAGGTTAATTTCAAACGATTGCAATTCTACATATCATTTAAAAATGGCAAAGTTCAGTAAAACCATTTTTATTCATCAGTTTTACTTCATACCATGGAAGGTTTTCTTGCTGAGAGTTCAGTGGTCTTAGATTTTAATTTATTATATACCATGTTCATATGTAAACACAAATATTATTAAACTTAGCGCATGGCAAGGTCCCAGCAATAAAAAATAAGCAATTAATCGTGCGGCTAAAAACCCGCGTCATGTTTTGCATTTTGAGCGTATAAAAAGCATGTACCGTATAACGATTTGTAACGTTTACAAATGCTCGTGAATTAATTCTACCACCTTGCCATCCATCGAAAACGACGATAAATATAAATACAGAATGAAAAATTCAGTTTCATTAAAACATCAGCTTCAGACGTACGAGAGACCATTTAGCTGGGCCAGCGTAGGTCATTACAAAGCAACCATAACAAGAACAACTTCAACAGCCGCGTACTAATGTCAAAGAAACAACAAATGTTGCAAGTTAATATAGCGTGAGTTATTTTTAATTGATTCGCTATTTCCTGGCAGTTACGACTTACGAATTATTACGGCACGGGACCAGCAACCAATTTTTTTGTAATCCTGAGCTTGCTCGGTTCATAATTTTGAATAATGGAAAAAAAGTTGTAGGTAAAGACCTACTAAATAATTCCGAATGGGAATCAATGTTTTTCTGCATACTTTTTGTAAAGGAAATAAGGCACAAAATATGTTTTAGTTCTACAGGTTCCACAATCAATTCCAGCGCATTGCTCTACATATAAAGGCTATATAAAAATATAAAGCTATATAAAAATCAGTCTCTGATTAATAACTAAGTTACTAAATCACAGAGACCGGCTAATCCAATCAATCGGTAACTAAGGACGCGTTTCGTTCTTATTGGAACGAATGATTCCGAGTCTGAAGAATAAACGAGCATGTATGAATCGCACTATGAATGTGGACAATGCGAAAGTGGTGTTGCAGGATAGAAATGTTTGGAGGAGATTGATTGTTGGTTGACTGTGTTTCTGGGTTCGTGCTACCCCACTAAGTGGGATATAGCGTGATGCTATGTATGTAGTGTAGCCCGTTAACTTCTGTGAGGCAATGGCACCGACTATAAAGGAGACTTTCAAAAAGACGGCTCGTGAAATAAAATTCACCCTCGGGATTAAATCATGCATTTCAGCATCAGAATAATGAAGGGATATTTTCATTATTTCAAAATTGAAACATAGGTAGTTATTTTGTCTGTTAAGCTAAATTAAATTTACAATATTTAATTCCTATAATTAGCCCTACTGACACAGATGGAGCCGTACCTGTTTATAAAGCAGTTAAGAAATAAATAGTTACAGGTACTTAGCCTATCCCTTATCAGAACCAAAGTGACAAGATATTGAAAATATACATTTTTACAGGTATCTTGCAGGTAACTGTATTTACTTGCAAAGGAAATAAAATCCGAAGATTGCATTTCTAACATTTCCAGTAGAAATTGAATATCGAAAATCGTTTTCCACGAAGAAAATATTGCGAATTGTCACGAAGGTGTTTAGGAAACATAATTATTTATTGTATCTCTATGAAAAAACTTCTAGCAGTCATATTTTTATCTTTTGCGAAGTCGAGAATAAAGAGCTATCATTCACCTATGTCAGTAAAATTTCGGCGGGTCGGTAGTGCACAGCTCTGCTCTTGGCAATATGATGAATGGGACTATCCATGCGTGTGAACGTTCTCGGTAAGGCCCTAACGAATATTGACTAACCATAATCCTACACAGCCGAGCTCTTGCTATATTAATTACAGTTAATTGAGAGTATTATTTTTATTTTACTTTGCATAATAATTGTACGTCTATATATAAATTATTATTTTGCGGTACGCGATAAGTTCTTGCACGTAGCCGTCAAATCACGGCCCCCATACTAGTGAAGAGGAGTCTGGTGATAATTATGTGCTGGCTGCAGGAATCGAACCACGGATCATAAGATTCAAAGACCGACGCGTTATCGCGGAACTATTTACATTTACAATTAAAATAATTACCGAATATTTTAAGCAAAGTTTTTGTGTATAGCCGTCAAATCATGGCCCCCATACTAGTGAAGCAGGAGTCTCAAAACATGACTGGTGACAATTATGTATCGGCTACAGGAATCGAACCGAGGGTCATAAGATCCTAAAACCGACGCGTTATATTGGTACTATTTACATTTATAAAATGAAAAAATTTCCGATTATTTTACGCAAAGTTTTTCGAATGATTTTACATTTACATTGTAAATCTATCTTTTAATAAAGGTTCCGAATGATTGCGAACAAACAGTCGTGTCCAGAATAAACTTGTTAATTAGTAGGTATTAGCAAACGATTCTTTGCAAGCGGGTCATGCTTGAGAGGTAGTTGTGCGTCGAAATGTGCCGAGTACAGATTGTAAGTGTTGAATACTGGTTTTTCATTTGGTGTTTCGTTAAAATACACGTGTTTCTAGTGAAATCAAGGTGACATTTGATGATTACAGGCTGCCCCCAACCATAAGGTAAGGTAATATTTATATTAGTTTGGTAATATGTTTGTTAATTTCACTTCTGTGGACTGCGGACTTACTGGCGCGTTAGATTTTTCTTCTTCGATTCAATAAGTACGCGTTTAGCAGAACCGGCTGTAAATAAAAATATTGCAGTAAAATGTGTCTGCTTTTTTTAAAGGACATAGGAAACAATATATTAAAATTTTCATTAGGCAATAGTTCCTTCCCTAAGAATTTTAGAACAAAAGTTTAATACAAAATATGTTCAGTATCAAAACTGCACCAAATGAGTCTAAATTTATTTGTATTTGTGTTACATATTTCTGTCATCATGAGATAGAAGTAAAATAAAGTGTATAATTTTTAGCTGTTTCCAGAGTGCCATGGTAAACAAAACCATTCAAACAGTCGTATTGTTTGAGTTTGGCATAGTTTGAATGATTATTAACTTGGTTAAATTATTTCTAAATGGTAAATATGTTCATGATTACTGAGCAATAATTGAAACAAATCTATACTCATGTTTGTGTGTTTTGTTCAGCATGGCACTCTAGAAACACCTAAAAATTATAAATTTTATTGTACGTCTATCTCATGGCAGAAATGTATCACATCAATAAATGTAGTCTCATTTGGTGCAGTTTTTGTTGCTGAACATTTTCTATATTTACACTTTTGTTCTAAAATTCAAAGGGAACGAACTATCGCATAATGAAAATTTTTACATTGTATTTCCTACGTCCTATAAAAAATAGTAGACACCCGGTATATACGCTGAACAATTGACTAGGATATGTCAAATTTATGTTTTGTAGTGATCATAAAAAATTGGATTTTTAAAACCGCGTTTTGCAGTAAAACGCTAGAGAGTGAAACATAACCTATTGACAATCTGTACTAGTAACCAAAAAATATTGTTCATTGAAACACGATAATACAATTTTCAATGTCATTAAATTGCATTACAACCAGAAGTGTGCATACAAAAAAGGAGCATAAATGTTAAGTCTATAATAACTAAAACATTGTCTGGGTTCTGGCTTATTGTCGCTTAAAACAACCTACTGAACAGCACTCAATATATATTTTAAATAAATTCCTCACTTTAAAAAATACCAGCTCTAAATGACAATCCTAATCCTCGAACCACATTTTTCTTTTAATATATCACCAAATCAGGCTGAACGTCGAGACAAAATCGATAGCTAGAGTTTTTTTTTTTGTCGATGAAATCCCTAATTGAAGTGAACTGGAAAAAATTCGTACGAGCAAACTGTAAATCAAATTATTTTATCCCAGCGATATAAGCGAGAACTTGATTTATTCGCTCTACAACTTTGATATAAATTAGGGATTTAATAGTTAATAAAATATTATCGCAAGGTCACTTCCACGGGCTAGTTATAAAAATTGCTATTTTAACTTTACACCTGTGGTTCTTCCTTCACTAATATCTTTAGGGCCGTGCCTTGACTGGTAACTTTTCTTGATGCCATAAAATATGTTTTTGACAGCAGAAACACCGAAAATTGTTAACTGGATATGTTTATTTATTCGAATTTACTTCACTATTTAACTGATAGCTGCCCAAAAAAAGTACACTATTTGGTAAACTAAAGATGTAAGATGCGTTGGTAAATATTTCTAATTGCTCAGTAAATAATCACGATTAGTTTCTAATTGTTATGAAATTTTCAGAAAATGCATCTTATATCCTCAGCTTACTGAATGGTTTGGTAAATTCAACGGTACTTTGTATTCAGTGTAGTTGATCCAACAGGTGTTTGGTCTGCTACCTGTTATTAGTAGGCAAGGTAAATATTTTGATAATCCTAGAATTAACGAAAGCGTACTTAATTTTTAATAAATTAATACTTACATCAACATCTCAGGATACTTTGAATGTATTTCTAAATGTCATCAAAAATTTTGTTATATTCAGTATGCAAGCTGATGCATCCCTTCAGGTTAAAATCGTTTTCTGCGTCCCTATTTAAACAGTAGTAACGAAATGCTAATTATCTGCTGTATTTATACACGTAGTGCATAATTAGTTGTTAAGCATATTTGAATTCCTGGAAATACAAACGAATTAAGTTGAAGAATATTAAATTTCTTAGAACAAGGGACTCCTACATTTTTTCTTTATTTAATATAATTTATCATCTTGGTTGTAATTAGTTGAAGGAAAAAATATTATGCGGTATTTATGGAGAAGATATTTATACAAAATAAAAGATTTTTACCTGTTATAAGATGCCCTTACTATTTTAGATTAAGAAAAGTGTTTAAAAAAAGTCTAATTCAAAATCCATAACTTCGAATATAAGTTACAGTTGTGGTACTTCAATTGTCGAATATTTCATTGTTTAAATTCCTGTGCGAAAAATAATTCACATTTTTCTTAATTTATAACCTTTTATTTCGATTACGAATACTATATAAATGTCCATCATTCTCTTTTTCGCGCAGAAGTCAGTATTACACTATCACGTTATGACAATATTATTGCGCAAGCGGCTTCTATGGCAAAGAGATTTATGCCTCTAATAGAAGAATCTTAGGTTTGTCAAGAGTCCCTGATTATTTTAGAATGAGAAAAATGCTTGAAAGTAAAAATCGATACGCGTGGAGTCCGCATAGACTTTAAATAGAACGCAAGTGAAAATGATAGAATCCGCTTATCAAACCCTTTTTAATTTTATCTCAAATATGTAAGGACTGGCGTACAAAATAATTGCATCACGTAAAAATCACGTGTAACAAATATTTCTATAATATTTTATTTTAATTTTGGTGCATTACGTACGTCATATATCAACTGTTTTTATGATAGTTAAAGTTGGTAATACACTATATCAGTATAAATTGAACATTGGACAATTGTTATAGTTATATATTTAACAATAGTTTACAATTTGATTATCAAAATTGAATTCTCTGGTTTCTACTTACTGTTATAAATATTTGAATACTAAATAGTATTATAACCTAACATATTTTTTTTGAATTGCATCTCACTTCATGCCAAAGTGGGACGCCATAATTTGCTAGAAGCAAGGTTTGATGTTTACCGACATGTTTTTGATAGTCCGTTGATTTAGTTCATATTAACAGCAAATAAGTGTGTTTGAACAATTTTGAGACTGCAGTGAAGCAGATTAGTGCGTGACTGTGCAGTTTTGCGAGTTTCACAGTAACCACTGTAAACATTCAGACAATTTCTACATCTCTCCATCGTTTTTTCGATGTTTAAAATATTAGTAGTGACAGTCCATCACCAAAAATTCGTTCGCCACGAGTGGAAATAAGCAGCGGCGATTTATTGAGAATTATAGAAGATTTTATTCGTTATTACGGAGAAGAAGCTTCTTGATCAAAACTATAAATTTGTGTGTGAAACTATATTGTCTGTCTACATAGTCCGTCATGTTTCGAAGCAAACCGTTTTATTAAGTTGACATTTTGATGTATTTGGTACTATTCCTAAATTTTAATTAAATTTGAGTTAAAAAAACTGATTAATTTCTATAATTAATAAAAGTGTAAAATTTTCTTCTGTCTGATAAATAATCGCCAATCATAAGCTTAAAAGATGAAACCCAGTGAACTGTTGAGTAAAGAAGAAATCGATAGATTGAATAGGCAATTTGCAAGTCCCGAACGGCCGCCACAAGAAGTACGAGTAGGACCTAGGGTAAGGGCTCTATTATGCCCATTAGTTGATGTGGAGTTTTACAACATAAGAAATCCAGATGTGGATCCGAATATGGTGAAGTTTGACCGTTCGTATCTGGAATTACTTCCTAGGGTTTCGGAAAAGTCCACCGCAATTTCCTTGTTCGAGAATAGGCCCTTGCAAATCGGAAGAGGTGCAGGAAATGACGTACGATTGGAGGAATATGGTCACTGCAATTTCGTTAGCCCGAAACACGCAATCATTTTTTATGAACGAGAATCTAACAAAATCGAACTATTAAATTATTCCGAGTTTGGAATTAAAGTAAATAGTGTATTTTATTCAATGAACGTAGCGACGCCTATGACGCTTCAGGGAAAGTTAAAGAGGGCCAAGATGCTCCCAGTTCCAACCAGAGGTTTGGGAAAGAACAAGGTTACCGCTCCCTGTAAATGTGGCCTTAAACCTTCAACTGGGCTGCTAGCAAAGACGGGAAATCCCGCAGATGGTAGCGTTGGGCTGTATCAACCAGGTTGGGAAGGCTCAGTCTTTTTGACTCATGGATGCCTTATCAAGTTCGGCTGTAAAGGCTTTGTTTTGTCTGTCATAGACTAAAATTATTTTTAATTCTAATTGATTTGCAAAATGCTTGTTAATTTAATACATGTGTCAAAAATAATCAAGTTAAATATTTATTTATTTGTTAATTGTTTGTTGTTAATTTTGTATTTTTTTAGTTCTTGTATTATAATAAAATCTGTTATTGTCGTGGTTTTACTTTTTGTTTTAGTAGAACAATAATATTCTGCAGGAATTTTCAACCGAACCCTATTTGCTGTATTTTAATTTTGTGTATTCTAATTTAATTGAATTTGTTTATCTCCTATAATCAGAAATACGGCCAACTACACACAAATAATTTTTTTATTTAACCACGACAATGACCAATTTGATTATTTCAATATTAACTGGTGCAATAATCAATCTATTTACATATGTACTTAATTTTTAGCTTGTGGTTTGTGTCTAACAATGTTACACTAGTTGGTTGAATATTTTGTATATTCCATTCCAATATATGCAAAAATAATGTGATTTAAAATTAAAGCTGCGTTCAGTGCTACTAAATTATCAAATATAATTGTCAGTTTTTTTTTGTCAGCATAACACAACTGGACTTTTAAAAATGATAAATGTTTTACATATAAATTATATAGTTTATAAAACAAATACTACGTTACTTTTCAATGGCTAATTTTATATTTAACATGGTTTCTGGTTACTTCAACAATATTTTAATAAATTTCACTAGAAGCATCTATAATAATTCACGTTTCAAATTGTTAATTTTAAGATGCCCCAAATGGTTCCTTATTATAATGTCAAATATAACTAATAATTGAGGACGCAGCTTTAATTGCATATATTTGAAATCAAAATTATGCATTACACAATACTATATATTTGTTTCTAATACTGTAGAGTAGTTACTGTTAAATATGCTATTTAAATTTTTAATTGAATATTTTGTATTTTGTATTAATTTGTGTGTACAAAGCTGAATTGTGTTTGAGTTTGTTAATGTATTTTTTAGAAATCTGTTGTTCCTGGTAATAAATATCATACTGTGCATTTATACAAATATTCAATAGTTGTTTTATTTCGAAATATATTCTTTTAATCTAGGACTATGTAAAAATTGCATCAAACTCAAGGTAAATAATTTATTTCAGCGGCGTTGTATCAATGAAAATAGACGAAAAAAATTCTTGACAGCCTATGGGACCTGTTTAGTAACTTTTCTGTTATTTTTTAACAACCTATTAAAAAAAAATAACCAATGATAACAGACGGCACTGAATAAAAATTTAATTTGACGCATATATTTTCAAAGGTCGAAATAAATACTGCGTTACTTTTTAATGGATAATTAAATATTTCACATGGTATCTGGTTACTTCAACAATATTTTAAAAAATTTCACTAGCATTAACTATCTTAATTCACGTTTCAAATTGTTAATTTTAAGATGATGCAATGGGTAAGCTACCTTGATTCCTACTCTTGTACCGGGAGAATCCGTTTCTTTTTAATCTGTCATTTTGTGTAAATGAAGAATAAATGGGCGAAGTTGAAGAATGAGGGCAATAGGTTCTGGGAGCTTATTTCGTGTGAAATCCAATGTCTTATAGAATGAGGATGTTCGAGGGTTATTTGTAGAGAAATTGAACGAATCTTTGCCTGAATGTGAGCCTAAATTTGATTGTTACATAAATGATGTTTGGGTGAAATTTGAGGGTATTATCCTTCAATATGCGAAAGATATTTGTGGTGAATATAAATTAGGCTGTCGTTCGATGAATGCATGGTTGAATGAAGAAGTGAAAGAAGCGATGGAGGAGAAAAAGAGGGCGTATTTGAAGTTTTTGAATGTGAAGGATGTACCAGGAACTTTACGTGATGAATGCCTGATGGAATACAAAAGGACGAATAAATGTATTAAGAGAGTCGTAAGAGAAAGTAAGGCACGTATCGATGAATTGATGAGTGAAAGATTAACGAATGATTTAAATATGAATGAGAGAATATTTTGGCAGTCTGTAAAGAGATTGAGAGGTGGGAGTATAAGACCAGTGAAAGCAATTAAGAGTACGAATGGTGAGTTGTTGTGGAATGAGTCAGATGTTAGGAATAGATGGTGTGAGTAGGTATTTTAAGGAATTGTATGGTGGTGTAAATGGAGTGAATAATAGAGGAGAAAATGCAAGAAATGCTAGAAGCGTTGAATGGGATATAGATGAAGGTGATGTCAGCTTTGAATGGTATAACAAATGAAATGTTGAAATATGGTGGTGAAAGATTATTTGATTAGTTAGTTTATTTGTTCAGATTTTGTTTGAAACGGTGCGTGGCTCCTGATGATTGTAAACGTGCTGTTATTTGTCCTTTATTTAAAGGTAAAGGCAGTTTGAGTAAATGTACAAATTTTCGAGCGATAAGTTTATTGAGTGTGGTAGGGAAGTTGTATGGAAAAATCTTAGATCATTAGGTGCGAGTCTTAACAATTTTTTAGTTGAGTGATATGCAAGGAAAATTTTTTGCCTGAGAGAGGATGTGCAGATCAAATTTCTCTTCGAATGATTGTTGAGAAAGGTGTTCTGTGCCTTTCTCAATTTAAAGAAAGCGTATGATAGTGTTCTTTAAGAGAATTGCAGAGTACGGTGTGGATAGTAATTTGTTGAGAGCGTTTCGAGCGTTGTATGAAGGAAGTGAGGCTGCGGTGAGAGTTAATGGCAGATTGAGTGATTGGTTTCGTATAGATGTTGGTGTGAGACAGGGTTGTGGAATGTCTCCTTGATTGTTTAATTTGTATATGGATGTGTTGTTACGAAAGGCATTGAATGGAATTGATAGTGTACGTATTGGTAAACGTGTAGTACCTGCGTTAGCTTATGCGGATGATATTATTATGTTGGGTGAAACTGAGGAGCAATTGAGAAGAATGATTGTGAGCATAAATGAAGTAGGGGAAGGTTTAAATCTGCTATTGAATGTCGATAAATGTAAAGTGTTGGTGTTTGAGAAGAATGATTTGGTGACTGATTGAAATGTTTCAGTGAATGGTTTGAAACTGGAACAAGTGAATGAATTTGTATATTTGGGTAGTATGTTTACGAAGGATGGACGTATTGACCGGGAGATTGAAAGGCGAGTGTCTGCAGGGTGAAAGGTATTGGGTGCTCTGGGTACATTTGCTCGAAACGTGAATATATCTAGATATGCTCGATTGAGTATTTATATTGGTGTGTTAGTGCCTACATTGATGTATGGCTCTGAATGTTAGGTGTGGATGAAGAAGCATGAATGACGTATAACTGCTGTAGAAATGAGATATTTGAGAGGAATGTGTGGGTATACGAGACGTGATTGTTTACGGAATACGTTGGTGTATGGTGAGTGTGAGATTGAGAAAAATGTTGTTATGAATGTTGAGGTGGTTTGGACATGTTGACCGAATGTCGAATGAAAGGTTGGTGAAACTAATATATGTAGGTGAGATTGAAGGTGAACGATTGCGTGGGCGTCCGAGGAATAATTGGTTGGGTATGATTGATGGTTTGTTGCGTGAACGAATGATTCCGAGTGTTAAGAATAAACGAGCATGTATGAATCGCACTATGAATGTGGACGAGGCGAAAGTGGTGTATCAGGATAGGAATGTTTGGAGGAGATTGGTTGTTGGCTATACGAGACGTGATCGAATACGGAATACATTGGTGTATGGTGAGCGAATGTCGAATGAAAGGTTGGTGAAACCATTATATGTGAGTGAGATTGAAGGTAAACGATTGCGTGGGCGTCTGAGGAATAACTGGTTGGATATGATTGATGGTTTGTTGCATGAAGGAGGTTGAAGAATAAACGAGCATATATGAATCGCACTATGAATGTGGACGAGGAGAAAGTGGTGTGTCAGGATAAGAATGTTTGGAGGAGATTGATTGTTGGTTGATTGTGTTTCTGGGTTCGTGCTACCTCACTGAGTGGGATATAGCGTGATGTTATGTATGTATCTATGTATGTAGTGCTTAATTAGTTGTTAAGCAAATCTGAATTCCTGGAAATATAAACGAACTAAGTTGAAGAATATTAAATTGTTAGTGACACGTACTTTTTTTATATATTTATTTTAATTTATAATTTCATTATTAATAGTTAAAGGAAGAAATATGACGCGGGATTCATGGAGATGATATCCATACAAAATAGAAAGTATTATTATAAGAGATGTTTTCTTTCGGTTAGCGATCCAATCCGATCTGATTGAATAAATCCGATTGCGTGACGTCACAAGTTATTGAAACCGTAAGTCATAAGAACAGGATAATAACATATTGCAATAAATAGATATGTGACATTTGTCTGCATTAACCTCAAAAATCGTACAAATTATCTACCAAAATGAGTTTAGAGAATTTGTTAATTGTTAAAAGTCTACAATTTAAATATATTTATAATTTATTTATATAATAATAATAATATTTGGTTGTCGAAAAAATTAATTTGGGAATATTCATCTTTATCTAAACTAACGTATATTGTTCGTTTTCTATTTTTCCATTATAATATTTTAATTTTATTCCAAGGAAGCGATTTAGAAAAAGACACAAAAATGGTGTTCAAAATCGTCAAAATCCCAGCAATCTGATTGCAGTGATCGCTGTTTTCAAGCGATTCAAAAATTCAGATAGCAATCTAGAATTTCGTGGTGGGGATACATGATTGCAAACCAAACCGAAAGAACGTACCCAATCCGATTTGGATTGCTCAATCCGATTTTTCTCGACCGAAATAAAGCACCAAAGATGTCCATATTATTTTGGATTGAGAAAAGCTTTTAAAAATAATCATTCAAAATCCATAACTTTGAATATTAGCAACAATTGTAGGACTTAGTTGTGAAATATTTAATTTTTTTTATCGTAAATAATCTTTAAATTCATGTTCGTAAAATAATTTATATTTTTCCTTATTCAAAAGCTTTTATTTTGATTATGAATAACTTCATAAATGTCCATCATTTTCTATCCTATGTAGAAGTCAGCATTACACTACTAAGTTACAACAATTTATATGCGACATCTATGTAGAAGAGATTTATACCTCAAATAAAGGAATCTTCGGTTTGTTAAGAGTCCCTGATTATTTTAGAATAAGATTAATGCTTGAAATAAGAGTTAAATTAAAAATCGATGCGCCTTGTGTCCGCATAAAGATTTTGAATAGAACGGAAGTGAAAATGATAGGATTCGCTTGTCAAATATTTTTTATCTAAAATATCTAAGGGCTGGAGTATAAAATAATTTCATTAGATAAAAAAACATGTGTAATAATTTTTTTAATAACATTTTGTTTGATTTGTGATCTTTTATTTTGGTGCATTATGTACTATGCACTTTCAAATATGTACAGTTTTTATAACCGTTAAAGTTGATATTACACTATATCAGTATCTAATATATAAATTTAACATTTGACGATTGATATAGTTACATATTTAGCAATAGTTTATAATTTGATATTCAAAATTGATTTCTCTATAGTTTCTACAATTGCTATAAATATTTGAATACTATTTACCCTAATATATTTATTTTCAATTGCATCTCACTTCATCCTAAAAGGGGGCGCCATAGTTTTGCTGCCAGCAACGCTTGATGTTTGTGAACGTTTTTGATAGTCCATTAATTTAGTGAAGATATTAATCGCAAATAAGTGTGTTTGAAGAATTTCGAGACTACAATAAAGCAGATTAGTGTGTGACTGTGCAGTTCTCCGAGTTTAACAGTAATCACTGTCAACATTTCGACAATTTCTATGTACTTTCCAACTCTTTTTCGTCTTTCTAAATATTGGAAGTGACATTCAATCCCCAAATATTCGTACACCATAAGTGGAAACATGCAGCGGCGACATATTGAGAATTATTGAAGAATTGACTCATTTTTCTCGAGAAGAAGTTTCTAGAGACAACATTTAAATTTGAAGTGTGAAACTGCAAGCGTCTGTCAGTGTCCGCCATATTTAATAGCAGACAGTTTTAATAAGTTGAGATATTTGGATGTGTTTGGTACTATTAATTAATTAATTTCTATAATTAATACAATAAAATAATTAATACTTCTAATTTTGAAATAATCGAAGAACATAAGCTTCCAAGATGAAACCAAGTGAGTTGTTAACTCCAGAAGATATAGAGAAGATTAACAGGACGTTAGAACGTCCCGCTCGGCCACTACAAGCAACTGGAACAAGGATACGGGCTCTCTTATGCCCCTTTATGGGTGGTATTTTTTATAATGTTAAACATCGAGACGTGCCTGTGCACAGGGTGAAGTTCGACACTTCGTATATGGGATTACGTCCTACAGTGTCGGAAAGAAACCCCGCAGTCGCACTGCGGGAGTCTTTACCCATGTCAATCGGAAGAGGTGATGAAAATGACGTTCGATTAGACGAGTATGGTTATTGTCACTTCGTTACCAAAAAACACGCTATAATTTTTTATGACAGATATTCGAACAATTTCGAACTATTAAATTATTCCGAGTTTGGAACTAAAGTAAATAGCGTATTCTATTCTGTAAACGTGCCACCGACTATGGAGCCGCAAGAAATGGTGAAGAAGCCGAAGATTCACCCAAGTCCAACGGGAGGTCTCCCAAAGCAACAGGTTAAGGTTCCCTGTGCATGTGGCCTTAACCCATCTATTGGACCATTGGCAAAGACCAAAAATCCTGAAGATGGTGGCGTTGGACCAAATGAACAAGGTTGGGAAAGTTCTGCTATGTTAACGCATGGCTGCGTTATTAAGTTCGGTTGTAGAACCTTTGTTTTTTCAATCCTTGATTAAACATATTTTTAATTCCTGTAAATTTAATCGAAATTTACATATGTTAATAAGAGTTAAGTTAAATAATTATTTATTAATACATTTTCTTCTCATTTGTTTCAAAAAAAAATTTTTATTACTTTAGTTAGGGTTGTACTTTTTGTTTTAGTAGAACAATAATATTCTGCAAGAATATTTTACAGGACCCTATTTACTTTTTACCGGGTATTTTAGCATCGTACTTTCAATTTTAAGCATTTAATTTGAAATAGAATTGGTTTGTCTCCTATAATCAAAAATATGACACACTAAACTCAATTTTGTCAAATATAATTTATTATACCATGATAGTTACCAATTTCATGATTTCAATAGTAATTGTTGCAATAATTATTTTATTTATATAGGTTACTAAATTTTTAGCTCATGGTTTGTGTCTAAAAATGTTACACTAGTGAGTTCATAAATATTTTGTATGTGTTTCTTATTCCTTTTCAATATATGTGATACTGTTATGTGCTACCAAATTATCAAATATAATTAAATGTTTTTACGTCATTATAACACTTAACCGGGCTTTTAAGTATTTTAAAATAAGTCTTACATTTAAATTATATTTTTTATAAAACAAATATTACGTTACTTTAAAATGGATACTTAAATATTTTATGTTGTTTCTGGTTACTTTCAACTTTATTGTAATTGTATTCCACCAAGTATAATTCTTGTTTCAAACTGGTAATTTTAACATGCTCCAACTGGTTCCAAATTGTAAATTGTATATAAGTGATAACTGCATTTCCTTTTGTATGTATTTGAAATGAAAATAAATTTGTTTATAATAATGCATAGTAGTTACTGTTAAATATGTTATTTAAATTTTAATTGAATTCTTTTTATTTTTAATTTCATTGTTGATGGCTATCTAAACATAAAACAGTATTCTAAATGTTAGTAGTGTGAAAGAACATTCTGTTTTGTTAATTAATTTTAATTTATAAGATACACCTATCACCTGCAATTTAACAAAATACTAATTTTGTTAACACATGACTGTGATTATTAAGTTTAATTTGTGTGTACAAAACTGAATTGCGTTTCATTTTTTTTTTGTATTTTTCGAAAATCTGTTGTTGCTTCAATAAATGTCATACTGCGCATTTATTAAAAATTAATAATATTTTGGATTACCTTACTATAAAAATATTATATTTTGTAGTGAAACCAAATTTACAGGATATGTCAAGATAATTGTTAACACATAAATGTGATTGTTAATTTTAATTTGTGTTACAAAGCTGAATTGCGTTTGAGTTTGTTAATGTATTTTTTAGAAATCTGTTGTTCCTAGTAATAAATATCATACTGTGCATTTATAAAAATATTCAATAGTTGTTTTATTTCCAAATATATTCTTTAAATCTAGGACTACGTAAAATTGCAGTAAACCCAAGGTAAATAATTTATTTCAGCGGTGAAACATCGATGGAAATAGACAAAAATATTGTTGACAGCCTTTGTGTATCAAATTGTATGGGAATCTTAAATCTCTCAAATAGCACAAAACGAGTAAAACGATCTTAAAATCCTGTGTAAAATACAATTTGTGTGAAGTGTGCTATTGTCCCATTTGGATAGTTGGGTGCATGCTTCTCTCTCTCTCTCTCTCTCTCAATTGGTGTTCTATTTGGTTTCAGTTCGAACAGAAGTTCTTAAAAGTGACCTATGTGTGGTCGAATTTAAAGAAACAAATTATATAATAAGTAAATAAGCCATTTTTATCTCACAGTAATATTATAAGTGCCATTTAGTATGTTTACTTTGAAATGAAATTAAATTTAATGCGAGTCTTTACATATACGTACAATTGTAATACACAAAAATTTCAAATGAAACTTTAATTTCTATGATTAAATATTATTCATATATTAAAAATACAGAACTTAACTACCTCTAAACATGTTAAATATAAAATTACAAAAGATGACAATTTGTATCTATCTCTTTCTCTTCAAATATATCAATCTTTCTCTAGCCAACATTGTGTCACGTATTCATTCTCCTAATTTGAAATAATTTATTTGTCGTATTTTATTTTCTTTTTAAGAATTAAAATTTAGTTACAGACCCTATTGTAAGTATCTCATGTCGAATATGATTTATTCCATTTCTGGGTGTTTTGCTCATGAGGTGCTGTTTCCAGCCGTAAAATCACAACTCCAAACGACGTTATAGGGAGGGGTGGGGGATGGTCAAGGGTTTAATTAAATATGGTGATAATTTATCTCTGTGGTACTTGTATTTTTTGAAAGGTAACTGTAATATAATGTGTATACTACACAAAATTATATTAAATTTTACTTTATATTTATTGACATATTATATATTGTGTACACGGCATACTATGTTTATTATATTATACTACAATTCTCCCTACGTTTTCAAGTTGTCTTCATCTAGGTATCTTATTGGCTGTTTCGATATACGTGTCAATCTTGGATCAATAACGGCTGAATGTGATTCTTCAGCTTTTTAATGTCCTGAACCTCTTCACTGAGTTGATTATTTGAAGAATTGTTTGAATTATCTTCATTTTGTTGTCTTTCTGGAGAATAATCTAAATATCTCTTTCTTAACAGGTCGGCATGTTTCTTTTTAGTAGTATTAGTATTATTATTTTCTATCTCATAAGATACATCTCCTTTTCTTTCTTCAACTGTTCCTGGCTTCCATTCCTTTCCCATTTCATTTTTTACCCAAACCGTATCTCCTGGTTAGAATTCTCTGTATTTTGTACGCTTGTCATGATATAATTTTTGCTTTCTCTAATTCACGTCCATTGTTTTTCTTATATCTGGTTTTAATAAACTCATTCTTGTGTTGAGTTCTCTCTTAAACATTAAATTTGCTGGTGTACTTTTTGTAGTTTTCTGGGTACAATTTCTATATTCCATTAATACTTGTTGCACAGCTAATTCTAGGTCTTTTTCAAATAATCTTGTTTCTGCATATCTTGTTTTAATTGTCCTCACACTATCGTTCGGCTAATCCATTTGTCTTTGGATGATATGCTGTGCTTTTTATATGAACAATGCCATTCATTTTACAAAAGTTTTCAAATTCTTTAGATATATACTGAGGTCCATTATCTAAAACAATTTTTTCGCCAATCCAAATCTTGCAAACCATCTTCTTAAAAATTTGAGGATTGTAAAACTTGTTGTTTTAATCATTTCAACTTCAATCCATTTGGTACAGGCATCTACACTAACTAACCATATTTGTCCATCTACTGGTCCAGCTAAATCTATATGTACTCTCTGCCATTGTTTCTCCGGTATGCTCCATGCAAATAATGGCACTTCCGCTTCATTTTCTCTGTTCTTCTGACAATCTTCACATTTTTAAATATAGTCTTCAATTTCGGCCACCAAAGTACCTTGAAATTGATCTCATTGGATGTCCTTCAAGCAAAATTTTTAATATATAGTTTGTTGTAAATCTGTTAGGATTACTATCTGACCATTCCACATGACAATTTTATCTTCACAATATAATTCATTTCTTCGAGTGAAATAAGGATAGAGTTTTTCAGACAAATTTTTATTCCATCCACTTTCAATAAATTGTTTTACTTGCTTTAACACTGAATCATATTTTGACATTTTCTTTAATTTTTCTTCAGTTAATAACTTCTAACATTTCTTGTGTTAATCTTCTTATCATTCTTTCATCCAAAACAATTCCTTTTTCATTTATTGGTAATCTTGATAATGTATATGCTATTATATTTTCTTCATCTTTTCTATACTCTATGTCATAATTCCATCCTGATAAACCCCATGCCCATCTTGTTAATCCGTTATTTGCTACTTTTTGCAAATCTCTTTTTGTTCCAAAAATTCTTTCAAGTGGTTTATGATCGGTAATTAAGGTGAAATTTTTACCATAAATGTATTGTATAACTGCTCCTAGTCCAACTTCAAATGCGTCACATGCCATTAGTTATGGCACGTTTTCATTGTAAGGTACTACCGTACTCCATTCTGCAAGTAATTCTTTAACTTTTATAAATGTTTCGTCTTTTTTCTTTGTCCAATGCCATGCAAATGTGGAATAAATCTCTCGTGATAATTTACCAATCCCAAGAATGATCTTAATTCTTTCACATTTCTGGGTGATGGTGTTTCCTTAATTGCTTTTATTTTTTCTTCTGTAGGATGTATACCATATTTATCAACTCTGTGTCCTAAGTACTTCACTGAATCTTGCAAAAATGTTACTTTATTTAATTTTGCTTTCAGACCCGCTGCTTGCATCCTTTCTAATACTTTTTTTAAAGGTTTTTATGTGTTCTTCATCATTTTTTCCAGTAATGATGATATCATCCAGTAAAACTCTAGTATTTTCTATTCTTTCCAGTAAGTTATCCATAAATCTTTGAAATGTGGATGGTGCTGAAGAAATTCCGAATCCTAATCGATTATACCGAAAATATCCCATATGTGTCGATATTACTAATACGTTCTTCGATTTTTCGGATACCGTCATCTGTAAATACGCATCTTGTAGATCTATTACAGTATACCTCTCATCATTTGTTAATTTTGAAGTCAAATCTTCAAATGTTGGCATCAGATGTGAATTTACTATTATATTCGGATTCAAAATGTCGCTCTGAAATCTCCACAAATTCTTATGCTACCATTGGGTTTGACAATATTTACAGTTGGAGTTGATCAAACAATCGGTAGTTTCACTAGATCTACTTTTTCTATAATTTTCTCATCTATTTTCGTAATGAAAACGGTACTCTTGGTGCAGGATATGCAATCGGTTTTGCATCTGACTTCAACATAATCTCTGCTTTGTACCCTTTAATTGTACCTGTTTCATTATTAAATATATCTGCATATTTTTGTAGTAATTTCTTAACTTCGCCGGTCACATTACTAAAATTGTGAACATATTTTTCTTTAATGTACTGTAGTTTAACTTCTGGTAATTTCAAATTAAATTCTACTATCCAAGGTAAACCGAATAATGAAACATCATCTGTATCAATTACTACAACTGGTAAATTTAATATATTATTTCACAATTCTACTTTTACTTCTGTCATCCCTAATTTGTTGCCATATGCGTTCTTTTATTGTTGACACGTGTTTTTACTTTAATGATGGTACGATTTGATAATTTATCGTTTATACATTTTTATTCAATTGATTTTTATTTTTTGTTTTGCAACACGATGCAAAATGATCAATTTATCAACATTTATTGCATTTTGCTTTTAATGCACGACATTTTTCTAGGGTTTTAAGCCAGGATTTTCCACATCTATAACATTTCTTCATATTGTTATTCAATTTTGAATAACTTGTAGCTTGATCATTTCTATAGGTTTTATCTGAATTCAAATTTTTGGTAATTTTTTGAACTTTTTTCTGAGACATTTCATTTTCTGCTCTTTCTAACGCCAATGCCAAGTCAAGTACTTGTTGAAATGTAACTGACTTTTCATTTTCTTTTGCTTCGGGCCATCTTGTTGTTACTTCGATGCCTAATTTTTCGTGTTTAATACCTCCGACGAATTGATCTCGCAGTCGTTCATCTAAGGAAGATCCCAAATTATATTCACTCTTTAATTTTCTTTATCGACTAGCAAAATTAGAAAATGATTCGCCTTCATTTCTTGTTGCTTGTTGCTTGTACAAGTTCTATTCTAGCAGCAAATACACTAGATGTGATACTATACAATGGTTTAAATGCATTAATTATTTCTCCATATGTGCAATCGAATACCTCTCTTGGGTACACGCAATTTTTAATAGCTGTCAAGTGTTCTAACCCAATATATGCTATTAACAATGTTTTGCGAGCGTCAGTTGTAAGAACTCCATCTTCGCCTAAACCTTTTGCCCTACAATCATTACAAATTGTAGTAAATATGTATTTAAAGATGTATTATGATCCTTGTCAATTGAATCGAAAACACATCGTTCCATTTTTCTCTCAATCTCCTGTTTATTTTCTACCATTTCAACATTTGCCGTATTAATCTCGTTTTCGTAGTCATTTTCCTATTGTCCTCTTCGCCAATGTAATATAATGTATATTCTACACAAAATTATGTTATATTTCACTTTATGTTTTTATTTATATTTATTGAAATATATATTGTTTACATGGCATACTATGTATATTATATTATACTACAGTAACCATCCTTGACGTTCTAAAATATTAGATTATATAATTATACTGGATACGCGGAACGGTGAATGCGAGGGATCAAGAGAGAGAGCGAGAATATATTAATAACACTCAGCGCGCAGACTCGTAGAAAATTCGCGCTCGCTGAAGTAACACAAATGCACTAACAATGTGACAGACGCACCTACACAAGCCAACAAACGGTGAACAGTGACGCGTTCTGAGTCTGCGCGCTGTGGGTTATAAGTTTAGTTTTATGCCTCCCACTCTCTTACAAAATTCCTTATTCCATCTTTATTAATCCCATGCATTCGTACCACCGTATGGCCAGGCATATTTTGCGGTATTCATGGAGAAGTTATTTATACAAAATAAAATATTTTTACCTGTTATAAGATGCCCTTATTATTTTAGATTAAGAAAAGTGTTTAAAAAAAGACTAATTCAAAATCCATAAGCAACAGTTGTGGTACTTCAATGGGGTCATAAACCTTTTTTCATTTTATTTTTTTTCTGTAAGTTTGAGTAAAATTATAAATATAGATACTAATTTTAATATTCAAAGGCATTTAGTTATTAAGATACGATTTTTTTAAATTGGCATGCTATTTCAAATTTTTCGCTTGTGACGTCAGCACCTGCGTCATCTTTTCCTTCTACGAAACACGCTCTTGCGGAGAGCGAGGAACTACACCAACTGTCAAATTAACTGTTATCAGTAATTAGTATTTACTGAGAGGTTTTTACAAATATAGTTTATTCACATTGCCTGTTCAAAATAATATAACAAATATAATAAACATAAGTTTAATTTGAAAATCGTTGTTAACTGCAACATATGACTTGAGATGACAGATGTGATAATGAGACTACCGACATTACCGTCAAGCGACAAGATATAGTACAACAAAGCAAGTTGTTTTAACACGTCCTAAACTCTTTGACTAAAAATGTTATAATTAACGAATATCTAATTTAATTTATCGGAGTATTCATTTTAATAATAATAAGTAATTATTACAACACTGAAAAGCAAGTTTTTATTTGTTATCAACACCTCTTTCGCCTTGCCATGCTTTACATTCTATTACAAAATGACATCACGATTTTGCAACCGCGAAACTTCAGAAAGGAAATTATGAATGAAAAGTAGAAAAATTATAAGAAATATTGAATAATATGTGACTGAAATGATCTAAATTTTTATAATTTGTAAAAAAACACAACTTTTTTTTAAAAGTGTATGACCATATTGTCAAATATTTCCAAATATATTCTTTTAATCTAGGACTATGTAAAAATTGCATCAAATTCAAACTCAAGGTAAATAATTTATTTCAGCGGTGAAACATCTATGAAAATAAACAAAAATATTGTTGACAGGCTATGTTTTATAAAATACAGTTTGTGTCAAGTGGGCTATTGTCCCATTTGGGTAGTTGGGTGCATGCTTGTTTTGGTTAGTTGATATTTTTTCGGTTTCAGTTTGAACAAAATTCTCAAAAGTGACTTAAGTGGAGTCGAATTTAAAGCAACAAATTATAAAATAAATAAATTAGCCATGTTTATCTCATAATTATAATAAAAGCTTTATTTATTTCTGTATTCATTTTGAAATATAATTAAATTTAATGCGAGTTTGACGTATTTTACATATACATGCTTTTGATATTACACAAAAACTTCATATAGAACTATAATTTCTAGGATTAAATATTATTTATATAATAAGAAGCAGAACTTACTTACCTCTAAACATGTTAGGTAAATGTAAAATTACAACTCATGACAATTTGTATCTATCTCTTTCTCTACAAATATATCAATCTTTCTCTAGGCAAAATTGCGTCACGTATTCCCTGTGCTATTTGTAAATTTTTTGTAACACAACTACATTTTGTTGGCAACAATGAAGGTAGAAGTAATATGATCTGTACGTATTTGTGTGATATAATCGCTAATTACTTTTCTTCTGTGGATGACATTTCTCTTGTACCTTTAACTACTGTATTAGTGCATAGATATTTTCATATTTGCAATTGCTGTCAAGTTTACTGAAGCGAATGTTATTGTAATACTGAAAATGACAGGTTTGTTACTATAAATATTCTGCGTGCGCAAATCTGGCAAAAGTAGTTTTATGCAGCGCGATTTTCATAAAGCAAAATTGCCTTGTTAGAGATAAAATTTGCTATATATTCTTTCGTATATTTGCACTTCAAAACTTGATAGCTTCAAGCTCAGCATTTGGCAGATGAGAAGTAGTTACGTAACAATACTCCTAAACTCAGCATTTATAAATGTTTTACATAACAGCTGAAAAAATGCTTACAAAAATTAACAAGTGAGTAATTAACACATGAATTAGTAAACAAGTGATGCATAGTACTTGATTTCAAAGTTTATGATTACGTTGTTTATTTCAGACACGTAGATATGTCGCTTTTCATTTGTTTACCCTGACGTCATTGTTCTGATTTTTGTTGATGACGTGTATTGTTGAACAGCATTACGTGAGAAACATTTTAATATCGTGAAGTGTGCATTCGTGAAGAACTTAAAAACAAATTTTATATCCAATTCATAGTTGTAATTTGTAATTAATACTATTTATAACTTCAGTTCGATTCCACCCCGACCTAACCCCTTTGGTCCTCCATTCTCTAATATCTTTCACGGCATTTCATGACAAAATATATCGCTCATCGAGAACTGCTAAAGCAGGGTGCCACATCCAAAATGTATATTTTAAAATTAGAGAATTTATTAGAACTCTATAGAATATAGTGCACGTTGTTAAATTAGAGGAAAGTGACTAAATATGGAATAGGATCCTAATATGGAATACCACCATTTCTCTAGAACAAATAGTTGAAGCACAGTATAGGTGCACTTATACTGTGGTTGAAGATGCAATACAAAAGTATCTTCTATTTCATTCATTCAGTATTGTATTCATTTCATCTCGCCTGTCGGGCGATCACTATCGCTGTGGCAGGAGTGTTTTGTTATATCGGTACTACAAAATTTCTAAGGTACAGAAAAGTATGATATTTTTCGTTAATTCGTTGGACATAATACTGTGAATAAGTGTTTAGTATGTTGTGTTTATGTTTCTTTTAATATTTTCGAAACGATTTATTGTATATATGACACGTTACTCGTAAAATACGAAAACAAATTTGAACTGGTCTGGAGTTCCAAATATGGACAGTCAATGGAGGTCTAATTATGGAATACCTTAAATGTATAGGCTCTGGGCATATAATGACTATTCTGGTTCAGAATTTACACTTGGATTTGTGACTTTTGCAAGTAGTTTAAGTTACTTTTTATTTAAGATAAAGCCTAGTTTGGTTTTTTGTTATTTTCAATAAAAAAAAGTTGTGCTTTATTCTAATGCAGGCGTCTGCAACCTTTTTTGGCTTCGGGCCAAAGACAACCAATATATGACTATTAAAAAGACCTTGCAGGTCAGAAAAAAATTCAAATTCTTCTGAAGTATTGTAAAACAAGGTTTTAGTTAAGTTTAATTTTAGATACTTTTTGTAAATCAAAATTTATAGAAGTGCTAACAAAACTATTGTTAAATGTTGGAAGACTGAATGTGATTTTTCTGATATTTGCGGAACTCAAATGGGTCACTCGAAATTATGAAATGGGTTACTTGGTGACCTGCGGGTCATAAATTGCCGACGCTTTTTCTAATGTTCCATATTTAGGTGTCTATTCCATAATTAGCTTACTTTATTGTTATTTTAGTTTTTGTACAATTATTATAATATCAATTATTATTTAAAACATAAAACTGCTACTAAGGGCCGGTCTTTTCATCTACGAATAAACTTGCGAATAAGTTATTCTTCGAATAAATAAAAAAATGCGCATCAATAAATGACAACTAGAACAATAAGTATCATTTGAGCTATAATTTCGATGCGACAATTTTTATTTATTCGGTACATTAATCGTAGATGGAAATAGCGGCCCTAAGTTATGCGAAAATGTATGACTGATTATAATTATCATCAAAAGTCTTTCATTTGTATCATGATTTTTTCTTTTGTTCAGAAAACAAACTGGTATTTCATATTTGGCCACTTTCCTCTGTTCTATCATTTGCGAGCCCCTTCTTAAGCCTATCAAGCAATGCCATAGTTGCATAAATATTTTCTTAAAATTATTTTAGTGATTTATTTATTTATTTGTTTATTTCTGTTAGTTTTTACAATCTATCTGTGATATTCAGTAAATTTTAGTGATTAAAGACTATATGACATGGGAAAGTAACTGCTCATTGGCAGTACTTAACTGTTTTTTTGTTTTTTTAAATTTATAAATGGAAATTTTTTTCTTTATTTCATTGAAGTTTATACATTTATATTGTTGATATTTCTATCTATACAATATTAATATGTTTTTTAAGAGTATATACATTTTATTATTATATCCGTATATGTATTATTTTTGTATACTATATTTAACATATAATTTATATTAGTTTTTTATTAGAACTATAAACAAGCCCTTTGTAAAAAATTTCATAGCTTACCACTGATAGTGCCCCCAATTTAATTTGAAATGTAGACTTAAAAATGAACGGTAATTTGAAATGTATGCAGTATCTATGCAAATAAAAGTAGAAACTATTCAATATCTTATATAATATCAATTAGAAATATATAGATAAGTAGCACAATCCTATTTTGCTTTTATTTGAAATATAGTTTTAAAATGTCTCTTATTAATGGTTTGCTATTAAAATGTCTCATAACATTAACCGAATTTTAAGCTGCATGATCTCGATTTACATATGAGACTAGTAGAAATAATATTCAATATTCTATTTTTAGTTCATACACTAATTAAGTACTGCAATATTTAAAAATATAACACTTTCTACATTGCAACGTGGTTTAAATACATAAATGTAGGTTTATTTTAGATTAATATATTCTATATTACTTCACAAAAAACTGAGCGAGAAGAAAGTTTAGAAAATGCCCGCAGGCGCCCACCAGCCACACTTGTACTTGAAATATTTTTAAGAATTTCAGTAAGTCAGCATTCACTTTTACTCACCAGCGCTTTTATTACTCTTTAGCTCTTAGCCGCAGCGCAGCGCAAACGTAAATGTTTACACAGCTTATCCAAATTGTTTTATGCTTGTTCTTTTGTAAGAAACTACAAATATTTACATTTTTACCTCCCGCACATACGTGAGGGAGGTATTGTGACGGGTCAAAATTTTCGACAGTGAATTTTCAACTGATAAGCACGTTTTGGTTTCCATAGAATACAATTTCACTATTTTTACGATGACGTCTGTGTTTTCTTCCTCAATAACACAAAATCTAATGACAGTA
The DNA here is from genome assembly GCA_963942605.1 of Poecilus cupreus. Classification (NCBI taxonomy): domain Eukaryota; kingdom Metazoa; phylum Arthropoda; class Insecta; order Coleoptera; family Carabidae; genus Poecilus; species Poecilus cupreus. The sequence goes on from OZ012715.1 coordinate 10,008,134, forward strand.
TCATTTTGAAATTTCATATTTAGGATTTATATGTAAAAAGTTATTAGGTTTTGGTAGCATCAATCATGTTGTTTCATAAGAAATTACAAATATATACATTTTATAGGATATAGAAAATACGATGAAAATTTTCAATTCAATTCAAAAAATGTGCATTGATATACATTTCTGTCATGAGATAGACATAAAATAAAATTTATAATTTGTAGCTGTTTCCATTCTGTAAGTAATGTATAGGAAATGTGCTAAAAATTCGGTAGTGAGTTTTCAGTGGATGAGTGTGTGTCTGTCTGTCTGTAGCTCTGTCTGTCGGTCTGTGTGGATCCCTGGAGTTCCGTTTTTTCAAAAACTACTAAACAGAAATTTTAATATTTTGTATATATCAAGTTACTTTGAAATATGTCAGTAAATTATTGTTTAATAACAATTTTTGTTATTAGAATAATGTTTCAAATATAGTTATCTACAATTGTTGTTTCAAACATTTGTCTCTTACTGTCACCATTTACGAATTACAACACGTTAAAAGTATTTTATTTTTACATTTTAAATCTGCTAACCTGCGCTTTTTGAAAAAAAAAAACAAAACAAGGGTTGAAAAATGTAATTTTTTGACATGTGTCATAATTGAAAGCTAAATTTTTTTAAGGGATGAGCGTTTCTTGATAGTGGTGGTCCGTGTTCCCGCATTATTTGATAAGAAAATATTTAGAATTTGCATCTTCAAGTGTTCTTGCATCTTCGAACTGATTAGATTTTGCTATCATCCATCAGGCTTTTTCTGCATTTTATTCCGTTATAAATTGGGGAGATTGTAGTAAACTATTTTATTTATATTTAACGTTTGTGCACCATTTTCTCAACGCAAATGTATTGGCCCCCAATAAACTAATTTAAGGGATTTCCATTGGTTGATTTGAAGCAGGTAGTAATTGCTGTCGGCAAACTTTTATTGAATCTTCGACAATACAGTCAAATATTCGTCTAGAAATAAGCTTGAAAGTATGCTTTAAAAAATAATAAAATGTTATTGTGTGCATTATTATCAATGAACCTTTCATTTCATGTTGTACGAAAGGACAATATAAATATGCTTCAGTTAGAGATTTGTGTCTATTTTGCTCTCGACAAAAATATGTTGTATTACTTTATGATACAAAGTTTTATGATATTTATGTAAAATATGAAGCCCTCCCTATAATATATGCAGATTGTTTTATAAAGTTTAAAGAAAACCGGAACTAGAATTTCAGATAAAACTGATAAATAAAAAGTTTTATGATAATAGTATTTGCACGGCTAAAACGAGTCTCCGCTATTTTATGAAGCTACTATTCAGATGCTACAAACAAATATTCTTTTCTGCAAACTAGAACCAATTTTAATTTGTCTGACGGAAGCAAAAATACTCCTCGAGATTTTGGCTTACAGGTAGTTGACTGTAGTTAGCAATTAACTAAATAGTTAATAAAACTGTGTAGTAGTTTCATACGTAACAGTATCATATAATAAAGAGCGAACGAAAGTAAGAAGTCATTAGTGAAGAGCTGCGTGTGTAAGAGCAAAGAAAAAAATTATAAAGTGAAGAGTAACTCCGCCCAAAGAGTGCTGTGAAATTCAACACCAATTTATTTCCATCTCCCTCTGTAGTCGCCTCAAGAGCGCACTAAAAAATAAGAACTTATTTTGTGAAAGACGCTTGAAGTTAACCTTGCGGAGGTAGATCCTGAGCTCAAATAAAAATAAAAGCATTCAAAAATCAAGGTTACTATTGTAAAAATATTTTAATAATTAATTCATAAACATCTTTGAGGTCACGTATTTTGAATTATGAGACGTCTTACACAGTAAAAGCATTTCGACAGCGATTCCGTAAAATAGACAATTCTTTTATTACTGTTAATTTTTCGGATCTGGAATTTCTCGAGCCATTGCCGACAACCTAAACAATTAATTTCTTTGCTGCGCGACCTTTTACTGGTCTACGTTTTGTCATGATGTTATTGATCTAAAATTTTGACGAATTAGCAGATTTACTTTTGGAAAAGCCTTTTAGTTATTGTCGGAAATCTTTAAAAGCAGTAAACTCTAAATTTTAAAGCAACGTTCGTCTTAAGATTCAGTTTGAGTTCGTATAGCTTCATAAAATGCAGTCAGTTGAAAGAAACATTTTAAGTATTGAAGTTGTTCATCTCAACTATATAATTACACATGAGAACATAATTAACACTGTAGAAATGTTTCCTCGAAAAACTGTGTACTTGATGTTTTATTTCATGAAATATTTATATCAAAAGGAGAATAAAATTATATTTCTGCCGGTACGCTTAAGTTGCACGAAATAATACATTTACAGATTAAATTTTAGATTTAGCAGACCTTATTAAAATTTTATGCCAATCTGGGGTTTATGATGTTATCAATTTTTTTCGTACAAGATTGTATTTACTCATAAATAAATTATGCGTTTTTTCATAGCGGTATTTCGTTCAAGTTTCCGACACTTTTTTAAATAATGGATGAATAGACGTCCTTTTATGTTTTGCTGTTCAAAACTTCTGAAAAGACTGAAGGATCATTACTTTTGAACAGGCAAATTAGAGCTGGACTCTTTTATAATTTCTCATAATTTTAGTTGGTGCGGAAACTACCCAACTTCTTTGAGAGTACACATAAATTTATTTTATTGTTTTACTTATTTGCTTAAAAATAATAACAGCATTGATTAATTAGGTACACAAAAAAAAGTACCGTAGTATTTACCGAATTATTCGGTAAGATTAGGATAAAATATACATTTTTTTTAGTGTTTGTTTGATTGACTATTTATTAAACAATTAGAAGTATTTACCAAAAAGGAAAGTAAATTTTCAGAAAGTACGGCTTATATCCTCAATTTACCGAATAGATCGATAAATTCTATTGTAGGCGGTACTCTTCTTTTTTTCATGTATATTTTGAATAAGATCGCTTCGTATTCTAAGGGATCCGGGTTCAAATCCTGACTAGGGCATAAATGCTTTTGGAATTCTATTTATAATTTATTATTAATTATATACATACTTCATTACTTGATTAGTAATACAGATGATCTTAATCTAATAGGGTAAATATCTTCGTGGTAACTCATCGGATTGTGAATCATGAGATCCTCAGTTCGAATCCCACAACCGAATTTACCTCTATGGTTCTCTTGCTCGTAACATCTTTGGGGGTCGTGACTTGACGGCTAGTAATTTCATTTAACGTGCAAGAATTGTCAGAAATATTATTCCTATTCAGTGAAAGATAAATAAATAGCTTTACCGTAACGCATCGTACTATATGGATCATGAAATCCTCAGATCGAATCCCACAGTTGTAATTTTAACTTTACCATTGTGGTTCCCCCTTCAGTACATCTTTGAATTAACGAACTAAATGCATTTCAAGTACAAAAATACATCATTTGTCTAGGTCTGTGAAAGCATTTATTTTATTTTATTGAATAATTAGGTTCTTCACTAAAGTCACAAAATTGCTAGATATAATAGAAGTTTAAAAAATTTTTTTAATTAATAAAATATTTGAATTATAAAGATTGCAATTCTTACGTCAAAGTATAAGGTTTTTCTGCTCAAGCTTATCTCTCGCACATCTATTCTTTCCATATTCTTTGTACTTCTCTTATTCTTGAGCTGTCAGTTTTTCGAAGTGTCAAATGGTTGGCACTAAATTTTAGGATTTTTTTTTTCTTAACCAAATAACACAAATCCACAACACACAACAATGACGTCATAACATTTAAAAAAAAAAATCATTGCGGCTTAATGAATATCAATTAAGACTTTTTGAAATTGCAGATAGTCTTCAATTTAGATAAAGTTTTAAAAAAAAGTTTGGCACTGTTCTGGTATATATTATATACATTTTGTTACGGTATTTGGTTTCGTACTTTTTCATTTTCCAGGAAGATCTTATTTAGCATTAGTACTTATTTTATTTTCATGTTCAGCAGTAATAAATTGTAATCAGTGACAATAAAAAAAATCGTGAAAAATTAAATATTTTTTGCTGGTCTAAGCAAATTAAGTTCATTTTATATTCCAGTGCTAAGCTGACACATCATTGATGTAGATAGGACTATGTTTTGTGTTTAAATGGTAACAATAATTTCAGTTCCTGTGCCAAGTAATAACATAATGCTCTTGGTTTTTTGTTTTTCTATTTATTTTTCCAAAAATCTGTAATACATCATGTACTCACTCACGTATGTCTTAAAATTGAATGTAAATGCTATGTTTAAGCTTGTGATTATAATATTCCTCATGATATTGGAACACAGATGTCAACAACTATGTAACAAATTAATTTTTAATAAAAATTTTAATAATAATAAAAAGTGTTTAAATGGTCATAGTTGACATGCTTCTTTCATTGAAGATTTCCAAACAATTTAATAATTAAGTTAAAGCTTGAATTATATTATACTCTTTTCGTCTAGATTCATACTAGATTTCTGGTTCTATTTTCATTCGAGTTTCCTTCGATTTACATACTTTATTTTAAAACCATTCGTCCGAAATCAAGTAATTTCGACGTCTTCCAAAGGAGATCAGGTTGACAAACTTTAAAACTGAAACTGAATTACTGCATTTTGACACATTATTGTTAAAATCTTAAAACAACACAGAAAAACATTATTTTTTTTAAGGACAACTATCAAACACCAAATTAACAACTAACGACTATGACAAAACGTCAACAGTTTATGCACCTCAAAATAAACAGGTTGGTGTACCTGATTTCTGACAATAGTGCGCAAGCGTAGCCGAATCTAGTATGAAACTCGAATAGAAAAATACGGCAGAGCGTATAAAAATCGAACAGAAATTTCTGGGTTACATTATATTAGAAATGTCTAGGAAATTCTGGAATGAAACTCGAACGGAAATCTAGACAAAAAAGTATAATGAAATTCAAGCTTTAGTAACAATAATCAAACGGATTGTATTTGGTGATCTAGCCAAAGGGAAACTTATAGAGATAAATTATTCGCATGACTGTTTAACATGATTTTCTTGCCTACTATACTCTAGAAACACCAACACAAGCTGTATTACGTTCAGAACATTGTTGGCTTTAAGATTAATGGCTGGAACAAGCTGACCTTATCCCTTAAGCCTTCCCTCTAAATTTTACACACAATTGCGGAAATTATCAACGGGGAGTATCAGCCACTGTATTAAATTAATATTTACGTTAATCTTAACGTGATTATCAATTTGTCAACACTGCAAAAATGTTTATATTCATCGGGTGATTCATTGGCTTGTGCTGTTGTTATTTTCCTTATTGAGTTCACAGAAATTTTTCTACTTTTAGTTTTAAATTTCTTTTTTGCGGTGGATGGTGCAAAACAATTACTCATCAAATGCTATTTATAAACATAAACATTTAATTAATCTGTTGAAATAAAAACTCTGTATTACTATTTCAAATTAATTTCAAATAATCTGATTAAGATTAAAGGATCCGAGTTCTGATCCAATGGCGTATTTGACAAATTGAATTATTATGTTCAGCGGAGTAAATTGAGTTGACATTTGGACTTTGTAATATAGGAAATATGTAAAACGCGGCGTGAAAATCAAATCTATGCATTTTACGGACAGTTGCGCTGCTGACACTTCAAATTTAAACTGCACTAAATCAGTTGCTCAGCCATTTGCTTTACACGAGCTGCATCCGAGACATTTACATTTTAACACTCTTATTTTATGTTTTGGAACAGTACGTTACGTTAGAATATAAAACATTATAATTTATAAAAGATAATACTTAATTTTAATACCGTACCGTAGAATTAACCAAACTATTATGTAGTGTTAGAACACAATTTTAAGCAATTAGAAAAATTTTTTAAACAGTTTGGTAAATTTTAAGAAAATGCATCATCTTATATTCAGAGTTTACCGAATATTTCAATATTTCTGCAGAACTTTTTTCCGTGTAACAATAATTTTCATGATTAAATTAAATATTAGACATGAAACGGACAGTTGTTTCCCGGATAGTCAGATATCTGGTCGAGCATTGTCTGAAAAGTGCTGAAAAATTGGTGTTAATTCACTCATAATTTGAATTTGCCTCTTGTTAACTACGAGAACAATTTTTTTTTTGTTAATAAAAATTTTTCAACATAAAATTAAAAATTAAGCCTAAAAAGTATTTTATTTTTCGCTTTTTCGTTTTTCTTTTCGTCGGTTTAATTTTTTGTTCAAAATATTTTTTTGTGATTACCTATTTTTTTAACCTTAGGGGTGGGGAAAAAATCGAAACCGTATAACCCAGTACAAAGTTATGCGTGGTTAAAATTTAGTGTGTGAACAATCAATCATCCCCTATTTTCATACCCTTAGGGAGGAATTTTTTTTACAAATTTTAATGGGGACAAATTCGAGGTACATACCCTATCCAATAAAAAGAAACATCAAAATCGATCTATTCTGTAAAAAGTTATGTGTGGTCATACATAAAAAAAATATGTGTCGATTAAAAATAATATTTATCATTGTTTTAATTGAAGACATAGATGTTTTATTTATGTTTAGATTCTTATGTAAAATAAATGAAGTAGATTTTATGAGATTTTCTGAATGTATTTAAAATCCGGTATCCGCCGGATATCCGTTTTATCGCCATTAAATATCTCATTGGTTTGGTTCTCCCTTCCCTAACATATTTGGTGGTTGATTTGACGGCTGCTAATCACTTTTCTCGTGTGAAATATATGAGACCCGAGATATGCGAAAGCAAAATGTCTTATCAACAATGAATAAATTGTTTGATACATTTGATACATATATATATGATTTAAAATTAATATTATTTTGCAAAAGTTATTATTAATAATCAATTTGATAATTTTATCCTATGAATATGGAGATTTAGCAGCATGTATTCAGTGGCGTAGAGTGAAGCGTAGCCCTAGGGATTCGAGTGCTCTGTTCCCTTTTATTACTTTGAATGTTTCTGTAGATATCATCACTTTTATTATCATTTTAATTAAACTTATTCATTCCCCAAAATGCCCAACAACGCAAAACGCTTTATAGTAATTAAAACACATAAATTATGAATATAAAAACTTGTGTTATATTCTACGATTACGATTTTGTTTTCAAATGTCAATATATTTAATTATTCTTTAGAAATTACATTGGAATATGTGGTTTGATTACAATGTTTTGTGTATGGTTTTAAAAGAGAAAATTAAATAATCGTAATTTTAAATTCATGAATTGTTTATAGTTTACGAGAAATTAAATATTAAAGATTGGGAATAGGGAATAGGTGACGTAATTTTGGTAGGAGAAAAATAAACTTATTTGGAAACAAAGAAATAGATACAAATTAATGTATTGTATATTTAAAAGTATGTAAGGTTATGTGCATTTCTATTATTATACTATAAATCCTGAAAAATATAGAGATATTCGAAGTTATCCATGACATCAATTGTACGTTAATGTATTCGTACTTGTAAAATATAGGTTTTATCTCCCGACATCACAAACGTCAGTTTTAAAGCGCTGTGATCGGTAACCTACTTAAATTTGATCAATTTGATTTTATTTCAATGGCGGAACTTGAAACAGATTTAATTTAAAATACCACACAACACAATTAAAGGATTATTATTATTACTAGCGGACCCGGTAGGCAGTCGTACTGCCACAGACCTTTCTAGCAAAATATATTTCTAAAAATAAAATCTTTTATTCAGTTGTATAGAAAATTGAAATACTTCAAATGCTTTAATGTAATTAGATAACGAAGAACAAAATTAAGAAAAGTGAATCCCTTAAATCTATAATAAATGTTGTTGATCGTTGATCTCTGAAATCTAACCTAAGTAATAATAAATGTTGAAATGAATCTTAATGCAAATGTATGTACAATATTTTTGTTACTCTTTCTTCTGGTGTATACATGTACAGGTCTGACGATTCATCCGTGTGGGAAACATAAATTCAATATAAAATTCTGGCGTTCGTAATTCTTCTCCTCCTAAACAGCTTGGCCGATTTTGATGAATTTTTTTGTTGTACTTATGGAGTCACCTAGATGGTCAAATGCTAAAGTCATAAATATAAGTCACGAAAATTAAAAAAAAATGTGGATCACGACAACAGCTCCACCTACCTGCTCCACTGTTGCTAAGAACCATCCAGGTGACCGCATATTAACAACAAAATTTCAGAAAAATCGGTAAAGCCGTTTAGGAGGAGAAGAATAGGGTCTTTCACCATTTTTTTTATGAATCTTTATTTAAATTGAAGACTATCTACACTTCTGAAAATTCTTAATTTTATTCATTAAACCACAATGATTTTTTTTAAATGTTGTGACGTCATTGTAGAGGTGTTGCTGGATCTAAAACAGTACAGATTGTAAATAATTATAGTCATATATTTTTTTACTTATTTTATTATTATTATTACAATAAAATAGAACATTTATGTGACAAAAATTATTTAAATCTCTATTGTTTGAGATCCACCAACACCTCTATAATAACGTCACAACATTTAAAAAAAATCATTGTGGCTTAATGAATAACAATTAAGACTTTTTTTAAAGAGTAGATAGTCTTCAATTTAGATAGTTTCATAAAAAATATTTTTTTTTTAATTGGTGAAAGACCCCATTACGAACAAACGCACACCGGAATTTTATATATAAAGATAAGACAAAAATATAGTGAAGTTACTTGTTTTGTAATATGATTCTTTAAATTCGCCTATGTGGCATCTTCTTCAGTAGATACAGATTTCGGTAATAAAATAACGAATACTTTGTGTTTTTCACAATGTACTATATCTGCTTATTCCAAATTTTTTTGCGAAATGTAATCACAAAACAATAAAAATATACAGTTTTAAATAGGTTTCTATTCTTCTTTATAGCATCTAATAGTCTCCCGCAATGCTCTTTTCAAAGTATTCCGCTAGAAAGAAAACCGGATCACAGTAAATAGTTGCTGAAAGAGAATTTTGGGTCATATTTATTACGTAGTAAAAAGCAGAAACGTTTGAAGTTAATTCCATAGCGCAGACGAGACCTTTCTCTACAAAAGGGAATGCATACCTATTAGAAAGGGAAAGTGAACATTGTGTTACTCTATTATTAAGAGCGAAGAATGTATCGGATGTAGTGGACAGGTATACAGGTATCAAGTATTTTCGAGAAACCTCATAGATTTCAGTGGACTTCAAACGGTGATTATTTTTTAAATAAATTGGTGTATGTGTATTTATTCTTTACCTATACAGTTTTTGCACAACAACTCTTTGAAACCATAAGAAATTAATACCTATGTTAAAAACAATTTGCTCATAATTTCGACGTGATTTGAGCGGTCTTCAAGTAACTGTCCCAATATAGTATATTGTATAACTAGTGCTGAAATACTCTTCAGCACCTGTAGTAAACGATACTTTTGCGACGACCACAATTGCTATCGGAATTCACCAAAAATTATGTTAAAATCTGATAAATCATGGTCCAACCTTCTGAATTCGTGTAAATTCAGCAAATTAGCTGTAACTGTCAAACTTTAAAATAAATTTTTTTAGGTTAATTCGCGCAGTTATCGTTGCGTATGATAAAATTATATCACACAGTTGCGGACGCATCTAATTGACTAACGAGCTTTCATATAATACAGCATTGCTAATGATACGCAATGACCAACTTTCAGTATTAGTTTAGCGTGTGAATTTATGTACTTTTCGTAGTGGTCGTCGGAAAATGAATTTTTTACACCCTTAAGGTAAAATATTTGACAAAATTCAGGATACTAGGGTGGGTGTATGGAAACAAATAATTGAACAGAATATTTTAATCCGATCAAAAATCGCATCAATAAGTTGGTGTTTGGTAGGTATCTAATGAAATACTTGATAGACTAGTCAGAGAAATATATAATTCTTATACCCAGGTGTAGAAAGGATTGTTAACTCCGTTGTTAATGTAACAATATGCTTATCAAAAATCAACATTTTTCCTGTAATCAAAGAAATTTATTTATAAGATGATTTTGATTGGTTAAACATGTTGTTAAATTACCGACATTAGGCGTGTTTCTGGGTCTTATGATTGTGATTTTCTAAATCACGATACGCTTAAATATGATTAATTTGAATCATGATTAAAATGGAATACCAAAGAAACAAAAATTCCTTCTAGTTTTGCACTACTTCCTGCCATTTTATTCGTGATTCCAATCATATTAATCACGAAAAAAGTATGATTCAGAAGGGAAAGGGGAATGCAGTGCTTGATCACAAAAATGAAAGAGTAGGGATAATGAATAACGAACGAAGAAATAATTCTTCTTGATCATATTTACTTTGATCACATTGATTACGAATCATAGTCCAAAGAAATATGCCTAGAATTAACTATCCTTTTAAAGGAATTCGGCCATATTTGCAGACGAAGAATAAATATGTAAAATAATCTTAATTTCATGGATGTTGTTATAAAGTTATCTTACAACTGGAAATGGGAAACCTATTCGAATTGCATCCGGACAACGTCGAAACATCAACTAGTAACTTGGAAATTTGTAATGTGTGACCACATATAAATTTATAGCGTTTTTGCACAAATTTTATTGTTGACATTTATTCTTCAGGAAATGGTACAAATAAATCAAACGTCAAATATATCACTCGTAGTTTAACAGCTGACAATTTTGTGCGTTGTTCGCCCAGAGTAAAGAGTAAATGACGCAAAATGTGTAAAATCTGCCGTCGAAAAGCTGGCTAGTTTGAAATAAAGGTTATGACACAATTTACTAATTCATAAGAAAAGCAAAAATTTCGCTTAAAACATCGCAAGCGGGGGACGAATATTACCTGAGATGCCGCAAAAACGCTTAATTTTCTTTGGTGTTACAGGTATGGTGTCATTTTATACCTAAACACATTAAGCTGCTCAGCGGCTGACTCTATTATCGCTTTATTTTTGTTTGCATCTTTTATTATCTAGATTACATTGTGGCCGTGAAATAATTTCACTTCCTTGGCAGTCTCGAGTTTGACAACTTTTGTTTGAGCTTGGCAGCGCGCCAGGTTAAGCGATAGATCTGTTAAAAATAAGCTTTTCAAAGATATTAACGATTCACGTCTTCGCACAATTAGTTTCGTTACTGGTATACTGGTTAGTGGTTTCACCAGTAATTAAATTACAAGTCTGCTTAATAGTTTTAATAAGATGCGATTCATTGTGATTTTAGAATGAAATGCTTTATTTACTGAAAGTCTCAAAATATTTATCCAATTTGACGAATTGTTTTCTCTTGCAGTTTCAGTTGTGAAATATACTCATTCTACATTTTTATATTATTTACTAAATTTAAATAAATAAATACGCTCTTTCTTAGGTTAATTGTTGCTGTGATTAGGACAATTTAAAAAATCTCACGGAAGGTGATTAATTTTAATGCATTTTATCAAGGTATAATCTATGACGGCTGGTAATCGCACTTCAAAGGCAAAAATATATCACTTACCGAGATCTGAAATGACACCCATAATGGGTAAATGGGTGATGATATTTTTTTTAAATTTATAATATATGACATTATTCCTTATAGAAAGAAAAACACATAATTTTTCAGAATAATTCAAAGGAAAAACAGTTCTTAGTTCATCCAAGTAAAAGGACTAGTGGTGTTAAATACTATATAAATTATATTTACGAGTATTAGTTTTTAAGAACAGGTTCCGGACTTTTGAATATTATCGATATTTTTCCTGTTGACTTTGATTACTTGTTAAATTCGTATTCTACAACATTATATCTTTAATATTCACATAAAACATAATCGAAGTATGATGAATATACTCTATAAAATTAATTAGATTTATCTCTATCAGTTTCCGAGATATAGGCCCTGAAACTTTGTTTAAGAATTTTTTCTCGATATCATGCCTTTTAAAATCGAGTGTATCTCAAAATATAAAGTTCAGACATCGTTCTAAGTATTTTTTTGTGCGTTTCAGGTCGAAAAAATATATATAAATTAAAATTTTAAGAGATGAAATTTTTTAACTAAATCTTAAGTCTAACCCCTTAAATTTTTTTCTAATTTCAGGCCATTTTAATACTTTTTGCTCTAGGAGCTTTTCTTGTTGGTCGATTTTAATACAAATTACCATACTTATGTAGTTCAACGAGTTGAGTCCAATGGTGACATTTCCAGGACCGTATCTTTTTTAGTTGCAGTGATATAGATCCTGGAATATTTTATATGGACTGTGTGTCATGTAATCCTTATTTCGAATCCCACAGCCGACATTTGCCATTTTAACATTCTTGTTGTAATTTACCCAACACTAACATCTTTTGGGGCCGGAACTTGACGGCTGGTTACCGCATTTTGTATAAATTTCAGCCATATCAACTCAACACAACAATAACAATTTGCAACAATAAGAATTATGCACTAAATATTTCAAATTGACAAGACAGTAGATTGTGTTTTTCACATCTTTCTGAAAAATTACTAAAAAAAAAAACTAAATTTATTAAAATTTGAATTGAATTTTTCTTAATATTTTTGTTATGTAAGGAGATAAAATGATTCAGAAAAATAATTGTATCGAATAGTCTTAAATTTACATACCATTTCATTAAGAAAAAAAAATGCATTTTAGCTTGAGAACCACTGATCCAAAACATTTTTTTCTCTTCTTTAGTTGGATGTCTTATATTTTTTTTTTTCTTTAATAACATGGAAGTTATATGAGCTTTGAGGTGGCTGTTACATCCTGTATTTATTTATATGTTTAAAAGTTAATTAATAATTATAGCATTTTATTTACAGCCTTAGCCATTTTCGTTGCTCTTTGTCATTTTCCAAATGTTCAAGTATAATCTACATATTGTATGCATTTTGTTAAAATCATAAAGAAAATATGCTGAACGAAACTCTTGTTTAATTATGTATATAAAATAATGATGTAAATTCTTGGAACTAGTTATATTAAAATAATGAAGGATAATTTATTTAGTCTAGTAGGTTTATTGTTACAAATGAGAAGAAAATCAAACTAAAATTTAATGAGATTATGTTCATTAGCTTCATATTTTATTCTGAAGCTTCCTTCATCAGTGATTGCGGATAAAAATAATAATAAACAACTTTAGCACCATTAATTTTTAGGTTGTTTATTGTGAACCATTATTGATTAGTTTCCTGTTAACAAAAATCCTACCAAACCAATGATATATACCACTGCAATGCATTTAACTGAACGCTATAACCGAATCCGAGACAGAGAGATTATAAAAAAATATAAAATTATTCCCAGCAGGTGGAAGAGTGGAACACGATGTAAATGAGGCAGAGATTTGCTGGTACAGAAGTGAGTGATGTAAGACTTTTTTGCTTTTGCTACGACTGCGTCACTCGTTTGAGATTACACTGCGAAATAATGCATGCAGGTGTAACGTGATGTATGATATAGGTAAAGCGTTACATGCATCGTGTGGACATTTTCGTGACGTGTGCTGCGCATATGTAACCTATACTGGAAAAAAGTGCATTTGAAATTTTTCAAAGAGCGTTTTTGATAGCAGTGTGAAAACTGAAACAATTTAATAGCTTAGCTTAGAAAATTAACAACCTCGGAAGCATAAAGGAAAATTCGAAAACATGTCACTTGCCAGGATTTGCGAAAGCTGAGTACCACATGTAAATGGGGTGACGATATATTTATTTGTGTATTTTATTTTTGAAAATTAGTGTCTGGACATATACCGTTCAAAGCTACTCAATCATCTATTACAATTAGCATTTAGAATTAGCAATCTATTGAAGCATTTTTAATCTACCGATTAAAATATAAATGGGGTCTTTCACTATTTTTAAAACTTTTTTTTTATGAAACTATCTAAATTGAAGACTATACACTTTTAAAAAGACTTAATTGTTACTCATTAAGCCACAATGATTTTTTTAAAATGTTGTGACGTCATTGTAGAGGTGTTGCTGGATCTTAAACAGTACAGATTGTAAATAATTGTAGTCATATATTTTTTTTACTTATTTTAGTATAATTATTACAATAAAATAAATATTTATGTGACAAATAAGCTGAAAGCTGAAACCATTTACTTAAATCTCTACTGTTTGAGATCCACCAATACCTCTAATGACGTCACATCATTTTAAAAGAATCATTGTGGCTTGATGAATAACAATTAAGACTTTTTGAAAGTATAGATAGATAGATTTAGATAAAGTTTCATAAAAAAAAAATAAAAAAATGGTGAAAGACCCCGATTGAGTATATCTGAACGCAGCTTGAATCTTTTTAAAATTAATGCTACGCTTTAGCCATATTAATACGGTCAAAGATATAAAAGTAACAAATATCTTATTACCCCAATTATTTATTTTTAAGTGTGGCATTCTGTTCAGATGAGCAGGTGTAGTAGATCTATGATATATGTTGCGTGTGCTGTCCATCAGAACACAACCCCCAAAGTTAATTATTATGTGGCTATAGAAATCGAACTGAGCATATTATCAAGTGTTGACATATTTGACAAACAATGATGATAGAGAAATAACAAAGTGTTGAAAGCCAAGTATAATAAACTTTAATAATTAATAATGCCGACTCGGTGGCGTAGTGGCTAGCACGCCAGAGGTCGTGGGTTCGAATCCCACTGAAGAGCATGGTCGTTTGTGTTCACACAAATTCATTATCATCCACTCATGAGGCGGCATATGACCATAGTAGTTAGTCCGCCTCCCATCTTCGTAATAAAAAAAAAATTAATAATACAATTGTATGACATATAGAAAATATGTTTCAGTTATTTGTTCACTCACAGCAACTATGATAAACAAAACATAAAATTCAGTTTTTCTCAAAATTAGAAATGATACAGAAAATTGAAAATAGTAGGTATATTTATTCCACCAAAATTAGCTTTGCATATTGCCAAGAAACTGATAATTATATAGTTTTTTTGTTCCTGGATTTATACAAACATGGTCACATCCATCCATCCAAACACACAGACGTCATTAGGAATTGGTGGAAATGGATTCATGTATTTTCGCAAACAACTCGTCATCGATTTAATCTAGATTCCTAAACTTCCTTTTAAGTTCAAAAAGTAAAAAAGGATTATGCAAATATTTTCATTTAAAGCTAAGGCTATGAAAGAGAGGAGCAATAAATATATTATTTAACTACAATTCTATGTAAATATGGTCGAGAACAAGCGAATATAATTGTAATTTTCATTATCTTACCTCGTTCGGTGTAAGAGATCGTGTGCTAACGAAGGGAGTAAAACAAATTTTATTATCTGCTATTTAAGTTATGCCAGTGGCAAACCAAGAGCAATTTAGTTTGAAATTTATTTCATATTTGTACAGACGCAAATGATAGAGCAGGAACTCTAACCGCCTTTTCAGCGCGGAAAGTGCTGAAAGCTGAAACCATTACGAATTTACAGTTTCACGCATTACGGCATTACGCTGCGACCGTTAATTCCACAGTTTAGTATGGAAATAATCATTGCAGTACTAATAAACGAATGACAATGAATACTGTTTTAGTACTATTTGTTTTGTTGCAGATCTGCATGGGGTTTCACTACGACAGCGGCAGGACGAGTTCCATGAAGTCGCATATGCTTGATATTGTAAGTACCTATTATTATTATTATTTTGTTGTTGTTTCACAAGCATTGAGTTACGAAGGGTATTGTTGCTAATAAACTCTTAACCCTTGTCATACGAAGCAACAACTAAGGACAATCTTATTATTTTACTGATTGGGTGTATATCTAATGTCTCCAGTTAGAGTTTATTGAGCCTATCACGATGTTAATTCCTATATACCATGAGTATATTTTTCATATCTTTGGTTACGGATTTAACAGCGTACTTTTTAAAATGAAACACAGAAATTTCAAATTAAATATTACACAAAAAAACATGACTAACAATAAAGTTGTAATACTTGTTTTATATTTTGGGGGAAGTTGTATATCCTTGAGAAATTGAATCTTTCTTAAGATGCTTGTTTCGTCCTTTCCGAGAGCTTCTTTTAATTAGTTTGGATCTGGTGCTTTGTTCTCACTGCAGGGGCAATTATTTCGAAATTCTAGTACTGTACAAACAACTTACTACACTTTGTAAACCCATATTTTCCTAATATTTGATAAAGTTTGTAAGACAGCTTGAAGTTTTCAGTGCAATAAATATAAATTTTGAAATATTGAATCGTAGAATTGCACATAATCCTTTTCAAAAGGAAATAGTAAAACCTATTATATTCAAGTCATTCGAAGAGTATTTTAAAGAACGGTATTTCATAATAATTAAAGTCATATTTCGACACCAAAACTTACTATTTTGAGATTATGTCATTCAACTGTCATATTTCGACACCAAAACTTACTATTTTGAGATTATGTCATTCACCTGTTTATTTTGAAAGCATTCATACCACCACTAGAAAATGAAAAGCGCCAAGAACTGTGCGTTTATAGATCTTCTGAATGACGTGCTTTCACTGCGATTTATAGCTTTATAAAAACAATATTGTCGCATTTACAAAAATAAATAAATATATCATTACGCCTATTATCCATTACAGGTATGCTTATACCGTGTGTCCCAAGTAAATGTTGGCATAGGCAGTTAACATGTAAAATCAGTTTTTTGCAAATAAAAAGTGTCCGGCAAAAAATTATGCATCCAAATTTTATATCACAATACTGCCAATATCACTACATCTTATTTAATACAGATTAATTTATTTTGATATTGTAATTTAATAAAATTAATAATAATAATTTCTAATTTTCCGCCTACTCTTTTTATTGCTACCGACGTATAGTGCTTGCAATTTGTTTTAAATATTTTAATCTGTCACTGTCAATTTCTGGCGATGGAAACCATTCGGCGTTCATTCCTGTGATGTATTCAGATATTTGTCTTGCACTGCGCCCCCATAATACTTTCTAATAATATTTACACGGTTCTCGATATTTAATGTATTCATGATGACAGTGACATTAAAATATTTAAAACAAATTGCAAGTATTATACGTCAATAGCACTAAAAACAGTAGGCGGAAAATTACGAATTATTATTATTAATTTCATATTGGCAGTATTGTGATATAAAATTTGATGCATAATTTTTTGCCGGACACTTTTTATTTACAAAAAACTGATTTTACTTGTTAACTGCCTATGCCAACATTTACTTGGGACACACAGTATAGATCTCCGTATGTGATATATTTTTGCACATGGTGAGGTTACCAGCCGTCAGTTCGTGCTCCCAAAAGGTTTTAGTAGAATAGGAGTAACAAGGGTAAATTTAAAATGTCAATTGTCGGTTTTGGGATTCTGAGGATCTCATGTTTCGACAGAGATATTTACCCCATAAATATAAAATTATGTGGTACTCTGTCAAATATGTTAGTGGAGGAGGGACCGCAGGGGTAAAGTTAAAATGGTAACTGTAGGCTGTGGAATTCAAACGGAGGATCAGTGGATTAATTACATTTAAATGTTTCAAGTGATTTTTTTTATTTTTGATTTTTGAATACTGCCTGAATGAAACATTTATCTTGTAAGTTACCTAGGAAAATAGGTAACTAATAGGAATATAATATGTGTTTATCGATGTTTTTATCCGAAAATTCTATTAAATATTATGGTACTATCGTTATATAAATAGGGTATTCTGCAACGATTATGTTTCCAACTATTGAATTACAAATTGTGGAATGTGAGGAATCACCTGTGATACCTTAAATAATGTATTTGGCTAAAGGTGGATAAACTGGTGCTGATTACTACCTTACGATACATTCTAAACCACGTTGCAGAGAAAATGATTTCCGTTGCAGTCACGTGGGACTTGACTCTATTCTCTGTTTGGCAACAGGAACAGCAGGAGGGGTAGTTGGTAGTCCGCGTATCCGCACTGGAATGTCTTAAAAATAAATAAAGAATTGGACAAACGTGTCGCACGAGTTGCGTGGTGGCGTTTGGGGATAATTTATGTTTAACAGGACGTTCCGGTATCCTCATGTGGACATGCTGGGTGCTGGGGTTGTTGCGGCCAGCCAGTGCCGTAGGAGCGGAAAACCACCCTAAATCATAACATTCTTCTACAATAAATTTAAACGTTAACTAATAATTATTTCTAATACCGCGATCAACCAAAAGCTTTGTCGATTAAGTTTGCAAATTCCGCTCGCGTTTCTTATCAATCTTGCATTGATATGTTTGGGCCGGGTTTTGTACCCTTAAATTTAATCTTGTGAAGAAATGACATTGTATGTTGAGCGATGAAGGTTTCCTGGGTAATTCAGTCGAATATATCGCTCTTTTCTCGCGTTTCCAATACTTCACCGAATTCACAAGGAGTTTTATAAATTCCAGATGACTGAAGAGGAACAATGTCTTTATACTCTGCAATACTTGTTGTAGGTGCAGGGTGAAAATGAAACTTTGATGTTTGATTGTTTGTACTATCGGCTTCGACATGTTTCTTGCTCCTTTAGCATGAAGTACTTTCTTGTAGACATTCAACGCAAATGTCTTTCATACTTGTTCTTTGAAATAGAATCGTTGACAATCTTTGATATAAATATATCATCACGCCATTAAGATATTTTTAAGGGTGGTACTCTGCTTTTGCATTGGTATGATAATTTAAAATTGATACTAGTTAGGACAGAATATTTCTTTATATCGTTACCGATTCCGCAAACCCACGTAAGTGACAAAAATGACAAAATGAAAGTTTGATATATTTAAAGAGTTCATTTTAATACGCATGTGTGACAAAAACACATATGTTCAAGAAAATTATAAAATAATAAAATTTTATTGTATATACGTGTTTTTGACAACACATGCGCATTAAAATGAACTCTTTAAATGTATAAAAATCTCATTTTTCTCACTTACGTGGTTTTGCGGAATCGGTAACGATATAGTAACTGAGTAAACGTTTAATAAAATAATGTAGTAATTCAGCCATACGAAGGCAATTACCATGAACAGTTTTGTACATCGGTAAAAACAAAGGTTGAAATTGTTTGATATAAATATATCAGTGTGATATCCTGCTTTCTTAGATCTCGGTGAGTAATGTAAAGGGTATCAAACCACAGTCCTCAAAGATAATAAGAATATTATTTATTGTATTGTCGACTTTAGGAATTGAAAGAAAATACTCATGATGTCATGATACTTAGTTCGATGCATTACTACTGAGCTGTTTACCCCATTGATATCCAGACATTAGGGTTGCAAATGTATAAAGAGGAATATGTCTGACATAAATAATAAAATTAATTATTTTATTATATAAGGGTGAAGATATGCTGAATTAACTTAAGACATTCTGCCTTACGATCGGTCTATGGCTATTTTATTTTTTCTTGTAGAAGTCTTCAGACTTTTATCTTTTATAATTATATGGGGTAAAAAGTTCCGTGGTAACGCATTGGACTGTGGATCATGAGATACTCAGTTCGAATCCCTCAGCTGACAGTTGCCATTTTAATTTTATACCTGTAGTTGCTCCGTCACAAATATTTATGGAGAGCCCGACTAGACGGCTGGTAACCGCACTTCACATTTCTAAAATATATTACCGAGATCTGTGACAGAAAAATGCCAAACCTAAAGCGGGTAAATGTTTGGTGAAATATTTATTTATTTATTACATAATCTTATTATTTTTTTTTTCATGTTGTACCTATATGTATTGTGGATCATAAGATCCTTAATTTGAATCCCTCAGCTGATTAAAAATTTACCTCTGGAATTCCCTCTCCACTAATACCTTTGGGGGCTGTGAATTGACGACTGGTAAACGCACTTTACGCGTAAAAATATATCACTTACCGAGATCTGCAAAATTAGAGTGCCACACATAAAATGGGTAAATGGTGTGATAAAAAATATATAAAAATATACAATCACGCCATTTACCCAATTCTAGGTGTGCCATTCTAGTCAATGCAAATCTTGGTATTACGATTTATTTTGCGCGTGAAGTACGATTACCATCCGTCTAATCAGGCTCTTCAAGGATGGTAGTAGTGAAATTCTTTTTTTTCTTTTTTTTTTTTTTTAGTTTTATCTGTCTTCATACACCCATTTGCTTTTCTCTCCAAATGTCCTTCTATAATATCTTCAACAGGTCTTACATTTAGGTTTATTCTGTACGTATCGTTTTTTGTATCTGACCACATTTTATTTTTCTTCGATTCTTCTAAGAAACTTTCCTACGTACTTTAGAAACTAAAATAGTATGTACTTGATTTTTGGAATAATTGGATACAACATGAGTCAATGGTCCTTCGACAGTTTTACTTTTCTTTTTCGTTTGGTCTGCCTTAATACACCCGTTTGCTATTCTCTGCAAATGTCCTCATCTCCTACCTTCTATAATATCTTCAACAGGTCTTACATTTAGGTTTATCCTGTACGTATCGTTTTATGTATCTGACCACATTTGATTGTTCTTCGATTCTTCTCAGGAACTTTCCTACGTACTTTATAAACTAAAATAGTATGTACTTGATTTTTGGAATAATTGGATACAACATGAGTCAATGGTCCTTCGAAAGTTTTACTTTTCTTTTTCGTTTGGTCTGCCTTAATACACCCGTTTGCTATTCTCTGCAAATGTCCTCATCTTCTACCTTCTGTGCTGTAATATCTTCAACAGGTCTTACATTTAGGTTTATCCTGTATGTATCATTTTTGATCCGAGCACATTTGATTGTTCTTCGATTCTTCTCAGGAACTTCCCTACGTACTTTAGAAACTAAAATAGTCTGTACTTGATTTTTGGAATAATTGGATACAAGTTGAGTCAATGGTCCTTCGAGAGTACAGCTCAGGGTAGTTTCCGGCAAGTAATAAATGCGTGAAAAAGCAGCCCCTGTGCCGGTCTGCAAATCCGCCCCTGCGCGAGAGCCTAGCGGCGTAACTCGGAGAATCAGTGGTTCGCTGCGGAGCGCAGAACATTGCAGCTACTTGAGTGCGGCAACAGCACTCGCAGCACTCGGTTGGAGCTCTTCTGCGTCTCGCTTTCGCGTCTCGGCCTCGCAGCTCGCACTCGCATGTGCATTGTGATGATCGTGATGTCCTGTGGCCAGTAGCCCGTGCTGCCCGTGCAGCGTGCACAGTGTTCAGTGTGCGCTACATTTGAGCGCGACCCACGATTTCCGCGATTTGAACGATAGCCACTATAATAACACGTGATTTATTACTGTAAATTGTCTCATACGAGGTAAATTTTATTAGTTTTATCGAACTTTTTTGTACCTTTATGCATTTTTGACACCACTGCATTTTGTTTAATAAGTTTTAGTTTGTTTTATTTTTACTTTTTCTAAATATCATTGTTTCACTTAATTATTCAAGTTTCAGCATTTCGCACAAGTTTTAAATAAATTTGTTACGATCACTTTTTTATACTTTATTATTCATAGTTGAATTTTTTTAGTATATGGAAGATTAAATTACAATTTTTAATTGATTTTTTCCTTGCGTTGGAACTATTTTAAATTAAACGTTTCAATACGAGATAAAGTTTATAAATTTTATCGAACTTTTGGGATTATTCTGAATTTAATTGTTTCACTTAATTACAGAAATTTCAATATTTCTAAACAAATTACATTACATTCTCTTTTTTATATTCTATTATTTGATGTTGAATTTTTTAGTAATTAGAATTAGATTAAATTTCAATTTTTAATTGTTTACAACTACATTTTTTATTTAAATTTTTCTTTATGTTAGAACTATTTTAAATTAATCGTTTCAATATTTTCGTACAAATTCTAAACAAATTTATTAAATTTTCTATTTTCTTATTTGTATTTAATGTTGATATTTTAGATTAACTTACAATTGTTTATTACTGTAGATATGTTGTTTTCTTATGTATTAATTGTATGCACTCTTTAAATCTATATTTTTAATTTCTTAATTTTCATTATTTTATTTGAAATACATTTAAATTTAAACAATAATTATTTATTGCTTAATTTTATTTATATTCATTTGATTGATACCTATTGCATTTTGAATTAAATATATAATTATTACAATTTGAGTACATTTTGGCGGTATTCATAGTTGCATTTTATTGTATTATTTGTCTTTTGAACAATATACGTGCATTATTTTTTATATTTGATCAAATATTCATAATAAATAATAATAAATTATTGTTTTAACTATGAAAGTTAAAATAAACTTAAGTAATAATAGTTTGCATTCTATAAATCTATATATCAAATTATTTCATTATTTTACTTGAAACACATATTAAATTTAAATAATAAATGTTAATTGTTTCATTATTTTTTTTTTTTTTGATACCTATTGCAATTTGAATTAATTAGGGACATAATTATTACAATTTGACTACATTTTGGCGGTATCCATTTTTTATAATGTTGAATCATTGCATTTTATTGTATTATTTGTCGTTTGAACAATATACTTAATTCTTAATATTTCTTAATTGTGTTAACTATGAAAGATAGAATAAACTTTTTTTTTAATGTGTTCATTTTCGTCAATGACTACTGCTTGAAGATGTTTATTTAACACAGTATATTTCGATCAAATATTTTGTAATTTTAGAATTTGTTATACTCTTAATCCGTATTGTTTATCCTAAACTGTAAATTCAACAGTAAATTTCGAAAATAATATTTATTCGGAATCGTATTCATTTCATGTTTCGAAAATACAACCATTGTATCTCACTTTGCATTGTTTTGATTGAACCCACGTGATTAAGTGCAATAATTTGTCAAAACATTTAATTTATTTTATGTTATTATTTTCAAATTTCAAATCAAAATGCATTCATCTCCATTTCATCATTTGCAACTTAGTGTCGTGCATCAGGATGAATTTCATTATATCTTCATTTTGTTTTGTTTCTCATTCTCTTCTAATTAGAGTTTCATTGCAATAAGTTGCTTAGTTCGTGACATGCATGTTGTTGTTATTTACGGCATTCTTTAGAATTATTTTACACTGTCATGCATTTTTTTATTTTATCGTATAATTTGCATCGTCGCAACCAATTTTTCTGTTCTAATTAAATTCTTTAATCTTTTTTACACTACATAATATTTCCTAGACTATTTTGCGTTGAATATCATAATTATTAATAAATAATGTCAAGTAGTTTAATGAATAATTTAATTGAAAAAAATGGAAACATTGAATATCTTTTTAATTAAAATAATTTAATAATTCTTTTATTTTAATTAAAATAATTTAATAATTCACATTAGCTCTGGAATTAAATTTATGAATTTTTCGTTTAAATTTAAAACATATACATGTTCAATTTAAGTGTGGAACCATTGTTATTTCAAGAACAGTAAATAAATTACCAAACATTTTCTATTTTACAAGACTATTACAATGAGCTAAAAATAAAATTATTAATAATTTGTTCAATCGTTTTCTATTTAAAGCACTTTTATTGCAGACAGATATAAATAAATAAAATAAATAAATATATCATCACGCCTTTTACCCATTGCGGGTGTGGCACTCTGCTTACGCAGATCTCGGTAGGTGATATATTTTTTCGTATGAAGTGCGGTTACCAGCCGTCAAATCATAGCCCCCAAGGATGTTAGTGGAGGGGGAACCACAGGGGTAAATTTAAATTTGTAACTGTCGACAGTGGGATTCGAACTGAGGATCTCACGATCCACAGTCCGACACGTTACCACGGAGCTATTTACCCCATAAATAAAGGGGTTAATTTTTGTTTAACTATACGATATGAAATCTTATTAATGTAGATGTGCTCTATCGAATGACGCCCAAATTGAACAGCCCCCCGACCCCTCTTGTGGTGGCAAGGGGGCAATTTTGAGATTAAAAACGGCACTCACATTTTTTATTGAAAATTTAGATTCCGTTTATCAAAATCTGAAAAAATTTTTTCTACTGTATAAATTTAACTCATTTAACATTTTTCTCAGTTATTTTTTATATTATATGTTTATATCGTTGTATTTCTAAAATATACTGAATCCTAATAAGTGAATAAAAAATAGGTTCCCTTTTAAAATAAGAAATTTGTACCCGTACTTGTAGGTAGAAATAAATATTTTTTGGGTCGCTGAAATATTCTTATAAAATAGAAATATTTTGCTAATTTAATCAATGTTATAGCTCTTATAGTTTCCGAAATATCCATGGAGGTACACTTAAATTGAACAGCATGTATATCAAAATTGAAAGTTTTTCATCATTTTTATTTGATATTAATTTTATTTAAATATTGAAAAAAGCTTTCAGAACTCATGGTATATAAATAAAAATAACTGGGTTTAATTTTGTTTGTTAATTGTGGGTAACTTTTTTAATCTCATCGCTTTGTACTTATATTTATGTTCAAACTACAATTTTAACAGAATAAATATTATTTTGGGTCTGTTAAAATGTATTTGTCATAATTCTTTGTAAGCAAAAGTCTACATTTACTTCTTTTACATTTTCTACATGGCATTCATTTTTGCGTATTGTTTTAGCAGGTTTTATTTCCAGATCTGTTTTCCAGTAGTTTTGTTGACCTTTCCAGAATTCCAAAGTACTATGTAACTGTGTATTCCTGTTCCTATGTAGCCAGGACAGTCGTACATAGTTGTAAAATGTTTGTCTAACTCGCAACTGTTTTCAATGTAGCTCTTTACTCCGAACTTTGTTATGCACCCACCTTTTTACAGTCCATGTGAGAACTATTATAATTTTTTATTATTTGTTTTTGGCCATTATTGTAGTCAACTTTAATGCACCAACTTTAATTATTTTAACACCTTGCGGATAGCTTATAATTTGTTGGTAATCATTGAAACAGCATTTAATAATGGTGGATATAGAGTTATAATTATCGTTCATAGTTAGTGGACTCAAGAGAATAAATAATATTAATAATTCAAGCTTGGCTGTGTTTGAAATTTCATTTTATAATTTATGGAAAACGAATAAACGTTTCTGCATTGCGAATTCAATTTGGAATCTGAAAATTTAGAAGGTTAGCTAACTAATCTACAAGCGTCAAAGTGCTAATTGCAAAATGTAAATAATTAACCGTTAATTAGCAGAAAACGTCTTTTTGAAATATTTGCGAAAAGGCAGTTGAAATCATTAACGAAAATGTGAGTTAAACTGAAAGTTTAAAAATGTAAAGCGTTTTCTTGGAGATTTCTGCGTCTTTTCATCTGAATCGCGAGGTTATGAAACGTGAGATTTACCATTTCTTGCGCATAAAAGGAACATAATTGAAGGCTTCCAGCTATGTATTACATATGTATGAAGTTTTTCACTTCTTCTGAGATGCCACTAGTTTATATAAATGTATAAAATTTTACTACACCTCTTATCTGTTTCTTTAAAAAGAAAAAATTTATATAATAATAAAGATACGAGTATAATTGCTTGCTGGGTTATGGAAGGGTCACCGACTACTGTTGCCAGACATGTCCAAATTACTTTAGAGAAAATATTTGAAATACACAATCGTAGTAGAGCCAAGGGGCTTGACCTTTCGAGCACTGTCTTCCAAATGTTTGTATATATGCTCAGTGCAAAATAAATAAAGGAATTTTCTTCAGAGCTACCAATTTATTAATTACAATTATCAATTAGAATTAATAGTTGCGCCTTTACTTGTGGAATCTAATGTTAGCGTTCATACCAACAAAATTAAGGTTTAATTGATAAGTATTGATTAAGAAGCTTGCAAACTACAAACTTTCCATATGCAATTGATGGATAGAGATGTCATTCTCTCCATTTATTTTTGAGAGATAGGTTAAAGAATGCGGTACCTGGTAGTACTTTTTTTCTACGATCATTAAACTATTTATTTGTTGTAATTTTTTTAGGTATTACTACTGATACATAGTACATTGTGAACACATTTTCATTTCTAACGGTAACCATAGACAACGTGAGGTATTCAAATATAACAGTTCTGTCAAAAATGATGATGTTTCATAAATTAAATTTCTGGCAATAAATTTATAGACGTTACTTTCGCAGCTTCTATAACATCTGGGGATGTTAAATTAAGAATTTCTTCGTCATCACTTTCCATTTTTATCTCATAAAATCTTGAAATTTGACATTTATGGGAATATAATATTGTTTAATTTTTGTTTTGTAGACATCATTTTTATTAAAATATGAACTAATTAAAAGATAATATCCTGGTCGTAAAAAATATATTGTACAAATCGTTTGGAATATCCATTTTACCAATCGTATGATTTGTAGCATTCACATTTGGCTTATGCAACAAACTTTCATACTCATGTGAAATAAATATCATTCCATGATTGTTTTACAATATACTATTATCAAACTAGAAAATAGGTTTTACACGTAAATTTTATTTTATACAGCAAATAAAACTTTATCTATACGTAACATCATAATATAACATCACGCTATATCCCACTCAGTGAGCTAGCACGAACCCAGAAACACAGTCAACCAACAATCAATCTCCTCTAAACATTCTTATCCTGACACACCACTTTCGCCTCGTCCACATTCATAGTGCGATTCATACATGCTCGTTTATTCTTCACACTCGGAATCAATCGTTCACGCAACTTTATTTATTACTGTATAAATAAATTAATGAAATGGTTTTTGATTACTTAAGAAATATTTCAATTTATGTCTTTTCCTCTAAATGGTAACTCTAAGTGTAATTTAGAGTTTAAATCGGTAATTTTAAAACAAATAAATAAATATATCATCACGCCTTTTGCCCATTATGGGTGTGGCACTCTGCTTACACAGATCTCGGTAAGTGATATATTTTTGCGTATGAAATGCGGTTACCAGCCGCCATATCATAGCACCCAAAGTTGTAAGTGAAGGGGGAACCACAGGGGTAAATTTAAATTGGCAACTGTCGGCTGTGGGTTACCACGGAGCTATTTACCCCATAGTTTTAAAATACTCCAACCAATTACTAATTGTAAGTTAAAATTTTAATTGATTACTCTGAACGCAGTTTTACTTATCTATGTACAAATTACATGGGAAAAAGTTCATTAGAATTTAGCGAACTAATCGGTAAACTGAGGATATAAGATGTATTTTCTGAAAATTTAGCAAACGTAAGTAAATACTTCTAATTACTTAGAAAATAATCGTGATTAGTTTCTTAATTGTTATGACCATTTCAGAAAATTCATCATAAATCCTCAGCTTACCAAATAATATTGCACATTCTACGATAATTTTTTTTTTCGTGTTATACGTTTAAAAAGCTCCGTTTGCATGTTTCCTTATTGGAGGTAGGAGTGCCTTTGTCTGAAATGATCTCCCTCTTCGTTAGTTGTTCGCTGCTGTTCAAGCAGTAAAGGCAAAACATCTGCAGTGCAATAGGTTTTCTGTTAAAACCACTGGGTGACATATCAGACCATGATATATCGTTTTATAAATACTGTATAAATTTAGATAACAGTATTGTACCAATGTATTTTGTACCAAGGTGCATGATACTTTAGTTCTATTAAACTAAAAGGTTTATTCTGTCAGAGTCGTACCTAGGAGTAAACAAATAATTTATTATAATTTATATTAATAGCGGTAAATACATTAATAATGCAGATACACGTGACAGTAATATATAACAGGATATGCTATGCAGTGCGTTCATGTGAACTAGGCAAATATTAATCGTTCGGAATTACAATGCCTTTCTAACAAATTCAAACCCATGCGATTTGGTGAATATTTTTAACAATATTAAATATTCTAGGTTTAGATAGTGAACAAAAAAAATCTCATCAAATATAAATGCTAGAACAGTAAAACAAAAATAAAAATATAATTCAGTTAATGCTCTTTGTCATTCTGTGAAAGTTTTTGAAACATGTTTAATTATTAATGCCGCAATTAACGTTTAAAAAAATCAATCATGAAATCAAGTTGCACAAGCTGAACTGATACTATTTCTGTTGGTAATGATTTATTTATTTTTTTACTATTCAACGATCCAGCAAATGCTAAATAGGTAATATTCTTTACAATCGTATTTTAATATTCTGTATTAATTCTATTATAGTTTTTTTATAAGTTTATACCTCAAGAGACACAAATTTCGGGAAATACTTTTTTATTACAAAATAACAGACTTAAAAAATTGAGGTACGTGCGCTTGCAAAAAAATTTTATTTCCAAGAAAAGTCTTTGCAAACAAATATAAATGACAAAGTTGGGTCTAGAATCATAAACTGAAATTATAAAGAAAGTAGGTACTTCCTCCCCGAAGTATTCTTTTTCATGTAAAGTTGTTAATATTCAGGAAAGTTTGAAAGAGACATTTATATCAGCCTATTTTCCTTGTTATTCTTAATAAAATTCAGTAAATTGTTTATTTATTTGACACTGTACTGTAGTGATCAGGCGCATTTAGTTCTGGACAAAATTATTATCGGATTTTAAAACATTTTGTGCAAAATTCGATCTAGAGCATGATACAGTTTTAAACTTAAAAATAAATTTAAAATGATCGTGTGTGTGTATATATTCAATTCTATTCGGATTCAATCTTGACCACTGACTTAGTTTACAAGTTGTGTAATCTTGATTTTATCCTTTTTGCTTGTACTTTAAATCTTTGGGGATTGATACATGTTTTTTAAATTGTTTTTATTCAGTTATAGATCTATAACTTTAATTATATTTTTGCTGCAAAATTGTTTACTAATTTTAGTAATCCTGTATAACTAATATAACGTACGGAAAATATTTTAAGAGTAGTTAGGAGCTAGCCTTAATAAGCGTTTGACAAAATTCAATAACAACAAAGTTACTGTAGATTAAAGTTTTTTTTTTTAAATTAATGCCCACCTTTTGAATCCCGATAAAAATAATTACGATTAATCAGTATTTTCTCGTTGCCATAGTAATATATTTCTTTCAAATCCGAAAATTTGTCAAATTTTGCCAAATAATGTCAAAAGCGGTGACTTGTAGAAACCTATTTAATTAATTAAACTTATTCATACATACATATATAACAACACGCTACATCCCCGTGGGGTAGCACGAATCCAGAAACACAATCAACGAACAATCATCTCGTCCAAACATTCCTGTCCTGACACACCACTTTCACCTCGTCCACATTCATAGCGCGATTCATACATGCTCGTTTATTCTTCACACTTGGTATCATTCGTTCACGCAACAAAGAATCACTCATACCCAACCAGTTATTCTATAAATCATAATCATGTCTACATATTCCTCGCTACTAAAAGTATTAACTATTTTGCAGAAAACATTCTTTGACGTTTAAATGAATTTCAACTGTAACTTGATCTATACTTGTGTTTTTGTTTATCATTGGCTCTCAACTATGTGGCCATCAAATTTTGAACAATAAGAGAAAAATTTCAATAGCCGTAACTTTTATGATAATACATTTCTTTACTAAACATTATTCAACTAACTTTAAAGTATTTCCAATTTCTAATTAAAACATAATTAACAGCTGTAGTTTGTAACGGCTGTTTATTAATTAATTCAACCTTAATTTGCAATAAGTTTTTTGTTATTGAATTTTTTTATTTTGGGCCCTAAATTGGCAAATTTATAATAAAATTTCTATGTATTAGAGATTCTATTTGAAATTTTTTACATAAATGTATTTGGGTAATACTAAAATTTAAACAAATTTCAAACAGAATTGTATTCTAGGTTTAATTATACGCTTATACTAAAATTCTCCACTAAAGATGTCATTTGCTACAGTCCAATATGTATATGTTAACATTGTAACTTAAAGTTATATGTTAGAGTGAGTGAGTGTTGTATTTATAGTAAGTACTTTTCCGAAAATTATTCATTTGAAAGTAGCTGCAATATTAATATTTCAAAGTATATTAAAAGTTCTTAGAAAATAGAAAAACTTTTTAACGAAAATTTGTTCGCGCGCTTCATTGTGATTCATAACATTTACGTTTTCTGACACTAAATTTAAATAATAAATTTTTACCGTTTCAAGCGAGTAAATAAATTGTGTATAGTGACATAGCAGCGGACAATTAACCTGATCAGATCTAGATAAATATATAAAAAGTAATCAATATTTAACTTTGAAAGTTACGAGTTCAAAACTTTTATCGCTGAAATGTCGAGAATTTTAAACAATTTTCTGTGTTAAAATTCACCCTTGTGTCTCACCCTAGCAAACAGACAGGGGCGGTTTGATGTGTTTAATTGGTAACCGCACATCGTGGATAAATAAATCACATGTTCTATCTGCATAATTAGCACTTATCACTTGAAAACACAACGGGCGCGATAATATATTTAATTTGACCCTGTATTTAAGTGATAAGATCCATTCATTCATAGTACTTACCTTTAAGAAAGAAAGGGAACTAAATATTTTTTTATTTAAAAAACATACATGTATACATAACATTACGCTATATCCCACGCAGTGGGGTAGCACAAACCCTGAAACACAATCAACTACCAATCAATATCCTTCATTTCTATCCTGGCACAACACTTTCGCCTCGTTTATTTTATTATTAATATATATTTCCTTCTATGCGGATTTCTTTAGGTACTATATTTCAAAAAGTAAATTTACATTTATAAAGTCACATAATTATTATATATTATAAATATATGAACATCCATCGTACCATAACAAAAGAATAAAAACGACATACATCTTCTTTATTCGCCGTGACATCGTATCTCATGTAAGATAAACAAGGTTTTATAGAAATTTTTGTATCATTTTTTTGGAATGCCTGACAACATTCTATTTGATATCACAAGAATTATTAAATTAGGTACAGAATTCCATATCTCTCAATAAAATAATGAACCTTATGTAAAAGATAAAAAGAAAATGATGACATTTGAAAAATAGTCGTTGTCGTTTTTATGAGAACATTAGAAATATGCAGCTAGTAAATAAAAAAAAATCAAAAGATTTGTCATGGTTTTCAATTTTTAATTATACTTCTTATAATTTTTCTTACTTACTGTATGTTTCTGTGTAATGTTATCATGCAAAATAAAAAAATTGATTTACGATTTGTTGATTTTGCGGTTATTAAGTATTTTTAGTTAATATTGCCAAATATATTGTGTTAAATTAACAATTTGAACAAATATTACAATTTGTTAAATTCAAATTTTGTAATGGGGTAAGTAGCTCCGTGGTAACGTGTCGGACTGTGAATCTTAGATCCTCAGATCGAATCCCACAGCTGACAGTTGTCAATTTAAATTTACCCCTGTGGTTCCTCCTCCACTAACATCTTTGGGGGCTATGACTTGACGGCTGGTAACCGCATTTCATACGCAAAAATATATCACTTACCGAGATCTGCAGAGTGCCACACCCATAATGGGTAAAAGGGGTAATGATATATTTTTTTTATTGTTTTAAATTTTGTATTTCTGAACTTTAACAAAAATTGTTTTATAAAATTTAACAAATAGACTCATCTAATATGTCACAATTTTTGTACATTTATGTATTCTTCTGATGATGCACCTTATATTTTGTAAAATAAACAGCGATTATTTTTACCTACTTACTTAAAATTCAATATATTTCACCGAGAACAAACAGCTACTTCAATTGAATTCATTTAAAAAAATTTTGTTTTGATCTTACAAAAGAAAAATTATTGTACTCAATTTACTTGTATCTTAAATGTTGTTATTTTTTTAAAGAATATTTGAAGGAAAATAACAACAGAAATAATACCAAATTAGCCGATCTCGGTGGTGTAGTGGCTATGTCGCTAGCCTAGCACGCCAGAGGTCGTGGGTTCGAATCCCACTGAAGAGCATGGTCGTTTGTGTTGTTCATATAAATTCATAATCATCTATTCATGAGGCGGCATATGACCATAGTAGTTAGTCCGCCTCTCATCTTCATAAAAAAAAAAAATACCAAATTAAGAAAAATCATTAACGTAAAGATTTCATTTAGTCCAAAGATATTAGCTGATACTACGAACACTGTTTTTGAATCTCATGAAAAAATATAGAAAAATGTTTCAAATAAACATTGTAGGTAATATTATTATCTATCTTGTTTATTACTAAGATATGCCCAGAAACCCTGATAGGCTTTCAAATAATCTACCACTTACTGTTGATGAATTGTTCCCAAAATCTAACCAATTCGTAACATAAATATAATACCTCCCTTACATATAAGTAAATGCGTAAGATAAAAATGATAGAATTTAAGATATAAATATGATGTATTGAACAATTTTCCTTTGTATGATTTTAACTGGACCAAATGAAATGATTCTTGGCTCGTATTACTTTTTAGTATGAAATCCATGTGGTTACATTTACTTTGTTTTTGAAATGCATCTATTTTATTACTTTGGCTTGAAGGTAGTTAAATTGTTAATACGATTTTTTACATCCCTCTTCATTTAGTTAGTTTACTTGTTGTTGTAATGATTTGCAATTACATATAGCATTCTTTGAGCTATCAAAAGATTTGTATACAGTATTAAATATTTTATATTAACATAAAAAATAAACAGAAAACTAATTTAAAAAGGGCAAGGGTAAATAGCTCCGTGGTAACGTGTCGGACTGTGGATCGTGAGATCCTCAGTTCGAATCCCACTGCCGACAGTTACAAATTTAAATTTACCCCTGTGGTTCCCCTCCACTAACATCCTTGGGGGCTATGATTTGACGGCTGGTAACCGCACTTCATACGAAAAAATATATCACCTACCGAGATCTGCGTAAGCAGAGTGCCACACCCGTAATGGGTAAAAGGCGTGATGATATATTTATTTATTTAATTGCTGTGGTCGGAATTAAACTAAGAATAATTGTTTTCGTAGTTTGTTACTTTGATAACATGACTACCAACAGACACCTATCAATTTATATCCCTAGCAATAAAAGCAGCATGCAAAAAATTAATACCAGTTTTTGTTTATTACTATAAATTATTTTACTAAACTGAAGTAATCTATAACAAATTAGATAAATAATTTGTCTGGTACATACGATATTTGTTGGACAATGTAATAAAACAATCAAGTGTAAAAGACGAATATCATTTGCATTAAGTTTATTAAAATATTTGCTATAAACTAGAGTTTGGTTTTATCGTTTTACGTTTGGAATATTTGTGTTCGTTGACGCTGTCACCAGAATCTCGGGTCCGCCGCTGATCACAGTTGTTTCTCGACTCTTTGCAGCGCCTTTGCGCCCTTGGCAGTTTTTTCTTTGCCGAATGAGTTCTATGTAGTCCGTAGTAGGTACCTATTTTGCACAGAGGACTGTTTTGTCCTCAGGAACCAAATTGTGGAACCTCGTGTCACAAGAAGAAGATATTCCCTGTTGACGACAGTTTTGTTTAATGTCTTCGTAGATTCTTTTCACTTTTGCAAAGAAAAATGAAGTATGAAGTAAAAGTATCATCGCGAAGTTTTAGACGACATTTGCGGAGGAGTTACCGAAATTATAAAAATACGAATTTAATTAAATTACAAGATAATCTAAATACCCATTCTAAGAACTAAGCTCTCATCGTAGAATTAACAGAGAAAAATCGTATAAATATTTCATCTATTTTTAAAAATTCGGGTAATTTATTTTCTTGAGAGGATGCAATGATCGACTGATGTAAGAATACACAAATTGTTAACCAAATAGTAAATCAAAAAACGGACTAGCAGTCAAATAATTTATTAAAAACTATGCCGACGTTTACTTTTTAACTATATTTATTTATTTATTGTTTTATCTTATGACTATTGTGTACATTTTAACATTTTGACTCAGATTTTTTCCTACGTGTTTTTTAATATGTTTGTATGTGTCCATGTTATGTAATTGTTTTTTGACCTCAACTTAGCCCTGAAGATGACAGTCGTTGCTGTCGAAACGTCGGCATAGTTTTTAATAAATTATTTGACTGCTAGTCTGTTTTTTGATTTACTATTTGGTTAACAATTTGTGTATTCTTGTTGATTTATCCTTCTTAATTCTAATAAAGGATATTTATTTATACATACGTAAATAACATAATGCTACATCCCATTCAGTGAGTAGTATGAAACCAGAAACACAATCAATCTCATCCAAACATCCCGATCCTGGCACACCACTTTCGCCTCGTCCACATTCATAGTGCGATTCAACATGCAACAAACCATTAATCATACCTAACCTTCCTTAGACGCTCACGCAATTGTTTATTCTCAATCTCATACCTGCAGGTTTAGTTTCACCAACCTTTCATTCGACATTTGCTCAAGATGGCCAAACCACCTCCACTGACTCACTCCCAATTTTCTTAACAACATTCTTCTCAATCTTACACTCAGCATACACCAACGTATTCCGGACTCGATTACGTCTCGCATACCCACACACTCCTCTCAAATACATCATTTCCAAAGCAGTTACACTCGAAATACCTATTTAGATTTTCTTGAAGGGTTAGGGGTTATTAGTTTTATGTAAATAATTTCAAATAATTTGAACGAAAATTAATCTGTGTACCTACTAATAACTTTAGGGCGTAATTTAATATACGTAAATTATTTTCTACATTTTTGTATCTTTCTTATTATAAATTTAGTGTGGTATGTCAACCCATCAAGAAATGATGGAAATACGTGGTACACTTTATACTGCACAAATATAGCATAAGAATCTCTATCATATTTTACGACATTAAATATATGCTAGGATGTCGGAAATACAGCGTTGCTACATCTCTCTCTGTGTACAGCAATTTTTCCCTTAAGTCGACAGTAAATAAGTAATACGTCATACGTTACTCTCCACACTGATAAATTTAATACTGGGACGAAAAGAGTCAAATTTTTTAATTTTATTTTTGGAATACAACTACACAAAATAATATAATTCATATGTAAATCAAGGAGCCTGAACTATTTTAAATTATTCATTCTATTATTGTTATTGTTTGAGGAAATATAAGGGCAGAACCAGGGATGATAACCGTAAAAATTATCGGTTTGGATTTCGGTTTTCGGTATAGTAAAAATAAAATTTATGTTTTGGTTAAGGTTCCGGTTTTTTTATGCAGTAAAAAAATTATAGTCAAAATTGACAAAAGTTTTAGTCCCAGACGATTGACTGTTAATTTTTGTTAAATGTAAGTTAAGTTTCAAATTTGTTAGCAAGTAACAAATTATTTTAGTGTATTTCGTAACTAAATATATTTGTGAATATAGTAATTATTAACATTTATTGTTATGTGCTTTTGACTAAATATTTTAGTAATTATATTGAAGCAAACAATAAATCATTGCTATTATAACATATTAAGTTATTACTAAGGATACAAACTTTCCTTAACAATTTCAAATTTATAAGTTAGCTAAATTTATATGTTATTATTGACGAGTCTATTTGTTAAATTTTATAAATGTAGCAAATAAAAAAGAACAACAATTTTTCATGTTAAAAATTCAGAATTGACAAAATTTTAATTTAGCAAATTGTCATATATTTTCAGATTGTTAATTTAATTTAATATTTGTCAATATTAACAAAAAATACTTAACATAATAATACTTAGCTCCGTGGTAACGCGTCGGACTGTGGATCGTGAGATCCTCAGTTCGAATCCCACAGCTGACAGTTGCCTATTTAAATTTATCCCTGTGGTTCTTCCTCCACTAACATCTTTGGGGGCTATGATTTGATGGCTGGTAACCGCACTTCATACGTAAAAATATTTCACTTACCGGGATCTGCGCAAGTAGAGTGCCACACTCATAATGGGTAAAAGGCGTGATGATATATTTTAACATCCGCAAAATTAACAAATCGCATATAATTTTTTTTGCTGTGTACAACAAGTCGTTTCGGTATACCGGTTTTATGGAAATGGTTTCGGTATAGCAAAAAAAATTGACGAGTATTTATATATTTTTAATTTTCATGCTTGCACGCTTGGAGAAAATAAAACAAATGAATTAAATATTATTTTATCTTTTATCTACTAAATAAAATACAACTCTAGCACTATAACAATGAACAAAAGCGGCTTTGTTAAATATTTAATGTTGGATCTAAACTAACAAATCATCTTCTGTCTTCTCATCTATGTATGATTCACATGTCTAAATTATTTCAATCTTAACAAAAATACAATGGATAAAATATGGCAATTGAATTGATTGTTTAAAATTATTTTACAAGTACTAGTTAACCATATGCGAATAACGGTTAACCGAAAAATAAAATTGTCTTTTGCTTTCCGTTTCGGTTTTATATCTTTTTAAAATTAAGTTCAGGTTTTTTCGCTCCTGATTTTTTTGGTTTTTTTTTTTCAGTATTGGTTTTGGTTCCGGTTTCGGTTACCATCCCTGAGCAGAACAATATATTTTTTATTTTAAAATATCAATTCTTGAAATCGTATAATTGTTTATGTAACATTGCCATGCGTGATATAATTAGCTAGTCTCTTTGTTCTAATTCACTATTTGTTATTTCGTCTTCGAACTTTGATTACATATCTTCAAAACAAATATGGTTTATATAAACATAATTCCATTAGGCTTAGTATATTTTTCTTTTAAAAAGTAGTCGTTAATACGTGAAGATTGCATTAGGATTTGATGGAAATGTTCATACAATAAAGACTGCAATATTTTATTCTTTTTATGTAGATAGTATATTAAGTATGAATATTTAATAGCTACATGAGTTTCCCATTTCGTCTATTAATTATTTTTGAAAGAGGAAATTGATTTATTTCCTGAAATGAATAAATAGTGTGCAATGAATATTAGATATTACTAAATATCAATTCATTAATTAACAATATATTTAATAAATTTATATTTAATAATATCTGTTTCAATAAAATGGTTACATTCTGACGTTTGAATAATGACCCGATTCATTTCAGATTTACATCTTCATTATTTCATTTAGCTGCAAAATTTTCAAGCGATTTATGAATATTCATGAAAGCGTTTTTAATTAGAATTTGTATTCTTAAATAAATAGGGAACTAGGAAGTTTCATGAAAAATGTGTGCCGGTAATTTATAGTAATTCATAGTATTATACCTTAAGCGGAATTTTAATTAATTCATATAGTCTGTCACACATGTTACGAGATAAAGCAAATGTGTGTTTGTAGTTTAAAATGATTTCCATAAAAAAGCATTTACCGAGTTGGTTTACCAGGAACGTATCAACTTGTTTAAATATTCTTTCATTTTCCTCCCGACACTTAGACTGTGAGGTTTCCAGGAGTATATACGCAAATTGAGACTGACAATCAATTTGCCATTTTGCGATTTGGGTTTCCCTGAACCACCAGAATATGGATATTCCCATTTGCACGTAGCGCAGTTAATTTTACCATTATCTGAAATATAAACTATATATGATATGGTAAATAGCTCCGTGGTAATGGATCTTGAATCCTTAAAGACGATTAGGTTACCAATTTTAACTTGACCCCTGTGGTTTCACCTCCCTAACATCTTTAGGATCCGTGATTTGATGTCTAGTAATTGCTCAAATTTATTACTTACCGAGACCTGCAAACGCAGAGTGCCACAACAAAAACTGGTAAATGACATTATGATATATTTGTTTATTTACAAATGAAAATAAAATAAATAAATATATCAGCACGCCTTTTACCCATTATGGGTGTGGCACTCTGCTTACGCAGATCTCGGTAAGCGATATATTTTTACGTGTGAAGTGCGGTTACCAGCAAAAATGAAGAAGACGAGATATAAATAGCAGAATAAATCCGAGACCTGGAGTACCTTTTTCTTTCCTGTCGACATTGCTAAGCAAAGCAGATGTTTAAGCGAACTTTTATTCTTTGATCATTTTATCGTAGAGAAAGAAACTATAAAGTTATATAAGATTAAATTCTGCATCTATGTAAACCAAAAAGTTTAATTAACTTATCTAATAACTTTAAAAATCAAAGGAGCAAACTATGCCACAAGCGAATTGCTAGAAATGCAGTTCCTATTTATTTTATTTATAAAATAATTTTAGAGTAAGTGGTTCAGTATTGTCGAAGTTTGAAATTTCGTTTTGTTAATTTGCTGAATCCTCAGATCGAATAAAACTTTATCTAAATTTAAAATATTCTTAATTGTTATTCATTAAGCCTCAATGATTTTTTAATTTTTATTTGACGTCAGTATTGTTGTGTGTCGTGGTTCCAAAGCAGTAAAGCATTGTAAATAATTGTAATCACATAAATGTTTATTGTTTAGATAATTATTGGAATGAAATTAAAATAACTTTTCATGATTAAAATATATATGAATACCATTTATTCCAGGAAGAAACATAAATAAACTATAAGATTATTTAAGTAAAATATTTAATTACCACTGATAAATTTTGTTAACCTATGTCATTAAACATATCTTTAATTTTCTTTTGATTTATGTTATTTGGTTACGAATTCAATAAAAAACAAAAATCTTCAAATTGTGACAACCATTTGATACTTCAACAATCTGACAGCTCAATAATAAAAGAAGTACAAAGAATTTATAATGTGTGAGAGAGAAGATTAAACAGAGAAATAATACACTGATAAAATGTCTTTTTGGAACAAGCAGATTCCTCTTAAATGAAGAGAAAAATTGATTTGAATAGTGCCAATCTGAATTCGTTTTCATTGAAATCTTTGTAGGTTTAATAAATATTCTTGTATGAAAATTAATTTTGTAGGAACATATCAAAGTATTCAATTGAGACTTATTAGTAGTAGAAGTAGTTTGAATAGGAGTAGTTTTAATTCAAAATGATATCGTTTTAAATAAAAAACGTTTCATTTAAAATTAAAACGACTTCCTTTTCATTATTATTAAAAACAAAATTTAAAATTTGTTCATTTTCATTCAAAGCAGAAAAAAAAGATAAATAAAATTTATATTAAAAATTAATATTTTTTTTATTGAACCTATTTATTTTTTAAGAAATAAAAATTTTCTTCAACGAATGCATACAAAAGGAAAACTGGAAATTTTCTTGAAAGAGAAGTTATTGTTATGAGTGTACTTTGACGTCAGAATAGCTTTCTTTAAAACTCAAATATCTTAAAAATTAATTATATTTTTTAAACTTCTATTATATCTAGTACGTCGTTTTTGGGTCTAGTGAAAATATAATAATTTATTTGGCAATTTGTGATTCTAGTAAAGGACCCTATTAGTCAAAAATTATTTTGCCATATTTGTGGCTAGATTTATGAATATTTAAATATTAGTTTGTCACATTGAACTCATTTCTATATTTTTAATTAATTTTTATTGTATTACACTAAAAATAAACAACTTCATACATTTTAGAATAACAAAATTTAGTAATTCAGAATTGATTTTATCTAAAAATTGTATTATTTACGTACTTTACAATTAAATGTTTATTATTATTCATAAAATTTAAATTTAAAAATATGTTCTTTACTAGAATAATACCGCATTGTGGATCATAAGGTATTTAGTTTGTCATTTTTAATTTACCCCTATGATGTTTTTGGGTCTATTTGTAATATATAAAACTTATTTGCAATTTTGTGACTCAAGTGAAAGACCCCATTTCAACCTTTTGCCAAAATTTTGGCAGCCGTGATTTGACGGTTGGTAACCTCATTTTCGCAATACCGAGTTCTGGAACAATAGAGTGCTACGCCCAAAAATGGGTATATGGCGTAATGATACAAATATGGAAAATGTGACGTGACGGTAGGTGACGCGCAAAAATATATCATTTACCGAGACCTGCAATAAATAAATTGCGGGATATATTTTTTATTTTATTTGATTACATAAATTGAATGTAATGTAATATTTCGTTTCAAAACACAATTTATGTTCATCGATTTCCATATTCGCCAGGTGCATTAAATGTAGAAGTAAATTTAAATATATCTAAATCCAAGATTTAAAGAAACGCTTTTTAGGTTTGTTTATATCTTCGTTGATCCAGCGCATACATTATTCACTAAACGCATGCTTGAATACAGATGGCATCGAGAATATTAATGTCACAAAACATGTATCATATTCTTCTTCTTATTCGTTGTGAACATGGAGCACATGTAAAATACGCATGGGAAAATATTACAATTATGTTTCAATTGTTCAATTATTATCAATAGACGTTCGTCGACAGAGAGGCAAAAGATTTCCAGGAATGATGTTACCTGTATTTGTATCTATCTTTTTGTGGTGAATAAAGTTTTGATATTTTGAATTAGGGATATACCTGGTGAAAAATTCTTAAGAAATTCAAATAAAAAAGAGCGTCAGGAACATCGATTTATAATAATTATTGATTCATTGAAATAAGAATACCTACTAGGAAAGTTTGGACGATATACGGATATTCTTTATTATTTTTCTTTATTTTATAATCACAAAAAATGTATCAGGCTTCATTATTAATTATATATTAATTGTAATTAGGGAAAACCATCTACATAAGTAGTTAGGAATTTATTAATTATCAAGTTGAGGCACAAATTTAGGAATATTAAAAATCAGATCAAAGGCAATTATTAAATAAATTATTGCATTTATACAGGGTGTTTCTATATCTCTGCACGAAACTTTAATGACTAGAGAGCGGATTATATGTACGAAAAAACTGAATTATATGCGCATATATATGCACTGATTTTTTGGGAAATATGCACTATATATGCACAAATATGGCAATAAATGCAGCAAAATATGCAAAAAAGAAATCTTAAATTATTATATAAAAAGTATAAATGAATGCATTATGAATTTTATTGCACAATACAGACTTAATCCTGATTCACAATTAACAAATGTACTACTAATATACGTATAAACTAAGTCTAGAAACTTGATATTATAAGATTATGGCATATTTATATAATTACAATAACAAATTATTTAAAAAATTCTAAAAAAAGTGAAACATAAGTAAAAGATATATCCAGCTGAGAATTCTCGGTCTTATATTCATTGTACGCATTTTTACCAGCATTCGTATATACAATGAATACCTACCGTTACCGTTTCAGGGATTTCCCTAGAAATATTAGAGCTTATTGGTTTGTGTATTTGCTTTTTGTATTGTTTATTGCTTTTTCCGTTGCATTCTTCTATTTATTACGGCCTCCTCCAATATTTGGGAATTATCAATGTGCATTACCAGAAATTTCAGATTGTTTATCACTAAACAAGGCCTTAAAAATATTGAAAAATGCAATTATTTGCAACTTTTGTAAAAATATGCATGAGAATGCCCAAATATGCAATATATGCAATTAGTAATTAGCATTAATTTACTCTAATCAATGTAATTTATTTTATTTAAAGATATGCAAAAATTAAAATATATGCACTTTGCATATAATCCGCTCTCTATTAATGACATATAATTTGATGTACTGATTATAGAACAAATATATATTTTTTGAAATTCGTAAAAATTAGGGTATTTCATCTAGTAAACATTTTTAGTGTCACTGGTTTAATATAAAAATAAGGCATTTCATTATGTACCTAAAGAAATTAAATAAATATATCATCTCGCCTTTTAAAGTTTGTTGGTGTGGTACCCTGCTTGCGCAGATCTCAGTAAGTGAAATATTTTTGCGTATAAAGTGCGGTTACCAGCCGTCAAATCATAGCCTCCAAAGATGTTAGTGGAGGGGGAACTACAGGGTTAAATGTAAATTAGCAACTGTCGGCTGTGGGATTCAAACTGAGGATCTCATGATCCACAGTCTGATACATAACCACGGAGATATTTATCCTATAATAATTAATTAATAAATGATTATTTGTAGGCAGTGGTTTTACTTTTATTTCATTAGTAACATAATTATAAATAATTAAATGTACTATTAAATGTTCATTACGAATGAAATACCCTAATTTTTGCGAATTAAAAAAAATCTTTTTGTTCTATAATCAGTAAGTAGGTACTTATATCAAATTATATACATTAAAGTTTCGTGCAGAGGTATGGAAACACCCTGTATATTTGAAATAAGGAGCAAAATTTCTGATAAATTCAGAAAATTTAGCGAACTGGATCATTGATCTAAATTTGTAGCAACACTAAACACTCCTACAGTCGCTATTCTCTGTTTGTTAACATTTGTCAACTGTCAGATGTTTGTATTTTCGACGTTTGAATATCAACATCCACTAAATAATGTCGGGTACTTTTTTGAATGCTTAAAATAACCAAATTCCGCGTATATGTTGAGTGTTTTGTATTTTCTTGAACTGTTTTTAATGACGTAATTGATGGACGAGATGTTTCTGTATTGAAAGACGTGCGTGAAAATGTAGTAAAAGCATTAGGTTGCTCGAAAGTGACATTGAAAAAGCAACAAGCAAAATTGATTTATAATACATAGTTCACCGGGATGTTTTACTTTGAATAAAAGACTCAATATTGTTGTTTTGATGGTATTATACTTTTAATTCCCTAAATATTTTGTAGAATTTTCTCTCCAAAAACTCATTACCAATTATTTATTGCCTTAAGCAGGCATTGCACGATGAAGTTTTTCTTTTCAAGCAATTTTAAAATGACATTAGATGGTAATGCGGCAAGTAAATAGTCAAATATTTTAGGAAATTTTAAGAAAAAGTACCGCGTATTCCTTTTTTCGTTATTGTGCGAGAGAGAGAAAACTTTTAAAAACTGCTTTGAATTTATTTGTAAATAATTCCCAAAAACAATTCTACATGATTTAACCCTCGGAGAGCACACTGGGTCTATTTGACACACAATTTTTTTTTATACTCTGAGAATTTGTATAATTTTTTTTTTCCGATTGACATTAAAGATGACACTTCACGGACTGCTAACAGTCTGTAAAGTGTCACTTTTATGCCAAGGCTGTAAAATTATTTTACAAAGCAACCGATCAACAAATGCATAGCAACCGTCAATAAATACATAGCAACCGTTCAACACAAGCATGGCTACGTAATTTGACAGCGATAACCTTCCAAATATCTATATAAAATAATCACTAAATTAATATTAATTCCAAATCTGCAAAAAAAATATGTGTTCATCTCGGCATCAAACACAGATTTATAGCTTTGACTATTAGCTTAAAGTAATAAAAAATAAAAAATTACAATATATTTTGTAAAATTTAATTTAAAAAAAAACATTTTTTGCAACTTTTTAACCTTGTCACAGACATCAATAATTATAAAATTTTGCATAAATCATTTCTACGGGATCTTCAGTAAACTTCAGAATTTTTTTAGACCAATCTATACAGTCTTTGCAGAATGGTAGACGATCAAAAAAGTATTGGGTCAGATTGATTCAAAGTTTTCTCCGTTATTGAAAAAATAGGTGTGTTCTCGGAGGGTTAAAATTCGATACAACTACAAATATACATATTTACAAAATAAATTGTAAAATTCTAAGACTCAGAGCAATCAAAAATATTAAATTTAACCCCTAAGCCTTAAAGTAATAAATAAAATATATAAATACTAGATCCAATCTTGACCATTAACTTTGTTGTGTAATCTTGATTTTATACCTTTTGCTTCTACTGATGATATTTATATATTTCCTTTATTACTTTAAAGCTTAGGGGTACATATTTACGTTTACAGAATGTAGAATTAATTAAAAATTGGATATGTAA
This sequence comes from Poecilus cupreus, assembly GCA_963942605.1. NCBI lineage: Eukaryota > Metazoa > Arthropoda > Insecta > Coleoptera > Carabidae > Poecilus > Poecilus cupreus. The sequence continues at coordinate 10,051,938 of OZ012715.1, forward strand.
TTTATTTTTGCGAAGAATGGTTTACCTAGTAAATTTTGTGCAGCTGCAATTCAATTCCTTTATTTTGCATATTAAATAAAAACAAGCAAAAGGAAATAACCAACAAAATTTTCCAAGAATGCTAACTTTAATTAATACTGTTCCTAAAGTGACAAGCGAAACAAAAGCAGGAAGAAATTAGTGTGAAACAAAGAAACAACACAAAGATAACAAAATACTATTTTGCTTGGAGCTAAACTTGAAACTTAGCTTTATAACTGAAACTATTATGGAAAATAATTTGATTTATATTTTCATAAGATAATAGACCCTGCATCCATTTCATATTCATGCATCATAATAATCATATTTGGCCGGCATTTTCGTTTATCTCGCCTTGTCAAAATTCATAATGCATCTTACTTGTATATTAATAGTTATTTATGTATTAAGGCACTGAAGTTCAATTTTTTATCACGAATATCGAATTTAGTTGCCGAGGTCCGTAGGGCCCAGGAAAATAAACCATGTGAGTGATAAAAAGGAACTTCAGTGCCGAGGTACATATTAAGTTTTATTTGAAATCTAAAATTCGAAAAAACTATTAAAAAAAAATACAATACAGGTTAAGTTTGTACATCTGTCAGTTGTCATTTGAAACTAACAGTCAGTGTTGCCAACCTCGAGAAGTGAAATTATTATAAACACTCAAAATTATGTGTTTGGTCCTCAATTTCATCATCGGAATTAATTAGTTCTTCTTGCAAATTTTGTTTCATGTTACGTCCAAATTTACTATAGTACGTCAATATATCTGCCAAAATTATCCTAATTGTACAATAATTATTTAACGGTTGCCAACACTGGGTTGCTCAAAATCGTCGTATAATGGGTTATTTTAGAGATGATTTTTGAGCTTTTAATAATGATTTTTGAGCACTTTTGTGCCGATTTCAAATAAAATATATTATGTATTAGATCACATACAAAACACTAATATTGTAAAATCTCAGTAAGTAAGTAGTTCGATCCTTTTACTCTAGTATTATTTATTTGCAATTATAATTTGAGTCAGATATCAGTAAGGAGAATTTTTGGGCATTCGGTTAACGGCCGTAGAGATGGAGCCACAGGTGTAGCTAAAATTTCAGTTACCTGAAATTGAGGATATTATATAATACCAGATTACTATGGACTTAATTATCTACCCCTTTTTATTACCCAAAAATTAATCTTGTCTTGAATTTACAATATGAGATACGAGTTACGAGATAATGACTGGATACATTTTTAAACAAATCTTTGAAACATGTTTAAAATATAATTAGGGTAAAAAAAAAAACTTAAAAAAGAAACCTATTTGATAGGATTGAAGGGTACCATGAGCTCTGTTTTTGGGGTATTGTAAGAGAAATGTCTTAGCGCTGTACAATGTTCTGAAATTATTTTATAAACATTAACTTCAAATAGAAATGGTATATAATATGTTTCTCTGTAACTTTTATTTAAAGCATTTTTTTATAAAATAATTTCTGAATATTTTACAGTGCTAAAACATTTCTCTTAAAATAACCAAAAAAAAAAAAAAAACAGATCTCGTGGTACCAGCCATTGTGTATGGTTAAAATATATTATTACCTTTTCTTATTAGGCTAAGTAAAATAGTTAAATACAAAAATACAAAATTTATCTAATTAAATATTTTAAAAAATTCAGTTTTATAAGTTTGGAAAAATGTATTTGGGAAATATTATTTTAAATATAAGTTATTTGATGCAGGATTCTGTACCGGGTTCATTAAACATATTATATCCAAAGTCAAATATTAAAAATAAATTTTACTATTCTTAGACAAATTCAAAATTTTAATTGGGAAATATTGTCTTCGATAAATTGCTCTGTGGTGAGCACTTATCAAGATCTGTGAAACAGAGTGCTCCGTGGAAACGCATCGGACTGTGGATCTTAAAATTCTAAGTTCTAGTTGCTTTTTAACTTAAACCCTGTGGTTTCCCCTCAACTAACCTCTTCAGTGGACGTAACTTAACGGTTAGTGTAAGGCGTGATGATATATTTATTTTTATTGTAACTTTCATAAAAAAAATTGATACAGAATTGTTTAAGAGGCTTAGATAGTAGATAGGTCCCAATTTAGAAACTATATAAATATGTATATGGCAAATATCATCATCATACACAAGAAAAAATTTATAGTCAAAATTAAGAAAATTTTAACAAAATTTATAGTTCCAGACGATCCACCGTTAATTTTTGTTAATTTAACAATGGTCAAATTTGTTAGCAAGTTACAAATTATTTTTGTATACTAAATATATTTGTGAATATAGTAATTATTAACATTTATTTTTATGTGCTTTTGACTAAATATTTTAGTAATTATATTGAAACACAACAATAAATCATCACAAAGGATACAAACTTTCTTTATCAATTTCAAAGTTAGCTAAAATTACTTGCCTATTTGTTTAATTTTATAAATCCAGCAAATAATATAAACAACAATTTTTCTTGATAAAAATTCAGGATTGACAAAATTTTAATTTACAAACTGTCATATTTGTTCAAATTTTAATATATTTGTCAATATTAACTAAAAATACTTAACAACCGCAAAATTAACAAATCGCAAATCAAATTTTTACTGTGTACATAAATATATCATCACGCCTATTACCTATATTAGATGTGGCACTCAGCTATCGCAGAACGGTAGAACACAGTAAATAAAATAAATAAATAAATAAATATACGCCTTTTACCCATTATGGGTGTGGCACTCTGCTTACGCAGATCTCGGTAAGTGATATATTTTTGTTTATGAAGTGCGGTTACCAGCCGTCAAATCATAACCCCCAAAGATGTTAGTGGAGGGGGAACCACAGGGGTAAATTTAAATTGGCAACTGTCAGGTGTGGGATTCGAACTGAGGATCTCACGATCCACAGTCCGACGCGTTACCATGGAGTAAAGTAAAGCATTACCACGGAGGTGTTAATTTAATATTAATAAATTTTATTTCTTAATTTTTGTTTCAAACTTTATGCAAAGATTACTTTTATATCGACTGAATCAAATTTTAAAATAATAAGTTAATATTCAGACTTGTTGATAAATATTTTATTAATCTCTTCAAGGTATTAAATTAATATCTCTTCTCGTTTTTTAATTTTGATTATTGTTGCAAAAGTTGCTGCGAATAAAACATTCCTCAATTTTCTATTGTGCATTATTTATGTCACCATTCTCGCATCTTTATTTAATCAAGACTCTCATCTTCACACAGTGAACACAATAAAAACAAACCCCATTTGTTCCAGTCTGAATCGCGAACATGGAGTGGGACTGAACCTCCGACCAGCTGAACTGTTGAACTACACCTCCACTAGACTACTATACCATACTGTAATACTACCGGTCATCAGCTCTAACGAGCGGCACGTAATTCGGTACTCGCCATCACTATGTACGGAGTGGTCGCCCATCAGAATTACCGCAAAGGCGAGCGGCCTGTTCGGCAAACGCAGGGTAACAACACGGCTCAGGTGGAGACCGCCCCCGTGACGAGGGAGTCCTTGTCAAAGAGGCTGATTAATTATGTTAAGAAGCAGTTTGTTGATGAACCAGGTATGTGTGCTTATTTTGACGGTATTTATTTAGTACATGTAAACGTACTTTTTACTGCGTAACCCCTATAAACAATACAGTTACGATTCGGAACAAGGGTCAAATCATCTTAAGATGTAGTTTTATTTGAAGATATAAGACAATGTAGTCCTTTACTGTTTTTTTTTATGAAAATTTATCTAAATTGAAGACTATCTGTTGTTTCAAAAGTCTTAATTGTTATTCATTAAGCCGCAATAAGTTTTTAAAAATTTTGTTACGTCATACATAATTGTAGTCATATAAATGTTCTATTTTATTGTTTGGAAAATTATTTAGGTAAATGAAATTAAAATAACTTTTCGTGGTAAATAATAACTCTATATATTTTTTCACGACATGCCAGGATACCCCACCGTTCTTCTCCCGAAATAGTGAGGAAAATGTATTTTTCCTCTCTAGTCAGAAAATTATAGAAGTGTTACCAATATGAATGTTATTTACAAAAAAATATTGTAAAAATTATAAATAAATGCCTAATTTTATTGAAAATCCTTTTTTCAGTGATATACATATGTAAAAATAATACTCCACTAACATCTTTGGGGCTATGATTTGACGGCTGGTAACCGCACTTCATACGTAAAAATATATCACTTACCGAGATCTGCGTAAGCAGAGTGCCACACCCATAATGGGTAAAAGACGTGATGATACATATATATTTTTTAAATAATACTTATTTTTAGTCAATTAAATTGTCTTACAATTATATCTTATATTAAATTACAATTTGACAATTTTAATTTATATTTAAAATTGGTTCATTGCATTGACAATGTGCGTTGTGCCTTGCATCTGATAACCTAACTTTTAACGTGTCAGTTGTGTTGTCAGGTCCAAGCAAATCGTTTTTAGAAACATTTCGTGAAAAAAATGTTGTGTCTAACACAAGAGGAAAGCCCTTTTTTCACTCTCACACGAATTGTCTCATTCGCTGCGCTCATGAGGCAATCTTCGACCTCGAGTGGGAAAAAGAAGCGCTTTCCTCTCTAGATTGACAAATATCCCAGGAAGAAACATAAATAAACTGTAAGATTATTTTAGTCAAATGTTTGATTACCACTGATAAATTTTGCTAACCCATGATTAGAATAAATATGTGATTGAGAAATTTAAACAGAGAAACATAATATACTATGACTCAAATATCGTATTAATTAATAATATTTTTGAAACTTCTATTATATCTATATATGTTTTTGGGTCTAGTTATAAATATAAATAAAATGTAACTGATTTGCCATTTTGTGACTCCCATTAGTCAAAAACTGTTTTACTCAATTTTTTGTTAAATTGCTGAATATTTAAAAATTACTTTGTGACATTGAACTCATTTCACTTTTACTAATTTCTTGTATTAAATTAGAATAATAAAATTTACTAATCTAGAATTAATTTTACCTAAAAATTGAATTATTTACGTAGTTTACTCAAAGTGGATAAAAGCGTGATGACATATTTATTTTACAAAATACATATTGGTCACAAATTTCTGCAGAACAAGAGATATATTACCTAATAAAAAAATGTTAATTATAGCAAATGTTGCTGAAATCAGATAATACAAATTTTGCTTATTTCTCAATATTATTTATGAACATATTTGAAGCGTATTACTGAAATAGACCTTTGCGCTATTCGTTTACAAAAATGTACAATGCATGCACATAATTTTATATTACATGCTGCTATCCAAGAATAAGTAGTATTCCATAACATATACTCCAACTCTTACAATTTGTAATATTATTGTAATATAATATAGATTTTATGTAGCATAAGACAGTTTGTTTATGTTTGCATCAAATTTCAAAGCTTGTATTTGCCGCCGTTTCAAAATATTGATCCATGTAGTAAGCTGTGTCGCTACTGATTCGCAGATGGCAGCATTTGCTGTGGAACCGTGTTACGTTGTATCTTAGTTCAACTTGTTTGGCGCTGATGTAGTCAGATGTATAGGACGTTTATGAAATATTTTGTACATATTAAACAAAATGTAAACTTAATGATATTGTAAAATATATATTTGTACTTCAATGTATAAAAATACAAAAGCTATTTACTGTACTTAAAGTGCATGATACGTATACGTACTATACATAATCACTGATAAACTTATAATTATTATAACTATGTTATGCTAAAGTAAAAATAAACAGTATTATTACTATATAAAACTTTAACATGATATATATACTATACTATATAAACTGTATGAAATATAACAACTTAAATCTATAATCTTTGAATACATTTCAAGTTACGAATGTAAAGTAATGATAGGCTTTGAGCAGTACTAAATTGTTGTAATAGTCGATGTGTCGATAGTATAAAAAATTGTTACTACCGATATATCGATATTTTGTGTATACTAGTTAACATAAATATATTCTAAACGAGAATGTAGTAGTAAGTAAAATACATTTTATACACATAAATCCACTTGAAGACGAAAATGGTTAGTCTGATAGTATCTCAGATGCTGCATCGGAATTATCATGGCTGATTCATTTTTCCATAAATGACTTTTTGGATAAATCATTGAACTGATGTATCCAGTCCATGTTCGAAATCCGCTTTGGTGCTTGATAGTAAATTTAGCTTTAATTTTGTCTTCATGTTGGTCAATAGATTCACACAGCTCCTACAAATAGAAAAATATATATTACAATAGCTAAATTTATCTTTTGAAATATTAGGCATTCTTAATTTCTTTCGCCTGTCAAATTAAATCAAGATATTTTTAAATTTTATGTATTTAACTGTAAGCTCCTGAAACTCAAGCCATTAAACACTAAATATTAGTGCAAGAAATATGACTTTCAACGGTCAATATTGAATACGAATAAAAAATAATTTAATTTCTTTCTAAATTACCTGAATTGTCACAAAAATATTATCATTTGCGCAACATAGAGAAATGTGACATAGTCGATTATTGTATTCTTGGATGATCTTAACACCACGATTTTTTAACATTTCTAGCTGAACAAAATTAATGTAGTACTCTGCAGATTTTTTTGTAACAATTTTCTCGCTGTGCATCTGAAACAAAATACTTACAATTAATACAAAATATCTTTCTCGTAAGAACAAAAATTCACTTCTATGAGTGTGGTGTCGTGACAGTTTATCTATTGTACTGAGATTTGACAGAAACTGGCTTCTATCACGAGCTCTGTTATTGGGTATTCTAAGAGAAGTGTTTTAGCCCTGTACAATGCTCTAAAATGGTTTATAAAAACTTGAAATAAAAGTTTTAAATGATATATTTTTCTGTAACTGTAATTTTTTATAAAACAATTTTAGAACATTGTACAACACGAAAACATTTCTCTTAGCATATTCAAAAACAGAGCTCATGGTATCAGCTACTGTATTTATAATAAACAATGTCCTACAAAACAATAAACTTGTTTTAGTTTTAATAAACATAAAATTTCTCGGTAAATTAACCTGAACCTATGTTCACGATTTCCACTAAAAGGAATTACAACTCTAAATAAGGCTTGGGTAAAATATACGATACGGAAGCGGGAAGAAAATAGCTACTGATATTTTTGGGTGGTTTAATTTTCGCTCGGTATACCGCGCTATTAAGTAAATGGTATCAAAATGGAAAACGCTCTAATCTCCGCAACAATATTAAAAGACATTATAAGGTCTTTTATGTAATTAAGGCAAAAAATGTCTGTAGAGTTTGTAACGAAACTGGGACTAGAGACGTTCAAATTTACATAGTATAAATTAATTATGTGACCGATATTATCTTAGTAAACTGGCGTAATACGGTTAGGAACTCTCTACGAACAGCAAATTTTACCCAAAATTTTATCAAGTACTTATTAATATCTTGATATTAAATTGATAAAAATAAATCAACTTATAGCAATAGGTACCAGAGATAAACAGTACAATGGACCTTAAAAGGGGTTAGGTTGAATTTTAACCAGATCGCTCCCTAAAATGGTTCGAAATAAATAAAAATTATCTGGCCAGCACATAATCTCCCGCTTAAACAATTTTTAAACAGTGCAAAATAGAAATCAGTTTCAAATAAAAATTGTATCTAATATTATTTAAAGTCTTTTTTATAATAAAAAAACTCAATTATTTACTGGCATATGCTCAAAATACCTTCACCACTTTCGGTTGATGGTCAGCCACCAAAAACTAAACAGTTCTTAATTTGAACATGCATTATGTTTGAAAATGATATTGCCATTAGAATCTGATGTGGCCACCACATAACTTCCAAAAAATATTATTTTCTAAACGGTACAAAATATAAAATATGAAAAGGATATCTTTATTAGATTTTGAGTTATCGTGGATGAAAAATCGTCATACACAGACAGACGACATCGTGAAAATACTGAAATCGTAATTTAGGGACCCTAAAACGTGCTTAACCGTTGAACACTCACTACCGAAAATTTTGACCCGTCACAATTCCTCCCTTACGTATAAGGGCGGTACAAACTGTGCTGGTTTAATATTGATATTTGATCGTGTCTAAATGCATTTAATTTTTCTCATTAATAATATAACAGGAGAGTGAGAATAAATTGAAAATAATTTGCCAGATCTTTCGAAAACTTGTTGCCAGGCAATAAGTTTGAGAGAGATACTGGAAAATAATTTTCTAATTTATCGAAATCTCGAGTTATATTTAATAAGATTATTTTTTGATTTCGTCATCAGACACGACACTACACATCTGTCTTTTTTGCTCATTTTTTACTTGTGTTGCTGATAACTCTCTGACAACTGACATTTGTCAACAAAAACAAAAAAGCTGCAGAGATTATTCTAGAGCTTTATTATCAGTATAATAATGACAGGATTGGTTAAAACACACCCTCGATATACAATGAAACATTTCATTGGTTTTAAGAAACGTCAAAAAATAATCATTTATATAACATTGGGTTTTGGCACATTTTGGGACCTAATTTTTTTCCAAGGCAATAGGAGGTTTTCTGAATTTCACTCAGTGGTGAAATGTATAATATAATAATCTGAGAATATTTGGGAAAATAAAGTGCCGAGTACTTCTGCTTACACACAAACACATTAGATCATGGATAATGTCTCGTGCCTTTGAAAAAAATGTATGTCACGTTCAGCGTGTAACGGAAACGCGAGCGGGCAGTATCCATGGAAACGCACGTTCAGCGTGAACCGGAAGTGCGAAAGGGATGATCCAATATGGCGGACACATTTTGAAAAAGTTCACTAAATTCAGCCATAAAAGTGTATAATAGGGTTTTTGGGGTCGCTGATTACGAATTTGATGTCAAAATTGTAAAATATGGCGTACACATTTTAAGTGCACGAGATATATTCATGATCTAATGTACTTATGTGTGTGTAAGCAAAAGTACTCGTTTAACAAAATGATGAATAAAAACTTACCTCACGTATGTGTGTCGCTACCATGGGTATGGTATCAATCCAGCCACAAGAAGTAACCAAAAACGGACAAGCAATTTTTGTAGTGCAGCACTGGCTATCATGCTCGACTTGATGAAAATACCTCGAAGGATCGTGAATAGTGATGTCCGCACTGCTTACATCTTCGAGTGAATTGTACGCCAGTCGCTCTTCGTCGATAGTAAGGGGTTGGATGGATGGTTCAATATACATAAGTGCATTATCTGGATTCTTCTTGGGCCGGGGTTTCAGATCCACGTAGCTGGGCGGGGGACCTCTACGTGAAATCCTGGGTGGTACTACATTCTCGTTCGGAAGGTGAATGTTATAGTCCACTAGCATAGACGAATAAGCAAGCCTGCTCATGTCTTCTTGTTGTTGATCGGCTTGGAACATATAATTATTTAAAGCATACGTCGGATTGTACTCAGTCGTATAGTTCCTAGATCTGTAATACATCCTAGGAACATCGTACGACAAAGAATGTTCAGGTTGAAGGAGACAACAATCAGGAAGGTTTTCTGGCTGTGTGGTATCTGCTGAGTAAGCGTTAGAGAAAATACAAGCCTTCGGTTTGAAGATGCTGTAGGTTTCGCTAGGATTAGAAGTCCCAAGTAAAGATCGCGTGAAGCAGATAGTGGTGTCGCTGTTCAGAAGGCTTAAGCAGTCAAACACATAATTGCGTGTTTTGCCGTAGGTGAAAACGAAGCGTTTTAGTGGCCACAAAGCACGGTTTGCTAATTGTGCATAATAAAGCAGGTGCATTTCATGAATACCGTTTGATATATCGGAATCGGAGTCCGAGTTGGCCTTTTCTGTGTCATTAGAATCTGAAGTAAAATCCTCGGGGATGGCCTGTAAGTAAACAAAAACAACTGAGAAATAGGATTTGTTAGATATCCCAGTTTTTACTTGAAGTTTAGTAATCTCAATAACACAGTACAACAAATTTTTACTTTTTCTGTGACTCGGCTCTCTCTGTGTTTAAGAAGGAAATCAAAGACCTAATGTCCTTGATTTGTTTTGACAGTCAGCCTACAGATGTTTGACAGATATGGCAAAAAATCGGGAGGCTAAAATCGTAAAAAATCTCCTAGCCGTAAAAAACAAATCAGGAACATTATGTGTTTGATTTCCCTTCATTTTAAAGCAAAATGAACCAGTTAAACATAAAGAGGGCGGAATCACAAAATCTTGTTGAACCGTGCAATTCATTAATACTAGTCAAAGTAAGTATTTCAAATTATTGTTTGTTTAGATTCCTAAATTTTAGTTTCATTCCATTAAATATTTAATTAGCAAATTGTTTTACAAATATTACCGAAATATTAATGTATTAAATTAATTAGCTTTTAATATATGATAAATAAATGAAATTACTAATAAATATATAACATTCAGTTAATTATAAATAAAAATAAATGGGATTAAATTGTATTTAGCTTTATTGAAATTTACTAAGTGATACTGTAAAAATTATAATTAGGTTCATTAAGCATATAATTGTAAATACTGCAATTATTTTCTAGTTCGCTCAAGAATGTTCAGAAATGCATTTTTCAAATTTTGAATTTAGAATGAATAATTTGAAAATTGATTCCGATAACACCCAAATCGACGAGCAATTAGAAAACATTTTTGCCAAATCATTTGTAAATAAAATTTAGAAATTTTCAAGAAAAAAAAAACATACTTTATCATCCCCCATAACATAGTCCAAAATCGTGTCCAAATTAATTTCTTCCAGCCCATTTTTACATTCTTTGAGCGTCATATCTACCAACTGCTCCGGAATCTCCATGGCCGTTTCCATGTTTTGAGCAGCTTGAGCAGCCTGGGATACCTGTTCATTAGGGTTCGACGCAGGCGTACCATGGCTTCTATGTGGTAGAAAGTAAGCCGGATGGTAGAATTGAGACGGGGTCTCCAGTGCAGTAGGGAGCACCTTGTGGTACCAGGGCGTAGTACTAGTCGATGGTTCCATATGGATTATTCCCCTTGTAGTGGTGATGGTTTGGCTTGGTATAGTAGTGACCTTTTTTGTAAACTGGGAAGCGATTGGGCTATAATCGATATCTTGAATCAGTTCGGGCTCCATCTCAAGTCTTTGCGGTCCCACCTAAAAATAATAGATGTTACTTTTATTTTGTAAACACGTGGTCTTGACTATATATTTATTTATTGCTTTGTATTTTAGCTGACAAAGGCAGCACTTTGCTGTCTAAACGTTGTTTTATTTAAAAAAAAACTACAGAACCATACCCAAATGTTGTTTTATTTAAATAAAATTAAATTTACCGATTTTAAAATAGAATACTACGGCAGGGGCCCAATTTAATGTAAATCACACTAGCAAGTATATAAATGAACTGTGGGTAAGTACTGTTTAATTTTTAAAAGCCGCATACACACCAATTTCGCGAGCTTCCCGCGAACAAGCAGACAGCCAAGCAACTAGTTCGGTGTGTACTAGAGTTCGCGAACAGCGCGGGTTCGGAACGTGCGAGAAAACGTGAGCGGTTGTTGACGACAGTGTTGCCAACCTCGTACATTGAAATCGTAAACAACACTCAAAACAAAGCCCGTATGACACGTTCAATTTATTTGTAAATTTTTATACCAATTTCCTGTATTCAATGATTCTATACATTTTTGTGAATGTGAATCATTGAATTGAAATTTTGTATGAAACTTACGTCAATTTTTTGGTCAAGATATTGCATCTACGGATCGTTTTGTTTGTACCTACGAGGTAACGTCAGCTGCTGCATAATATTATTATTATACTTATATTTTATCATGGACAACGAAGATGTTTGGCTTTGGCTTTAAATTTCTTCAAATCTTATTTAATTGTGTTTCGAACCACAGCCAACCTCAAAATGCATTTTTCATCTACTCAATTGACTGTGTCTGGGCGCATTTTATGTACAAAAACATTGAAACAAATAGAACCTTTTCTATTTTTGCGTTGACATAAAAATAACGAAAACATTGAAAGAATTTACATATATGATACGTTCAATTTTTAGCTTTTAAAAACATTGTTATAAAATTGTACAAACAAAATTTGCGTGGTATACGGGCTTAAGTGCTTTGTTTGGGATTGCCAATTATTCGGATATCCGAGATATCCGGATATTCGGAACTCAGATCTGTACAATTTGGGTATCCGGATAAATTGTAAGATGTGGATCTCGATTTTAAAAATATTTTTAAAGGGAGTGTACGTAAGATTTTCAAAAGCTCTACCTATACAAATAATAATATTTTTTTTAATATCGACGTTATTTTATTAGTGTACGTACATTTTTATATTCAAAATCAATTCACTGTACCTATAGAAGTGAATGTAAATAACAAATTTAAATATGAATTCGGAACTCAACGTGAAATATACACTCTGTTGTATTTTTTTTTTTATTCGAGTTTCATATTAAAGTACAGCTTTCTTGTGGTGCGGTTCACGTCACTGTCTTTTTTCTCACTTTCTCCCACTATTGCTGATTTGATTCATACGAATGTGAATGATGACGTACAGCTGTACTAGTACAGCTTTCTTGCGGTGCGGTTCACGTCATCATTCACATTCGTATGAATCAAATCAGCAATAGTGGGAGAAAGTGAGAAAGAAGATAGTGACTTGAACCGCACCACAAGAAAGCTGTACTGTAGATTAGGCTACGTTTGCGCACTACTGTCAGAAATCAGGTACACCAACCTGTTTATTTTGAGACGCATAAACTGTTGACGTTTTATCATAAAGCCGTTAATTTTGAATTTAGTGTTTCATAGTTGTCCTTATTAACAAATTTTTTTTTATGTTATCCAAATAATTTTCACCACGAGCTCTAATTTTCGGTGTTTCAAGAGCAGTGTTTTAAGCTCGCTTTTAGTGCTGTACAATGGTCTTAAATTATTTTATTAAAAAAATACTTCAAATAAAAGTGGTAGATAATAAATTTCTCTGTAACTTCTATTTGAAGCATTTTTTTATAAAATAATATTAGAAAATTGTACAGGGCTAAAACCGAGCTTAAAACACTGCTATTAAAACACCCAAAAACAGAGCTCGTGGTACCAGCCATAGTGTCAAAATGCAGCAATTCAGATTCATTTGTAAAGTTTGTCAATTTGGTACTTCGATATTACTCGATTTCGGCCAAATGGTTTTAAAATAAAGTATGTAAATTCGAAGCAGAAATCTACTATGAATCTAGACGAAAAAAGTATAATGTAATTCAAGCTTTACAGTTCTCGAACCGCTCGTGAACTTGGTGTATACGCGGCTTAACAGATACAGACTTACCGCGAAATAAATGCGAATGATTGTTTCTCACACACTGGTATATTTTCAAAATATTATTTTGCGACTTACGTACCGCAGTGTGACGGATATGTAGAAAAAAATATAAACAGAATCCTACTCACAATATATGGTACCGGTGCTGGCAGTGGGGCTGGCGGCGGGTAATGCAGCGGTAGAAGCATGTGCACTGGAATGGGTGCTAACATTGGCGCAGGCACTGGTGCTCGAATTGGTGCTCGCATTGATGCTCGTATCGCCACAGGCATCGCTATACGTATCGGTGCAGGAACCTGTGCTGGTACCGGCTCAGGCACAGGTGCAGGCTGCGGTTCAGGCACCGCGGCAGGCAGCGGTTCAGGTACCGCGGCAGGTAGCGGTTCAGGTACCGCAGCAGGCAGCGGGTCGGGCACCGGGGCAGACATTGGAGAAGACTTTGAAGGCTCCGGTTCAGGAGCTTGTTCTATGTAATTTTGGCTCGTGAAAGTCTCATTAGACTTTCTGAATCCTCTCCTCGTCTCCAGATACCTTTGGACATGTAGTGGCGGATTATGTTGGATGGTTCGAGCGGGCTTTAATATAAAATTCCCATTAGAAGGATTATCCAGATTTGCGCCGATTTTTGATGAATGCTACTTACATATCTGACGCCTATACAAGGTTGATATTGTAATCCAGAACCAGAAGGTTGTTGTTCTGCTGTAGTGGGAATGTAATGACGCTGAAAAAAAAAAATGTTGGAAATATTATTCATTAAATATGATGGAAACATACGTTTACAGCTGGAATTGGAACCGGAACTGGAACAGAGACAGAACTAGCCCTGCCGGGTATTACTTGAGGTGTCAATGGGGCAACTTTTGGTGGCAATGGGGCAACTTTTGGTGGCAAGAGCTGAAAGCAAACATTCGATATAATTAGTTCAGGCCAGTGATTCTCAGCGAGTTAGTTTTTTTTCAAGAATCCCTTAAAATTATTGAATGTTATAAATAGCATTGTTTTGTAAAATAAATATTAATAAAATTGAATAAGCAATTGAAACAAGTAAGACTTACCCTATTGTTAGAGGTGTTAGCTACCTTTTGGCGCGCTACCACATCTTTTACCAGCTTCTTTTTTTGATTTCTTTGTCGGGCGACTTCCTGAAGTATAGCTGGTATCATGTCATGTTTGCCCATTTTCTTTGCCACAATTATTGCTAATAACTGTTTTCTCTATAATATTAAACATGAAATAGAATGACTAAATTTGATAAACATGATTATACTTATGACGGCATTCAAATTTAAATTATTAAAACATATTGAATCATAGTTTTGATATACAAATCGAAATGGTATTCAGGTGTGCGAATATTAAATAAATTGTTTGGGAATCGTTTTTCTTTAAATAACAATTTTGGACATGAGCTTTTTATTTACATTCCTAAATGTTAAATCGCGCTGGCTACTCTGTAGAATTGGTTACTAAATTATGAATTTGTTATTTTCAACTTATTTTATTTAATTAATATTCTGCATAAGACATAATACTTTATAATTACAGAACCCAGACCTATGAAAGTGGGTCGATCTGGTGTATGTTCAAGTTAGCGAGGGTAGAACCCGCGAATTCTTGCTCTTGAGGCAAACATATCTAATATACATATTTACTAAATTATAATTTTATTAATGATTCCTATAAAATGTACCAAAAATAATACTGACCTTTAAGTTGGACGGGAGACCCATAGCTGCGACGAAGGTCTGCAGTTTCTTGTAGTCAAATTTGGCAAATTGTTTGACAGGAGTACGGGAGAATTCCAAATCATAATTATTGTTTAATTCGTAAGCGCTACTAGTTGGAGTATCCATGATCTTCACTGTATTAAACACTGCGAGGAACTAAACAAAATTTGCAAAGTTACCTACTATTCAAAGCAAAATTGTAATGCAGCATTAACTTGCATAACGAAATCTGACACGAATTTACCAAGTATTTAGCCACATCTCGCGTTTATAAAATTGACGATTCGCTCAAGCAACAGGTGAAGACCTAGCCGTAAGAACTGAAGGGGCGACGTGAAATATATTAGATTTACATTCGCTTAGACTAACTTTGTTTATATGATACTTAATACTTTTGAATTACATGAAAATTATTTATGTTTCTAAAAGACAAAAATTGTTTTCCAACTATTGAAACATGCGCAGACCAGAATTTTATTCGATTTACATTCGCTTGGGTCAACTTTGTTTATATACCTATGATATTTTAGTCTTTTGAATTGCATGAAAATTATTTATATTCAATAAATTACAAAAAATTGTAACAAAGTACAAAATTTGATTGACCTATATACATATTCGTATTGAAATAAAATATGCTTTAAAACACAATAATATTTAAGTTTGAAGCGTTTGATAAATAAAAATATAATTAAAAAAGTACTAACACCAAAGCTCGGAACAATGCTACTACAGTGTGGGTCAAAGTTATATAAAAAATTATCGCACTACAAACACAATTCTTAATGTGGCACTCTGTTAGATAGTAAACTACTTATGTCATTTTTGTGCGTGATATATTTATCAAGTTACCTCCCTCCCCCTTCCAATGTTAGTGGTGGTGGGATTCGCGGATTGGAGCGCAGGAGCGCTCCTGACGAATTCGACAAGAAATAATTCTAACTTCTGCGAAATTCGAATCTTCGACCAAACTGTAGTGTAAACAGCTACTTTAATCATTAAATTATTGCAATTTAATATATTTTTATTCATAATTCTGTAGACATTTGTAATTGAATAAAATGAATCTAAACACATTTGTTTTAAAACTGTAAACAAAATATTTATATACGTATTTCTAGACGTAAGTTCTCATTCTCAATATAATTAAGATTGATCAAATAAGACTACACAACTTGTTAACCAATTCAGTGATCAAGATTGAATTTTCGAATTCGGATGTAATGTACAAGGTATGAACCTTCGCATTGTCTATTTGTAATATTTTAAAAAGTAAGAAAAAACTTACCAAAATTCCTGGGCGAAAAATTCATCGAGACGTTTAATAATATATAAAAAATCACATGTATTACATTTTTATACATACATATATGCCACACTATATCCCACAAAATGAGATAGCATGAATCCTGAAATACAATCAACCAACAATCAATCGTCTCGTCCACTTTCTTAGTGCGATTCATACATGCTCGTCTATTCTTCACATTCGAAATCAGTCGTGTACGTAACAAACCATCAATCATACTGAACCATTTATTCTTTGGACGCCCATGTAATTGTTCACCCTTAATCTCGCCCGCATATATTAGTTTCACCAACCTTTTATTCACCATCTGCTCGACAAGGCCAAACCACCTCATTTTATTCACTATTACTTCGTATACTTACACACTCCTCTCAAATATTTCATGATTCTTCATCCACACCCAACATTCAGAACCATTCGTTAATGTAGTCACTACCACACCATTATAAACACTAAATCTAGTATCTCTGTATACATTCACGTTTCGAACAAATATATCCAAAGCACCCAAAATTTTGCATCTTGCAGATACTACCTTTGAAATTTCTCGGATAATACGTTCATCCCTCGGAAACACACTACCCAAATATACTAATTCATTCGCTTGTTCCAATCTCACACTCACAATACACCAATATATTACGGACATGATCACGTCTCGTATTTATATACACTCCTCTTAAATAACTCATATCCACAGCAGTTATACGTCGTTCATGCTTATGCATCAATGTAGGCACTAACACACCATTATAAACACTAAATCGAGCATCTGTAGATACATTCACATTTCGAGCAAATGTACCAAGAGCACTCGATACCTAGCACCCTGCAGACATCTTTTAAATATTTTGGTCAATACGTTCTTTCCTACCAAATATACTACCCAAATATATCCTGTTCCAATCTCATATCAGTCATTGAAACGTTCAATTTCATATTTAGTGGAATCTCAATATCGAATGTATTAAGGACACGATCACGTCTCGTATGCCCACACTTAAATACCTCATTTCCACAGCAGTTATACGTTGTTCATGTTTCTTCATCCACACCCACCCAAAACCATACATCATTGTAGGCACTAACACACTTTTATAAACACTCAATCGAAACTTTTTGTTTCAAGAAAATGTACCCAAAATACTTAATACCTTGTACCCTGCACACACCCACCTTTCAATCTTTCGGTCAGTACGTTCATTCTTCGAAAATATACTACCCAAATAAACAATTATATTCTCCCGTTCCAATCTCGCACGATTTAATTTGATATTTATTGGGATCTCACCATCACACTCACCATACATTAATGTATTCCGCACAGGATCACGTCTCGTATATCAACAAACCCCTCTTAAATACCTCATTACTATAGCAGTTATACATCGTTTATGCTTTTTCATCTACACACACCCAAAACCATACATAACTGTAGACACTAACACACCATTATAAACACTCAACCGAGCATTTATAGAAACATTTACATTTTGAGACATCCGCCTTTCAATCTCCCGTCAATACGTCCATTCCTCGAAAACATACTACCAACTATACAAATTCATTCATGTTCCAATCTCGCATCATTCACTGAAATATTAAATTTCATATTTACTGGGATAGTAACGCATCGGACTGTGGATCATGAGATCTTCAATTCGAACATCCATTTTGTTACCCCTATGATTTTTCTTCAATTATCATATTTGTGGACTGTCACTGAAAGGCGGATAATCGCAGTAATTGAAAAAGCAGAGTGCCACATCCAAAATGTGCAAATACTTATTTAATTTATTAACTAAAGTACTCTTAATATAAATAAATATACAATATTTGAGTATAGTTCAGTATATTTTTTTCGGCAGTAAAGTGCTGCCTTCTTCAGCTTAAATATGAAAACAAATGAAACGTTGTTTAATAAAAATTATACAGAACTAGGGTGACCCGATGTACTCTTTTTTTAGAGTATTATACTCTTTTCTAAATAATATCCTCTTCACTCTTACTTTTTATAAAAAAAAAACCCACAATATACTCTTTCATATGTTTTAGTATGTTACAAATGTCGAAATTACGTTTGTCGAAACGCTGGATTATTACAAATTTCGTACATATCTCAAATATACAAATGTCGAATAATATCTACAGAAAATTTTCATAAAAATGAGTGCTGTGATTAGAGTTTGTTGAGCGTGAGTTATGTGGGCTTAGGGTTTATTTATAGATAATTTCCATTAACATACCACCATTACATTTGTAACATCTCAAACTTTCGACGTTTGTATTCTCGGTAAATGCATAAACTCTGAATTTGAGTTTCGAGAAATGTATTTTCGAAATTTGTAACATCCGAGCTATTCGACAAATGAATTTTCGTGATTTGTAACGTTCGACATTTGTTATTTTTCCAACATTCGACATTTGTATTTTCGATAAATGTAAGTACACTCCCTAATCGTAATTTTAAATATTTTTACATTTTGCATTGAAATGTATTTTCGTGGTTTATATTTTCGGGAAATATTTTGTCACCCGTTATTTTATTATTAACTATTAATATTTGGTTAAAGTACTGGTTTAATGTTTCAGTCAAAGTACCATCATACTCTATTTCTATAAAAATAATCTGGTCAGCCTATTCAAATATAAATTTCAAGTAAAAAAATATACAAGCGTCTTTCATCCCAGCAGCAGGTTTTGCAGTTTGCCAAGCCTGCTTCGTTGACGCGGACTATAATATTTTCTAATTAGAAACAGGCTGCGGGAACGCAGCCTTGAATCGAAGGGAGGACTGAATATATAATAATTACGGCGTGTCGCGCAGTTGGACAGCCCTGCTCGAAATTCACATAAATTTCGTCGGCTGCCAGCTCCAGCATATCAGTGCGAGACAAACAGACCCGATAATGCAATGTGTTCAAACTGTGGACAGCTTCCTGATTACAGCGCTGAGACCGCTTGATTAGCCGTGGAGCTTTGGGCTCTGGCTCTTGTTTGCTCGATTGGGCACCCTCACAACGGGGTAAGATAACTGCTTTCATTTTTATTCTGCGATAATGGCTGTAAAACGGATCGCTAGTTCACTCGATGCTGCAGAGAGGGATACGCGAATTTGCTAATGTATTTAGGCACTACAAGATTAAGTTATAAGTACAGTTCGAGTAAAATTTCAGGAACGATGTCGCCCAAGAAATAGACAAAGAGAAATCGAGTTAGCTAAAATAATACGATGTGTTTATTAAATCAATTTAACTGAAATGAAAACCTCATTTGTATTTACTGAATATTTCAGTTATTCGAGAAACAACTGAATTTATCAGCTGAGCAGCACGCAAATGTACTGACATTTCTCATATGAAATAGCTGAAAAATTACTAGAATTGACGGACGGTTTCAGTCCAGTCAATTAATAGTTTGTTACGAAAGAATTGACATGTCAATCACATTTTGTGACAAGGTTCAGTTACTTAAAACTATTCGTAAAAATTACAGTACATATTTTTATTTGTCTAAATATTTTTTTTATAAAAAGTTAAAAAAAATACTCGAATTCTCAGTCATAGAGCATATATTCTTTTTACATAACCGACGTTTCGGTTTACGCTGAAACCTTCTTCAGGGTTAGTAAGATCACAACAACATTATCAGTTTGAGATCATGAATGTGTATGTGCTTTACTTTTGTATGTACGAAGTTTTCAAAAAACTAAATGATTGTTTACGAATGTATTTGTTACATAATTGTAAGAGCTTACTAACCCTGTAGAAGGTTTAAGTGTAAACCGAAACGTCGGTTTTGTAAGAAGAATATATGCTGTATGACTGAGATTCGACTATTTTTTACACTTTACAATTTACACAGTCGAGATCCAATTAAATGTTTTATAAAATTCTCGAAATGTTTTAATATGTATTAAAATATTAAATATTACAATTTGTTTTTCTTCAACCTAGATTATATCATTATGTCATAATAAAGCAGAGGACGATTTAACTATTTAGTATAAATTATTAAAGTATTCAGTTTTTTTTACTGAATTCTTTAGTTTCGCCCAAATTAATTGATTTTGATCACTCAGTTAAATTGACTCAATGGTGATATTTTTTGCCGAGTGTACGTGGACTTCCTGTATTGATAACGCACAAGAAATCGAATCTGCAATAAACCGAATATTCGGTGGATTCCTTGGCTCAGTAGCCGAATATTCGGCTGGTTTGGTTTACCTAGTCGCTACTACAATACTATATTATGCATATTATCTCAGTATAAGTATCTGTTTAATTTTATTATTTTATTTCAGGCATAATTTACTAAATGAAATTCTCAAAATTTCTACTTTTGTCAACATACTTAACTATTCTGTATTCGGCCGAATAGTAAAAATGTTGCCGAGTAGGCCGAATACCGAATAGCTGCCGAATATTATTTGCAACCCTATTTATAACTGATTTTATTTAAATTTTGAAATTCCAACTTCTGTTTAAAATATTAAATTTAATTCTAGCTTGAATAATATATGTTTATTTAATGTAGGTAACAGTATATAGGTTCATCGCCATTGGACTGTCAATTGTCAGATCTTCAGTTTGAATCCCATGACCGACAGTTGCCATTTTAACTTTCAATCTCCACTAATATCTTTGTAAAACATGATTTGACGGAAAGTAATCGTATTTCATACGTGAAAATATATCACTTATCGAGTGAATGAATAAATAGTATTTATTTTTTATTTCACAAATATATTTTTATAGAATTTGAAAATTATTTTTGGGGGTCGAATTTTGACGGTACTTCAAATGTATAAATATATAATTTACCGAGATCTTCGTAAGCAGAGTGTCATTCTCAAAGTGATAAATGGCGTGATGATATATTTATTAGTTTTTCGTTGTCTTAAAATTAATTATTATTAATATAATAAAACTACTCGAGTTTGGCCTAAGGCGTAGTGCATACCAAAAGAATTGATATTGATATTAATCAATAAAACATAGCACGGCAGTAATTTAATACAAAGTGATCTGCTAGAATCAATGTCAAAGACCCCCTCCCCCTGCGAATATATAATAATTTCATGTATGATCGTACATTTCAACTCAATTCGAGAAAAGCAATATTAAATAATCACGAAAAAACGAACGTAACATGCCTGGCGCCCGTGTACGAAAATGCGTATTAAAGCGAAATGAAAAAATCATAAATCAAACAAATGTTTTGTTGTCATCGGAGAATAGCAAATGAAAGGGGTAACAACAGCGGAGGATCGCTATTGCTGCTGGTAATTATACAAGCAAAGTTTGAACAGTGACGTCATAACTCCGAATCAGGTCGTGTGTGCTCGGATATCGTCGTAATTTTGTGTTTATATCAAGTGGATGTTGACAGTCATCGGTGCATATGTTTACATATATCAGCTTTCAGCTACGTTGGGGGTAGGCATATTTTAGGAAAGTGTATTTGTTGTAGATTTGTGTATAAAGGTAAATAGCTCCGTGGTAACGCACCAGACTGTGGATCATGAGATCCTGAGTTCGAATTCCATAGTCGACAGTTGTTATTTTAACTTTACCTGTATTTTTATTCCTCCACTAATAATATTTGATGACATAACCCTACTTCATGAGCAAAATCACTTTCCAAATACTGCTCTCGTTAGAGTGTCATACCCTAAATGTATTGGTGTATTTATTTTATTTAATTGGTGTATTTATTTTATTTAATCTGGAAACTCACAAATTAGTTTGAGAATTGATTTAGTGATACATCTAACAAACAAAATTAAAACATTAATTTTATATGCCTAATTTAACCAAGGGTTCATTCCTATTTATTTATAAGTTGAGGCCATACAACAGGACTAGGTCCCAATTACAGTACGGCACTAAATTCCTATGACATACAAACATAAAAATAGTACAAAAAGTTGAAGCACACAATAATGATACATAATAGATGTGATACAATAATAATGGAAAAATATACTACTAAGAATTATAAATTAATTAAATGAATGTAGTGTTTTACACACCGTTTAAATTGGTACAAACTATAATAGAATATATCTAAAGTACAAATTTGTGATGACAAATTATTATATAGCAGAGAAAGCCTATTGGGCTTCCAAACTATCAAGAGATGGCGCTGATCACAAATCTCTAGCGGTACATGTCAGATTTATTTTGTATGGTCTTCTATGGCGAATGCGTGCTCTAGTTGTGGTAATTTGTGTTTTATTAGTGTATTTGGTAGATTTGTTTAGATTTTATTATTATTAATTATTGACTATAGTTATATTTACATTAGCCATTAGTTGTTTTGTAGTTTTTTATTGCAGGTAAGTAGTTATTAACTGTAGCATTATTTTGTTTAAGATAGGTTACCATTTTTCTTTTTGATATTAGTTTGTAGTTGTATATATTTTCTAGAAGTATTTAATATTAATATTTTTGTAGTTATTTTTTGTTGTTTTCAGTAGTTTTATTTTACTTTTAGTTTAAATAGTAGTATGGATTCATTTATTTGCTTAGATTTAAATGGTATATGTAAGTTCGCGCGTTGCTCTTTATCTTCTAGAAGCATGGTAGAAGGCCAGCAAATAATAAATAGGGGCCACATAATATTATGTGGAAGTACATCAACAATATCGCAATTTTCAATGCTCTTTTCCATGCCTTTAATTTGTCACACTGTCACACATCATTGTGACACCCCATTTATTCGTCACACAAACTAGTCTTTCACCTTTTTTTGAGAATGAATGAAATCGAACTGTTCGACTTTTATTAGCAGAAGAACTGCAGCCATAAACAATGCAAATTTTTCTGTTTTTAACAGGTTTTTTTTAGAGAAAACTCCATCTTAACCTCTAATCTACAAATTAAATGTAGTACTTATTTAAATAATACGTCATAGATAAATGTAATATTTTCATTGAAATTCTTCTATAGTCACTACTGTTGATATAAATTTAGAAAAAATAACAAATAAGTTCAAATTCTTTAAATAAATAAAAACTCAGAATAAACGTCAAAAACACAATGTACCGCGAGTCGTAGTTCAGAATTCTGCCGCTAGTTAGCGTATTTTAATATTGGAAGCCCAATAAGAAGAGTCACATTACGTGTCATCCGTAATATTAAAAAAAAAGTAAAATAGAGTATGAGTAATTTATATTTTGTATCCGATTTAAATTATCATTATTGGTTTTAAAGATACAGTTTCCGGAACTTGATGAACGACTGAATTTTTACGCTGTTTTTTGGACCAACTTTGATTGCCTACAAAATATGTATTCTACAAGATTCTGTTCGATAAATTTATATAGAAATTAATTATAGTATGTTGAATATGCCCCTGAAAACTAATTTGAATGATCTCGATTCATATTCAAACAATTTTTTCAATTTTTTTTCAACTCTCTGAACTATAAACTTTTTCATATATTAAAAAAATAAGGTTCAGATAACGATGTAAACAATTTTTTTTAAGTTTCGGGTCGAAAATAGGTGGATAGGGTATATAAATTAAATTTTTAAGAGATGCAATTTTTTTACCATTTACATTTTCCGGATTTCGGGAGATTTTGCTTTAACTTTTTGTGATGAACAATTTTAATGAAAATTCCTACACTTATGTATTTCAAAACGTAACCTAATCTGAGTCGAATGGTGCAGTTTTCAAGTCTGTATCTCTTTTAATTGATGAGATATCGACTCAGGATTTTTTTTGATAAAGCCAATTTTGGGCAAAAATTGGAAAAAAGTTAATTGAAGCATACGACTTTCAAATCTGGTGGCTATTTTTCGGTATCGGGCTTTGTTTTTTAGTTTTAAGGCCTTGAAAAAATGAAAATTTTGCCAATTTTCATTATTTAAAAAAAGTGTAACTGATGACTGAAATTAGTCTGTTGAATAACTCCAAGAGTGGTCTAACTGGAGAAACCAGAAATCAATAAATTTTAAATTCAATTCGTGCCAATATCATTAATACAAACATGATAATATTTTCTGAAGTCCAAATGGTACTGGAGCTGTATTATGCTTCCCTGTAGGTAATTATTATCCTATTCCTCAGTGGCGTGCAGTCCATATGTGCAGGGTGTACATTAAAATGTAAATTATTTAATTGATTTGATCTTAATATGATATACAAAATATAAGAATAATGGTATAACTATAGAACACAAGCGCGTTTAGTTGCCTACCCGGCTAGCAGTGCGGGTTGCTCGTGCACGTGAGGTGCACTCTATGCGCATGTTTTTACACAGGGTTCTAAAGGGAATACAACGGAGCAGTGTGTAT
Source organism: Poecilus cupreus (assembly GCA_963942605.1). Taxonomy (NCBI): domain Eukaryota; kingdom Metazoa; phylum Arthropoda; class Insecta; order Coleoptera; family Carabidae; genus Poecilus; species Poecilus cupreus. Next base: position 10,076,688 of record OZ012715.1, read on the forward strand.
GCGCAGACAGAGACAAAATATTAGAAATACGTATCGCTCCATCGCAGTCTCAGGCGTGCAGGAAATTTTGTGCACGCATCGTCTTAAAATTACATTTGGTAGTGAATAGAAGAGTTTAGACACAAAATTTAATTATTCATTTTACATTTTAGGTAACTATTTGGTATATAATTTATATATTTAATAAATAATTGTAGTTTTGAAAATGTATAGAATGGAAATTGAAAGTAAATTGATAATTGTGGATTTCCTCAATAAACCATTTTCTACAACACGGTATCGAAAAATACGAATTAATAAACCAGCACCCAATATAGCATTAAAGCTCAAATATGCGTGCGACATTTTCAAATATCAATATACAAAAAAATTTAATGGATTACCGATTGTTCCAAACAAAATAAATTGTTTTGTTGGCCATAATTTCTGTTTAATATAAACAAGATAAAAACAACTATTTTTTTAAATTCTGCACACCCAACTCAGAAACGCACCGCACGCCACTGCTATTCCTAGCTCCTAGCAAGGTTTGGTTAGTGACTGATCAGTTTGAGTATATTCGGCTATCATCATCATTTTGTATAGGTACACATTTGTGCTGTGTTGTTTTCGCTGAACATAGGGTAAACCCAGTGGCGGAACTTTAATTTTTGGGCGCCCCCCGCAAACTTTCCAATCTGGCCCCCTACCCCCCACCGCTTTTTATACTTTTTAATTTTGAGAAGTTTCGTTCTGCGCTAGCAACACTAACTAGTAGGGTTAAAAAAATTTAAGTGCGGTAATAATAGCAGAAAATGATGAAGCTAGTGTATTTTGTAGAAGTAAAAATTCTAGGAATTCATTTACTGTTTTAAAACTTAAATTTTTTTTTTTGTGAAGCGGTCTCAACTACATGGTTATATTCCGCCTCGGTTCCTCGTTTTCGGTGGTGTGACAGGCTGGTACAAGTTTTCGCAATGCGGTCACCCATCCAACTACTAACCGCGGGCAGCCTTGCTTAACGTGCGTTATCGAGTGAACCGGAATCAACGCCCTCTGCCATGTCGTTGCCCTTTTAATTTATTACATATTAACATATTACTTCTTAATATTGTTAATTCCAATACAAAAGATTCAGAAATATCTTTTTGGTAGTATATTTGTAGATCATTTCCTTTGTTTGATATTTCATCTAGAGTCAAATTACATGAATTGATGAAATTAAAATTATTTTATTAAGGCACATAACTATGTCTTTATAACGTAATTTTACTGCACTTAATGCCAACACTCTATCTGACTTAACAAATCCCATCTGACAATACAAAAAAATGTTATTATCATGTTATTTTTGAATGTTTTCTTTTCGATTCATCCAACTCTTTCTTCTTACGTTTTTTCGCAGCACCGCTGGTTGAGCTCAAGCGACTTGGGCTAGGAATTGGATTCATATATTTTTTTTTTTTATAAAATCTTAAATGAATGATAATATGTATTCATATTCATGTATAACAAATGAAATTTAAATTTACAGTAATAACATAAATTTTTACTTACCAAAACGGAATGAAATAAGCTCGAGAAAATAAACATACAAATTTCACTTCACTTTTACTCAAAAAATACATATTTTAAAGCGGAGATCTGCACAGCATGAATATCTTTACTAGAATAATTCTTCAGCTGAAAATAAGGAACAAGCAACGCAACTAGCAAAATGTGTTTTCAATCAGTTTATTTTATTACGTATTATAAAACTTTACTTCCTTTCATATGACAATGGAAATGTAGTAATAAACGATATTTAGTCTTCATTGATTGTCCCTTACTCGTTATAAAGTTTTATGGGACTACCTCTGTAGTGTAGAGGTTACTTTGTTCTGTTTTGTAATGGTGAAATAGACCATTGCCCGTGTAAAAGGCTGCTTAAAGATAATATTATTTGAAGTTTTGTTTTGATAGTTTAATACTCGAGCTTCGGGCTCATATTAAAAAAAACATCTTTTCTTTATTACATACAAAGTTGTTTTTAAATTTCTCAAATTTTACCATTTAGTATAAAAATAAGTACATTGTTATAAAAAAAATCATTCCGTTCGTCCACGGGCCCCTCGGTGTACGCCCCCCCGCCCCCCCCGCGGGGGCCTACGGGGACGAAGCAGGAGCAAGAATGCTAGAGAAATCAGGGGATGACAGCCAATGGAAAATGTGATGAATTGGGCAATAGAACAACGTAAAAAACTGCAAAAATCCAGAAGTTTTTTATGTGAGGCACAACCTAGGCCGTTTAGTCAGGGTCATGGATAAAATGCAGTAAATTTCAGGAGCTCTGCAGGAGCTGTCCAACAACATTCCATAACTGTATATATCACGCATTTAAAGATAAATGTCAGAATGTCTTGTTTGTTTCCAGCGCACATTTTTCCTGACAAATGGTTTGTCCCTCGGGCTGCGCGGTTTGAGTCCTGCCCTGCATCGCGAGTGGTCTGTGGCCTGCAGAACGCGGAACTCGCTTTGTTCCTGCTAGGCTTGTAGTTGCTGCTGGACATTTCAACCTCTCCCATTTTTAACCAAGGAATTTATCGACGAAATGAATTTAAGAAATATATTTTAAAAAATAAACGGGAAACAAGTTGACATAATGCTCTGGCTCCACTGATTTCTATATAACACTAGATTGGACATAGGCCATATTCTGCCATCTGAGAGCGTTCCCAATTGAAAGGGTGAAATTGAGGTTTCGTGACACTTTTGTAAAGTAAAGTGCGCAATCTGAAGCACTGCCTTCTCTCTCTCTACATTGCGCTCGCCACCATTTCTCTTTAAGTCATACCACGAATTGTGGTCATACCCATAAACAAGAGAGACAGATTTTTAAATATTGAAGTATCACAAAACCATCATGGCGGCGTTCAATTGGGAACACACCGTTGCGGCTAATACCCAATCTAGTGTTACCTATATAGAAATCAGTGTCTGCCTCGTACGTAATTTTACGAATGGGTTTGACGATTTAAAAGTGGTCGTCAGTCATTTGAAGATGATCCTCCACCAGGATGATGACTCCTATATTCAGAAAATCAACGATTTGGTTCGTGCAAAAAAATCCGCAAAAAGAGACCTGAGTTGTGCCAAAAATCAGATTACTGTCCTCTCTCACCTTCATTACTCGCCTGACCTGGTTCCTTGCGATTTTTTCTTAGTCAGTACAGAAGGGACACCATTTTTAGACTATTGATGCCATCAAAGCAAATCCGTTACAAACCTTAAATGCCATTTCAAACGCAGCACCTAAGACTGCTTCGCGAAACGGAAACACCGCTTGGAAAAGTGTGTGAATAGGGAAGGGGAGTATTTTAAAAGTGAAAAGGACCAATATTGTTGAGGGAACGCATGCATCTGCCTAAAATTCACTGAGTGCTATCCAATTACCAATCTCTCGAAATTAATTAAATATGAACCAAAATGAGTTAATATTTATGAAAACGTTCTATTAAAAATGGGTACTGTGATTCGAGTTTGTCGGGCGTGAGTTCAGCAGGCTTAGGGTTAGTTTAGAAAAAGAGCGAGCGAGGCGGGCTAACCTAAAAAGAATTTTGGTTCGTATCTCTGATAATTGAACCATTTTAGATCGTTGCACATTTGTAAACGAAAATTTCGAAGGATTGGAAATTGGATTTTATGCACGCTTACACCCTCCCAGTCCTATTGTTGATGTTCATATATTACATTTCTGATGCTACTGTATCATTTATTTTAAATAAATATATCATTACGCCATTAACCATTTTTGGATGGGGCACAAGTATGACTATCAGCCTCAAGTGGTAATGAACAGTTAGAAAGTAATTAGTTAAAAATTCAGTGAAAAATCTTTGCGAGAAGGAGGTAAAATGTGTTGGGCCAAATCGGAAGTGGCCGAGCAGGAAGTAAAAGTAACATCGATACATGTTGACAGGAAAGGCATCAACGACCACAACACGTTGATCGCGTATTTAGTGCGCACGCGCTATCTTGACAAGTTCAACCGGTTGGACGTCGGCATCACGCGCGGGACGCCAAGTCAGTGCGTATTTTACCGGTACTCAAAGAGTTACCCTTAGTAGACACCTGCTACCCTATCTCACCCCGGTTTCGTTCACTTTTCAGCCGATAACAGTCATCGTTCCCCGCACAATCTTCCTTCGTGCTTCCTGCATTTGAACATGTGACTGTCGCTGACCTAACCTAGAATATATGCGGCTTTGCAGGACGATGGTTAGAAAATTGTGGCGTTGATAATTCTGCAGGAAAGATGTTTGGAGGTACTAAGAAAAAAGGTCAGTTTTTTTGTTAAACTTTGAGCGCACTCAGATAGTTCATAACTTGACAGCAGGAGTAATTTACATAATTTAATAAATAAGAACAAATTAATTTGCAATGTTAAACGAGCGCACGTAATGGCTTTGCATACCAGTTTCAATTGAATATTCCGCTTTTGTTGCATATTTAAAGTCATCTTCATTAGTGCTGTGTAGTTAACACTTATGTGATGAAGTGCGCGGCGTTATTTGTTGAGGTTATAAACGTAGAACTAACTCTATATATTTTGCGGGCGTTGTATGAACAGCAGGTAACACGTACTCGTACTATATTTAGTTGAACTCGGCGAGTTTTCGCGCAAGGGTCGCACGGTCGCTATTTCCATGAAATTAAACACGCTGTCAAAATATTTTATATGCTATGCAGTAGGTATGTATGAAATACCGGAACTGAATTAACTGCGCCAAATGATTATTCCTTGAAATTCGAATGGAGTCTATTGTTAGCGCGTGGATAATTTGTTTATCAATATTTGATTACTGGTTTGACAATCTTCTGAGCAGGTTATTAATCACATTTTGTTCACTGTTTTTCTAATACGGAAATTGACAATTAATCTTCTTTTTTCAAAGAGCACCAATATTGCCGTTTTTGTTGGATACCATTTTCTTTTTAGGGTTGTTGTTTAGGTTTAATTTTCATTTTACCCACACATTAATTAATTGTAGGTATTTGAGCAATTTCAAATTAATTTCGCCCCTTGAAACCATTTCGAAATATTTAGGTAAATATCTAAATATCTTAGTTCAACAGAACAAATATTAATAACAATGGAATTTTAATTTTGCAAGTTTACATTGACAGCTACCTAAAATCTTACCAGAAGCCTTATGAATATGTAAAGAACTTTGCAATGCTAAAATATTTAGAACAGCGTTTCCCAAACTGTAAACCGCAAGGTTAGTCTCAAGGAAAATTGGACAATAAATAAAATTAATCTTATATTTCAAAAGACTGCTTTGTTCTACAAATTCCAAATAACATATTTTTACAAATAATTGGTTTTACATATATTCACAGCATTATTTCAAATCCATGTATTTAAAATATATTTTTTTTAAATCGGCACTAAAGTACTCAGAAATCGTCATTAAAAGCACAGAAATCGTCACTGAGGTAACCCATTATACGCCGATTTTGAACAACCCAGTGTTGGCAACCGTTAAATAATTATTGTAGAATTAGGATAATTTTGGTAGATATATTGACGTACTATAGTAAATTTATACGTAACATGAAACAAAATATGCAAGAAGAATTAACTAATTAATTCAGATGACGAAATTGAGGACAAACCACATAATTTTGAGTATTATTTACTTTACTGAGTGTCAGTTTAAATTGACAACTGATAGATGTATAAACTTAACCTATATAATAATTTTTTACAGTTTTTTTTTTCTAATTTTCGATTTCAAATAAAATTTAATATATACCGCGGCACTGAAGTTCCATTTTATCACTCACATGGTTTATTTTCCTCGGCCCTACGTGATAAAAAATTAAACTTCAGTGCCTTGATACATAAATAAGTGTTATTGTATTTGGTAAAGGCTAAAATACTTTCAAAAACATGAATGTATTTTGTATTTAGTCAACTTTGAGTACAAGTATTTGGTAGACTTGCACCGAATAGTGTACCGAATATTCGGTGAATAATATTGGGCTGGTTTGTTCTCTTTATTACCTATGTACCTATGTTTATTACCTATCTCCCCCTACGTACCTATGTATCTACAATACTATATTATCTCAGTATAAGTATTATGTGTATTATTTTTGTTATTTTATTTCAGACAAAAATTACCGAATGAAATACCCAAAATTTCCAATTTTCTCAACATTTTAAACTATTCGGTATTCGGCCGAATAATGTTTACTATTCGGTATACGGCCGAAAAATAAAAATGTCGAATAGGCCGAATACAGAATAGTGGACGAATATTCGTTGCAAGCCTAGTATTTGGTATTTGAAATACTTATAATGAGTACTTGAATACGTATAATGAATATTTGAAATACCTAAATTGTATTTTAATTACGTATACAAGTATTTAAAGTATTATAAGTTATATTTGAAATACAATAAAATGTATTTGAAATAATTATTACTTATATTAAAATACTGGTATTTGAAATCCAAATTGTTGTATTTTGTATTTGACACCCATGAAATATATACATTCGGTATTTGGTATTTCAAATACTTTTGCAGATTAAATAATATTTAGTATTTGAATTTTACAAATACATAAATACAGTATTTTGTATTTTAAATACTTTCGTTTAATGTCTTGCTCAGCTCTGTTTTACAAATTAATATACTTTTGTAATATACACACGATACGGACAGACTACAATTTTTTTTAAATTACATATTTTAATTAAATAAATAGTTGACGTATTCGAGTCCCATAGTCGGTCATGTCACCATTTTTAACTTCACCACTCTATTAATATTTCGTCGACTTTGATTTGACTGTTGGTACCTAACCGTATTTCACTCGTGAATTTATACTCTTTCCAAGGCCTGTAATAGTAGAGTGCCACACTAAAAATGGGTAACTAGCGCAATGATATATAAAGTGGAAATCATTAACATAGAACAGAATTTAGAGAATACTATTCTGTACCTTGTTGAATGATTATATACACGTACTCATTAATTATTTATACACAATTGTATAAATAGCTATTTTATTATTTATTAATTTAATTTAATGTAAATTTATAATTACGATTATTTGAATAATGAAATTGAAATTAAAAGAAAAAGTAATGTTATACATTTACTGGTATTTTATTTAATGCAAAAGTTCTTTCATTTAATAAAAAAAACTGTTTTTTTGTGATTATTATATAAGCAGGTATATATTTTTCTGACGCGATTCTAATCAAAACAAAAAATATTGATTTTCTTTTAACACACCATTAAATCATTTTGGTACAGTGACATTTCTCGCAAGACGGAAATGTTGAAAGGACAAAACGGGTTAAATATATTGATTTCGTTATTTTTCTCAGGCACTTAAACTAATTAAACATTAACATTTCACCGGTGTCTACTAAGAATAGAATTCAGTATCTTTAATATACAGCATGGCTGTATTTCACCATTACTTATTAACTGTTTCGTATTCTGAACCTGATGTCTTCCACCGATTCAACGCAATTTTGTCTTAGCATTACAAATTTAACACCATTAAAATTTATTTTCATTACGACAGAACAAAATTACCACAATTGTTTACAGAGACTGCTATATGTCAAAGACTTACGAACAAAAATATCACGAATATTGTCACATTTGATTTACATATTTGTTATTATTTATTTTAAAAGTTAATGTATTTTATGAATTAGGTTCTATATTAAAATATTAAGATAATAATATAAGCTGGAAACGAACTTAACAGCTACCTAAATGTTGTGGTTGTTTTTGTAAAGTGAATAAAATAAAAATAAAATTTTACATGTATATTTGAGTTTCTAATTTATTGTTAAATGCAAATTACAAACAACGAAAGCATGGCATGAAAACTTAAAGGGTGAAATTAGATTAAAATTGAGCCATTTTTCTTCTGTTATTACATTACAATACAAACGCATTCAAAAGAATAAATGGAAAAAATAGTACGAAGAGTGAGGAAAGGAATTTTCGATCAATAAAAATGTTATTTACAGTCCGATAGGTATTATATCTTTTCGTGACATGTGTAATTGTGTAGCCCAGTCTTTCATTTCTATTAAGAACGGAAAGTATACTTTAGCTTAAAAAGTGAACAATATTCGCTACTTGCTAAATTTTAATTAAGAATATCAACAAATATATAAAATTATAAAAGACTTTTGAATTCAGTTCTGTAAAAATATTTTGTTTAAATACGTTTAGAATTACTGTACGTAATTCTTCACCAGGAAAAACATGAAAAATTACGCATAATAATTCGAAACGTATTTAAATAATAGTTATTTATGTATCAAGGCACTGAAGTTTAATTCTTTATCACGAATATGGAATTTAGTTGCCGAGGCCCGTAGGGCCGAGGAAAATAACCATGTGAGTGTTAAAAAGGAACTTCAGTGCCGAGGTACATATTAAGTTTTATTTGAAATCTAAAATTCGAAAAAAACTGTAAAATAAATACAATAAAGGTTAAATTTATACATCTGTCAGTTGTAAATTGAAACTAACAGTCAGTGTTGCCAACCTTGAACAGTGAAGTTATCGTAAATAACACTCAAAATTATCTGTTTTGTCCTCAATTTCGTCATCGGAATTAATTAGTTAATTCTTCTTGTAAATTTTGTTTCATGTTACGTCCAAATTTACTATAGTACGTGAATATATTTGACAAAATTATCCTATTTGTTCAATAATTATTTAACGGTTGCCAACACTGGGTTGCTCAAAATCATCGTATAATAGGTTACTTTAGTGACGATTTCTGAGCTTTTAATGACAATTTTTGAGCACTTTAGTGCCGATTTCAAATAAAATATTTTTACAGAACTTATCCAAGAGACTTTTATAATTTTAATATGAGTACTAAAGGTTTTTTCAATTTATTGAAACAAATATTTAATTTTTGTTATTATTTTTATTTAAATTTAAACTCAGAGAAACAATTTATTACATTCAACTAAAAAATAAATAAATTTTATCGTTCAAATACGAACCTAATAAAAAAATATTAGTTTTAAATAATAAAATATATTAAATTTTATTTATTTAAATTTAATATATTTTAATTAGTTTCTAACAAATAAATCAATAATCAAATTAAATCTATTTTTTATCAAAATTAAATAATTTAATTTTTAATTCAATAAATTTATTCAATTTAAATAAATAGTGAATTAAATAAATAAATTTCAAATTTGCTTGTTTTAAATAAGTCGCTTACACTTATTCTAAATAAATATATAGTTGCTACAAATAAATTTATATTTCCTTCAAATATATTTTTTATATAATAAATGAATTTATTTAAATTTAAATTTACTAAATTTTTTCTCTGAGTGTATTTCCCAACTTTTAATATAATTTGAAAGAATAGAAATCGAAAATAAATTTATAAATAAATAAATTATTATCATTATTATTATTACTTTATTCCTATGGTTATCCAATCAGTAACATCTTTGGGATCGTAACTCGACGGCTGGTACACGCATAGCAATTGTAAAATATTGTTTATTTGAAATCGGCACTAAAGTGCTCGAAAATCGTCATTAAAAGTTCAGAAATCGTCATTAAAGTAATCCATTATACGACGAGTTTGAGCATCGCAGTGTTGACAACCGTAAAATAATTATTGTAAAAGTAACATAATTTTGACAGATATATGACGTATTGCAGTAAATTTATACGTAAAATTTGACAATATGTGCAAAAAGAATTAACTAATTAATTCCGATGAAGAAATTGAGGACAAAACACATAATTTTGTGTGTTATTTACGATAACTTCAATGTTCGAAGTTGGCAACTCTGAGTGTCAGTTCCAATTGAGAACTGACAGGTGCATAAATTTAACCAAAATATTATTTTTTACAGTTTTTTTCACATGGATTTTCCTCGACCCTACGGGCCTCGGCAAATAAATTCCATATTCGTGATAAAAAGTTAAACTTCAGTGCCTTGATACATAAATAACTATAATGTACGTAAATTAATAAAAATTAAATTAAACAACTGCAATATCCAGTTATATGACATTATGAGAAAAAATAAATGGTGAGCTAAATTTAGTATTAATATTAATAGTATATTTTTGTAGAAAAGCATTTATAAATGTTTAAATTACTGATACGAGAAACGGAACAAACCATTTCATTTAAATATCCTGGACTCACTGAGTGATGATTTATTGTGTTTCTACTTGAAAAATAAATTCATTGTAATTAGCGGGGAAAATTTTAAAGTCATTTGCATGCCACAAAGCCACACAGGATTGTATTCAGTTATAAATTTTCAATATTGAATGAAGTACCCTTGTAATTTTATGTTCGTTTAGTACAACAATTTTAAATTTTCATTTAAATATGCAATATTGAATTAATGACTTATATTGTTTCAGAAAATTGTTATACATGTAGATATTTATTACATATATTGTAGTAGTTATTTTATATTTATATATCACTGCTTAAAAATTTTCAGTGCACAGTCTCTCCCAAATAAGTGAAGCACATCGTCACTAATATTAATAAAACATTTGGCGTGATACAATTTTAAATATTATAGTCAATTATTATTTTTCTATGACTATTTGAATAGCACAAAAGTTGGTAATCGTAACATTTCAATTGACTTCGAAACGCACAACTAGTTCATCTGTCATATCTGGAGTCATATCAACTTGTTATTTAAATTACGGTAGTCAAATAATTAAAGTTTCATAATAATGAATCCGTTAACTGTAACTGATTTGGAAAACAATATTTTCAAAGATGCAAAACTTTATGGATGTATTACAACAATATGCATGCTCTATATATGACTAAAGGGTACTCCATAATAAGGATGGTAAAAAAATCATATTTTTAGAATTAAATTTTTGTATTGCGATAACGCAATCGGATCCACTTGAGAATACTCCGTAACAGTGAAATAACCGAAGAGACATCAAAATATTTTTCTTCGATTAAAAAAAAATCTGATTTTTTAGTGAAAAAAAAAACAATAATTAGGACATATTTTCTATACGGTGAGGAGTGCAAGTCTGGTTCTTTGACCAAAAAGTGTTTTATAGTTGTCTATCATTCCATTTTTTCATATTTTAAAGGTGGAGCAGCTTTGCAAAAAATCTGAACAAAAATTAAATAATACACAATTCTAAAACCCATTTTTTGGTCAGAGAACCAGACCTGCACCCCTTAACGTATATAAGCCATGGCCTATTTTCATTTTTTTTTTCACTAAAAATCGCGCTTTATTTCTTAATAATGTAGTTTTGTTTTAATCGAAAAAGAAATATTTTGAATGTCTCTCTTCGGTCATTTTACTGTTAATCTTGAATTAAAAAAAAAAAACTTAAAAGTTATTTACTTCCGATTTTTATGGTAATTAATGTATAATTATAAAAGTTTGAGGTCTTGGCTATACAGGTGTCCCAGATTTAAACGACCTAACTTAAAATTAAGATTAAACACCTAAAAATAGGGGGACAAGTTCAATTGAGCAAATGTCCGTAAATGCTTTATTCCAGAGATATTCATGTTTTTCTTATTGAGTAGAACTACTTAAAAAAATCAACTTCATAACGAAATATCCACTATTATCTTATTGATGTGAGACAGAATAATTAAATTAAATTAATAATGCATTGGTTATTACCTAATTTTAATACAAAATTTAGTTTGCTTGCACTGATGTCAAGGAAAAAATGAGAAACTATCAATGAATATAAGAAATTTTTATAAGGTGCGAAACCATATCTCCCGAGCAATGTCACACAGCAACCAAAATGCAGTGGCAGATCATTGTAGTGCTTGTTTACGTGTTGCAGGTGAACATTTTGAACAAATATTATAAAAAAAAAATAGTTTATGAAGTTATGTTATTACTTTATTATTTTAAACAATAAATTTCTTTAAATTCATTGATAGTTTCTCATTTTTTCCCAGACATCAGTGCAAACAAACTAAAATTTGTATTGAAATTATGTAATAAACAAATTATTTTTAATTTAATATGTAACATCTCAATACGATAATATTAGATATTTCATTATGATGTTGATTTTTTAAAGTAGCGCTACTCAATAAGAAAAACATGAATATCTCTGGAATGAAGCATTTACGGACATTTGTTCAAATGAACTTGTCACCTTATTTTTAGGTGTTTAATCTATGGATTAAGTTAGGCCGTTTAAATCTGGGACAGTATAAATAAACATAGTTAATAATAAATTTCTTCTGATTTTCTGTATGTAGTTTTGAAAATTCCCACCATAGTATTTGTTACTTTTTGCCTTCGAGCTTCACAGGCTATATTAGACCTTAATGGCGCGTTTTAAATCCGGTAAAACATGCTGTTTTTATGATTCTATAACTTCACAATTTTAAGCAGTTTTGGACAATGCCATTATATGTATGATACAAAAATGAAATCATTAGGGTTTCTAGATTGCTCTAAGCTAAAAAATGATCATTTTAAAACATTATCTACTTTGCAAAATGAACAAAACTAGTGGTAGTAAGTAGAAAATGCGAAATTTGTAAGTAGTTTTATGACGAATGTATTAAATATGTAAAGATAAAATTTTAGCTTATGACAATCAGGACAATATAATCTAAAATTCTATGCAAAAATTATTACTGAAAATTGTGTAGATTGTCAAAAATTTATGATGTTTCGTTTCCTTATAAGCGCAATGTTATTTAAGTTCATCGTTTTGCCGCCGACAGCGCTAGTAGTTCAAAACGCGAGAAAAACTTTTATCCGAAAGTACATTTTGGCGCACTATATGGTTTTGCTGGAAGAGATGAAATAAGTCATTTAAGTACTGCGGTTGTTACGACAAGTTAAAACCTTAAAACAACCGAAGAAACTCGCCAAATTGCTGTTGATGTTCGCAAGACATTAATACTCGTATTTTTTTCAATAACAAATCCACATGACATTTGCAGCATATTATTGCTTTCGCTGTAGTTCCCGTTACGCCTCTTGGGTCTGCTCTTGTTAGGTTCATTGATATGCGTGAAGTTGGCTCCGCAGAGGAAGGCAGGCTTGGGTCGCGGTACTCCCGCAGTTCGTAGGAAGACAAGAGCGCAAGAGGGCGTAACTGACAAACTTCTGGAAATACGACTAAGGTCGTTTCCAACTTCCAACCCTATTCCAGAGCATTATTTCTTTTTAGAGGAGCTTACGCACTGATCTTTATATAAAAGTGCGCACGCCAAATGCGTTAATAATATAGTTACGAGATTTGTTAGCAGCCTATTTTTGCGGAAATGGAAATTACTTCAATTTAATATGTGACTGATAACGTTTACATAGGCGTAGAGTACGTGTCCCCAATGAATCATTCTGTAGGGGATTAACAAAAACTTGTAATAATATTGTGTAATATTTGCGATTATTAAATTATTATGATATCTCATTTTGTTTTGAATACACATTTAGTTAATTCTTCGTAAAGAAACAAAAGAATTATGTTTAATAATTCGAAACGTTGAATTTAATTAAATTTAAATCTACAGACCTGCATCCAAAAGTCTTTCTATTTCATTATTATGAGTTCTGAAATTTTTTTCCACTTATTGAATATTTTGAATGAAAATCATAGAAATATGAAATCTTGATATTACCCATTTTGCGTTATTTGGGTGGTTGACTTGACTCGATACTTATCTACGGATAAGCGTATTAAATAAGCTCTATAGGGTTATCATAAAATATTTTTAAACTGATCTTAAAAAACTTAAATATCAAAATGTCTGAAAAAGCTATTTTTTCATACAAGCTATACATGTACATTTTGAACCTTATACATTAACGGGTAAATATCATGTTATAGGTCTGGGAATTGCGAGAACATTTTTTTTTTTGTTATTTGAGTAAGATTTAAGCTGATAGGAACGATGATCGACTGTGATATGCAATAGATTTAAAAATTCTTCGGGCTGCAGTACAAATTTATTAAAATCCTAAAAATCTGATGTTTCAGTAATGAGTTTCATTTAGGGTCTGGACAAATTACAGTTCAGCATTTTAATAAATTTTGAGTGCAGTCCGAAGAATTTTTTAATCTTTAAGATATGAAATATAAATAAGTCTATGTACATTATTTTCATGTGGCTGTAAGAATGCAAGGTCCTTTTGTTTCTGTTTTTAACTGTACGTATATGACTAATTGAGAACGTATGGTTAAATGTTTTGAAGGCAGAAGATAAAATGTTATGCTTATTTTGATCTCCAACTCATCAAAAACTATTTGCTAAAACATTCAAGTGTTTAATTTCATAATTATATCTAAACATTGTTAACAATACAACGTCATTTGCTTTTGACAAAAGATACATTAACATGCAACAATATTCGCTATAAACTATTGTGATGATAATAATTATGTCCAGACAAAACATTTAATTTATTAATTGTACTAAACTAAGTATTCGGTAAATAGTTTCGTAAAACCCTTCAAGTATCACCTATTTCAATTTAAAATATAATTTACTGCTATAGTTTGTATTGACTTTTATTAATTGATTGAGTTAATATCTCAGTTCGAATCCTGCAGCCAGTAATTGCTATTTCAACTTCACTCCTGTAGATAACTTTTAATTGATATCTGGGTAGCTGGTAACTACATTTCACGAGTAGAAATATATCACATATCAAGATCTGCGAAAGCAGAAATCCACATCCTAAATGGATACATGGCGTAATGATATATTTATGTTATTTTAAACTACAGGAAGTAGAAGAAAACGAAGTAGAGCCAGATCAACATTGCTGAAGGAAATAATAAAAGATTAGAAAGTAGCAGGAATTAAAAACTATGGGATAGTAAAACAATATAGGAGAATAAATCTAACTACAAGGATTTAATGTAAAAGAAACGGAGAGTGATCCAATCTAACAGAAAAATCTAGAGAGCTTGGATATAAATCCACTTTATATGTTTGGTGACTGATTGTAATGTTTCAGTGAATGGTTTGAGGCTGGAAGTAGTGAATGAATTTGTATATTTGGGTAGTATGTTTTCGAAGGATGGACGTATTGACCGTGATATTGAAAGGCGAGTGTCTGCAGGGGGCAAGGTATTGGGTGCTCAGGGGTACATTTGCTCGAAACGTGAATGTATCTAGAGATGCTCGATTAAGTGTTTATAATGGTGCGTCAACGCCTACATTGAGGTATAGTTCTGAATGTTGGGTGTGGATGAAGAAGCATGAACGACGTATAACTGCTGTAGAAATCAGATATTTGAGAGGAGTGTGAGTGTGAGATTGAGAAGAATGTTGTTAAGAATGTTGAGGTGGTTTGGACATGTTGAGCGAATGTCGAATGAAAGGTTGGTGAAACTAATATATGTAGGTGAGATTGAAGGTGAACGATTGCGTGGGCGTCCGAGGAATAATTGGTTGGGTATGATTGATTGTTTGTTGCGTGAACGAATGATTCCGAGTGTTAAGAATAAACGAGCATGTATGAATCGCACTATGAATGTGGACGAGGCGAAAGTGGTGTATCAGGATAGGAATGTTTGGAGGAGATTGATTGTTGGTTGACTGTGTTTCTGGGTTCGTGCTACCCCACGGATATAGCGTGATGTTATGTATGTATGTATGAATGTATGTAAGCAAGTAAACAATATATTTATTTAATTTTAGTATTAGGATAGCAATTTGTTAATAAGAAAGTTAAGTTATTAAAGGAACAAGAATATCTCCGAATATTTGATATTGATGTCGAGCTGTAATATTTCCATAGTTACTCGTTATAAAAAATAAATTTTTACACATCTCTATAACCTTTGTTAAACAAGTGAAATGAAATTTATTGCAAAAATTTTATCTCTAAAATGATTAGGGAAACAGGAAGTTGCATATTTATTATTTAACATATATGCCCGACTGTGTCAGACACCAGCCTGTTTATGTTAAACTAAAATAATAGTATATAAAGGTTTCTTTCGCGTTAAAGATAATAAATTTATTTTGAATGTAAAGATTTCACATTGTCATGAAGCTATAACAGGAAAATAAGCTTTCCAGTTGCGAAGTATTAAACAAGTAAAGAATGAATGCTCTAGGGACACAACCCAAATTTAACGCATTTCATTATAGTCTGCTTTCGCTGAACATACAGATAGGGTGATAAACATGAACGCAAACAAGGGGTGAAACAAGCTATTTTATTCTTACATTACCGTCAAGACACGGAAAAATAACGCTAATTTATAAATAATTTTTTACATGCATGTTGCTCGTTACATGTACGATAAAAATATATGCAATTTAACTTTTAAAAATATTTAAAAAAATTACTATGAGACCATATTTCCGTGAAACACTTCATTTTATTATGACATATTGGCAAAAATTCAAGTAAGTAAAAATGGACCATATGTGATATATGTCGATATTGGAAATAAAGACTTTGACACATATGTAGGTACTCGTATATTTACAGAGCTATTTATATTTAATAATATTTTTTTGCTTACTTCTACTGGGGATGATGAAAATTTACAAAAATCAATTTTTACAATCCTGCACAAAAATATTGAATATTTCTTAAGTATTCTCTAACTTGAATATATTCTTTATAGACTTTTTTATTTATAATCAATTATTTAACATACCAGATGTAGAATTGAAATGTCGAATATAGGAATTTCAATTTTCTTTTTATTATATCACTTTAAATTTTTACCTATTCACTTTACTGCAAGGGTGTAAATACTAAAGTTGTTCAGAATTAAAAAATGCATGGAATAAGGAATATTTAGTGACCTAAATTTCTCGATATGAAAAAACTAAATAAATATATCATCACGCCTTTTACCCATTATTGGTGTGGCACTCTGCTTAGGCAGATCTCGGTAAGTGATGTATTTTTGCATATGAAGTGCGTTTACCAGCCGTCATAGCCCCCAAAGATGTTAGTGGAGGGGGAACCACAGGAGTAAATTTAAATTGGCAACTGTCAGCTGTGGGATTCGAACTGAAGATCTCACGATCCACAGTCCGACGCGTTACCACGGAACTATTTACCCTTTAATTTATCGATATATCAATCAAATTAATATGTAGGTATTAAAAAAATTATAATACGGCCATGGAAAATTAAATAAAAACGAGAAATATTTGACATTTCAGAGAACAGATTTAAATTTACTTATACAGTGTTGCATTATTTTCTGTACAAATTTCGTAAAAGATTGTAATGATATAATAGCTAATTTGGTAGTTCATTTCTTTCCATTACTTTCTGGTACATAAATAAATAACTCTAAAACTGTTTTATTAAATGTCAAACATATTTAGTTTTTGTTCAATTTTCCATGGCCGTCTTACAATTTTCCTAATAACAATTGATTTTGATTTGATTCATTTATCGTAACACCCTAGTATTTAGAAAACAAAATGGGCTTTATTGCATGCCGCTTTAAATTCTGAACTTTTTTTGTGTTTACACTTTTAATCTTAAGTGAATGGGTAAAAATTTACAAATAAAAAAATAGCATAGAAATCCCTATATTTCAATTCTTCACCCGCTAAATCTAAAAAAATATGGAATATTTGTATCTGGAAGCAGCATATCAAATTTAACCGCAAATATTTTGTTCACTCCATAAATGTTTTTTAATCATGAAAGTAGCATTTTCGCGGAAATGTGAACTAGATAATTTTATATACACCATCAATCAAAGTTTATTTGAATTTAATAATGTATGAAGTATGAAGGAAAAGCTAAATCTGAATAAAATAGAGAACTGAAATTATAAACCAAAATACTTTTCTGTCATGGCGATCACTAAATAGATCCCCATTTTTAAAAAGAATAAAAAAAAATATATATATCATCACGCCTTTTACCCATTACGGGTGTGGCACTCTGCTTACGCAGATCTCGGTAAGTGATATATTTTTTCGTATGAAGTGCGGTTACCAGCCGTCAAATCATAGCCCCCAAGGATGTTAGTGGAGGTTGAACCACAGGGGTAAATTTAAATTTGTAACTGTCGGCAGTGGGATTCGAACTGAGGATCTCACGATCCACAGTCCGACACGTTACCACGGAGCTATTTACCCCATTACGCTTTTCAATTGTTCGACGGCAAAAGATTTAAGAGCAATTAAACGCATTTAAATCATATCAAACTATTAAAATTTTAAGCCTTACAATATTTATTGAACAAGATTTTACCGAAATTTGCGAAAGCAGAGTGCAACACCCAAAATGGGTACAAGACGTGACGTAATATTTTTTAAATTTTCTATTCTTGCTAGTGTTTGTTGAAGGTTCAATTTCTTATTGATATTGACATCAAATAGTGCTATTAATGATCAAGCCTGGCTTTGAAATCACTGCCTCCTATAAATAATTTACGAAATTTCTAGGCGAGGTTTCATCAAACAAAAACAAGTGAATTAAGTCACTAAAACATTGTTCATTATGCCGAAACGCCAGCGAGGCGCGCAGTGAGCAGTCGCAAAAACATCTGATGTAGACAAAAGGACTCAATCTCTTGGCGACAAATTTGTCAAGGCGATTGCATTCTTCTACCGTGAAGAAGCAGAATATTTTATAAGGCAACACCTATTCTACTATTAATTTGTCGAATTACACCGACTAATGAAGAAAATGAAATATTGGTAATTTAAAATGATAATTATGGGCCTTAATTTTGCTGCAATACTATTTACCGAATTATTTTTTGACATTTCTTAAAACCAATGAAATGTGTCAATGTTACGTATATGTGTTTTAACCAATTCTGCCATTATTATGTTGAGAAAAAAGGTTTAGAGATTAATCTCGGTGCTTATTTCTGTAGCTTTTGTTTTTCTTGATAAATCTCAGAAACTTAGGTTAAATTAACATGACAGTGGTTTATTGCACATTTTAACTGAGTTACCTAATTTTGTTTTTAATTTGTGGATCAAAACATAATTTAATTAAATATAATTGGACAGTTCGATAAATTAAAAAAATAATACTCCAGTTTCTTTCTCAAACTTGTTGCCATTTGACAATAGCCACTCAAGCTCTACAGGCTTTCATGACTATTGCCCGACCATAAGTTTTAGAGAAATCATTCAAATTATTTTCAATTTATTCTTACTCTTTTATTATAACTAAATAGTTCTTTATGACATGAGTGTTAAAAGTGATATTTTATGAGTAAGTTTGTGAAATGAGGCGAAACCGAGTTAAACAACCCCACGAACAAAATAAATCACTTTTAATACATTTATCATACAAAATTACTAAAAAATGTTGAATAATATTTTGACAGGAAGGGTTATATTGAAACAAATCATTAGCAACGTGTTACGTAACTTTCAACATTCTTGTTAGAATGTGACACTTTTAACTTTTTAAGCAACAGTTAATAGGGCCACTTTTAACACGAGTAGTAGATAAAATAATTTATGTAATTATTAAAAAAAAAAATAAACTAATGAATTATGTCATTTTTTGTCAAATGTTTGCGTTTTAACCAATCATTTTTAATGATCTAGAAGATATGGTTCCCGGTGATTATCTCTGTACCTAATTTTTGTTTTTCTTGACAAATGTCAAATAGTTAGGTTAGTTTAAAATGACAGTTACTTAAGTTAATTTTGTTTAGAATTTGTGAATCAAAAAATAATCTAATTAAATATAATTCGAGTTCGATAAATTAGAAAATAATTCTCCAGTTTTATATCTCAAATTTGTTGCCATTTTGCAATAGTCAATCGAGATCTACGCGCTTTCTAGACTATTTTCTGTTAACAAGTTTTAAAAAAATCTGTCAAATTATTTTATTTTATTCTCTTGTTATATTATGAAAAATCTGTTAGATTATTCATAATATAACATTCTCATGTTATAATATAACTGAAAATAATTTTTTGAAATTTCTTTTTTGTTTGTCACGTATCTACATTTTTACACCAATACTGTCATTATTATAGTAAGAATAAAGCTCTAGAGATTATTCCCGGCGATAATCTCTGTAGCTTTTGTTTTTCTTGACAAATGTCAGATAGTTAGCATGACAGAAGCGCGTAACTTAATTTTGTTTTGAATTTGTGGATCAAAATAAAATCTAATTCTGTTGAATTAATTCGAAACTTGAAAAATTAAAAAAATATTTTACAGTTTCTTTAGTAAACTTGTTGCTATTTGACAATAGCCACTCAGGCCCTACGGGCTTTCATGACTATTAAATTATTTTTAATTTATTGACAATCTCTTTTTATATTATAACTGAAAACAATTTTTGTTTATATTGGGTAAGTTACATGCCTTCAGAAATTGTATTTCGTTCATGTCGTTATACGGTAAGAGTTTAATACAGCTAGGTAAAACTTTTCTTGCCTTGTACAGCTTTCATAAGAAAAAAATTGATTTCTGCGTAACTAATTTATATACCTAAGTTCTTGTTAAATAGATGTATTCAGACCTTCAAAAATAAACAAGAAAATTACCTTATCTTCTTTGCTTTTATTCCGAATTTGTAGTTTATTGAGGCATGTTATTGAATAATTCTTTCTTTGATGGCCTACGTTAAAAATGAAAACAGTAATTTGTTTGAAATTACTAGTAAATTATCGTGATGTAATAGAAAAAATAGATATGATTTTCTGATAAGTTTATGAACGAAAACAATTACTATATTATATTGGTGAAGTGCGGTTATCGGTGAACCATCAAAAATATATATAGAAATGGAGGTTACATGAAATTTTATCCTTGAACTTGCGGTTATCCAAACTTTTTATCCTGCACTACAGAACAGTAAAACTGTTTCACCAAAAGAAACAGTTTGTTAAAGTGTCCTTGCACAAAATATGTTCATAGTATTTCTCGAAATGTTATCCCAGATATGATTATGATTCTTCTTAGATTAAATTACAAAGTGGTATTATTATTGCACAGTATTCATAAATTATGCTATGTGGGTTTTGCATTTGCTAATGAAATGCGTGCATGAGTACCAGAGGTAAATAGAGATTTATAGATTTTATTCCTATGATATAAATGCGCATACATTAGCTATTAGTTGATTTATAATATTACATAATGTATAATAATGTATTTCTGATGTTCTCAATTGATCAGTGGATTAGTATTAAAATTAATCGAACAATAATATAAACATTGCCTTCAATACTATCATGCAGTTGGTAGATTCTAATCTAAGACGCAGTAACCAATTATAATTTTATAATGTGTCAATTAAATGTGCAGTTTTGTATGGAAATGCATCGTCGATTCTGTTTACCCTAAAATATAATTTGCGGATATCAATTACCTATAATAGAACATGTTTGATGTTTTGCTTTGACCATTTTTTCTCGTAAACCTTGCGTTCAATAAATATTAGTTACCAAAATAAAACTGTCTCAAACGTCACATGCAGTTATTTACGAGATAAGCTACTGAAATTATACTCACAATCCCTGGTGTGAGCTAAATTGTCGGATTTTTTTCGCGCAAATATGGATTGTTACCTCTTATTATTATTAAAAATATTTATAGATTATGAATTCCTAGGTTCGACAGTTGCCATTTTAACTTTCTCAATTTGAAATTATTATTATTAAGCAAGAAAAAAAAAATGGCGTGGATAAAAGTTTATTATTTTTTTGATAAGGAAACCGGAGAAGTAAAAATCCAATAGGTGGTTCCCATTTGATATTTCAAAGTAACTCCATCTCTAAGAGGGGCCAGTGGCAGATTAATTTTTGTAAAACTAGAGTACTTCAAAACTGTTATCCTTTCATTTGAAACAATTCTTTTATGTGGTGCATAAATGTGGTATATTAAAATATGACACCTGCTTGACCAGTAATATATTTCAATAATTATTATTTCAATAAGAACAAATAACCAACTGAGCCATTTAGAAGTTTTCAATTTGACAACATTTTGATAAAATTTGTCAACAGTTATTTGTGTAACAGAACACATTATGTATCATATGATAATTCTAAATCGAAATAATTTTCACTCACTTCAGGAATTTCTCAAGGGACACTTCTAGGTCCCATACCACGTTTTGTGTCGTTTAAAACAAAACAATCAAGATTCCCATTACAAAAAATAATAAATTTAGTTACAAAATACTTGTAAAATATAATTAAGATTTTGACTTATTTAATTGTAAGAAAATAGATGTAATTAATATATTTTTACGATTTAAAGTTTGATACATCTGACTATATATTTATGTATTAAATATTTGTACTGCAATTATTATTGTTATTTATACTAGAATTGAAACGTATGTCAGGTGTAATTATAAACAACAAATTCAAATGGATATGCATAAGAAATTCTTGTATTAAGAATCAACACCAGACTTTGTGTTAAAGAAGAATTTTTGCACGGTTAGGAATGTAACAATTTTAGATAATTTTGAAACTCAACCGTAATATATTAGTCCTTATATTATTCACGTTAATCGTCTTTTGGGTTCACCGTATTTTCTGCTTGAGCAATAATACGGTTGATAATCTAGTTACTACCATCCAATGAATTTAGATAATGTAATTTGCATATTTTTCATCTTATTACGTTGTTATTACGTTAATATGTAGCAAGAAAAAATGATAATAGTTTTTGATCGTTTTCTGTCGATTATAATTACCAGAGAGAAATTGGTTTTATGTCAAACAGCCACGCAACAATTTTTATTTTCGTTCAAATTTTCACTAATCAACGAACCATTAATAATACTATTGTGAAATTTGGGGTGGATTTGTGTTGTAGACAATGACGTTGCGGTAACTAATGCAAACAAATAAATTAATGCGCCTATTTAAAAATTGTGCATTGTCATGACTGCATTAATAAAAATTTGGTGAATTATTGTAGGATAAATTATCGTTGATGTTATTTGTTATAGCTTTTAACGTTTTTTGGTCGATCCCGCTTATAAAATTATATCTATATGTGTCTTTTAGGCCAACGTGTGAGGTTCATCCGTTTTTTATGCGCATACCATCTTAGTCTCCTCTAGTCTATTGTATTTAGTATATTTTTTTATACATTCCCTTATAGTTCCTTTCGGAAGTGTTGTACTTTGATATCCTACATCTTCTCCTCTAGAAGTCCATCTTGAGAGCTACGAGCCCAGAATCATATTATTTGGCCCAGTTAAAGTCATAAAAAGGAAATTTGTTAATTCGGCTTGTTTATATCTTAAATTCTATAATTTTTATATTCCGCACATACATATGTGTAACAGAGGTATTGTTTATGCTATGAATTAATTAGATTTTTTTTAACAATTCATCAACAGTAACCTGTTGATTATTTCAAGGCCTATCAGGGTTTTTGAGCTTATCTTAATAAATAAATGAGATAGAGAAAATTTCATTGGAATCAAAAAGATGTAGAATAATATTACCTACAATTTTTATTTGAAACAATTTTCTGTATTTTGTTGTCATCAGATTTAAAAACAGTGTTTGTGATACCAGCCAATACCTTTGGGACAAATTGTAAATTTCATATTATTTCAGTTGTTATTATTGCTTAAAATATTCTTTAATATAACAGAATTTATGTTATAAATAAATTTAGTACAATAAATTTTCCCTCTGTTCGATCAGAACTATTTTTTTAAAGCTATTCTAACTTAACTAGGCCAACTAATATGATTTTGGGCTCGTATTAACCTTTTTTCATTTTTCTAATTTACTTTCCACGTTTCACTACTATAAGTACATATATGTACTTTCAACCATGGATTTCGTTGATTTCGTAATTTCGTCACCCCGCAGTACTGAGTTTAGTTGCCTTATACTCTCTTTCCGTGGTATATTTTATTCGCAATATTTTCATAACTTATACAAGTTTCTGATATAGTATTACCCAGATATTTAAATTTAGTACATCTTCTAATAGTATCCTTTGACATTTGTAAGTCTTGTCCGTTTTCTTTATATTGATAGACAAGCCACATTTCTGGTATTCTTCCATTAATTTTCTTAGCATGTAATGGACATCGTCTTCGTCTTGAGCTATGACGACTTGGTCATCAGCAAATAAAGGTGTATATTAGATATTCTAGCCACAACTTTCAAATAATGTACCGATTATTTTTTGACGTTTCTTTAAACCAATGAAATGCTTTATTGTATGTCACGTGTCTGCGTTTTGACCAATCCTGTCATTATTATACTGAGAATAATGCTCTTGTGTTTATTCCCGGCAATTTTCTCTGTAGCTTTTTTGTTTTTGTTGACAGATGTAAACTGTCAGATAGTTATCATCAACACAAGTAAAAATGAGCAAAAAAGATAGATTTAGTGGCGCGCCTGATGATGAAATCAAAAAATAATCTAATTAAATATACCTCGAGAGTTCGATAAATTAGAAAATAATTCTCCAGTATCTTTCTCAAACTTGTCGCCATTTGGCAATAGCCACTCAAGCCCTACGGGCTTTCATGGCTATTGCCTGGCAACAAGTTTTCGAAAGATCTGTCAAATTATTTTCAATTTATTCTCACTCTCTTGTTATATTTATTACTGATAATTCGACCGTTGTTTATCAATTAATGACCTATGTAACTGTTTATAATGAAATAATATTGACAGTTCGATGAAATAATATTATTTATTCATAATGTCAAATTCAAATCTTACCTGTCAAAAGAGTAAATTTATAATAACTTTTAGGTAATTTTTTCAACATAAAAAGCCAAATACACTAGTTTTCTCATATTTCATACTTTTATTTTCTTTTTAAGCTTAAACTGTAGCTGAATAATTGGTTTTAAGATTTTATGCCAAATATCAAATCACTTCAAAATTTTGTTACAACAGTATGTAGCCTAGCGATGGTTGCTACAACTTATTTATCTTAATAAACAAACAATTTTTTGTATTTGTCAGAGCAAAAATTCTACTTATCTTATAATTTCTAAACAAACATTTGACGAAATGTTGCGGATAAAGTATTGTATTCTACTCGCATGTATTGGCTATTACTCATTCGAATGATTTAAATCACTCGCGTTCGCTCGTGGTGCAAACTTCATTCTCATAGCAATAATAGCATACATTACATGCTCATTGAATAATATACTATTCTCCAATTTGGAGTCCCATGTTGTAAATAAGCTATACTTAAAATGATTCTGTAAAAGACGCACATCATCAAAAATATTACTACATAATGACGTCACTATGCAACAACTTTTATATGGAATACTAATTTTTGTTGAAATGAAAATACAATGCGTGTTGTATCACACGTGCCGCCATTTTTAGCCGTGATTTGTTGCAATAAACCCAATATATTTATATATACATATTATAAAACACTGGATCACGAGGAGCACAAATTTTAACAATACAGTAAAGTCTGACAGTAAAGTGACAGTTCGATATGAATTTTGTATGTAAACGTGATCATTTACCAATAGCAACAATATAGCTAACAAAAAATGAACTAGAATTATTTTTAATAATTTAAAATTCCATTAAAGGAATCAAATTGACTATAAAATCACTGTAAAATGCATAAATATATTGTTTTCTTAATGCTAGTATTTTTTTCGTCGTTTTTTCTTAAACATTACCATACCTCAATAAATTTTACAAGATATTTTTCACTTTATAAAGTTTTTTTTCAGGCTGATGACGTGCGTCTTCTCCAAAATCATTTTGAGTATATATTAGTTATAATAAACGTAAATAAATCAAGTCAGAAATAGGTATTGCTTTCAAAAATATTATAACATTCAAATTTCAATTATGATGTGGATCACTATTTATATATTTCTGCTTTGGGCAGAAATACAATGCTTAAATACGTTTATTAATTATTTTGCAGATAAGTGATTACAAGCGTTTATTTGATATTACTTGTTTGGACAGCTTTCTGTGCTGTGCTCATGCACTGTACAATCATAGATGAGTCGCTTGTCTACGTTTTGACATTGAGTTAAATGTACGTGCGATTTCGCTGGTGTTTGTGATAAAATTGGTGGTCCACATGAAATTCAGTGAAATAAGTGCAGTATTTACAATTGACGTTGTTTTATATCGAACGCTGTGTGTGAACTATGCGCTTTTATCTGCGAGTAGCCAAAAACTGCAGTAGATTTAAGGTAGGAACACTATTCTAATATTGTTCTGTTTCGACTCTTACTCATGTGTCAGAGTAAGTCAGAGAAGAGGTTATGTGGTGTTCTTAAATAGTTCTGGGCAACCACAGTGTAACTGCAAATAGCAAATGTGACATTTGGTTTAAATAAATGATTTACAAGCCGTGACAATTCCTTAAAATCTAGCCTGCTTTTGTACCGAACAGTTTATCTTGTTTATATGTTGTTTTGGGTTAGCAGAAATCCTCCGCGGAAGACGGATAGCAAGCGTACACTTTTCATCACTGTCATTCGACTGTGACTCGCACATGTTAAATTTGCTGTAAGCTAGAGCTTCAAATGTAATATTGCCTATATATTGTTTCACTGATCCCGACAAATGTACTTGGTTGGCAAATAGCAAACCAAAACTGTTTTGTATATTGATGTGCATATGCTGAACAAATGACAATGTTGCTAAATGCTAAATGGCAGTTGTGATTTTAACAAATGAAGGAAAACAAACAAAGAAAATCAATTGTAATAACTTGCGTGCAATATTTACTTTGTAAATATTATAAATTAGTAGATGTTTATAAATTCTAGATTGCTCTCTTTGTTTTGCATGAATTTATTGACGGGGTTGAATTTATATATCTAGGTTTGTTCATAAAAGCCATTACTTTTCCAGATATGTACCTTTATGGCGCAAACTAAAAAAGCATAAACCTATAAATTCTGTTTGGAAATAAAATTTCAAAAACTAAAAGACAATGGAATTCATATTTGAAGTTCAAATTGAAAGTAGGTATCTTGTACTATGTAAGTATTTTCATCCGAGATATTTGTTTTTGAAAGCCATATGATTTTAATTTTATTAAACTATTGGATGTAGTGTAGTATGTAAATGTAAATGCAGTTGGCGCCACCATATCGTCATATCCAGTGGATCGTATACAAAATAAATTAAAATGAATTTTATTTTTAAATATAGTATTTTCCAGAACGAATATTATTTGAAATTTAGATGATAATGGGGTCGTTCACCATTTTTAAATTTTTTTTATGAAACTCGAAATTGAAGACTATCTACACTTTTTAAAAGTCTTAATTGTTATTCATTAAGCCACAATAATTTTTTTTAAATGCTGTGACGTCATTATAGAGGTGTTGGTGAAACAATATATCGACTCCTCACTAGTTGTGAATTGGAATAAAACAAATGAATAGCGATTTAACTGTCAGATCATTTTTATGCAAAAATCTATTAATAATTCTTATCCTAAGGCCTTACTACATGCATTATATAGGTATTTGTATTTTGTTTTGTACTGATTTTAAATTTTCCATCCGTGCTCATCCATAGTTATGTAGAGCACCTTTCATCTGGAATCTCATTTTCTTTCCTTCTTTGAGTAATTCTTTGTATTCCTTCTTTAAGTTTTTTAACGTTTTTCGCATAGCAAATATCCTATTTTCTCCGTGATCATCCACTACCTTTTCCGCTTTTTCTTCATTTTTACTTCAGAATCTCGCGATTAGTTTGATTCTGCCTTTCTTACCTTTCATCCTTACATATTTCGGTACCCAGATAGATTTTATGTTTCGGTATCTTCTGTTGTATCCCAGATTAGTGAGTTTCAGTTAAGATGCAATATTTATTTTTCTATCATTAAATTATAACTATGAATAGAATACCAGTTATACGTAGTACTATTCCAGAATGCAACATGGGATATGTTAAATAAACTTGTCATACTTAAAAGATATTTACTAATGAAAAAATTAAATTAAATTGTTACTTGGTACAATTCTGACTGCAGTTTGAGAAATGTTTGTGATATTCACAAAAACTGAAAATTTACCAATCTTTTGGTAAATACTTCTAAATATTTAGTAAATAATCGTGTTTATTTCCTTAATTGTTATGAATTTTTCAGGAAATCTTATATACTCAGCTTACCGAATAGTTTGGTAAATTCTACGGTACTTTTTTTTTCGCATGTATGTGATTGAAAACTGGTATCCATAGTAATAAATTAATGAGAAATTAGTAAATATTACCTCTTAGCTGAAACTGATGGTATTTATAACTGTATAAATTATGTTATTTCGAATAGCTATCTTATCTTGTTTTGTAAATTCTGCCATTACCATAATTGAAGTAATTAGTTGGAACTCAATATAAAATTATCTGTTCCATTTACTAAGAGATGGCAAAAAATGTTTGCTCATTTCGTAGCATCCACAAGTTTATGAGTAAACAGAAATTAGTAGGATACAAACAAACTTTGTATGAAATGCAACGTCTGTTCAATTGGTCGTAGCCTCATAGCTCAGTTCACAGTTCGTGCATTCCTCATTTGAATTGTGTATTGAGCGACCAGAAGGGTGTATTGTTCGAGTTCATTACTCCAATAAAAAGTCGACAACGACATTGCCCGAGTGTTGTGTGTATTGATATCGAAAAAGAATTATCTTCGATCGAAATACGAATAATGACATGAGGGCTACTATAGCCACTGCGCATGTCCGACACTCTTGTAAACACGGCACACGTCGTTGAATCTATGTAAAAAATAATAATTCGGAACATTGAAGCAAACTTAAATAATACATGCGTAACGTGCGGTTACTAGAAGTCAAGTCTAATCAACTTGAATTACCTCTTAAATATATTCGCCTATCCAAAAAATATATAAATAAAGTTTCAAGTACAAATTGTATGTAATACTACATTCTTTTTATTATACAAAAAAATAGTGGATCCGGTAGGCTGACGTCCTGCCAAAGACCTCGTTGGCAATAGTATATTGAACAACTAGTGTTACAATTAGGCATTGTAATACGAGTTATTCATACTACTTTTCCTATTTCACGTTCATAAATTAAATAAAATTGTACGGCATGTTTAATATACCACTGGTCACCAAGGGGTTTTGCCCGCGGGGCCTATCGAGTCCCAGGTCGCAACCCCGACGCAGGGGCTCCGATTCAATAATTTTACGTGAGCAATGACAGCCCCAAGTTTGACAGACTGTTAATATTACATATAATAAATTCCCTAAAAACAGTTGAACAAAATTCAATTTTGTAGCATTGTTTTTGAGAAAAACAGTGTCACAAAATTGACTTTGTGTAAGTGAAATAGGAAAAATACATTTCTCCGAACTGTAAAATTCCGGTGTTAGTAATCCTTCTATTACTAAACGGCTTGACCGATTTTGGTAATTTTTTTTGTACTTATGGGGTCAACTGGATGGTCAAATTGCATAAGTCAGGAAAATTAAAAAAAAAAAACTCTGTATCTCGACAACAGCGTCACCTACCGGGTTCAACTGTAGCTAAGAACCATCCAGGTGACCATATAAGTATAAAAAAAGTATATAAACAAAAATTACATCAAAACCGGTCAAGTCGTTTAGGAGAAGAAAAATTACGAACCGAAATTTTATATAAAGACGATATAAAGACAGTAAATTGTCAATGTTTCATAAAATCTAGTCTCTGAATAATAACTAAGTTTTTAAGTCACAGAGTCCGGCCAATCCAATCAATTGGTAACTACGGACGTGTTTCGTTCTTATTGGAACTCATCAGCGTAGTGTAACCCACCAACTGCATTAAAAGCAATGGCACCGATTTATTTTTATTATAACAAAGTTTACTATAACTCAAATATTTACTGAGGTTGCAGACAAGAACAAATTTCATTTTACTTATTTAATAAAGGTTAAAAAAAAAACGTTAAAAATATTTAAAATATCTATCGAACATGCGGAAACATTTAACGAAAGATTTAAGATTTGCTTTTCGAATAATCGAGATGTGTTTGAGCATATGATCTAGACTAGATTTATTTTTTGTGTTCCTTAAAATTTAATTTTGTTATTAACAAACGACACCAAAAATAAATGAATAAATTGTTTACTTGCTTACTTGATTAGGAATAACGTTAAATATTTGCACGAATTCAACTCAATTTCTAGACACGGTTATCTCACGCAATTCCTAAGAACGGAACACTTTGTAATAGTATAAATAGAACAGAAGTAAATGTCTATGAAACATATATATTAAAAATATAAGAAAATAAAAAGTGTTAACTGTTTCATAAAATACAGCCTCAGAATAATAACAAAGTTATTAATTCACAGAGACCGGCCAAGCCAATCAATCGGTAACTACAGACGCGTGTCGCTCTTATTGGAACTCATCAGTCTAGTGTAACCCGTCAACTGCTGTGAGGCAGTGACACCGATTGACTGGCTCAGCGAGATCTAAGATCCGATCAGATTGGTAAATGAATCTGAGAAGTAAATAAATACTCCCAGAGCGAAACGCGTCTGTAGTAAACGATTGATGGCTTGGCTGGTCTCTGTGAATTAATAACTTTGTTTATTATTCTGAGACTGTATTTTATGAAACAGTTGACAATTTTTATTTTCTTTAAGATTAATTAATTAATCAATTGTGAAACTGCATCGAGTGTTTTTATTCATATTTATTTTAATTTTAAATAATATTTCACCGAGAGCCGACAACTTCTTCGATTCAAGTTATCAATTCCATTTCCATAGTTACTCATTATAAAAACAGAATTTTTTTATATTTTCGAATATCTTTTTAGCCTGTATTAAATAAGTAAAAGAAATTTGAAAATCAGATACAATTATTAAATCGCCTATGATCAGCTGAATCAGTAACCTTCCTGTATACAGGGTGTCCCACATTTAAACGGCCTAACTTAAAATTAAGATTAAACACCTAAAAATAAGGGGGACAAGTTCATTTGAGCAAATGTCCGTAAATGCTTTATTCCCGAGATATTCATGTTTTTCTTATTGAGTAGCGCTATTTTAAAAATTAACTTCATAACGAAATATCGAGTATCATCTTATTGAGGTGAGACATAATAATTAAATTAAATTAATAATAAATTGGTTATTACCTAATTTTAATACAAAATTCAGTTTGCTAGACTAATGTCAAGGTAAATTAGAAACTATCAATGAATATATGAAATTTTTTTTAAGGTGTCATAAAGGAAAAAGTCTATGAAGAACCGATAAATAATTTAGACTCACTACATAGAAAAATTATTCAAATTTGCGAAACCATATCTCTCGAGCAATGTCACGCAGCAACCAATGCAGTGGCAATTATTGTCGTGCCTGTTTACGTGCTGCAGGTGAACATTTTGAACAAATATTATAAAAAAAAATAGTTTATAAAGTTATGTTATTGCTTTACTATTTTAAAAAAATTTTTCTTTAAATTCATTGATAGTTTCTCATTTTTTTCCAGACATCAGTGCAAGCAAACTAAATTTTGTATTAAAATTAGGAAATAAGCAATTTATTATTAATTTAATATGTAACATCTCAATACGGTAATATTAGATATTTCATTATGAAGTTGATTTTTTAAAGTAGCGCTACTCAATAAGAAAAACATGAATATCTCTGGAATAAAGCATTTACGGACATTTGCTCAAATGAACTTGCCACCTTATTTTTAGGTGTTTAATCTATGGATTAAGTTAGGCCGTTTAAATCTGGGACACCCTGTATGTTAATTTTATCCCTATGGTTGCTCCTCAGCATAATCTTTTGGGGCTGTGTCTTGACGGCCGGTACGCGTACAAATATTGCTTACCAAGACAAATGTGTAAGTTCCATTATGAGTTCTGTTTGGCGTTGCTTAAAGATGTGCAGTTTATATAAAATTCTCTTGAAACAAATTCTTATTGAAATGCGTAACCCTTTCAAATTTCAATTTGGCCGAGTGTACGCAGACAGCATACGTTGCGAGGTAGAGACAGGAGGTGCGAACACATAAGGATCAGTTTAAATCTTGTAAATGGACCGACGAAAAGGGCCGTAACATTAATAAGATCAGACTGAGTGTGAACTTGCTGCACGACAGCATGCATGGCTATAAACAGCTCTTGTGTACGTATGGTAATTCATGTTGTAAAATGAAATAGATTAATCTGGCTAAAATTAAATAACGTCGGAAATTTTAATCCTCTTACAGCCGTTTACTTGGCAACTCGTCAGATATTTTCTCTTTTTCCTTCATTTTGTACACTTTTATTTTCGTGCGGGTTTTTGTCAATGAGTCAAATTTGCAGCCACGTGCTTTATTAGCATCTGCAAGACATATTTATATCATTATTATCAATATGATTAAGGCAATAGGTATACCGAAAATACAAAACTGAATCGTGGACAATTTTTTGTTTATGTTAGTGTAGAATTTGTTATTCATGAACATAAATATTAAAACTCATTAATTTTGTATGAAGGAATGTGAAAACTTGTAACACTTGAAAAACGTGAGAAATTAATAGACGTCAGCTGATTTCTATGGCTTCCTCTTGAATTTTACCGAGAGTCTTCTTCAGTACATGACAGCTTTATAAAATATGTTCAAATGCGTTCACCGCTTTACTGAAAATTTTTGCCGCAATTGAAAAACAAGTATTGTTTTTGAATGTTTACCCATTTTGTGTGTGGCTCTCTGCTATCTTAGAAATGCAGTTGTCAGTCGTTAAGGTCAACCATACAGATTGAAGATAGCTCAACATGAACATGACTTTTTTGAAACAATATATCATTATTATAATAAATTAAACATATAATGTTATCATTTGTAGATAAAAGTCCAAACTTTTGTAATAAATTTTAAAAACCAAATTTTGTTTACAAATTATACATAAACATAATTTTCAAAGTAGTAAAATATATGCCACACATTGCCATGAACGACTACAGCAATGCAAATAAGTTGTATATTTATAAATATGATCGTCTATAACATACTAAAATTATTTTTCATTTGAATTTACAGTTTTTGAGAAACAAATAAAAACTGGAAATTCAAATTAAAAATGAACTTAGTATGTTATAGACGAGCATATTTATAAACATACGAATTATTTTCATTACTGTAGTCGTTCATGGGAATGAGAAATACAGTATCAAAGTTCTGAATTTTTGACCAACTAGACTTCAACGAATATTTTTTATAGTTTAATGTTCTAGCTATCCTTTTCATCTACATGTATAAATATTAG
This sequence comes from Poecilus cupreus, assembly GCA_963942605.1. Taxonomy (NCBI): domain Eukaryota; kingdom Metazoa; phylum Arthropoda; class Insecta; order Coleoptera; family Carabidae; genus Poecilus; species Poecilus cupreus. The sequence goes on from OZ012715.1 coordinate 10,109,885, forward strand.
AATGTTCAAACACTTCACAGTAATAATTGTTTTGTTTTTTAATAAGAATACTTGTAAGAAATAATTTATTTAAATTTGAATTTGCAAAACAAAATTCATGGAATTAAACGAACCCAACGAAAATATTCGTTTCATCTGACATTGCAATGTATGTACAAGTCACTGTAAAAAATCCATGAAATGAAATGAAAGGAGGTTGTTGGACCATAAAGAACATGAAAATAAATGAAGAATACAAAATTTTTTTTAAATAAAGGATTCGTTCTTCATCGCGTATGTTTGACCTTAAATCACGTTCCCTAAAGATGTTAGTGGATTCGAACTGAAGATTTCATGATCTCACTATGAAACTATTTACATTTAATTATTATAGTTTTTTAACTTCAGTGTTATTTGTGTACTTTATTGTCGACATTAACAAAATTAATCTAAAAAAGCATTTAGTTACGAAGAGATCGTAAGTTAAAGATCATGAATAATTACTATAGCTACTTTTCGATCTTCGAATGAATATTTAAGTAGATGATGGACGTGACCTTTTGTAATTATATATTACCTAGGAAGCCATTGCTCCCTTACCCGTAAGGGTATATTTCTAAGAACAATTTTCTTCCCTGAAGATTTTTTGTTTCAATAGTATTTTGCCCCACTATATTTATTCTGTATCTCGTGTGATTTTTTTTTTTCACTATGAAATCTTTATTCTTGTCTGATAGTTATGTAAAAAAATGTACTCCTATCATAAATTGCGGCATATTAATTTATTTCTGTAAATTATGGATATTCTATTGATTTTTACAATTTATTCTAATTTAAAATTAATGCAATTAGGATAATTTACAGAAAAACTTTTGTTTTATAGATTAATACTCTTGATTTTTTGTTGACCGCATAAAAATGCAATAATTCATTTCTCCTATCATTAGTTACTTTATTGAATTTGATATTTCTTCTTTGAAAACTCCAATTTTCTAAATTTATATATTTTGTAATGGAGAACACTTTTATAAGTGCTTTTTAATAAAATAATAAATAAATATATCATCACGCCGTTTAGCCTTTTTTATGTTAAAGGCATGATTTAATTTAAAGCACAAGTACCATTAGTTATTTTTTTTGTAATGGCTTTTTGGAAGACAAACATTTTCTACTATTCAAAAATTATTTTATTATTAAGACTGATTTATATAAATTTGTTCTTAATCAATAAATACATATATTATTATGCCATTTACTCATTTTGGTGTGGCACTCTGCTTTCGTAGATCTCGGTAGAGATGTATATTTGAGAAATGCTATCAAGTCACGACCCCCAAGTTGTTACTGGAGAGGGAATCACAGGAGTAAAGTTAAAATGTCAACTATAGGTATAGGTTGTGCGATTTGAATTGGGGATCTTATCACGTAGGTACAATGTGTTACCAAAATAAATTAATAATTTAAAAAACAATAGGTAATCGTAAAAATCACGAAATTTTTATATTTTTTTAACGTCTTTATAAAAATGTATACCTTAATTTGAGGTATCTCTTTTTCTTTTATTGGCATCCTAGTGCAAAATACGAATCCCTAAATTAAAATATATAATGTAACAGTTATGATTAGTATAGCAAATGAACAAATCAAAATTCCCTACTATTCATTTTGTTTTCACTCATGTATAAAAAACAGTACCGTGACCGTGGGTAGAATTTACCGAACTATTCGGTATTGGGCTTCCAAAATTAAAATACGCTAACTAGTGGTAGAAAGCTGAGCTAACCATAAGGAACATAAATTTCATTGTATTTAATTGTTATTTTTTTAAAATTAATAACAATAGTAGTTATTTTAAAAGTATTCTAATGTAAGTATAACATTTGTTTAAGCCGTATTATTTAAATAATATGTACAAATGAAAGGCTCATTGTATTTGTAGATTATAGGTTAAGATTGAATTTTCTCCAAAATAAACCTATAAAAACAGGAAAATTTGCAGTGTGTATGGCAACAGTTCTGCTGCCAGTAAAAGCAAACTACCAATACTAATACAAGCATTCGCCATCGTAAGATATCATACAAAATTAATTTAACATGTACCTTTTGGGAATTGTGATCAACGCCATCTCTTGATAATTTGGAAGCCAAATAGGTTGTATTATATTAAAATTTCAAAGTAATAAAGAAACTAAACACAATTATTTATTAAGCAATTAGAAGTATTTACACATAGATTTGGTAAATTTTCAGAAAATTCATCTTAGATCAAGATATGACGAGTTTACCGAATAGTTCGGTTAATTCTACGGTTTTTTTTTGTGTGCGTCGTTATTATCGCGAGCTTTGTTGTCTAACACAATAGACTTTATAAATTTTTAAACGAACGTATTAAATATTAGTTTATTTGATTATTTGTTCGATTTACGTATACATATTTAATTCCTTGGGGTCGTCAACCCTGTGCTTTGTACATTGCGTGTTCAATTGTCTGCATACACATACAAGACCTATGTTCTATTTGTATACTTTTAGTATATTTATGATGAGGGTTTACTAGTTTCCGGTAAATTACCCCTAATGATTACGGATAAAAACACGTATTTGTTGCGTAAATAATCATTAGAGAATTTGATCATTTCATTCTGTAAATTCAAGATATATTTGTCATTTATTTCAATAAGAATTACGTTTGATAGACCTATACGCAAAAGTGCAGTTTCACTACCAAGTTATTTATGTTTTATACAACAATATAAAAAGCGTGAAGATAGAATTAAAAGAAAGACGAGATCCCATGCGGTAATCCTTCGGACGCGGACAAAACCCGAGTATAATTGTTCTTTTTTCATTTCCGTGGCAGTGATTGATTCTGAGGCAGAGTGTACTAACAATTTACGTTCTTGTGCCTGGTCTTATTTCGGTTTCCATTCTCTTGTATCTTTTGTCTTACACTTCTGTTGGCGGTTCTCTTCTCCACCCAACACTCAATTCGAATAATGAATGACTGTCAGATGGATATAATACATTACCTGGAATTGTACTTCACACGCCATTTAAAACCACCCTTAATATTGACGTTGCTTCACGCACGTATCTGTTTACGAATACTCAAGCGTAGGGCTCCCAAAACTTTTTGGGAGACACTCCCAATTTATCTGTATAGAGAATTAATTCTCAATGTTGTTTGGATCCCGGAGTCGAATATTTACAAAAAGGTAGTTCTTTAGTAGCCCCATCTTTATGTACTGAAAATGGGGATACTCGTCTTGAAACGACATTCTAAAATAAATAGAGGATCCTAAAAATATTCTTTTATAGTTAAATTCCAACTGTAGTACTTATACTAGAGTATGAAACTTGACGTTTCAATTAATTTATGGTCGTGGTTTCTTTTAGGAACTAAGGGTCTGTTTCCAGATACCCAGTCATGTGTTGGATTTGAAAATTCCAGAAAAACATTAGCATGTCTGGCCTAAAATAGATCGATAAAATTATAATCTCCAAATAAGAACTTTGGGATGTATACAGATACTACAATGGCCCATCTATTTTGAGCCATCATGCAAACGTGATTATGGAATTTTTAAATTTTTTGGATATGTATATTATACCTAGGAAAGAAAGGTCACACATATTTCTGTTAAATTTTATTCATAACACAAACCTATGAAAAGAATCACGAGCATAAAATATTTAAAATGTCAACTTTCATTCTCTACCTGAACTACAGGTTTCTTCTGTTTGTTTTTTGTTAATATAAATAATTATTGCTAGTAGGTATGTCAAATGTCAGTATAGAAAATTGTTTCGTTTGAAAGCGAATGTTTAGGAACCTCTGCTTTAATGTAATGGAAACTGAGCTAGAGCCACTGTATATACCTAGCATGAATTATTTCTATAGTTTTGGTGAAACGTTGGTACTTTCCGTTTGTGTATCAATAATGCCTAATGCTACCAGGACTTAATTTGTAGTAACCAATCAAACAGAGTGATATATCACTTGCGTTATAAATTTTATTCTGATCATTTATTTAAATGTTGATTTTCATGACAGAATTAATTTAATATATTTCCTATTTGATTGCTATCATTCACTTTTATGTTTATATAAAATCAACTTATATTATTTATGGCCATTATACAAATCCATAGAGTTTATACGTTTATTATAAATATTACCGAATTTTTTTTCAGACAATCTGCAATATTAGTTGTTCTACCGGGTGCTCCATTTTCGCGAAATAGTATGCAACTTAGTATTTTTAAATGGAACACCTATTTTTACAAAATTTTAAAGATCTTATGTTTGTCTTTAAATAAGTTCTTATTCACTATAGTCATAAAATGGTCAGTATAGAAACTATTCACGTTTTTATGATTCAAAAATCACACAGAAAATATGCCAAATAAATGTGTATGTTGAAACAATCAAATTAGTTGCTGTCAGATCTTTAATAATAATTATTTACTATTTTCACTTAGTTTAACATTTTTTTTGTTATATTTGTTTAGTTTATTGAACTAATGTTCAATTCGAACATTTTTTATAGGTAAATTTATTTATTGTTTTGAATTTCATAGCATACTTTCTCTGTGTAATTCTTTATTAAGAAAAACATGAATAGTTTATGTACTGATCATTTTAGGATTATAATGAATAAGACCTATTTAAAAGAGAAAAAAAAAGTCTTTCAAATTTTGCAAAAATATATAGTGTGTTCCATTTATAAATATAAAGTTGCATATCATTGCGAGAAAATGGAACACCCGGTAGAAAAACTTAAACTACAGATACGTGGGCATTTTAATGTAAAATAAACTTTGTCTAAAATAATTTTCGGTAATATTTATAATAATCGTATAAAATAAAAAAATACAGACCGATGGACCAGCCTGATATTAAAGTTAAGAAACAAATATTGTTTTTTGTAGGTGTCTACCTATCTATACGAATAACAAAGTACTGTGTAATTTACAGACCTTTTCGGTAAGCAGGAGATATAAGATGCTTTTTCTGAAATTGTTATAACAATTAAGAACATAAACACGATTATTTACTGAGCAATTAGAAATATTAACAAAAAAGTAAATTTTCAAAACATCATCTTATATCCTCAGTTTTTCGAATAGTTCGGTAAATTTTAAGGAATATTTTTTTTCTATGTATCTATCCTTTCTCGAAAATGTTATGTTTGGAAAGAGAGAAATAAGATTTTATCTACCTCCACTTAAAAGAAGAAACGTTTGCAGGATTATCGATTGAGTAAAGTTTAAATTGTTATTGTTGGCGGAACATTGCGTGGCCATTAGGCTTAAAAATTCATGTAACTAGAAATTGAATACTTTCTACTCTTTTTACCTCATAATGTGGTTCGACCCAAAAGTGTAATAAATTCCCAGTGTAATTGCTAACTTAGTACAGCGAACCGTATTACTGACTTTAATGTTTACTTTGGGGACAGGACCGTAATAAACTAATACGACTCCGAGCTACAAACGACACCTCAGAAATAGCAGGAATACCTTCTGTCACAAAAATGTCCTTACTGCTTACATTCACACGTAATGAAACATTTTGCTAAAATGTATTTACGTGTAATGTCTAAATACGGTCATTAACCAAGTTTGACATAGCACTTAAAATTTTTAATTAAAAGTCTTAAAATACGGCAGATTTTCTCATTTCTCAAGCATTTTTATGTGGACATATATTTTTTATATCTCATACCATGTACATTCTTAAAAGTAAATGTAATTTGCTATTGCAATTCCGTATCGTCCTAATTATATAATATAGTATTTCTTTGTTGTAAATACTAAATACAGTTGGAAAAAGATTAATTTTAATCAGTCATCAAACCAATAAAAGTGGGAAGACATCTTTTGTAAAATAGATTCAAAATACAAAAGTTTTTATACAAAAATATGCCTCATCTTCCATTTAAGTATAAGGGATACATATTTTAAATTTTAGTAATAATTGTCTGTATTGATTTAAAATATACTTTTTTTTTGTATTTTACGGGATACTTCTATAAAAATATACATGAAATATAATAATGATATACTAATACGCTGGTTAGTACTAATTTGATTTATCACATTTTATTTTTAATATATAAGTACTCAGATTTTTTCCAAATTCTCTATTGAATAAATCGCTCATTTCTTGACAATGAGGACTCAAATGTTGTTTAAAACAAGGCAAGGAACCGAAAGAAAAATCGGTTAAAGATTAACCGAAATTGAGAACAAATTTTCTTATCGGCTTTCAATTAAAAACCGGTTAACTGACTTCAGAACCAGTTTTTAAAAACGATTAAGTTAACCGGTTTAAAAAACCAGTTTATTAAAACGGTTTAAAAAACAAACAGAGAAACCGACATAAACGAGTATGGACTGGTGTTTGCTGAGTGTTCTACATAGTTTCACGTACTAACTAGTAGAGGGCAGAAGGGCTACACAGCACAGGATTATATGGCCAAATAATAAACTAAATTAACCGGTTTAAATAACCGGTTTCAAAAACCGGTTTATTCATTTTCTGATTAATGGTTACCGGTTTTTTAGGAGAAAAAATCTCACTTTCGAACCAAATGTAATTGTTAACCGGTTTCTTGCTCTGACTTAAAGTAAGTTTTCCGTAAATTTCAGAACGAAAATAGAGAGATGGGGTACATATATAAAAGTTATAGAGATGAAATTTTTTTACCAAATTATAAACTTGAGATTTTTCATATTTTTGGCAGTTTTCAATTTTTCTCATCTAAGGTTTTGATTTTAATTAAAATATTCGTGCTTTAATTGAACGGTGTACTTTTCAAGTCCGTATCTGTGTACGTTGTTGAGAAATGGATCCTGAAATTTTTTGGCGGAGTCGCCAAATTCCAAATATGTAAATTGCAGAAAATTTGTTTAGAAGTCAATTAAAGCATGCAACTATCAAAATTGGGGATTGGTTTTCGATATCTTACTTAGTTTTTTAGTTGTGGTTTTTTATAATTTGCGTGAATCTTTGAGTTTTTGCAGATTTATTATAAGACTTATTTTAAAGATGCGCTAAATTAGTTGAAAATAACCGAAATTATTTTTTTTTAACTAGATAAACTATAAAAGTTTCAAATTGTAAACGTGCGGCTTACAAAAATGCAATATCTTTACCCTATCGTGGTAGAAACCAATAAAGTAGCATTACAATGGGGTATGTGACCATAATCGAATTTCAATGTATACGCCATAGAATATGAATGTTCTTCATTGTAGTTTCTTATTACAACAATAAAAACTGTAAATTATTTTGTAATAGTAAAGTTATTAGCAATTTTGTGTTTTGGAGAAGGGATATGTGACGTCACTGTGGCCGTACGCATGACCCGCTGATATATATCTATTTCTTTCCTTTACAGTATCTCGGTCTTTTTCTAGCACCATACCTACCGCCGCAATCTATTCAGAAGACACAGTGACGTCTCAATCCCCTCTCCAAATATTTAAAAATTAATTTCTCGTTAACTATAAACAATTAATTGATTTTAAAAAATACGGGTATTTTATTTTTGTATCTAGTATCATGTAATGTCAGAAAAAAAAATTGGTCACATACCCCATTAGTTTCTAGCTCGGTTTAGATACGAAAACTGTTAAAGATAGTGGAGGAAGACCCACAGGGGAAATTTTTACGCCGTGAAAATTTGTTGTTAGCTGTGGGAATCGAACTGAGGATCTCTAGTTCCACAGAGCTTCATAAATACTTTGAAAGAGTTCAGTGCATATTCTTTGATTATAATGCTTGGCGGTGGTTAGCTCATATGTAATGCAAGTCAGTGTAGTTACACTGGTAGATTATTTAGTGGTTCCCAAAGGAGGGAAGTTGGGTGAGACGGTGAGAGCTTAGCAGGAGTTTCTCGCCTGCTCCTGGCATAGCAGGATCTTCTACGTCACTGCTCAGCCGCAGCTCCTGCCATGCATTATCTGCAGACTTGGGCCCTAACCCTTTAGCAGGGGTGCTCAATATTTTTAAATAGTGAAATATTCTACTTGGAAGACTGTGATGTCTATGATAAACTTAGCTACTTAAAAGTCTTTCGAACAATAGTTTTGTACCAATTTTATTAGAGGAAAAAAAGAAGTACCCTAGAATATTTGGTAAACCGAGGATATAAGATGTATTTTGTGAAAATGTCATAACAATTAAGAATTTAAACACAATTATTTACTGAGCAATTACAAGTATTTACAAAATAGTTTGGTAAATTTTTATAAATGCATCTTATATTCTCAGTTTACCAAACAGTTTCGAAGGAATAATTATCCGTGTAGATAGTGCCTCTGAATATATTGAATTATAAGAATTTACAAGTGGAAACTATAGCACTCGTTTTGAATGGAGAAGCATTTTGTGTGTACAAAAATTAAAAATAGTTCTTAAAAAACTGTTAACCTATTAGCAAAATTTCACGAGAAATAATATTTTGCGTCTAATAAATATGAGGTTGTTTGAAAAGAAAATCGTAAGAAAGTCAAGAAAACATTACAAACTTCTGTCAAACTCGAAAATTACCGCTGGTCTATGGAAAAAAATTTTGTTACGTGTAACGGAAATGGTTGTTAAGTATTTTTAGTTAATATTGACAAATCTATTGTGTTAAATTAACAATTTGAACAAATATGATAATTTGTTAAATTAAAATTTTGTCAATGGGGTCTTTCACCATTTTTTTTTATGAAACCTTATCTAACTTGAAGACTATACACTTTTAAAAAGTCTAATTGTTGTTCATTAATCCACAATGATTTTTTAAAAAATGTTGTGACGTGATTGTAGAGGTGTTGCTGGATCTAAAACAGTAGAGATTTAAATAATTTTTGTTATTTAAATGTTCTATTTTATTGTAATAATAATATATGACTACAAATATTTACAATCTGTACTGTTTTAGTTCCGGCAACACCTCTACAATGACGTTACAACATTTTTTTTTAAATCATTGTGGCTTAATGAATAACAATTAAGACTTTTTAAAAGTGTAGATAGCCTTCAGTTTAGATAAAGATTAAAAAAAAAAAAAATTCTGAATTTTTATTTTTAACAAGAAATATTGTATTTAATTACTGGATTTACAAAATTTAACAAATAGACTCGTCAATAATAACAAGTAAATTTAGCTTATCAATTTGAAATTGTTAAAAAAAGTTTATATCCTTTGTGACAACTTAATTTGTTATAATAGCTATGATTTATTGTTCTGCTTCAATATAATTAATAAAATATTTAGTCAAAAGCACATACAAATAAATGTTAATAATTACTATATTTACAAATATATTTGGTTACGAAATACACAAAAATAATTTGTTACTTGGTAACAAATTTTAAACTTGTTAAATAAACCAAAATTAACGATGGATCAGCATTCCTGCTAATAGTTAGCTTCACTTTCATCTCATTTGTTCTATGTATTAAATATATCGTACATTGAATGCATAATTTGTGATTTTAGTTGAATATCAGATAAAATTTGTAAAATTAAGATTTTCAACTTTACAATAACATACTAATAAATGGGGTAAATAGCTCCATGGTAACGCATCTGACTGTGCATCATAAGATCTTCAGTTCGAATCCCACAACCGATATATGTCACTAAAACATTACATCACGAATATCTTTGGGGCGTGACTTGTCGGCTGGTATCCGCACTTCACACGAAAAAATATATTACTCGAGATCTGTGAAAGCAGAGTGCCATACCCACATTTGTTAAATGGAGTAATGGTATTTATTTATTTATTTTCTTTTTATTAAAATTTTCCAATCTTTGTGTACTAGCGTGGTCGATTTCCTTTAACAACCAGTCACTTTGTAGGTAAATATTTATGAGCAACGTATATTTCCTTTGTGTGATCAGATTTGAAAGTTTTATTGTATCTTTTGTAATACCTAAGTTTTCAAGTATGGGAACTTCGAGAATTTATTATTCTAGAAATTTAAAATGTCAGAACTAATATCTCAGAGAGTTCAGTTCTTTATTTTCAGATTTATCAAATTCACACATTGTGCATTTTCAATTTGCTCTCAGTTCTCAGAATATTATGCATACTAAAAATATTGATAAGTTCCTCAGTGCTGTGCAAAACAGAGTAAAATATTTGAAGGCCCCGCCACTGACAGTGAGTAAGAATTTCTTGTGTCGTTTCGTGGATTTTTCGCTGTGTGTAAAATGGATTGGTTTGAGAGAGAATGACGACACGATTATTAATTTCCATACCAACCAGAAATTTGTCTTATTCCGCAAAAACAGGGCGCGGTATTTTCCGTTAACTAACAACGAAGTTTCTTCGTTTCAACCCATCTATCTAACTAACTACTTATTACTAGAATCAAATTGGAGGTTAGGTCGTTTCGGGGTTCCGACCTCGAAATCGTAGTTTCTCGTTTCGCCGCAGGTTGCGGATGTTCGCTTGCTACATGCCACTGTTTGAAATTAAATTGTAAAACGCAGAACACTAATTAATTCTAGGGAATGTTCTCTTTAACGAACTGAGCTGATGACGATTAAGGTAGAGTGGAATATTTGTTTATTTTTGTGGAAGTAATAAACTACTGAAATAACAAATAACTATGTACGAAATAACTTTAAAAAATTGTTCTGCTCTTACAAAGAGAAAATTTTTGTCCTCAATTTATTATTATTTTATGATTTACCCTGGACAGTTACAATAGTTTCACACAAACATCATACTGGGGTCTTGGAAACCCCAAGATACGGAAAACTACTTTCCCATAACTAGGGATTTTACCTATGGAATATTTGTTTAGGTTTATAGAAAGACATTAAACAGTTAATAAGCTTTCTGGTAGCATTTTGCCAAAACTTAACTTTTTCATTTTTGACTATTGAGAACAAGCATGTATGGATTTTACATTGGATATTCATTTAGGATTATAAAAATTGAATTTACGAAGTAGCATCGAAGATATACGAATGCTGCACATGTGGAAAATTAAATGAAAATCGTGGGGTTTCTTAGGCCCCAGTATGGCGTTCCAGGCTTAAGAACATTTTAAGGAAAAATAGCAACTGAAATAATAACAAATTAACAAATATCACTAACATAAAGATTTAATTTGGCCCAAAGTTATTGGCTAGTACTACGAACAAAATATAGAAAAATGTTTCAAATTAAAATTGTAGGTAATATTATTCTATATCTTTTTGATTCCAATCAAATTTACTCTTATCTCATTTATTTATTAAGATTTCATTTGGCCCCAAGGTATTGGCTGATACATACAACGAACACTGTTTTTGAATCTGATGACAACAAAAAATAGGAGAATACATATTTTTGATTCCAATGAAATTTATTTACTGAGACAGGCCTTCAAATAATCTACCGCATACTGTTGATGAATTGTTCCCAAAATTTAATCAGTGCGTAACAAACATAATATCTCCCTTAAATATATGCAGGCGCGGGAGGTAAATATGATAGAATTTAAGATATAAATATGGTGAATTAAACAATTTGTATGATTTTAACTGGACCAAATGATTCTGGGCTTGTACTATATGTACTTTAAAGACGAATACGTTGAAAGTATTTAAAGGACTATAGTCTGAATATAGAAATACGTATAAAATTTTAATTTTCGTTCTTGCATTACGTTTGACTGTAGTGTAATTGGAGTCGCATATCACAAAAGAAATATTAAGAGTTAAATTCAGACAAAAGCCATTCTAGCGATAAAGAAAGGTGAAAAACATTAAAAGTTCTTTCATACTATTAACGTATTCAGTAAGTTTGTACTTCACGTTTTGGAATATCTAAGTTACCCACATAACGATCTTGGCTGCACGTAACAGCAAACCCTCGTGCCGTCATTATTTTCTATCTCACGTAGCTTTGACTGCGTTCTTTCAACTATTTATGTGTCATCTTTTTTCATCTACACTCGACAGTAATCGCGCAAGTTTATTTTTGGGGTTAATTGCATTTTGATGAGACGTGGGCACCTCATTTGGAAAGGAAAATATGTAGTTGTAAATAATATTTGCGCGACAAATGACGGAAACTACTTTTACACCTATGCTTAAAATATCAGGAAAATATTTAACTTATCTTTAAATAATTAAAGTAGATTATGTATAAACTGTTAAATAATTACTCTAATAATTTATGGCGTCTATAAATATTCATAATCGATCATCGTTTGTAAATAGCATGTATAGCAATCCTTTTGTGTTGATGATAACTATTTATTTAATATTAAAAGGATTAACTTCCGTTTGTGTTTGCAGGGGATTTATTCGCACACATTTCATTTTCTAAATGGTAACGTAGACACGTACAGCAAAACAAGAATACAAAGATTTTGACCTAATTTCTGAAATTGATAAATGTGTGAATTTGCATTTTAGAAACATACTTTTATTACTCTATTAATCTAAAGGAATTTGATGAATATCATATTATATAAATTGTAAACAAACTAAAAGAATTAAAATGAAAATAAAGTTTAGCTCTGAACCTTAAAATATGAACAATATTGTAACAATTTGAATAGCCAGAATATGACTTGCTGTTTTAAAATGTGTTTTTACTGAAATGTATTGAAAATCGACTTGGCTTCAGGATTAAATTTATTGCCACACATGTGTTATTTTGCCAGATTTTCAGTGTTTTAGAAATAGTCATTTGAGATTATCACGGCTAATATTCTGAAATATCGTCTTGATGCATCATTCTCGTTGACATTTTCATACGTTGTTGTCATTAGAAATAGTTGTTTAATTGTCATTTCGTTTGTTCTTTTTCTAGCCTTTTTTATATTTTATTAAAATATCAATTTGATATATTCCTAAAAGTCTATCAATCTATCCGTTTGTCCCCTCGTGCTATACTGGCGCAATCGGTAGGATTTAGCGCGTCCCCCCATGCTCTAATATTCTAAATACGTGTTTCTCATCATCTGTAGAACTAAGAGGGATAAATCACATAACTTTTTATTTCAGTATTGTACTGATTAGTTTTAATTTTAACACATTTTGTTATATTGTTTAGTTTTAATATAATCAAATATAAAATGTATTTTATTTTCTTATATAATTTTACAAATTAGTACTATGATATTTATTTAAATGTTTTCATCAAAATTAGCCGTAACATGAAAACTAGCATAGCTAGAATAGTCCCCTCCACAAATTTTGGATTCCCTTACCCATTTTACTTAAGATAATTAATATTTATTTAATACGAAGAACCTGGGAAATTTTCTACAGGCATAATATTAAAAAGAGAGCAAAGTACTATAATACTTAAATAAATGTCTTATACAAAATCAACTACAGCATGAAAATTAGAATAGCTACAACAGTTCCATCTACAAATTAGGTTTCAATGAACTTTTTTATTTTACACGAATATTATTAAAAAGAGAACAGAGTAATATATGGTACTTAATTAAATATCGTCTACCAAATCAATTGTAGAATGAAAATTAGAATAGTTAGGACAGTTCTCTTTATAAATTTGGATTCATTGAATCTCTTCACGTAAGATAAATATTATTTATGTAATATGAAGGTCTGGTAAATTTTCTAATATATAATATTTAAAAAAAAACAAAATAATTTGAAAATAAATGTCTTCTACCAAATCTGCTGTAGCATAAAAACCTAGTATACTTAGAAGAGCTCTTCTCTATAGAAGATGCAGTAGGGCCTTCTATATAAGAAAAAAAAAAAAAAAAATGGTCAATAGGAAACGCCTGGTAAATTTTTATATGCATACTTCCAAAAAGGGAATAAAATAAAATTAATAACAATTAACTAAATGTGTTCTCAAAAATCACCTGTAGCATAAGAGTATAGCTACAACAGCTCAGCTTTTAAATAAGAACAATTGGGCTTCCAAATTATCAATTCATTTTGTATGATATCTTATGATGGCGAATGCTTGCACTAGTATTGGTAGTTTGCTTTTATTGGCAGCAGAACTGTTGCAATACACACTAAAAATTTTCCTGTTTTTATAGTTTTTTTTTTTTTTTTTGGAGAAAATTGAATCTTAACCCATAATCTACAAATACAATGAACCTTTTATTTTTAGATCTTATTTAAATAATACGGCTTAAACAAATGTTATATTTACGTTGGAATAACTACTTTTGTTATTAATTAAAAAAAAAACATTTAATTTCAAAATACAATGAAATTTATGTACCTTATGGTTAGTTTAGCTTTCTACCACTAGTTAGCGTATTTTAATTTTAGAAGCCCAATATTATTTAGTAGAAGAGCTATAAGCATCTATGGCATACGAGGCATTTTGGGCTTTTAGTTTTTATCACAACATATTGATCGATTTGTCTATTGGCCTATCTACAATATATTATCTTCATAGAAGGGTACCCTAAAGTTATATTGATAGCCTGGACTTAATATCAACTTTATGAATCGCATGTAGAAATGTGTTATCTTGTCTGCATATTTCTTAATAAAATTCTTCAGGAAAGTGATTTATATTGAATATGCGTTGTTTCTCACAGTAAAAATGTGATGAATTATACGTATCCCAAACGGGAAGACCCTTGTCTAGCCAGTGTCGTACGAAATGAATTATTTTATAAAATTTTATATAAAATTGATCATAGCGATTGTTAAAAATGTTTCGCTCGTAGTATCACTATATTGTAGTTATATCATATGTAAAGATATCTTATATCTTAGCTGTCACCTGCCGTCAAACCAAAAAGATGATTTATTTAGTAGATTTACTTGTTACGCCAATGCGTTAACTGAGTTTTGTTGTGTTCATATTGAATGAAAAATCGAATCGATATGCATGAAAGGAAAACATGACATAGGCGGCTCGTTACCAGTCATTTAAATAGTAATTTACTTCAATTGTGCACACAAAATTAACTTTAAGTAGTCGATTAAAAATTTTCAGGACGCCACTGCGTATTTTTGAACAAAGAGAGATGCGTGTTTCAGTGAAAAGATACTCCATTTTTTCCCGAAAGTAACCGAAATCTTTTGACATAAAGTCGGGCATTATATTGATGAGTTTTTTACGGCAAACAATTTGTTTTTTCTCTTATTTTTGTGATACAAAAGCGCCATACATTGAATGACATTTATTAATGTTTTTGGGTTAAAAAGTCTACTTCACATTAATTGCTATGTCAGTAGGATATAACCAGGTGATTGTTTGCTCCATTCGTTTCCTACAAATACGAACAGTAATTTACAGGGGGACCATTTTACAGATAATGTTAGAGACGGTTATAATGTTACATAGATGAAATCTCTCAATAGTAGTTTATCAAATAAAATTAAAAATTGTTGCTCAACAATGTCACAGCAAGGGTATCTTCACTGAGCAAACATTAATTTAATTAATGCATAGCTTTTTATATTTGTAAAGCCTGTATGTCACGATATATAATTCTGGACAGAATTTTTATGAGTCAATTTGTAGGCAGAAATTTTCAGTAATAATATAACAAGAGGGTGAGAATAAATTGAAAATAATTTGACAGATTAGACCATTTGGCAATAGCCACTCAAGCCCTACGGGCTTTCGTGGCTATTGCCTGGCAACAAGTTTTCGAAAGATACTGGAGAATTATTTTCTAATTTATCGAACTCTCGAGTTATATTTAATTAGATTATTTTTTTATTTCATCATCAGGCACGTCACTAAATCTATCTTCTTTGCTCATTTTTACTTATATTGATGATAACTATCTGACATCTGTCAACAAAAACAAAAAAGCTACAGAGAAAATTGCCGGGAATAATCACAAGAGCATTATTCTCAGTATAATAATGACAGGATTGGTTAAAACGCAGATACGTGACATACAATAAAGCATTTCATTGGTTTAAATAAACGTCAAAAAATAATCAGTATAGTGCAGACACATAATATGAAATATATTTCTTGCTATGCGCTTTCGCAAGGCCGTTAATATTTAATTTGATAGTTATCATTGAAGAATTGAAAATAAAAATGAATAACGAGAAATTGTATAGTACACAATCATTAATATCATCGCTATTTTAATTATAAATAAGATTAACAAAAAATATGGATAAAAAAGGCATTTTTTACCCTTAACTAGTGTAGTGGGGTCTTTGAAATCCCCAGTGTTTTTTAATCTAGTTGTTTAGTGTTAAAATTTTAAACTAAATGTTTGAGTTTTTTAGTGGCTTCATTAATCAACACACTCGACTTAGTGACGGTCACATGAATCTATATATTACTTAGTTAAGGAGATAATAACAATTGGGGTCTCTGTTGATCCCACTATACCAGTGACGTTGATTTTATAATTAACATGTCTCAGTGTTTTTTAACTGAAAGTGAGTTGTATGATATTTTAACTATCGAGAAAAGTAAATACAAGAGATAGATTCTAACATTTCGAATGGAGAAAGTAAACCCACATTTCAAATGAAACAGATTCAGCAAGATTTGCAAATGTAAATAAAAAAACGATACAAAATAATATTTGATGATACAGAAACATACCTAACTTCTTATTTGTTTATTTTCTATTTATATTTGAGTAATTTAATTTTATTTCATATATTTATTTACTTTTTTCACAAATATTTCACTAAGAAAGCAGTTTCACCATCAAAATGACATGTGTCACATTCTTTATATTTTATTATCTCTAAGTTTAATGAAAATTAATAAAATTAGTGTAATCAAAACACATGTAAAATTAAATATTCTACAACTTTCAAAATAACATAAATTGTTGAAAAAGGAAATTTAACCGTGTTTTTCACGAAAAACTGTTAAAGGCTTCAAGTAAACTGCTACTTCCGGTTGACCAATTTTATTCAAAATCTAATCAGCTCTTCATTTAAATATAAGAAGCAAAAATTCACAAAATTGTATTTTTTGGTATTATAGTATTTGAGTTATGCGAGACCTCCCTCCCTTACCTAGAGTTAGGCGGGAGGTAAAAACACCCGTTTTTTTTTGCGGTTGTTCTAAAATATAAATTTTATATCTTAGATGATGTATTTAGGTATACTAATTTGTAATTTTTCCCGTTTGGCCTCTGAAAATAATTTTTGGCAGTTTTACGCCCCAATAACCAAGAGGCTTCAACAGAGCATCAGTATTTTTCTATATTGTTTATTTGCTGAATGTTTATTTTATTTTCTTTAGTTTTATGCATGTTCTGTTTAAATAGATGTAAATAAAGATATAACATCAAGTTTTCTCTTAAATTTCCATTTTGCTGTGGGGTCAATAAAAACCCCACTATACCAGTTTATAAAAAATCACTATACCAGTTAAGGGTATTTAGAAGTATTTTAATATGTAGAACAACGAACTTTTATTGATAATTTCGCTGTTTATCAATTTTTTGAGATTAAAGACAATTAAGTGTGATAAAGTTTTTGCTGGTAGGTTTTCAATTTGTAAAATGGAAAGTATAATTAATTATTAAATTTACATCTATTTAAATTTACAATATTTTAAAGATTTTAAGGCATTGTAACCTAATAAAAATAACCATTAAGAATTTTTCTGTTAGATATTCAAAATTCATTGCACATATTATCTGCGCACTTTCTGTCCATAAAAATAGAACATGTTCTAATTTTGAGAACAGTTTCGTATAATTATGTTTATAATAGATCGTGGCATACGGGTTTAATACCTATTAAATGACTTACAGTCAAACTGGAATCAAATTTGGTTTTTCAAATCTTAAATCTTTTTGGTATTTAAATTCTATCTAAATTTAGATTTCCGCTATTTCATAATTTCATTCGGTATGAAAAGTATTTCGCTAAGCTATTGCGGAACAAATTATCTCTGATAAAACGCACGGTTTCTCGTAATCCGTACTTTTTCAACAATGAATGAAATGCTGGAAAAGTTAGTCGAGGCATACATTTATATTTAAAACTTGGAGTTTTCCTTTTTGTGATTGCAGCTTGATTAAAAGTTTAATTTTATTTGATATGTTGAACAGCTGAACTCGTTCCGCGTATTTTTTGAAATTACAAGTCGTAATGACGCTCTAAATTTGCAGGTTTATTTTTCCTTAATTGCACATTGTCATTCAAATTTCTCAAAATACCTACATATTTAAGTAGTACGGTTTGTTGCACAAAAGTTTTGGTTTCGACCTTGTATGACACTATACCAAAACTCGATTTCGGCGATGAAAATTAACCTTTCGTGCTTTAGTTCACAAAAGTTTCGAATAAAACTACAGTTTTCGAGATTAAATATTATTTACATGCCAATTTAAATTTACGCCTGTGGTTCCCCCTCCACTAACATCTTCGGGGGCTATAATTTAACGACTGGTAACCGCATTTCATACGCAAAAATATATCACTTACTGAGATCTGCGTAAGCAAAGTGCCACATTCATGGTGTGTAAAAGCCCTGATGATATATTTATTTTATTGTATTTATAGAAATACCACTAAATATACAATATATTAAATTACAACAGAAGCATTTTTGTATTTATCTCTTTCTCTCCAAATATGTCTATCTTTCTCCTACCACTTATTCCTTCATCAAATTGGTATAATAAAAAAAAAAAAATATATCATCACGCCTTTTACCCATTACGGGTGTGGCACTCTGCTTACGCAGATCTCGGTAGGTGATATATTTTTTCGTATGAAGTGCGGTTACCAGCCGTCAAATCATAGCCCCCAAGGATGTTAGTGGAGGGGGAACCACAGGGGTAAATTTAAATTTGTAACTGTCGGCAGTGGGATTCGAACTGAGGATCTCACGATCCACAGTCCGACACGTTACCACGGAGCTATTTACCCCATAATAAAATTTGGTAATATTCAATTTTTTGTAAACTATGAATAATTTCGGTGCTATTTAAAAAAAAATTGCTGTATCTTCTTACCAATTTACTTTACAGAAAAATTGTAAATACAAAAGTTATGGTTACCAAAATATTAGTATGGCTCGATATATCAATCAAATATAAATTAATTTTTATTAGCAAAATTGCAATGCGGTCATGGAAAATTAAAAAAAAAATTTTAAATATTTGACAATTATTCATTCAGACAGTTTTAGATTAATTTTTTAATAAATATTAAATTTAATTGAAAAAATCAAAACAACGGATTAGCAGTCAAATATTTATTAAAAAAATTATGCCGACGTTTCGACATCAACGGCTGTTATCTTCAGAGCTTAAGTTAATGGCAAAAATAATTATACAGGGTGGGCCATTTTAAGTTGCGTTCAGGAATATCTCGGAAACGAAGCATCGGATGAAAAATCCAAAAAACACGACTAAAATATTTTCGAGGGGGACATCCCATGACACCAAATTCAACCACCCCGCCCCAACCCTGGTGGGGTGGGGCGGGGGTAAGTTTGAAATCTTAAATGGGAACCCCAAATTTTTTTTGCAGATTCGCATTCTACGTGAAAAACGGAATTCAGTGACATCAAAATTTTCGCCCCCGCCCTCCCCCCCGGGCCAGTTGGGTGGTGGGAAACTTTCAAATTGGTTACGGGAACACCCACTTTTTCTCAAAGATTCGCATTCTACGTTAACAACTACATGCAGTACCATCAAAACTTTCACCCCTTCCCCCACCCCGACCCTGGAAGGTGTGGTGGGGGTGAGTATGAAAACTTAAATCGGAACCCCAAATTTTTTTATAGATTCGCATTCGGCGTGAAAAACTAAATTCAGTAACATCAAAATTTGCGCCCTTGCCCCCCTCCCCCGTGCCAGTGCCGTGCACCCCGTTGGTTAGATGCGAGGGGACTCGAGAATTGGATCGAATCTTCGAGAAAAAGTGGGTGTTCCCGTAACCAATTTGAAAGTTTCCCACCGTCCAACTGGCCCGGGGGGAGGGCGGGGGCGAAAATTTTGATGTCACTGAATTCCGTTTTTCACGTAGAATGCGAATCTGCAAAAAAAATTTGGGGTTCCCATTTAAGATTTCAAACTTATCCGCGCCCCACCCCACCAGGGTTGGGGCGGGGGGGTTGAATTTGGTGTCATGGGATGTCCCCCTCGAAAATATTTTACTCGTGTTTTTTGGATTTTTCATCCGATGCTTCGTTTCCGAGATATTCCTGAACGCAACTTAAAATGGCCCACCCTGTATAACATGCACACATACAAACATATAAAAAAACGTAGAAAAAAATTCTGAGGCATAGTTTTTTTTCCAATTTTCCGCATCAGTCGATCAGCGCAATCTTTCATTCATTTTAATTTCTTTGATGCATCGTGAAATGCAAATATTTAGGTATTCAAATAGGCCTTATTGTATGCATTTTTAAATTCTGTACAAGTTTTATACTTTTGCTTTAAAGTAAATAAATAAAAAATACAGTAAAATACATTGAAATCAAAATGTTGTCACAGACACTATCGAAATAAATAAATTTCACTTATTCCCTTGAGCATTAGGAAATTTGAACTTTTCTATTTTTTTGTGTTTATGAGACGGGAAGATAAATAGATTCCTACCACAGGTTTCCGTGGATAGCCCGTGTATCCCGGATAGAATAAAGCCTGTGAACAGAATAAAGTCCTTTAATGGGCGACGTGGAAACAAAGGGCTGGCGAAGCGTGGTCACAAGACACGCGCTGGGTCTGCTGGGGCTCAGGTACGAGCTACGAGCTACGAGCCACGGAGCGCTGAGAAAGTATAGGATAGGGCGACAAAATTGACCCCTAACACTACTTAACCTCACACAAGGAGCTGCTCAGGACTCAAGGGCCTAGGTTATATACAGCATGGCATGGCCCGCAACGCGAAATGATCTTTGCGGGCCATTAAACGTACTATATTTTTTACCGTTTTGATGTAACCTCGCTAGATGATGCGACGTACGATAGCTCCTTCGCTGTGCGTAAATGTGGCCTTTTATGAGCGCTTTTGTTCTTAACGCGAGGCACTTCATGCCGTACTTTACACCAGTCTAAAGTTCCCGTGCCGCGTTGTGTATATTTTTTACGTTTCCAGATAAATTATCCCCCAAAACTGACTTTTATGTAAATAAATTCAGAAATTTTGCATGCCTATATTTTTTCTGGCGCAACTTAGCAAGAAATTACCATTTTACTTAGGGAACAAGCGGAACTTTCAAGTTATCTCGAGAATGTTTACTTTAATTGATATAAATCAAGTGAAATTAAAAGCAGAGTTATTATGTACGTGACTGTCTTTCTGAGGAAGAAAAACGCTTTGCAGAGATTTAATATGCAACCACGTTTCATATTAACTGAACAAAATATTATTCGAGTCGGTTGCACAAGCCGGGCGTTCAGTTACAGCCTCTGACATAAATTTCTCCAATTTAATATCGGCCTTTGGAATACGACAGCAATATTATATAACGGCAAAACGAATCAAGTCGTTGGAGAGGGTTCGTTTTAAATGAACTAATTCTACGTTTGATTTCACACGTTCAACGGTACAAAATGTTAAACGTTTGAAATCAATGGTAAGGGAAATTGAATTTTCTACAACATTTCTCCCAAATTTGTTTTACTATTTAATAAACATATTTACACTTACAATTAGATTATTGTTTTTGAATCATAACTGGCTCTCTCATTTAAACTGACAAATCGAAATAACTCGAAAAATATCATACAAAAAAAAAATGTTCCAGTCAAAAAATGAATATTTGCCTGACCTGAAATCAACTTTGAAATTTTAAATAGGAACCCCCATTTTTTATTGCAGATTCGGATTTATTGCCAAAAAATATAGGTTTGCTCGAAACGTACACTGTCACACGAAAAAGGATCATTTATAACAAAAAAATATCTTAAATGTAACAAATTTTACTTTAAAAAAAAACCCCAAAAATGTTTGAAAAAAAAAACTGATTTGTGGCAGGAGCATGTTACAAAAAATGTTAAAAATCGGAATATGTTTTCAGCGGTACTAAAACAATAATATACACATTTTGTTTATGTGGAATTTATCTGTAGATAAGCTCGTTTCGCTGGAACTTTTCATAAACAAACCCTAAGCCTACAGAACGCACGCTGGGAGACTCGAATCACAGTACTCATTTTTAATTGAACTTATCTAAAGATAAGCTCGAATAAAGTGACCGGTTGTTTTGCGCATGCGTCTAAATAAATTTTGTGTTTGCGTGTAACATTTCAGTATTTTCGTGTGTAACTTGTGTGTAGCAAGCCCAGAATCATATCATAAATTAAAAAAAAAGTTGTTTTGATCTTACAAAGGGAAAATTGTTATACTAAATTTATTTGTATCTTTAATTCTGTTATTTAAAAAAAAAATATTTTAGGCAACAGCCATGGCAGGTAGCGTTGAAACCGGTTCACTCGATTATGCTAGTTAAGCAGCACTGCCAGCGGTCAGTAGTTGTATGGGTAACCGCTGTGCGAAAACCCATGCATGCCGTTGTCACACCACCGAAAACAAGGAACCGAGGCGCAATGTAACCTCAACAGTTGAGACCGCTTAAAAAAAAGGTTTTAGGAAAAATAACCACTGAAATAATAACAAACTAACAAAAATCACTAACATAAAGATTTAATTTGGCCTAATTGTATTGGCTGGTACGAAGAACACTGTTTTTGAATCTCATAACATAACAAAAAATAGAAGAATGTTTTATAAAAGAATTGTAGCTAATAAGATTCTACATATTCTTGATTGACTAATATATGCCCAAAAACCGTAAATAATCTACCACATACTGTTGATGAATTGTTCCCAAAATCTAATCAATTCGTAACATAAACATAATAGCTCCCTTACATATATGTATGTGCGGGAGGTAAAAATGTTAGAATTTAAGATATTAATATGGTGAATTAAACAATTTTCCTTTGTATAATTTTAACGGCCAAATGATATGATTCTGGGTTCGTATATTCCTTAATATATGTTTTAAAATACAGAATTGTTTACACTTCAGATTAAAATAGAAACGTACGTATTGCAGTAACTTTCATTCTCGTCTGTTTTTAAGCGTTTGACAAAGCAATGAAATCTTTTTACGGTTTGAGGTTAGGAATAAAAATGAGAAGATCATTAGGCGAGTTTATCACAGCAGTGTACCATTCGCAGGATATTTACACAGGCAGTGTGTCTGTCAGCCGGCAACTGAAAGAAATAAAAAACAACTGTGCCTGGTGTGTTATGGCTTATGTTTATTGTACAAGTTTCCTAGGAGAAGATCAACATTTCATCACGATTCGAGTAAAAACTGTTTCTGCGCACACTAATATATTATACGTGATATTACTGACTACTGACTATAAAGAATATAGGTATTCTTTTATTCTCTTGTGTTTGTTTTGAACTGCGGCAGAAGTTTTCTCTTTAAAAATGTAAATATTTCATTTCTTTGTCAGAGAATTACAAGTTTGGGACAAATGGCTAATTCATTTAGGAATTAGCGGAACCGAAAGTAGATTTTAAATACTTTGAAGTGCTTAATTAATTCAGTTACTTATTTAATTAAATTTTTCCGCTGCAAAAGTAATATTCAAGAATTCAAAAAATCGATTAACACAAAGTTGCTTTACGATGCATGTTTTAATCGAAAGTGGTGTGCGAGGATAGAAATGCTTAGTATTAATTTTAGGATGTCAGTAATTTTTTTTTTCTACTAATCCAAAAAAAAAAAAATTGTTATCGATTAGAAAATATGTAGGGTAACGAGTAACAACACATTTCACGAAAATACAAATCAAGAAAACATGTTTATATGACTTGGCGGCTGGTAACCGCATTTCATACGCAAAAATGTATCACTTACCGTGATCTGCGCAAGCAGAGTGCCACACCCGGAATGGGTAAAAGGCGTGATGATATTTTATTTATATTTCTCGAATATACAAATGTCGAAAATTAAATTCAGAGTTTGTGCATTTATGAATGTTACAATGGGGTAAATAGCTCCGTGGTAACGTGTCGGACTGTGGATCGTTAGATCCTCAGTTCGAATCCCACTGCCGACAGTTACAAATTTAAATTTACCCCTGTGGTTCCCCCTCCACTAACATCTTTGGGGGCTATGATTTGACGGCTGGTAACCGCACTTCATACGTAAAAATATATCACCTACCGAGATCTGTGTAAGCAGAGTGCCACACCCATGATGGGTAAAAGCCGTGATGATATATTTATTTATTTATGTTACAAATCCCGAAAATACATTTGTCCAAAACGAGCAATACCAAATCTAGTGAGCAATGATAACAATTATTGTTCGCTTTCGACAAAAATATTTCCGAGATTTGTAACATTCGTTATTTGTAATATTTCCAACATTCGACAATTGTATTTTCGATAAATGTACAAACTCTGAATTTAATTTTAGCCATTTGTATATTCGAAAAATGTACTTCCGTAAAATGTTCTTTCGAGAAGAGTTATGTGTTCCTTAGAGTAACTATTATTTTCGCAAGAAATTGCGAAAAAACCTTGCCGCCTATGGAAAACTTGTTAAAAATAGATTATTTTGGGATATTTTAATTATTTTCCAACAAGTTTGACTTTTTTTTACTTCTTTGTTATTCGCAACAGCGCAAATATTTTATAATAGAAATACTATGATTTTTACATACTTCATTGTGGTAATAAATTCACTTACGTTATGGTGGGTCAAATATGACCCAAATATTAGCGTAACCTATTAAATGCACATGATACGTTGCTGATAAATATGCTAAAAGTTACTACGTCAAAAGTTAAGAGAATTCCAGAAACAGCAAGCGACTAAGTGAAATCGAAACCATAGTGATTAATAAATGAAAATTTCTCGGGTCAAGTTGACCCAACCATACCAGATAAGGGCTAAAATAGCAGTACCCAATAACAAATTTATATTTTTATTGCGGTAAAAACAAATTTAAGTAATAAAATATTTCCGCTAATTCTTTTAGAAATTAGCGGAACTGAAAGTAGAATTTAAATACTTTGAAGAGCCTAATTAATTCATTTACTAAATTAATTAAATTTTGCGGTTCGAAAGTAATATTCAAGAATTCAAGGAGTTCCTAATTTTGTTAATTTAATCTTCGTAAATCGGTAAAATAATATTTTGATAAAATATCGAACAGCGTTTACAAGATATAGAAATTACTTTTATAGTTTTCCTTCACTATGGATTGAGACCGACGCTTAAAGTAAACAAATTTAAATTAATTATCTCCTTTAAAAAAACCAAACTTTGTATCAACAGACATCCCTTATTTACATAATTCCGCTAATGGCTACCATAACAAACTTTCAGTCTTTGAATCCAATAGACGAAACCATTTCATCGATCGGATTTTTGTTTTATGTCGAATAAAATGACAGAAGGCAATAACTCCGCGAATATTGAGACATTTTTCCGTTGGTAAATTTGAACAGGGAAAATGGAGCCATCTAGTGACAAAATTTGACATTTATATCTCACGGATCAGCGGAATTGCAGATTTGTTTTATAAATCGTTTTTCTTTTGCTACGCTATTGAGTTTGGCAGGTAAATCTATTTTAACGACCAAAGCCTTACAGTACAAAATGTACATAATTTTTTCAACGGCGAGTTATATTCCTTCTGTATTGATTTAATTTTGCCGCATACAATAATTTTGTCTTTAATAGTAGCTATACAATTTTCTGTAAAAAATTCAAATGTTTTTCAGAACTTTGAACTTTTTACCTTGATCTTGAAATAGCATTGGTATGAAACTTCAAAACAAAAAGTTTAACCAACAATAATTAAAATTGTTTTGGAAGCGGATTTGTTATTTATACGCATTACGCATTTTTCTGTTTCAATGAACAATGTTGTTTAGAAATCGTATACTTCGGCAAATATTTTATTCCCCACCAGATTTGCTTTAATCATGAAATGAGATATAGTGTTTTATTATTCATAATTTCAGTAGTATTTCGTAACTGAGGACTAATTATATCCCACATTATCAACCAACAATCAATATCCTCCAAACATTCCTATCCTGGAACGTCAATTTCGCCTCGTCCACATTATAAATAAAAATATCATCACGCCTTTTATCCATTATGGGTATAGCACTGTAAATTTCGGTAAGAGATACATTTTTGCGCTTGAAGTACGGTTACCAGCCGTCAAGTTATTTCCTCCAAAGTGTGGAACTACAAGGGTAAAGTTAAAATGGCAATTGTCGGTTGTAAGATTCGAATTGAGGATATCACGATCCACAGTTCGATGCATTACCATGGAGCTATTTACCTCATTCATAGTGCGATTTATTCATCAACCATAAGTAACCATTTATTCCTCGGACGACCACGCAATCGTTCACCAACTTTTCATTGGGCATCCGCTCGAGATGGCTAAACATTTATTTAAATGGTAATCTATATAGATTTTTTGTTTATTAGATAGAGATTTTTTTTATCTGTCATCTACATAATTTGTTTGTATTTGTTTATTGCATAGAATACTTCAATATTATAAAACTATTTATGATTTTTAATATAATTTTTCTCAATAATTGTTATACAACCCCATATCAAATTTTATATCTAATGAACCAAAAATTTATATAGGTTACCATTTAATTAAATTTATTCTAACGTTTGAAAACCACTGGTTGGGTTTTTTGTTTGTTATTTCTAGAGAGCATATTATATGCAAAGTGCATATATTTTAAATTTTGCATATCTTTAAATAAAATAAATTTTCTGGACGAATTACATTGATTAGAGTTAATTAATGCTAAGTACTAATTGCATATATTGCATATTTGGGCATTCTTATGCATATTTTTACAAAACTTACATATAATTGCATATTTCAATATTTTTAAAACCTTGTCTAGTGATAAACAATCCGAAATTTCTGGTAATGCACATTGATAGTTTTCAAATATTGGAGGAGGCCGCAATAAATAGAAGAATTCAACGGAAAAGGCAATAAGCAAATACACACACCAATAAACTCGAATATTTCTATGGAAATCCCTGTAACGGTAACGGTAGGTATTCATTGTATACACGAATGCTGGTAAAAGTGGGCACAATGAATATAAGACCGAGAACATCTTTTACTTTTGTTTCACTTTTTTTTTTAGAAAATTTTGAATAATTTGTTATTGTAATTATTTAAATATGTCACAATCTTATAATATTAAGTTTCTAGACTTAGTTATATATTATATATTAGTAGTATATTTGTTAATTGTGAAGCAGGATTAAGACTGTATTGTGAAATAAAATTCATAAAACATTCATTTATACTTTTTATTTGATAACTTTATTTTTTGCATATTTTGCTGCATATATTGTCATATTTGTGCATATATAGTGCATATTTCCCAAAAAAACAGTGCATATATGTATATGCGCACATAATTCAGTTTTCGTGCATATAATTCGCTCTCTAGTTATTTCTATTAAATGATGCCCTTTTTAGTGGTCATTTTTGCACATAACATTTTTCTCTAAAGTCATTAGTTTGCTCAAAAAAGCGCCGATTGTTTCAAAGGAAACACTGTATTTTCGTTTTTTTTATACTCACAAATTGTGTTTTAAACATAATTTTTTTTTTGTATGTGGGTTGAAACATTAAGTTACCAGTACGTATTCTGTGTGCGTACATCCTGTAATTGGGATTTCGATCCTATAGGATGGATAAGATATTAAATAAATAATGTGGGTGTTGCTATTGCGCTATTATCAACAGTTTTGGAGTAATTGATTCACTTTTCCCCGATTCAAGAATAAAGTAAGTGAATTTTCGTAGTGAAATATAGTGCGAAGTTGACGATAAATCTATTTTTGAACCGCGACAAAAGTTTCAGCGCAACTTCTTGCTGGTTCCCATTTCAATTTAGTTCTGTCGAAATCCCGGTTTGTTATGAAGCCCCCAAGCAATCTGAAAAACAATTCCCCCAGATAAAAATTTTGCGTAAAACAATATGACTGCGATCCGATCCATATGCGAAATTATTTTCACCCCACGTGCAACAAAAGTGTGAATTTTGATATTTGATCCTTGTATTCAGATTCCTACACGTGGTTCACCGTAGGGATGTCGAGAATAGTTTTGAATTATCTTGGCTATAAATGTAAATTTAATTTCGCAAATCAAACTAGAGATGTACCCACGAGATTTCATCAAAGCTAACCTCACTTTTTAGAAAAGTACATGTTATCCGTCGACTTCGATTAGTTTTTGGTTACGGATGCAATGGGGATTTCCAGTATTATTTCGATATTACATACAAAGTTTATTATGCATTTTTTAATCGGTCCGATTTAAAATAGTTATTCCTACGGCTTGAAGGTAAGATATGTATTATGTATAGTTTACAGAATAGTTTTATGATACAATCTGTTATTTTGTGGTGTATTTTAATTGTATTACAAAACCAATACTTCAAGTAAGTACTCAAACAAATAAACAGTATACATACAATACATATTACTTATACCGGGTGTTGAATTGAAATATGGAACATAGGGAATACAAGCTGTTTCTTGATATGGTTATTGTTGCTTCCCTAATTAAATTAGACCAAAAGTGGAAACACCAAAAATGTTTAGAATTAAGAACTGCATCCAACAATTGCCTACTTATTGTTTAATTGTTTATTATGCAAGAGGGAGAAGCAAACGAAAAACTGGGTTCCTATTCTGTAAAATAGAGCCAAGAGCTCTAAAAATATGGCGTCAAGTAACAGTGACTGTCCCGTATGTTCAGAATAAGAACAGTGTTTCTATCCTAGTAATTTTGGTTCGTCAATGTTTTTATAATTTTTAAGTTGGCAAATTTATATTACTACTTTAAAAAATAAAACCAAAAATCAAAGTGACATGAACCATCAATCACCAAATGAAAATAGAATAACGTGCCATAAATGTAAAATCATGATATAGAGCTGGCTCTATGAAATAGGAACACTAATGGGAGTAGCTCTAAACCGCCCAGGAGCTAGAAATTAACATGACGTCATATAGGTAGTTCGTGTAAATCTTCGCTAGATACCAGCAATGCATATAGAAACAGTGTCGACATAGAGCTAGCTTTAAGTTACAGAATAGGGGTCCTGATTTTATAAAAAAAAAAATACGGATTGCAAGCTCTGTGGAAAACAATGAAGCAAAATAATTTTTATAATAAAAAAAAAACAATTTTTTCCAGATTATTATTTCCCAAAAATAATACCTTCCCAAATACCGTTTTCCCAAAGAAATGTATTCTCTAATTTATTCATTCATCAAAATTTGATATTGTACCGAATCGACAGCAAATATGTTTTAGTATTAGGTAATATATATGTTTGGGAACTTTTCTTTGGGAAAAATAGATTTAAAATAATGGACTGGTAAAACCCAATCAGATCCGCGCCCCCCCCCCCCCCCTCCAACGCTTAGCATTTTCGACGAAGACTCAATACCTCAGCAAATTTTACTTCGCCGAGCCTGTTTACACTTTTGGTCAAATTTAATTAGGGAAACAACAATTACCATATTAAAACAAAATCGTTGTATTCCCTATGCTGCATGTTTCAATTAAACACCCAGTATATTTCAAGGAATGGAAGGACGATCAAGTTGCTACATTCCCCTTTACACTTACAAAATTTTAGATGGTTAAAAATTGGCAGTAGACCTTAAATCAGAATAGAATAGAAAGTAAAGTACATTTTGTAGATCCCATTGCATCGTGCAATACCACAGCCGACAGGCTGATAATCTCAAAAATATGGCTTACTGAGATCTGCGAAAGCAGAGTGCCTCATTCAAATTAAACAAAATTTTTGTTTCCTGTAAAGGGAGCCAGAGCATAAATTAATAGTATGTTGTTTACTTTATGTGTAGAATTGGTACTCCAAGTAAAAATAAAATGGGATTAATGCAGGAAAGTCCAACTTGTTAGTACTTTTTAATCTGTTAAGACACATTGAAAGCAGAAGCAAATCCTCGAATGTTGCAAAATTTACAGCGAAATAGGATCAGGATTTGGTGGCAACAAACTGCATTTTTAATGAAAACCTTTGTGCGTAACTAATTATGCTAGACTCCAAACACCTCGAAGTTGAATATATAAATCCATTATTTCCAGATCCATCACTTGGAAATAAATTAAAGGATTTACTCTAGTTGCCAATGATATCGTTGGGTATTGCTATTTACTTGGGGTATTATATACTAAGAAATTAGTAAAGTAATAAATATTTATGTTTCAGTTTTTTTTTATAATACTATAAAAGTATTACTATATTCAAATATTTAGTCTGCGTCGATGCATTCTCTTTATCCAATCGGTGTGTGGGTTTTCGACGTGTAGTATTCTGATGTTTAGATTTATCATTTCGTAGGTCTTTTGTACAGTCTCTTCTTAAGTGATTTACTCTGTCAAAGTCTCTTTTATATATTCTGTCACCATCTTTTGTCCAGTAATTATTTCTTTTTTCCTTCGTTGCATTTTCTACATCTCGCAATTATTTTTTATTTTTATATAAAAAAATAAATATGTCATCACGCCTTTTACCCAATATGGGTGTGATATATATGCGTTTACCAGTCGTCAAGTTATAGCCCCCAAAGTTGTTAGTGGAGGGAGAACCACTGGAATAAATTTTTTTTTTTATTATATATTAAATAAATCCCTGTTGCTATTTACATCTTGGATTTTAAGTTGATTAATTTATCTTCTCTGCTATGAAGAGAACAACGACCATAATTTCTTTGAAGCAAACTATTATTATAATGAATAAAATTTAGTATGTACTGTATTGGGGTAAATAGGTGTTTACGAGTATTTTAAGATACTCAATTCAAATACCACGGCAGACAGTTGCCATTATAACTTTACTCCTGTTGTTCTTCTTTCACTAACATTATTAGGAATCTATCACGGACAGTAATCAACACAAAAGCAGAGTGCTACACCCAAAATGGGCAAATGGCGTGGTGATATATTTTTGTATGCTCTTGAAGTCAATGAGTTTAAAAGGTATAGTAAAAATATAATTAGAGTATTGTTTTGTTTCAAGAAAATTTTCAGTTTCCTTTTTGTATGCATTCGTTGGAGAAAATTTTATGGCTTACAAAATGATTAAGTTCAAATAAAAAAAAAAAAAAAATACTAATTCTGAATATAAATTTTATTTATCTTCTTTTATCTGCATTGAAAGAAAATGAATGTATTTTAAATTTTATTGTTGAAAACAATAAAAGGGAGGCCTTTTAATTTTAAACAAAATGGTTTTATTTAAAACTATATCATTTTGAATTAAAACTACTCCTATTCAACCTACCTCGTTTCCATAATGAGTCTCAGTTGAATACTTTGATATGTTCCTTCATAACAAAATTAATTTTCATGCAAGAATATTTATTAAACCTACAAATGTTTTCAATAAAAACGAAATTGGATTGGCACTATTCAAATAAATTTTTCTCTTCATTTAAGAGGAATCTGTTTATTCCAAGAAAAAAATTTTATCAGTGTAAAAGTGATGTATCCAGAAGTAAATTTCCAGTTCATTTGAGTTTTTCACTGTCTGACAAAAAATGAAATTTGCTAAGAATGCGTTTTTATTTTATATCTATTCTCAGGCATAGAGCAACTTTAAATATACCTACATACTTTTTCCATACTTAAAAATGGTTCAATTTCTAGAAATCGATTAGTAAAGTTAGAATTTTGAACCAAAATTATAGCAGATGTATGAGTACTACTTGGGTAAAAAAAAAAACAAAATAAATAAATAAATAAATTGCATTAGATTTTCTATATATTTTTTGTATAGAAAATTCAGTTGCTATTTCGGCGACGTAGGTAGAGGCCGCGAGATAAATAATATTTGGAGTTCCGCGTATTTTATATTTGAACGTATCTAACGACTTATGAATATTGAAACCCATTATTTTAGACATATCAGAAACAGAGCGGCAATAAAAGAATCAGTCGTAACGCATGCATCCTGTGCAAGCCAATGTTACGCATTGCGGCCAACAACGAATATCAGTAAAACATTTATCATTTGAATTGAGAGGTTCGTTCGTCGATATATCATTTTGCAGTCGTTTACCAGCGGGTGCTTAATGTGCAGAGCTGCTTCCTAAATTTCTTTCTTATCTTGCATTTGCTAAAACATTGAAATAACATATGTATAGTGATTTTAAAAGCTAATATTTAATACGTTAGATTGGGATCTGACATGTAGCGATATGCCATCTAGCGGATTATTTTCGAACACAAAGTAGGGTAAAGATTTCGTTAGAAATACATTACGTCAAATGGGAATAACGATTTTTGAGATAAAAAATTGTAGTTTACATCGCGAAAAATCGAAAAATAAATTATAAAAGGGTGTAATAATAAGTCCCGTAAAAATCTGGACGTTACATTCCAGTATTTTCCGAAGCTGGACAAACGTTTTATTAATAAAGTAAACCAATTTGGAGTGCGAAAAAACCTTGGAAAAAACTAACTAAAGTATGAATGCATTTACAATAAATAATATGCTCTGAATAGGTACATCTAAGTAAAATTTTGGGTTATAATACGAATTTACTCCGAAATCTTTTCACTTTGTATTTAACTAAGTTCATAAATTAAATTAAATCTGTATTCAAAGTTAATGTTCCTTATGTTTGTTCATTTTTAGTTATTTCTTTATTTAGTTGATTTAGATCAAGAAACGTACAACTAACCTACAACGTAGCAATGCAGTTTTTGCATTTTTCACCCAAAACGAGCTATGCAGGAATAAACAACACTCATCACTTGTTCATCTCCTGCAATTTTCCTATTAATTTGATGGGAATCACCTCGTATATTCGACGTTGACATACAGAAAGCCACGACGCCCACAGCCACTGTCACTTTCATTTAATTTTTTTTCCGCATACAAACAATGACAAGTATATAAAATGTGTTCTGTTTCTTTAAAATTTCGTTTACACGATCTGTTGTAGCGCATTCGTAAATATTATTAATCGTGAGACAAATTTTTTATATTTTATACGCGAACAGTACTAATGTCACATTCGAATCTTCACCCTAATTGACGCCATCTTGGATAGGCCACGCCTCCTTGTCAGATCCCAATAGCTTCATTTTTATTTCCGAATGAAATTATTGGTAGCTCTTGAATTTTACCAAACTATTTTATAAATACTTCTAATTGCTTAGAAAATAATCGTGTTTAGTTTCTTAATTGTTATGACATTTTTAGAAATTGCAGCTAATATCCTCAGCTTACCGAAGAGTTTCTATTCTACGGTAACTTTCTATGATTATTGTTAGCTTTTGAAGTTTACCAAACTTTATTATAAATGAAATAAAAGACATTTGGACTGTAGCCAAAATATTTATTTATTTTATAAAAAAATCGACATTTCGTTCATACTATGATCTTCTTCAGGGAAATTTAGAGTAATAAGAATTAAAATTAACATATGAAATATTTAAAAATATACAATTTCGTCGTCAATATAAAAATATACAATATCACAACAAATTAAAAAAATAAATTAATTGAAAAAATTAAATAATTCCACACGCAACAATTAAAAACGTATAACTATTGGGCTTCCAAATTATCAAGAGATGGCGTTGATCACAATTCGCATAAGGTACACATCAAATTCATTTTATATGATATCTTATGATAGCGAATGCGTGCTTTAGTATTGGTAGTATGTTTTTATTGACAGCAGAACTGTTTCCATACACACTGCAAATTTTTATAGGTTTCTTTGGAGAAAATTCAATCTTAACCTATAATCCACAATGTACCTTTCATTTTTACATATTATTTAAATAATACGGTTTAAACAAATGTAGTACTTACATTGGAGTACTCTTAAAATGACTACTATTGTTATTAATTTTTTAAAAATGACAATTAATTTCAAAATACAATGAAATTTATGTACTGTATGCAGTGACGTATTCAGGAATCAAACATGCAGGGGGTTACGCAGTGATTTTTTTTAAATATGTTAAAAATTAACATACTCCTACACATATTTTTTAAACTAAAATATACAAACATGTCCAATCTCCAATAATAAAAAAATATATAATAGTAAAAAATAATAAACACATATTATTATAACATTAAAATAATACGTCGTTTCCTTTTTACCAATTCGTCAAGTATTTCGTTCGTTAATGGTGTTAAGTTTCTATGTATATTTAATAAAGCCAAATCACTTAAGCGGTTTTCGGACATTGAATTTCGGGAATAAGATTTTAATCGACGCAAAGTAGAAAACGAACGTTCACTTGTACAGGATGTTACGAGTAATGTTGCCAAAATAATAAAAAATTGGAAAATATTGGGGTATATATATTTTCATTTCACATTTGTAATCCTTCACAGCAAATTTTCTTTATTTAAAATTAAAAAAGTAATTATTTTATTTTATAAATAATAGGAGTATATAGTTTTATCAATTGGGGGGGGGGGGGGGTTGAACCCCCCAAACCCCCTCCCCCCAAATACGCCTCTGACTGTATGGTTAGTTTAGTTTTCTACCACTAGTTAGCGTATTTTAATTTTGGATGCCCAATACTTAAACATAACTGCCATGACTATATTTCCCTGAAGATCATAATATGATCGGAATATCGATTTTTAGATAACTAATACATATTTTGGCTGTAGTCCGAATAATTCTTTTACTTCATTACTTACCACAGTCAATCATCGTTCCTATCAACCTTTCTTATAAATACTTCTATTTGCTTAATAAATAATCGTGTTTAGTTTCTTAATTGTTATGACATTTTAAGGGAATGAATCTTATATCTTCAACTTACCGAAGTGTAAGTTATAAATTCTACGGTACATTTTTCCATGTATACAGTGCATTTCATCAATGGTTAAAATGAATTCAAGCTAGTATTTCCTGTTGAAAGTAAACTAATTTAGAGAACATCTTCTGAATGAAAATTAGGCGTAAGCTTTCGAAAACCTTATGGAACATTTTGGGCATATTGTATAACTTTTCATTGTTCTAAAAGTATCTTTCACTAAAGTTAAATCTCTTATAGCTCAATAAACATTTTATATCTTTGTACTGTACGCAAGAGTTGGTTCGTAAGTACAGTACATTTGTTTTATTGTTTGGGAAAAGTTTTATATTTTAGAACAGTAAATTACCGTTAAAATTTGCTTTGACAAACGAAATTAGAATTTTTATTGTCATTTTCGCAGAAGTTTGAATAAGAAACGAAAATAAGGAAGATGTTGCGCAGAAGTAGTAATAAAATAGCATATATGCCATCAGAGATTAATATCAATAAAAATATGTTCGCAACGAACAAAAGAATGAGGTTAGAAGAGCCTTATGTTCTTTTCCACGTAATTCGGCTCAAAGAAACAGATACAATGAAGTTGTAAAATACCCTAGTGAAAAGCAAGGGCATATTTATTTACTCGTAATAGCTCCGTTAAATTTACTACTTTTTCTATTGCATTTTTTTCAGTTCGACAGCAAATCGTTTGTGGTTTTGTACACACGAACGCAAAACCTTTGCCTGAGTTGTTACTAACATGCTTTTTTGTTCACAGGTAAGCCATTATCATCTTCTAAGTGTACATTTCCTCAGGAACTTGTAAGTACTTACCATTTATTTTTTGCCTGTAAATTGTGTAAATGTATTTTTTTTGACAGAGTTACTTAGCATTTTTGTTGTTTCGATTCGTTTATTTAGTTTTGTGTAAATACAAATACTGTTTTATTCAATGTAGTAACAGCAGATTCTAGATTTTATAGAACGTGAACATAAGCTGCTTTTCAAAATCTTTTTATTTTTGGTTGCTGAAAGCAAAGATTTTAAGAACACGCTCATAGGGTATTTTCTCCGCGTAACCGTGAAAGGATGTATTCCAATAATTTTAATATCGCGTTATATATTTAATTTTTCGGTGACATTTTCGAATTTCCTGTTCGAAACGTATTGCTTACGTTGAGAGTCGGAAACTGTAAAACGGCCGTATAGTTTATTTTCGCGCATAACAAATGCGAAATAACATTCGGTGAACGTTACCGATACCAGTTCCGCTCAATGTGCAAATTTGTGGTGGTCGGTGACCGTAGTCTATAACCGTAACCCGAAGTCAGTTCGTCAGTCATCTGGGCCTGAGGTGTCCCGAAATAACCAACTGTTATATAGGACGCCAGCTAAAGAAACTGATAGGAGATCAATATGGTGACCAGCCGCTGATACCACTTTATATATTTTTCATGTATCTGATACAGAATTTAACTTTCTGATCACCACGTAAATGAATTCTTTATAATGCATGGAATTCTTTCAAGAACTACAATTCGTCTCAGATGCAACGATTCGGTCTGTTTGGAATTGTTATGTAATCTGAAAATTTGTTCGTAATTCATTTGTCAATATATTAGCACAACATTTATACACAATTCAAATTTCCATTGAAAACAGATAAAAAATGAATTTAGTTAACGTTCAAGCATGATAGTGGCGAAAATTATGAAAAATTAAGCTTTTATTAGCGAATTTGGGTTTAATTTATTCAACTGAATCTATTGAGAAATTCTGAATTAAGAAATTTTAAATAATGTAAAAACACTGCTGCATAAATAAATGGGACACTTTATTAAAATTGCAATTAAATTTTAATAAAATGATTAATGGTAATCTGTGAAAAGTTTAAAGACAGTAATAAAAAACCAATAACATTTTAATTAATTAACATAAACTAAAGCCAAAAAAAAAAAACGTACTAAAGTTGAACAAAACGATGCAAAATATCCCATAAGCCAATCTCGGTGGCGTAGTGGCTATGTCACTAGTGTAGTACGCCAGAGGTCGTGGGTTCGAATCCCACTGAAGAGCATAGTCGTTTGTATTAACATAATTTCATAATCACCCACTCATGAGGCCGGCATATTATTGAACATAGTAGTTAGTCAGCTTACAATCTTCATAAAAAGAAGTATATTTATTTTGTCCACAGAATTATCCTCCTCTAGTTACTCTATTAATCTCCTCCGTACGTTATGGTTCAGGGTTGCCAACCATACTATAATATAATAACGTCTCCTACTTTATATTAGGTAATTATACTTTATACTTTTGCGTAAAAGTAAAGTATGCCAAAATACTTTATTTTGAGTCTTTACTGTGATGCATAAAACGAAACTCTATCATACGTAATTTCCAAACAATTTATCGATGTCTAAGATAGAACAGAATGGATCACGCACGATTAATAATAATTAATTATTATTGCATGAACGAAACGGCAAATGCAGGATCATCGACATCAAATGTCAATGACAATCAATCGATATCGACTTCCTTTCTAGATCACAGGAAAGACCAACCGGGAAGTTTCACTTAGCCAATTACTGTATGGTAGGGCCATCGCTGCGTGTACGCGGTAACTATATTCGTTAATGTAACTAAAGTAGTTTATTACTAGTTATCAAACTTTCAAAGATAACAAAAAATTGTTAACATATAAATAGGTACTTATGACAAAAAGAACTTAAATACTTTTATTTTTCCTTTTTGAAAAGACAACTTAGTTATTTTCCTCTAAAAAAGTTGTCAATCCATCTGTATTGTTGCAAAAATATAAGATAATTATAAACTAAATATTAATATTCATGATGCTTATTGTTATGTACTATTTAACTAGAAGCTTTAGTAATTACACATTACTTCTAAATTCCCCCATTGCTGTGCAATTCAATGATAATGTAATAATTTACACTTGACGATTTATCGTTTTGCCAGTTCAATTCAAGCAAATTGTTATTTAATTTCTGAAATTGGTGTAATTTGTGTTAATAATTAAGCGCGTGCATGTAAAGCATTCCTTAATTTAACTTTGCAAAGGGTCATCCAAGACATGAACATCTTCTTGTAACGAGCTTCGTTTAAGGAAGTATCGTTTGGCTGGTGCGTCACGTTTTAACGGTTTTTAATCCACGCGTAAATTGACTAGAGCGACGGTCGTTAAAGCGCCCAGTGGCGCAATCCGTGCCGCTGCTAAAATTCTTATTATACACATAAATTAACGCATTTTTGCGAGCCACGTTTCGCGGCCAAAGAGCATTGGGCACGTCTGCGCTGTTAGAATACTGCGAAGCGGCTCTGGACAGAGATGTCCTTACAGATTTAGAAGCTTTGCTATTGGTATTTTTAAATGCTTTCGTAGAATTTGCAACACTTCATTATACAAGATCTGTTTGTTTTTTTAACTTTATTATTAATTTTACGGATTATCTGTCCTTGTCCTCTATAAAGTACTCTCCTCCCCTATTCACCACACTTTTCCCAGCAATGTTTCCATTTCGCGAAATAGTCCTGGATAGCTTCAATTTGAAATGTATTTTCAGGTTTGTGATGTATTTGCTTTGATGTCATCAATAGTTTGAAAATGGTGTCCTTTAGCACTGTTTTTAATTTCGGAAATAAAAAATAGCAAGGAGCCAGATTGGCGAATAAGGAGGCTGAGGGAGGACAGTCATCTGATTTTTGGCACAAAAGATGAGTCGTGGGTTGTCTCACTATAACTCTGTTTTCTTTTTGCGTATCTGTGAAAGTTTTCCCTATAATTTCACGTAAAATTTTATGTTGCATCGTTACTCCAAAAATCTCACTTTTCTAAAATCGCAGTTAGCACTTAAACACGTTGAACTCAAATGATAATATCACGAAAACTAAACGAGATATCAACAATCCAAGAACATGTTGTTACAGAGGAGGTTATGCGCAACACAATGCTGCCAACAGAATATAACTAAATATCTTCCTTTGCGCGTAATTCAAAATATTCTGAACGGACCTTGTATAGCTTGCTGAAATGTGCATTCATTTTTGAATATTTCATCTTTGGGACCGTGACTTGAGGGCTGACAATCGCATTTCCACGCGCAAAAATAAATTACTACTGATATCTGTGAAAACCGGGTGCCGCACCAAAAATGGATACATGACGTGATGATATATTTTATGTATTAAAATGTCTTTTAATATTGATTTATTATATGTAGAAAACTATTTTGTTTTTATTTATATTTGCGATTGTACGAAGGTATTTGGAAATAGATAGCAAGAATGCATTTGCAGATATTTAAATTTCAGTGAACAATTGAACAATTTTGTATCTACGTGAATTGCAAGTTATTGTTAATCATTTGTGAAATAACGCTATCAATAATTTGTTTCAAATAATGTACCTATCAATAATTTATGTAATGGCGTAATGGACTGAAATTTTCAACATTTTCATACAAACTACAAAAAATAAAACTAGAGCAATCTTCTAATAATTTATTTATTTATTTTATCTAGGTTATTCAACAGGACATAACGTCCCAATTACAGAATAACACTGTATTAACAATATTAAAAATACAAAATATAGTAGTTTTAACAAATGTTAACAAGACAAATTAATAATAGGAAATACATGTAAACAAACGAATGTAGATAAATTTTGTTTGATACACATATCCATACAAATACAGGAAACTTATAAAAATCTAATAAATAAATTTAATTGTTATATATATATATATATATATATATATATATATATATATATATATATATATATATATATATATATATATATATCAAGACTGCGTGAAAATAAATCTGGAAAATCATCAGAGTTACAATAGTTATTGTATAAGAGTGGAAGACGATCTAATGGGGCATTTAATGCTGAGTTCGTCTTACCCATTTGTAACGTGAATAGATCAAATAATAAAATAAATAGAAATAGTATCAATACAACCAATAAACTCAGGTAGTATATCAAGGTTTTCCACGGTAGTAACTTTACCTCTACCGGAAATTTGAGGGTCCAGTCTTCCGTGCGTTAAACCTATATTGTCCAACTCGCGATTTCGCCCGTTCTTCACTGTATGAAATTGACTTTGGGGAGCATCGCAAAAAGCTGTTATCAGAGGAGTATTTTTATTAATTTGCGCATTTTATTAATAAATTTTCAGTTGAAATTAAATTTTAGACATATAAAAAAATCTGGTGTGGACGATACACAACTTTCTTATACTCAGTAACTAAGAACATAAATTTTAATTTGAATATATAATAATAACACTGGACACAGTTATTTGTTTTTTCTTGTAACAACTACAATTACTTAAATATTTAATTCATTTAATTTAAAAGTTGAAATGATTTTTTATGTGCTCTATACATTTCAACCTCTAATTTGTAATGACGTCTGTACCAAATTATACTTTTTATATGATTCTAAGAAAATAAAATATCTCTATTTTTTAAATCGATGAATTATTTGTAGTTAAGATAAATTAAATATTAAAAATTAGTAAATGAGATGCGTGACGTAATTTTGGTAGGAGAAATATAGACATATTTAGAGAAAATGAGATAAATATTAATGTCATCTGTTTTAATATACTCGTATATTATATATGTACAGGTGAGCAAATTTCTGTGCTTTTCCATTATTATATACATACAGGCTGTTTAAAAAGTCTCGGGACGGTGAAATATCTAGAGAAATACACATCGAATCAACAAACAAACAAAAAACGCGCGTTTAATATTTTTCAAAAACCTATCTTATGTCACCAAGCAGGATCCTTCACCACCACCCCCTGGGGGAAGCACGGGGGGGGGGGGGGGGCTTTGAAATCTTAAATGGGAACCATGACAATAATTTTCAAAGTGCCCTCTCTGCTCAATTTCCAGGGAGTGGCAATGCTTGGTGACATACGATAGGTTTATGAAAAATATTAAACACGTGTTTTTTGGTTTTTTGATTCGACGTGTATTTCTCGAGATATTTCACCGTCCCGGGACTTTTTGAACACATTGTATATTTTAATCCTAGAAACTATAGTTTTATTCGAAGTTATTGCATGATATCAATTGTACGTAAATTTACTTGTAAAATATAAGATATATCCCCCGATGTTTGACAAACGTCAGTTTCGAAGCGGTATGATCTATCACAAGTTATGTTCTACCAATTTGACGTCACGTCAAAGGCGCATCTTATTAATAAATACTATAAAATTATTAGATTGCATGAAGTTTTTACTATTATTACGAAATAACAAATTAGTTAATTTATAAATAAATATATCATCACGCCTTTTACCCATTATGGGTGTTTATTTAAATTCGTCTATGGTCACAGACCTCATTACGATGAAAACCAACTCATTGATTTCTCTATTTACTTTGTTCGAGAGGTATTGCACACATGGATACATACATTCATCCTACTGCGTATAAGAAATTAAAAGGCATTAAAATATTTATCTACAGGCAACCACTGCTAGTCACTACGAGTAGCAGCTGAGAAGAGTCCTGTGAAGCTGTTAAAAAGTTAAGTCAGTTTGATAGAGAGAAAAACGCACCCTACCCTAATTCTCGCACTTCGCAGAAGCATCGTTATTAAACAGTACGTTCACCGTACTTTTCTAAGGAAGATTAACTACAGAGGAACGTGCAACGGACGCGCTAATTAAACGTAAGTCGGTTCTTGTACTTGACGATGCACGGCCCGAAAAGTAACTGTTTATTCAGCGTACAGGTTTAATGGGAAAATATGTGTTCTTCCATCTTCCCTAACTTCTAGGTGATGAATTTTCCTTGTTTAGGGTTTGCCTTGATGAATTTTGTATTTCATTAGATTGTTTTTAGTAAAGCGGGAAATTGTTTCTGAAATTTAACCCTTGGTTATTCTCCCCCATAGACGATATACAAGAGGGGAAGAATTTCTTGTCGGTTATGTGGTTTTTAAGCTACAACTA
Source organism: Poecilus cupreus (assembly GCA_963942605.1). Taxonomy (NCBI): domain Eukaryota; kingdom Metazoa; phylum Arthropoda; class Insecta; order Coleoptera; family Carabidae; genus Poecilus; species Poecilus cupreus. The sequence continues at coordinate 10,151,654 of OZ012715.1, forward strand.
TAATTTCTTATAGGATTATCCTGCTCTAAGGAAGGGGTCATTAACTCGACACGCGAGTAGTTAGTACATACATGCATACGTTGTTCGTCTTACTCGAGTAGCTAAGAGGTAATGGTTGAATACTGATTTGGATTTATTTACAATTTCTAGTTCTAAATTTTTGCTTGCCTTGGGTTAGCGAAATAGTTTAATCTATTATTTTTATTTAGTACTATACTTCAGAGTATAATTCAAAACTTTTAAAAAATGAATCAAATAATAAACCTCAACAACAATTAAGTGAAATCTCAGGAGCATTTCAAAATAATAGCATTATTAATAACTTTTATGTAAACAAAAACTTTTGAAAACGCAATTTACATATTTTGGAATATTAAATATTTTACTACCATAATGGGTAACTCCGTTTCAGACAATTTTATTTCACGCTAAACGAGATATCAAATTTTATCCTTTTAACATAGAACGTTAGGTTAGCATAAACACCATACTGTAAAGCAGGCATCAGCAACTTATGACCCGTGGATCATTCCATAATTTTGAGTGACCCATTTTAATAGTGGGAATTAAAAAATCACTAGTAATGTTTCAACATTTAACAATACTTGTGTTAGTATTTGTATATATTTTGATTGACAAACAAATATAATATATAAAATCAAATTAAATAAAATATTGTTGTTATAATAATTAGAATTTTAATTTTGTTTGTTTATTTTTCATTGATAAAAAAAGTCTTCTTAATAGTCACATTTTGATTGTTTTTACCCGCACCCATTATAGTGTGTTCAGAATTCTATCGTCTTGGAATAGACTTACTTAGCTTACGGTATACCGAAAACGCCTGTCACTTAAAGTAGGATTAAAAAAAATTAAATTCGCAAAATTTTATATGATTACATTGATTTCAAAGTTGATAATTATTGGATTTGCATAATCAAATTACATATTTGATTTATGTTATAAATTTTAAAAAAATATTAGTTTTTTTTTTACAAAATTTTCAGTTTTATTATTATAAAATAAATTAAAAAAGGAAAACATACTTATCTCCACACATCATACTAGTACTATTAACATTATTTCATAATTTTGTGTAATATAATATTTTACTTTTGCATAGGGATTTCAACAGTAAATTCTTAGTGTGCCGTTATTTGCTCCCCTAATTATTTTAGAGCAAAACTTTATTTAGATTTTATCTAAAGAAAAATATTCTGCATGTATTGATACCACTGTTCATTATTTTCCATTGTCCGGAAGAGGAAAAATCGTTTAAAAATTATTATATACTGTTGTTATAATGTACTCAATACAAGAACAAGTAGAAATGATTAAATGGCTTTATGGTGGAAATTAAAACAAACCAATAGCTGATTATAATTTTGTAATTTGGCAAATGGGGTAATAGGATAAATGTTAGCGCGCTCGTTTTTTATTTATTGTCTTAATAGCTCCATGGCATAGTTAATTTTTGTCAAAATGTTAAATTAAATTTTTGCGATTTCTCCTCTTTCGGACAATGTAAATTTATGAACAATGGTATCAATAGATGCAAATTTTTTTCTCTAGATAAAATCTAAATAAACTTTTGCTTTAAAATAATTAGGGGAGCAAATAATTGCACACTAAAAATTTACCATTGAAATCCCTATGCTGCGTCTTCCGAGGAACCACCCTGTATAATATTTTTAGAAAAATTAATATTAATTAATATTAATGGGGTAAATAGCTCCGTGGTAACGTGTCGGACTGTGGATCGTGAGATCCTCAGTTCGAATCCCACTGCCGACAGTTACAAATTTAAATGTACCCCTGTGGTTCCCCCTCCACTAACAACTTTGGGGGCTATGACTTGACGGCTGGTAACCGCATTTCATACGCAAAAATATATCACCTACCGAGATCTGCGTAAGCAGAGTGCCACACCCTTAATGGGTAAAAGGCGTGATGATATATTTATATTTATATTTAATCCAAACTAAAATATTTTATGGATAAAGTCTATAAATAGTTAATATATTTTCATTAAATCATCGAACTTGGGTTCTGTATAATCATAAAATTTTATGTACATGACATGTTTATGCTACAGAATATATATGGTTTTAAACATCTTGACGGATGTAGATATTCTGTTTTGTTTATCTATAAACTATGAGTTTTACTTCATCGTCATAGTAGGTATGCTTTATTTGCTGTAAAAATATTATATCAGTACCTATATGTCCTCAGTATTTTTTTTATTAAGAAGTTGGTAAGCAGACTAACTACTTATGGTCATATGCCGTGTAATGAGTTGATGGTATTGATTTTATGTAAACAAAAACGACCATGCTCATCAGTGGGATTCGAACCTACGACCCCTGGCGTGATAGGCTAAAGATACTAAGCCACCGTTCGGCATCTTCAAAATTTTTTTTTTTTTGTAAAGCGGACTCATCTACTGGACCTCTATTCTGTAACTTAGAGCTAAGAGCTAGCTCCATAACTATGACGTCATAGCAACAGTGACTGTTTCTATAATCTGATTAAGAACTATTTCTATAGGGTATAAGTTTTAAAAATTTAGGTTGGTAGCAAATTCGATTCTTTTTATGTATTTTTATTCTTACAAATTTTAATTTTTACAGATTTATTTGTTGTTTTTGTTTAGTTTTATGCTCTATTATTATTTTGAAGTTCAGGTTTTTAATGCTTGTATATTTTATTTAGTTTTATAAATTTTTACACTAATAAAAATTAAAATCCATAAACTGAACCATATAATTAATCAAACTAAAAATAAAAGAAAATATAATGATGAACTAATACAAAAAATTGAAACAAAATATCTAACAAGAAGTCATGTTCTCAACACCAAATGTCAAAATAGAGCTATCTCTATGAAGTAGAAACACCTCCAGTGGTAACTCTACAGATAAAGACAGACATGATGTCATATACCCCTGTTTCCAGTCATCTCCGCTAGACACCACCACTGAATATAGAAACATTTCCGGCTTAGAGCTAGCTCTAAAGTTACAGAATAGGGGTTCTGAGGCTATATGCCGCCTCGGTTCTTCGTTTTCGGTGGTGTGACAACGACACGCAGTGTTCGCTGGTATGGGTTCTCGCAAAGCGGTCACCCATCCAACTACTAACCGCGGGCAGCCTTGCTTAACTTGCGTTATCGAGTGAACCGGAATAAACGTTCGCAGCCATGTCGTTGCCATCTTCAGAATTATTTTACTTTTTGTTTCGTATACTACAATGTTTTCAATAAATACAATTTTTTAATTCCAGACCAATGGTTTTTAACTTTTGTGTAGTCAGAGAACACGTTTTATTTTAAGAAATTTTTTGGGAACCTCAAAATCTCTAGTCAAAAAAACAAATCTGTATCAAAATATCATTTATTAAAAATTATATCTACCGATCTCGGTGGCGCACTTGTTAAGTGGTTATATCACCGGTCTAGTACACCAGAGGTCGTGGGTTCGAATCCCACTGAAGAACAAAGTCGTTTGTGTTGTTCACATAAATTCACAATTATTCTCTCATTAGGCGGTATAGGACCAAACGTTGTTAGTTCGCTTACTATCTTCATAAAAAAATATATACAGGGTGTTGAATCGAAGGACGCACAATAGCGTTTTCGATGCTATTTTTCAAAAGTTCCGTTATTGACTTCCCTAATTATTGTACATCAGAAAGTGAAATAGTTTGTTGTAGAAGAAAAATTTCTGCATTTATTGACACTAATATTTACAATTTTTCTCTACCTGAAATCGAAAAAATTACGGGAATGTTTATTGGTAATTTCCTTAAAATCATCAGTGCTTAATCTAGCTACTACGTCGCTTCGCGGAACGCTAGTGTTCCGAGGAACACCGGTTAAGAACCACTGTCTAGACCAGTGATGGCGAACCTAAGACCCATGGGTCAGACACTGACCTACGGAGGCTTTTTAACTAACCCACGATTGCTTTCATTTAAACACTTATTGCCATTTGCAGCAGCATTTTTAACCCCACTAAAAAATTTTAAATCGTCAAACCGCGCCCATTTTTACCCGTTAAGCCAATTGAATTTTAAAGGTGTTTAGTTTTAAAAATACTCAGTTAAAAATGTTTCAATTTAACTCTAGTGCAAATGGGTATTAGTGACCCACGAGACAGTACTAAAAAAATATGAACAAAATTTGACCCACGTCTTAAAAAGGTTCGCCATCCCTGATCTGGACAATAGTAAGTACCTCAAATTATTGAAAATGGGTTATCTTGTGTACCTATAATATCTAGAATTAGAAAAGAAATCCTTGAATAATCAGGCCATTTTCCCATTTTTGCTGTGGCATTAAGATAAAACCACGGAGCTATCTATCCTAGTATATTAACTCTACAAAAACGGTATGACTTCATTCCGCGATAAATTTAATATAGATACTATAAGAAAGTGCATTTTCCGAGGCACTTGTGGGTATCTTACAAGATCTAAAGCGTAAAATGAACGCAGCGGGCGGTGGATTAAAAAGCAACAGTTTTTGATTTTATCCTTGAGGGAAATTAATGTGCGCTGGATAAGGGGTTAAGATTTATGTCTCGGAACTTGTAAAGTGTAATGAAACGATTAACTTGCCTTGCTGCTTAATTTTGCTCGATACCAGCGGTACAACCAATTTTATTATCTTCATAATTGGAGGCAGTTAAATTATTTAATTAGATCGTATTTCAAACAATTTGTGCGAATGCTCTGTGGCGTTTTTTGTTTACTTCTCGCGTGATGCGATCCCAATTCGCAATTCCCGTAATGGAAGATTCACATCGAAGCGGTAAACTTCGGGACGGCCGTAATGACTAAATGTTCAGAAACACAGTTAACTTTTTGTACGATTGTTGAATTATCAGCAAATCGACGTTTTTGCTCGAGCACGAGACGATTGCGGATTACTAGAACTTGCTAACAACTTGTATATAAACATCCACTTAGGATGTAATCTGATTTTAAACATGCTTTATATTACTAGAGTGAGAAGCAACTATTTAAATGGAGACTTATTCTCTTCTTGGGGATACTTTATGACATATAGCGTTAACTTAACATTGACATAGTTATGGAAACAGGTCAAGTAGAATTCTCAACAAGACAGTTTACTACTACGAAAGGGAACGCAAATTTCCAAGAGGAAGAAACATTGCAAGATATTATTTCTGATTTGAGTTGCAAGATTGGATAGTTTGTGAACGTATTTGAATTTTTATCAGCCGTCATTAATATTTATTAGTTAGTTATTTTAGTTTATTCGATTTTATTAAGAATTTTCATGTTAAGTTTACTGATTGGTGATTAATTTAAATGTAAATTAAGTGTTTTAATAAATTTAGGTAATGATTGAAACACCAAATGTTATTATTTATAAAGTTATTGACACAATATTAATTCACGAATATTTTGCAGGAAAATCATACTTTCACGATTACAGCGCCACCTGTTGGAAATTGAAAAAAAGTATACGAATAAACCTTACATATTTCTTAACTCTCTTTCAGAATCTGCAATAAAAAATAAGGGTTTCCATTTAAAATTTTTAAGTTGACCCCCCTCCCGGCCCCCCTTGGGGGCTAGGGGGGCCATTTTGTCAAAATCCGATGTCCCCCTCAAAACCATGACGATTATGATTCGACATACTTATGCTTTTATTTCGAGATATTCAAGGATATAATGTAAAATGGGACACCCAGTATTTATGTATTTTATTTTATAATAATATTATTCAGTTATTATCCTAGCTTACTGATATTATAGTGTTTTTGACATTAAAATAATATAACATTAATTTTCAAACAAAAATCACAACTCCGTCATTTTAAATAATATCGCTAAACATTATTTGAAATTAATTGAGTATAATATTGCAGACTATCCCAAAAAATTATTTGAGTATACATTCCCTATTCAAAAAATTTTGAAACCGCTTTTTCGCCATTTTAAAACAAAAGAAGCATAAAACATTTCAAGTAGTTTTGCAGAACTTTTCAGCCGCTACAATTTCTCTCGTTACCATTTCTTCAAATTTTCAAAAATTAAGGAGTTAATCGACTGAGAAGAATTCAGGAAACACCCTGTATACCATCACGCTATTTAACCATTTCTAGTCGTCAAATAACGACCTCCAAAGATGATAGTGGTGGAGGAGCCACAGGGGTAATTTTGTGGGGTGAAATTTTTCGGAATTTATTTTCGAAAATTTGTCGGCTGTGAGGATCTAATCGAGGATCTTATGATCCACATGGAGATGTGTTACCATGCAACTATTTACCTCATCAATTAATTTTTTTTTTTTTAAATTATGAAGATGAGAGGCGGACTAACTACTATGGTCATATGCCGCCTCATGAGTAGATGAATATGAATTTATATGAACACAAACGACCATGCTCTTCAGTGGGATTCGAACCCACGACCTCTGGCGTGCTAGGCTAGCGACATAGCCACTACACCACCGAGATCGGCTCATCAATTAATTAATTATTTATTTATTGTTTATAATTAAAAAGTCTTTTGTTTGTATATATTTCTTACACACAAAGAAATCGAGTATAAATGATACAAAAAAATCAGTATTATATTATTTATAACTGAGAACTTCAGTGGCATTTGCTGAATATTACAGATATTGGAGAAACAACTGAATTTATCAGTTGAGCAGTGCAACTGACGTCTCTTAATTGAAATAACTGAAACTTCAGTAGTATTCAGTATTGATTGTCGGGTTCAGTCTAATCAACTAATAGTTAGTTACGAAAGAATTGGCATGTCAATCATGTTTTACATGACAAGGTTCCGTAACTTAAATCTATTCGTAAATATTCGACTTGTGTTGTTTTTTATTGTTTAAATAAATTTATACAAAATTTTCAGTATAATAGAACATTAAATTTTCTAATTTGTTTTTCTTTAAAAAACATAACCTAGATATCAATCTGGTGCCATAATAAAACAAAGGAAAGTATTCATTTGTTTTGGCTCAATTTTTAGTGAACTGATTGCCTGAACGATAAAATTTTATACTAGTGTAGTCATATATGCATAAAGTATTAAATATGTAATATTTAATAATTGTTTTAAAATTGGCATTCTTATCTTGCTTGTAATACTGCAATTAAATTCACTACTAAGATAAAATCAACCTGTAGTATAATAATCAATTCTGGTTCTGCATGAGTTCGTGCTACTTTAGTAAACTAATAAAGTTATGCGCATTATTTATATGCGTAATCTAGAAATAGAAATGTAATGTTTACTCATTCACACTCATAAAGTATATTTTTAAATGCATAATAATAATACCTGTGTTTAATGAAATGTTTTATTACTAAACAATTTAATACACATTTCCTGGTGTATTGAAAAGTAAACATACTCTATAAATAACAAAAGCCATTAAAGTAATCATATTATAAGTACTGTTGAACGCTATTAAACTGGAACTAATAATTTATATGAATAATTTTGATTAATTTGCTCGTGCACAAGAATTGTACTTCTCTTTGGTATAGAAGAACTTTTTAAACATCTATTCTAATTTGAAATACAAATATTTTCGACGTACAAATACAAATTGGAGCAATCAAGGTAATTTAAACATAATTTTATAATGCATTAGCCTTTTTGTTTATACTGCCGAACAGTGAAGTATGCAAAATAGAAATTGCGAAATAATTCTCTGAATAATGCATTCATCTCCCAGACAAATATCGTTGACGTATTATTTTATGACGCGAATAACCGAAATAAAATCGAGGGCAGATGATATTCTCCACTTCATGTGACATTCATTAATATGCCCCCTCGACTTTTTATTGGACAGAAAATTAAAATTTTATATTCATTTACTTTGGATTCAAATTAGCAAAAAACGGGCTTTCATTTCCATTCGTAATTTTTTATTTCATTACTTCGCGGTAATGTTAATATTATTATAAAAGAATTGGAGCTAAAAATGACAAGGGAAAAAACTTTGATTTCTTAAAAGTAGTTAATAATGGTAGTTCTCGAATACAAGTTTTAATGTAAATAAACCTTATTGTATGCACAAGACAAATATAACGTTACAAGTTGCGCTAACGAACGTTAAGAAATGTTTTCATAGTTGAGTATAATGTACATTAGAATTTACAGAACTATTCGACAAACTGAGGATATAATATGCATTTTCTGAAAATGTACTTGTTATATCATAACATAAGAAACTGAACATACAATACTTACTAACAATTAGAAATATTTCCAAAAAAGTTTCGTAAATTTCCGGAATATGTGTATATATTCTCAGCTTACCCAATAATTCAGTAAATTCTAAGGTGTTTTTTTTTTCTCTGTAGCAAAGATAAGTTCTCTGAAATAGAGTTTTTATTTTGTTTATCTGACGGAGTTAAATTTGGTAAATTCGAAATAATCAAACAAAGGTTAAATTAAAACAATCATTGACAAATTAGTATTTTGTATATATTGCACATGATTAAAAAGTACAATATATTTCTAATAACATTGAATTCGTTTAATCAATCAATCAATCATTTATTGTGAATTCAAAATTTAATATGTTCAATATAATTTATGTGTATAGAACATATTGTTAAATATATGTAATTATTCCTAATATTAATAAAATTGCTATAAAATATATTGAAATACATTGTTCGCATTTAACCAAAATAAGCACAAAGAGTTTTCATTTTACTAATTGTGGATGTACATTTCATATTAATTGATATTAAACATAAAATGAAACACTCTTTATTAAACATTATAATCTAATACAGAATTATTTATTATATATTAATAATTCTGCATTATCATTTAACACGCATTACAACAACCATTTATCAACAATCATAATTTAGAAGCATATTTTATTTATAAGAAATACAGAATGTTTGAAAAATGATGCTAATCTTCAGGTAGAACGATTCTTTGATTAATTCTATTCAAAAAAATTGTACGGCATTTAGTAAAGCCAGACGAGCTACTTCAAAGAAATGTAAATTTGACAACACCGTTTCAAACAGCGTTAATATGTCAACAGTCATTTTTTTGCATTTGGATTGTCGACTCCGAATTAATAAGAATCGTTCTTTCTGAAGATTATCACTACTTTTCCAACACCCTGAATTAAAAGATATTCTGCCGATTTGTTTTTTAAAAATATTGAATAATGTTGCTTTAATCTGTGAAGGAGCGATCAAATTCATTTGAAATTTGAACAAAAATCTAGACTCATGCATATACATTGAACGGATGTTCTAGTCGAATTGGTTTTTACCGCATTCTATCACACTTCAAAGCTCCTGAAAACCTTAAGAGCAAAATGAGAAAAATCAGATTCTTTAGCCAAGTCTCATTGGGACGAACAAAGCGTGCTATAGTTCGTTCCACACTTTTTTGCAGTTCGTCAAATCTACTTCATTGTTCCTGTCTGTTGTAGAATACACCCAAAATTTACAATCTAAATACAGTTTAATTATTAAAAATTTCGAAATAGAAACTATAATGGCCGTAAATCATTGTAGTTGAACATTAAGAAACACTGCAAAAGGGACAGAAAGGGAGTATATGTATTGATAAACGTCGTTTTTCCTAACTAAGGTGACCAGCACGTCTGTTATTCTCCTTAATAGTTTGGATAATGCCGGACATCTAAAGTGATAGTGATCGTTCACCTTTTATTGAGCGCGTAAAAAACACATTTGAAAAATGATTATGGTAGATTTGGGTCCGACCTCTGCAGACATTGCGTAGATTTTTTTTAATTAAGAAAGGTTTTCTTTTATTGGTTCTTTCATTGTTAATGTTATCAATTTGTTATACATCGAATGAAATAAAAATGATTTAAAGCACGACAATCTAATAGCTATTCTATATTTTTCTCCGCTATAAATAATTTATAGAAAAACAAATAAATAAATATAATATCTAAAGGGCTTTACATGACGGTTGGTAACCGTATTTCACGCGTCAATACACAAAAAAAATATCAATTATACTCTTATACAATGTATAACTGAGAACCTATTTGAAAAAAAAACTGAATTTGTTAACTGATATTTCTCAATTGAAATTAATGCAAATTAACTAGAATTAACTAATGGTTTCAGTTCAATTAACTAAGAGTTTGTTACGAAGGAATTGACATATCAATCACATTTTGTGACAAGATTCTGTAACTTAAAACTATTCGAAAATATTCGACAGATTTTTAATTCTTTAAATATTTTTGATAAAACTTAGAAAATTTAAACATGTTAAAATATTAAATGTTATAAAATGTTTTTCTTCGAAAACTCAACCTAGATAACATTTTATGTCATAATAAAGCAAAGAACGCTTTAACTACCATATTCAGTAAAAATTACTGAAGTTTTCAATTGTTTTGAGTGAATTCTTCAGTTGTGCGCGAATTAACTGATTTTGCAGTTAAATTGAGACAATGGTTCTACTTTTTCTCAGTGTATTTATCACTTACCGACATCTGCGAAAGCTAAATATCATTCTCAAAATGGATAAATGGTGTAATGATATATTAATTGCATACATACATAACGTCACTCTATATCGCACTCAGTGGGGTAGCTCGAACCCAGAAACACAGTCAATCAACAATCAATCACCTTCAAACATTCCTATCCTGACACACAACTTTTGCCGCGTCCATATTCATAGTGCGGTATTAGATATTTATAGTATAAGTGAGATAAGAGCATTATTAAGATACGCATGTGTAATCACATAATTGTCACACGTGTATTGTACAATATTTTATGTGCACCCGCTCAAAGTTATAAAAATTAAAATAATTTGTTTAATAAAAATAATCCAACTGGTTGCTATAAAAATGTTTTTAATCCATAACGACCACAATTTCACATTAAACAATTATTTTGTAGTAATTAATAATGGGTAAAGGCGTGTTGATATATTTTTATGTTTTAATTTTATTATGTAATTTTTTAAGCATTTCGTGAAAATGAGTGATTTAGCATTTCGTCGTATATGAAAGAACAAGCTTCAAAAATAATTAATTAATTAAATATTAATTTATTTTAAGAATTGTAAAAATTATATTTATATTAATTAGTATGTTAATAAAAACGAGTGCGGTAATGAAGCTCTTAACTCATGCAAATTTAGTGAGATATCTGGGATAAGTGACATTTAACTCACGGGCGTAGATAAATTAATTTATTTAATTTATCTCGGCAAATGATATAATTTGTCGGCCGCGGGAATCGAATTAAAGTCCTCATAATAATTTCAACATTTCGCGAAATTAAAGCAATTTATTTAACTAATTATTAGTGTTTAAGAATGTGGTTACTTTTGAAGCTATAATAAAGATCTTTTAATAGCAGTGGCGACTAACGATAAAGTTTCAGTAACCCAATTAGACTTAAGCTTAATGCTGGAAACTTTAGTAAACAATAAAATAAAAACAGCAATAAGCTTAAAAAAGGATCTTAGTTTTAATTAGCAACGCAATAAAAGGCACATAAACGAAATGAATAAAAATAGCAAATTAATTCTATAACTGGCGGTCGAATAGAAGTAATCCAGTGTTGATTTCTGATGTATATCCCGGGTTTATTCGCCGAACAAACAGAAAACGTGCCGCGACTTTCAAATCTCCAATTCAGCGTTCACCCGCTCTCTGCATGTAAATGATGCTGTATGAGCTGTAACAATCGACATGACAGGGTAATCTGTGCTGCTCTCAAAACGACTCTAGCATTCTAGAAATCAATGGAATTAATTTTGAATTGTATTCATATCGTGCCATGTGCTCGCGTGCTTTAAAACGTAAAATGAATACCTTTTGTGTAATGTCTCAATTTTGTGCCGAAGTTGGGGAATGTTTTCTTCGCACAGTTTCACCTGTTACGTGTTCTTGGGTATTAAACTTTATTAAAGTGTTTTGATAATGTGTTAAATTCGCCTAACTTGTAATTTCTAATTGATACAGGTCACCGAATACTCATGGCAGAGTTTATAATTTTAATTAGGTCAAATCACTGCTCCCTAAGATAATAGTGAAAGGGGAACCACAGTTAGTATTTATGCGGTGAAAATTTATCCGAGAATTTGTCGGCTTTACCTTCTCATATCTTTAAACTAGCTAATGTACCCGCGGCTTTGGTTATTCAAACATTTTTCCATTACCAGTTGTGAGATAACTCTATAATGAAATCTGAAATATAGATTAGTTTTTGAATTTATAATTTACATTAGATACAAAAAAACTCACCTTCTTTTTTAAAATTAATAATTTAGCCAAATCGTCCAATCTATTCTAAAAACCTTTCATTTGATACCAAACTCGCGATTGTGAATTTAACAAAACCTCTATGGTTTATGCAGTTTTTTTATTGAATACTACGCTATATTTTCATGAATGTTGTTAAATTTTTTTACTTTGAGAATGTAGAAAATACAGAGGTAGAAAAGCTTCATAGATATTTTGAGTAAATTGTTTCTAACATGGATAATAATATTTTTATTGTTTCAAACTGCATATGCAAAAATATATCTCTTACCGAGATCTACGTAAGCAGAGTGCCACACCCATAATGAGTAAAAGGCGTGATGATATATTTATTTATATTTATTTAAGAATCAGTGTGCAAAGTACACGACGAAAAAGAGTACAATAAAATTTTCCGAATATATGATAAACTCAGGATTTAAGATGCATTTGCTAAAAATGTACAAAACTTTTTGGTAAATATTTAAATATTTAAATAATTATTCAGTAAGGTAACGGCTATGACAAGTAGCGTTGAAGCCGGTTCACTTGATAACGCAAGATAAGTACCACTGCCCGCGGTCAGTAGTTGGATGGGTGACCGCTTTACGAAAATCCATACCAGCGAACATTGCATCCTGTTGTCACACCACCGAAAACAAGGTACCGAGGCGGTATATAAACTCAGCTGTTGAGACCGCTTGAGAAAAAACAAAATTGTTCATAAATAATCGTGTTTAGTTTCTTAATTGTTATGAATTTTCGAAAAATGCATTTTATATGCTCAGCTTGCCGAATAGTTTGGTAAATTCTCGGGTACTTTTTTTGTATAATGGTTGATTCTTTAACATGACCGACAAAATCCCGGGACTTTTATAATATTAGTGTTGGCATCAACTAGCTGTCAATTTTGTGCATTTGTTTTGTTCAGTGTTTGAGTGCTTCGAGGTTTTTCCATCAATTTTAGAGCTTAATTGTTCATTATAAGCTCAAATGTAAGTAATTATATATTTTTATTATTATCGGTCTCAACTGCTGAGGTTATATGCCGCCTCGGAACCTCGTTTTCGGTGGTGTGACAACGGCACGCAGTATTCACTGGTATAGGTTTTCGCAAAGCGGTCACCCATCCAACTACTGACCGCGGGCAGCGTTGCTTAACATACGTTATCAAGTGATCCGACTTTAACGAGTCAGTCTTCTTTTCCCTTTTGTGTATTTTTTTTCTATAAGATTTTAAAATTGCATTGATAGTCTAAAAAATTAAATGGACAATTTAATTTGTAAAATAGAACTTTACTCCTGAAAACATTATGTGTAGACAGAAAAATAAATCAATAAAACTCCAAAAATGGAAAAATGTGACTAATATGCATTAAAACAAATAAAGTGCAAAAACATGCTAACTCAAAGTGCATTGTGCGGAACATCGTTACAAAATACCGCTCATATGTCCGTATGATGCAACGAAACGACAGAAAAAAGAAAAGAAAGTCACAGACGTGAACGGTAAAGCGAAGAATATGTGAATGCTTGGAGAATGGGAAATCCTTTCTCTGGCTGCGACGCTCCCTATCTTAGACAGAGGAAAATACTGCACGCATTTGTATCCTTTTCCCGACACTCAAATCCTGCCTCCATTTTTTGGTTTCGGTTAAAATATGCACGAACGTTTATACAGTTTTTATTCGCTTACCGGTTGCCTTGTTTACAGATTGCGGATTTCGGGTAAAGGTTTGTTTAGATACCTGACAATTCTGCGCTGCAGATAAAAAATTTCGGGAAGAGAAATCCAATTTTCCAAATATTTTTCATATATCAGATGTAATATTGTTACTTGTATTGGATCTAGGTTTGAGAAACAACTGAAACCTTTAGTTAAAGCTCTTTTTTTCTACAGGCACATCGCTAGAATTTTCCTCGTTTGTTATATTTATCATCTTCTAGGAAGTATGTCTATTTTTTGTGGTACATTGTTTACAGCAACTCACGGAATATGTTATACTTTTGAGATATGTACAATTTTTTTTTATGGAATTCTGAGTTTCATATGTATCCATTTATATTTCATCATAATTGTTATAATATGAGAACAAACATAAAATTTAGTATGACATAAAATTGTATGCAGGTTATGTTATTGATGAACAACAAATTATTATATTTTATATTTTATTAAACAGAAATAATTAATATGTAAACAATTAAAAGTCTGTAAAAGTCGAATATTTATGAATAGTTTTAAATTAAGGAACCTTGTCACAAAACGTGTCAATTTTTTCGTAACTAACTTTTAGTTAATTGAACTTGGACCGGCAGTCAATTCTACTGAATTTTTAGACGTTCCAACTAAAAAATGACAGTTGTGCACTGCTCAACTGATAAATCCAATTGTTCCTACAAAAACTGAAATATTCAGTAGAAACAACTGAGGTTCTCAATTATACGTAGTATCTATCTTAATTTTTCAGTTTGAATATTGAATAATACAGTAAGAGTATTTAATATTGACAAATATATTGTGTTAAAATAACAATTTGAACAAATATGACAATTTGTTAAATAAAAATTTTGTCATTTCTGAATTTTTAACAAGAAAAATTGTTTTTTTTTTGAATTTATTTATTGGATTTATAAAATTTAACAAATAGACTCGTCAAGAATTACAAGTAAATATAGCTAACTTATCAATCTGAAATTGATAAAGAAAGTTTGTATCCTTTGTAACAACTTTATTTGTTATAATAATTATGGTATATTATGCTTCAATATAGTTACTAATTTAGTCAAAAGCATATAAAAATAAATGTTAATAATTACTATATTCACAATTATATTTAGTTCCGGAATACACAAAAATAATTTGTTATTTGCTAACAAATTTGAAACTTGTTAAAAACTGTGGATCGTCTGGCAATACAAATTTGGTTAAAATTTTGTTATTTTGACTGTAAATTTTTTACTGTGTATCAGAGATGGGCAAATTACTGAGAAAATATAAATAATTATTTTTTAATAATTACTGTCTCAAAGTTAATTAAATTACAATCATCAAATTGCATTATTTTAGGATCAAAATGTAATTAATTAGCTCAATTACATGCAAAAAATGTAATTAAATTACATTAAATAATTACTAATTACAATTACTTATTATTTATTTTTTATGAAAATAAGAAAAAACCTCATTTTTAATACATATTTTTATTGTACAACTTTATACTATAAAAAAGTAAAATATTAATCAAAGGCAAAATAACCTTATACTTCAAAATAATTACGTATATCTATTCCATTAGAAACTGATTTCATTTCAAAAATTCGTAAAATTGGTTATTTTGTTTATGAAAAAAATAGGCAAAGTAATTTTCAATGTAATTATAATTACAATGAGAAAGTGCTAGAATTACTAATTACTTGCTTAAATAATGTATTTAATTACTGAACTTACAATTACAGAGCGAATGTAATTTAAAATTTAAATTACCAATTACATTTCTGAAAAATGTATTTAATTACGTAATTTAATTTCTTGTAATTAATTAATGCCCATATCTGCTGTATATGGAAAATGCAATTAAATAATCAAATTTAGATTTATGCAAAAGAGGGTCGTGTTTTGGCCTCAGCTGATTATTTTTATTAGCATGCTGATCGCAAGTTTTCATTGTAAATACAATGTGCCTGCCGATTAGTAGCATCATTGTGCAGCGTATGTAATGTGCTCTAATTTGCCTTTTATCTGATCTGCAGTTTCCAGCAAGTTGACTGCATTGATATCAGAGTAACTGCATTTCAACAAGTATTCGTATATAGATAATGATTCCTTCCTGACAATAGCATCGGCGTATTAGTCGCATTTAGAAAGCAAACAAGCACCGGTCAATAATGTGTAGGTAATATAATGATGTAGATTTGTCTAGATGTATCTATATTTAGCATCCAATGTTTGTAGGCTTATCATGAAGTATGTTTGAATACTGAATACAGGATTATCAAACAATGAAATTATTAATTCATAAAGAATGAATTTTGTGTAATGTATAGCAATTCAAATATATTGCTTAATTCATATACATAAATTATATGAATTTTCTCCACATTATTGTTATCCTCACGCAAAACTATGACAGGAAGTATGATACGTCTAACGAAATTACGACCGACTTCGATCGGTTGTTTAATAACATAATGTAAACGTCACTTATATCTAGAAAAAGAATCAGAATTCATACTTGATTCGTATCACTGGACATTATTTTTATATGGAGACCATGCTCTTGGGCATAAATTCATAATATTTTAATCAATTTTCTACCTTTAAATTATATTTAGACCTTAATTGATTAAACCGATTGTAACATTACCAACAAAAACTTTGAAGCACTCATTTATTGATTAATGTTTAAAATACCCACAGAATAAATTTAATTTCAAAGTTGAAGGTAATATGAATAAGTATAATTGATTAGACAGGAAAGAAAATCTGATGTCCCCTGGCATATAAACTCCGACCTACACAACTTTTAAACGTTGCAAAATATAGAAAAAAGTTTCAAATAAAAATTATAACTCATTATACATATTTATAAATATAATTTTCAATTTAATTTTATTATATTTTATTTGGCAGCAATTGCAATTAACTTTTTCAATATAAAGAATAGTACAAAATACATAAAAAATAACATTTAATATAATTACATTTATAGGCTATAATTTTTTGTGTAATAGATACTTTTTGTAATATGCAGAAAATAGATCATACTTTAACTCTTTGAGATTACTAAGAACTTGATTGAAGATAAAAGAACAGTTGTATGTAAAGCCTTAATCTTACCTCACTCTAAAAGCATTATAGACTATTAGGTAAACTACCACTTTCTACTTCCAAAATCTATTCAGTTCATGAATTGAACATCCAAATTCTATTAAATTTAAGGACGATATCATCATTAAATTTTGAGTTATCGTGAGTGTATAAAAAACTTTTTAACAAAAAATTCAACCGCGGAAAAAGGAAACAGAAAAGCGAAAAATTAAATACACTTTTTACACTAATGTAAGTAACTAATTTTGAGTCGGCACCAAACAAACAATCAACGAATGCCGATTTAAAATTAGATACATTGCAAAGTAAAAATTTGATTTGCGATTTGTTAATTATGCGGTTGTTAAGTATTTTTAGTTAATATTGACAAATATATTGAGTTAAATTTTGTCAATTTTGAATTTTAACAAGAAAAATTCTTGTTTTTATTTATTTGATGGATTTATAAAATATAACAAATAGACTCGTTAATAATAACAAGTAAATTTAGCTAACTTATCAATTTGAAATTGTTAATGAAAGTTTATATCCTTTGTAACAACTTAATATGTTATAATAACTATGATTTATTGTTCTGCTTCAATATAACTACTGAAATATTTAATAAAGAGCACATAAAAATAAATGTTAATAATTACTATATTCACAAATATAATAATAATAATAATAATATTTTATTTGTTAAAAGAAAAACTTTTTACAAATGAATTGGTAACATGATGTAAATATTTGTATTAATATATGAACAGAGTTTATTATAAATTTTATACATTTAACGCAAACGCTCTTAGCTTTAAGGCTGTTTTAAAATAGTTAAAAATATCCATCATCTTATCCTTGACTGGGACGGCGAGAAGTTCCCTATTGGCGGACTCTGGCTCTGGAAGGCTGTTGGCGATGTGTTTCTTGATGTATTTGTTCCGTAGGGGGTTGTAGATGGGACAGTTATAAAGGAAGTGATTTAAGGTATTTTCTTCATGAAGGTTGCATATAGTACAGTTTTCACTTTCTTCAAATCTATGGCAGAAACCATCCTGGTACAGATAGAAATATTTCGGATTAGAAGTTCTCAGTTGGCCAAACAAGACGAGGACTCTGAATGGAATATTTTGGAAAGTAAAATAGTTTTGGGATGTTATGTAGGTGCGGAAGTAGGGATTATAAGATGAGTACAGGATTCTTCTGCTGTCTTCTTCATAAGCTAGTTCATTGTATGCTTTAATTATATCGGTCAGCTCTGATTTTAAAGTCAAGCAGCTTTGCTCCTCCCACACCCAACTAAAATTACTTTTTGTAAGTATATTCTCTATTTTTCTCGTCCAGTTGTGCTTGTTTTGTTTGTCGTTTGAGATAACATGTGCTGGCGTTTTATTTAAGGTCAGAAGTTTGTTATAACAAATTTTGACATACCTAGAGTCTGGCATAAGTAGTATTTTGTACAGAAAATTCAGCGCTTTCTCAACAATTGTGATTTCTAAATTTTGAATACCTGCTTCTCTTCGTATAATATAATTAGGGGTAGATTTTTGCCAGTGAAATATGGATTTGAAATAGTGTACTTGCCCTTTTTCAATATTATTGATTTGGGATAATCCCCATACTTCTGAGCCATACAGTAGAGCTGATAAAAGTGTTGAACTGTACAGTTTGATATTGGTTTGCCAGCAGTGAATTTGTGCCTTTAGCATAGTACTTTTAATTGCACCCGTTCTTCTTCTACTCACACTTAACTTTTCTTGTGTGTTTTCGTTAAACGAACCTGAGTTTGAGAAAGTGACCCCTAGGTATGTATATTTATTTACAAATTTGATTTCTTCATTCTGACATATGTGTTTTATACGACGCTTAGGCGGTCTTCCTTCGTGGAAATGGACAATCTTAGTTTTTTCCGCATTTACAGTAAGTAAATGGGCATTGCAGAATTCACTTAGTGCATCTAATTTTCTTTGCACGTCCGGTTGAGAATAAGCAAATATGATAATGTCGTCTGCATATTGCAGCGTAAGAATGTCAGTTTGATTGTTAATAAAGTATCCGTGAAGATTTCTTTGTCTCAAGAAATTTTCTAAGTCCGCTATATACAAAGCAAATAGCAACGGACTCGTACATTCACCCTGAAGTAGACCTTTACTTATTTGTATTTTCTTAGACAATTCGTTGTTTACGCTGATTTGCAGCACTGCACCGTCATAGATGTTTTTGAGTAATCTTGTAACCTTACCACTTATTCCAGCATGGTAGATTTTGTTCCACAGAATCTGATGAGGGACGGAATCGAAGGCCTTTTTAAAGTCGATAAAGATGGCGTAAACTCCCTGTTTGTTTGTTAAAAAAGAGGTATGTATAATTGCATTTAGAATGAAAATATTATCTACGCAGGATCTTCTCTTCCTGAAACCTGCTTGTGCTTCAGGAAGAATATTGTTGCTCTCCGTCCATGATTGCATTCTTGTGTTCAAAATGAAAGTAAATAGTTTTGTAATAGCGTTAATAAGAGCTATGCCTCTGTAATTGTTTACATCCATACGGCCTCCTTTTTTGTGAAGAAGTGTTACTTTTGTAGATTTTAATTCTTGGGGTAAATCTTCATCCGTTAAGAATGTATTTAAAAGTTTTCGAAGGTATTCTAGCCATGCAGAGGGTAAATTTTGAAGCTGCTCATATATAATTCCATCAGTTCCGGGGGATTTATTTGCATTAAGTTTCTTTAGTGCAAAGTTAACTTCGTGTGTTGTAATTTCTTCGTCTAAGTATGGGTGGTGTGCATCGAAAAATATTTGTTCGTTCAAAAAAGTTTTGCTACCATGCCATTCTTGAAAAAATTGGACCCATACGTCTAATTCAATTGGGTTGAGTGCAAATGTAGTTTTCTGTAGCGAATTCACAGTACGCCAGAATTCTTTTTGATCCATCACGTTCTCCAGTTTTGTAATGATATTTAATTTGTACTTCTTTTTTTCTTCAGCTATGCTACGTTTGTACAGTCGTTTTGATTGTAAGTAAATATCAACAGATTCTTTTGAGAAGTTGTGTTTTTTGCAGTCGCGGAGATTTTTTCTAGTGTTTGTTTTCAGTGTTTTACATGTATTGCTAAACCACTGCTTTGGTTTTGCGTTGAAGTTAGGATCATTTACAGGTATTTTAGAATGGCTTATAATTCCAATTTTATTAGAGACGCTTTCAATTTCGTTCTTGATAACATTGTATAGCTCTGTAGAATTTAAGTTAGTTATATCATCATATCTGATTTGAAATTCCTGTTTATAGAGATCAGTTTTTTCAGGTTCCCATTTTGTCTTTTTAATTTCTATTTTAGTTTTATTTTGCACGTTATTCTCGCATGTTAACATATTTCCAATTTTTACGCGACACATATAATGATCCGAAACAACTACGTCTTCTAAGACTTCAAAGTCTATCAAAAATTTAAGTGCGTGACTGTCAGCCCAAATTAAGTCTATTGTACTTTTTCCCACTGGTCCGACATATGTGTGTTTTGCAGGAGTGTCGCTGAGAGATCTCCCATTGAGTACAATAAAGTTTACCTGTTCAAAAATTTCTAATAGGTCTCTTCCTTTCTTATTTATAGTTGTATCTAGTGTAGATCTAGTAGCACTCCAGTTACTGTTTATAGGAAATTCATCGCCAAATTGATTTTTATGCCCAATTCGGGCATTATAATCGCCACCCAATATGAACGAATGATTTGGGTATTGATTTATTATGTTTTCTATACTTTCAGAAAAGAGGTTCAATAAAGTAGAGTAATCAAACGAATGCGAAAGGTAGGTTACACCTAGTATAAAATTTTGTATTTCATTTCGAAAATTAAGAAAAATCCAGTGTATCTCCTGTTCAACAATTGTGACATTTTCAAGCGGGAATAGTGAGAAAATTAAAATACCTCCTATCGCTCTGCCAGTACTGGCGTTCTTAATTCCTTTTTGTTGATATCTGTTATAATGTTTAAGAAAAGGAGGATTTTCTTTCAAATCAAAGTTTAGCCATGTTTCGGTTAGACATATGACTTGATTTTGAAGTAAGAGATTTTCTTCGCTATTATTCAGATTATATATGTTATTAAATCCCTGAATATTCCAAAATAAGATACTGTTGTTAGTTTTTCCACTCGTGATTACATTGTTTATAAGTTTTTTGGAGACAAATTAGAACGCTGCCTTGTTTGAATATGCCTATCTAAAGGGCCTGATTTCGGATTAGTGCCTTTAATTTCTTTTAATGGTAGTGATTTAGGAGTTCCCTTTGCTTTTGGTTCTATAATTTTCCGGTCTTGATTACTTGAGTTCAAATCTACGGCAGTCCCAAGAGATTGCAGTGATCTTGAAAGTCTACGTGTGGACTCAACTGTAGGTTCATTATTGATTAAATCTGAATGTGTATCTTCTTCGGTATCGATGAAGTCTTTTGCTGTGTACCTGTCTCCATTTATGTAAAGGATATTTTGAAAAAATGACACTTTGTGCCCAGCTTTTTTTGCTTTGATAAAATGGGGTTTTAAAATTCTTCTGTCATTTACAATTTTGGGAGAAAAGTCTTCTTCTACAAATATTTTTGTATTTATTAGAAATCTGGCATTGTTTAGAGTAAGTTTTTTTAACTTTTTAGAGTTGAATTCAACGAGAACAGGCCTAGTTTTGCTTGCTGTTGAATGGCCAAGTCTTCTGATGTCTTCTATATTGTCAGAAGTAATATTTGGCAGTTTTAGGGTCTCATTTAATAATTTTACCATATTTACTTCTAATTTTTCGTTCTTTTCCTCAGATATACCAAAAAATATTAAATTTTTCTCTCGCAGTTTTCTTTCTAAATGTTCTAATTGTTTATCTTTCAACTTTAGTTCTTCATTAAGCTTATCAAATTTGATACTTAATTCTCTTTCGGTATTTTGGAAAGCGGTATTGAGTTGGTTTAGCGTATTTTGTAATTTGTCTATTTTATTGGTAATTGGGTCTAACAGAGCCTTAATTTCATCAATTGACGCCATTTTATTAGGAATATATGTATTATTTAGGTTTTAATTCCAAATTAATTTTTACTAGCGTTGAGAACACTGTTTTTAACTTAACTTGTTAGCGCGGAGCTAATTAGTTTGGCTCAGCGTAGTTTGAGAGACTAACCTTGAAAACACAGCGATGGAAGAAGTCGTTTTACAGCTCTTAACAGTGGTCCCAGCTTAACCACCTCTCTCCCACATGCAATAGATGCATCAAGCACTCGAAAGCTAACACTTCACACAATTTAAATGCATAGACCCGCCACAAATTCCAGATTTCAGTTATTACTTATTAATCACACGACCCACTCGCCTGACCACAATGTTGCCAATCTCTATTCACAAATATATTTAGGTACAAAATGAACCAAAATAATTTTTGTTACTTACTAACAAATTTTAAACTTGTTTATTTTACTTTTCGCTTTTCAGTTCCTATTTCGTTGGTTTTTTTTTTTTGTTAAAAAGTTTTTATTTTTAATTTTATGTGGCTACCTATTTCTCCGCCCTCAGGGGTCTCAAAAAAGAAATCGGATAACCCAGTACAACGTTATGCGTGGTAGAATTGATTAACAGATTAAAATTCAGTGGATGAACAATCAATTATCCCCTATTTTCCTACATTTAAGTGTGATTTTTTAAAAATATATAAATTGTATACCCTATCCATTAAAAAAAGAATCATTAAAATCGGACTATAGTAAAAAGTTATGCGTGTTCATACATAAAAAAAAATGTACGTGTCGACTTTGAGAAATTTTACCTTTTTTTTTCGTCGGTTAAAAATCGTAATATACAGATGTGAAATAGTGAGGACGTATTGCAGGCGTTCTGGTAGACCTTTCAGTAAACTACCACTCCAGATTGAATATCCAAAAGCATCACACACACGTTGACGTCATCGTGAAAATAGTGAAATCGTATTCCATGGAACCCAAATACTTATATGTTGAACACTTAAGCCTCATTCATATAAGCAATTAGTTTTAAGATTTACAATTTCGTTTACGTTTAAGAAATATTATTTCCATGTTACCATACGTGAGCGTTTACATTACCCAATTGATTTGCGATTTGTTAATTTTTCGGTTGTTGTTGTACAGGTCAAATTAAAGTTTGCATACTTCAAACTTTTGTTTTAGGTTTACGTTTATGTTTAGGAATGAACCAATAGTAACACACATAGAATGAATTAGAACTATCTAGTTATCTCTGTGTATGAAATGTCAACAATATTCAGAACCTTAAAGTTTTTTGTATTATTATGAATCGTAAAAATAGAATAATTTTGGCAAGTACGTTGATTTTGAATAAATAATAGAAAACGTAGATGGTGGCCTTCATTGCAGAAACGTTACAAACAAGAAGATTGGCACAATTTTTCTAAACTACTTATAGATGGCACCAATCACTGAAACTGTTAAAAATCTTATATGTGAATATGTGAACGGTCATGTTGTATTAAACTAAAACGTAGAACTAATCTCCCTCCCTATTGTAAAAACATAAATAGAAAATTTAATAACAGCATATTACAGGTAAATAGAGAACACGTTGCAAATTTAGGTTAAATATCGAAATTAATGCATCAGCGAGGCTCATTGAGTTCTTTTTGTTCTTTACACGATAATTGGCACTTTAGATCCTTTATTGAAACCATAAATAACCTTTAAAAGGATCCACACTCCACAGCGAAACAATTCAACCCACGCTAGTGTTTCAGTGCTTAAGAAATCGCCTGATTGCTAATCGGTATAGGCTTGTACATTTTTCAAGGCACTGTTTTCTCCTTTTTTATTATCGGTGGAGCGATGATGCTCGCCTCCGCGGCATCGGAATGAACCAAGAGGGACAACCGCCGTGACGCTTTGATGCGTTGGTGTAGTCTGTTGGTGTGTTGGTATTCAAGATCCGGCAACGGCAATGGTTTGGGCAGGGGGTGCTGAAGACACGGGGGTGGAATCCAGTCGACCAGAACACGCACACCAAACTGATCGATAAGGCAACGTCGCCTCTGCCTGCGCTCAACCATGTGGAGGTGTCTTGTTTCGGACTCTCCAGTCTCAGGCACTCGCTATATTTGTTTTGTTTTGCACGTTGAGATCATGATATTGATTTACGACCTTAACCACTGCGAAATATCGCTTTTAACTGCTGGACAATAGCAGATTTTTTTATAGCTTCTGTAAACTGTGGAACAGTTCAATTTCTACAGTCGACAACAACAGGTCTATATCTAAATTTTGGCTCCTTTTTATAAATATGAAATTCGCCGTTTGCCCAATTCTGTGTGTGGCACTCTGCTCAAAGCAGATCTCGGTATTATGATATATTTTTGCGCGTTAAGTGCGGTTACCGTCAAATCGATGAATGATTTATAGTTTACGAGAAATTAAAATATTAAATATTAAGCGAAGTGAAACGTAAAGTAATTTTTCGAGCCTCCGTCTAAAAACACTAGTTTTAAACATCTCAAAATCGTCCAGAAACTGATTGGTTTCATGCTTAGGCCGGCAAAACTCGGAAACTTTTATTAGATTAGTGTTGGCATCAACTAGCTGTCAATTTTGTGCATTTGTTTTGTTCAGTGTTTGAGTGCTTCGAGGTTTTTCCATCAATTTTAGAGCTTAATTGTTCATTATAAGCTCAAATGTAAGTAATTATATTTTTTTTATTATTATTATTAAGCGGTCTCTACTGCTGAGGTTATATGCCGCCTGGGAACCTCGTTTTCGGTGATGTGATAACGGCACGCAGTATGCGCTGGTATAGGTTTTCGCAAAACGGTCACCCATCCAACTACTGACCGCGGGCAGCATTGCTTAACTTGCGTTATCGAGTGATCCGGCTTTAAAGCTACCTGCCAAGCCGTTGCCGGAATTATAATTAAATTTTCAGTTACAGTGCACAACGAATAAATAAATATCTACTAAATGAAAGTCACCTATTTGTTCAAAGAAAACAAATGAATTGTTTACATTTATAAATCCCTGGAAAAATCTGATGTTATCAATATAATAAATTTCTAGTATTTCATATTTGGCAAGTAAACCATTATTTTCATTTAATACGATTTTGACAATATCGTCATGAACAATAATGTATATTATACGTCCATACACTGTTTGGCTAGTGCTTGTAATTTGTAAGCCTCACCTTAGGCTTGGAGTAGTGATACAAACTATTAATATAAGAAAGAGAGTAATATGTATATATTGTATATTGGTCATGTGATTTTTTATTCCGTTACACTGATTTAAATGCCTGAAATAATAGCATTGATAACTTCTGGATTAGTATCAAGATTTTTCGAAATTTTTGTTGAAATCAATCATTTAAATGAATCTAGTTCATCTTTGAAAGATTGTAGGTTGTTTAATTTTTAAGTCGACTAGTTTCTATGTATTTCTGTTATCATATCAATAATTTTTAATACGGATTTTGAATAACATCAATTTTGGAAAATGTACTTGTAAAATGTAGGTTATATCATTCGAATTTGATATACATCAGTTTCAAAGCGCTAGTTATGTTCCTCCATTTTAAAGTCATATTAATGAAAAGATTTTTTATAGTTTTTAAGGTTAATTTACAAATTTTATAAAGGGTTTCTTTAAATTCGACTATGGTCACGGACCCCATTATTTTATGTACAAAACTGATGGATGAAAGGATTTACCGAAACTGTTGCCCTTTTCGGGTTCTCGATCCCGATTCGATCTTCCGTGCTCCTGGTGTTAATTAGGAATTCTTCTTGAAAAATTGCGCCAAATTCCGCTAAGCGTTTGCAATTCGATAGACGAGATTCGATTGAACCGCAGATGTTGCTGTAAAAAGTCAACACATATTCGGAGAATTTGTAAAACTCGGTGATTTATCGCGTACTCTAGCGTAACCGCGTTTTCAAATGGTCTGTGTGCTCTGCTGGCTGGCTTTAAGAAAATAGTAACTTTAATATAAGTTTGTTTCTTTCTGCGCAATTTGTCTTACTTATTGCCCACATACGCGTTGTTACGGACATTTCTACTTTATTAAAATTTTCTACTTCTTGTCCAGATTTAATTAAATTATACATTAATAAAACAAACAGAATTTAATCTAACTTTTGAGAATGGTTACGGTAAATAGAATTGCCATTGAAAAGTTACATGCTCGCAAAACAATTGTAGGGCAGGCGGCAGTGCGAACCCTTCCCTGAAATTCCTCTGCTGTTATATGAACTGATGAATTTGGCTGATAATCGCATATCAGGGGAATAAATATATCACTTGCTGCGATTTGCAAATCGGTAGGATTACAAACCCGGAGTAATGGAAAGGATTGATGATTTAGGCATTCATAAAATTTAAATGATACACGAAAAATAATTTACCTCCAACAAGCAAATTGACCCGTGAATAAATAAACTACTTACGAATCCTGCCTAATGGAAAATTCGCATTCGTTATTTCACATTTTTATTTATAGTTTTACTTATACTTGTTAGTATGGAATTATATAAATATATTTTAACTTGTTGATTGTGTAGTTTTAAACAATTGTAAATTATTTGATTGATATTGATACTATATGTATAACTTACTTTTAATATTTTTCTATTGATTGTTGTTTTAAATATAAATTACATTTATTTTTTATATGCCTAGTTTTAAATTGGATAAATACCTCCTATATTTTCAACTACATTTACCTACAAATGAGATCATGCAAAACTTTTGAATAAAACTATATTTTCCAGCAATAAAATATATTTATTTATTTATAGATGGGGTAAAATCGGATTGTGGATCATGAGATCCTTAGTTCGATCCGCGAATCAACAAATTTTCGAAAATTTTCACCACATAAAATTACCTCTTGGAGGCCGTGATTTGACGGCTGGTAACCGCGCTTCACGCACAAAAATACATCATAATACGGAGATCAACATTGAGCAGAATACCATACCTAGAAATTGGTAAATAAATATACGATCCCAATCACACATGAATTGTACTGAAGTTACATTCAATTAATTTAAATTTTCCTTAGATAAAATTATTTATAGAATGACGAATAAGTGTATGTTTCTTATCATTCCTTGAGGAATACTTAAATTCTTTGCAAATTGATACCCAGGAACCCTATTTTGATGAGCAAAATTAAGAGAATTTCCCAAATCAAGACTTACCGCGTACCATTTAGACAATCGTACTACTTTAACAAATCAACATTTTTTTTTAGTTTCTTTCTTCAAAGCTATAAGATATTAGCACAAATAATAACGGAATGTATTTTGATCAAGAATTAAAATTTATTTCTGCGTTCGAGTTATTTATTTTGTTTTTTATAATAAGTGTAATTGAAATGTACATTAAATATTGTATATTAATTGTTAAACCTATAGCGTATCTATTGCACTAACTCTTGATCCTAAAATTAATATATTTAATATATTTTAATTGACAAATATTAAAGTCAAGTGAATATCTCTCTGGTACAATTAATGTGGGTTAGTATAAATGGGGTAAATAGCTCCGTGGTATTGGTAATGCTTTGGAATGTGAATCATAAGATCCTCAGTTCTAATCCCACAACCCACGTTGTCATTTTAACCTTACTCGTGTGGTTCCTTCTTCATTACCTAACATCTGTGGGTGAAAGTAAAGTGCCACACCAAATATGGGTAAATGGTGTGATATATTTATATATGTAGGTATCTAATTTTTGCTAACTTGTGTTATGTTGACAATTTTTTTTCTGTAATTATTTGTACTGGTTAGGTGAAAGAGCAGCCATTTGCTTAAACTCTCCATTTACTTGAGTCAATATTATTATTACAATTACAATTATATTAAATACAAAGTAAAGTAAGAATGCATATCATTGAAATGTTAACCAAAATATAACCGATTTTAGTTACTAGTTGCGAGGATAATTAACAACTAATTATTGGTTAATAATAAAACAAAATAAAATGCACTAATTTATATACCGATTTATGTCACTAGCCTAGTACATCAGAGGTCATGGTTTCAAATCCCACAGAAGAGAATGGTCGTTTGTAATCATCCACTCTTGAGGCCGCATATTGCCATACATTGATAAAAATGTTTTCTCTTAAATGAATAAGAAAAAATTTATTTGAATAGTGCCAATCCGATTTCGTTTTCATTAAAAACTTTTGAAGGTTTAATAGAGATATTCTTGTATGAAAATTAATTCAGTTTTGAAGAAACATATCAAAGTATATAATTGAGACCCATTATGGGGACGAAGTAGTTTGAATAGGAGTAGTTTTAATTCAAATTATATCGTTTTAAATAAAAACGATTTGTTTGAAATTAAAACTACTTCTGTTACATTATTTAAAAAAATAATTATTATATTCATTTTCCTTCAATGCAGAAAACAGAAGATAAATAAAATTTATATTCACAATTACTATTTTTTTTTTTTGAATTGAACCAAATTATTTTGTAATAAATAAATTTTTTTTCAACGAATGCATACCAAAAATAAATTGAAAATTTTCTTGAACCAAGAATTTACTTTTATGAGTGTAGTAGTTAGTCCGATTCCCAACTTCGATAAAAAAAATTAATTCGTATGCAGTTAAATATGCTGGAATGTATTTTTCAAAATTTTAGCTTGCAGTTCACGTTACTAAGTTCGATTTTAAAAGGAAATTCATGTAAATATGTATAACACATATTTTATGTGTTGCTTTTTTAAAAATTATTACTATATTTGTATAAAATTTAAATTCTGATTGAACAGACTATTTTTTTAAATTTGTGCATCTAAATAGAATAACTGAAAATTACATAATATTGTATTATTGCGTTTTGAAAGCAAGAGACGAAACCAGAGAAAAAATATTTCGCGTTTTAAAATAAAATTTGTGTTTGGTTACAAAATATAAACAAGAAATATTGTAGGCTGCATCTTTTCAGAAAAAGCATTGAGGGTATTCACCCAATTCGCCGAGATATAGATTGTAAAAAGAAGCATTTCCAGGCACTCTTCTCAGCCTGATGTAATTTAATTTTTGAATTCGTGATTTCAACGTTTTTGTGTCGATTGAAAACCGTTTATTTAAACAGGCCTGTGTGTTTATACCTTTTGTCAAATTCATGTCTTAATCCGTTGGATTTTCTTCGCGATTTTAGAGTTGCAACTACTAACAATGTTCTAGTTGTGCAATTAAGCAATTATTTAGGGTGAACTTTTCCAACCGCATTCCAAACATAGATCAGCATATTGACTAAAATTCCGTAGAACCTTCCACTGTAATACTGTCTTTGTATTGTTCCACCACCAACAGCCAGCAATATACTGCTTAATTTTGTTTAGCATTTAGTATTGGGGCAATCGATAATTGTTACCTGAATTTCATTTTAAGCATGGGGTGAAAATTAATTAATAAATGTTATAGGCACGCTATGAACATGGTATGTGCAGCTATTGTCGTATGAGCTCTATTATCAAAGTAGTTATTTAAATTAAAACAAAATTAAAACGAAAAATGTATGGACTTTTTTTTTATTATTATACTTCAATATCGAGGCCCTAACCATAATCCGAGTTTCGGGAACTATTTCCGTAGGTAAATATAATAAATTTTCATTGAAATGTCGCATCAAAAGTGGCAGCTAGGACAAATACTATCATTGCTATGATTTCGATGTGATGTTTTTCATTGATTCGATGAATAATTTATTGGAGTTTATTAAAAGATGGATAACCAGCCCTTGGGATGTAGAAAAAGCATATTTTCTCCGGTATTATTTAATAAAAAACGGGAAATTATTTTGAATGCAAACAAATCGCTGCTGTCTTTAATTAATTATGATTTAACTACACGAAAAAATATGTGCCTTAAAATTTAATATACTATTTAGTAATCTGAGGACATAAGATGCATTTTATAATCCTAAAACACAGTCAACCAACAATCAATCTCCTCCAAACAATACTTTCTTGTTATGCCACTACTCCCGTATACATTAGTTTCACCAACCTTTCATTCGATATCTGCTCGAAAAGGCCATACCACCTACCTCAGCTGATTCACTATTACTTTCTTAACGTCTCAATTTCACACTCATCGTACACCAATATTTCTCTTCCATATACCCCATTTCCACAACAGTTATACGTCACACATGCTTCTTCTGTTATGTATTTTTCGATTTTAAATTTTGATAAAGATGATTTGTTTGTATTTCAAAATAGGGTGCACAAACATACAGAAATACGTTCCATCAAATTTGCAACAACCAATATAAAGACTACGACTTCATATATACTAAAGCCTCAAAATCAGAAACGCTAACAGGAGCAGCCATCATACATAAAAATACAACAACATAATTGAAATTACACAATCAAGATAGTATATATACAACCGAAGCACTCGCCATCCTAACCTGCCTACTAAATATAAAAGCGAATAACAAAATAGTAATATGTACCGACTCGCTTATCGTACTACAAAGTATAAATACACTATACCCTAAAACTGCCATTATAAAAAACATCCAGCGAGAAATCATACTGGTCAAAGAAGACCATAACACAACAGTAGATTTTATATGGACCCCAGGTCACATCGGAATTCAGGGAAACGAGCTCGCAGACAATGCTGCAAAAAACACAGAAAACGCAGAACTCGAACACCCAGTACAAACATACGACATGAAGACAGAAGTAAAACGAAAATTAAAAGAAAAATGTCAAGAGGAATGGACATCAGAATCTAGAAACAAACTAAGGAAAATAAAGGACAACATAAACCCATAAAACAATTGGAACAAGAAGAGAACAAGTTATCTTAACGAGACTAAGAATAGGCCATACACGAACCACTCACGAACAGATCTTTAAAAGAACAGAAGCAGAAATATGCCACTCATGCAACGTCCCACTGACAGTAGAACATATCATAATAGACTGCAACAAATTCCACAATAAAAGAAGGCAGCACAACATCCCCAGTGAACTAGAAATTACCCTCTCTGACAACCAGACACACATAAACAACATGTTACAATTTCTAAAATCTATAAATATGTATCATAAAATATAACAAAATACCCTAATGTAAGTTATGTATAGAGATACTAATAACCTTGCTGTTGATGTATCTAAAACCTAAAAAAAAAAAAAAAAATAGGGTGCAGTTGTAGTTATTAATAATTTTCCGAAACCTTCAATTTTAATTAGCTAATCTGTTCTCCAAGATCAAAGTTAAATTCCCCATTTATTACCACCAACTTTTACTCTGCCACCACAAAATTACTTATACCTAATAACTGAAAGGAGTTTACGGGAATGTGGGAGTAAATAAATGTCAAACAGAGAAAGTTTGGCAAAAGTTTTTAAGATATAGAGCGGAGCACAAAACACTTGTGCGAGCGAATACAACCTTAAAATTGTTGCGCGAGACGAACACACCTAATTTTTGTTGGAAAAGTACATTGGACAAAACAAATTAGGAAAAAGAAATTTATGGTTTCACTCGCGCTTTATTCGTCTAATGTTAAGGGGCAAACCTAGTTTAGGAGCATGAGTTCGTAGCGTTTTTCCTGAATTTTATTAACAGTGAAGGAATAATTCGAATTTTTCCAAGCTAAGAGAATATTTTAATCGTGTTTTCAAGTACATCTGATAATTTTTTGAAGTCATTTCTACTGGAAATATTAGAACTATAAGCTGTTGCCTATGGATGATCGCTATGATCGTTCGCAACTTGCGAGAAATAGTTAATTCTAAAAAAAATTTTTTTTCTCGTATAGAAGATTGTTATGACGTTACCTCGATCATTCGTACAGTGAGAATTTAAGAGAGTTCTCTACTTATTAAAATTTTTACAATACTAGGAAAAAGAAACAGTTTAAAAGATTTCGTTCGACATCATTTGTTGACAGAAGGACTCAATAACATACCCTCCATTATTCGTATAGCAAAGATTTAGCAGAGTTCTCTACTTATTAAAATTTTTATAATGCTAGAAAAAAGAAACAGTTGCAACCGCGTTTAATGCATCCGATATTAAACAAAAAGTTTACAATCTACATTATTTGTTGACAGAATACCGCAAGAATTTAACAGAGTCTCCGATTTAATGAAATCCTTGTGTGGTTAGAATACACTAATCACCATAGACTCACGAAATCAGGAATTTAAAGGCGAATAGAGTATACTAGAGTCGAGACCCGAATAATCATACATCTGGGCATGTTTTATGGATGAAAATAATTCAGTGAAGCGTAGTATAAGGAGCCCATTTGACGTGGCCATTACGGTCCCTCTGTCGACCCAGATTCTGAGCCAATAACTGAGTTATCAGCCAAAAGTCCCGCCGAATCCTCGGATGGAACGGAGCTGACGGCTGCGGATAACGCATCGTTCCGCGATGTTTGGAATGCGCGATTATAGAAATCATTTTGCTTGACAACTGTTCAAATTTGTTAACATGGCTCTTGAAACTATAATTTTTAATAAAACTTTTGAAATAAATTGTAGTGTTGGTAAATTATTACATATTATCAATCAAATAATTTCAAAACTCCTTACATGCAAAGCATTCAGAATGTCGACAAACTATAATGAAATTATAGAATGAGGAATCTATATGTACAATCGGATTTAAATTATTGTCATTGATTCTGAAAATATGGATTGTGATATTTGGAAAATTTTAGAATTTTCTCGATATTTATTCTGTCAAGTTTGATACATTTATTTAAAGCAGTACTATCACAAAACATTAATGATGAAGATAAATAAAGTATGCTAACTACGTTTTTGAAAACTGATTTGAATGATCTCTTTTTGCTTTTGAGATAAAGGCACTTAAACATTTTTTTTATTTTTCCTCAATTCTCTGCCTTATAATATCACAAATTTTTCAAGAATTAAGGAGGAATTTTTTTTATTGAAATTTCAAGCCTAACAACCCCTGAGATTTTTCAAGTTTTGGGATATTTTCAGAATTTATACTATAAAAATTCTTTCAGTTAAGCGATTTTAATGAAAATTTCCTCCTTGAAAAATTTTTAGTTTACCTTATTTTGGGCAAGAATACGAACAAATAAAAATTATTCAAATTGTTTATAAGTCAAATAAAACATGAAACTTTCAAAAACATTGACCGTATTTTGATATCTTGCTTAGTTTTGTAGTTATTGCATTGGCAATTTTTTTTTTTCATATTTTAAAGTTTTATGGATGAATTAAATTAGTTGACTGTGAATTTAAGAGTTCCTCTAAAGTGGGTAATTATAATTTAGTAAAAAAGGGCAAAATGGTTATTTCTATTATCATTTAGAAGAAAAAAAGTGTCAACCAATTTATTCGAAATATTATAATTACGTCCTATGGCATTAATTTTGTTTATTTGAATTGCGTGAAAATAAATCCAATTCGTTTTTCTTTCATATGATATAAAGCGAAAAGAACTGGGTATGGGACAGTGACAAATACAGTTCTCGCATCTTTCTGATTCACAGATCGATGAAGCTGATGTTTTCTCAGAGAATCAGTTCTCTTGTTTACATAAGACTGACGTTTAGCCGTCGGCAGCTCATACTGAGCAAATATTTCCAGTTCAAAGAACGATTACTCTTACTTTTCAATTTTCAATTTACAATCTGACTGTATTGTCAGTTTTATCTACAATCTCAAAGAGTATTTATACTCAGTTTTCGGTTCACAATTTGCAGCATAACTCACTTCGGTTAATAGAAAAATTTATGAAGATTGCATGACAAAGAAAAAACAAATAGTAGTAACGAAAGCGCGTCTTTGACATAGTTATTTAGACAAGAGAAAAACTTTTGTGGGATTACAAGCTGGAACTTAGGATGTTTAAGATCAAATTAATCGTTGAGAAATTTATCCTACAATGATGATAAATGAAATAGTTCATGGAAGAAAAGAAAATAAAAACTAAGAGTAGATAATGAATTCTGGTATTCTGGCGATGAATAAATGAAGAATTGGGTTAGTTTTTCAGCGGAACTGATAAACTAAGACAAGATAAATGATTTCGAATGTTGGCTCTCTGAATAGATCATTACTTAGTGCTCCTAATGATCTTTAATATCTTTCATTTTGTTTTATAAAGTTACTAATTTATCAGGACGTCTTTAATGAACTGAATTTAAACGTAAATATCCTATGAATTATTTAAAATCAGATCCTTTGCATTTCTGCGACGGAATGTATTTCAGTTCCTGTATTATTGCTTTTATATACAAAGAAACAAAGGCATTTCCTGATAAAAATGAACAAATAAAAATCAATATTAATAGACTTCACGATGAAAACTTTGTAGACATCATTTTATTTAGTTCCGGAAAACTTTTTCATGAGCTGAGGGTAGTAAAGGTATATCTGAACATTATAATTCCAATAAATAACTGTGAATATTTGGGAAAGTATAAAACATTGAAGGATATTGACAGGTACCTGCAATCACATGGGAAATATTTAAATTGGAAAGTTGATACACATGTGGTTTTGATTTCAGTTTAGTAAATACTAGAAATTCAGAGTGATTTCCTAGTCTCTTGGGGCGGAAACAAATAGATATTGTTGCTAAATAAACACTATTCTACTATACAAGTTTATATAAATACAATAATATAATGGAATGTATAAATGCTATATTATAAATTATTTAAAGTGAAATGTGCAATACTTTAAAATGGCAGAAATTTTAACCATCTCCAATACCTTCTGTTGAACAGAAAGTGAAAACCCCTTATTGCCTGATCTATTTTTCATAAATTTGGGCGAATCACAAAGGAGAAACAAAGAATTGAAACGTGTGGTAGTATAGGGAATGAGAAAACAGGTGAAATTATTGACAATACTTTTTTATATTCAAGTTGGAGGGCCGTTGAGGGTAAGATGCAAGAAATTTCCACAAATTTATGTTAGCGAACAGAACTAGTGTCCGTAGGTAGCTACAGGGCCGGTATCTCCATTAGTTTTTGACTTTGCTGTTTGTTTATTGTAATTGCCTAATTTGTATTTCTATGTTGTAAATTTCAGCTGATTTATTTACTTCATGCATAAAAAGGATCAGTTACTGAGATCTGCGAAAGTAGAGTGTCACACCCAAAATGGGCTAAACTAAAATCTTTCCAAACTGTTTAAAGATTTGATCAAATCACTTGATTTTTCCAGGGATATGTAAAAATCGATGACATATTTAGTTTTCACCGAGTTTTGATCAAAGATCAAACCCATAGTCTAGAGACTTGATCAATTAACCAATTTAACATATCTCTGCGATATATACACTGAAAAAAAAGGACTGTTACGTCAATTTTATCTGAGTAATCAGGTAATTAAAACTAATTTGCGCGCAACTAAAGAATTCGATAAAAAAACCGAATACTACAATAATTTTTACTGAATATGGTAGTTATGTTTTCTTATGACAAAATTAAATTTAGGTTAAGTTTTTGAAAAAACTAGCGTTAGCCTGTTTTACATTATACTTTTTTCGTCTATTTTCATACTTTTTTGTCTAAATCCATCCGAATTTGTTCTTATTTCATAAATTTTTTTTTAATCGGATTATTTCGTATTATGTCGAAATAATACGATATCAATTCATGTTGTCAACTAAAGTTAAATTTAAATCAATCAGCGGTTCAAGAACAAGTGACAGTTCTTGACATGTTATCGTAAACTCAAAGTTATGGTCTTTGTCTCAATTTCAAACACTAATTATCGTACAATCGGCAATAAAATAATTCAATAATCTAATTACTTGATAAAAATTGATTACGTCACTCTACCAAAGATTTCGTCATTTGCGACGACCATTTTCTTTGTGCCATATTTATGTTTTTGTTCTAAGTAATTGTATACAAAACAATAAACATGAACGACGAACAAGCTAACAAAACTAACCTCAACCAAAAACAAATAAATGTATGTTGGAATTTCAAGTAACGCATGCGCACAATGCATTTAGTATGAAAATCGAATAGAAAAATAGAGCCGAACTTATATTTCTATACTAGAAACGTCTATTTCCATCCAACAAATCTGCTGATTTACATTATACTTTTTTCTTCGAAATTTGGCTAAATGCCTCTAGCATGAAACTCGGATACAAATCTAGACAAAAAAGTATGAAAATAGACGAAAAATGTATAATGCAAAACAGGCTTTAGTTTCAGTAGAATTGTTTAAGTATAGTTTTTTTTATGGTTGCTTGTGAAATTATATTTTTTAAAATTTAAATTTATTTATTTATTTTTAAATGTGTTGTGTTATTGTATATGAAGAAATTTGTACATCTTTATATATTTCATTTGTTAATTTAAAAAATTCAAGACGCTAATTTTCCCTAATGATGGTCCCAGTATGACAGAAACGTAGGATATTTAGTACATTAGTGAAAATTTTGACTGCAGTCTGAAAAATGTTTTATTTTCATACTTATCACAGTCTTTCATCGTTCCTATCAATCATAAATAAATAAAAAATTTTAGATTTTGATACATATTAAAAATTTTATAAAAAAAATATTTAAACAATTATAAATCTGTTAAAGCCGAATATTTACGAATAATTTTAAGTTACGGAACCTTGTCACAAAACGCGATTGACATGTCAATCCCTTCGTAATTAACTCTTAGATGATTGAACTGAAACTGTGTCAATTCAATTCTACTGAATTTTCAGTAATTTCAGCAGAAAAATGTCAGTTGCGCTCTGCTCAACTGATGAATTTAGTTGTATCTGGAATATATGAAATATTCAGTAATTGCAACTGAGGTTCTTAGTTGTACATAGTATATATTACTGGATTTTGCAGTTGAATTTGTTGAATAAATACAGTAAGAGTAACTTAACTACTTTTTTTTATTGAATTCGAACTAGATTTCTCTGTGTGTATGGTTTTATTTCTTTAAATTCGACTATGGTCATAGACCTCAATGGGGTCTTTCACCATTTAAAAATATTTTTTTTAATGAAACTCTATCTAAATTAAAGACTATCTACACATTAAAAAAATCTTAATTGTTATTCATTAAGCCACAATGATTTTTTTTAAATGTTGTGACGTCATTAAAATAATTTAAATAATTTTTGCAACATAAATGTTCTATTTTATTGTAATAATAATAATAAAATAAGTAAAAAAATAAATGACTACATTTATTTACAATCTGCACTGTTTAGGATCCTGCAACACCTCTACAATGACGTCACAACATTTTTAAAAAATCATTGTGGCTTATTGAATAACAATTTAGACTTTTTAAAAGTGTGGATAGTCTTCAATTTAGATAAAGTTTCAGAAAAAAAAAATTTTAAAAATGGTGAAAGACCACATTCCCTGAAATGGTTTTATAACAATTCGGGGTAGATCTTCGCGGCCGACAAATTTTCATCGTATAAAATTCTTCATTTATCTCAAATCAGAGGGTTAAAGAAATAAACATTCAAATTGTGTATTGTTACTAAATAATTACGCAGTTTCTAAAATCTCGCGCTGAAAAGCGCAAAACCGGCCCTGAACCGTGGTCCGTGACCTGTGGGTTTGGAATTCAAGTCTGGTATGAGTTGTGAGCCAGCAGCCGCCAGCATTGCCAGCAGCGAAGATATCATTCGTTCTCGATCACTGAGCTCAAGCTCTCACGCGCCGGAGCTCTTACTGCTCTTAGTCCTTGATGTCGCAAAGTCCGCAACTGGACATCGTGAAATCAGTGGAGTGTCAGCAGGAATTATTACGGTGGATTGTAATTTTCAACGGGATTTCAGACCTTGTACCATCCGTGCTTCTTGGCACACCGCGATTTTACATAATAAGCGATGCAATCAAATGCATACATTAACTTTGAGTATTCTTCAACTCATAGGAATCATAACCCCTTTCTCTTTGTCAAAACATATTAGAATAAATTGTAAGTCTCAAAGAGCAATCAAAAATATTAAATCTAACTCCTAAGCCTTAAAGTAATAAGGAAAATATCTGTATACGTATTTCGATAACTTATCTATGATTATTAGTAGAAACCCAATGGATAAAATCAAGATTACACAACATGTAAACTAAGCCAATGGTGAAGATTGAACTCAACTTGAAGAATAAAAATATCTTTATTTATACTAGAACGAAACTATCAACCGTGCCAAATTAAGCATTTGTAAGCTTAACGCTTGAGCCAACCTAAAAACCCTTCTTAAGTAAGGTATAGTGTGTAAAAAGTCTATTAGTCGTGCACTAATTTCGGCCATTGTTTTTTATTCATAGCCATCTTTCGTGCATCCTATTCTTCACAATCTTATTGATGATGGTATCCCAGGTGTTTTTGCTCTTTCATGATTCCTATTTTTCTTCATGTTTGTCATCCCATTCTCGAATCATTCATTCTTATCATATGGCCCCACCATAGTAATTGTCTTATTTCTGTGAAGTCTAGTATTTTTTTGCATTGTAATTGTTCTCCTAGATATTTCATTTTCATCGCCTGAATTTTACTTTTCATTCTTTGGGACAGTACCCATGACTCGCAACTGTATGTCAATATAGATCTGTATATAGTTTTATATAGTTACCTTTGTTTTCAGCTATAATATCCCTAGGCCATTGATAATTACGAAATAATTTTATTACAGTTACTGCAATTACATTGCCTGGTAACTGCCCGACGTCGTAGGTTGTTACCTTCTAGCAACGTTCTTGAGGTAGTTGTAATAAAATCATGAGAATTTATCAATGGTCGCGGGATATTCGGTGAGAATTTTTTTGCGATAATTATTATTATTTTCATTAATATACCATGAAAATGACATTTTGAAATAAACAAATCAAATATTGAATTAACTGTCAACCAACTGTCAGCAACTGTTACTTAGCAACAAGTGATAATTGAAATTGTCAGAGTATTTGTGACCTGATTGGTTATTTTTAAGTAAGAGAAGAAATACAGGGATTCGATTCGATATTTTTTTAACCAAAAAAGTTTCATACTAATTTCTTTTTTCTCTATGAAGCTGTGTTTCATTGCATGAAAGATTCTTGCCATTTTGTCTATTCTTTCATTCATGTCAATATTAAATTATTTTCTATTATTGTTCCAAGATACTGAAACTTACTGACTTGTTCAATTTTTTCATTATTATTACTCAAGTTTTTAATTATTTGTTCACTTCCCACTACCATAACCTTTGTCTTTTTAGTATTAATTTTCATATCATATTTCCCTATCGTTTCATTTCATATATTTAAATTCTGTTGCATTTTTCTTCACTCCCTGCTTTAATAAGTCGTCAGCAAATGCACATACTGATATTTGTATTGGTCTCAGGTTTCTATATCCTACATGTAACTAACTAAGCTTTGAATAACATTTCGCACAATTTCATCCATAAATATTGTGAAAAAAACTGTACTCATCACACCTCCTTGTTTTAGGCCGTTTTTTCTTTCAAATATTTCTGATTTTCGGTTTTGGTTTATTACATAATGTATGTTCTTGGTATATAATTTTTCGATGGCATTTTCTAATTTAAGGTAAACTCCTCTTCTTTTACGAGGAATATTCCACAGTTTTTCTCATTTCACCCTATTTTTAAATATTTTAATACTCTCAAATAACTTACTTTTTTATTATTTGCATTATGATTATATTATGAAGTGTTTCGCCAAGGTCTATTTTTCTGGGTTACTATATTTAACGTAGTTTATATGTTCTTTAAATCTGGTTGTTATTTGTATTTTAATCTGATGCTTCTACTGATGATCATAACTTCGTTATCCAAATACGTATGTAGATAGTTTCTGTATTACTGGTTCAGAGGTAAGATTAAATTTTTTAGATCAAACATAACAATAATGAAATATTCGCGTTTTGAAGTACTTCACGGTGTCGTGTTATAAATTTTCTTTGTACATGTCCGTGCATGTAGTATATTTTTTATTGAAAATAACATGTGTGAAAATATGTGTTTACGAAACACGTACCACGTTTTTTATTTCTGTTTTGCTTTAATAAATTATGAGTTATAAAAACAAGTAAAAATGAATGTATGAAGGAAATCAAATTTTTGTGTGCGGAATAGCTTTCAAAATTAAAAAGTAATTGATCATACTCTCCCGCGAATAAAAATGTACATTTAGCAACATTGCGTTAGCGATAACAACATCAATATTTTATAACAGTATCGCAGATTTGTGTAATCGTGCATGGAAAATATTTGAGTTTGCATTTTCACCTGCGCCACATTTCATTTACAACCTGTTTGTGTTATAACGCGTTTATAATAATGACTTTGGTACTGCGTGAACACATTTAATTAGGGCAAGGGGTAAGGTTTCAGAGCATATTTATACTGCGAATGGCCGTAAATAAGAATGTGCATCATTTTCAAGATGTATCTAAAAATCGATTCTTTGCATGCACGTGTACCCGCAACAGCAACGAGCAAACATATTTCCTCGCGGAAGCAATTTTAAAAATTTATTTTTCCGGATGTGAGAAATAAACATAATTTCTTTCAAGTAGAAGGCGATGAAACCATAATTCTCCGGAATCACATTCCTTTCGTCTGAAGATCTATCTTACCAATCTCGCTAACACCACCAAGAAAATGTTTCAAGTTCATGTAATGTAGGTTAAAGTTCAATTTATTGGATGGTAATTTTTTGCTTTATTTTTAAAATATCTTATTTGGTGTTGGCCCACTGAATTATAACAAATTCTAGCAATTATTTATTGTGGTATTTACAACACTTTTACTAGCAAAAAATATAAATATCGTTAATTCTAACATATCCATTAAAAAGAGGCCGCAAAGATGTTAATGAAGAGGAATCCTCCACAGGTGTAATAGTATATTGTATTACTAGTGCTGAAAGTTGAATATTTCACACGAGTGTGAAATACCCTTTCAGCACGTGTTGTACACGATACTTTTTCGAATACCACAATTAAGTACCTATCTAATAAAAAAAAACAATATAAAAATATTAAAACAGATTATGTTAACATCATTGCTGTCAGAATTCACGAAAAATTATGTTAAAATATGAATTCAACTAATTTTCTGCAACTGTCAAACTTTCAAATACAAATTTTTAGGTTAGTTCGCTCAATTATCGCAGCGTGTAATAAAATCATATCATACAGTTGCGGACGCTTCTGATTGGGTAACGACCTTTCATATCACACAGTTTTGCTAGTGATATGAGATGACCAACTTTCAGTAATAGTTTTGCGTGTGAATTTATGTACATTTCGTAGGGGTCGTCGGGTAAACTAATATGACAACTGTCGATTGTGGGATTCGAACTGAAGATCTCATAATTCGCATTGTGATGCGTTACCACGGAGCTATTAAACTGGTGCTTCAAAATATATATCCAATTTAATATTATTATTTGATGGTGGTTTCTTTCATTTGATAATATATGCCAATTTCTACGATTGTTAATCTCCTCCAGGTATCATAGATTCCCTGAGTAATTCCTACCTTCAGATACTACACATGGAAAATGGAATCCAATTCAATATAGTCCTCATTCTCAACGTCCTCATTCAGTGCATTTCACAGTAATGAATTTGCCAGCCCATTCTTATTCTCCAATTGAACTGCCTTCGATTATTGTGTGTCAGCGACTATTCTGGCCGAAAGTGAACTTGTAAATACAGGCATTATCGGGTTCACGTCGCAAACTTTACATTATGCATGCGTGATTCAACAGGGCGCAGGGCAGAGCAGAAAGGGGACATCTGTGGAATGGTCCAACTGGGAATCTTGGGACTGTGTGCAAGGGCTGGACTTGCTCGAAAATAGGACGCGCGAATATATAACCCTAACAACTTTATCAATGAATTCGAAAAACTTACCCGGTTGTAGACATTTATTCCGATAATTGTATTGGGACCCAAGAACTTTTTTAAGATAATCCAGTATTTTTAAAAGGCCTCATATGATTTTGAGGT
The DNA here is from genome assembly GCA_963942605.1 of Poecilus cupreus. Classification (NCBI taxonomy): domain Eukaryota; kingdom Metazoa; phylum Arthropoda; class Insecta; order Coleoptera; family Carabidae; genus Poecilus; species Poecilus cupreus. The sequence continues at coordinate 10,193,743 of OZ012715.1, forward strand.
CTGTAACCATATTTAGATTTTTTTAAATATGTTGCTTAACAAGAAAATAAAATACCGAATCTTTTTGAATCGATAAATTAATTAATAGTTTTCGAAAAAACAAATATTACAAATTAGTAGAAGGAATGAGAAAAATGAACATACATATTTGAATTTCATTTGTTGTAATTTCAAATATTGTATATTTAGAGTAGTGTTTCGTCAAGATGAGAAATCTTGTCTTGATGATCACTTCTTGTCTTGCTCATTTCTTAGCTGCGCATTCAAGAATTCTTGATATTTCTTGATTCTTGACATTTTAGGGGGAATCCCCCTTTTCTATCGCTTTATCCAATCATAAAATTAAAGATTATATTATGTAGTTTTTATTATTATGATAACATTTTAGTGAATTTCATTATTTCGCCGATCTCCGTGGTGTAGTGGCTATGTCACTAGAGTATCGCGTCAGGGGTCGTGGGTTCGAATCCCACTGAAGAGCATAGTCGTTTGTATACATAATTTCAAATCATCCAGTTATGAGGCGATAAATGACCACCTCCCATCTTCATAAAAAAATTTACTTATTTTATGTTTCTTTAAATTCGACTATGCTCACAGGCCCCATAAAATTTAACGTAATAATACCAGCTTTTGTAAAACTCCCGAAAGATTTGTTTTTCGCATATTTCCTTTAAAATTATCTTTTTTTATATTGTTTGAACAATATATTAATGCTACAGTAAATATAATACGTGTGTACAATTTATTTTTGAAGACGGTTAATACAAATTATTGGAATGATTGTTGTTCCAAGACGATAAGTACATATTTTAGGCCACCAAATGTAGCAAAAATAATTATATTAGAATGAATACAGAAAACTTTTGAAATGATCCTACTCATTAGTACTCGAACTATATTTAAAAATAGGCAGTAGTACAAAAATAAAGCATTACTAATATTTATCTAATTAGTGCATCCAAGCGTATTAGTTTTAATATCTCATTAAACCGTCGTTAGCATACTCCAGAGCATCCAATTAGTTTTGTGCTACAATTAAATTAATGAAACACTTAGAATTGCAATATGGAAGTTACAAAATATAAATTTGTACCTCCGAGAGTCACCACTTTTAACTTCTCTTGTTGCTTCTCCTTTAACATCTTTCAGAGCCGAAATAACCGCACTTCATGCGTAAAGAAGATATAATTTACTGAGATGTGCGACAGAAAAGTGCCACACTTAAAATAGGCAAATTGCACGGTGATTTATTTATTATTATTTGTATATGTAGTACTAGAATGTTTTATCTAAAGATACAAAAATGAGAATTTATCGAAAGATTATAATGTATGCTGCTGAGACTATAACAATGACAAGAAAAGATGAAGAAGATTTAAAAATAAAGATATCAAAACATGAATATAGAATTAGAATGAAAAATGAAATAAAACAAGAGTTGGAGGGAGAAGATATAATGAAAAAGATTTTACAACATGGAGTAAGATGACTTGGACACATATGAAGAGCAGAAGAAAAGTATGCAATTAAATTAGTAGTAGTATGGAAACCAGGAGGCAGACGAAGACGAGGCGGACCCTGATCAATATGGTTAAAGGTAGTAGAAGAAGATTTATAAGCAGTAGGAATTAAAAACTGGCAAAGTAAAACAAGATAGGAAGATGTGGAGGAACCTAACTACGAGGAGATTATTCCACTTCATAAAAGGATCTAGAAAGCTACATAAGATGCGGTGTTCCTCATTTTATTTGACATGAAACCGTAATCTTTAATTAGATACCTGAAAAAAAACTCATTCAAATAATAAATATATCATTCTACTTTCGCAGATTTCGGTAAGTAATATATTTACGCGTGAAATACACAAAGATGTTACCTACGAGGAAACCACAAGTAGCGACTATCGACTGTGGGAATCGAAATGAGGATTCCATGCGTTACCACGGAGCTATTTTAACTTATAGCACCTAGATGATTTTCCCAGTTTGTGGGATCATGTTCAATATTCAGTATTAATCTCGTACAAGCAAACCGCCTGTCTGTTCTGGACATCAATATCGGAATAACCATTGCATTACAGTATAATATATAATGTAGTAGAACAGCAGTCAAAGAGATTATTGGTTTATTACCAGCAATGGAATGGCATAACGATCATCCAATTTTAGTGCAGCTTCAAAACAGACTAAATTATTAGCAAATCTATAGGGTCGTAATTTTTTCGTGGCATTGTTTGGAAAAACATTCACTGGTCAAAGATAATGCAGTATGGCAATCGTCATGCAAACTAGACCAGCATAATCTTATTCCCTGACAAAGCTTTGACTGCTGAGTGCACTAAATGTCATCCGCAGAGTAATGAAATCATGGTTTAAAATCGGCTTTGATTGACAGTGTCGATGAGTTCGGTCCTGGAGCTGGCAATGGCTCCAGTGGCTCCACGCTCACGACTGACATTATTGGCGGTCCACGCAGATTTATTCAAATGGCCGTCTGGCGTCCCGACGGAATTGGACGGACATGGGGACAACGGATACTAACCGCCTGGCAGGATACGAACGCGCCACGGTGGGAATACACAAGCTTGAGAACAAAACGCATCAAGTTACGGTTCATTTGTAATAACACACCGAACAGAATGTCAGTATTTATGCGCTTGCCCGCGTGTTACACATCGGAAAGTTTTTTCGGAGTATTTAACTTTTTGTCGTAAAATAAATATTTTTATAGATTGGACGTGGATCTTCGGGCCCATAAAATGCCTGCGAATTCCAATTCTCATAAAATAAGATTTGTGAACGGAAAATAATTCAATTGTGAACAGTTTCATACTAAATTGGCTAGGTAACTTCATATAACAGCGTTGGAATATCACAGAGGTAGCAGGAAGGCTCGATATCTGGATTATAAGGGTATTAAGAATTAGGGCACAATCGGATTATCTAGAGTGCACTATACCCTACATTTTACTGTATGCTAACTAAAGCCATATATGTAAAAAAATTAAGATTAAAGGGCGTACCATTTTAATAAGACTCATCTTTAATACTGTCATGCGGCAAAGGGGGAAATATTTTTCTGTTAGTGTAAAGTAGTCGAGAGGATAAAATGCTTGCTATTTTTATAGCGATGTCGTCTTAACAACGTCGTATAAAGCGGTGCAAAAAATATTTGAGGGAAATTTTTTCTTGCAAACGGTAACATAACCACAATGTAAAAAGCTTGTGGTTGCCACGAAAAACCGTGAATTCACAAATTATTACGTGAAATAAATTATGGTTTTTTGTATTTTTCCGAACCCAGATAGGGGAAGAAAATTGCATTAAAACATAATTCTCTCGCTCTTTACTGGGTCATTAATCGCTTAACCTACCTTTGAATTAGAAAAGAAACGAATTGAACTCACAAAACTTAAAACCTAAAAGTAGAATACCACCCAAAATGGGTAGCTGGTATGAAGATATATTTATTTTAAAATTACGAGCAAAGCAAATGAATATACAGGATGGTGAATTGATTTTTGTAATATAGATAATACAATGTTAAATTTCATATAACAGTGTGTTTTATTTAAGTGTGCCACCATTGTTATCTCGAAAACTATAAAAGATACGAAGTTGGTAAAATTAGACAACAATTTCTATTTAACAAGACCATTACAATGAGTAAAAAAAGAGATTCTAAAATATGGAACGTAACATAACTATTTTAAATAGCAACATATACTTTTATTAGCACATTCGATAGAACATTTTATCAGAATTCACATATTATATACATATCATATTTTAATATAACAAAATAACTGAATTTAAATTCCTTGGTTATCACTATAAATGAGCGCTTTTATAAAAATTTTAATTTGATTTTACGTGTTAGAAAAAGTGTAAAATAAAATTTAATTACATAGGGATTTAAATGCATTTTACTTTAAAATCAATAGGGAACGATATATAGCTATATCTATGCAATAAAAACTTTTTAACAAAAAAATTTACTAATTTTGTGTCGACCCTAAACAAACAATTAACGGACGTAGACTCAAAATTATTAATTTGGGAACTTCATTATTTAAACTAAAATGGTTTATTTTATTTTTCGTATTATAATTTCTTTGTCAGATTAATTTTTTTGTTAAGTAGGTTTTATTTTTTATTTTTTTGTAAGTACTTATTTTACTACCATTAGTAATGGAGAAAAAGAATCATTGAAATCGGATATCCCAGTACAAAGTTATGCGTGGTAGAATCTGTTAACAGGTAAAAATTCAGTGGTTGAACAAAAAAAAATCATCCCCTTTTCCGCTCCCCTTAACAGTGGATTTTTTCCAAATTTAAATGAACTTAGCTGTATATCCTATTCAATAAAAAAGGAATTATCAAAATCGGACTACCCTGTAAAAAGTTATGCGTGGTCATACAAAAAATATACGCGCCGACTTTTTTTCGTCGGTTAAAATAATACATTGTACTTCCTATATTACATAAACCAATTAATCACTAGGTATAATAAATACTTCTCAAAAAATCATGACGTTTCTCAACATTGAATGAGCTAGGCAAATATAATTTCTTTAATTTTGCAAATGAAATTATATTTGAATACAATTTTATTTTTAATTATTGTTTAAAATAACCAGTAACATTCTACTGAATATGATCGATTTCTCCCTAGCGTAAATATTTTCATTCTTTCGTTTCCATTTCGTGTGGTATATCACAATGCGTACATTGGTAACGCTAACGCCATATCACGTGTTAAATTTGTGTTACATTGCCAAACTTTGTAAGTGAAATGCGTGAGGGTGTTATATTATTATTAAACTTTCTTGAACTATTTACTTTGACGTTAAATGTTGGGTGTAGGCATTTGAGATATGCAAATATTGTTATATTTATTAAACCGAAGGAATTTCTGTTACATATACTTCATGTTCGTTTCAAGAAATACTTTTATATTGTTGCGCTCACAAACTCTGCAGCACATTTTATAATAAATCAATCCGAAGAGCACAAAAACAATAGATCGTCAATTATATTTACAACGTAAAAAATGACCGGAATTAATGTAATGGAAAGCGGTAAAATGGTTTCAGCCAGCGGTTAAAGTGCGAAGAAATGTCGCCAAGACGTTCACTAGCCCGACACAGCACCGTCAGCAAAAAATTTCAACGCAAAATATTTTACCTCAATAACTATTGTGTTTATTGAAGTTTAATGTATATAAACTTATGTTATGCATAGAATTTAATTAAATGCATGAGTAACTACAAACATCAAATAGTATTAATTATAATTCATACAATAGCGATTAATAATCGTTACAGCACAAAATACAATAGTACGAATTAGAGCATATTTATTATTGATGCAAATACCAAACATTCCTGCTTTATCCATAATTGTAATTTCCATGATAAGTAGTTAAAAAATAAAATAAAATTATGAAATACGTAAATTACTCATAATGTTATTTCATAATAATGATAAAAACTACATAAATCTTATAAATTTATTGCAAGTTGTGACGTCAAATTCTTGGAGTACAAATTGAGGTAGGTCGTAGTGTTTTTAAACTGACGTATGTTACATATCAAATAGTTTAACTTGTATTTTACGAGTACATTTACAAACAATTGCAATATTCAAAATTACAAATAATGTTTTCAGCATTACAAATTTTGCGTACAATAATAGAAAACTATAAAGTTGGAAATTTTGTATAAATTCTGACAACTTGAAACTGTCTTTGAAAACATAGCGAGCGTCACTCTCAATAGAGAAAGAGAGAGGCAGAGAAAAAGAGGAAATTATTCATAAATTCACATAAAGTACTCGCAGATGTCAGTGATTGTGTAGAAGAAATTATAGGTCTAATTTTTTTTTCAGTTTTATGGATTTTAGGTAGATTTATATAGACAATAGAACTTAGCGCTTTGTACGTTGTAATTTATAAATGTTTGGCTTGTGCCTTTGTATAATTTTATGAATAATTTTATCTCTTTTTCTTTGTTGAGCGCAACTCTCGCTATTATATCAAGGACAGTTTCCAATTTTCAAAATTTATACAAAATTTCAAACTTGTCGATAATTTTGTCTTTATCTGTCTAGATGATGTTAGCATTTTTACCAACATACCTATAACAGAAAATTCTGAACATAAATATAGAAATTTTCAACAGATATTTACTCCATTTGGGAATGAGGGAGTGATAAATAAAGACATTGCAGTGACACGCCAATAATTCTTTGCTCAGGGATAGTTGAAAAGACTTATTTAGGTAAATTACGCTAAATTACTTAAACATAGATATATTCATCATGTTATTTACAATATTTTTATTTATTTTTTTTTAATTTATTTTATTTTATTTGGAAGCGAATCGCGGTAATGCGGTACTGAATCTAACTGAATTAGTGTAGGCTCAAGTGATGAATGAAGTAGAGCGAAACACCACCACTTTTAAATTGAACAATGCAATTTAATAACAATACTAATACTTTCACAATCTACATTTATGTTACGAACCAAAAAGGGTTATCGGAACATTTATAGCTGTGTTTGTATTGTTTGAGAAGTAAGTTTTGCTCTCGGTATAAACCGAGCGGCATTCTATGAGCATCCTAGTAAAGTTATATCTGATTTTAATGGTTGATTTATTTGCCGCATAGCTAACAAAAAATCTATACTACTTTTGCAAATTTTGATTTATAAAAACAAAAATATAAATATATCATCACGCCTTTTACCCATTATGGGTGTGGCACTCTGCTTACGCAGATCTTAGTAAGTGATATATTTTTGCGTATGAAGTGCGGTTAACCAGCCGTCAAATCATGGCCCCCAAAGATGTTAGTGGAGGGGAAACTACAGGGGTAAATTTAAATTGGCAATTGTCAGCTGCGGGATTCGAACTGAGGATCTCACGATCCACAGTCCGACACGTTACCACGGAGCTATTTACCCCATTATTATTTATTACTCTCTCATTCTTAAATGGAGTATATTTCTATTTCTGCATATACGTCCATCTTTGTTCTGCCAAAATAACGGCCCATGTCCCTTTTCCCTAATATTAAATATTAAATTTCTTAATCTTTATATATATATATATATATATATATATATATATATATATATATTTAATTTCTTTTAAACTATAAATATTTTCATGTTTAGAATAATATATAATAAAATAAAATCTAGTCACACATCCTTTCATCTTGCAACAAGTCCGGTTTTTCGAAGATCGAAGATCATAGAACTATTTGTCCGCTGTGGTAATTAAATCACGTTCCGGAAAAGGGACAAACCCGACCACAATAATTCTAGTTAAGACAGAGCCGTCTTACCTGCCCAAACACCGAAATAACAGTAAGGGCGGTAGCAATTTCCCGAGTAATAGATTCATACAGGTCTTGTTTGTCGACGTGTGCACATAAATCTTTGGCTGACACCGCCGCACAGATTTGTGTTACGCTAGTTTCTCTCATTCTGAACATTGAACAACCCTTACTGCCTTGGAACGTTCCAGCGGAGTGATTCATCGCGTGCGTATTCGTCCTGACCGATCCTTACTCTGCTTTCGATATAATAGAACAGACTGATTGAGGGACACTGAATAAAAGTTTGGGCATTTCAAAAACAAATATTGTAAAGCATTTAATACCAGGGTTAAAGCTATTGCTTTAAATTTCGCATTTATTTTGAACGAACTTGCGCTAGACGAATCTTCGCAGTTGATATCCCCCGTTTTGCCTGTTTGCTAGCGCCGGGCCCAAGGCAAATGCTCTTCACGCGGCGAAGGATTGAAAACGTGTTTTTTACTCTACTTTGATGCAACGTTAGAGCTTCTTTGCTGCTTTTCAGTTGGGATGTTTTTATGCTAGTGCATCCTCTGGAGATTAATTGCTTTTTCCTCAGTATTTTTGCTGGTTTGTAAATGTTTAAGTGGTTGTTGAAGTGTAGACGATTGAAATATCTCAGAATTGCGCGAGAGTTTGATCATTTTATTTGAAACTGAAGAGTCAATTATATTATTGTTATTTGCGAGGTAAATAGCTCTGTAGATCATTAGATTCTCAGTTTGAATTTCACAGCCGACAGTTGCCATTTTAACTTTACTGCTGAGGTTCTTCTTCCACTATCATCTTTTGAGGGCCGAAAGAGAAACAGAAAGTCACATTAATTTATATTTATTTAAGAAATTTTGTAATTCTGTAAACACGTCGTATAGAACGCACTATTTTTGGTGCTTGTAATTTTCTGATAATGGTATGAATGCTTTCAAGACTGACAGGTGAACAACATAAATCTCAAATTAATAAGTTATTGATAGATTTTATTATTGCGCATAAAATAAGTACATGACATGATGATATATTTATTTACTGTTAATAGCAAATTTTTGATAATGCATCAGACTGTGGATCCAAAGTTCGAATCCCATAATCGACAATTGTCATTTTAACTTAACTCCAATAGGAGACCATGACTAGACGGCTGGTAACCACACTTCCCATTTAAATGTATATCACTTTTATAGTTTTGAGAAATTAGAGTGCCACACCCAAAAAAGATAATAGAAAAATTCATTAGAAAGGGCTGCGATTACAATTAATAATAAAAATTGGACTGCAAATATTACAAGGTTGAAAAACACTAGTTTATTGTAAGGTAGCAGATTGCGAATTATGAAATCCTCAGTTCAAATCCCATAATCGTCAGTTTTCCCCGGTGTTTCTCTCTTCACTAATATCTTTGGGGGACAGTGAATCAACGGCTGGTTACCGCATATATACCAAACAAAGATTTAAAAAAGCACTGCCACTTTAAATATGGGTAAATGAATTGAATATTTATAATTATAAGTATTTCCAATAGAATGACCAAGTTGGGCAAAATTTTCAATGTTCTTTCCAATTGTGCAGTGTGTTAAAAATGGTAAAAAAATTTGAAGATTTAGGTATGCTTTTTAATCCACTGATCCTTAGTCAAAACGAATTTATAAAAAAATTCGTAAATTTGCATATATTTTTCAACTAACATTTTTTGTACCACTGGACTGATAGGCTACAGTAATGAAAACAAACATGAAATATGTTTCAATTAATTACAATTAAAATAACTGTTACAAGACTTGAAATAAATTACGTTAATTTTATTGATTAATAAATTTTATTTTATTATAGTTACCTACTCGTATCAGTTCAGGGGCACTAGCAATCTCTAAGGAATGTGCAGAAATATTTGCAAATATCATTTCAAGATTCAGTTCCCTTTTTAACCCTGAATATGAAATAGAAGCAGTAGATACTCTTATATTTTGTCTCGTATAAAATGCATCGATTGAATAATTATAACGAAATGGTACTGTTTACAAATACGTAGAAATTAAAATACCTAGTTTATTCAGCATGTAATTAATGATCTGACCAAGTGCTTGAAGAGTGCATCAATTTGGTTAAAGGACAATTCTCATATTTCATTTTAATTTATTTGTTAATTTACGTTATAAATAACTTGAAGGAGCTGTAATTTAGTTCAGTCTAAACCTAATTATTGGTACGCTACAACGTAGACTAAATAGCAATGACAATGAAATAGTTTCTAGTAATGCGGAAACATGTAATATTAACGAATATTACTTATACTTTATTATTAAATGTCTCATCACGCCATTTGCACATAGGTTGTGGCACTCCGCAAGTGATATTTTTAAATACCTCCAAAGAGTGGAGAAGAAACTACAGGGAAAAGTAAAAAATGACGATTGTTGAGTGTGGGAATCAAAAGGAAGAGCAAATTATTTGATAAATTAAAAAATAATATAAATAAATCAATACACCTGCTACCCGTATTGGGTGTAACAATTTGTTTTCTCAAATCTCGACAAATGATATATATTTCTTACGCGTGAGGTGTGGTTACCAGCCATCAAATCACGCCCCCATCACAGGGGTAAAGTTCAAATGGCAACTATCAACTATAAGATTCCCCAAGAAATTAGTACCTTGGATATTATCGAACTATTTGGCAATCTGATGATATAAAATGCATGTTCTGAAAATTTCATAACAATTAACCCGGTGTAGCATACTGGGATCTGAAAAACCCCACGATTCTCATCTAATTTTCCACATGTTCAGCATTCTCATAACTTCGACGCTACCTCGTTGTAAATTCAGTTTCTATAATCCCAAACAAATTTTCAATGTAAAATCCCTGTGTTCTCATAGTCAAAAATAAAAAATAAGTTTTGGCAAAATGCTGTGTTTTGAATGAAATATGTGGTTTGGAAAGGTTATTAACTGTTTTTCTATAAACCTAAACAAATATTCCATCTAATTGTGGAAAAGTAGTTTTTATTTTCTTCGAGTTTCCCAGACCCCAGTGTGACATTTGTGTAACTGTGAAAGGTATGTGACTGTCCAGGGTTAAGAAACTAAACACGATTATTTACTAGGTAAGTAATAAGAAGTATTTCCAAAGATTTTGATCAATTTGCGTTTTATATCCTTAGTTCGGTAAATTCTTTTCAGTTTTTCTGTATATTTACTTCATAAATCAAATATTAAATATACTTAATTGTTGTAAATCTTCGTTTTAATCTGTTGTATTGGGAGACCCTCAGTTCGAATCCCACAGCCGATAGTTGACATTTTAAATATTTACTCGATAAATCAAATATTAAATATACTTAATTAAAATTATTGTAAAGTTTTCCATTTATTCTCTTATCCTCAGTTCGAATCCCACAGCCGACCTTTGACATTTTAACTTTACCTCCGTATTTCCCCGTCCACTACAGTCATAAAATTTTTTTCTTGTTTCAAGAAATTTTTCAATTTTCCTTTTGTACGTATTCATTGACGAAAATTTTATTTCTTACAAAATGTAAAATCATTAGGTTTGATTCAAAAAATTAATTTTAATTTTGAATATAAATTTTATTTATCTTTTTTCCGCATTGAAAGAAATGTATATATTTTAAATATATTTTTAATATAATGAAAAAGAAGTTTTAAACAAAACGTTTTGATTTAAAACGATATCATTTTGAATTCGCAGTTTAATATTGTGATATGTTCCTTCAAAACTAAATTAATTTTCATACAAGAGTATTTAAATCTATAAAAGTTTTCTATGAAAACGAAATCGGAATGGCACTATTCAAATCAATTTTTCTTTTTATGTAAGAAGAATCTGTTTGTTTCAAGAAAACATTTTTATCAGTCTATTAACTCTGGTTACTGTGACTGAAAGGCTGGTAAGCGCACTTCATGCGCAAAGTGTATGACTTACAGAGATCTGCGAAAGTGAAGTGCCATAAGCAAATTGGGTAAATGGCGTGATGATATATTAATTTTATTTACGTAAATGTTCTACCGCGATCTATCACAAGTAAAGCCCTATCGCGTAAACGAAGTCATTATTTTCAAATAAGTTCCCGGCTGGTTTCTAGCTTGTCACATTTCCGAATTAGGTACAACAAATTTCAGTCCGTGGGATAATTGCCCCATTTCAATATGCCACTCTCACTCTCCCTTAACGAGACACATATTAGATTCAACAGAGACTCCTCTTAACCTACAAATGAGGGTAATTTATGCAGGGAGCGCTTCCTCTCACAAACTTCTTATTCATTTACACGGAAAGTGATTTCTTTCTCGATAAAGATAAAGCAAACGGCGCTTTCCGCGAATTTTTTAACGGAAATTTAATGTGATACTGATTTGTCCTGCTTGGCACTAAAACAAATGCCTGTTCTTGCAACGTAGTTTAATATGGTTGGTTTACAACCGACAATACCGACTCAAGGACTGTGTTTCGTGCTTCTGTTCGCCGTTAAAGGGCATTCATTAGCAACGGTGTGAAATTAACATTTGTATAGATTATGCTGCATCAGCGTGGTAGAGTCGTTTAACTAAACATAGCAAATGGGAGCACAGATCGTACCCAACAACATAAAGGACATTTAGCTAAATACTCCGTGCATACGAGCTTCAATATGACCAACGCTGTAAAACTGAAATTATTAGCGGCTGACCACTACGCTATAATTCATCGAATGGACTTTCTTTTATCTTCTAATAGCAGCTGTTTGTTTTATTTTTCCGTTTTAATGGCAGCTTTTTTGTTATATCCCAATTAATCGTTTATTTTCTTTGGGGAATATAGAATAACAGCACACGCAAGTTAAGAAAATAGGTTTTAATTTGAAGTTCATGTTCAGCAATAATACAAATGTTTCAATTTGTTTAATGCATTTTTCAAACAAGAAATCATGATATGGATCAAGATAGATAAATAATGAACATTATTAGAAAATATACGTTGGAATAAACGGATCTATGAAAAAAAAATCTTTTTTATAATTCTAAACAAGAAAACAAAATGCCCGAATTTATTTAAATCGATGAATTATTTGTAGTTTACGAAAAATTTAATATATAAATTAGAAGAAGGAATATCTCACTGAAATATAATAATACTGGAACGCTCACTGGCGTTGAAGATACGAGCCGAGAGAGACATAGTTGAGGGCGATCTGCCTTTATTGTACAATATTTTTACATAGCAACTACTAAACAAACACATAGCAACCGTTCTAAAAACAAGTGTTCGACGAAGAAGAGTAGCCCACGACGTCTCTCTGTCTCATTCTAGTTATTTTATTTCGTAAAAGACTACATGTGCGCATTCCAGTATTTCTATATTTCAGTGGGATAGGTAGGTGCTTTTCTATTACACAAAAAAAGTACTATAAAATTTACCGAACTACTCGGTAAACTTAGGATATAAGATGCATTTTATGAAAATGTCATAACAATTAAGAAACTAAACACGATTATTTACTAAACAATTAGAAGTATTAACCAAAAAGTTTGGTAAATCTTCAGAAAATGCATCTTATTCCTCAGTTTACCGAATAGTTCTACTGTAGGTTTTTCTTCCGTGTATATAAATAATTTTCAATCCTGGAAACTATATCTCAATATCATAGCAATTGTACATAAATATTTATACTTGTAAAATATATATTTGTTTTAAAACACTACGATCTAGGCAATATATGCTTTACCTATTTTATGTGACGGTGTCCTGCCTACAGACTTCATTTTTATATTTCTATATATATATTAAACGGCTTGACCGATTTTGATGAAATTTTTTTTACTTATGGGGTCACCTGGATAAGCAGTGGCGTAACAATAGGGTGGCAGGACGGGCAAAATTCCAGGGGCTCCAGGCCCGAGAGGACCGTGAGCACAGGAGATTCCTAACAGTTATTATTAAAACATTTAGTAAAATTTATTAGTTTTGTATTCAATTAATGTAAGTTACCTACTAAAGTATATACACAAATTAAACATAAAATTATATCAAGATTTGAACGCATTTATAAGAAAAAGATATCGCCCAGTTTTAGATTTTTTTCGATATCTTAGTTTTTGTTTATCAGTATCTGTCTCATTTGCCAAGGAAATTCTCAGTTTTCGATTTGCTTTTAGACACGAAATAGAAAGGTTATCTTCTATAGGAGAATTTGCTAATTTATTAATAATAAAGAATCATTTTGTCTTCAAGCTTTCCTGAAGGTGCACTGCAATTCTGTTAATTTTAGTGCCGAACGATCATTTTTAAAATTAAAATTGATAAAAATTTATTTAAGAAATTCTATGGGGCAAAAAAGGTTTCGCAACTTTGCTATTCTATCCATTGAACATTACATATCCCCAAATTTGACACTTTTGCTAAACAAAAAGCCCGAAAAAACGAATTTTTATAATTACAATTTTTATACATACATATATACATAACTTCACGCTATATCCCACTCATTGGGTTAGCACGAACCCAGAAACACTGTCAACCAACAATCAATCTCCTCCAAATATTCCTATCCTGACACACCACTTTCGGCGTCCACATTCATAGTGCGATTCATACATGCTCGTTTATTCTTCACACTCGTAATCATTAATTCACGCAACAAACCATCAATCATACCCAACCAGTTATTCCTCGGACACCCACGCATTCGTTTACATTCAATCTTACCCACATATATTAGTTTCATTAACCTTTCATTCGACATTCGTTCAACATGTCCAAACCACCTCAACTTTCTTAACAACATTATTCTCAATTTCACACTCACCATACACTAAAGTATTCCGTATACGATCATGTCTCGTATACCCACACACTCCTCTCAAATATCTAATTTCTACAGCAGTTATACGTCGTTCATGCTTCTTCATCCACACCCAACATTCAGAACCATACATCAATGTAGGCACTAACACACCATTATAAACACTCAGTCGAGCATCTCTAGATACATTCACGTTTCGAGCAAATGTACCCAGAGCATCCAATACTTTGCGCTCTGCAGAAACTCGCCCGGTCAATACGTCCATCCTTCGAAAACATACTACCCAAATATACAAATTCATTCGGTTGTTCCAGTCACTGAAACAATACAATCAGTCACCAAATAATTCTCAAACATAGAAAATTCAATGAAAATGTACACAATACTTACAATAGCATTTATACGTACTTTATTAATTTATTAAAAATAAACTATGACGGGCCTCAACGGTTATATGTAGGTACGCCATTGTGGATAAGTCATAAATATATCAGGAAAATTACTAACAAATTCTGGATCTCCATAACAGCGTCATCTACCGGGTCCAACTGTAGCTAAGAACCATCCAGGTGACCCCGTAAGTACAAAAAAAAAAAATCATCAAAATCGGTCAAGCCGTTTAAGAGGAAAAGAATTGCGAACACTCGCACACCGGAAATTTATATATAAAGATATGTTGTTTATATTATTGTTATGATATGAAAATATGGTTAATTTACTTATTTTATAATTTCTCTTTATAAATTCGACTATGGTCACAGTCCCCATTGTGATCGTACTGAAAAATATTGTGCTATCTCTATCGCTATATAAAAAAAAAAACTGAAATATTGATCTTGCGAGTGGTCAACTGCACAACTGCAGCACCGTAACATGTATCGAGTGCCCTGCGTGCCGTAATTACGAGAGATACGCTTTGGTACTATAAATTCAGCAGAATACATACTAATAGATGAATAATTGTACTCTAGTATCTGCTAATATCACGAGAATGGACACATCTCTCTGGGATAATTAGATCCATGCTGCGTTGATGACTGCGATAACATGGTAAACAATTTGCTTCAATCAGGGCTTTGCAGCTGGGTCCCCTAGGATTCACGCAAAATTAAGATGTCAAATTACGGACATTACTGTGGCAGTTTGCCTTTGACATATACATACGAATAGCGCAAGGGTTATCTATACTGAACGTGCTTAGTTAAATCAAAATTAACTCTTTGTTGTTGCTGATACTGAGCGTTAATTAACGCATAGGGCGAATTATTTTGTTTCTGGAATATACATTTAATATTTATATTGATAGACGTATCAGTACTCATTTACTATAATAATAATAATATATTTATTTCCTATAAAGTCGAAAAGACATAAGGAATTTGACAATAATTAGTACAAACATATAAATAAATTATTTGTAGCGTACATACATACATAATTACTGTGAATAATTATTAATTAATGTTAACAAAACAATACTTAAGTAATACAGATGTAAGAATTATAATTAAAATAAAGAATTGGTACAATCATCAAAAAAAGCATGCAAACTTTAGTATTCCTTAAAAATTTTATTATTAATAATAACCATTTCTCATTGATACTCAACATATGTCAGAACATGTCAAAAATAACAATATATAAAATCATTGCAACAACGAAAAAAAAATCTGTTGTGGACACCACAATACCTCTTGCCATAGATTTCTCATCAAATGATGCACGAACGGAGAAACGCTCATCCCATAAAAAAAATTAGTTTTCACTTATGACACATGTCAAAAATAGATATTTTTCAAGCGTTGTTCTGTGATTTCAAAAAGCACAGGTTAGTAGATGTCAAATTATATATTTCTTTAACATGTTGCAATTCGTAAATGGAGACAGTAAAAGAAAAATGTTTCAACCAATAATTGTAGATAATATTTGAAATGTCTAGTAGCAAAAATTATCATTAAACCATAATTTATTTAGATATTTCAAAATAACCTGATAGGGCTTCAAGAAAACGATATATTGATAATATAAAAATTTTCAGGTTAGTAGTTTTAGAAAAACCGTAACTCCAGATATCCACACAGACTGACAGACTGACAGGCACACACACAGACATCATCGCGAAACTATTAAAATAGTATTCTAGGAACCATAAAACGTGCTTATCCACTGAAAACTCTGTAATTAACCACTCTATTATTAGCGGCCTGTTAAAAATTTTAACCAATGAAACAGACGGCACTGAATAAAAATTGAAAATTTCATTTGCCACATATATTTTTATTGGTTAAAATTTTTAACAGTCTGTTAAAAAATAACAGGTGTGCTACCGAATAGGCCCCTATAGCCCTATATAAGTAAAAAAAATATGCATTTAATATATAGTTTGTCAAACGAATCGCTAGAGTCGTTATCTATTCAAACAAGAGATGTGTATACAAAACCTTGTTACCTAGCAATTTGTCAAGGAAACTGTTTTAATAAAATCACGACACCGTAGTTGGAGTGTTTTTATTTTTTAAACAGTTTTCGAGTCAAATTGCAGTCAGGTTACAATGTTGAGTTGTCAAACTGAAATTTAACCGAAGAATATAAAATACTCGAGTGTAATTCGGCGAGATAATTTAACGACATTTTATTTATGAAAAAGCGCATTTAAAAGTGTAATTGGTGAAAATTATTATATATCATATTTTTTGACATTTTCTTCACGAATGACATTAATGTAATTAGTATTTTGATCTGGTTGCTAGAAGAAAGGTAAATAACCTTTTATCACTTGCAATAAGTTACCTTCCTATTTATCCGCTGTCGAAACGATAAAATTGTTTTTTCTTTATTGCTTACTTTAACGTTGGAGTTAAATTATCAGAATTAAATTTATTCTAAAATCCTGTATATTTATAGTGTCAAAATATGAATATTCCAATGATATTTGTCTTTGAAATATATTATATTATATATATATATATATATATATATATATATATATATATATATATATATATATATAGGGCAAGGGTTATCAAGAAATTTTTTATTATACCTGCATCATAATCCGTGCTTAAAACACGCTATAGCGTTCGTAAACGCAAGATTAAAACACGCCGTGCTTTAAAGGTTGCAAAGCAACAACAAAAATATTTACTATTAATATCTGTCAAAACTGTAAACGAAAACAACAAATGCAAACCAGTCTCCATGTAAACGATATGTCAAACGTCACACGCGCAAAATTATGAATTGAATCAAAATCAAAATGTTGCTTTCCAGTTTTTTCCAGAGAATGATGCAGGTATAATAAAAAATAGCGTATGACACACGTGTATAAGTGCTTTTAAACTAGCGACGATAAATGCACTCCGCTTCGCGTCGTGCTCTTAAACTCATCGTACGTGCTTTAAAAGCTTACTTATACACTTGTAACATAGTATACTATTAATGTTCCTAAAAGGTTAATAAAAATTTAGTGATAAATATCGAATACTTTACTATATTATTTGTATGGATTATTATTTCTTGGAACAAATAGTTTAATTGAACAATAAAATTATTAATTATTGTGTTTAGCTCAGGTAAAGTTAACAACTTTATACATATTAAAATACCATAACGAATTTTTTATGCATTTTAAAAATAATATTGATATACTTAATTATGAAATTATGCATTGCGCAAATTATTTTGTTAATAAAATATGTTATAAACTTTTAATTTCTCGAACGTAATAAAAATTAACAACTAATTTAGTCGTAACTTTACTGTATTATGCGTATGGATTTGTTTTCTTGGAACAAAGAATTTTGTTGAACTATAAAAATATTAATTATTGTGTTTAGCTCAGGTAAAATTAACAGCTTTGTAAGTATTAAAATGCAATTATTATTTTTTATGCATTATAAAAATAATATTGATATACTTAAGGATGGAAAAATGCATTGCACAAATTATTTTGTTCCTAGAATGTGTTTCAAATTTTTAATTTTTCAAACGTAATAAAAGTTAACAACAAATTTAGTCATAACTATCGTATACTTTATTTTATTATTTATATGATTTTTTTTCTTTGAACAAATCATTTTGTAGAACGGTAAAACAATAAAATGATTAATTGTTGTGTTTAGCAGAGATATAATTAATAACTAGAATGCCACATCGAATTTTTGACCCGTTTTAAAAAAAATCGTTTGGATAAACTTGCTAAGTGCAGTTTCTTGCAAAGTTTATTGTACCGCCGCTGACTTGCCTCAAGTTCGGACCAGCGCGATTTGTTTAGAATTCCTGAACACAATAAATCCGAATATGACTTGTACTCCAATAAACTTGTTCAGTTATGTTTCAGCTTCTGATGTAGTAGTGTGTGTTTAAAGTGAATTATTTGTGTGAAAATTATTTTAAAATGGTGCAATGGAATTAAAATTCACGTGAGTTTAATAGTTTTCTTATACTACACATATTTACTAAAACACATTTAATTCATAATAATTTTTGACTTTGAAATATCCGAAAATTATGAATATTATAATTTATCTGTGTTTTATGCAACTAGTTTAGTGCACGATGTGAAACAGTTTGGGGTGGAATCTTAATTATATTTTTAATTAGTGTCTGTCTAAAGCATACCTTGTGTTTTCCTATTTAGCAGAATATAAACATACACGTTGCACAATGTTTATAATAAAACTTCGAAATTAACTTGTACACGGCACAAAATCCGGGAGTAAACTACGAACTTTCGACACATCACTAGCAGTAGCACTTCTAACCTAACAATTTCCGAGCTTTTAAACTTTGTTCCGAGTTTTATGTTTCAACGTAACGAAAGCACTATATATGTTTTTGCATATAATTTCCCTTTGATCTCGTATTTGTACTACTTGTTACACTATAACTAACCTTTATCGTAGCTCACGTCTTCAACAAATGGTTGTGCAGAATCGCACCTTAACTATATATACGTATGCGGGATTATAAAAATTATTTGAGCGCTAACCTTATAAAGCAAAAGTAACTAGGTAAGTAATTGTTTAGTGAGGTTTTTAGTGGAAGTGTTATTTCAATTTTGGTTAGCCCTGTAAAATACACGTACATTTTACAACAAAAATTATAACTGTTTAATTGATTTACAAAAAAAAGTGTAATAATAACAAATAAAAATGTCAAAAATTTAAAAATGTATTTATAGATTTGAAACAATTGGCTCAGACAAATGTTGCACAGCAAATAAATTAGTAAAACACATAGAAATCCTGTAAACACAGATATTTTTATGTTTAATCACACTGGTAATAATGAAACAATTTCCTTTATTTACCTACGAGATTTGTAAATACAGATTGTAAAATACGTTTAATTTAAATCATTTCAAACATTATATAAATAATGCAAATTTAATGCAGTACTTTTCGATATATTTCTATTTATCTAAATTAAATTCGTTTCCATTAACAATGCATCTGTCATTTCCAAAGAGCTTAATGTGTTTTAATAATTTTAACAAAATAAACATAATTGGAATAGAATACACAGTTTTATGTTTAACTTATTACTATACAACTTACAGTTGGTTCCAAGTTTTAGCGCGTCATTAATTTAAAATGAACTATTCCTTACCGTGAAGCTGGCAATAAAAGCGCAATTCTTCTTCTTCGTCTCAGTCAATTCATAATCCCTCTTTACTTTTTGGCAGCTGTTCGTTTATTCTTAGTCAGTCACTTTCTCATTCATGCACCATTGATTTCTGCACATAAATTTTATTTGTCACTCTTTTATTGTTGGTCCTGGGCGCATGCTGCCTAACTCACTCGGCCATCGATAAACTAAGGTTTCACCTCTGAGTTGAGGTCGCAGACCTGCTCAAAGAAACTGAAAATCGCTAATCGTTCGTTTCAATATTAACTTCCCCAGCAGTTCCTTTAATGGATAGGATGATATTAATTAAATGAATTATTATAATAATTATTTACAAGTGTAGTGTGAAATATATCAATATTTTGTAGAGATGTAGTGTAATTAAAAATTATTACAGATAGTTGAAATGTAGACAAGATTGCAGAAAAACTTGAAGAACCGCTAAAGTTCCGAAAATTATATATTCTTTTGTAATGTAGAGATTTTTTGTTAAAGCGGTCTCAAATGCTGAGGTAATATGTCGCCTCGGTTCTTCGTTTTCGGTGGTGTGAGCAAAGCGGTCACCCATCCAACTGCTGACCGCGGGTAGCGTTGCTTATCTTATCGAGTGAACCGGCATCAACGTCTCCCGCCATGGCCGTTGCCTCTTTAGTAATAATTTATATCTTATTATTCAGTTCGGACGAAGAAAATAAAATTTGTGTTTTATGCCGATTATCTACATTAATTTTGAATAAATTTATATTCTCTTTCATATCTGATGCACACAGTAAAAAATTTGATTTGCAATTTGTTAATTTTGCGTTTGTTAAGTATTTTTAAAATAAAATAAATAAATATATCATCACGTCTTTTACCCATTATGGGTGTGGCACTCTGCTTACGCAGATCTCGGTAAGTGATATATTTTAACGTATGAAGTGCGGTTACCAGCCGTCAAATCATAGCCCCCAAAGATGTTAGTGGAGGGGGAACCACAGGGGTAAATTTAAATTTGTAACTGTCGGCAGTGGGATTCGAACTGAGGACCTCGCGATCCACAGTCCGACACGTTACCACGGAGCTATTTACCCCCTAATTTAATATTGACAAATATATTGCGTAAAATTAATAACGAACAAATATGACAATTTGTTAAATTAAAATTGTTGTTATTTTTTTTTTTTTTGCTACATTTATAACATTTAACAAATAGACTCATCAATAATAACAAGTAAATTTTGCTGACTTATCAATTTGAAATTGTTAAAGAAAGTTTGTATCCTTTGTATCAACTTAATTTGTTATAATAACTATGATTTATTGTTCTGCTTCAATATAATTACTAAAATATTTAATCAAAAATGCATAAAAATAAATGTTAATAATTACTATATTCACAAATATATTAGGTTACGAAATACACAAAAATAATTTGTTACTTGCTAACAAATTCGAAACTAGCCTGGGACTAAAAATTTTGTCAATTTTGACTATAATTTTTTTACTTTGCAGATTTGTTTCAGATCTCAGTATGTGGTATACTATTTGATAATGTGGTTAGCAGGAAAATATATCATAACAACGAAGAATTCCTGTACCTACAGAAAATTCTGTAATAATAAATTTTACCAAAAATTAATTTTTGTATATTGTATTTAGAATCGGGCTTGGTGCCCAAACGTATTGTTCCTGGTACCTGTGCCATATGGTACGGACATAACGATTATCCTACCATTTCATGGGTCTTTTACCATGGGGTGAAAAGCAAAAAGAGTTAAAAAATAGATGGATAGGTAGATAATTTAATGTTTTCTTCGCACAATCGGCAATTTTGACAGAATTAGAACATTATTATTGCGCCTGAATAGGTTATTCAGCACAATAAACACGGAATAATCATCTAACCTATCTTAAGATAAAAAACAAAAACATGTTTACTTCGCTCATTGAAAAGGTCAGCTAATTAAATTCTTATTATTTATGCTGCGTAAGCAGATTGTCTCATCGAAAAAGGATAACTGGTGTGATGACATATTTATGGGGCAGCCCTTGGGGTAAAAAAGATAGAAGAGAGAGCATAAGCTTATATTAACGGCAAGGGGAACGTAACCTGGTGAGGGCAGACAAGAGATGGGCAAATTACTGAAAAAAATATAATTAATTACCTTTTAATAATTACAATGTTAATTAAATTACAATCGTCAAATTACATTACTTTACGATCAAAATGTAATTAATTAATTAGCTCAATTACATACAAAAAATGAAATTAAATTACATGAAAAGTTACTAATTACAATTACTTTTTATTTTTTATGAAGAAAAATCCTTATTTTTTTTTTGCTTTATACTATATAAAAAAGTAAAATATTAATCAAAGGCAAAATGTAGGAACATAAAATTGTTATTATTATTAAAATAGAAAACAAATATAAGTCTAAAATCAAAAACGATACATTTTGACAAATATTGTTGATTATTTGATTGATTTCTCAAAGATATAATCTGATAATCTACGTTATACTTCAGAAAAATTGCGGATCTCCATTTCTATTTGATTAGAAATTTACTTGATCTTGATCATCAAAAAGTCATAAAATTGGTTATTTTGTTCATAAAAAAACAAAACTAAGTAAAAAAGTGCTACAATTACTAATTATTTGCAAAAATAATGTAAGTAAATACAGAACGAATGTAATTGAAAATATAAATTAGCCATTATATTTCTGAAAAATGTAATTAATTACGTAATTTAATTACTTGTAATTAATTACCTGCTCATCACTGGGGCAGACGCATACAAATGGTTCTGGTAGGAATGGGGATTTGCGCTTGCTAACGCTCTATCCTTTATATTCTTTTCTCCAAGGGGTAGCCCATTGGACTGTAGATCATAAGATTTTCGGAAATATTCACCACTTGAAATTATCCCTGTGGCTCCTCCACCACTAACATTTGGAGGCGGTGCTTTGACGGCTGGTAACCATTTTACGCGCAAAATATAACATAATACCGAAATCGGCATTGGGCAAAGTGTCACATCCAAAATGGGTAAATGGCATGATGTTATATTTATGGAGTAAATAGCTTCGTAGTAATGGTAATGTGGATAATAAGATCCTTGGGTCGATCCTCACAGCCGAAAAATTTTCACCACTTGAAATTACCCCTGTAGTTTCTCCGCCACTAGCAAGTTTAGTGGCCTCGATTTGCCGGCCGGTAACCCCCCAAAATATATCATAATACCGAGATCTGCATTGAGTAGAATGTTATATTTGAAAATGGGTAAATGGTGTGATGATTTTTTTTTATTGTTGTTATAGCGGTCTCAACTGCTACGGTTATATGCCGCCTCGGTTCCTCGTTTTCGATGGTGTGACAACGGCACGCAGTGTTCGCTGGTATGGGTCACCCATCCAACTACTAACCGCGGGCAGTATTGCTTAACTTGCGTTATCGAGTGAACCGGATGAACGCATCCTGCCATGCCGTTGCCTGATGATTTATTTAATTATTTATATATTTATTTAATACACTAGGCAACAAAAAAAACGCGCCACTTGAAACTGCACGAAAAAACGCGGATTTTCAAATCGCTGTAACTTTCTTCAGTTTCGACGAAAATGGATGAAACTTTGACTCCGAGAAAGTTTAAAATGTTTTCTTTACGGCCATGTGAAGGGATGAGTCGTAAGTTGGAATCTAACCCCCATAAAACCCCTATGAGAAAAAAATGTTCAGAATGACAAAAAATGTCAAAGTTTGACAACTTGTAACACACGTGAAAAAAATCGTAGCTTAGTGTGACATACAAGGTGATAAAGTTCACTCAATTTCCGTTCGATTTCACACACTTTCAAGCCGCTACAATAAAATGGCGGGAAGTTATGAATTTTTAAAAAAAAGTGTATTTTTGAGTATTACTCTGGCAGTTTCTGTCCGAAATGGATGATTTTTTGGGATCTTGGCGTATAAATGTACTCTTTCAAGTGACATGCCTAAGTTTTATAAAAAATTACAGTTCACCCTTTTGCACCCCCTAAAAGTGAAAAAATGTTCGTACCGTCAAAACATCAATGTTTGACATCTTGTACCGTGCGCAAACAATAACGTGGCTTCATGTGACATGATTAATGATACAATTCAATCATTTTTCAATAGATTTCGCAAAAAATCAAGGAGTTTCAATGACTTTTCGCAAAGTTATGAATTTTTGAAAAAAACATGTTATCAGACCAAAATCTGTTAATTTTGGTCTGAAATTGATGAATTTTTCAGATCTGAAATGGAAAAATGTTGTAGAGTAAATTTCATGTGGTTTTCCAACCCATCCCTAATAACAAAAAAAGGTTTTCGATTTGGCTACAGTATTTGTTTATGTGTATTCAAATTGAAAAAAATACACTTTTTTAAAAAAAATTCATAACTTCCCGCCATTTTATTGTAGCGGCTTGAATTTTTGTGAAATCTAACGGAAATTGAGTGAACTTTATCACCTTGTATGTTACACTAAGCCACGATTTTTTTCACGTGTGTTACAAGTTGTCAAACTTTGACATTTTTTGTCATTCTGAACATTTTTTTTTCACAGGGGTTTTATGGTGGTTAGTTTTCAACTTACGACTCATCCCTTCACATAGCCTTAAAGAAAACATTTCAAACTTTCTCGCTGTCAAAGTTTCATCCATTTTCGTCGAAACTGAACAAAGTTACAGCGGTTTGAAAATTCGCGTTTTTTCGTGCATTTTCAAGTGGCGCGTTTTTTTTGTTGCCGAGTGTATATTTGTATCTACTGATCTCTTCTACTAATTTTTAATAATTTTTCTATACTAAACTCTAAATATTTAGTCAATTTAAATAAGGCGAGTATTTTATTTTGTTGTTATTTCATTTGTAATATTAAGTCAATTTTTAATTAAAATTTCAAAACTTTTTTAACAGGATAATTAACTTAACGTAAAAATAAAACAGCTTACTAATAACAGAACATTGAGCATAAACTTAGCCATTGTTTTTAATTAAACTGTACCACGTAATTTGAGTCGTAATTTGAGTCGTAATTTGATTGAGGCTTACAGCAGACGCGCCACGCCTTTCCATCTTTACCCTCAACTGTTTGCTCTCAACATATTGAAGCAATTAGGGGATTATTCACACCCGCACTCTGTGCACTACACTGTAGAATAGGGCATTTAGAGTCGCACTGTCGTACGATGTACCCATTGAACTGAAATAACAGGAGGAATGATTGCAAATAACGCGCGCGAATACGAATAACCCACGCTCACCCTTGAAACTTTATGACGCATTTATTAAATATTCCATAAAATAAATTTAGCCACTTTAAACGTGACATTCTGCTTACGTAGATCGCGGTAACTGGAGTGTTACTGAAGGGTGATAAAGTTAAAATGACGACTACGGCAATAGAACTAGAACCACACAGCTAATTACTCCTATTCCATAAATAATAAAGGATTAAATTTGCTGAGCTTCTAACTTTGAGGAAATATAAATGTTATTTTTTCTTATCAATTTTTATCAATTGTGGGCGCTTAGTTTGACGACCGGTGACCACACCTTGTCGAAATAATAGTTATTTGTCAAACTAGAGAAGAAAGCGCTACTTTTTCCCACTCGAGTTCGAAGTGCTCATGAGACAATTCGAGCGAGAGTGGAAGAAGAGCAAGACACAACATTTTTTTTACGACTTGTTTCTTAAAACGATTTGCTTGGACCTTAAATACACTTTGATAACACAACTGACACATCAAAAGGTTATCAGACGCAAGGCACTGTAACAGTGTTACCAATGGTCCAATCTTAAATCAGAATTAAAGTTATCAAATTGTGATTTAATCTAGAAAAAGAAAAATATAAGACATAATTATTTAAGATAATTTAAAGTATGTATATCACTAAAAAAAAAAAGATTTTCAGTAAATTATGAATTTATTTATGATTTTTACAATATATTTTTTTCAAATAACATTCATATCGGTAACATTTCTATATTTTCCTCTCTAGAGAGGAAAAACTCATTTTCCTCACTATTTCAGGAGAAGAAAGGTGGTTTCCTGGCATGAATGACAAAAATAGTTATTTTTCAAACTAGAAAGCGCTTCTTTTTCTCACTCGAGCTCGAGCAATTCGTGCGATAGTGGAAAAAGGGCTTTCCTTTCGTGTTAGACACAACATTTTTTTCACGACATGTTTCTAAAAACAATTTTTTCGAACCTAAAATACACTTTGACAACACAGCTGGCATGTTAAAAGTTAGGTTATCAGATGCAAAGCGGAGTAGCAGTTGCCAATGAACCAATCTTAAATATAAATTAAAGTTGTCAAATTGTGATTTAATCTATAAAATGAAAAATATAAGACATAATTATTGTAAGATAATTTAAAGTACGAATACCACTAAAAAAAAAAAGGATTTTCAATAAATTTTTTGCAAATAACATTCATAATGGTAACAGTTCTATATTTTCCACACTAGAGAGAAAAACTCATTTTTCTCACTATTTCAAGGAGAAGAAAGGTGGAGTTTCCTGACATGTCGTGAAAAAAAAATTATTCATTCTTATTAATTTTTATTAATTTTAATGGGCTTGGTTTGATGGCTGGAAACACATTTTACGCTTTAGGTATAGTGACAAATGTTTTTATTACTGGGTAAATAGCTCCGTTGTAACGTATTGGAGTGTGGATCTTGAGATCCTCACTTCGAATTCCACTGTCGACAGTTGTCATTTTAAATTTACTCCTGTGTTGGTGTGAGGGACATGACTTGACGGCTGGAGTTCCACATCCATAAAGGTAATAGGCACACTGATAAAAATGTTTTCTTGGAACAAACATATTCCTCTTGAATAAAGAGAAAAATTGATTTGAATAGTGTGAATCCGATTTCATTTTCATTGAAAACTTTTGTAGGTTTAATAAATATTCTTGTATATTAATTTAGTTTTGAAGGAATATATCAAAATATTCAACTGAGAATTATTATAGAACGAAGTAGTTTGAAAAGGAGTAGTTTTAATTCAGAATTTTATCGTTTTAAATAACATTTTGTTCAAAATTAAAACGACTTCTTTTTCATTATTTTTAAAAACAAAATTTAAAATATATTCGTTTTCTTTCAATGAAGAAAAAAGAAGATAAATAAAATTAATACTTTTTTTGAACTGAACCTAATCATTTTCTTCAACGAATGCATACAAATTTTTTTTGAAACAGTAGTTATTTTTATGAGTGCCAGATATATTTTTTCTTTTTTTTATACGGAAATAGGAAATGTTTTAATTACTTCAGTCATATGCCACCTCGTGAGTGGATGATTGTGAATTTTATGAACCACACCAACGACTATGCTCTTCAGCGGGATTCGAATCCGCGTCCTCCGATGTGCTAGGCTAGTGACATAACCACTACACCACCAAGATCGGTATTTATTTGATTAATTAATGCTTGTTTATTGTGCTATGAATATATCCCCGTCTAGCAAAAGAACGTATTCAGTTGTAATAATGTTTTTATTCCGTCTGAATTTCCCGTTTTGCAAAGTGTCAACTAGTGGCATCAGCGTTCCCTCTACTTTATTTCAATGATTTTACCGCATTGCGTATTCACCCTGTATTCGTGTATTCCCCATCTGACCGGTAATTCGCCGTCGCATTATTTCGTTACATCCTCCTGCAGCTATAGCCCGTCATTGCTATTGCCATCGGCATAGCGTCCCTGTCCTGGATACAGGATGCACGATTCTGGATAGGATAGTATCCTGAAGCTGGACCATAGCCAAACGCGACACTCGTTACTCGTTAAATTTATATTTGTAGAATGGATTTTATTTGTTGTCAATTTATGTCATTTTGGGGTGATTACCTTCATATTACCAGAGAAATACCACGATTTATGTGTTTAGGAACTGTACTAGGTGTACCTGTAGATTTCTTAGATTCAGAAGTTTATGGATGAATTCTTTTATTTTTAATCAATCTTGAGCCCCATATCCAACAGTAAATTTGTTATTTATTTTTTTTTATAGATAATTTGATAGTAATACATAATTAATTGTATCATTTCATATATTTTCGATTTGCTAAGTTAGATTCATACAACCTGTGTCTTGATTTAACTTTCTTAGTTCTACTGAAGATGAGAACTTAGTTTTCGAAATACGCATATACCTATATTTTTACTTTCTTATACAAAGTATAAGGAAGTATTGGAATCACGAAAAATATCGCTGACGAAATTTTTGCGGAAATACATATTTTGACGTCCACTGAATCTGTTAAGACTAATTTCTCAATGATATCTGTGTTGGATGGATGAATGGATGGATGTCCGTGTGCACAATAACTCATGAACGAGACAAGATATGTTAAACGAAACTTGGAATTTATAAGTTTCATGAAAAGAACTGAGTTGATTTTGAATGAAATTGAAAAACTGGAAGAGGAAATTTGCTGAACACACAAATTTTAGAAGAAAATATCAGATCGTTTTTAAGGTCATAGATCTTATTCTTTTTGATCTAGATCAAGATCAGAAAATGTAAAACGATCTGGATCAGATCAAAGAAATTACGAGTTATCTAAATCATTAGATCTAGATCGTCACAATACTGTTAATAGATAATTGGAAATTTTTTTAGGGATTTGATTTGATTTTATTGAGATAAAATTTTGGTTCATTATTTCAATATTTAATAATATTTGTGAGTAATAAAAATTTCAACATTCATTTATCTTCAGTATTTTCATTAAAGTATCTAATTTGGACATTGCAATATTACTTTATTTTACAAAAATAAAAAAGGTATATAAAACTGAATGTCAGAGAAAAATTATAAAAAATTGTTTGTAATTTCATTGGCCAGAGTAAAAGAGCATCACAATGTTTATATTTTCTTTGATCTTTAATTTAATTTTGTTTAACACAACCTAATTTTTGTATTTAATGTTAGTTACTTCTTACAATTAAATTTCCTTTGTTACATTAATTGGAGCATAAAATGGGTTAGGGCTAGTACTAGACAATTAAATTTTATAAACAAATTTCGCTGTGTTTCAATCTGTTACATTTTAAATTGGCATTGTTTTCCTGTTTCTGTATACACTATACACCTAAAAACATTTAATGGCAATAAAAAAAATACTGAGCGATCATCTTTAACATCTAATTGATTGTTCCGTGCATTGTCTATCCACAACTTCTTGCGATATAGCGATACTCTTTTTTCTCTAATCTGTCAAAAACATTTTAGACAAAAAACACATGTTTACGCTCGACATTCTATTGAAAGTGAAACAAAGCAATCGGGCAGACGAGACGACAGGCCTGTTTCGCTGTTTCAACTACTCGCGAACGAAGACAGAACACGGAGTAGAGAGCGATTTCACCGGAGTGTCTTTGTACAGGCTCTGCGGGCATTTCGAACGCTGGGCACGCGACGCAGAGATGAGCCCGCAAAATAACGCGACTCAAAGGTCTTACATAATTTGTCAACGAAATACTGAATAATGGAGCAGTTTAAGATGTCAGTGTGTTTAAGACGAACCACGAGACGCGTGCATATGTTTGATGGGGAATAAATAAGCAAGCGAGATATTGTTTTTGTAGTTTTTTCAGTACTTATTCGCATAAATTTTATTCCTTTGGTAACAGTGTTATGAAAAAGGACAAAAATAGCAAAAGCTCGTTGTAGATAAAGAGCGGTGCAAATGCTAATACCAACTACAAACAGTGAGAGATAAATTTCAGATTAAATTTGTTGTAGTTTCGTTGTAACGTTTTCACATTAATTAAAAGCACGTAGTTATAATTGGCAGCAATATATACAGTATATTATAGTTTAGTTTTAAAATAATTAAACTTAATTAAAACGTACGTTTCTGGAAATGAACAAATATACTATATTTATTAAAACTTTTAATTATTCTACCGACGAGGGAACTTTTTGACAAACGATTTATTTGTTATTACAAAACAATTTATTTTTGCATTAGCAACTTTAACATTAATCTTTAATAACACAACTTTTTAAATATGTTTTACCTAATTCCTATGTTTTTTATATTAAAAACTAATACTATGTACAAATATTTGGTCTGTTTCGGTAAACTATCTTCATCCAACCGATGTCCAAGTTTTCTTCATGTAGTATCTGTTGTGTTGATTTATCATTTCTTAGGTCATCTCTACAATCT
Organism: Poecilus cupreus; assembly: GCA_963942605.1. Classification (NCBI taxonomy): domain Eukaryota; kingdom Metazoa; phylum Arthropoda; class Insecta; order Coleoptera; family Carabidae; genus Poecilus; species Poecilus cupreus. The sequence continues at coordinate 10,223,734 of OZ012715.1, forward strand.
TTTCTTAAGTGATTCATTGTCTCAAAGTCACTCCCACATATTCTACGTTGTCTGACCATCATCTCTTGTCCAGTAATTATTTCTATTTTCTTTATTGCCTATCCTAAATCTTGCTATTATTTTCAAATTTTTATTGTCTTTTGTCATATATAGTGGTCTATTCGTAGTCAATAGGAATTTATATCCGAGATGATAAGTTGATTTACACTGATAAAAATGTTTTCTTGGAACAAACAGATTCCTCTTAAATGAAGAGAAAAATTGATTTGAATAGTGCCAATCCGAGATCGTTTTCATTGATAACTGTTGTAGGTGTAATAAATATTCTTGTATGAAAAATTTAGTTTTGAAGGAACGTATCAAAGTATCCAACTGAGACCCATTATGGGGACGAAGTAGTTTTAATTCAAAATTATCGTTTTAAATAAAAACATTTTGTTTAAAATTAAAACGACTTCTTTTTCATTATTTTTAAAAGCATAATTTAAAATATATTCATTTTCCAAAAAGAAAATAAATATAATTTATATTCAAAATTACTATTTTTTAAAAATGATATTTTCTTCAACGAATGCATAAAAAAAATTTTCTTGAAACATGAAGTTATTTTTACGAGTGTATGTATCTTTTCTCTTTTTAATTGAGTTTGTATATCTAGATCTCTCCGTATAATTTCGTCCACCATATTCTGAACTTGACTTCTTCGTCTTTCCATATCGGTCGTTGAGTGTCCGATACTTTTATAAAATTTTGCCCTTTTTACTTCCCATTGGTTCTTTTCCTGCTTTCTTCTTCTTTTCTCGATATTTCTGCCCAGCAATCATATGCGCGGCTTTTCCATGGTGTCCTTATTAGTTTCTTCTGTCTTCATTTTGTACCGTTTTGTTTCTTCCTCTAATAGATATATCGGTGTTTGTTTGTCTAACCCAAGTACCCATCTAATATATTAAAAATAAAAATAAGCACCTAAAATACTCGTATTGAAGTAAACTATGTTACCGTAAGTAAAAATTGTAGCATAATGAAAGAAAAGTACAGTTTAAGTTTTTCTTTATGTTTCAAATTTTCTCTATTTCGAAATTTAATCGGTCATATTGTGAGAGAACTGTGGATGATACAAGAAAACGGATACCAGATACGGTTTCTGCACCCAAAAATACATAACATTTTGGTGTATTGGTTTAAAAAGTTTTTTCAAATTTTTATATTGTTGGTCTGTGTTATTTGTTTTTGCCATTTGAACTTGACCGTTTTAAAATATTTAACTGGACATGAAATTTATGCCCCAAATTTGTCAATTCGCATTCATAATTTCAACCAGTCAGTTACTTTTCTAATTATTGTCAAACACAAACTTTGACTTTGTCACAAGAATAGTTCTGAAAATAAATCCCAAGGTTAAGGTTAATATGTAGTCTCAAAGCTTTTTTGCGTATAATTATATTAGTATACCGGTATATTTTGTCCTTTTGTTCTTCAAGTAGGCATCAGAAATATCGTAAAATTCTAGATATTACGATGTGTGTTATTACCGAATTTATTTTTCGCCGATATTTTGAATGTACACATCATAAAATATAGTGCGTACCATAAAATATATACTACCATTTTTTATGGTTCATTTTTATTCAGTACCAAAAAAATATTTCTCACCGTTTACGATTATTTTTCGTTTGATATATTTTATCGGAAATCATAAACTTTGAAAATTAATACTAACACTGTTCAAAAAAGTGAATATATAAAACTAAAACAATAAATATTTATGTGATACAATCAAAATTGGCCATTATATTTAATGGGGTGCCATTAAGTTAAAAATAGATAAACACAATAGAATCAAATTCTAAATATACTGTTTTATTGTGTGTAATTTTAAATATACGACATACGACATGTTTAAAGTTCGTGGTTCATTATTTTAGAAAGATCATTTATAACGGTTTAACGCTCTACTAAATTTCGCTGCAACAGCGTTATGTCAGACATAACCCCTTTTATCTAATATTATGCCAATCCATTAATTTACATAGCGTTCTACGTCTTGTTTTGACCGACAGAAAAACAAAAGTACTTAAAATTAAGTCTTTCGTTTCATTCATGAAAGATATTATTTTCTTCGTAGTTTCATTCAAATTTGTTCACATGTGAATCAAATAATTTTATAAATTAGGTCAAATTCACATTTAAAATAATTAATTACTTTAATTTTTCTGTTCTTTATTTGTAATTTTAATGTGACAAGTAATTTAAGACCAAGGGATAATGGAATGACTTTTATAATGTTAGGTTATAAAAGTAACTTGTTTTCACGAATAAAGGTGTAAAAAAAATTGTTCATAAAATATTTGGAATGACTTTTTTATTATAAAATATGACTGTGCACTGTAATTTTCATTGTAATATACATCAAAAATTTCTGTGTCTACATTTTTTCATGTAATTAAGAATGAAAGAAATTTTTAACATAGGTAAACGCAATTTTCATTTCGTTGAATTTTTCATCAGAATTCGTATTATCTTTTTGAACCTATTGAAATTTTAGAAAACAAAATGCTTTGTAGGGTTTTGTTACTGTCTTTTCATGGTTTAATAAAAAATTTAATGATGTGCTTGTAATCTCAGCTTCACCTACCTGCTGGTATTGTAAAAATTCTTATTATACAAATGAAAATATGTTATATAAAAGTTACCTATTTGAACACGAGTATCTTTTGTGATGGAAAATCAATAAAGCAATATTGGTACGTCTTCATTTCTTACCACGCCAATTATTTATATTTTTAAACTATTCACTTAAAATATTTAAATTTGCACAATCAAAATATGTGCTTCTGTAGCTCTTTGAACATGATTCATACAGGGCGAATCATAACTTACGGAGGAAACTGAATAATTAGAAAGAAAGCAAGTTAGAATTAAATCAATTAATAAGCAGTCGTTATATTATATAGAACCATGCTTTACATTTAAATAGGAGATACTTGAAAGTTAATTGAGCAATGTTTAGTTAATTTTTTGTCATACTGCTCAAAAATAAGCCATTATAAACAACAAATCGCAATTATTATTAACCTTATTTCAATTTTATGCAATTACATATAAATTTTACTGCTGATATAAAATACAGTACTATACATAATTATTTTATATTGCCTTAACTTAATCAGGCAGTTAGGATAAAAATCAAGTATTTCGCCGGACGGTTTCTAGGCCAATAGGATTAAAGGCGTTAAATTCAAAATCGTTCACACATTAATAAAAAAAAATAGTTGATAGGTATTTAATGGTGTAATTAATTTTATTAACAAAGGCAGTTCTATTGTTTTTATTATTAACAAAGTAAATATCTCCGCCATTTTCTAATAAGTAGGTTACAATTATAAAAAGATATTTACTTTATCAACTAGAACAATAAGACTGACCTTGTTTATACAATAAATTGCGACATTAAAATCAACTATTTTTTTTTATTAATATGTGCACCATTTTGAATTTAACGCCATTAATCCCAACAGCCTAAAAGCCGACCGCCCGATAACTAAATACTTGATCTTTCGCCTAACTGCTGGCATTTAGCTAACTACCTAGGCTAAATGCCTGATTTTTTTCCAATGGCCTATGACATATACCGGGTGTTGAATTTAAATATGTAACATAGGGAATACAATGCTATTTTTTAATATGGGGATTGTTGCTTCCCTAATTAAATTAGACAAAAAATGTAAATACAAAAACATGTGAAATTAAAAAGTGCATATTCAACAAGAATCTACTTAGTGCTCAATTATTGTTTATTATACAAGAGTAAAACCCAAACGAGGAACTGGTTTTATAATAAAATAGGATAGGGAGGTTTGTGGAAAACAATGAAACAAAATAATTTTTATTTTATACTTTGAAAGTTAAGTATTTTCCGCATAATACCATTTTATAAATTTTATGCTATCATTCTGGAAAAATGTTTCCATATTTAAAAGGGTTTGAACAAATAACCCGTTAACCAAAACTATATTTCAGGAAATGTCAAAGTTTATAATAAAAAATATTTTGTTTCATTGTCTTCCGCAGAACACTTACCTAATCCGTAAGTTTCTTCATAAAATCAGTTTTTTGATTGCTTCTTATTCTTGTATAATAAAGAATTAAGTAACAAATTAGATGCAGATTTAAATTCTGAACATTTTTTGTATTTACACTTTTGGTGTAATTGAATCAGGAAAGCAACAATCTTCATATTAAAAAAAATTGCATTGTATTCCAAATTTACATGTTTCAATGCAACACCCGGTATATATCAATAAACGAAACACAACTAGAAAACAAATTTCCGTTGGAATTTATTTAAATGTCAAGTTAGATAAACGTCAAAGTTAATGGTTAATTTTTTTGTAGTTTCAATTTCATGAATTTAGAATTTATTAAATTATACAAGTTTTAATAATTCGAAAGACTTCTTTTATTGCTCTTGCTAATATTTTTGTTGGGTGCAACTGGTTTTAATTTTATTGAAGGTGTAATTCACGTATTCATATTTCCCACGGAACATAAGTAATGCCCGCTTAAAGTTTCGGCAAGATAATAACAATTTGTATAAATATTAGAAGAGTTGGTGTAATATGGCTACTTTGCGGAACAGTTTTCTGTCCGCTTCTCGTCCTTCAGTGCTTGAATTACCCCCACTCCTTGCTGAAGTGGTCCTGTTTGGATCGCTCATTCCCCACCCCTTCGTTTGCGCATTAACAGTTTCACACACGCATCCGAACACCGAACCGGGAACCGGGACCCGGCACCCGAACCGTGAATTCCCGATTCTCCGCTAGCAAGAATCCTGAATGGCTTTACCTAAATTCATGCACAGAAATTCCGATATTTTTTAATATCGTCGACACTCGCAATTTTTATATAAATTTTACGAATTTTTGAAGCAGAAGAACGTAAATATGAAATGTGTTTTGATTTGTGTGACTTCGAAATTCATCACCACTACGATTCTATAAAATGCCTTAAGGGCAGGTACATCAAAAGGAGCAGGTTTAACATGTTTAATAGCAGTAAGCTTGCAGCTGAAAATAATAATTAAGTTATACAATATATCCATACCTTGGAGGAAACTAAATAAAGGAGAGAGCGTTAGCAAGCAATGGTGAAGTTGTTTCCTCCACTTCAACTTGATCCGCTGTTATCGCGTTGTTATAGCAACCATTCGGTATGTTTGTGTTTTCTTGTTAGTTTGACATTTCATATACATTTTCCCCAAGATATTCTCCAAGCTGTTAAATCATGGTGAATTGTTGCGTTGTGAGATGCTCTAATCGATGTTCGCGAAAAACTGGGGAGCAGATGCAAAGGAAAATGAAAAATAATATTACGAAGATTATTAATAATTAATAATGACAAGTTGGTAAATAAAAATACATTATTTTATTGCAATTGATTGATTTTTTCGGAAATATGCACAAATATTACAATATATGCAGCGAAATATACAAAAAAAAATCTTAAATTATTAGATAAAAAATATAAACGAATACATTATGAATTTTATTGCACAATACAGTCTTAATCCTGATTCATAATTAACAAATATACTACTAAAACTAGGTAAGTCTAGAAACTTGATATTATAAGATTATGACATATTTACATAATTACAATAACAGATTAATCAAAATTTTCTAAAACAAAATATTAAACATAAGTAAAAGATATATCCAGCTGAGAATTCTCTTATATTCATTGTACCCACTTTTACCAGCATTCGTGTATACAATGAATACCTACCGTTACCGTTACAGGGATTTCTCTAGCAATATTCGAGTTTATTAGTTTGTGTATTTGCTTATTGTATTGTTTATTTCTTTTTCCGTTCTTCTATTTATTGCGACCTCCTCCAATATTTGGGAATTATCAATGTGCATTACCAAAAATTTCAGATTGTTTATCACTAGACAAGTTCTTAAAAATATTGAAATATGCAATTATATGCAACTTTTGTGAAAATATGCATTAATTAACTCTAATCAATTTAATTCGTCCAGAAAATTGATTTTATTTAAAGATATGCAAAAATTAAAATATATGCATTTTGCATATAATACGCTCTCTATACATAACTAACGTTTGAGTATTGGTTGTTCAAATAGAAACTGGCAATTTGACATTGAAATGTATCCTATAATTAAAATAATTCGAAGAATATTTTTGCGTTCAGAAATTTATTAGGAATTTCATTGTCAATCACAAGCTCTGTACAATCTAACAAGAGTAAAATTATAAAGCATCACCGAATCACAGCTGTCAAGCCACAGTTCCTCTAAAATACAAGAAGAGTTTATGTCTGCAAGAAACCCCAGAATTTACTCAAGTAAATTCCAAAATACTTGCGAATTTGGTAACAACTGAAATCCATTTCCTGGGCATCACAGCAAAAATCCTTCACATCTCCATGAAGTATTTTTTTGCAAAATTCTGTTGTATTATAGCAGCTCTCGAGGATAAATTCTGGACAACATTATAGGCGGCAGGCGTGAGCGCACTCTCGTTGTTTAGAAGGGCCACCGTGAGCCTTTATACATTATATGACGTATAATTATGACGAACTCTGAGACGTTTTCATTTGAAAACTAAAGCCGCACTGCCTGAACTCCGACCAACGTTCGACACCGCGTTAAAGAGATGCAAACATTTGCGCAATATTTCCGAGAATTCAAATTATTAATTGTTAATATATCGTAGCACACGTGTCTTTCAATAAACTTAAGGTAAACGCGGTTTCGCACATGCTTCGCAATATTTGCCATAAGACATAACTCCAATTCTGAGAAAATTACGTCTGTTAACAATTCGGGAAACAATGCGAGTGCCCCCGTGCTCCGTAACTTAGTTACATAGCATTGTTCTCCGCTCCGACTGCCAGCTCGAGGCAGTTTTTATTTATTTAAAGTCGCGTTATGTGTAGTTTGTACCGTGTAATACGGGCTTTCATTTGTCGCAATTCTACTGTGAGACATAACCTTGCTCCTTGTTGAGGATCTGCCTTTGTAGGGCTCTAGAAAATTGAGGAGATGAACGCCAACTATCGTGAGAAATTTTTAACTCCTTTCGTTAGGATTTTGTTCTCAAAATAAATAAGACTTTACGATTGGTAGAAAGTGCAATAAAGCTACTTTCAGAATCAAGTTAAATTGGTGTCTTTTGTAAGAAATGTTACGAGATTTCAAGCCAGTGCTTTCAATGACTTCCGTAGTAATAAATACATAAAGAACTAAAGTAATATAAAATTGCATTCAGACGTAAGAGGTTTCAAGTACAGTAAGAACAAATTTGAATGGTCAATATTTCCAAAAATTTAATTTCTTTATAGGTTATGAGAAATTAATTATTAAAACTTACGATAAAGGACACGTGACGTAGTTTTGGTAGGAAAAAGATGTACATATATTTAGAGAAAAATATATGTAGATATAATGATATAAATCTGTTTTAATTTTATATAACGTATGTTTAGAAATTTCTATATTTTTCTATTATGAAGCGCCCTAGATCCTTTTGTTGGAGTGAATCAATCTCCGTTTCTATTCCTTTAAATCCTTGCAGTCGTCTTCCTATCTTTTGTTTTGCTTCACCATTTTTTAATTCCTACTGCTTTTATATCTTCTACTTTCTTAAGATATATTGATCTGGGTCTGCATCGTCTTCTTCTTCCTCCTGGTTTCCATATATAATTAAGCCATCTGATTTTCTATTGCTTGATCTTCTTCACTATGTCTTCTCCTTCCAACGCTTGTTCGATTTAATAATTCATTCTTATTTTGTATTCGTTTTCTGATATCTACCTTGGTTCTAATATAATTCTTATTATTTTTATTTTATTATTCTTAAATCTTCTTCATGTTTTTGCCATTGAAAATTCTCATTTTATATCGGTAGTTAAAATCTTACTTTTTAGGAATTTTTTTGTTTGCGTGGAAAACTGTATTTGTTTTCATTATCTTTTCTTTGAATTCTGCTTCTCTTTCTCCTGTGTAAAGCTTGAATTACATTATACTTTCGTCTAGATTTCCGTTCGAGTTTCATTCGAGAAATTTCTAGTCATTTCTAGTATAATGTAAATCAAAAATTTCTGTTCGATTCTAGTATAGAAATATACGCTCTGCTGTATTTTTCTTTTCGAGTTTCATACTAGATTCGGCTACGCTTGCGCACTACTGTCAGAAACCAAGTACACCAACCTGTTTATTTTGAGGCGCATAAACTGTGGACGTTTTGTCATAAAGTCGTTAGTTTTTAATTTGGTGTTTGATAGTTGTCAAAATGCAGTAATTCAGTTTCAGTTGTAAAGTTTGTCAACTTGGTCTCCTTCGGAAGACGTCGAAATTACTAGATTTCGAACGAATGGTTTTAAAATCAATATGTAAATCGAAGGAAACTCGAATGAAAATCGAACCAAAAATCTAGTATGAATCTAGACGAAAAAAGTATAATGTAATTCAAGCTTTAGCATAATACCTAAATGATATAATAGTAGTTTATATACAAAGGACTGAAGTGCATGATTTAATCCTGAGGGTAAAACGGCTCGTGAAATAATCACCTGAGGGATTAAAGGCACTTCAGTCCTGATGTGCTATATAGACTATTTTTTGCACTTCCAACCCTCGTTTAAGCAGTACATTACAAATAATGATTAATTTTAAAGGATTTAGAATACATATTCGGATGTTGAAAATGGATGGCTTTAAACGATAGCACTATTCAAATTTTGAAGGTTGCCTAGATACCATAAGCGAAGTGAAAATTTAAAAAAAAAGACGCAGTGGAACTACTGCCGATAAAATCTAGAAAAATATGTTACAATTCGAAGCTTTCAGCAAGGGCGTGACAATAAAGAAGTTCAAAAAAAAAAATTGTATGCCAATTATACTGTACCAATTTGACTTCAGATTAAAATAAATTGCCATTGTCTAGCACCACGAGCTCTGCTTTTGGGTGTTTTAAGAGAAGTGTTTTAGCCACTGTTTTAGCGCTAGACAATGTTATAAAACTAACGTATAAAAAATGCTTCAAATAAAAGTAGTTGATAATATATATCTCAGTAATCTTTTTTCCGATGTACTTTTTTATAAACTAATTTTAGAACGTTGTACGGCGCTAAGCCCGAGACTAATACATTTCTCTTAAAACACCCAAAACAGAGTTCGTGGTATTACCCATTGACTGGTACCACGAGCTCTGTTTTTGGGTGTTTTAAGAGCAGTGTTTTAAGCTCAGTTTTAACTCCGTACAATGTTCTAAATTGTTTTATAAAAAAATGCTTCAAATAGAAGTTACAGAGAAATGTATTATCTACCACTTTTATTTGAAGCCAAAATAGAGCTTACAGCACTGCTCTTAAAACACCCAAAAACAGAGCTCGTGGTACCAGCCATTGTGTTTTACATAATGTTAGTAAAGAGGTAAACTGCAAATGGCAAATGCGGAGCAATTTCCTCTGAAGTATTGAAATAATTTGAAGTAAAAATAAATTCGCTTCAGTGATAATTACAGGGAAAGTTAAAATCCTCGCGTTTCGTGTTTGAAAACTGTTTTCCGCGGTTTACTTAAGAATTCGGAATTAGTTTAGATATAAAAAGTTGGGTTAGGAAAACTAGAACATTGAAATGTAAGCGGTTAATTCTGTTTGTGAGCACACAACTTTGTTTTGGAAACAAATGATAACATTGTTTCGCTGGATTACATTAAAAACCGCAATGTATTTAGTTATAGCGGACTTTAAAACTGTTGGTTTCCCAATTTTAGATTTCTCTATTTATTTCTGCATCAATGACTGCTGTTTAAAATGTAACATTATATAAAATTATGGAATTGACTGAAATCAAATTTATGTGAAGCAATGAATATACAATTTATGAGATTAAATATATATTGCATTTATAGCTCAATTTAATACAATAATGTAATTAATATTATCTATTTGTTTGTTTTAAAACCAATAAAATATGTAAATGTGTTAATTAATTTAAAATGTTTGCGTAAAAGTTTTAAAATGATTAATGTGTAGAAACGTTTTGTTCCCTTTTTAACTTTACATGTGATTAAAATTCTCTCGTTCGTCTTCAAATTACGAGGGTTTTTAAACATAAAATGCAAAATTCGTTAGGACAAGAAGTTGTCTGTTCTGCATTTTAAAATCATCGTAAACGTAAATAAAGAACAACTTCAAATTGTTTCGGGATTACTGTTAACTCCATTCTTCATTTTATAGCAGTCATTTAAAATTGAAAATAATCGGAATGCAAAATTATTTTCCACTGTAGCTATTATATTTGTTCTCCATTTGTATTTCGAGCACGTTTTACTTTAATTCTTGTTATACGAACGTTTTAGTAATTTATTATTCATATTTGCCGACATGCTGACAAAAAAGGGATGTCATAGTCTACTCTAAACATTTACAAATTCCAGTTTGGGAAATGTAAATATATAAACAAAGCTTGATTTAATTCAAATATTTCATATCTAGCTATTCGGACAATCGAAAAACATGTAGATATATGAGTGTCTATCTTTTTTTTTTACTTTACAGAAAAATGCTATTTGACAAACAGATTAATACGTTCCAATTTAGTCCTTTGTTTTAATTTGTCTTATTTTCCAATTTTTACTTTCCAATAACCTAAAAATAAAAGTAAACCTTGCTATAAATTAGTTTTATTACTTCATTTAAAAATTACAGTTTATTTTTCTTATGGTGCGGTACACGTACCTATCTTCTATCTCTATATCTTCTATATGGAGAGAAAGTGAGAAAGAAGATAGTGACGTGAACCGCACCACAAGAAAAATAAACTGTAGAGTTGTATTTATCTTGTTTTCTTCATACTTTAACTTCATTATTTTGTTCTTGAAATTTAACTTTCTTGATCTTTTATATCTACTCAGTTTGTTGACATTAATTCAAAATAGTTTGTTGCTTTGTCGCAGTATCTTCTGGTTAATTCAGGATAAAATAAATTAATTTATATAAAATTATTTATTTGTCGTATTTAAAATACTTATTTGATTTTTGAATTCGTTATTTTGCTTATTGTTATTTTCTAATCCTAATTGTTTCTATGTTACTCCGAAAAGTTATTTCCATCTTTCTCCTTACGATGCTTGAATTTTTCTTCCGCCTTAGATTTTAGAGAGATTTGAAATTTAATTAATGCACGAATTGCACGTCACAAGATTTCGTATATTTCTCTAATAGGTAATCATGTATTCAGAGTTCTCTCAAAGTGTAGTGTGCCATATCGCCATTTACCCATTTTGGATGTGGCACTCTGCTTTCGCAAATTATAGTAAATGATATACGAGCCGTCAAGTCACGGTCCCAGAGATGTTAGTGGAGGGAGAATCACAGGGTTAAAGTTGAAATGAACTGTCGACCGTGGGTTTCGAACTCAGGACCCACAGTTTGATGCGTTACCACGGAACTATTTACATACTGTCTATATACCTTAATTTAAATATGTATGACATAAATTAAATAAATTTTAATATTTTGCTAGGCACTGGTAACAATGTTTCAATTCAACTGTAAATTAATAATCAGTTAATAAAGATAAAATTAACATACATAATTTCAATTCTCAATACCAATTTGCATTTTATTTCAGATCAAACTTTAAGAACGAGATCATGTGTGTGTGTTGGTTTATATTTTATAGTGGGTTACCTCATTTTTGGGGAAAATGTTTTCGAGGTGTTGGTAAAAATAATAATTTAATAAGCGAACTGCTGTTTAAAGTATTTGACAGAGTCTAGTAAAATATTTTAATTACAGTTAGTTTTATCTAAATTAGTTCTTACAAAATAAATAACCAAGAATCTTATCGACAAAACCAATTTATTTAATCAGATATATTTAAAAATTCGAAATATATAATAACAAATAGATACGTCATTAGATTTGGAGTTATCGTGGGTGAAACACATACGTCATCTTGAAAATAGTGAAATTGTATTTTATACAGGAAAAAGAGTTCAGTAGAATTTGTCGAACTATTCAGTAAACTAATGATATAATATAATTTTTCTGAAAATTCACCAAACTTTTTGTTAAATCCTCCTATACAGTAAAAAAATTTAAAGTGAAAATTGACAAAATTTTAACAAAATTTTTAGTCCCAGATGATCCACCGTTAATTTTTGTTAATCTAACAAGTTTCAAATTTGTTAACAAGTAACAAATTATTTTTGTGTATTTCGTAACAATATTTGTGAATATACCTAGTTGTTATTAACATTTATGCGCTTTTGTCTAAATATTTTAGTAATTATATTGAAACCGAACAATAAATCATAGTTTTAATAACAAATGAAGTTACGAAGGATACAAATTTTTTTTAACAATTTCATATTCATAAGTTAGCTAAATTTACTTGTTATAATTGACGAGTCTATTTGTTAATTTAATAAATGTAGCAAATAAATAGAAACAACAATTTTTCTTTGACAAATAATTATCATATTTGATCAAATTGTTAATTTAACGCAATATATTTGTGAATATTAACTAAAAGTATTTAACCGTAAAATTAACAAATCGCAAATAAATTTTTTACCGTGTAATTTCTTAGAAAATAATCCTGTTTAATTCCTTAATTGTTAAGAAATCTTAAGAAAATGCATTTTATATCCTCAGCTTACCGAATAGTTCGGTAATTTCTACGGTTCTTTTATTTTTTCGTCTACGTACAAAACCCTCGAATATTTTTTCCCATTACAATACAATAGGCGGGAGATAAAAATTTTTAATTAAATTTTTACCTTGTTGCCTAACTTCACTAAAATAAATATTTCACAGTTACATGTTAACAAAGTTAATAAATTAGGATCTGTCTAAAAATAGTATGTATAATTTTCACTCTGTAAATTTTAGTTTAATATTTTACTAGGTCTAGTGAATAGGTTATGATATAGTTAATATTTCTCAAATTTATTTTGACAAAATTATTTAATAAAAATATATTGGAAAATTATTATTTTTTTTATTTTCAAATATTAGTTTGATATATTATAAATTCTTCATTAGACAAATGAATTAAAGGTACCGTTTTCAATATGCAATTTTCTAAAATTTAAATCAATGTCAAATGTAAGTAAAGAGCGATCATATGAAAAATTTGGAATGGGTATACTGTCTAATCGTCTAAAGTAAGAACCCTTACATTATAAAATAAATAGATTGTCAATGATTTCCCTGTGGCTATTAACTTTATTTATCGTTAAATTCAATGTAAAAGATACACAAGAATTGTTTCTCTCCCGTGTCTACTTTTAATATTTCATTGTCATAACTATCCAAAAAGTAGAATAAAATAAGCATAACACGTAAACTCGGCGTTAAATGATAACAAGATAATTCGATTAATCCTTAGAACTCAGTGTCCGAAGCAATATGAACCGATTTCTATTCTGCGAGGAAATTGTGCCTCGTTAACAGTGCACAAAATGGCGATCACGTACTCGCAACTTAACGAATTGAGGTGAATCAGTTATAATGGAGTGATCATCAATAACGAACAATGTTCCGAAATGAGCAAAATAACCGTTCAATTTTTTATAGTTTGTATGGTTGTGAAGGCTGGGTTAGCAGGCAAAATCATTGCTAAATAGAATTAATTTATCAATCCACTATGTTGGGTATTTGTTGAGAACTTTTAACCTTTTTGAAAATGTGTCATTTGCAGATAATTATATAGTTATAAATGGATATATAGGTTAAACAAGTAATTGTGTTAGTTTTATAATTAGTAGTGCAGAATGCAGATGTGGAAATTTGCCCCAGTTTCGAATTTTTAATTTTTTGAAAGCATAAAGAACAATTTCTGTCGTATCATGAACTATACATTTGCGAATAGTTCATTTTTATTTTTTATGCGCAGAAAATAATCGATGGCGCGATTATCGCGGATTTCCGTTTCGGCCATTTTTTCACTGACGTCTGTGTGGATGAATGGATGGAGAAATGTGTGTCCGTATGTTCAATAATTCACGAACGAGGAGAGATATAGTAAAGAAACTTCGTAATTATAAATTTCATTACAAAGCAAGACACAGCAAGAAATTTAATTTTTCAAATATGGAATTAGATGTAAGGTAAAGTTTCATGTATAGGATATTAGAAATAATATTTGGTATAACAAATATAAATTGCAATTTTTTTGTAGCTTCTTTATCTGTGAAGGAAATACTGACTTATATATTCAATAACCATAGTTGTTATGAAAACAAACTGATACATCTACAGAATTTTAGCATACTGATAAGATTTAGGTATAACGATTCTTTGTTTAATTCGATAATCCTTATGCAAAAAATTTGTAGGGCCTTACGTAAAGCCACACAAAGCCATCTTGTAAATGTGCGAATAGAATAAAGCATTTTTTTAATGGAATATAATTTCTGTTTACATTCAAGATTAATAGGATCTTTCACCATTTTTTTATTTTTTTTATGCAACTTTATTTAAATAGAAAACTATCCACACTTTTAAAAATTCTTAATTGTTTTTCATTAAGCCAGAAAGATTTTTTTTAAATGTTGTGACGTCATTGTAGAGGTGTTGCTGGATCTAAAACAGTACAGATTGTAAATAATTGTAGTCAAATATTTTTTTACTTATTTTATTATTATTATTACAATAAAATAGAACGCTTATATGACAAAGATTATTAAAATCAATACTGTTTGAAATCGTTTAATACCAAAATTTTAAGTTTTTAATTCTTCTTCAGACGTATTTTTTAAATTTCATAACATATGGCATCCTTTCACAAAATAGTTTTTTTATTTGAAAAATAATTTCTCAACTTTTGATATTTATCAAATTGATTTGATTTTTAGTTAGATTATTTATTAATTTATTTCATTCCGTATGATTATTGAAACATTGCATAATGTACACTTTCAATGAATACGCTGATATGTATATGGTTTTTGAATTTTCCAACGGAAATGCGAACATGCAAAAGAAGAATATGAAAAAAGTAAATAATTTTAATTTCCAATTTAAATTTCCACTGACTGTACATATGTTTAATATTGACATAACATTCGTAGTGATTTGCATAATTACTTTATGACAGCTATAACAATTGTTTGGTTCCGTGTTACCAAATTTACATTTCTTGTAGCTCGTGTAGCTGTACAATATTTTGCATTAAGAATTATCCAAAAAAATCATTCAACCTGAAGCCCATCAGTACTTTTCCGAACATCTTGTATTCTACGAGGTCTATTCAGACAATAACCGAACATTTTGAATTACGCGCCAACTGAGCTATTTAGTGATATACGGTTGACAGAATTGCGTTAAGCATGAGCTCCTCTGTAACTACATGTTATTGTATTGTTAATATCTCATTTAGTTTTTAAAATATTGTTATTAGAGTGCAACGTTTTTAAGAGTTAGTAACTATTTTTGAAATGTGCGATATTATGTAGCAACGATGTAAAATAAAATATAGCGTGAAACAGGGGAAAACTATCACAGAAACGCAAAAAGAGACTAGAGTTGTGGCGAGACAACTCATGTTTCTTGCACCACGAATATTCGCCCACACACTTAGCTTTGTCAATTCGTCAATTTTGTGCCAAAAAATTAGATGACTGCGCTCCCTCAGCCTCCTTACTCGCCCAACCTAGCTCCTTGCAATTTTTATTGGTGCTTAAAAAACACCGTTTTCAAACAATTGATGAAATCAAAGCAAAAGCGTCACAGCGTCATACAACTTAAAGGCCATTTCAAATGAAGCTATCTGTTCTGAAGGACTATTTTGCGAAATGGAAGCACTGCAGTTAAAAGAGTTTGAACCAATAATTTGTAAAATTAATAATTAAGTTTTAAAAAATTAAGTTAATATCTGAATAGTCCTTGTACGTATGTGTCAAGTAAAAGTAATATAGCAAACCTAATATTTGAGCTATATTTCAAGAATGCAGCCTCTTGTGGAATAATGAAATGTGCCCCAGCGACTTTTGCCTAATTCCAGGGTCTCTGCTCTGCTATTTGCGCTTCTATTTCGCAAACAACTTTTTTCGTATGTAATATTTCATGCAGATAAAATTAAATTAGGTAGGTAGTAGATACTGGATAAGGAAAAGGTTATGTAGATATTTTTAGCAGAGGCTCGTTGGGAGAAATAAAAAATGAAACACTGGGGAAACTTTAGTAATATTTAGTTAATATCACAGAGTACAATTTCTTATTTACGCGCAATAAGATTATTCAAGTTAATACAAATCCCACGTTCGAATGTACGGCGCTGCAATATGTGCCTGGAACTTCAATTCATTTGCGTGGCTCTCGTTTCGCGAAGAACGAATTACGGAGCATGTTGGTAAATTTGAAGCGAAGTGCGCAAGGGACAGCCAACGAAAGAAGAAACGGGAAAATGCGAATTGAACTCTGTAACAAAAATTAATCAGATTTGAATTAAAATGAGCGAATTTCTCAAGAAAATTGGCATGCTTACACAAAAATAAATGATTAAAAATGTCATCATATAAAAGTACCTTTCGGATCCCCCTCCACTAAAGTTTTTAGGGGTATAACTTGACGGATGGTTGATCCGCACAAATGTATTAAACCGAGATCTGCTGCAAACAGAATGCCATACTCAAAAATTTGTACGTGGCTTGATAATATATTTAATATCGATGAAAAATTCTTCTTGACTGGCAAGTGTATGGAAAATAAAACGTTTTTTGGAATTCAGTCAATTATTATATTTTCTACCTTAAGGTTCAACCTAGAGGTTGAAAATATAATAATTGACTGAATTCCAAAAAACGTTTTATTTTCCATATTTAATGTCGTTTTCTACAAAAGTTAATTAATTTAAAAATACCTCTTTCGCTAACATATTTGGGGGTGAGAAGTGACAGCTGGTTCAAACGGAGAAATATATTATAAACCGAGATTTGCAGTGTCTAACACTTCTTGTGGAGTTGCGCCTCTTCTCATGAAGATTTCTTGTTCTGTTATTTCCATTTTTTTTTCTTGTCTCACAAATGACAGTTGCCAATTTAAATTTACCCCTGTGGTTCCCCCTCCACTAACATCTTTGGGGGCTATGATTTGACGGCTGGTAACCGCACTTCATACGCAAAAATATATCACTTACCGAGGTCTGCGTAAGCAGAGTGTCACAGCCATAATGGGTAAAAGGCGTGATAATATATTTATTTTTTTAATTTTATATTTTATTTAGTAATTTTCTATCAGTTCCTCTTTCTTTATAATTTTTAATTTCTGCTATTTATAAGTCATTTATCTATTTTGATCTTCATATTCCTCTTCTTCTTCTACCTTCTGAGTAGGTACCAGTCTAGCAAGAACTTTACTGGATTCTGCTCTTCAGCTTTATATAGGGTGGTTTTGAAGTTAATGTCATAAATTTTAGGGTAATTAGTATGACATGTCTAGATTACGAAACAGAAAGAGTTTTTTTTAATTCGAAAAAAGAAAATTCGACTTTTCTTAAGCAATTTTTTTTTAGATACTTAATATTTCATTATAAATATGGTTATCAAAAATACATTCAAAATTAGTTGTATAAAATATTATTCTTAATCATTAAATTAACTAGCATTTTTAAGAAGAATAAATATGTAATATTGGCGGCGTTGCCAGTGGTCCAGTGGTATAAAAAATGTCAGTTTTATGAAAACTTCCTTTAAATATGTGAATTTTTCGAAAATTATTTTCTTCGTAATCTACACATGTCATACTACTTACCCATAAATTTATAAAACTCACTTCAAAACCATCCTGTATAGGTATCCTAACCTCTCTTCCGCTTTACTTTCCTCTCTATATCTTCACCTTCTAATTCTTGTTCTATTTTATTGTTCATTCGTACTCTATATTTATTAGCTTATACCTATTTTGGTCATAGTATTGTTCTTATTATTCTTCTATCCATTATCCTTAATCCTTCTTCGATTTTCCTTGTCATTAGTGTAGTTTCTGCGATATAGCAAGCAGAGTGCCATACCTAAGAACGGGTACATAGCGTGAATATACATTTAATATAATTTTTTAGAAATGTATATTAATTTTAGAAGAACTTTTGTATATCTTCCCATCTAATGTACATATTTGAGAGGCAAGATTTGACGGCTGGTTCACGCATACAAATATATCGTATTTCGTAGTCTAGCTTTTAATCATATTCATATATCGTTATTTATATATCATAATCAAATGTAAATACAAATCATTCATGTTTATGTGATTCATAGAGTTAAATCACAATAACGAAAGTTTTATAACAGCAATTTTTCTTTTTATTTTGTTCACTTTATATCACATTAAATCGGTGCCTCGTGTATCTGTTTCCTAGAAATTATATTTCTTGTTTCATATTATTTCTTGTTTTTTTTTTAATTGTTTCCGTTGTTCATTAGGATAAAATCACATTTTACAATTTTTCTATTATTCCTTTTATTGGAGCTTTTACACCTACGTCTATAAAAAAGGACAGAACATGCTCTTTGAACAAAACATTTAAATAATATTGTTTCAGTTATTTTTTTGTTATTACATTGTTTTCAATTGCTGATATTTTCGTTTTATTTATGATATTATCTCTGTTTTATTTCAGAATTATTTCAATTTACGATAAAATCATCATTAAATTTTAATTACATGCAATTATTTCAATTAATTATATCTAACGTAAAACAATTATGGAATTGAGATGAGTAGGACGAGGAAAATTAAAAAAACCTTTAGTATCGCAATTGATGAAATTTGAATTAGAAAGAATATTTGGTACGTTTGAAAATTTGAAAGTTTTCCAATTTATTCAAGCTTAATGAGAAATCTTTTTATTTTTAATGAAGTAGAAATTAAAAAGTGAATTTATCGATTAGAGGTTTTTTTAAATGGGTTAGAGTAGCCTTAACATTTTGTATTAATATTAGAGTTAAACGGGGATTTGAAACTAATTAAACTTAGTTTTAACAGATTATTAACGACTAACTAGTATACAGCTTTATTCGACCCTACAATGTATATCCGTGTTTAATAAATTTAGATTATGTTAACAAACAACTTTAGCGTTAGAGTTAGTTTACGGTGTTTTTTTTTAATTTGCAAACATTGTTCTAGAAGAAATTCAGAGTGATAAAGATTTATGGAATTTAAACAAATTAGCATACAATTTATTTAACCTCCATTAAAATTAAATTAAAAGTTATACTTTGACAAATAATTTAAATAAGTCTTCAACGGAAGACCCAATAACATTTCTGGTCTGCAAATAATATCAATTTGAGTTGAAGAACCTCCGCCTGATTGCTGGTTATTTATTCCATCAATACTTCAACTTGATTATGTTCAAATTAATTAATTCACAACAAACAAATTAAATCATGAAATGTATATAAAAAACTTATTACTAATTAATTACTTTTCTCCAGCAAAACTAATTTTGAAATATTTCTCCGTGTTTGCGGTCGTGATCGATGCAAATGGTGGGCTCTGTATCAATGTGGGATTTAAAATAACTTCATCAAATATGCTCTTTGGCTTCGATGCAATTTCTGATTAATTTCATAATTGTCCATGCATATTCAATAAAAATTCTAATTAAATATTAAAATCTCTACGGGACATGTATTTAATTGAAATAAATATATCACGCCTTTTATCCATTTCGGCTGTGATACTCTGTATGAAGTGCGGTTACCAGCCGTCAAGTCTTGCCTCCCATATAAACTGTGAGATTCGAATTGACGATCACGATCACGATCCACTGTCCGATATATAACCACAGAGCCATTTATCAATTATTAATTTTTCATAACGCCATAACTTAGAAACTAAGTGAGTTATTGAGGAACTGGGAGCAGTTTTAAAATGCATATTAAAAAAAAAATTCTAGTTAAATATTAAAGTCTCTAGAGCAGATATATTTAATTGAAATAAATATATAAATAAGTCAAGTCATGACTCCCAAATAAGTTAGTGGAGGGGAAACCACTCAACTGCTGAGGTTATATGCCGCCTCGGTACATCGTTTTCGGTGGTGTGACAACGGCACGCAGTATTCGCTGGTATGGGTTTTCGCAAAGCGGTCATCCAACTACTAACCGCGGGCAGCATTGCTTAACTTGCGTTAAAATTGCGTTTGTTAAGAGTGAGATTCGAACTAAGCGATCCACAGCCCGATGCGTTTCCGCGGAACTATTAACCCGATTATTTAAGTGAAAAACATAATATTTAACAGAGGGCACATTAAAAATTACATATTATTTATACGTGCAACAAGTTAGGAACCCTCAAAATGTATTTACCCAATTTTCAGATTTAATATATTTTATTATTTTATTTACCCAGGTCGGGTGTGACACTTTGCTTTTGTATATCTGGTAAGCAGCCGTCAAGGATGTAAATGGTGGGGGAGCCACAGAGGTAAAGTTAAAAATGACGCCAGTAACAACTACTGGAATCAAACTGTGCATTTACCGCGGAAACATTTTTTCAACACTTTTACGTTTTAGAGTAAAAGTCTTCAAATAAAATCTATTAGATATCATTGTTTATCTATTTATATAAATTTATATACATCAGAGTACTCCATTATAGCTCAACAATATGCAACTTCTGGTTTAAATTATTATTATTTTTTACTTATAAACTATCTACTATTTTTTATAAACATGAATAACTTCTTAATTTTTAATTTTAGACACTTTATCACATTATACTTTTTTGAAGGGAATTTAACCCTCGGAGAACACTAGGTCAATCTGACCCACAATTTTTTTTTTAAATCTTCACAGTTTCCATATACATTTTTAGCTTAAAATATTAAAAAAAAAATTAACTATTTTGTCCCGTTTTTTTAACCTTGTCAAAGACTTCAACAATTATAAAATTTTGCATAAATCGTTTCTATTGGATATTAAATATACCAATCTATCCTGTCATAGCAGAATGGTAGATAATCAAAAAAAGTATTGGATCAGATTGACCAACAGTGTTCTCCGCGCTCGAAAAAAATAAGTGTATTCTCGGAGAGTTAATTTAATATCAAAATCAGTAAATATTTATAGGGCGTTAAAATTAAAACTATGCAGTTACATATTGTTGCGCTCAAGTGGGGAATCCTGTAAACAAAATGTTTACGGCAAGGGTAAATAGATAGACAATGATATATCAAATAGATTTTACTAAAAGAGTTTTACTCTTTAACTTAAAATAAAAATCCCTGAATATTATAATTTTTTCAAGGCCGTAACTTAAAAACTAAGCGAATTATGGAGGAACAACAAACGATTGTGAATGTTTACTTACCTTAAACTTCAGGGGGGGATATCTAAATAAAAAAAGAGAAACCGGTTTCGAAATCCATGTTAAGCCTGTGTCGCGATGCGAACAGCAAAACAACACGTTCAGTAAATATGCATTAGTAAGCAGATAACAACCGTATTGGTAGAAATTTAATTATTGATACGAAAAAAGAAAAAGAAAAAATGTTGTATAATCTTACAATAAAAAAAATTCCAGTATAATATAAACCCTACCAAACACAAAATTCTCTCCTCCTGCGTTAACGGGCAACCTTTCCCGCTAGTTCCCCGCCCCGCCACAAGTACGCGCAGCGCTGAGATCGGATGATCCCGGCACGGCAGCGCGCACCGCACAGCATCGCGACGCTTTAGCTCAGTGTTCAGTGCTCGGACGTCGGACGTCGGTGCTCGGTCGCTCAGTGCCAATAGAGACGCCGCGGCGGATGCTGTGGTCCGCCGGTAGTTTACGCGCGCAGCCCTGCGTTTACATCGACAATGGGTACGAAGTTGACTTTTGTCGAGAGCATGTGATTGCGATGTGTTGCTTGATATGTGTTTATTATACTTTGGACTATCTATTCGAGTTATTTTATCCACTATCAGATCATACTTATTTTGTTTAAAATTTACAATAAAATGAAATATAAATTACATACAACATAGAATCCCACAAAATATGCAGAGAATAACATTTTTAACTTATGTAGTTTTCGCAATAATTTAGTATTGTTTAATATCAAATAATAATCTCAGTTTAATTATACTTTAATCGACAATCATGGACGATCAATATACATAAGTTTTAGTAAATATATTAAATATTTTGTTTATTCAATTTAAATTTATTGTTGCAAGAAACTGAACCTTACATGATTTCAAGATTTTGTCCATCAAAAGAATATTGTTCTACTATAAAAAATAGTTAAACACAATACTTGCACTTACTTAAAAATGTGTTGAATAATTTATAAAGTAATAATATTTTTCTGCTAAAAAGTGAGTTTTAAATCCAATACAATACGAGTAATAATTCTTTAGTTCCTTGTTATAAAAATATGTATATTTACACATACACAGTAAAAAAATTTATTTGAAATTTGTAAATTTTGTAGTTCTTAAGTATTTTTAGTTAATATTTACAAATATATTGCGCTAAATTAACAATTTGAATAAATATAAAAAATTTTTAAATTATAATTTTGTCAATTCTGAATTTTTAACAAGAAAAATTGTTATGTTTATTTATTTGCTACATTTATAAAATTTAACAAATAGACTCGTCAATAATAACAATTAAATTTAGCTAACTTTTCAATTTTAAATTATTACAAAAAGTTTGTATCCTCAACAACTCAATTTGTTATAATAAACTATGATTTATTGTTCTGCTTAAATATAATTACTGAAATATTTAGTCAAAAGCACACAAAAATAAATGTTAATAATTACTATATTCTCATATATATTTTGTTACGAAATACACAAAAATTATTTGTTACTCGCTAACAAATTTGAAACTTGTTAAATTAACATAAATTAACGGTGGATCGTTATTACTATGTAATATAAAAAATAGTTAAGGACAATACTTGCACTTACTTAAAATTGTAAACATGTGTCGAATAGTTTATAAAGTATTAATATTTTTCTGCTAAAAAGTGAATTTTAAATCCAATACAATACGAGAAATAATTCTTTAGTTTCTTGTTACAAAAATGTTATGTTATCGCATAATATATTTTCAATCAAGTTTAAAAAATGATATAAAATATTCATTGTTAGTTTCTCTTATCTTAGTTTTATATTTATTTGTTCCTTATTTTTATTATTATTATTATTATTACATTTATAATCACAAGAATTATAAGTCCATTTGTCCACAATAAAATAATTTTATATGTCTTACATAAATCGTACTGAAACATTATTGCTCATTTTATTTCTATGTTAATTTATAATTTTACGATGTGCAAATTTAAGTTTTGTTCTCCTGTATCATTTTAATATTAGTGCTGTTCCAAAATTCTTAATTTACACACGAAATTAAGATAGTTACAATACATGTAAAATTAGAAAAAAGAACTCCTATCTGATTTAATTACAGTTTAGTGAAACATTGTTGTATAATTAATAAATAAATTATCGATAATTCTGGTAGAATTCAAACGTTCGCTTAACTGTTTAATATCCGCATTTTGCATTTAAAATTCGAAATGTTGCAATATAAAATTTAAATGCATAATTGTCGTTGCAGTGAAAATAATTTTATGTATTTTTAGTTGAAATTTACAAATGTCCACCTGATATACCACAAAACACATTTTTAAATATAAATAAATAGTGACATTGCACTCTTGCGCTAAACAAATAGTTACCTACCTATAAAAATGGTTCAGTTAAAAAGTTATCGTCATGTAGAAATTAAATTACCTCTCAATTAAGTTGGTATCCTTCGGTTTCTTCATCAAAAATGTACAAGTAAAGTGAAGAGTAGAAAGGTGCTGAAGTACTTTCATTTCTTTGCTATTTTTCCAGAAAGAACATTTAAACTTTTTATAATCATCATTCTTCGCTATAAAAATATATTTTTTACTTTTTATTCAATACTTATTTTAGATAAAAACATAAGTTGGTACCATGAACTCTGTTTTTGGGTATTCTAAAAGAATTTTTTTAGCGCTGTACAATGTTCTGAAACTGTTCTATACAAGGAATATTTCAAATAAAAGTGGTAGATAATATTAGACATCGTTAAAACACTTCTCTTAATATACCCAAAATCAGAGCTTTCTATACCAAGTGTAGTGTTTATCAAATCAAATTATGTATTTATAATTTCTGTGTTTCAATTGTTCATATTTTTATTAATTTTTGTAATTTTAATAATGTGCAGTTTTTGTGTGTAAAATTATACTATAAAGTCTCGTCTAAAATATACTGAATAAATCCTCTAATGATAGTGACGAAATGATGTGTGAAATGTACAAAAAGAAATAAAAAAACGTTTGTTTTTTTGTGCTTTCAACGATTCTACATACAAAGAAATCTCACTCTCTGCAAATACTGCGATAAAATAAATCATGTGACGTTTGACAAACCAGTTGTGTAAACCATTCGAAGACATGCGCCATCTGTAGTCTATCCACAATCGTGCGCTCTGAATCTGAAAGAAGTAGATTTAAATAAATATTATTGGACACCCATTTAATGATGTGGTTTTTAGCTCGTCTTTTGGCAATTCGAAATTCATATTTTTACTGAGATTTATTGTTTTATGTACATTATTTTCCATTAACAAAATCTGAAACGTTACCTCTAAACATTTCAATAATACAGCAAATATATAAATACGTATTTTGATAAGGATTTATGTTAACCCATGACTTGATTTACAAGTTGTTTAATCTTGATTTTTCTCCTTTTGCTTCTATTGATGAAAGTAACTTAGTAACTTAGGGTCTTAGGGGTTAGATTAAATATTTTAGATTGGTCTTACTCCTGGAATTTTACAATTTCTTTCTACCAACATATAAAAATTTTTCTTAAATCTTTTATTTAAGTCTAGAGTTGTAGTGGTAGATTGAAACACTGAAAGTAGTATTTTCTAAAACCGTTTTTGTTGTTTCTCAATATTGAATATTTGTTAGTTATTGTCAAATCAGCAGATTGAATTAGATGTCAATATTGGTAAATTATTTTGCAATTTTAGTAATGTAGTTTTAGTTAATTGAATTTTATTTGTTGTTGATTGTAATATTTTTATAACAATGTAAATATAGTGAGTATTGTAAATACGCAGAATTTATAGAATATTATTTTTGTCTCTTGTATTTCGGTCAATTGCTAGTTAAAAAAAGATTATTTGGAATTGTGAAAATAGATAATATAATTATTGACTATTCAAACTACAAGGGCATTCTTAAGTCTGGTTCTTATTACTTTCTATTAAAAATACAAATATCTTTTGTTCCATAAACAGTTGAGGAATGATCTTTTTATGTGGCATATATGATGCGTGTGAAATAGCAGTGTTAGTGGCCATACGCATGCGTCTGTCCAGGTCATTTGGCTTTTTACGGTCTAAGAATCTCGCAATCAAATAGCAAACATGAGTTTTCTGCAGCACATTATTTCTTTACATTCCACAATGGTGTTATTCAGCGTGAAAACTTATAAAAAATAAACACAGTGTAAATACTATACAGCGTATGTGCAGTAATAATCATATCTGTATTTTGCAACAGCGGATAGTCGTAAACTGATGATAGTGGACTTTTATTTCAATGTAAACTTTTATTTCAGTTTGGTGGTGCCGTAAAAACTGATGAGTGTGAAGGATTTACCACTATAATAAAATACAGTATTGGCGTAATTATAGGGTGAACAACTCATTGGTAACGCATCGGACTGTGAAATACGAGACACCCAGCACGAAATTATCACTAAATACAACTTTTTTAGATGTAGGAACAGTGGTATCTCACAATTCAAATATAAATAAAAAAATATAGTTATTTACTTTACAAGTGGGCAAAGTAAGGAATTATCCACGAGAGAAATTTTAGCACACGAAGCCGAAGGCTGAGTGTGATAATTTAATCGAGTGGGTAATTCCACTTTGCCCACATGTGAAGTATAACGGTTTATCCAACACTTAATAAATGCAAAATTTATTAAAGAAATATTATTTGACAGTGACATTTGCTTTAAATTTTCTAAATTGAAATGTCAATCGAAGTAGTTACCAAGGTGTGTTGTGTTATTATTATTGTTATAAATAAAAAAAATACTCACTAGTGGTTTTTCTCAAATTTATACCCACTTGTGGGTAATCTATTACTTCCTTTGTTTAAAATCGCCATAGTTATAGAGCATTTATTGAGAGGTGTTGGATAAAATATGTTATCATGTCATTTACCTATTTTTAATGCAGCATTCTGCTTTTGCAGAATTGAAACCGTCGGTTGTGGGATTCGAACTTGAATCTCATGGTTCATACGTTCACAGTCCGATACCATAGAGCTATGTACCTCAAATTTAGCACAAAACAATATAAATAAATATACAATAAATCAAAATATTTTGTGGTACCTACAGACTAACGAAGTCTGCAACCAAAATAGAACTTAAAGAAACAAAATATGAAAATAAATTAAATCTTTTTTCTCGATTGACTTTAAAGCTGACCCTTTACGGACTACTAGCAATCTGTAAAGTGTCACTTTTAAGCCTGTAAAAATATTTTACATAGCAACCACTCAACAAATGCATAGCAACCGTTCAACAAACGCATGGCAACGTAATTTGACAGCGATAGCCTTCAAAATATATATATCATCACGTCTTTTGCCCATTATGCGTGTGGCACTATGCTTACGCAGATCTCGGTAAGTGATATATTTTTTGTATATGAATTCCAAATCGGCAAAAAATAAATGTGTTCAAGTCGGCACCAAATACAGATTTATAGCTTCGGCAGCATTTATTGCCTCGGCAATGAAACGGCAGCCTCTGCTGTAAATCTGGTATTTTATGCCTAGTTAAAGAAATAACTATTATCTTATAATAATTATAAAAACTGCACATAAATTTTAAAATTTATGGCATTATCAATTTGGAAATAGATTTAGGTAATGCAAGACGTGACGTCAAATTGGTAGAGTATAATTGAAACTGATGTAGATTTTTCAAGTTTTATATGCAATTGATATTTCGAATAAGACTATTGTTTTCGGGATTCAAATATATACTTATATATTAATAAAAAAGCACAGAAACTCTAAATATACAGTATATAAAATTAAAACAAATGCCATTTATATCTATTTCTTTCTCTTCAGATATGTTCACACTGGAAGAAAGTACCGTAGAATTTACCGAACTATTCGGTAAACTGAGGATATAAGATGTATTTTCTGAAAGTTTACTTAACTTTTTTGTAAATACTTCTAATTGTGTTTAGTTTCTTAATAGTTGTGAAATTTTCAGAAATTATATCTTATATCCTCATCTTACTGAATAGTTGGGTAAATTCTACTGTACTTTTCCGTGCATTCTTCTCCTACCAAAACTACGTCACATGTCTCTTCTCCTAATTCTTAATATTTTATTTCTCGTAAACTATAAACAGTTTATTCATTCATATATCAAATATCAAATTTTGATAATAGATCTCATCCTACAACTAATTTGACGATAGTGCAGGTGAAAGGTTACGATATTTGCTCTTGGGACTTCCGTAGTAGTTTCTACTGGAATCAAACCAAATGTGCATACTAAAATTAGTACAGGCACTACAGATTTCCCCATTGGTAAATATTTACCAATATTAATTAAAACAACCTGTAACACGAGAAACTACTTATATGTAGCATTATTAATTTAGTAAGTAATATATTACTAATGATGATATGAATATTATAGGCATAATTTCAGATTTTTACCTGGGAAAAATTTAAAATTCAGTTCCCGCAAATTTCACAAGAATCCCTTTTTTACGCGATCATATTAGCATTATTGGATGCCTTACATTTATTACATATTTGTCAAGATCGTGCGTAATATGATAATTTGTTCAAATTTCATTCGCCATTACCCAATGGGGAAAAAGGTCGAAAATCGTTTGTCTCACTTCCGTTCAGGCACTTTATCTAACAAAAATTTTTATGTAAAAACTGGTAATTTTGTGGTACCGGGTTCAACCTTAGCTATAGGGTAGCTGGTACCACGAGCTCTGCTTTTGGTTGTTTTAAGAGAAGTGTTTTTGGTTTTAGAGCTGTACAATGTTCCAAAATAATTTTATAAAAAAATTCTTCGAATAAAATTACAGAGAAATATATTATCTACCATTTTTATTTTAAGTATTTCTTCATAAAATTATTTTAGAACATTATACAGCGCTAAAACCGATGATAAAACACTTCTCTTAAAACATCCAAAAACCGATTTCGTGATACCAATCAATGCGTTACTTTCTAATACATAGTAGAGGGAAATATATATGTTTTGAAGACCTCTGAATCCGATTTGATCATTTTCTCAATGACGTCTGTGTGTGTGTGGACTGTGGATGGATATATAACCGTATGTACTCATGAACAAAAAAAGATAGAGTAATAAAGCTTTCTTTACAATGCAGTTAAAACTGATTTGGTTATAATTAAATAATCAAAAGTGGTAGTTTACTGATAAAGAACAATAATTTAATTCAAATATGTAATCAGCTACGAAAAACATACAAATAAAACTAAAAAATTAGGAATAAGTATTAAATTTTTTTTGCGGTTTAATCGATTATGATTGAAATTTGCAGTTTTCTTGTATCCATATTTCAGAAAGGCTAAATTATATGGTTAATAATATAGTTATAGTTCTCTGTATGTCAATAATAATCATAGTTACTATGAGAAGAAACATCTATTCTGTATGATCAGAACTTAGTAAATAATCTAGCAATATCAGAGAGAAATACAATAATGTTGAGATCTACAATTTTCTGAATTCACTTTTAAAATAATTAGAAAGTTAAACATTTAAAATAGAACTTAAAAAATTGTTATTATTACATTGTTTTTATTCACCCCAAGAATATATTGAGGAGTTTAGGTGAAATGCATTTACAGTTGTCATTTTATGTCGTATGTCTTATATAACCTTATTCGATGTCATTTTTATTACTTTTTGACTTTTCATAAATGCATCTTTATCTAAATGTCCAATAAATATACATACATACAAATGTCAATCATACGTCAAGTATAAACAAAAGTTGTCTGATGATCGTTGTAGTTTTGTAATTCTTGTGTAGTATCTCCTATATTTTATACACAACTATTTGGAGTTTAGTGTTTTAATAACTCTGTAAAACCGATAAATGTTCAGTCAGTAAACTATTTATTACATAATTTCACTACTGGCAGTTGTGGTTTTGTGGTTTGAATTCCACTATAACACCCCCCCCCCCCTCCTCTTCGGTAATATAGAACGTGAGTATAAAATTAAAATTAGTTCAAGCCAAGTCAGCGTGACAATAAAAAAAATCGTGCTTAGGTTTTATAGCTTGCAAAGTATGATTTCGTTTCATATTTAAGCGAAATTTCCATTTAAAATAAAAATCTATATTTATATGAAAAGTTTGAGAGAGGCGCTATACAATATTCATGTGGAATTCCATATTTTTGTGATCAATTTGAGAGTTAGATGATTTTGATAATTTCCCTGTGGTTTAATAAATAAATTACCTTCATATTATTTTTAAATACCATTGATTTTTGCGTCAAGAGTCTCCAGAATAATGGATACGAAAATAATTTTGTGAATGTCGTACAAGATAATTGAAAAATGCTTACGGTGCTGTCGCATCTGTTATTGTGTGAGCTAGGGTAATAATTAAATTTTGTATTAAATTAAAACATTTAGAAATGTTGTAGTATCCATTGTTACATACATAACAACACGTTATATCCCACGCACTTTGAATTACAATGAACTAATCATTAGACTCCTCCAAATGTTCCTGTCCCGCTACACCACTTTCGCCTCTTCCACTTTTGTACACGGAAAATAAATTCCACTGAATTTACCAAACTATTCGATAAGTTGAGGATGTGAGATGCATTTTGTAAAAATTTCATAACAATTAAGAAACTAAACACGATTATTTAATAAGCAATTGGAAGTATTTACAAAAAAAGTTTAGTAAATTTTCAGAAGATGAATCTTATATTTTCAGTTCTACGGTGCTTTTTTTTTTTAAAGTATACAATCATACCTAACCATTTATTCCTCGGACGCCCACGCAACCGTACATCTCCTTGTAGTTACATTCGTAACACGAAATTTGTAGTTATCGTTAGTGGTTATGGTTAAGGTCCAAACTTTTGATTACTTACAAAGCTGGGCAATACTTAAGTATAATTTTTTTATTGTCTTGTAGTACTTAAAATTTGTACTGAAGTATACTTTATTTTTTGTTATTTAATACTTGAAAATTTTAAGTATGAAAATTATAACTTGTACTTAAGACTTATTATTCATTTAATAATCGCAAAAAAAGTGTTTTTTTAAATATTTAATTATTTCGTTATTACTGAAATAATAACTTAAGTATTTCAAAAATTAAAGTAATTTTAATAATGCAATTACTATTACTATATTATTTGAAAACTGAGATTGTGGTGTAAGCAGTTTGTACATATTTTTAAAATTGTAGTATTTAAAAATATATTATAGTTTGAAATCAGTTTGTAGCAAATCTAGTAACAAATATTTTTCCTAAAAAAAGTACTGATACTTAAAAAAGACTTATTTTAAAGTTTTTTGGTTGAAAAACACTTAAAATTTATAAAAGTATTTTGAAGCTAAACTTGAGAAAGTACTTGATAACAAAAGTATGAACCATCATTAGTACTGATACTTATACTTAAGTATTTTGATTGTAATACTTGTGCAGCTCTGGTTAGTATTTAGTAGCTTTAACCAATCAAATAGAAGAAAAAAAACGATCGACATATTTTCTTTCTATATTAGTTTGACAGTTTATAATTGTTAATATGAGCAAATAAGTATAGGAAATATTAATTATTTTTTTTAAATATGTCTTGTTTTGCTTGTTTCACATTCTAATTATTTAAATTTTATCTGGTTTCATTAAAATAAGCAGCATTTGTGACATCAAAATTTATACAATCCATAAAATGGAAAGAAATCATTATTAAACTTGTATAAAATATATTTTTTTTGTAGTGATTTAGGAAATATCTAATATTTCATAAAAATGGGTTTGCGTTCTCGCCATCTTGAAATTACAATGTTGGATATTTTCATTTTTTCAGCAACCGCTGCAATATCAAATAAAAATATTAATATCCTCCGATTCAATATCTTCAGTTTCATCCGCTCCTTGACACGAGATTCGACGAAGTTTCACGAACCCTACCTCGAGAATAAAATAAATTTAAACGCGTCGTAAATTTCAGTATTCGACCCAATTGTCAACATAAATAACTGTGACAGCGTTGTGCAAAATTAGTATTTATTTTTCGTATCACGTGGCGCTCCGCGAATGCGTGACGACTCACGCCTGAGGCCTCTTCGGTCATCCACTTGTAGCTGCTGTGAAACGTAAATTTTTAAAGTTTTTATTATTTAATCCAGATATAAGGGGACAGTTGTTACAACTGTGTCTTGCAGGAATGATTCATGACTGTTTTTTACGGCACAGGGTTATTGTTGTCGTTTCAATGAATTTGAGAAATGTGCCACAGTTTATATTTGTGGAACTAGACAAGAATTCTACTAGAAGATCCTTGCGAACATGAAGAGATGTCATATTCTTGAATATTGTGCGTTCTTCACTCTAGGAAATTGATCTCTACTTCTACTTATTATTAGTAAGGAATACATTTAGAAAAATATTTAATGCTCTTAAATTGAACATAGTTTATGATTTTTTTCTCCTTTCCTCAT
This sequence comes from Poecilus cupreus, assembly GCA_963942605.1. NCBI lineage: Eukaryota > Metazoa > Arthropoda > Insecta > Coleoptera > Carabidae > Poecilus > Poecilus cupreus. The sequence continues at coordinate 10,255,555 of OZ012715.1, forward strand.
CGAGTGCTACAATATTCATTCCATCATTATCCATTCCATAAAAAGAAAGACGAAGTATACAAGGACTGTAATACGTAAAATAATAATAATAATGCAAGTTAAGCACACACTGCCCGCGGTCACTAGTTGGATGCGTGACCGCTTTGCCATTGTTACATCACCGAAAACGAGAGACCGCGTATAACGTCAACAGTTGATACCCAAAATACATACCTGCACATAGTGTAATACAATAATTTTTATTATTATTGTTATTAAGCGGTTTCAACTACTGAGGTTATATGCCGCCTCGGTACCTCGTTTTCGGTGGTGTGACAACGGCACGCAGTATTCGCTGGTATGGGTTTTCGCAAAGCGGTCACCCACACCCATACAATAAATTTTAATACAGATTATAGTACTAAGATTGTTTGCAACAAATATAATGTTAATTCTTTAATACATGTGATTTACATTTCATTATAATAATTGTTTACAGAGTAAAACCTAACACTTCTTAACAAGATTATCTTTGAGTATTCTCTGGAATAAAGAAGAACTATAAATGTATTTTCTATCCTCTGGGAGAGAATTATATATTAGTAATGCTTTAGTTTTGACACTGTTTTGATACATAGCAGAGGATGCTTTGGAAATATATAGATTATTTATGTTCCTGGTATTATGATTTTCAACTTATGATATTTTAGTAAAGAGATTAATGTTATTTCTAACAAACGTGGCACAGATTAAAATAAAGTAAAATACAAAGTACTGTAAACAATTGTTATAGCAACCTTACTAAAATTAAACATTGCACAAAAGTATCATTAGACGTGTTTTAGATTATGGTGTATTATTATGATTGACTTGAAACCAAATTTCCATTGTGCGACATCGGATTGTAGATCATTCTTAGTTCGAGTCCTATTGTCGACTGTCATTTTAACTTTACCTATGTGATTTCCTCTCCGCTTATATCTTTAGGGAATATATTCAAGACACAATAAATGTGTTGTACTCGCTTACCCAATTTTAGAATAAGAATAAAAACAATAATTTTTATTTCACAAGTATAATCATACTTCACACGTAAAAATATGTATCTGGGTAAGGAAAGTACCACTTCTAAAATGGGTGAACAGCCTGATATATTTATTTGTATACAATTGGAAAAATGAGTTACCTCTGGTTGACGTTTAAACTTTAAAAGACTGAAAAAATGAAGCTGGCTTTAAAAGCCGAAATATGTTGATTAAAAATTCGTTCAAATATTCGCTTTTAGTGGACAAACTACCAAACACTATTTTGTCAAATATTCGGAGAATTTTCAAAATTAAACACGTTTTAAAGTTTGAAAAAGGTAATTATTTCTAGGAAGTATTTGAAAATTTAAGCACTGCATGTAGTTAATCGTTTAAATGCACATTTCAACTGAATTTACTGCGCAATAACTGAGTTTCATTGCAGTTTTAGTGACAGTTACTTCACCAGAATTACCGCTTTATCAAAATGCTTTCAATGCTCGAGACATACATCGTGCAGCTTGAGGAGCACCGTCACTTGAGATTAGGTTTTTAGTCTTGAGTTCGTAAATGCATACATAATCATTGCGATGATTCCCATAGATGTATCAATCTCTTTCACACTCCTTTCTCTTCGTCTGCATTTATAATGGCATTTGTGACCGTAGTCGAATAAAAAGAATCAAATTATGCAATACAATAAGTAAATTAACCATAATGTTATCTCATAAGAATAATAACAAAAACGTTAAATATAATTATATGTCATGGGTTCAAATCCCACTGAATGGCATGGTCGTTTTTGTTCGTAAAATTCACAATCATTCATTGATATATATATATATATATATCAATGAATTATTATTGGTTTATAAGAACTTAAATAGTAAAAATTAAGAGAAGAGATACGTGACGTAGTTTTGGTAGGAGGCAGATGGACATATTTGAAGAGAAAGACATAGATACTTCTGTATTGTTTATATTGTATATTTGGAGGTAGGTAAGTTTCTATGTTTTTCTATTTTAATATAATTTTTTTTTACTGTCACTACTGAAAATTACACTTTCTCCACACAAAACAAAGCTCGAAAATTGTACATTTCGCACGGTCGTGTGGAATAGCGTGGGCAATTATTCCACACGCAAGTGTGATCAACTTACGAATAATATAATACTGTATGATATTAATATGTCAAGTATAATTAAATTTATATACCATAAAATAATTAATCATTATTTCAGAGTTTATATAAATCTTCGTTTTCAATACTGAGATTACAAAGAAAATGTTATATCAATTATATAATAAAGTATATCTTTAGTATCACGTATCTCTTCTCTTAATTTTTACTATTTAAGTTCTTATAAACCAATAATAATTCATTGATATATATATATATATATATATATATATATATATATATATATATATATATCAATGAATTATTATTGGTTTATAAGAACTTAAATAGTAAAAATTAAGAGAAGAGATACGTGACGTAGTTTTGGTAGGAGGCAGATGGACATATTTGAAGAGATATATATATATATATAAAACCCTGGCATTTTATTTTCTTATTTAGAATTATATAAAAAAAAATATATATAAATGTTGTCACCGACTCCAGTCGCTTTATGGAAACACGTCAAATCTTCTTACTCTATTTGCTCTTCTCCCAGTTTCACAATTATATGTATTTTAAAATTTAATCATTATACCAGCTAAATGTAAATCACTCTGCCCGAATATAATTTTATTGGTAAATTTTGTGTATTTAATCCGAAAGCGGATGTAGAACACATATTGAAAATTCAAAAAATTTATCCGGATTATCCTGAAAAAAAAATCTGCAATCAATTTAGAGTTCATGTAACCACGAGATTTCAAATTACCGCAATGAAATTAAAATGACATCACCCATAAAATTTGTAGCAAGATTCGTAATTAAAAATTAAGGAGAGATCATATTCAAGAGAAAACATCTTACCAAGTCTCATTTATTCATATTTCTCTTATTTTTATTGCGAGAACAAAGCAGTTTCTTGACTTTAAATATCTTTCGCAAGATAAAAGACTTTTATTGGAACAATTATTTTGCGCGTCTTAGTCTGGACTCATGTTGTTGCAACAACTTTGTTCAGATGTTGTGTTCCCATAAGATCCTTAGGGACTTGCAAAGCAAAGGGAGCTCTATTGGCTAAATATCTTTGCTCACCAGGGCTGAACTAGGAGGTTGAACGATTTATCCCTAAATTGTGTACAGAATGTTAAATATTAATATTAGACAATGGGTTACCCAAACAAACAATATTCATCCTAAGCTTCATCTATGTACTTATACTGCCACACAGTATGTATGTATCGCAAATAATCTGATGTACCCAGAATATGTAACCTTTCGCAATTTTTAATTTTTGAACGGTACAAAATATAGAAGTTTCAAATTATAATTGTAACCAATGTTATGCTACCTTCTTTGACCATAAAATTATTTACGCTAACTCAATTATTTACTGTGATATGCCCAAAAACTTGATAGGACTTCAAGTAAACTACATGAAACAAAAAAGTGTACAGTAGAATTTACAGAACTACTTGGTAAATTGACTTATTTTCTAAAAATGTGCCAATCTTTTCGGTAAATACTTCTAATTGCTTAGTAAATAATCATGTTTAGTTACTAAATTGTTATGAAATTTTCAGAAAATGCATCTTATATCCTCAACTTGTTGAATAGTTTGGTAAATTCTTCGTTACTTTCTTGTGTGTAACAATTTCTACAGATATGTGTGGCATCAATACCTGTGTAAGGGGAAGCACGTTTAGCCTAAATAAAAAATAAAATAACTAACACTTTTGGTTAATGGATGATATAAAGTCTGCAGGGTATTTGGTGCCTCTGCTCTGGTACATTTGCTCGAAATGTGAATGTACCTAGAGATGCTCGAATGAATGTTTATAATGGCGTGTTAATGCCTACATTGATGAAAGGTTCTGAATGTGGGTGTGGATGAAGAAGCAGGAACGACGTATAAATGCTTTGGAAATGAGATATTTGAGAGGAATATCTGGGTTGGGAATACCTACGAAACGTGATCGTGTCCGGAGAAATACATTAGTATATGGTGAGTGTGAACGAATGCCGAATGAAAGGTTGGTGAAACAAAAATATGCCGGTGAGATTGAAGATAAACGAATGCGTGGGCGTCCAAGGAATAATGATTTCGAGTGTGAAGAATAGACGAGGATGTATGAATCGCACTATAAATTTGGACGAGGCGAAATTGGTGTGTCAGGATAGGAGTGAGGTGTATATTAATTGTTGGTTGTTTGTGTTTCTGGGTTCGTGCTACCCCAATGAGTGGGATATAGCATAATGTTATGTATGTATGTATAAATACGAAATTATAAAATGACGTAGTCATTAGATTTTGAGATACCATGAACGAAAAAAATCACCACACACAGACGTCATCATAAAAATAGTGAAATCATATTCCAGGGACCCTAAAATTTGTTTATCTGCCGAAAACTCACTGTCTAATTTTTTGCTCCCTCACAATACCTCCCTTCCATAGATGTGCGAGAAGCAAAAAAGAAGCTCTGTAATAAAAGTAATTTGATCGAGTTTGTCGTGTTTTACAGCAGAATGAAAACTGTGATTTATAACGTGACATTTCAGCGTGTAAAATATTTAATTAAAAACTAATAATTTGCCAGAATGATAGCAATATGTCGTACACGAGCGAACAGAATAAAAGAAAGGCGGAGAGGACGAACGCACGGGCAGCAAAAGAGAACCGCGGAAATCTCTATATCAGGTCATAAATCATAGCATTATTAAGCTTGTTGACAGTGTCTAGAGCTTCAATTACGATGAGTATGGATACCGCGCAAAAGTCGGCGAATTGGCGAATCCTGAAAATGTTTATCGGTTTTTCCCAGTTGACGCCTGGCGTCACGAGATGTCACGTACCTGTTTGCACTCAATTCCGGGATAACAGTTATTTAATACTGTTGTTCCTGTTTGATGTCTGCTTATCACAGATAGAACGGCAGACGATGAGGGGATGTCACGGGTATTTCTCGATATGCCTCCAAACTAAAAGCATTTCAAAACTGAGACTATGTGATAAAGTCCTTTTATCCGTTCTTTTGTAATAGGTTTGTTAACTAGATTTGTAAATAATTGTATCGTTTATACCAGTGTAATGCCGTAAATAACATAAATAACATCACGCTTTATCCCACACAGTAGGGTAGCACGAACCCTGAAACACAATCAACATACACTCAATCTCCTACTAACAACTATGCTACTAGTATATTGATTAAGACAATAGATCGTCTATTTCTACATCTAATTTAATACAGATTGGGCACAGTAGAAACAGGGTCCAGTGGAAACAACGTTAATAACTCGCTATGTATTAATGGTAGAAATGAACTTGCTTACCAGTGTCGCAAAGGAAACAACAGCTTATGTTGTCCAGAAAAGGCTTTAATGTGTTTTGACCAACAAAAGTAACTATTTTTGATCAAAGTTTTTTTTTTGTAATTATTCAATTACCATTAAGAATAATATTTTACATATGTTCTTGCTTATAAATTAGATTTTAAAGTTTACGAAACAGTGATTTATATTGTCGTAGTATATTTGGATTTGATATTTTGAATTAAGTTTGTCCAAATGGAGGTGCGGGTACGATTGAAACATTTTTCATGGATACGGTTGAAACATGGTGTAAACCATATCTCAAGAAAGAGATACGTGAAAAAAAGAGATGCAAGTGGAGATGAACAAGGTGAAAATATCCGAATGGGATAAGTAGCACACAATAGTGTTTTTAGTGAAATTCGAGAACGTATACTCTCGAAATATCTGATTTTTTAATTTTAAGAGAGCTTTTGTGTGTTACCTATAGTTTAAACTATGTTAAAATTTAATATTTTTTTCATTTTTGCGTGTTTCAATCAATCCTAACATCTGTTTCAATCGACCACTCTACTGGGGTCATTTGAAACAAGAACAGACTTTTTTGAATTGTTTTAGCAGGGAGCCTATTGTACCTGGAAGAATACTTAATATATCCAATTGAAGATCGATAAACAGCCTTTAATTCGATGTGTTTCATTCAAAAATGCGTCATATAGTAAAGACGCCATGGTTGATAAAACAAAACTGTTTCAACCGTACCCAGTCTCCCTTCTCCGACATAAATTGCTCCGTGGTAACGCATCGGACTTTGAATCATGAGATCCTCATCTTACAAGTGCCATTTTAACCTTACCCCTATGATTCCCCTTTACTAACATCTTTAGCTTTAGCGTCCCCGACTTGACATGGGGTAACCGCATTTCACAAAAGTATATCACTCCTAAAATTGGTAAATGGTATAATGACAAATTAATTTATTTATCAAATTACTTTCATACATAATAACAATAACTATTTTATGTTAACATAAACAACGCCCAGAAAGTATATATAAACTAAATAAATATATCATCACACCTTTTACCCATTTTGGGTGTTTCTCTGGTTTTACAATTCACGGTAAGTGATATATTTTTGCACATGAAGTGCGGTTACCAACCACCAAGCCATGACCCCCAAAGATGTTAGTGGAGACGGAACCACAAGAATCAAGTTAAAGAGGCAACCGTTGGTTGTGGGATTCGAATTGAGGATCTACAGTCCGATGCATTACCACAGAGCTATTTATCCCATAAACAAGCATAAAAAATATGAAAAGTAAAATTACTACAATTAGAATCGAAATAAAAATCTTTGTTTCTGTAGTTTGTTGCTCTAACAGTTGTCATTTTGCGTTCTTCCCAATAAAAACATCAGGTGTTAAATTGAGGTATTTTAATCAAGTAATCTGTATTAAATAAGATATAAAATTGTCCTATGTAAAATGGTAACATACTCGTAGTTGTTAGCCGATCAGTTTCTTTTCACAAAAAAAAAGTTTTCGCCTATGATAACATTACGATGGGACACAAGGTAAATCTTTCAGGTCATTCGGCTATCTTACCTATTTTAGATTCTATAAACTCTTTTATTACGAGCCATAATTTTTGTATTGTGTTGAGTTCGTGTGTATGAGTATTTTATATTTATTGTATTTTGCTTGACAATTGCGAAATTGAGATCTTAAATTCTTAAATTTCGAAAGACCTATAAATTATTCCCGTGGTTCATCCTCCATTAACATTCATGAGTACCGTAATGTATTTTGTTGGTAGCCGAATATCAGTAGCATAAATATATCACGTACTGAGATTTGCACAATAGCTGAACTGTTATTTTTACTGTCTTTATTGCCACATTATTTACCTAAACCGGGTTTAAATTTCGAGAATGTTCTTGGGTAAATGCCGGTACTAATACTTCAGGAATAACAAATTTACCTAAGATGTTAATTTAGGACACTTTTGTTTGACACAAATTGTTACGGCGCACCGTCATCCACTATCCAATTTAATGTACCCAAAAACTCTATTGATTACTGGTTTTCTGATATTAGCTAATATGAATTAAACAATTTTAAATATATCAACACGCCTTGTAACCATTTCGGGTGTATCACTCTGCTTTCGAAGTTCTTGGTAAGGGTGAATCAAAACGTACGGAAGAGAATGAAAGTGTAGCTAAAAGGGATCAAAATTTAATGTACCCAAAAACTCTATTGATTACTAGTTTTCTGATACTAGCTAATATGAATTAAACAATTTTAAATATATCAACACGCCTTGTAACCATTTCGGGTGTATCACTCTGCTTTCGAAGTTCTTGGTAAGGGTGAATCAAAACGTACGGAAGAGAATGAAAGTGTAGCTAAAAGGGATCAAAATTTAATGTACCCAAAAACTCTATTGATTACTAGTTTTCTGATACTAGCTAATATGAATTAAACAATTTTAAATATATCAACACGCCTTGTAACCATTTCGGGTGTATCACTCTGCTTTCGAAGTTCTTGGTAAGGGTGAATCAAAACGTACGGAAGAGAATGAAAGTGTAGCTAAAAGGGCTCAAAATTTAATGTACCCAAAAACTCTATTGATTACTAGTTTTCTGATACTAGCTAATATAAATTAAACAATTTTAAATATATCAACACGCCTTGTAACCATTTCGGGTGTATCACTCTGCTTTCGAAGTTCTTGGTAAGGGTGAATCAAAACGTACGGAAGAGAATGAAAGTGTAGCTAAAAGGGCTCAAAATTTAATGTACCCAAAAAATCTATTGATTACTAGTTTTCTGATACTAGCTAATATAAATTAAACAATTTTAAATATATCAACACGCCTTGTAACCATTTCGGGTGTATCACTCTGCTTTCGAAGTTCTTGGTAAGGGTGAATCAAAACGTACGGAAGAGAATGAAAGTGTAGCTAAAAGGGCTCTTTCCTTAATACACTTTTAACAAAACTACAGCAAATTAAACTAGAATTAATTAGTAAGCATCAACTGTAGCAGTAAATTATGTTTTAAATTAAATTGGGGATACTTGAGCGTTAGTTGAACAATGTTCAGGAAAACAGTTACGGCTATTTAATTTTCTTTCCAGATTGTTAAGAGTCACTTAATAATACAACATAACTAGAACACAATTGTCGTTAAAATATATTTAAATGCCAATTCATTCAAACGTTAATTGTCAAATACTTTTAGTGTATTTAGTATTTTTTGTACTCCCGTTCTGAAAATTTCATTTAACGTACTGGTTTCCTTGGCTCTAAATAAATGTCAATCACACCTTGACAAACTGTGGCTTCAAACTTATTACTCACGGCGTGATGTTAGCAACTGACTTTTTAAGAACGGGCTGAAATTAGCTTCTTTCAATAAATGTCAAAATTTTTCCATTTTAACCTATTAAAGCGTTCAAATAATTAATGAAATATTGCATTTTTCCGTTATTCTAATGCTGCATGTGTCATTGTTTATATGTATTAACCTAAAAGCATGTTTTTTTTTTTAATACATTTTGTATAGAACTATACAGTGAGATGAGGATGTAAGATGCATTTTCTGAAAATTTCATAACAATTAAGAAACTGAACACGATTATTTACTAAGCAATTAGAAATATTTACCAAAGAGTTTGGTAAATTTTCTGAAAAAGCATCTTATATCCTCAGTTTACCGAATAATTTAAGAAATACTGTACTCAATTTATATCCTCGTTAGGTACTCGTAACTATAGAAATGTTTTTTTTATTAAGCGGTCTCAACTGCTAAGGTTACATACCACCTCGGAACCTCGTTATCGGTGGTGTGACAACGGCACGCAGTGTTCGCTGGAAAAAGAAATATTTATAAAACTTGTTACATAATATACTATTACGCGTGAAGTGCAGTCAAACCCAAAGATGTTAGCGGATTAAGAACCACAGGGGTATATTTAAAACAGGGAATCGAACTGAGGATTTTATGAAGTGTCATCATGACTTATATACTGGTTTATAATTCAAAAAATCATGTTAGGTTTTAATGTACAATTATAGCAAAACCAACTTTAAAATTGTTTTTTAAATAGCTTGGTACAAATTAAAAGAGTCTATTTTTCATTTCGCTGCAGATTACTTTAAAAACTTTTACATGATTAAAGGCTACTTGAACTTTTATTACCCAACGTGATACGAAGTTGAGAATTCAGTTTCCTCTAAGTTACTGATACGTAATCAAGGATCTCATTCAGGGACTTGTCGATATGAATACGAAGCTTCAGTTTCGGTCTAATGCAAACCTAATTTAGTGCTTCTCAAACTAGCATTCTGCTATTGAGACATTCTATTTTATTATTATTATCAACTCCAAATGTATTAGGAAAAATATGCTAGAATCAAATATGATTTTTTTTTGCTGTTATTGTTGCTTTACAAGTCGAAATTATTACGTCATCTATATATTCCACTGTACTCTTAGGTAAATAATAACTCTTCAGAAGATATCAATAAAATTCACTGTCTTAATGGGATCACAATACTTTTTCGTAAATCAGGACCTAACGCTCTTTCAAGGACATCCATGAAAATATTTTTCAACGATATTATTCATAATATTAAATGTGCAATAAATAAAAACAATAGTCAATTATTAAGGGACTAGATTAAATAGCTCCGTGGTAACGCATCCGACTGTGGATCCTAAAAACCTCAGTTCGAACCTTACAAGCCGACAAATTTTCGAAATTAAGTTTACCCCTGTGGCTCCTTTACCACTATCATCCTTGGAGGCCGCTATTTGACGGCTGGTAACTGTACTTCATACGTAAAAATATGTCTTAATACCGAGATCTGCTTTGAGCAGAGTGCCACACCCAGAAATGAGTAAATGACGTGATGACATATTTATTTATTTATCTAGATTATTTACATGGATTAGTAAATTTGATTTGTTTTAATGTATATACGAATATATTTGTATATTTGAAGCAGATTAATTTTGTGGTTTTGAGGAAAAACCAGTTAAGTCACTATTTCATGATTTCAAGATATTTGCAAGTCACCTCCATCAATACCATAAAATGGCTCCGAATATCTATCTAATATCATTTTTATTTAAAGAAAAGTATAAAAACATGCCAAAATGTAAAAATGTATTTTATTTAGCCAGAAATAAAAGCAAGTCACTTAACTGGTTTTTCTCAAAAAAGTCAGATAACTGGTTTTTCCTCAAAAATGACACATAACTGGTTATGTTTTGTCCAAATTACGCAAAATATATATATGAGATAACATTGTTATGAGGTCACCAAATGAAATATGTATCAAAATCTGCACTTAACTCAATTTGAAAAAAACGTGACAACTGGTTTTTTCTCAGAACCACAGAATTTCTTTTGAACCGCGCATAAAATATTGTTAAAATGAGAAATTTCTTGATAAATAATATATTTAGATTCAGTATACTCTGACAATAGCTTATGTAATAATTTTAATGAATAAAGCTATAATATTTCATTATAGCAAATTTTTCAGATAGTTTGAATATATTTGGGCTCATATATTAAATATATAGTAACCATTAATCATTCATTATATTTTAACTAAATTATATTTTCAAAATGCTTTTTCAATAATCATTTAATTATGATGTTTGCACACAAAAAATTAAATGATTCTGGGAAAAATGTTTTCTTTTAGAAATAATAAGTAAATGAAGATGTGAAAGGGTGCAGTGAGGAGATGTTTGAGAAGCACTGGTCCAAGGTATCTCTAATCTAATTGAAGAGATCTTCCGCATTTCTGTAGCAGTATAGCGTACATCAAAATGACCAGACTTGGTGTAGACTTGCCTTCATCAACGCTGTCAAGTACCAGCTATTTTAGCGAAGCTAAATGATCTTGAGATTAGCGAAATGTCAGATCAACAAACTGTGATGTCTTTAACTTCAGATTACATCACGGTTATAATGAATCAAGTTATTTTAACTGTGGTAGAATGCTTAATTAAGGATGAAATATCTCGGAAGTAAAATATAATATTACGGTGTTACTTTAACGATTTTGCTTGCAAGTTTGCAACGTTGGCAAGAGTTGCGTTTTCGTGCACTCATTCTGGTGCCACCATTTTGTTATTAATTAAAAAATTCACAACCATTTAAAATCCGAAAGTAACTTTTAATCCATCATGTTATTTAAATTATTTAATTTAGGTAAAAAGTTTATTTTGCGAATTATAAAATTGGATCGATATTTTTTATTTTGCGGTATTTTCTGGTGGAGTTGCCTCGAAACCGAAATTTAATTTTCATAAATTGAAACGAAGCTCATCTTGTGGTGTTTTCAAAACAAGGCTATCGTGATTTGAATCAAATTAAATTCAAAGTTTTCCGTGTGCTATCACACACAACGTTTCCGAAAAAGTTTCTGTAATGCCGAAGCTCTTTATACATTTCACCATTTTGTAAGGCTTTCACATCTGAATACCTAAGCGGGGAAAACAAAATGTAGCCATGTAAATAAACACAATTGCTGACTAAAATAACAATGATATATTTTGATAACGGTATAATTCGGGCAGAAGTTTAAAAATGACGTTTGCTGCTCTTAAAATCCCTTAGTACTATATGAATTTTACATAATAATAGCTACCTATACTTTTGAAATATTGTTCAACACAGCAAGCCAAAACGACATATAAGTAAATAAAAATTCCAATAATATATTGTCATCGCATATACCATTCTATTCTAAACCGGATGTATGCCTTTTTTGTAGGACACAGGAAACACAATATTAAATTTTCATTAGGCGATAGTTCCTTCCCTGTGAATTACGAGCCCAGAATCATATAAGATTATACAAAGGAAAATTGTTTAATTCATAATATTTATATCTTTTTTTATTTAAGCGGTCTCAACTGCTGAGGTTATATGCCGCCTCGGTACCTCGTTTTTGGTGGTGTGACATGGCACGCAGTGTTCGCTGATATGGGTCACCCAATCACCCATACAATAAATTTTAATACAGATTATAGTACTAAGATTGTTTGCAACAAATATAAGTCTTTAATACTAATACTTATGATTCATATTTCAATATAATAATAGTTTACAGAGTAAAACCTAACACTTCTTAACAAGATTATATTTGAGTATTCTCTTGAATAATGAAGAACTATAAATGTATTTTCTATCCTTTGGGAGAGAATTATATATTAGTAATGCTTTAGTTTTGACATTGTTTTGATACAGAGCAGAGGATACTTTGGAAATATATAGATTATTTATGTTCCTTGTATTATGGTTTTGAACTTATGATATTTTAGTGAAGAGATTAATGTTATTTCTAACAAACGTGGCACATCCAACTAATGACCATGGCCAGTGCTGCTTAACTTGTTTTATCGAGTGAACGCTACCTGCCATAGCCGTTGCCCCTAATTTATTATTATTTCAGTTGTTATTTTTCCTTAAAATTTTCTTAAAAATAAGATACAAATAAATTGAGTACAACAATTTATTCTAAAAGACTTAATTATGCCAAATAATTCTGGGCTCGAATAGAACATAGGTAAATTTACATATAAGAAAAGTTTAAAAATAAAAACTTTATTAAATGAGCCTAAATTTATTCTTATAGAACATTTCTGTTATTTATAATTTTTATCAATATACAGAGGGCCATGAAAACAAAACATTCGTATTGTTTGAATTTGACAGTTGATATTCCACAATCCTTTCATTAAATAGCTTCATAATTCTGTTAAAAACCCACTAGCAGAAATAGGGCACTAAAAAGCCTTTCACTTGATTTAACGAATTTCCTGCAAAATACCATTTTATCCTTTGAAATTTTTCTGAAATAATATAAGTTCAAATCATTATTGATAAATAATTTAATGAAGTAAATAATTATTTAAAACTTTATGAAACAGACAAATATCATTTGTCAAACACAAACAAAACGACTGTTTGAATTGTATGTTTTGTAAATAGATAAAAATTATGAATTTTATAATGCGTCTACCTAATAACAAAAATGTACAATATCAATAAATTTAATTTAGGTTTTGTTTGTTAACATTTACACTTTTGTTTTAAAATTATAGAGAACGAACTATCGCCTGTTCAAAATTTGAACATTGAATGGAGGCAGTACGACTTAAAATATCTTAGAACTCAAAATTATATTAATTTTATTTTATCCAATATTTAGGAAAAGTTTTGTTGTTTCATCTGGGAAAAATGTTTTAACAAAATACTTGTCAAATTGATAATTTATAATATCAACACTGAAAACGAAGAATATATAAACTCTGAAAAAATTGTTAATTACTTTATGATATATAAATGTAATTTTTACTTGACATATTAATATTATGCAGAATTATATTTTTAGTAAATTGGTACCACTTGCATGTGGAATAATTGTCAACGTTATTTCACACGGCTGTGCGAATTATATAATTTTCAAGCTTTATTTAGTGTGGAGAAAGTGTAATTTTCAGTAGTGGTCGTAGAAAAACTATTTTTCAATACATACATATATATCACCAAGCAAATTTGCATTAAATACTTAAATCTGCATTTAATGCAAAAATTTTCATATTCGAGCAAACAAATTGTTATATTAAATTTACATACTTATATATATTTCTGCAACTTTTCGTAACCGTGGAAATCTAATTCACAAAAGTTACAAAAGGGAAGGGCAAGTTTGATGATATATTTATCTTTAACACCTTTTTGTCATCGGATTTATCTTCCCCATAACTTTCCAGTAGTAGGCAAGCAAAATGAGGGCAGATTTATTAAAATATTTAGATTTTTTAGCTGGAAAATTCCACGAGTCATTAATTTAAAATTTATCGTGACCTTCGCAGCCGTCGATAACAATGGTAAGAGGTGGTGCTACGAACAAAATAAAATGAGAAATAATAAAGTATCGGCCGAGAAGTGACTTCGCGAGCAGAACAAACAACCATTGCAAGGATTCAGCATTGTATAAATTTTAACCTTGGTGGAAATGCTCTTTCTAAATTTAATTAATAGTTTCCGAGTTGCCGTCAACAGCATCGTTTTTCTTTTCCTCAAAAACTTGAATTGTTTTCTCCAGAATGTAATGTGATAGCCATTTGTTGCCACGTGCAGGTTTTTAGTTGCGACCAACTGCTAATTTATTTAATTCAACGCAATAAAAACAGTTTAATTCGATTTTAAGTCCGTGAGACTGTGTAATAGCTTTATATGTCATCAAACCGCGATGTTGGTTTAGTTAACGGAGATCTTTTCGTACTCTCTATTTTTGTAATTCTGCCTTTACTTGTTTCTTTTGTTACACAGATTATTTTCATAACGTAATACTGAATGCTTTTTCGTCAATTTGTACCAATATTTTTTATTATTTGTCAAGCGAATGATATAGTACATCTCTTATTTGACTTTTCGTACTTTTATGTAGAATAAGTGGTTGGGTATGATTAATGGTTTGTTGTGTGAACGAATGATTCCGTGTGTGAAGAATAAACGAGCACTATGAATGTGGACGAGGCGAAAGTTTTATTCCAGGATAGGAATGTTTGGAGGAGATTGATTGTTGGTTGACTGTGTCTGGGTTCGTGCTACCCCAATGAGTAGGATATAGCGTGATGTTATGAATGTATGTAGCAGCGTAAATTAGTGGCAACACTAAACCCATTTTAAAATTAAGCAGAATTCCTTGATATTTAAGTTTTAAATTTTAGTCTAGTACTGCTTTATTTATTATTGAAAATGAATTAAAAACTTTACAACCATTGTTTTGATTCATTTCTATTTAGTTAAAATAGACGAAAATAAATTAATTCAATGTATATTTTGGAACAGATAAATTTTAAAATAGTCTAATTGTTACTATCTTATCAAATTTGAACGAATATACAGTTTGTCCCAAAACGTACTGAGAATAATTCAAGGATGAATTCCAGAACTTATTTAAGAGTAGAAAAGTCCATATAAACATATGTCCTCAACGTAACAGTTAACGAGTTATTGTTTGAGGTGGACATGAAAAAAATGTGTTTTTTTTTTGCATGAAAAAAAAACCAAAAATTTACCTTACATATAGTTACAGCAATTTACATATTTATAACAACAATATTTATATTTATATTAGTAATAGTATGTTATTCAGATTGTTAGCAGCAATCGAAAATAATATCATATTGTTAATATAAATGCATGTAACGAGTATACAATTAATGTTATGCTTAACGCATAAGGTTAAGATTCCATGCACTTAGTAAACTAAGAAATTAACTGCGTACATTAGAATGTATGGAATTATCATATGTAAATACATCCAGTTTTGTAATACAAGTTTAAAAGTCGAATTTTTTGTTTTAACATAGTTAGTGTGGCATAAGAAACAACCCTTAATAAGAAAGTATTCATTAAAGATAATAATTTAAAAAATTAAATTTGTGTTTGAATGTTTGGAATTATGAAAATACATGATCTTTTGCAATACAAGTTTAAAAGTCGCGTTTTTTGTTTTAACAAAGTTAGTTAAGCATCAGAACAACACTTAATAAGAAAATATTCATTAAAGTTAATAATTAAAAATATATATTTGGCTGGTATTTGATTGTATTAAATTATCATATGTAAATACATGAAGTTTTGTAATACAAGTTTAAAATTCGCGTTATTTGTTTTAACATAGTTAGTTTGGTATTAGAAACAACCCTTAATAATAAAATATTCATTAAAGTTAATAATATAAAAAAATATGTGGCTGGTATTTGATTGTATTGAATTATCATTTGCAAATACATGAAGTTTTGTAATACAAGTTTAAATTTCGCGATTTTTGTTTTAACATAGTTAGTGTGGCATTAGAAAGTAAGAACCATTAATAAGAAAATATTCATTAAAGTTAATAATTAAAAAATAATAATTTGCGTTTGTTTGAATATACATGCTAAACTTTATTTAGTTACTTTAATATATAATCAGCGTGGAATATACACCGATTATATTTTCTTAGAATTTACCGAACTATTCGGTAAATTGAGATATAAAATGAATATTCAAATTAACCAATTTTTTTTTGTAAATACTTCTATTTGCTTAGCAAATAATTGTATTTAGTTTCTTAATTGTTAAGACATTATTAGAAAATTTAAATTATATCGTCAGCTTACAGAATAGTTCGGTAAATTCTACGGTACTTTTTTTTCATGTAAAACTCTAAACATAAAATATTTAAAAATTTTATACCGGTTCAATCTAGATCAAAGCATTGGTTAATTATTGTGTAATCTCTTAGTTAGCTAATTAAAACTTAGTTTCAAAACTATATATTTCGAAGTTGTTATTTTATTTTATTAAAACGAATTGTACGTGTAATGTTCGCCATGCTGAATAACTGGGCTATTTATATCTATTATCTGTACATAGTATATAACTAAGTTTTAACAAGGGTTATATAATTGCAGCTTTATGCAATTATGTTAAATTGTGCAAATAATGCCAGTGGAACAGAATTCAGAATATGTTGAAACAATTACAAGGAGAACCGTAACCGCCTTGGTGTATGTATATGGAAAGACAAGACGGCTGTTCCTGCTTTTGGTGCATCTGCAATACGGGGAATAATTCAGCGGAATGGTGCTATAAAATTTTCCGGTAGATTAATAATAATACGTGTGCATATGAATGCATATTTTACGTTTCGTGCACGTGGGCATATGCAAGTGATTTACTAGTATTTTTACTCTTAGTGCTAACGTAGGCATTCTGATTTTCTGCTAAAGGTTTTTTATAGTTTTGCGTTTACGGACATTACCGAAAAGAAAAATAAGGCCTTTATAATTCAAGGCTAAGATATATTGTTCTGTAACAAGACTATAGCCCATTTTTCTTTTTCGTAAATACTCTTTTATAAGATCCTTAGTTCGAATTTCATAGCCGACAATCGTATAGCACAAGGGTGCTAGCTATTCTAAATAAATACAATTTATTAAGGTAACGTATGAATTTGCGTAATCATAGGTTATAGTTAATGTCAAAAAAGTAATGCTTTTATGGTACGTATCACCAAAACCCAAACGATCGTAATAAAACGATTAATCAGCCCTCAGTACAAAAGAACCTTTCAATGCTTTTATCGAAATTTGCCGTATATTTGTCAGAATACTTCCATACTCAGCGTCGGATTAAAGGAATAGTTATTCTTATTTCTACAGTACATTTGCATTAATATTGTATAATTCAGATTTTATAATTACCAAATTATCGTTAATCGAATATAAAATAATTCAACTTGGATTTTATCTATTTGTACTTATTATTTAACAAATTAGAACTTAATTATCAGAAAAAAATTGCTAGCAAAAGTAATCCGTATTAAACACTGATTTCTATATAACACAAGATTGGGCATAAGCCGCTACGCTGCATTCCCAATTGAATGTCGCCATGACGGTCAAAATAAGAGATTTGTGATACTTCAATATTTAAAAATGTTAGATGATGGGTATGACCTTAAGATAGGTGGTGGCGAGCTCGGTATAGAGATAGCGAAGCATGTTAGAAGATAGGTATGACCTGAAGAGAGGAGGTGGCGAGCGCGGTGTATAGAAAGCAAGGAATGTTCGTTGATTGGTATGACCTGAAGTGAGGTAGTGGCGAGCGCGGTGTGCGCAAAACCTCAATTTCATCCGTTCAATTGGGAACGCTTTCAGATGGCAGAATATGGCCTATGCCTAATCTAGTGTTATATAGAAGTCAGTGGTATTAAAGTATACTGTTAATATTTCGTATTTTCTAATATATAAAAAAATCATTTATGTCATACTGATTACTTATGTTTTATGTTACATTTTTCGGACTATTTATCGTACGAAAAGTGAAACTTTAAAGTCCTAGAACTTTAAAGTTAAATTTGACTTTTAATTTGTTCATTATTTATAAACAAATACTTGTTCCTATAGAAATTGTTATTTAGTCTACTTATATCAACTCATATTTCTACGGATTTTTGATAATTTCTGTTAATAAATACTATAATTTAACAAGTTTAGAAACCAGTATGAAATAAAATTTTGTATGTACCTCGAACGAAAAGTGACTTTAAGGTCCTCGCAAGTAAACAACTTAAAGTTTCACTTTTCGTTCTAGATACATAAATAACTATTATAATACATGTAATGGGTAATTAACGATAGCTCAAGTACTGAAACTGATGAGTAATTTTGTTATGTAAATGGTTTCATTGTCTGTATGACTTATGAAAATATGGTTACAATAATATATAATAGTAATAACGGGAGTCACTATTGCACAAACCATACACAGACTTTATTTTTGATATTTAGCATTATTTTAAGAACTGTCATTTTGACAACGTTTTGTTTGTATTTTGCCTACGTGAAATTCATCATAGTTCAATGAAAACATCAATAGATTGGAGCACGAAAATTTACTTCTGTATAACCCTCCATTATCCCGTACGTGGATAGGTAAAGGGAATTTATATCTGTTCAAGGACCAACTCAAAGATTTATAATGAAACATAAGTGTAGACAAGGGCTCGACAAAGTCATTCAGAAAATTAGCCGCATTAGTCTCAAATAACATTTTCTGTGAGTACTAAACATCTAATAAAATGAACGAAAACGTGTGAGGTAATAAATTGTAACCTGAGAAATTGTTGTCAAACCAACTCGAAGATTTTAAGTGTTTAACACATTTTAATACCTGCATCTTTCGAAACCGTTTTAAGAGTAAAACATTAAATCGTATTATGACTAAATCACCTTGTTAAATGTAACTTTACGCTTACTGAAATCTCGGTAAGCAAGATGGCATGCCCAAAATGTTTATTTAATTATTATTATTTTTTGTCTTTAAAATCAATATTTCCTTGTACGGGGCATGAATCTTTCAGGACATAAATTTCAGCAACGTACCTACATTTGTCAAAATATTTTTCAAACTAGAAAGACTGTCAAAAATGATATTATGTGACAGAGATTTATATCTGCTAAAGTGAGTTAAAATTTGAAATACGCATTTGTGTTCTGACATGTTTATGTAAATGCAAAATTCGTGTTTTAAAACTCATATTTTGCATTTATTCGCTTTGTTTGAAACTACAACACAAAATCTATAAATTAATACATGCGAATCAAATTTACTACAAACTAATGTGTCACCGGTACTTCGAATAAAATACTGATATTTTATTTTCCGATAATAAATATTTACGTGATTAATAAAGTAAATAAATATATCACCAGTCCATTTATTCATTTCAGAATTATGCTTAAATTTATGTAGATTATTTTTGTTTGACTTATATTTGAAAACAAAATGGTATTATTATTAGCGCTTGCGAATTTATGACGTTATATTTTGCCCGTACAAAGTTGGGGTAACAAAACACATGGCGTAATTTTTTCATCATTTAGGTAAACAGCCAAGCACATTTACGTGTTCACCGCGGCGTATCAAACCACAAGTTGCACTGAAAACAGTGTTTCAGTACTCTGAACAACCCTAAATGCTAAAACCTACGACCTTTTCAGGACCCTCGTCACTGTCACTGTGTAAACACAACACCAGGTGCAAATTACAATTTTCCGTCAATGTACCAATTTTTAACAAAAAAAATTTGTTTTACTAGGAATGTTTTGACGATATCATGACAAAAAAATTAATGATTTTATCGAAATTTAATAAGGTTAGTTTAACAGTGCCGTAACACTCCCAAAATACCTTGGAGACATAAGGGTCGAAAGTTTAGATATATGGGATGTACAATTTTTTATGTTTCTGTATCTTTTTGGGGTAAATAGCTCATGGTAACGCGTCGGACTGTGAGTCGTGAGATCCTCAATTCGAATCCCCCAGCTGACAGTTGCCAATTTAAATTTACCCCTGTAGTTCCCCCTCTACTAAGATCTTTGGGGGCTATGGTTTGACGGCTGGTAATCACACTTCATACACAAAAATATTTCACTTACTTAGATCTGCGTAAGCAGAGTGCCACACCCTTAATTGGTAAAAGGCGTGGTAATATATTTATTTATCTTTTTATCTATTCACTTTGAAGAATTGAAAAACGCTTGCATTAATGCACTTTTGGTTACTTAAATATGAGAATTTCACGATATCTCAATTAAATTAATTAATTCGATAAATTAGTCATTTTAGAAAACAGATTTAGATTTATTTATTACAGTGTTATATTAACTTTCTTAGAAGATTGTAATGACACAATAGCGAATTGAAGAGTTCTCATCTATCTGTTATAAATAATAAATTTAAAATTTTAAGGATGCGGATTGGCAGGTAGGATCACTCGATAACGCAAATTAAGCAATGCTGTTCGCGGTCAGTAGTGGGATGGGTGACCGTTTGGCGAAAACCCATACCAGCGAACAACACAAGGTTCCGAGGCGGCATATGACCTCAACAGTTGAGACCAATTTTTAATAATAATAATAATAATAATAATAATATTTAAAACTGTATAGTGAAATATCAAAAATTTTTCGTGTTTCTTTAATTTTACATAGCCATGTTACAATTTTTCTTATAAATATAATTTTTATTTGATTAATATATCGTAAAATACTAATATTTAGGCCACCAATTGGGCCTTATTGCTTGCGTTTTTAAATTCTGAACAACTTTAGTTTATACAATTTTGTTTATAAAGCGAATAGGTAAAAAGATACAGCAATATAAAAAATAGCATTAACGGCGGGATAGCAAAGAGGTAAGAGTGCTTGCCTCTGGATACAGAGGTCGTGGGTTCGAATCCCGGTATGAAAAATTTTCACGGCCTGATTTGGATCGGTACTCACTCCCATCACCATTCCAAGTTGGGATAAAATTAACTTGGCAACCACAAAGCTATCGGGCACCGGCTGGCGGTTGTAACAAGGGCTTGCACAGGGTGGGTAACACACATCTGACATCTATGTAACGATAAACGTTGCAATTCAATGAAATTTAAAGATGTTTGTGTGTCTGTCTATCCTAGGAATATAACATATGACGGTTGAAATTTCCGAAATACATCCATACATAAATATAATAAATAGCATTGAAATCCCTAAACGTCACATTTCAGTTTTACACCCGGTATATCGACGACCAATATTTCAATTTCAAGAACAATATATTTTCATTAAACTGAATCAATAACAGATGAATATGTCAATTTTTTGCTCTCCTAAATTTATGAGGAGTTCCGTTGGTTGCACCACAAAGGTTAGTTGCGCTACTATCATTTTATAATATTTTATTTATATTGGAAAAGATTAAAACCGATGAATTAAATAACACATCTAGAACTATTTATCAATTGTATTTATTGTATTTAAATAAATATATCGTCCCGCTATTCATCCATTTTGGGTGGGGTGCTCTGCTTTCGCAGATCTTCCAAACATGTTAGTGAAGCAAGAACTACAAAGGTAAATTTGAAATGGCAACTGTGGACTGCGGGATTCGAACTGTGTTACCGCGGAGCTATTTACTGTTATTTTTTGTGTCACGAACAGTCGATATTGACAGGAGACTTTTTGTTTCAGTTAGGAATATTTTAGTAGGTGTACATTTTAATTCGAATGATTCTTATTCTTTTTCTTGCCGTTTGATTTATGTTATTGCCTGGGAAAAGCTGTGCGATCTCAGGCACGATTTGGTTACGAAATAGTGTATCGTAAATCATGTCTGTTTTTAAGGCTTTTTCAATAGCTCGGATTTCGGGGTGCCGCATCTAAAAGGGAAATATTTGAATTTGCTACCGTTACTTATCACCGTTTTCATCATATATCATCGACTTTTTCTTTTCCTATTTTTTTAGTTTATTATATTCTTTTTATTTTCTCCGCACATAATTTTCAGA
This sequence comes from Poecilus cupreus, assembly GCA_963942605.1. Lineage (NCBI taxonomy): Eukaryota > Metazoa > Arthropoda > Insecta > Coleoptera > Carabidae > Poecilus > Poecilus cupreus. The sequence continues at coordinate 10,277,927 of OZ012715.1, forward strand.
ATTAAAACTTATTGCAGATATTTGTATTCATTAGTTTCCACAATTTTTGCATTGAAAACCAATAAATAAATGCTTTAAAAATTAGATTTTTTTTTAAATTTAGGCGTCACATCATCATCATAAGATCTTCAGTTCGAATCCCACAGTTAAAAATGGGGTCGTTCATCATTTTTTTTTTAAATGAAACTTTCTTTAAATTGAAGACTATCTATACTTTTAAAATGTCTTAATTGTTATTTACTAAGCTACAATGATTTTTTTTAAATGTCGTGACGTCATTGTAGAGATGTTGGTGGATCTCAAACAGTAGAGTTTATTAATAATTGTAGACATATAAATGTTCTGTTCCTATTTTATTATTATTATTATTACAATAAAATGGAACACTTATATGACTAAAATTATTTAAATCTCTACTGTTCGGGATCCACGAACACTACTACAATGACGTCGCAACATTTAAAAAAAATCATTGTGGCTTAATGAATAACAATTAATACTTTTTAAAAGTGTGGATAGTCTTCAATTTAGATAGTTTCATAAAAAAATGGTGAACATCCTTATTGCCACTTTTAACTTTATCATTGTGGTTCTCCCTCCGCCACGGCTGGTACACGCACTTCTCTCAACCGAGATCTGCGAGAGCAGAGTTCCAGACCCAAAATGATTAAATGGCGTAATGAATATTGAATGTTTTTTATTTGTATGATAATTGTCAATAAACAAATTAAACTGATATCCTTAGAAAATTAGTCCGCGGTGGTTTATGTTTCCTATGGAGTCTAGGATAATTGCGGAACAATCTACTTATCCTTAAGACATCGATTTATTTTGCATTACGCTTGACTTTAAAAGGAATTAATTATTCTGT